>JAWWNF010000118.1:0-1366035 GCA_034641395.1 Darevskia armeniaca
AATGTCCTCCCTGCTCCCCGGTAGACCCTAATAAGTGTCGCTGAGAGCGAGCGAGGGGGGACGGAGCCCATCGGGTCCACAAAATACCCTGCCGTGTGCAGCTGCATGACCGGCCGTGCTGAGCACCTCCGATTTCTCCTACAAAGAAAAGATTCAGAACTTTGGAACCGTAAGTAAAAAGACATTTGGACTTAATTGGCAAGCCGTTTGGGACTTTTAAAACGGAGGTTGGTCCCCGGCAGTTGGGAAAAGGAGACAGGAAACTTTGTTACCGAGGCAAAGAGGGAGGAAGTTACAAGGGAAACTTCTGCTACAGTGCTTTAAGTTACCCTTTTCCCCAAAGTCTCGGGGAAATTTGGCAAGAAAGTATTATTGGATTATCGGAAAACATAATTGGATTGTTGTGAATGAGAAAGCTGACTCTGGACTCTGGAATGGCTATCACATACAATGTGGAGAAAATACTGGCTGCAATGGATGAACTGGAAAACCTGATTAAAAGAATCTACCAGAGGAGGAGCAGTTTTCAAAACAAGAATGACCTCACGCCAGATGGAAAGTATGAGAAGTACAAAAGAGCCACCACATCACAGACTGCGAGAAAGAAAAAACAAAAGAGAGCACCCTGCAGGAAAGAATTCATGAAGAAGAAGAAGAGGAACAGCAAGAAAAAAAGGGAGAAAAAAAGACAAGCAATGCAAGAAGGAGGAGACTGCAAGAAGATGGAAAAGATACTGCAGGGGGGAAAGGAAGATCAAGACCCAATTGGGTCGGAGAACTCTTGGAATTGGATTTCGGAGAGGTTGGGTGTGGGGTGAAAAAGGACATTGTATATTTAAAAGGGATGATTTTTTGGTTATAAGGACAATGTTGATGGACATGGATATAGGCTTGAGTGACGAATGAGGACAACTGATTTTTAAATGATAAGTACAGGAAGTTAAAAAGGCTAATTTCTCTGAGGCTAAGGGGAAGAAGGGGGGATAAAGAGGGCTAGAACATAAGGAAAAACAGAAGTGTCTAAATGCCAAGGTTGGAATTTAGGATTGATAAGTAAAATGACCTACGTTCTTAACAATACTCTAAAAGATGATGTATGATCTATATTTTTAACAATATTTCAAAAGATGATGTATGATTTATGTTTTTTAACAATATTTTAAACGATGATGTATGAACCTGAGAAGTAAGAATTATGATGAAACCAACAGTGGGGATGAGAGGAAGTCAAAATGGATCAAGAAATTGAGGAAATTAGCAATGCCTGGCCTACAAAGTAGGGCCAGGCCAAAGCAATGTTATGAAAATATAAATGTAAGGTTAAATGAACAAGATATGAGATACCTCTGTGAGAGGGGGGAAAGGACTAGGACTTCCCACGGTGAGAGGGGGGAAGTATGAAGTTTAACCAATATGTTATGTGCTTAAAATATTGTAAAACCAAATAAAAATTATAAAAAAAAAGAATGAGAAAGGACAAAGGCTGCTTGAGCTGGCTTGTATCACAACCTCTGCATCATGAACATGTACTTCTCTACCAAAGCAAAACATCGAGTTTCTTGGAGACATCCAAGGTCAGGCCAGTGGCACCTGCTGTACTTGAATGTCACCAGGCGATCGGCACTCAGCTGCGTTTGTGCCACATGGAGCTACCACAGTGCAGACTTTTTTTGTGTGCACTTGATTTACTTTTGAAGTGGGTGTTTGTGAGTTTCCATGCTTTCTTTCATTCTGCAAATCATCTTACCAGGGGTCTGCACTCAGGTAGCCAATCAAAGTCCAGGAGAAGACATCATTTGATAAACCGTCCCTTGAGCTTTTTAGGTCAGGATGTGCTGGCAGCGGAGGAGGCTGCAGGGAAGCATGCCACAGAAATGTTTGCTCTGGTGTGAAGAGCTGGTTCTCTTTGCCCTGGACAGGAGATGATGGTCTTTTATGATTTGGATTGCTCAACACATTTGTCATCTGGATTAAATGAGGCACCAGAGTGGAAATAAAAAACTCCAGAAACCACCAAGCATATCAGCCTCGATTTGCCTTTAAAATATGCCATATGGAGTCATTCTTTTTCAAATAACTCACACTTTAAAAGTCCCCACAGGCCTGAGTTTTGTTGCTATTCTGCCTCTCCTGACAGCTGGCATGTAACCTATAGGAACCTGCAGTTATTGAAATAAATGATTTGGTGAGGGGTGGGGTTTTGTTGTTGCGGTGGTGGGTGGGGGGACTTGGAATGTGAGCATCAGACACAAATGAAATAGGTGAAACAAGGAAGCATGAAAACGTCTTACACTTTGGCTGCCACCTCACCTCTACCCTGTGGAACTCCCTGCTTATTGGTATCAGGCAGGCTCCTTCACGGTACTCTTTTGGGTGCCTGCCCAAAACATTTTTTGTTTAGACAAGCCTACTCATAGATCTAGAATGTTGATATGTGTTTTGATTTGTTTTTAGTTTGTTGCTGATTTTATCTTTTTGAATTTTTTAAATTGCTGTTTTTAACAGTTTGTATAGATACATGCATTGTTTTGTTATTTTTGTAAATTGCTTTCAGAGCCCTTTTTGCAATCAAGCTTCATGTAAATTTTATGACATAATAAATAAATAAATAAATAAATAAATAAATAAATAAATAGTGGAGAAAAACATGTTGATTTTTATGTAAAGATGGCTACTTAAAAACAAAAGTTTAAATAGAAATGTACTGTGTGTCGACCTAGTGGACAAGATTGCCACCTGATGACGCTTCCTTGGTCTGCTGCTCAGTCACCAGTTCTTGATGGGCAACTGCAAGGGGCTTCTGCTTTCCCTTCTCATTCTTTGAAAACCTGGCTTGAACATGACAAGACTCCTTCGGAGAGAGGGCTGTCCTCTGTAAAGCAGGACATATAGCCACCCTCCCTTGTGCTGTGGGGATGAAGAAGCCTCCAGATGTTATCAGACTCCAACCTTCACCAACCCCAGCCTGCACAGCCATCGTCATGGAGGATGAGATGTGGTCCAACAGCCTCTAGAGGGCCAGAGGTTCCCCATCCATGATATGGAGTTTGGAACGTATTCACTACTCTCACTGCCAGCAGTTCTAGAAGGTCTAAGGGACAAGATTTTGTCTAACCCTGCTACATAAAATCCTAGCAATGCCAGCTATTGTGCCTGGAAGTTCCTGAGTGGAAAAATATGTGCTCTGCCGCAAGGCCATAACGCTACCTAGGAGAGAACATGTTCATTCACTGTGAGCATAGGAGCTGATCTCCCACAATGAGGTCCAGTGACATCCGAGAAACCTCTGGATGAACAACCACAGGGATGAGCAGAGTTCCCACATACCCCATGCAGGTTCTTTTCCCATGCCAGCACTGCCCTTCTCTCTTGGTGTCAGCCAGTGTTTTTGTAGGAAGGATCTAAGCCTTTGTGAGTCCATAGCGCACAGTTAACTAGGAAACTTGCTCCCACAGGAGGCAGTGATGGCCACCAACTTGGATGGTTTTAAAACAGGATTGGATAGATTCATGAAGAAGAGGGCTATCAATGGCTATTAGCCACAATGTCAATGCTCTGCCTCCAGATGTTGAAACCACTGGACAGGAGAGGGCTCTTGTGCTTGGGTCTGGCTTGTGGGTTTCTCACAGGCATCTGCTTGACTCCTGTCAGGATGCTGGGCCAGATGAGCCATTGGCTGTTTCAGCAGGCTCTTCTTATGCTGCTATGTTAATAATAATAATAATAATAATAATAATAATAATAATAATAATAATTTATTTGTACCCCGCCCATCTGGCTGGGTCTCCCAAGCCACTCTGGGTGGCTTCCAACAAAAATAAAAAATACATTAAAATATCACATATTAAAAGCTTCTTTAAACAGGACTGCCTTCAGATGTCTTCTGAATGTCAGGTGGTTGTTTATCTCTTTGACATCTGAAGGGAGGGCATTTCACAGGGTGGGCGCCACTACCGGGAAGGCCCTCTGCCTGGTTCCCTGTAGCTTTGCTTCTCACAGTGAGGGAACCACCAGAAGACCCTCGGCGCTGGACCTCAGTGTTCTTATCCAATCATAACTAGTGTGACATGGAACCAAACCATAGAGAAGCCACACTCATAAAAATCAGTGTCCTAAAAGCTAGCTGATGAGTAGCTTCCAGGTTGGAGATTAGATCCCAGATGGTATCACTGATGTTTTCCATAGTTTGACTGTACAGTGAGACACAGACAGACAGACAGACAGATGCAGAACAAAGACTGGGTTCATTTTTAATTTAAAGATGGTTACTCTCAAATTAGAGAGTTGCTCCTGAGTTCATGGATTTTGGACTCGTCCGGGCATTTGGGAGTCTTGCAAGAGACACATACATTATCTCTGAGGTTAAACTGTGAATAATTAAATGCACAGAGCTTGATCAGAAAGGGGTTTGCAGAAAGCTGACGACAAAGCCATCCATATCTTCCCAATTAAAGTGCTAATTTGGATGACATGTTCTATTCATGTTTTTGTGGAGGCCAATAGTATCAGCACTTGTGTTATTTATAACCCAATGAATTGAAAGGTATCTTGATCCTAGCAGGCAGTAGGAAGCCCTGGATCATTAGGCTTGGAACAGAGCAATACACGAGCAGTGGTGAAGGAAGGGAGGTGCGGGGGTGCAGTCTGCCCCAGGGGTGACAAAATGACAAAAATATGAGTTTTCAATAATAATAATGATGATAAAATTGGGCTCACATAACTTTTTTGTTCAGTCAACAAATGTAATGAAACGCGGCTGGCACTGGGTGGCACACCTTGGGGGCCGGCACTTACCGTGGGGCCTGCAGCATGCCTGAGCCACACGTCTCTCCGGGGAGTGGCGTGGTGGCTTGGGCGCCTGCAGGCTCTGCGCTGCCTGAAACAGCAGCATGGGACTTTCATCTGCCCTCCGCCTCTCCCTCAGTCTCCCTACAGCTGAGGGGGACGTGGCGGAGAGGCTCCATGCCGTGTGCCCCGCCCCATGGGTGGCTCGCCCCACCCCCAACTGCAGGACACGTGCACTGCACCTGGCACCTAAGCGGCTAGCTACGCCATGAGTGAAAATCCTGATGGCTTTGGGGCATTTGGATAAATTCAGAAGCAACGAGAAGGGCCTATTGCACCATCTATTCAGTGACATGTCTTGATTGCCAGCTTGGGATGTATCTGAAGAACAAATGTACTCCTAAACCTTTTCCATATGAATACCTTAGGGGGGAGACGACTGTTCATTTTTAGTGCATCAACAGTTGTTCATGTGTGGAATATTTCCCAGAGTATCCCCCCAAAGGTAGCCTTTTTACTGGCTTGCTGTAGCACAAGCACCATTTTGTCCATTTCTTCTTTTTTGTAGCAATGATATCCTCATGCAGCCAATCAGATTTGGCTTCATGATGATGTCACAGAGGGCAAACAAATCTCTGAGCAAGAGTGATGAGGTTGGGAAATGCTAGAGGTTAGATGAAGCTGCAGCAAACAACTGGAATATTAATTTAACTGCAGTTAGCAGTATGAATTGCTGGGGGCTTTTAATGTTCAAAGGAAAAATTGCAGTTCTCATTGGGCTGTTTTAGGGTACTACCCCCTCTAACTAGGAGGATTCCTTCCCCACGAAGATTAGTTATACATATGGAAAACTCGGGGTTCCTCCCTCTTTTTACTGAGTCTTTCTTCTTTGGTGATCACATGTAGCCGAGTAGGATTGTGTTCTATAAACAGAGTTTTAAAAGTGAGTCTGTAAGTGACTGTGGAGGCCAATTCTGGATCCACACGTCCTTCCACAGTGGGGACATTGGTTTCCGGGCGGGAGTTTATCATGGTGGGGGGCACCTTTTCTAGCCCCTCCCCCTTCCCGGGGTGAGCAGAGTGGATCCTAAAAAGGGTTGCTCAGTCATGGATACAGCTGCTGAGCTGCTCAACTGCTTCATTCCTTGGGTCAGAGTGACTGAATCTGTATCCACCGCCCATGTGCCGGTTCATGACTAGGGGCTTCCAGATTTCACGATCCTGCCCCCATTACCATTTGCTGATCACCATGGGCCTTTTTTGGGTTTGGGATGCGTTTTTGGAAGATGCCTTGCGTGAATTTGTTTTATGTGTGTAGATCTGTGAATGCTGACCAATGCACAGTCTTCGCAGTAAGGCTCTATTCCGATGGCATGAGTAGTCAAGGCAATTGGTAGATTCTTAACTGCTGCAGCCTTCATCTGCCTTCTCAGCCATTGTAACATACCGCTTGCTATCTTCCGCCCGTTCTGCCGTTGATGACTTTTTGGATCATTCTTTGTCTAGCTCCTTCCCTTTGACCTTACTGCCTTGGGTGACCCTGCTGGGAGTACGAGATTCCCGACGGCTTTGCTCACGAGGGTCATAGGAACATGCAAGGCCACTCACCACGACAAGGTGATGATCCAGCGAGTGAGTTTTTACTGAGTAGCACCATTTTGTCAGATCTGTACTCACAGAATGAACATTGGCAACAGAGGGACGGCTCGATTATCCTACCTAGGTTATCTATCTGTTATTTATCACCCCACACCCCTGCCTATGATTCTAAATAAATTGTACTACCATGGAAAACAGTGCTGTGATGCATAAATCACAACCAAATCAATCAATGGCGGAAGAGACTCCCCACCCCATTTATGGCAATTGAAGGTGGGAGCGGAGTCATATCTACTGAGGGAGTAAGTGCTTTTACTCTACATTTCAAATCCATAGGGCAGAAGTTCAGTCTCTGGTAATCTATCTCTGTAATGTATTTAATACTACCTGCTTTTCAGGTTTTGTGGGTAGTATTTCACAGTTCATAATTGCAAATGGATTGTTTTCTGCATTTGAACCATCAAATCATAGAATTGTAGAGTTGGAATAGACTCCAAGGGTCATCTAGTCCATCCCCATGCAATGCAGGAATCTCACCCATGACAGATGGCCATCCATCTCTGCTTAAAAACCTCCAAGGAAGGAGAGTCCACAACCTTCTGGGGGAGACTGTTCCACTGCTGAACAGCTCTTACAGTCAGAAAGTTTTTCTGTATATTTAGTTGGAATCTCCTTTCTTGTAACTTGAAAAAAAAATCTTTCTAAGGTGTACAATTTGTTGTTGGAGTGGCATACGAAAGATGAGCAAGTGAAATCGGTAATGATTGACTGCGGAAGAGATGTGGGGCACAATTAAAGACTGGGAGAGGTTGTGGAAAAAAGGATTCAGGTTTACTACATGTACTGTTTTGAGAGGAAATATGATGAAAATGGAGGCTTCTGGTCGGCGCGCCGGCGAGGATGGTTGGGGGGACATGTCGCTCCTGACATTCCCCCGTCCGACCGGGAAAAGGGGAGTCCGTGACAGCGCCGCGGCCCCCAAAACCCCCGGGAAGGGCGTCCCGGGGTCTAAGGACCCGCAAGGGCTCGGACGCCGGTCCTGCCCCCAGGGAGCAAGGCTCCCGAAGCGGGCGGGCGGCGGAGCCCCAGGGTCCGCTAACCCCCGTCGGACGCAGCTGCCTGACCGTCCCCGCGGAGCGCGCTGATTCTTCTAAATTTGCAGACTTCGGAACCGTGAGTTAAAAGGGAAGGGAATTTGGACTCAATTCGGACAGGTGTGGGAAGAAAATACGGAGGTCCCTTCCCCGCCACTGCCACAAATTTGGAAGTCGATCCCAGCAGTTGGGAGGAAATACAAACAGGAGACATTGTTGTGGAAGCGAAAGTAATGATTCTAACGGAGGGAAACTTTTGTTACGAGTTTTGAAAGAGCCCCCTCTCCCAAACCCAGAGAGAAACCTGGCTAAAGAAAATCTAAAGAAAGTTGGAAAATAACTTTTGTGGAATTTGTGACTTTTAAAAAAAAGCTACCCTGGAGTATGGAAGTGCTGAGAGAAATTAATGAGAGACTGGATGCGTTTAGAGACTTAATCATCAAGCATTTCCGGAGGGGCAGCCATTCACAGGAGTGCATTCCTAAGTGTCAAGTGAAGGACAGAGAACAGAATGAGAGATAACAAGCAGAAACCTCTGACCGTGGGAAGAAGAAGGATAAAGAGAAAGAGACCCAGGAAACCGTCTCAACCGCAAAGGACATTGCTACACAAAAATGACAGGAGATATGGAACTGTAGCTACATCTGGAAGGAAGGACTGGATGTGGAACAGGAAATTGCGGGAGAAAGCAGATGAAGTGAGGATACATCCGAGAACTGACAGCTCCTGGGTCTGGACTGATGAAAGACGTGGACAGGGGTGATTGAATAAAAACTTTTTTTAAAAAAAAATGTTCTCAGCCCGGTGGATTATTTAGGCATGTTCAAGGATATGGAACAGGTGACGTATAATATGAATTGGAAAATAATGTGATATATAATATGAAGTGGAATTTTAACAATGTAAGGACAATATCAAGTCAGAGATTTTTTTCTGGGGAAGGGGAGAGGGGGAAGATAACTATTAGAAAATAAGCAGAAGGGTACAATGGCTGAAGCAGAAATAGAAGTGAATAGATAAGATGAATTGATTATAAGGATTAGATGAAGATATTAGATAAATAAGATAAATAATGATGTGTTAACTGATGAGGGAAAACCTGAGTAATAAGATATATTGATGTAACCAATGTAAGGGATCGGGGAAGCCCAAACTAGACCAATATTAGAACTTTTAAAGCTTGACCCAGGGAATGGGACAAGACCAGTTAGATAAGAAAGGCTGTATGGTTAAACAAAAATGAACTGTATACCTCTGTGAGAGGGGGGGGAATGAATCATAGAATCATAGAATCATAGAGTTGGAAGAGACCACAAGGGCCATCCAGTCCAACCCCCTGCCAAGAATTGTATGGCTCCTTCTAGTGAGAGGGGGGGAGCCCAAGAAAGTTTAACCAATGCATGTCCTTGACTGTATGTTTTTGAAACAATTTGCAAAAAACCTTAATAAATATTATTTAAAAATATATATATATACATTCCTCAGGAAAAAAAATGATGAAAATGATGTATAGATGGTACTTAGCACCTGTAAAACTTGCAAAAATGTATCGAACATCTGATAACAAATGTTGGAAATGTAAAGAGAAAGAAAGAACCTTTTACCACATGTGGTGGACGTGCCCCAAAGTAAAAGACTTCTGGGAAAAGATTTATAATGAGATGAAAAGAGTGTTGAAAGACACCTTTATTAAGAAAGCAGACGCCTTTTTATTGGGAATAGTGGGGGAAGAAATCCCCCAAAAAGACATTACATTCTTTCTGTATGCCACTACTGCTGCGAAGCTACTATTAGCTAAGAACTGGAAGACTCAAGATATACCAACCAAATATGAATGGCAAATGAACATGATGGACTTTATGGAACTGGCCGAACTGACTGGGAGAACCCGCAACCAAGGAGAGGAAACGGTGGAGGAAGACTGGAAGAAATTTAAATTATATTTGAAAAAATATTGTAATAGTTAATGTACCTTAGGGAAAACAAAATAAAAAATAAAAAAAATTCCTTCCAGTAGCACCTTAGAGACCAACTAAGTTTTTTCTTGGTATGAGCTTTCGTGTGCATGCACACCAAGAACAAACTTAGTTGGTCTCTAAGGTGCTACTGGAAGGAATTTTTTTTTTTACCATGGCAGACCAACACGGCTACCTACCTGTAACTGTACCTTAGGGAATTTAATATAGGCTTTTGGTGTAGAGATAGAATTTAGGTTAAGTTGTATAGAAGGTTCTAGAGTAAAATTAGGTTAATTTTGTATTTTTTCTTTTGTTTAAAAATTGTCTAAGATGATTAGTAATGAACTTCAGAGGTGGGGACCGGGGGAAGTCTTTTTACAATGTTAAGGAAAGTATTGTTTGAAGAAGAATTATTTATGTTTTGTTTGTTTATATTTGTTTGTTTTTTCTTATAAAATGAATAAAAATTATTTTTTAACAAAAGAAGAAGCAGTTTAGTCATGCTGACCACATGACCCGGAAATCTGTCTGTGGACAAACACCGGTTCCCTCAGCCTGAAAGTGAGATGAGCGCCACAATCCTATAGTTGCCTTTAGCTGGACTTAACCATCCAGGGGTCCTTTACCTTTAGCTTTACCTGACCAAGGCAGAATAGAGTGGGACTATTACTTCCCTTAATCTGGATGCTATACTTCTGTTGATGCAGCCTAGAATAGCATTAGCTTTTTTGCTGCTGCATCATTCGGTTAAGATCCCTAATTTCTTTCCACATGTACTGCTAGTAAGCCAGGTGTCCCCCATCTTATACTTGTGCATCTGGTTCTTCCTGCGTAAGTGCATTTGTCCCTGTTGAAATTCATTTTAAGGTCATTTTGAATTCTGATTCTGTCCTCTGTGGCATTAGCTACCCATCCCAGTTTTGTGTCATCTGCAAACTTGATGATCATCCCCTCAGTTCCTTCATCCAAGCCATTTATAAAGACGTTGAACAACAACAGGCCCAGGACAGAACCCTGTTTCACCCCACTTGTCACTTTTTCCCAGGATGATGAGGAACCATTAATGAGTAATCTGGGTTTGGTCAGTCAACCAGCTACCAATCCACCTAACAGTTACCTCGTTCAACCCACATTTTACCAGTTTCCTCACAAGAATATCATGGGGAACTTGTCAAAAGCATTGCTGAAATCAAGATACACTACGTCCACAGCATTCCCCTGATCCACCAAGCTTGTAGCAGCTTATGTGGTGTTCTACAACATGCAAATATATTCCTTCTGAGGATCTCTCTCCACCCCATTTTAAATAAAAATTCCACACCACCTTTTTTTTTTAAGTCAGGGTTAGCACTGCCCATCCCAGGAAAGTGAAATTATGTAGTTACATAAGGTTGGCTGGTGCTTGTTAGACCTGGTAGGGTGGAAGGCAGGGAGACCACTTGTAGGTGGCACCAAAGCCAATGAGAGGAGGAGACAACTAATTCTAGTTTGGTTCTCATCCTCCTCTCCTGATTTCTTCAAGGGCAGCACTGAAAAGGAGGAAGCTTACAGCCAGCGCTCCCCCTTAGACCAGTTGTGAGTAAGAAGGTGGCCAGGTGGCTGGCTGGCCAAGGGCAGACTGAGGTTAGTGGGGCAGTGCCCTACTTGCTTGAATGGGCCAACCTCTGCTGTTTGCTGCAAGAGCTTAGTTGGATTGAAATGAGGGAGGCTTGGACAACTTCATGGAGAATAAGGCTACCAATCTGCCCATACCTACCGGTAATTACTCAGCAGATTGCAAAAAGCACCTGTTTAAGAAGGCCAATTTCAAAAAACTGAAGGAGTTACTGGGTGTGATGCCATGGTTGGAAATACTCAAAGTGAAGGGAGTCCAAGATGGAGGGGAGTCTCTTAAAGAAGAAATACTGAATGCCCAAATGCAGACCATTACAACAAGAAAGAAAAGTAGGAGGCATCTAAGGAAACCAGTGTGGCTGCATAAGGAACTCACAGATGAGCTGAGAGTTAAGAAGGGCATTCGTAAGAAGTATAAGAAAGGAGACATCACAAAGGAGGAGTAGACAGGAGTAGCCAACAGTTGCAGGATGAAGGCCAGGCTGGCTAAAGCTCAGAATGAGCTCAGGCTTGCGAGAAATTAACACTTTCCTGAATTTTGCAATGCAGTTTTCCAACAGCAACAACAAAATGTGTACAAAAATGCAAAATGTGCATACAAAAATATGAACATTTGTGAAAATAATGTACAAAACTACATATATTAGAAGAAATACACACAAAATACCTTAGAATTTTGCTGCAGAGGTTTTTTTTTTTTTTTTAAGAATGGAATTTGTCCATCCCTATCTTGGGTAAGAGGGTTGAGGGTAGGGTAAGGGAGATGATCCCTTTCACCCAGGGCAGGCTGCAGTGAAGCAACATTTCCTGACTGGGATCATGGGACTTGTAGTTTTCTAACTGTGGGACTCAGGATCCATTGCGGGAAATGGTTCTCCCTACGCTGTCTATGGCTCAGGGGGGGCCTTGCTGGTTCGCAAGCTCCTGTTATCCCCTTTACCTTATCCAAGGCAAGCTTTTAATTTGGGGAATGCAGTGAGGGTTGTTGGCAAGGAAGGCAAGGCAGAGGGTAGGGGCGAGCCCCCCCCCCCATTTCAGACCAGGCCTGCCAGGATTTGACTCTGAATGGGTAGGTTCACATTTCAAATTCACCCTCCAAAGCCAAGCTGTGCTTCTAATGTGCCCACCCATAATAAGTTCATCAAAGTTTTCTTTGGTAAATTTTGAGGGCATTTTCTTTTACTCATTAATTGATAGGGAATGGGTTTTTTTTATATATATATATATATATATATATATATATATATATATATATATATATATATAAAGCAGGAGAAATTTGCAGCATAATTTCATCAACATACATTTAGATTGTGTGCAAGTTGGGGAGAAAAACAATAACTAACAGTGGCAGAAATCCCACCCCCGACACACTTGAGCTTTTGGGGGGAAATCAAAGTTGTTGAGCCACCCCCCTGCAGCACCCAAGGAGCCAAGCGCCCTCAAGCCCCCCTGCTGCCCAGAATCGCAACCCCCAATGCACAGGAGCTACTGTGCCGCAGTACAGAACCCCGTGGTGACCTATGCCCCCCCGCACCAGATCTTGCCTCTGAGGAGCTTCCTGCTGGCCCGGCCATCTCCTCCCTGCTTGCCTTCCACCACCAGCTCCTCTCCAGCCTCCTTCACCATAGGCGGGTGCAGAGAAGGAGGTGGGTGTTTGTTTGTTTTTAAAGCATTTTCTGTTTCGTGGCAAAATGTCCTAGGCTGGCCCTGCACACCCCCACCAAGGCCCCTGGGAACAGTGTTGCCATTGCAGCATTCTGTTCAGGATGAAGTAGAGACATGACCAAGGAAAGCATCTTTAGTGGAGGGAGGGGTTTTTTTTAGCCCTGTGTAGGGATGGACTTTTTCCTGATTTGCATTTCCATGTGAACCTACATAATTTATGGTTTCCAAAATATTAGGCAATAATTGTGTGTGTATGCCTTAGGGAAAACAACATAGAAATAAGAAACTGAAATCGACAGATGCATCTGTTCCTAGGCTTAAATGAGTTCTACTTTTTCAGAAACGATTTTCCTGTTTTCCAATGGTGGTTCCCCCAAATGTGAATTTAAGAGCCAGGGCAAGAGAGCTATGTAGCAGAGTTAATATTCTCTGTTCCATGAAAAACACACTCACATTATTCCTTCGTTCTTTCCATAGAATGGATGCTATTCTTGGATTTTTGGGACTGACAAGCTGAGTGAACGCTGTGGAGTATGCAACACATTGTCACTCTCTGCTAGCTTTGAGCTCTCACACCGGGGGCTCAGGAAATCATCCAGTCCTCCACCTCCAGTATTCATCATGAAACCAACAAATTCCCTTGCTGCCAAAGCAATAGTTTCCATGGAATCAGAGGCAAAAGTCTCTCCGATAAACAGGATACACGCAAATCGGTTGCTTTCTCAAGAGCTCTGCAATCTCATGAGTGATAGTTTTACTTACAAACCGTCAAAATCACCCCTCTTTTAAACTGCAAGTAAATGGTGAGCCCCCCCCAGCTTTCCACACAATGAATTTCATGGGCTTGAGCATTCTCAGAGAATTCTTGGGTAAGGGGAACGTCTATCTATAGCTTGGGGAAAAATATGTGTCATGTATCGGGGTACTGATGCAGGGGGAGAAATCCAATTCAGTTTGCATTTAAACACCGCCATGCTTTAATATGGACCATTCTGCAAATTTCATGGCTCTCCAACCAAACAATGTTTACAAAAATGAGCATAACATACACCAGGGGGGGGACACACACAACGACCTCATAAATCACTGCAGAAACATGAAAAATTGAATTTACGATTGAAAAAAATGAGAAATGGAGAGAACTGTACTTTACAGATCCCTCCCTAAATTCAGCGTGGAGTAGCATGCACAAGGATGTACGTGCCAAATAAATAAATGTCAAATAAATAGATGTTAAATAGCAGAGGGGATAGAATTGAGCCCCAAGGAACCCACATTGAGGGCTCCATAGGGCTGAAAAGCATTCGCCAAGGATCACCCTCTGGGAACGACTTTCCAAGCAGGACCAGAACCACTGCAAAGCAGTGCCACCAACCACTAACTCAGACAGCCACTCCAAAGGATACCAAGGTCGATGGTATTGAAAGCTGCTGAGAGGTCGAGGAGAATTAGCAAGATGTCTCTCTCCCAACCAGATCATTGTGCAGGTGACCAAGGCAGTTTTGGCACCAAAACTAGGCCTAAACCCCGATTGAAATGGATCTAGAAAACCAGTTTCCTCCCACTGATTGGGGATGGTTTGTTATATGTATTTTTAGAAACTAAAAAACTAAGTTAAGAAAAGTACCGGGGGGGGGGGGGGAGAATGGCTGTCTGGCCTTAGCTTAAAAAAACTTTAACAAAGTTGAGCCCATTGCCTTCCTTGGCACTCTGTTCCACTGTCAATCCACTCACACTGTCCAGATGTTCTTCTCAATGTTTAGTCTAAATCCCCTTTCTTGTAATGTGAACCCTTTGGCCTAGGCCAGTGGTGGCTAACCTTGGCACTCCAGATGTTTTGGGACTACAACTCCCATCATCCCTGACCACTGGTCCTGTTAGCTAGGGATGATGGGAGTTGTAGTTCCAAAACACCTGGAGTGCCAAGGTTAGCCACCACTGGCCTAGGCCCTACCCTCTGGAACAACAGAAAGCAAATTTGTTGCATGTCAGGGGACAAGGCAAGGTATAAATAAATATATAACATCATCATAATCAACAACAACATAAACAACATGACAGTCCTTCAAGCGGTTGAAGATCAACTCTTAATTATCCCTTATCCAAGCTAAAGATCCCCAACTCCTTCAAATGTTCCCCACAGGACTTGGGTCTCCAGACCCCTCATCACCTTAGTTGCCCTCCTCTGGACATGCTCCAGATTGCTGATATCCCATGGCACCAATAATCTGTAAAGTAGAGGGTTTATTATTGTGGCACAAACTTGCCTTTTGCACCTGCATCTTTCCCTGCCCTTCCCTCATGATTCCTTTAGGGTTTTCTCCCTTGTTACCTAGTCATCAATTCTCCCATCATTTTTTCTTAACATGGTAGAGCAGGTGAAGCTTTAAATTAAAAAGTTGCTGACAAAATTGCAGATTTCCTCCAACTACTGTAGGTCACTTTAATGGCTTTAAACCCTCTAACATCATCATTTCAATCTCTCTGAGGCTTTGATTGAGTGAGTGGTTAAGCCATTAATTAGAAATGGAGAGATGTGGGATATTATATACAATTTCTCTCCCTCCAGACTTTTGAAAAAAAAAAAAGGTCTATTTGTTTCACATGGCTGGGCCATAGTTTTTTTCACTGCTTTCTCCAGATTTTATGACTAAAACTGTGACAGAGACGAGAAACTTGGTACCCTCCATATGACATTGGACTCCAATTCCAGCCACCATGGCCAATGGCCTTATGGGAGTTGTAGTCCAGCAACATCTGGAGGGTGCCAAGGTATCAATTACCTGACAATTTCACTGAAGATGTCCATTTTACTTGAATCATGACATCTCTATCATGAAATGCTGCAGCCCCACTACAAAATGCTCTCTTATAGTTGCAGAATTCCTGGTTGCTGGAGTTGTGGCCTCCTTACTAAATCTGTGCATCTCCCTTCATGCACAGATGGTATTTGGCCTTCGGCTGATGCTGAGCAAAGCACTCTGCATGACTTATTTGTCACCTAACGATTCCCTGGCCAAGCATATTGCACAACCGTACTTACTTTATCCCACAGATTCTCTGCTGAAAAGAATGGGGTTGATTTCCCACAGGCTCGCTTATTGGTTATTCATTCGTGTTTGTGGGAAGAAGGTGATTAAAATGCTGTGCAGTTCTCTCCACTCCAGCACAGTGGTAAAAATTTACTTGCCTTTTTCCACAGGTGTGCATGAATATTCAAGTGTGGTGCCAGGAAGAATGAAGAGTGGGATCTGCTTCGTGGGGAGACACAGGCATCAAAGGGTTTCAATGTTCTAAGACAGCTACATCCACTTCAGCATTGCTTATGGACACTGTGGAAATGGGAGACATCCATAATGCTGGAATAAAGACACCCGCAATCTTCTTTGGAACTGAATTTCTTTCTGGACTTTGGAGGCCCAAATCACCTGGAAAGGATTGTGCTTAATGCTACCTTTCCCCCCATTGGACTCCCATACTTCAATGGCATGTGGGATGCCACTGGGATCCAGAGGCGGCATATCCTGTGGCTGAAGATGTGGCCTGAAGATGCCACTCGGGCAGGAGGCTGGGTGTGGGCATGGCCTTCAAGAGCACCAAGCACTTCCCCAGGAGGCAGGGGACTCTCCTTCCTTGGGGGTTTTAAAGCAGAGGTTGGATGGCCCTCTGTCAGGGATGCTTTACACACACACAACGGCTTTGACTGCCTACCACCTTGGACTTCACAGAACGACCAGAAAACCCAATCCTCGCTCTGCAGGTGCCAGGGAAATGTTTGTAGTTTTAAGCTGCCTGGCTTGGCTTCTGCACGCAGAGGCGGCAGGAGCAGCTGCAGGGCGGCCGGCTGGTGATGGGAAGGGAGGGCCATGGCTCTTAGCTTATTGGATTCTTCAAGCCATCTGCAACAACTACACTGGGAATAGCCCTGCTGGTGCTCAAATGCTGCTTCCCAACTGCTCCTTTGTAACATGCAAAAGCTCTGCACAAATATTTCTTTCAACCCTGATACCAGATGCTCCCTGTTCAGCCTCTCCTGCAAATGGAATGGAAAGTTTCCAGAGTTGGGGACACTGGCCAGAATGCCGCATAAGGAGCAAGAGGGTGGCACCAGCAGGGACCTTCTTTTGAGCTGCATGTGGCTGCCTGCAAGGTGCGCCAAACTTGCACACTGCCCCTATAGAAGAGGAGGGAATGGCATCCTGCTGAAACAGAATATGTAGCTATTTGTAAAAGATCAGAATATTCCCCAGCCACTCTGGGCGGCTCCCAATCAAGTGTTAAAAACAATACAGCATTAAATATTAAAAACTTCCCTAAACAGGGCTGCCTTCAGATGTCTTTTAAAAATAGGATAGCTGCTTATTTCCTTGACATCTGATGGGAGGGCATTCCACAGGGCGGGTGCCACTACCGAGAAGGCCCTCTGCCTGGATCCCTGTAACTTGGCTTCTCCCAATGAGGGAACTGCCAGAAGGCCCTCGGCGCTGGATCTTAATGTAGGAACATAGGAACCTGCTTCCAATTGAGTCAGATCATCTTGTTCAGCATTGTCAACACTGACTGGCAGCAGCTCTGCAGGGTTTCAGGCAGGGGACATTCCCAGAAATCCCAGCTCTACCTGAAGATGCCAGGGATTGAACCAGGGACCTTCTGCATGCAAAGAAAGTGCTCTACCTCTGAGCTGCTGTCGCCTGACCCCCATATACTTCTAGAAATCCTCTTCTACCCCATTTTTGCTTTCCCCCAATTAAATTCCAAATCTTTGTGCACAGCAGGCTGAAGCATGATAAAAGGAGCTTTGGCACCTACCATCTTGCCATAATTATTTGACAAGCTCAACCCAATGCTGTGTATTTCCCTGATAAATTCCCCTTCATTACTTCCAACTAAGGTAGACTGGTTTTAATCTGATTTGCTAACATCCTTTTAAGAACAGCTCCTCCCCCCATCTCTCCTCTCCCCCCCTTTATCAGACTCAGATTAAGGTTACTTTCATGTGCTAATATGTGAAGGAAGCTCTTTGTGAACAAATCCTCAATGCATCTCCTATTGGTCCACAGCCCAGATCAGCCTGACCTAACTGGCATGATTACGCATCTTGCTAAGTATTTCATTTTACTAAATACTGTTCCAGCCAGCCGCTGCTGAAGACTGATCACATCCCAGGAGACTAACTGGTTGTGGGGAAATACAGGGCAGAGAAACGGAAGTCCTTCTATACATAGGGCATAAACTATGGCACTTGCTACTACAATTTTCATCCACAATAAATAAATTTAAGTCAGATTCTTACACTCCTTTCAGGACAACACACACACACATTAAACTACAGAAAGGTAAAATGAAAGTACACACCCACCCAGCCCTGCCCTGTATTTTGCCCAAACAAAGGTGGCAACCCTATTCACATCCATCAACATCTTATAATTCTTTTACAGATTTTTCCCAGCCCCTCTCCTTTCTTAACATCAAACTGGGCCCCAACAGCTTTGTCAAAAGGCTTCTAACTTGAAAGTATTGATGCCAAGTTGGAACGGCATAGTTTGATCCCTTCTAAAGCTGTTGAAAGATGGTAGCCCCAATCCGAACAGAATTCAGCACTAGATGGACCTGATTTGGTAAGGCTCTTCTTCATCCACAAAGCAATGTTTATGGTAACACCAACATCCACTAGTGGGATAAAACTGCTATTCAGGCCACAGGGATGGAGTTGAATTTCTTAATAATAATAATAATAATAATAAATTTTATTTATACCCCGCCCTCCCCAGTCAGGACCGGGCTCAGGGCGGCTAACAACAACAAAAATCACAATAGAATACAAAAAACCAATTAGTTAAAATAAGTTAAAACCAGTTTAAAATGCTGATTCATTTGGCACCCAATTACCAAACCAAGGGGAGGAAACCATCAAACTTAAGTGTCCGACCCGAAGGCCAGGTGGAACAACTCTGTCTTGCAGGCCCTGCGGAAAGATGTCAAATCCCGCAGGGCCCTAGTCTCTTGTGCCAGAGTGTTCCACCAGGTTGGGGCCAGAACTGAAAAAGCCCTGGCCCTGGTTGACACCAGTCTGGCAGCCTTGTGGCTCGGGATCTCCAGCAGATTATTATTTGTAGACCTTAAGGTCCTTTGCGGGGCATAATGGGAGAGGCAGTCCTGTAGGTACGAGGGTCCTAGGCCGCATAAGGCTTTAAATGTCAAAACCAGCACCTTGAACCTGATCCTGTACTCCACCGGGAGCCAGCGAAGCTGGTAAAGCACTGGATGAATGTGGTCCCGCGGTGAGGACCCTGTAAGGAGCCTCGCCGCAGCATTCTGCACCCGCTGGAGTTTCTGGATCAACTTCAAGGGCAGCCCCGCGTAGAGCGAGTTACAATAATCAAGCCTGGAGGTGACCGTCGCATGGATCACTGTGGCCAGATCCGGGCGATAAAGGTAAGGGACCAACTGCTTGATACGTCGAAGATGGAAAAATGCCACCCTTGCTGTGGCTGCAACCTGCGCCTCCATGGAAAGGGAGGCGTCAAAGGTTACACCCAAACTCTTGACAGAAGGCACTGGCACTAATTGGGCCCCCGCAAGAGATGGGAGTTGGCCCCCCAACCCCATGTCGCCCCGACCCAGCCAGAGGACCTCTGTCTTCGAAGGATTTAGCTTCAACCGGCTCCCACGCATCCATCCAGCCACAGCTTCCAAACACCTGGTCAGTGTGTCTGGGACCGAGTCAGGGCGGCCGTCCATCAACAGATAAAGCTGGGTGTCATCAGCATATTGATGACAACCCAGCCCAAAACTGGACAATCTGGGCAAGAGGGCGCATAAAGATGTTAAAAAGCATCGGGGAAAGGATTGCGCCCTGCGGGACTCCACACACCAAGGAGTGCCGCGGCGACAACTCCCTCCCTCCCTAGTGCCACTCTCTGTCCCCGACCTGAGATAAAGGAGCGCAACCATTGTCGGACTGTGCCCTGAATCCCCACGTCGGCAAGGCGGTGATCCAAAAGTTCATGATCGACCATGTCAAAGGCTGCTGACAAGTCTAAAAGGATCAGCAGTCCTGACCCGCCTTGATCCAGCTGTCGACGGAGATCGTCTGTTAGCGCGACTAAAGCCGTCTCGGTCCCATAGCCAGGGCGAAAGCCAGACTGAAATGGATCCAAAGCCGATGTTTCCTCCAGAAATCCACCAAGCTGTTCAGCAACCGCTCTCTCAATTACCTTACCCAGGAACGGAAGGTTCGAAACTGGGCGGTAATTGGATAGATCTAAAGGATCTAACGATGTTTTCTTTAAGAGCGGACGCACCACTGCTTCCTTCAACTTCCCTGGGAATGTCCCCGTGCCAAGGGACAAGTTAATAATCTCACCCAAGGGGGCCCGCACCTCGTCTGGACAAGCTCTAATCAGCCAAGACGGGCATGGGTCAAGGGAGCAAGTGGTGGGCCTTCCAGCTCGGAGGAATCTGTCAACATTGGCAGGGGAAATCCGATCGAAGTGGTCCAATACTGGACCCGAGGACAGTCGAGGGGCCTCCAGTTCTGTTAATGTATCCAAATTGGCGGGGAGGTCGCGGCGGAGCAGCAAGACTTTCTCCGCAAAAAAGCTCGCAAATGCCTCACAGCTGTAAGTCAAATTCGTATTTAAATTTGGCTGTACCTCTAGGGTTGTTAAGGACCTAATTATTCTAAAAAGTTGTGCTGGGCGAGAGCTAGCGGATGCAATGGTAGCTGAGAAGTAAGACTTCTTTGCATCTTTCACTGCCATCTCATAGGCTTTCATAAGTGTCCTATAGGATGCTCTTGAAGCTCCATCGCGAGCACGCCGCCATACTCGCTCTAGTCGTCTGAGATCCCGCTTCATTTTCCTGAGCTCCTCAGTAAACCAGGGGCCCCGGTTTCGGCGGGGTCGCAGAGGGCGCTTAGGTGCGATCTCATCAATGGCCGTCAAGAGCCGGTTATTCCAGTCCTTGACAAGCTCATCTAGTGAGCCGCCAGGGGGGGCAGGGTCCTGCAAGCCCTGACGAAATCCATCAGGATCCACCAGTCTCTGCGGGCGAGCCAAAATAGGCTCGCCACCCAAGCGGGGTTGGGGCGGAAAGTCAATCCTGGCTTTCAGAGCGTAGTGATCAGACCATGGCACTTCTACAATTGAGGACATGATCACATCTATACCCGCACCAAAAATCAAATCCAGCGTGTGGCCTGCTTGGTGTGTGGGACCCAAAACAAACTGGGAGAGCCCTAATGTCGCCATGGAAGACACCAGGTCCAGAGTCTGTGAGGGGGAGGTGGCATCAGCGTGGACGTTGAAGTCCCCCAAGACCAATAGGTTAGGGAACTCCAAGGTCCAGCTTGCCACCACCTCCAGCAGGTCTGATAGGGTGGCTGCTGGTGTGCTAGGTGGTCGGTACACCAGCCAGACAGCCAAGGTCTCCTTGGTGCCCCACACTAATTTCTTGACAAATTACCATATTTTTCTGTCTATAAGATGCCCCCATGTATAAGATGCCTCCTATTTTGGGGGACTCAGATTTAAGAAAATGGGGGAGGTGTATCCGTGTATAAGCCACCCCCTAATTGTTGACATTATTTTTTAGGGGAAAAACCTAGTCTAATACACGGAAAAATACAGTAATTCAGAAGTTTCATGCTTTAGTCTCAGAACCTATTATGTCTTATAACACAGGTGGACATCCAGGGAAGCGAAAAATGTCTTATAATAACACAGGTGGACATCCAGAAGAGAAAAGAGTTAGAAGCCAAGGACTTAGCATTTCCATCTGGCCTGGTCAATCCAGAAGCTTAATTATTGTAACTCTCTCTACGCGGGGCTGCCCTTGAAGCTGACCCAGAAACTCCAGCGGGTGCAGAATGCCGCGGTGAGGCTCCTTATGGGGTCCTTGCCATGGGATCATATTCATCCAGTGGTTTACCAGCTGCACTGGCTCCTGGTGGAGTACAGGGTCAGGTTTAAGGAGCTGGTTCTGACCTTTAATGCCCTATGCGGCCTAGGACCCCTGTATCTACGGGACCGCCTCTCCTGGTATGCCCCGTGGAGGACCTTAAGGTCCATGAATAACAACACTTTGGAGGTCCTGAGCCTCAAGGAGGTTAGATTGGTTTCAGCTAGGGCCAGGGCCTTTTCAGCCCTGGCCCCAATGTGGTGGAACACTGTCACAAGAGACTAGGGCCCTGCGGGATTTGACATCTTTCCGAAGGGCCTACAAGACAGAGCTGTTCCGCCTGACCTTCGGCTTAGACTCACTCTGACCCCTTATATGGGATTTTGTATATAAAATTTCCCTTGGCTTTTTTGCTGGCCCATGTAGGACCAGCATAGATAGCTGGCTTGGGTGAGTATCTGTCAAGGTAGTGGCTGCTCTTCGCAATAAGCACCCTCTGCTCACTCAGAGAGATATTTACAGTTCTTAATTTACATATGTACAAACAGCACAGTACAGCTCATGCATCTGAATCGGACTGTTCAGATTCGGGGAGTGGCTTCCTTTGACTCTTTCTCCAGCACAGTAAGCAGGGAAACCTTGCAAGATGTCTCTGATCCCTGCGTTTTAACTCCCTCTTCTCCTGAGCCTACGGCACCATCTCTGCTTCTGTTCCTGAATTCCCTGTGTGGTGTTGGGGCTCTCTCTCAGCATAGCAGAACCTCGACACCGCTTGGCTGCTCTGTGGCCTCTCCCCTTCTGCCTCCTCCGTCATTTCCTGATCTTTCTCTTCTGACTGTTCCTGTTCTGACTCTTCTCCTCCCCCCCCCCCGACCCCAGGGCGTTCTCTGGCTGTCTGTGATAATATCTGATGTTTCCTCCCTTTATGGTCTTGATTTAGGGCATGCCGATCGGAAGGTCAGTGGTTCGAATCCCTGCGACGGGGTGAGCTCCCGTTGCTCTGTCCCAGCTCCTGCCAACCTAGCAGTTCGAAAGCACGTCAAAGTGCAAGTAGATAAATAGGTACCACTCCGGTGGGAAGGTAAACTGCATTTCCGTGTGCTGCTCTGGTTCGCCAGAAGCGGCTTTGTCATGCTGGCTACATGACCTGGAAGCTGTACACTGGCTCTTCGGCCAATAATGCGAGATGAGCGCCGCAACCCCAGAGTCGGTCATGACTGGACCTAGTGGTCAGGGGTCCCTTTACCTTTACCCTTTACTAAAATGAAACTGCATTTTAAGCTGTATTTTAAGCCATATTTTAATTAATTGTTTGTTTGTTGTTGTTTTTTCCTATTACGTTTTATTGTAATTCATATTTGGTGTTAGCTGCCCTGAGCCCGGCCCTGGCCAGGGAGGGCAGGGTATAAATAAAAAATTATCATTATTAATTATTATTATTATTATTTGGCAAAACTCTTAATCTGGGTTGATGTTGCAGCCTGATGATGGGGATCACACCTACTGCCATTTACATTCTGTCATTCCCAGACACCCTAAAACAGATAGCATTATTCTGATGGAACTTCTAAAAATTCACACATCTCTGGAAGGTGAATGCAGGCATCTTTAAATGATTGTCAGTATAGTTTCATTATTCTAGCATGTGACAGCATGTCTGAGGGTTATTAAGAATTTACAGCAGCTCAGGGTAATAATGTGCTAGGAAGTCTTGAGATATGCAGAGGCAAACAGGGCAAACAGTCTTCCTTCTGCAATAGGTTACTATTGACTTCTGCTATTAATGTGTGTGATGGATCCAACAATAACTGGTTTTGATAATGCTCTAAATGGGGGCGGGGGGGTGGAGAGAGGGAATGGTTGACATTTTATTTACATTAAGAGATACTGCTTTCTGATATGTGAGCTAAATATGCACAGATTAGTCCTGCTTTTGAATGATAAAGGTTTTTCTGTATTTTTAACAAATAAAAAACCCTCATGCACAGGTCTTTGCATCTGGGAGTATGTCAAATCGATTTCCACCATAAAGAAAGATACTTTGATACTTATAAGCCAACTTATTTCATGGCCTGCAAAATCATGCAAGTCTGATTAAAATGGGATGTTTCCCCATAACTTGTAGGTTTAACAGTCTCAGCAGAATGCTTTACCTTTCTGTGATACTGATTTTATCACAGGATGGATTCTAAAAACCATTTTAAGATGATGAGTGGTCTTCTGACTTGTCATGGGACCTATGGTGAGATCTGGATTTTGTGGAGGCAAATTCAATTCTTCTGGGGTGGGGTGTGTGTGTGTGTGTGTGTGTGTGTGTGTGTGTGCTTGTGTAAAGAACTTCCTATTATTGGGCTTCAGAACAGTTAGGTTTCATTTTGATTCATACATTGTTGTTTGATGACATTTGCATTAAGCCAGTGGTTTGCTTGCATGTTTGAATCCACCACTGTACATGAAGCACCATAGATGAAACATCATGTGTTTTCAATAATGAACTCATGCATTCAGCTGAGAGTCATTAAGCACTGAAATGATGCTCTATAGGAGCCTTCCCCAACCTGGTCCTCTCCAGATGCTGTTGGACTGCAGCTCCCATTAGACCCAACCAATAGGCCAATGCTCAGGGACGATGGGAGTTGTGGTACCTGGAGGGTACGAAGTTCGGAAAGGCTGTTGTACATGGGCATAGCCAGGATTTAATTTGCAGGGGGGGGCAAGCTTCATGTTGCGGGGGGGGGAGAGAACCTCAGCTAGTTAGTTTTATTGATTTACTTGATTTGTAAAATCAACTACACATCGGGCTACACCCATGCTGTTGTATATTTATGGATGAACTAGGGGTGTAGGAGAAATTTGTTCAGTCTGCACATTGAAGGGAACTAACATAATCTGCCAGTCCCAGACTTAAATGCAAATTGGAACACAGCTACCGACTGGATTGCACAATTTTTCTGAATTTTGTAATGCATCTAAAAATATATTTCTGCATACAGAAGGAATTGAAAAGCATACAAAAATGCATATTTTACGAGTAGAATATATACTAAGTTTATATGTGCAATTTAGGTGATTTATTTTGCATTACCCTATATACTCGAGTATAAGCCTAGTTTTTCAGCACATTTTTTTGTGCTGAAAAAGCCGCCCTCGGCTTATACTCGAGTGAGGCAGGCAGTGGCTCCTATGAAGCTTTCCCAGGTTTTTTGTGGTAAAATTGGGTGCCTCAGCTTATAGTCGGGTCGGCTTATACTCGAGTATATACGGTATTTTTTACTCTAAATTGAAACATGTTTTTGTTTTCGTTTGCTTTTTTTGAAGTATTACCATTAACAACAGGACCTCTAAAACATCTGATGCTCAAAAGGTTGCAACTGAGTTCACTATCCTCAGCCTTGAATATTCCAGAGCACCCTGGGTGCTGGTTTCTTCCTCCCTAGGTCCCCCACCCTCACCCAGCTTACATCCATGCCCACCACCCGCAAGCTGACCACTTGACCCCAAGTTCTGAACCATACAAGAAACAAATAAAATGGATGAAAAAATTAAAACAACAATAGGAACAACAATAATAGTCACACCAATAAATCTATCTAAATTAATTGGACCTGCAACTGAGCACATGCAGAAGTAACCCAGAATGGAAGTAGGTTAATCTGCCCAACCTTTGTAGGAGTGAAACCAGTGAGTAACTCACTGGAGACAATGGGTTGTATTGAACTAACTTTGAGGAAACCCACTGAGAAAAATGAGCCTAAGTTAGTCATGTCCATTAATAACAATGCATCTACTCAGGGTAGGGCCAACTTGGGTTGTATCCAAGTAAGTTAGAGTAGAAACATTGATATTAATGGGCCTAGGAGACAAACAATTATATGATTTTCCATAGATGTCTGGAGGAAGCCCTGTATTGGGAAGGTTTTAATGTCTGATGTTTCACTGTGGTTTGTTATATTCCATTGGTGGCTGCCCAGAGTGGCTGGGACAACACAGTCAGATGGGCAGGGTACATAATAATAATAATAATAATAATAATAATAATAATAATAATAATAGGTTAGTCATGTACATTCTTTCCCAATGGGTCTGTTCCCAGTAGGATTAACATTGGATGCAATCCATTGAATACAACTCAGTGAAAAGAAAGGACCACACTATTTCCCCCTCTCCCATAAACCTAAAAAATCTGACTCCACCAATTAGTTATCTGACAGGGTTTCTGTCATATTTTATAGCATCATAGAATTGTAGAGTTGGAATGTACCCAAGGGTCATCTAGCCCAACCCCATGCAATGCAGGAAGTTCAACACATGCCCCCCCCCCAGTCAATTGAAACCAGACCAGACCCTGCTTCGCTTTACCAATTTGCTAGCAGTTTTAGCACTGTACCACTAGGAGGACAGAAGAAGACATCTCAGAGAGTAGGAACATAGAAAGCTGCCTTATATAAGGTCCATCTGGCTCTGTATTGTCTACACTGACTAGCAGCAATTCTTCAGGGTTTCAGACAGGGGACATTCTCAACTCTACCTTGAGATGCCAGGGGTCTCACCCAGGATTTACCATATGCAAGGTGGACACTCTCTCTGCTAGTGAGCTAACCTTAACGTCTTTTTTTCTAGGCTGACCTACAGAGACAGAGTAAAAAGCAAAAAGCAAGCAAAAAACAAAAACAAAAAAATGTCTCTCATTAATGATGAAAGGCTTGTTGCTGCATCACTCATTGATTAAGAAGGAATCCAATACTGCAGAGTGCAACAAGGTGAACAAAGGGAAAAGAGCTGATTTAAAACCAAGGCCCAAACAGGATTTATATATTTGTATGATGTCTGGGATGATGGGGATGGGAGAACTAAGATATTCCAATGAAACATGAATTTGCAGGGTACGGCACACAATATATGCCACCAGAAATTAAAATTGCAGTCACCACCACCATATTTGTTTATTTAAAGAACAATTTGACAATTGTATGCAATATTGGGAATCAATTTCCTGAAATTCAATTTCCTGAAATTCATGTTTCATTTCATTTCATTTTAGATAAATAGGTACCGCTCTGGTGGGAAGGTAAACGGCGTTTCCGTGCGCTGCTCTGGTTCGCCAGAAGCGGCTTTGTCATGCTGGCCACATGACCTGGAAGCTGTACGCCGGATCTCGGCCAATAAAGCGAGATGAGCGTCGCAACCCCAGAGTCGGACACGACTGGACCTAATGGTCAGGGGTCCCTTTACCTTTTAGGACCAGAACATGTCATCCAGGGTCAAATTCTGGGGACCCAGCAGGACTCATCATGTTCAATATTGCTCTGTTGGGGTGGTGGGAATGGGAACTGGGGTTGGCTGGGCCCACACAACTGATGCCAACTGATTTATGCCAGACCCAGAAATCATATGTATTTATAAATCATATATTTTATCCTCACAACACCCTATGAAGTGCTTGAGCATCTACTCTTGGGTTTTCTTTTCTCTCTGCAGCAGAGTTCCTTTTACAGAAAAGTTTTCCAGCATCTTTTACTTCCTTACAGCAGCAGCAGCGGCATTCCAGCTATCTCTTAGTGAAATTCCTATTACAGGAATAAACACCATTTGGTTCTGTTTCTCAAAGTCTTTATTATTTACAAAACTTTATTTGTTTGTTTTTTCTTGATTAATGAACAGTGTAAAGAAACATAATCTTTTTCTCTTTTTAGTCGTCTGGCCAGAGACCTAATGCTGACGCATTCACATAGTCATCTGCACAGACCCAGACTGAGTTGATCACATGCCCTGATAAGGACACCTGTTGCTGAGGAAATTTTCCATTGCCTAGGGCATTAATAATAATGCCTGCCTCTCCTTCCTGCCTGTGACAGCTGCAGATGGCTTTGGGCCCTCATTCTTCACCGTAGCAAGTGGGGGCTGTCTCAGCCTGACCCTCCACAGAGGCTCCATTAGTCTGGTGCACAGCCCCTCCTCATTTACCCAAATGTGGGAGGGAGTTTGCTCATTGCCTTTTCTGGGATGATGCAACTTCTCAGGTGTCAGATAGTTATTAGAAACTTTTATATTAATTTACTTTTGTGCGATCACCTTTCTTTTGCACTTAATTTTGAAATCAATAGATATTTTACCTCAAAGATGGGTTCTGTTACTTCACCTAATAAAGGGTGCTTAGTCAGTAAGTTTGGCTTATCTAGAAGCAAGGAAAGAATAAACATTATTAACCTGAATGGTTTGCCAATGAAAGGGAATAAATTGGCTAAGATATCATTGCAAAAACTTAACAAACTTACTTTTCTAAAAATATATATCAGCTAATTAGTTTGCAGCAGCACTTTGAATACCAAGAAGGGAACACTTTGGAAAGGATATTGGTGTTAGTTTGTTGTGCAAAGACAACCAAGTGTTCCACGTGATGGGCAGGGGACCCATTCAGTCGGTCCATTTCTGGGGGCTTAGGAATTTGATGAATTCCTGAATGTCTCCATGGGCTTTCTAGTTGTCCTGACTGGTCCCCTTTTCTGGTCCCCTTGTGGCAGCTTTCTTCAGCCTGGTGTCATCCAGACATTCTGCACTCCAACTCTCATCTGCCCTAACCAGCATGGCTAATGGTCATTTTGTGCTGATCATCTTCCTTACCTGTTCTGCTTGGCTTCTTCACCACAAAATGACTCATTGGCAGGAGATAAAAAGGTAAAGGTAAAGGGACCCCTGACCATTAGGTCCAGTCGTGACCGACTCTGGGGTTGCGGCGCTCATCTCACATTATTGGCCAAGGGAGCCGGCGTACAGCTTCCGGGTCATGTGGCCAGCATGACAAAGCTGCTTCTGGCGAACCAGAGCAGAGCACGGAAACGCCGTTTACCTTCCCGCTGCAGCGGTACCTATTTATCTACTTGCACTTTGACGTGCTTTCAAACTGCTAGGCTCTGTGGTTTAACCCACAGCGTCACCCACGTCCCATTGGCAGGAGATAGTCTACCACAAAAGTCTCATAAGGGGGTGGGGAATAAAGGTGGAGGATAATATTACATAAATTTCTTGAGAGAATTTCTTTCTAGGAGGTTTTCTGCAACATCATGTGGGGAAAGTCTGATGCAACCAGTACTTTCCGCTTAGCACGCCTGCTTCCCACTTCACAAATTCAGGAGGGAGACAGGAAGCCTCAGTGCTAACTAGCAACTTCACTTTTGTACCACAGGCGAGCCTAAATACATCAGCTGCTTGTTTACCCCCAGCAAGCCTCTGACAATCCTATCAGATGCGTCGACATGTCACAGAGTAATTGCAGCGCTTGCAGGTAACCCAGCTGCATTCATTCTCCCAGGCTTTTCTATTATCAGTGCTATGTTGTAAAGGTGCAGACAAATGGAATGTAAAACGATTCACTTCTTCCAGTTAGGTCATTGGAAATCTAGTTTCTAAGCTGTCCAACAATTTCTATTAGATTTTTTCCACTTTCGAAGCAAAAGTCACCAAATTGTACATATTCTATATTGTTTGGACATTTAACATCCCCTTATCTTTGTTGACAAGCATTTAGACTGACTCGGATATTGAACTGTCAGGTTGGCTAATAAAGCAGGTTTAGGATTATTGTGTCCCAAAGGGAGGACAGAGGATAAAGACACACACACACACACACACACACACACACAGCCTTTCCCAACCAGGTGCCCCCCAGAAGTTACTTGACTGCAGCTCCCATATGCCCCAGCCAGCATGGTCAATGGTCAGCGATGCAGGAGGGCACCCGGTTGAGGAATGCTGGGCTTGCACAGGGTGCCACTGAAATTTGAAACCTGTATTTGAGCTTAAGTAACATTTTAAGGTGCCTTGTGGAGATTAGGAGGCAGTGCAAGCACCTGGAAATTAAGGGTGGCAAACCTTTTCTTGGGCTGTGTTTGTGGGCATGTGCCAGGGGAATCTTTGCAAGGGAAGCACAGCTATTTATTCTGCCAGCAAAAGAAAATCTAAATAAATCATAATGGGTACCTAAGGATTCAATAACTAGCATGAGTAAGTATTTCATTAGCTGGCAATAACTAATGTTCTTTTTATTTTTAATGGAGATGCTGATTTAGTGCTATTCCAAGCTGATAACCTCCATTTACCCCTATTAAAAGAGCAGTTAACCTTACAGAGTTGGGGAAAACCAGGCATGAGATTGCTAAACGGCTGGCCTGAGTGGGATCATAAATGCAGATGATTAAAATAATTTTACTGTACAGCTCTTTCTGTTTCTATCTACAGCTTGATTTCTAGATAAAAGGGCAGCTGAAGCCAGACCAGAGGAAATAAACTGAAAGCAAACATAACAATAAAAGAATTAGCAGGTTGTGAGACAATTAAAATATGATGGCTGCTCAGAGTTAAAAAAAACACTGGGTTCAATGGGACTTACTCCCAGGCAAGTGTAGCTAGGACTGGATCCTTAAATACCAGCTGTGGATCACTGAAATCCCTCTGAAAAGGTGGCAGGTAACCAGAGATGGGGGCAAGCAGGCTTTCCTAGGACGCAGGTGGCGCTGTGGTCTAAACCACTGAGGCTCTTGGGCTTGCTGATTGGAAGGTCGGCGGTTCGAATCTGTACGACAGGGTGAGCTCTCGTTGCTCTGTCCCAGCTTCTGCCAACCCAGCAGTTCGAAAGTACGCCAGTGCAAGTAGATAAATAGGTACCGCTGCAGCAAGAAGATAAACGGCATTTCCATGCACTCTGGTTTCCGCCATGGTGTCCCGTTGCGCCAGAAGCAGTTTAGTCATGCTGGCCACAAGACCCGGAAAACTGTCTGCTGACAAACGCTGGCTCCCTCAGCCTGAAAGCAAGATGAGCACCACAACCCCATAGTCGCCTTTGACTGGACTTAACCGTCCAGGAGTCCTTTACCTTTTTTTTACCTAGGAAGGACATTACATAATGATGGTGCCACCACTAAAAGGGACCTGTCTCTTGTACCCACCTGCCAAACTTTGGATGGTGAGGGGGACACAGAGCCAGACCCCTGATATTGCTCTGTGATATATATAAGAACATTCATCTTCTATGCAGTGAGTATTTTTCATTCATTTCCTAGGAGTGTGTGAATGTGCATCCAAATTCTTGGGAAGACCTGTCTTTACCATTGCCTCTTACTTTATCCTTTTAACTGCTAATGTCCAGAATTGAACCTGGAACCTTCTGCATGGAGTGCAGCTGCTCTGCCTCTGAGCTAAGGTCTGCCTGCCCCCCACCTCCCCTGCAGTACCAACGGGGTGCAGTGATGAAGATCTGAAATCTCACTTCCACAACTGTCTCATTTTCAGCACTCACCTACCCCAGACAAAATAGGGGGGGGGGTATTCTTTGCCCATGTTCCAGGGTTACTGTGAACACATAGTCTCTGAACTTCCTGTACTTAAAAAAAGAATAAAAGATATGAGTTGAATTCATCATACCAATTATTTATTCTGTTCTTTCAAATAAAAGTTCCATTCCATAGAGAACACAATGCCCAAGGAATCATTGTTGTAAAGGATATTTAACATCATGTATCATTTACCAGGTACGTAAATGCATAACATACGTCACTGTAATTGCTTCTATTTTTGTTTAATAGTTTTCCCACAGTTATTGTTGTGCCTTTTCTGGCCTCCTGCCAACTTCTGCTTATTACCTTAATAAACAGATTGTTTGTGTGTGTGTTCCCCATTGGATGTGCCATAACAACTGCATTTGATTTATTTTATTGCTGTCATATTCCAGGAAAGTACAAGAACTTGTTAGCAGCCAGATGTGCAATCGCTACCCCTTCTCTTGGAAAGCTTCCTTTTGAATTTGGCTGCCAATGTTGTGGTCACCAAAGTGTTAATGCTGGCTTATTTTGAAAGGAGACTTTTAAGGTGCAGTTCAGATCAGGGTGTGGGTGTGTTGACCTAGAGCTCTAGGCACAAGGCCCTTTTTCAAGACAAAGCTGTGGTACCAAATGACACAGTGCAGAATAGCCTACGGCACACAATGACTTTGCTGCTCTAGGTTTGAGATGTGTAATGTTTATTTGGAGTCAGCATTTTCTCTTGTGCAGCACTTCCAGACAACCTCAGGGCATCTTGACAGAGTCCTGTAGTTTTGTAAATATATATAATGAATAGAGGGAAGACTGGAGGTCTTTCTGTAAGGCCCTGGTGCCACATGGGTAGGGGGAAATAAGCTGTGTGTGCTTCCTTCCATCCATCGGTATCCTTTCCCCATGTAGCGTTTTGGCCCCTCTGGAACAGATCCCTTTTTGTTTTAACCACCCTGGACAAGTCTGTGTCTTCAGCAAACTTGGCTACCCCACTGCTTATGCTTAACTCAAGATTGTTCATTAACAAGTTAAAAAAAAACCACAGCTCCCAGTACTGTTATTTGGGGAACTCCATTTTCTACATCCCTCCACTGGGAGAATTTCCATTTATTCCTACTCTCTGCTTTTTGTTTTATTCCTACTTCCATTCTGATATGAGCATAGTGGTGTCAAAGAGACACCAGTGGCACATTATGAATCCTAGAATTGTGGAGTTAGAAGGGACCTCAAGGATCATCTAGTTCAACCCCCTGCAATGCCGGAATTCTGCCCACAGCTGTCCCCGGGTGGGCTTCAACCACCAACCTTCGGCTTAACAGCCAGACACACTTGTGCCACTTGCTGCTGAGGATCATAGAGATCTTGGGGAAAGTAGCTTCCCAGAGCCCCTGATTCCTTATCAGTGTGGTGTCGTGGTTGAGAGCGGTAGACTCGCAATCTGGTGAACCGGGTTCGCGTCTCCGCTCCTCCACATGCAGCTGCTGGGTGACCTTGGGCTAGTCACGCTTCTCTGAAGTCTCTCAGCCCCACTCACCTCACAGAGGAAGGGAAAGAAGAATGTGAGCCGCTTTGAGACTCCTTTGGGGAGTGATAAAGCAGGATATCAAATCCAAACTCTTCTTCTCTTCTTAATATGGATATCAGGTACTTTGGCAACTACTTTGCACAGGACTCCTTGCCTAATGCAAGTTTCTAGCTTCTCTCATCTGGTTAGAATGAAGAGAAGGAACTATGAGTAGTCAAGTTACAGGTAGGTAGCCGTGTTGGTCTGCCATAGTTGAAACAAAATAAAAAAAATCCTTCCAGTAGCACTTAGAGACCAACTAAGTTTGTTATTGGTATGAGCTTTTGTGTGCATGCAAATAACAAACTTAGTTGGTCTCTAAGGTGCTACTGGAATGAATTTTTTAATTTTGTTATGAGTAGTCAATTTCTGAATCTTTAATAGGAGGAGAATTAGTAGTGGACCTCCAAAAACTGCTCCATTTACTATAGAGATTCTATATAGATAATACTAATACAATATTGTATTTTAAATTCTTGGGATCTGCTCTGGTACCTTATGGTAACGGGTGAGTAATAGATCAAATCAATACCAGCTGTGCTATTTTTCTAGAGAAAGAGGTGCCAGAACTCCCCTTGAACACCTCCATGGTTCTCTTAGAAGGACAATGGTGCCCACCTGAGATGAGCTGGAACGGAGTTGTTTTCTGGCTGGAAAAAAAGCCCTGATCAATATTAATACTAACTGTAATGCTAATACGCTGCTGAAATGTTAGCCATCCCTGCTGTGGATGGTAACTTTGAAGGAAGCAGTGTAGTGACATGCTGCTTCGGGAAGACTTTCTGCTGAAGAGACTTCACAATGTGTTTTACTTTCTGGTGAACCCAAACAGAACAGAAGGACGTGTGGAGATCAGTTAAAAATGCCAAGGTTGTGGCCATCACAGGGGCAGCAAAATCCTTCTGGGCCAGGAGCCAGAATGCACTCTGAATGTTGGAAAGAGAAAGGTTAGATTGATCCTAGTGGGATTTATGGTGCAGCCTTCTGCTTTGAAAAGCCCATTCAGATCAATAGGAAGGGAGCACAAGCTCTTGTTAGCGTGATATTCAAAAGCCAAGGCCCTGCTGAACCCAGGGACAAAGCTGCAGATTTGCTTCAATTCACCTTCAATCTTTCAGATAAAGCTCTGAAGTCAGAAAGAGCTGCTCGAGGAAAGTGGCTGCTTGCTGTTGAGGGTGGGAATCCTCAGCAGGGGATGGACGGGTGTGAGGGAATTTATTTCTTATATTAGATCTTGTCGTTCCCTGTGTAAATAAGTGGCCAAGGGGGCTAATGATAAAATGAATAGGGAATCGTTTTTAAAAGCACAATCTAGCAATCCAGGGAGCACAGTTATGGCAATCCAATAGCAACAGCCAGTTACAACACATTAACATGAACTTCCAGAGGAAGCGGGGGCGGGGGGGGGGGAATAAACCAATTCACAGCATACCGGTAATCCCTTTGAGTTCAATGGGCCTTACTTGCAAGTTAAGTGCAGACTTTTGTCACCTGGTGCCATTACTGTTTTTGCCTACAACTCCCATCAGCCTTCTCACTCCCCCCTCAGGTAAGTAGTGGGCACTGATTTAGCCTGAGAACAGGCATAGGGACCACCTTCCCCATGGGGTTTCTGTTGGGGGTGTGTGTGTGAGGAATGAGAAGGGTCAGAGTCAAAAGTGGGTGGAGTCTGTGATGTTGAAACTCAGCTGGACATAAATGGTTCTTGGGCTCCAGATTCTCTTCCTCAGAATAATTCTGTAAAGAAGCAAGGAAGTGGGAGGCAATAAATGCCTTAAAACAGCACCTGGCACTCACAAACCCCTTTACAGGATTATGGAGTGTTGTCTAAGTGAACTTCTGGTAGAATAAAATGGTAGCAAGTCACCAAAGGCATCTTCACACCTTACAAGAATAGCGCTTTGATACCACTTTAAGCTATCCTGGCTTCCCCCACAGAATCCTGGGAACTTTGGTTTGTGAAGGGGGCTGAGAGTTGATAGGAGACCCCTGTTCCCCTGCAGTTCTCAGTTCCCTAGGAAGTGGGACATGTTGTTATAGCACAACTGAACTACCGTTTCATTCTTCTAAATTCTCCAGAAGTGTTAGATTAGCCCTCAAAATATCAGTTCTGTGCTTTTGAGAGTGGTTAGAGTAGTAGCCTTGGGTGAAAATCCTTGCACCATCTTAAAGCTTTCTGGGTGATCTTAGCTCAAAACTGGTGTGGTGTGATTTTAATTATTTAATGAGGCAAAGTCTACATCTACATCTAAATCAGTAAATAAGCAGGCAAATAAATACCTAAATTGCCAAACTGTCCCTCCAGCCTCTCTCTCTCTCTCTCTCTCTCTCTCTCTCTCTCTCTCTCTCTCTCTCTCTCTCTCACACACACACACACACACACACACACACACACACACATTTTGTTCCCATGTACAGTCCGCTGAAAAGGTCACTGGCATATATGAAGAGCTAAAATGTTATACAGCTTGGGAAGGTCAGCGTTCAGCAAGAAAGTTGCATTTCTTGGGACTTTGTTCTCAATGAGGCAGGAAACGGATGACGTTGGCATCCTCAGGCCAGCGATTCACATGTTGCTCCTGGGCAAAGTGATAGAGGGGCATTTGGACAACTCTGGTCACTCTTGGATGAAACTGATCATCTGTATCCCTTCCATTTGGGTTTCAGGCCTGACTTGGAGACAGAAGCTGGCTTGGTTTCCCCTGTTGAGAGAATGAAAAACCCTTTAAAAAAATGTGTGCCAAGACCATTTGTTTCTTTGAGAAGTCAGAATAGGATTACTAAAAGTCCGGGGTTCCCCCCCCTCAAAAAAACCCCCATTCAGCTATGAAAACTCATCTTAGCTCTATTGCACAATTTTAAATGGAATGCATAGTTAAACAGTGGAACTCCCTTCCACAGGAGGCAGCAATGGCCGCCAGTTTGGGTGGCTCTAAAAGAGGATTAGACAAATTCATGGAGAAGGGTTCCAATGGCTCCTAGCCACAGTGGCTCGGCTCAGCCTCCACAGTTGGAGGCAGTAATGCTTGTGACTCCCAGTTGCTAGAAGCCACAGAAGGGGAAAGTGTCATTCTTTTGCTCATATCCCGCCTGCTGGATCCCCACAAGGGGCACCTGGTTGGCTACCGAAGGGAACAGGTTGCTGGACTAGATGCGGGGGCGTAGGAAGGGGGCGGTGGGGACGGGTTGCCCTGGGTGCCCTCACTGAGGGGGGTGACATTTGGTGCGCTGCCTGCCCATAACTCCCAAGCCTACCCCAAGCCATCGGGGTAAGGGGAGGAACTGCGCCGCTTTGTTGGCGGCATTCCCCTCTTGCCCCTTTGTTTTGACAGATTAGTGGAGGCTTAGGAGTCGTGCACATCGAATGCCCACTCCACCCCCATGAGCGGTTTGCTCCACCCCCGGCTGCAGGGCGTGCAAGCTGCTCCAGGCACCTGAGCGGCTATCCCACGCCTGGGAGGGCAGCCTCTGTGCCATGGCACCCTCGGGAGCGTGCCCACCCTGGGCAGTGCGAGCATATGCTCCACCGCTGACTAGATGGGCCCCCTTTGGCCTGATCCAGCAGGCTCTTCTTCTATACTTGTTCTTATGCATTTGCACGCGCTTAATAGCACAAAGTATAACTCTGAAAAACCTGAAGCAAGATGGGAACTTTTTTATAAAACTGAACACCCTGGATATGAAAAAGAACTATTTTTTCATGAAAAAGATTTGTTGTTGTTAAAGGATAGGTAGCAATTTGTGGAAAATTTCACCCACTTTGAAATAGGGGTTTTCATCCCAAAAGCTAACATTGAAAAAACAAAACATAGCCTCATTCATTCCCGTGTGTTTTCTAAACTCGGAAGAGAAGAAATTTGGGAAATGGGAGGTGTGGCAGATTCAGCCTCCAATGAGCCTGCTTTTCTCCACCTCCTCCACTGTGCACCCTCTGTGTGCCTGCTCACCCACCACCCATATGGCAGGTGGACTCCTGGCAGTGGGCAGCTGAGGAGGAGGAGGAGGTGGGGACGTCATTTCCTGTTTTGCCTCAGGCAGCAAAGCCTCCAGGGCCAGCTTTATTGCTAGAAATGAAAAGAGTTTCTGTGTAATCTTATTTGTCTAAGATAAGTTTTTGAAATGTGCACATCCCTAGTTGAGAGCAAATGCTTTTTTTCATGCATATTAGCCATTAAAGCCGGCTGGTCTTTAGCTTTACCTTAGTTGTGGATTATTCTGTTGCCAAATCATTCTCAGGCTGATAGTTAAGCAGCCTTTTCTGAAATCCCACTAGAGATGGAAGCTTTAACAATTTATTCATTCACTCATTCATTTTAAAAGGCCTTCCTACTCCAAATAGATACAATCATTGAGATGAAGATAATCGGTGGCATTGGAATGAGACAATTAGAAATGTCAAAGGAAGCGGGAAAGCTAATAAAATGCTACTCCATTTGGGGAGAATGTGCTACAGTTCAGTCTCTTCGGGATTGAATGGGGCTGGATGGGGGCGGGGAGCATAAACGGTCCTCCCTGTTTCAAATGCCATGCCTGAAAATAGATTTCATTTTACCAGTGAATAATAGTTAATGGTAATCTTAGTCTCTAAAACTACCGTTTTGCAGACCAGGTGATAGCTTTATCACCATTGCAGGAAGCTACTTTTCTCTCAAACACACTATAATGATGTTTGAAAGGTTTCAGTGCTAGCAATGAAAAAGTTTGGCTCAAATGGAGATGAAGGACGGCTGGGAGTGGAATCGTGGAGTTGGGAGGTACTTAAAAGATCATCCAGACCAACTTCCCTGCTGATGAATAATGGCAGAAATTTGACTTTGTTTCTGATTTAATGAAAAACTATGCAGTTCACACCTCTCAAAACAAGACCTTCATTATACAGTGTCCAGTCAAGGACAATGGGCTTTGTAGTCCACCCACATCTGGTGATCCAAGGTTGAAGAACACTGGAATAGATGAGCTTTGAGGTTCCTTCCAACTCTGGTGTTCTATGGATATCCCCCCTTCCTTCAAATCCCAGTCTTTCTCTCAGACTTTGTTAGTGATTACAGCACCTTTCTGTTTTCCATTCCACCCAAACTGTTTGTAACTTTGAAGACAAATGACCTAATTTGTAGCAAAACGGAAGATTAGAACACATCCTCAAGTCTGCAGCCTCTAAGGTTATCAGCAGCTTGCTGTGATATTGCAAAATAGTTGTGTTACAAGTGCAGATGGATGGAAGCTATTTATTTACAATCAAGACCTATTCAGTATTGCACCTTGCTTGCTTTAATATTTTGGACTCAAAAACAAATTGACCAACAAATTAAGTAATAGGGGAACCTGTGGAATAATTGGGGCTCAGCAAGGAAGTGCAAATGTGTTTTGTTCTATAATATCAGTGGTTATTACTTTGAAAAAAAATATATTAAAAAACAAAAACGCTGGTAGCTGTGTTTCTAACATTTTGCAACACATAAGGATTGACACCGACAGTAAAGTGGAGCATTTGTAACCATAGCTTTATAACAGAACTTGGAATCAAGGCTTAAAAGGAGAGCTGATAAACAGCCTTCTCCCTCTGAATCAAGACTGAAACCTCCCAAGGCTATTTTTCATTTTAAAAAACAGTAACAGTTTCATTATATGCATTTGCAGGTAAAATATACTTGGGTCCTAAAATAGTGCTAGAACTAAGATAATCTCTGCTACGTACACAACAGGTCCACTTTATGAGAATTAATTTGAATTCATTAAATAATAATAATAAAATATTAATATTATTATTGATAATAATTCATCCATCCTTAATATCTTGTATATTTCTGGTATAGATTTTGAAAGGAGAAATATTCTGACTTTTTCCCATGAGCCAGCCACCTACATTTCTCACAATGAAAAACTCAAGGGTGCTTGCTGGTCCTACCCAGTCTGGCATCTCAGCTCCTGCTGTCCCTGAGTTGGGGGCACAGGAGATCTGAAGGATGGCGCGCTCCCTCTGCATGTGAGCTCCTCCCAGAATTAAGAATCCTGCTCCATGAGAGTTCTAAATCATGTGTGGAGCCCCTGCCCATTCAGAACAAGCCTCCTGGGACACATCTTCACCCTCCAACTTGTGGAAGGCAGTAGGGTTGGGCAACCTGGATGGAACAGAGGTGGTGGGGGTCTGAGAACACGTACCCACTCCGTTTTCATTCTGAGAAGGTGAGGGCATCTGAATGGACCTCAAGGTAAGCCAAATTTCAGGAGGAGGGGAGGGGACCTGCAGAACAATATCCACAGGGTCCAGGAGCAGCTGGTGTGAAGTGAAGGGTGGGAGAAAATTCCCTTTGGAGGTTCACTAAGGAGGCTCACACCAAACTCCCAATTAGTCAGACTTTATTCAGTAATGCAATACTGGACAGATTCCAAGAGAGACTGCAAGAACACATACCCTGTATAGATCATCCTCTTGGCTGTTTAATCCTCAAGTGAACCACCTTCTGCCATACCAGCATCTCGCCATCTCTCACAAAACGATAGCCCTTGAAATGCAATTTCACTCAACCCATTTTCAGAGCCCTCCTTGCACCTTATCTGGAGTTGCTTTTCACTTTAGCTGTCAGCATTGGGTTCCTCCTAAAGTGGTTTTGTGGTCAGGCTGCACACTTGAGCAGTAGCACTGGCCTCATTGGTAATGGGTTTTGCAGAATTTCCACCTCAGGACCAACCCTGGCCCTGGCCTCTCTGGGATGGAGTGGGAGTTGGTCAGAAAGGCAGTAAGAGAGGTGCACCCACCCTACTCTGACCTCACTGCTGCCCTGCTTCCCCCTTGCATCCCCCTAGTATATGGCAGCAATGCTGCTGCTCAGAGGCCACGGTCAGCTCCTTCTCCCCAGCCACTCCAGGAGTAATCTAGCAAGGAGAATTTGTTCATCCCTATCACTACTGAAGCACAGAAAAGCTGTTATATCCATGCCCAGCAGACTCGGCAATCCAGCACAGAGTCCAGTGATCTGAGTGTAGCTCAGACCAAAGAGGCAGGCCAAGGCAAGCAGCTGCCTAAAACCCAATGGAGGTCCTTGTGGCAATTTCTCTTGTTCTGCTAGTAGCTGCAGTTCCATCTCTGGCCAGCTTGCATGGGTGGCGCTGAAGCACACCTAACTAAGAGCAGGCCATTGGCTCTGGCAAGACACTCTGATGGCAAAGGTGGTTTTTAGGGCTAGAAGTCCTTAGCAAGCACTTTACAACCATAAGAAAAATCAGGGCACAATTTGTCTAATCCGTAGAAAGTGATTGCCTAATAAGCTTTGGAATTTCAGACCTTTCAAGTGCATTGTGACTATTTTGGTGCTTAAATGAAAATAGGTAGCAATCTGAAACTCAAAAGCTTACGATGAATGGAATTGGATTACTGTCTCCAGCACCCGGCCTTCCTTGCCTCCTGGCTGATTACCTGTCATATCTGCAGACCATTGTTTATAAAGAAAAGAAAAAGAAAAAGAAAAAGAAAAAGAAAAAGAAAAAGAAAAAGAAAAAGAAAAAGAAAAAGAAAAAGAAAAAGAAAAAGAAAAAGAAAAAGAAAAAGAAAAAGAAAAAGAAAAAGAAAAAGAAAAAAAAAGAAAAGAAAAGAAAAGAAAAGAAAAGAAAAGAAAAGAAAAGAAAAGAAAAGAAAAGTGCTACCGTACATGAATTCGCTAGGAGTGAATCAATAGAAAAAGTGTGACATTCGAGAAAGAGATCAAAATCAAAATAAGGCAATGATTTCTGAGTTTGTTTTGCTGGGTTTTTTAAAATTAAGACTTTAAGTCCAATTCCCAAGATTAATGTCACCGTAGAATAATAATAATAATAATAATAATAATAATAATAATAATAATAATTTTTTATTATTTGTACCCTGCCCATGTGCTTGATGTGTGCTTAAATTTAAACTGAATGCTTTCCACTGGATTTAATATTATATTTGCCCTGAGACCTTAGGGTGTGAAGGGAGGGTATAGAATAATAATATAATGTAAAAATTAGCTTTGATCCAATGAAAGTATTTTCTCCCAAAAAATAGATTATTATTTTTTGAAAAATTGTGTAATACAATTGCCGGATCTCCTGTGGCTCAGATTCTGAGGCAGAAGGGGATGGAATCTAAGGGTGACATGTCTACAGATCAAGCGTTGGAGCGTTATGGGCTAACAGCAGGGCCTTGTGACTTTGGGTCATCCTTGTGGAGAACCAGAAGCCAATCAGGCCTGGGGGGAATGGAGAGAGTGGAAAGTTTAAAGATAGAACCGGACAGTTAAGCTGTCAGATAGCGTTTGGCTAGAACCCGGATAACACATGTTTAGGGCAGAGATAGCTTAGATTGGGCTCAAAAAGGACTAGCCTAGCCTAAGGGTTAGCTGGGTGATCAAGAATTTTCTAGGCAGGATAACGCAGATTGTTTCTCTGAAGTAAAGGAAAAGATCCTAAAAGAGGATGGAAGTGTTTTACTGGTTTGGTATAAATCACCATTCAAGGAAGAATCTAGTTTACTTCTGTAAAGTGTTGTATAAAGTAACCGTTTCACTTTTACCCTCATGAAGTATGTTTAAATAAGATTCCAGTTTTGTTCTCAACATGCCTCCTTACTTTGCTCCTCTGATTGAGGGACTAGTGGTCTCAAGTTTTCCTTTTATGTTTTAAGAGCCCTTGCTGTGTTGAGATTTAAAAATACAAATTATGCAATGAAGTGTGGAAATACAGGCTATTAGACCTTGAAACTATGCCCTTCCATAGTTTCTTCCAAAGCTCCCCTCTTCTTACAGCATAGAAAAAGACCACATGTTTGGTAAGTTAAAAATTGTTTACTTACAAACTCTCCAAAGGTCAGATTCATGTGCTTTTCCACACACCAGTCAGAAAACATAGGCAGTAAAGCTTGGCTTAGTTAGAGTAATGAAAATTCCTAAATTATTGGTGTAGAAACATAATAATGGCTTGTAAAAGCCATATAGTCCGAGCATGGAGCAAGCACCTTAGACCTCTTTACATGCTGAGCTTCTCAGGTGGACTGGGAAACAAAATAGTTTCTCCCAAGGTGAGGTAAGCCTGGCAGGAAAGCTTACTTCATACATTAATTAGATTTAAGCATGTTGGTTATATGAGGCTGGATATATGCTACTGGATATTAGGAAACACTACCGTACCAAATGCAGAGAATCTCAGCCCTTCAGAACCATCATGTTCCCTAGCTCCCAACTTTTTGAGGGAGGTTGACACAAGCCTAATAGCAAATAAGTCAGGGCAAATAAGCAGGGTCACCTGGATGCAGCCATTCCATCTGATTGCCTCAGCTGGACAGATGGGAAGCAGGGCTCATTTAGCCATCTTTGCTGGAGGCAAAGGGGAAACGACTTAGAAACTGGTGCCTGGATTTGGATTTTGACTTTCATCTTACCTCCCTGCCTCTTTCCCCTTGCAGGTCATGAATTATTTATTTTTTTAGATGGCAAAAGGCAGTGTAGGCACTGCCTTGATTTGATCTTATGGAGCCACTCTGGGAGCCTTTGGGGCAGACGCTCTAAATAAATAACGAAATAGCTAGCCACATAGATGCATGACAGTTGTGAGATGGATCCTAAATTTCAGGGAGAAATTTCAGAGAGCATGATTGGTGAGTTTTCAATCCTGTTCCTTTGGGAGGAAAAGTAGGGTGGAATTTGATTAATCAAGGTCATTAATGAAATACAGAAACTGGTTTACAATGCACATTGCTTTATACTGTGCACACCTTTGCAGAAGAAAGCCTTGCAACTTATCCAATGCGACTTATTGCCCAATAACTGGATGGAGTAGAAAATGTTTTCTTTAGGATTTTAAATTGCACTTTCCAAGACAATATGAGAACAAAAACACAGCACTTTGCTACTGCATCAAAACCCACATTTCTCCAAATGCAGATCTCCAACCAAATAGTGTGCATGAAAGGGTAAAGTACAAATAAATATGCTTATGTTAGTGAGAGTAACACATGCAAATGCCCCCAAATAAGGGGAAATGACTTGCAAAAATGTGTATATCAGGCAAAATTGCTTATAGTATTAGGAGGATGTATTAGGAGAATTTGCACTGAAATAATGATTAATTTTCATGAGGTTTAAAAACAAAAATCACAAATTGCTGGAGAAATGTGGAGAACTGAATTTCAGACTGGGAAAATGAGGCAATGGGAGAACCCAAAACTGACAGATTCATCCATCCCTACTTAATGTTCAATCCTATGAACATTTCCTGCTGGGCTTAATTGGGTTTACTCCCAGGTAAGCCCCAGGAAGGTGAGCAGCTGTAATCACTCAAGTACAAGGCCATTCACCAAATACCAGCAAATCAGGAAGGGGGGGGGGATGCAACAAAAGATTGCAGTAATTCATGAAACCCCCCACCCCACAGCTTGTCTCTTTCACCGGTAATTAAACTTTCTTTTTGGTGGCAGGTTGGATACTTTAGTCTACAGCACTTTTGCAAAATTCCAAATTATTGGCGGCCCACTTGCTTCAAGGCTTTAAACAAGCTGGGAATTGAATTTCTCAAGCACCACCTTCTCCTACTCAAACATCCTTGACCTGTCACTACTTGGAGGCCTTGTTCCATGTCCCATTGTCATGGACTGGCTGAATGCTGAGGAATGGTGGGAGGCACTAGCTGGGGAACCCCTAAGGGAACCCCCAGGAGAAGAAGGCTCAGAGCCAGGGGTGAGAAGGTGTCAGAAGCTGAAGAGCTAAACGGGTTTAGTGAGCAGGAAGAAGCTGAGGCAGAGAGCAGCCCAGAAGTGGAGGCAGAAGTGGAGGCCAAAAGGATAGAGATGGGGCAAGCTGCTGAAGAAGTCAGGGTGCTGTTGCCCAGGACTCTCCTGCTGTAAGTGCCTACAGGCCGCCTCCCTGCCTCTTACCATCTGGCTTAGGGCGGGGCCTGCTGGCCTTCAAAAGGACTACGGCTGCTGCTGCTGCTGCTGCTGTTGCATAACAGCACTGAGTTCTTTTAAAAATGCTTTTAATTTTAATTTTATTTATTTATTTATTTTTTCTTTCTTTCTTTTTTTTCTGGTAGGGTGGGTGGAATGGGTTTGTAGTTTGGTATGGGAATTTGTGTAATCTTGGTATACTTGTAATTTTATTGTTTTGGGGTTGTATTGTTTTATTGTGTGTGTTGTTGTTTTCCTTCTTTGTTTGTTTTTGCTGTTTTTTATACAGGTTTTATTTGTTCTTAAGGGGAGGGGTTAGGGCTGCCGGGGAGTGGGTCCCAGCCAATAGAATGGCTGGGGCAAGTTCCACAGGGGCAACCCGATCTCAGTGATCACGGGCAGGAGGAGGAGTTACGCTAAGGCCAGACCATGTCATTACCGAGGAGGCAAGCTTAGTCGTTGTTTGAGGACTATCCCTGCCTCCGGGTCTGGCCCTGACCGGATGGGTACCGGAATCAACAAGGGATACCCACATGACCTGAAAGTGTTTCTGTGCAATGCCAGGTCAATGATGAACAAAACCACTGCCATCCACAACCTGATTATGGATGGAGGATTTGACCTGGCATGTGTGACAGAGACTTGGTTGGATGAGGCAGATGGGCCAGTCCTTGCCGCTGCTTGTCCACCAGGTTTCTCTTACGCACAGCAACCCAGGCCATCTGGACGGGGAGGGGGGGTTGCAGCGATTTTTAGGAAGTCATTAGTTTACACCAGGCGTCCTATTGGGAAGACCCAGTTTTCTGAGTCCATGTTCTGGAAGTTGGGCAATAGGGGCAGTACAGGATTCCTTTTGGTGTACCGACCTCCCCGCTGCACCAAGGATTCCCTGGCCGAGCTGCTTCAGGTCGTGGCGGACGTGCTCCTGGAGACACCTAGCTTGGTTGTCTTAGGAGATTTTAACATCCATGCCGACACGACCTTACAAGGGGCCGCTCGGGACTTCGTGGAAAGCATGGCCTCCATGGGGCTGTCCCTGAATAAGTTTGGCCCAACTCATAGCCGCGGACATGCCTTAGACCTGGTGTTTACCTCTACGGATGTTGGTGATCTGACACTAAGTAAAAGCGAAACAAAAGAAATGCCATGGTCAGATCACTTCCTGGTGCAGCTGGACTTCTCCGCAACCCTTCCCCTCTGCCGGGAGGTGGGACCGATTCGGATGGTCCGCCCCCGCCACCTAATGGATCCAATTGGCTTCCAGAGAGTGGTAGGGGATGTTTTATCCCATGTTGATGGCCTTTCAGCCGATTCCCTGGTGGCCCGCTGGAATGTGGAGCTAACCAGGGCTATTGACTGTCTGGCTCCGAAGCGCCCTCTCCGATTGCATGGAGCCCGGACAGCCCCGTGGTTCTCCCCGGAGCTGAGGGCGATGAAACAGTCGTTGAGACGGCTAGAGCGCCGGTGGCGGAAAACTCATTCCGAATCAGACCGGACACGGGCTAGAGCTCAACTTCGAGCCTACCAAGTGGCAATGGCGACGGCGAAGAGGACCTTCTTCGCCGCTTCTATTGCATCTGCAGAAAACAGCAGCAGGAGACTCTTCCAGGTGGTTCGAAATTTATCAGAACCACCGTCATCACCGGGGTCTGGTAGGGACCCCGAGATCTCCTGCAATGCTTTTGCAAAGTTTTTTGCAGATAAAGTCGCTCAGATTCGGGAAGGGGTAGACTCCACCGTGGGAGCAGGGCTGGGGCGGGAGAGTGCTAGAGTCCTGTCTAGTCCAGTTGTGTGGGATCAATTTCAATCTGTTGCCTCCGAGGATGTGGACAGGCTGCTTGGACGAGTGAAACCAACCACCTGTCTCCTTGATCCTTGCCCATCCTGGCTTATAAAAGCTAGCCGGGAAGGGCTGGGCGATGGGCTTTGCGGGGTGGTGAATGCTTCTCTTTGTGAGGGAGCCTTCCCAGACCCGCTAAAAGAGGCGGTTATTAAACCGCTTCTTAAAAAACCATCTTTGGATGCGGCCAATATGGCTAACTATCGCCCAGTCTCAAATCTTCCATTCTTGGGCAAGGTGATTGAGCGGGTGGTTGCTGAACAACTCCAGGCACGCCTGGAGGATGCGGACCATTTGGATCCCTTCCAATCGGGATTTAGGCCTCATCATGGGACTGAAACTGCTTTGGTCGCACTGGTCGATGATCTCCGGCGGGCTAGGGACAAAGGTGAGAGCTGTTTCCTAGTTCTGCTGGATCTCTCAGCGGCTTTTGACACCATCGACCATAACATCCTTCTGGACCGTCTAGAGGGGTTGGGAGCTGGGGGCACTGTTATACAGTGGTTCCGCTCCTTCCTCCTGGGCCGTGTTCAGAAAGTGGTGGTGGGGGATGAGTGTTCAGACCCCTGGGCTCTCACTTGTGGGGTACCTCAGGGTTCCGTCCTCTCCCCCATGCTTTTTAACATCTATATGCAGCCGCTGGGAGAGATCATCAGGGGGTTTGGGCTGGGTGTTCATCAGTATGCGGATGATACCCAGCTCTACCTCTCTTTCAAATCAGAACCAGTGAAGGCAGTGAAGGTCCTATGTCAGTGCCTGGAGGCAGTTGGAGGATGGATGGCGGCTAACAGATTGAGGTTGAATCCTGACAAGACAGAAGTACTGTTTTTGGGGGACAGGGTGCGAGCGGGTGTGGGGGACTCCCTGGTCCTGAATGGGGTAACTGTGCCCCTGAAGGACCAGGTGCGCAGCCTGGGAGTCATTTTGGACTCACAGCTGTCCATGGAGGCGCAGGTTAATTCTGTGTCCAGGGCGGCTGGACTGGACTGCTCCATCTGGTACGCAGGCTGAGACCCTACCTGCCCGCAGACTGTCTCGTCAGAGTGGTGCATGCTCTAGTTATCTCCCGCTTGGACTACTGCAATGCACTCTACGTGGGGCTACCTTTGAAGGTGACCCGGAAACTGCAATTAATCCAGAATGCGGCATCCAGACTGGTGACTGGGAGTGGCCGCTGGGACCACATTACACCGGTCCTGAGAGATCTACACTGGCTCCCAGTACGTTTCCGAGCACAATTCAAAGTGTTGGTGCTGACCTTTAAAGCCCTAAACGGCCTCGGTCCTGTATACCTGAAGGAGCGTCTCCACCCCCACTGTTCAGCCCGGACACTGAGGTCCAGCGCCGAGGGCCTTCTGGCGGTTCCCTCACTCCGAGAAGCGAAGCTACAGGGAACCAGGCAGAGGGCCTTTTCGGTGGTGGCGCCCGCCCTGTGGAACGCCCTCCCATCAGAGGTCAAAGCAATAAACAACCACATGACCTTTAGAAAACATCTGAAGGTAGCCCTGTTCAGGGAAGCTTTTAATCTGTGATATTTTAATGTTTTGTTTTTTAATATTTGCTGGAAGCCGCCCAGGGTGGCTGGGGAGACCCGGCCAGATGGGCGGGGTACAAATAATAAATTATTATTATTATTATTATTATAGGGAGTCTCTCCCTCCTGCAATGACCAACTCCCCTTTCCCCTGGTCTCCTAGAACCCATAGAGGTATAAAGAGGGCGGAGCAAAGATAGACAAGGTGAAAAAGTCTCAGGTTGCTTTGGAACCTAGGAGAGGAGGAGACTTAGTGGTGGGAAGAAGGCAACAACTGCCTACTTGTGGGCAAGACCTACTGGGAAGAGCTGCTGTGCTCACGAGGCCTGAGCTGTTTTATTTCTTTGAATAAAGTGTCAACTTCATTCACACTTCTTTGTGAGTAATTGCTGACCTGCTCCCAGCTCCCACCTTGACACCCATCTGTGGGAGGAGCAGAGAAGAGCATCAAAAATGGATCAGTACTGTCCCCCCCTATCTGCCGTTCAGTTTTGATGTCCAGGAGGTGATGAGCAATTGCAGACCACTTTCAACCTGTTAGGCATATCCGTATGATGAAAGGGAGCTTGATGGCCATAAAACATGGATGAAGCAATCACTCTTTATTTCATCTATATCCCCCCCCCCCCGCGCTCCATTATTCATTCTTTTGGCCTCTGATACCATTTCTATGCTGATGAGACAGTGCGAGTGTTCTGCCAGGGTTTACATTTTCAGCTTTAAGATTTTTGTTTTTATGCTTCTTCTGCTATCCCAGCCCACATCTGTATGAGATTTGATGTTTTTAATATATGCAATGATTTTAATTGACTGGCATCCTGCTAAGTTCTACTCAAAGTGGATCCAATGAAATTAGTGGACCCAAGTTGCTTATGTCTATTAAGTTCCATAGGTTTACTCTGAACAGGACTAACATTGGATATGATTCATTTTTTATATAGGAAAGTGTAGATGTTTTTGTTGTATTCTGATATCTCTTTGAGATGTTTAATATGAAATGAAGGAGGAGAAGAAGAGGAGGAGGAGTTTGGATTTGATACCCCGCCTTTCACTCCCCTTAAGGAGTCTCAAAGCGGCCAACATTCTCCTTTCCCTTCCTCCCCCACAACAAACACTCTGTGGGGTGAGTGGGGCTGAGAGACTTCAGAGAAGTGTGACTAGCCCAAGGTCACCCAGTAGCTGCATGTGGAGGAGCGGGGAAGCAAACCCGGTTCACCAGATTACGAGTCCACCGCTCTTAACCACTACAATAACAATAAACAATAACAATAAAATGATAAAGATAATAATTTTTCACTCTAGATGGCTTCTGATCCTCCTTTGTTTTCAGTCTTGTTGCCACTTTCAATCTTCAAGCTCATAACTTTGGTTTTATCTCTCCTCGCCCCACCCTCACAACACTGCTGCTTTTGTCTTTATAGTTTGTCTGTCTGTCTGTCTGTGTGTGTGTGTGTGTGTGTGTGTGTGTGTGTGTGTGTGTGTGTAATATATATAAATTTGCCCTTTGATGCTGTAAAAACTATGTTTTTACAAGTGTTTGCGACCAGCCTCCTCACTTTTCGATTCACCTTTCAAGTTTCAACCTCCTCTTTAATGCTTTATGGCTGCAGAGTTGGTATTATAACAAGGATGTTCTCACTGCATATAAATCTGCCCAGTCTAGCCCAATTACTGACTAAATTCTGACCCCAATGATTGAAGCAAAAGGAATAGAATAGAATATATTTATTGTCATTGTCCCTTTCGGGGACAACAAAATTACTTGGCTGCTCCATCCACCCAGATAGGGCACTCCACGCAAAGACAAAACAACTGCAAAAACACTGATTAAAACCATACACACCGATTAAAGCCATACAATGATAAAACATAACAGGTAAGATTAGATGACTTCAAAGTCCAGGCTTCCCATTCAAGGCCGCGATCGCTCTGGAGAAGAAGCTGTTTCTAAGATGGCTTGTTCTTGTTGTCATCGTCCTGTATCTCCGTCCCGATGGCAAAGGTTCAAAGAGACGGTGACCAGGATGTGATGGATCTTTCACTATGTCCAGTGCCTTTCTGTGGCACCTCATGGCATAAATCTGCTCTAAGGTGGAGAGCGAGCAGCCAACAATGCTCTCTGCTGCCTTAACAACTCTGCACAACCCCATCTTGTCCTTGGTAGTACAGCTTCCGTACCACACACATAAGCCATAAGTGAGCACGCTCTCAATGGCACAGTGATAGAAGGCAAGCAGCAGCTTTTGCGGAGGATGGTTTTTCCTTAGAACTCTCAGGAAGTCCAGTCTCTGCTGCCCCTTCTTCACAAGCCCCCTTATGTTTGCACTCCAGGACAGATCCTCCTGTAATTCAATGCCCAGAAATCTGAACGTTGTTACCCTCTCCACACAGATTCCATCAATCAAAAGTGGTTGGACATCGTTCTTCTTTCTCCTGAAGTCCACCACAAGCTCCTTTGTTTTCTTTGTATTTATGAGCAAGTTGTTAGCTCTGCACCACTTTGTCAGCTGCTCTACCTCATCTCTGTAGTTCGTTTCACCCTCCTTATTAGAGATGAGCCCAATCACGGTTGTGTCATCTGCAAATTTGACAACCCTATTACTAGGGTGAGCAGCGACACAATAGTTCGTATAGAGAATATAAAGGAGCGGACTGAGAATGCATCCCTGTGGTGTTCCTGTGTTAGTCCTGAGCATCTTAGAGGTATAAGGGCCCAACCGAACCCTCTGGGGGCGATCTGACAAAAAGTCCAGTATCCACCCACAAAGTGATAGCAGGAGCCCCAGATCTCCCAATTTAGACATCAGACGTTGTGGTAGAATGGTGTTAAATGCCGAGCTGAAATCTACAAAAAGCAGTCTGGCATAGCCCCCCCCCCCCCCGCTGCTCCAAATGTGCAAGAACAGCATGGAGGGCAATCGCCACCGCATCCTCTGTCGATCTTTTCGTTTTATAAGCAAATTGGAATGTGTCTAGTCCCTCTGGTAGGCAGGCAATGACATAATTTCGTACCAGCTTTTCAAAGCACTTCATGATTACTGGTGTGAGTGCTACTGGACGAAAGTCATTCAGATTTTCCGGGTTAGATTTTTTTGGTATTGGAACAATCATAGAGGACTTTAGGCAAGATGGAACAGTAGCCTGGGCGAGGGATTGATTTAAAATCCCAGTGAAAACTCCTGCTAGTTGATCTGCACAGTCTCTCAGTACCCTTCCAGCTACCCCATCTGGCCCTGTGGCCTTCCTTGGGTTGATTCCCTTCAACACCTTCCTCATCTCTCCTTCTTCCACAGTGAGTACTACATTCCTTTGTACCAATGATGGTGATGGTGGTGATGGTGGCAAATACTCCCCAGGGATTGATGGTGGAGGTGATGGTGTCGCTGCAGATGTTACTTCAAAGCGAGCAAAAAAGGCATTCAACTCCTCTGCGAGGGATGCCCCTCCCTCGTCTGCCAGGGAATCTTTGGATTTATACCCTGTCAATTCCTGTACACCTTGCCACACCTGCCTGGTGTTGTCACTCTGTAGGTGATTCTCCAACCGCTGTCTATACGCCTCCTTGGCCACACGGATACCTCTCTTTAAATCTGCTCTGGCTATACAGCAACTTATTTCCGCTTCTGAAAGCAGTATTTGTTTTTGTAAGGTGGGGAAGAGGAAGCTAAAGACAAGGTTCAAAAAAGGTTTGTTCTTGGATTTACTGAAGGCTTAATTGCAAAAAGAAAACCCAGGACATTTTAAGACAATGTGTTATGGTATTTTCATAAACTTCTCAAAAGTCAAAGCAATATTTTCAACATACTATAGCTCTAAAGTCAAATGCACACAAATGGTTTTGTGCATCAGACACACATATGAAGCTTCCTTTTATGGGCCCAGATCATTGGTCCAATCTTGACTACCCCATGGGTTCCCAAACTATGAGCATTGTTCAAGTCGTCTATCTGTGTCTGTAAAAATGCAGCATTCAGCCCAGTGCAATACAATTGCTACAACATGCAGAAAAAATCATTAAGTGGTCCACCAGGACCTTCAGCAATTTCCAAGTGATCCATGGGACAAAATATAACCCTTGTCCCACAATTAAGATAGACCTTTCTGTGCTGGCAGAAATGCCTTCATTGCGAGAAAACTCATGATAAAAAATACTTATCAGAGAGGACAGATTGCGGGGCAGAGCCCTGCCTTTCAGAAGAGGAACTACTGTTGTGGCTGGATAATTTCCCCTCCATTTCAAGCATTCTCATATCTGCAGGCTGGTAATTTCTCTCTCTCCTTTGGGGCAATTTTCAATCTTGCAAATGGGTTGTTGTTGTTTTTTATTGCATGCCAATTATTTTTCTCCTGCAGTCAGGCAGCATCTGCAGAAAAAGGCACAAATAAACCACCTTTTGATACCCGTGTTGGGAACAATGTGATTGGCTTCAGCTGTGTGGTCTATTTCATCTCCAGCAAATGCTTATCAGCTTTTCACACCTACAGGAGACTGTGTGTGTGTGTGTGTGTGTGTGTGTGTATTCTGAGAATCACATTTTAGGCAAATGAACATTAATTAAGAAGTAATGTGAACACAATAGTCTTGCAATCAGAGGTGGTGTTCCTTGAGGTTTTCCCCAGCAACACTCTAGAACTGCTCAGTAGTTCGTAAGTAAAGGAAGGCAGAACCTTAGCAGCCTCATGTATTCGCTGAGCATTTGCATATGTACAATGCTGCTTCCACTCTTCAGTGGGGGTGAATTTGCCTCACTCCAACCCCCTGGGAAGAAGACTCAATGTGGTTTTGCCCTGTGGAGGAGGAGGGGAAGGGAAGGGCCAGGGGGGCTGTCAGGCCAATCAGGATGGGGAAGAGGGCAGGTTTTATAAGCTGGCTCTGCCCCAAGCACTCCACTCTTCTCTTTGCAGCACCTGCTCTGTGCAGGAGAGTCTTTCCTAGTTGGGGGGCTGAGTAGGAATTTGAAGGGGAGCCCTGGATTGGCCTTGGGACTTGGGTGGTGTTTTTGTTTTGTTTAATTGGCTTGCAGTCTGAAAAGACAAGTTAAGATCTGGTGAGGTTAAGGGCACTCTTTGCTGCCTTGGAGTGGGGTCCTTTGGGGTGCCCTTCAGGCTCAGCAGGTACATAGGGGTGGGGCCATCATAGGAGCCAGCTCATAGGGCCCGAGGTCCCTTCCCCCCTAGAATATTTGAGGGGGCCGAGCTCCCCCCCCCAATAAATTGATGGGCATTGCCATTCAAATGGTGTGAGTGTGCCACACCCTTTGATTGTCTATGCGATGGCTGGGGGGGGGGGAATGGTGTGCTTGCCAAGTTCACATACCCAAGGTTCTTGTAGCAAGGAAGGGAAATCAATAATAAAATACCGGTACTTTGAAATGGAGGGTAGGCTGGGACTGGGAGTTTAATAGCAGAGCAATGCTTCACATTCAGAAATTCCCAGGTTAAATCTACAGCACCTCCAGCTAAAAAGGTCAGGTTGTAGATTGTTGGAGAGGTATTTTTTTCTATGATCCTTCCAGACAGAATAGGCAAATACTAGGCTAGATGAAACAGACCACTAAGGGCTGAGTGGTTGGTGTTGACCCACCAGGACCTTCTCAGTGGTGGTTCTCCTCCCTGGTGAGGTGCATCTGTTTCTCTCATTATTGACTTATCGGAAGAATTTTAAAACATTCCTATTTACCCTGTTTGAATAGCTTTAAAAGATGATCAGACAAGCTCACAGAGGACAAGGCTCCCAATAGCTCCCTCCAGTTGTTCCCCCTTCTGTCTCCCTCAGCATTTTCTGCCACTTATAAAGCAGAAGCAGACCCACCCCCTCCTGGTTTTTGCACACAGGCAGAGAGAGACACTCCGTCAGCCCACAGGGGCTTAAAACTAACCATATATTTTTCACTATAGGGGAATTTGACAGCAACACTACTAGAGATATAAATATCAGCAGACCTGCTTAGACACAACAGCTGCTTTCCCCCTGTGGACAATATTTCTTAGTCCCACACAATAAGGTGCTTAACATCTTACGAGATGCACTTGGAATATCACCCAAACCCTGAATACCAGCAACCACTCCATTTTGCATGGATGATGCTTCCTTTGAAATCACAATGCACTCAGGTCTTCATTGTTAGTCTGCTTCTCACTCTTCTTTGAAGCTTTAACTTGCTGTCACTTGAGATTGTGCCATGCTGGGTGGATAAAAGGTTGGCATTTTTAAGCAGCATGCTTTCAATTGTTGTATGCCAATGTAATGCAAATATGACATTTTAGTATATTGCCTCATTACAATGTGAAGATGTCTGAGCAAAGGTGAAGTACTTTGCAATAGTGCGTCAAATTGCTGACATCTGGAAGACTCAACACTCTTGAACCCTGAAAGGATTCACTTTGGCTCTGCTCAAAATTTGTTGATACTGTGCCTTACTTTGGATACACAGTTCCAGTTACAGGTTGGTCTGCCGTAGTCGAAACAAAATAAAAAATTCCTGTGTATCTGAAGAAGTGTGCATGCACACGAAAGCTCCTACAAAGAACAAACTTAGTTGGTCTCTAAGGTGCTACTGGAATGAATTTTTTTATTTTGGATACACAGGTTTCTCAAAAAACTTGTTCCCCCTCACTGGGTATTTAAGCAGCTCTGCCTACTGCATGCATAAGCAAACCATCACAATTTTGCCTATCAGTTGTATACAAAGTAAGATAAGGATGAGACCTTTGTCTCCCGTGGTATAATGGTTAAAGCAGGGGTAGCCAATGTGATGCCTTCCAGATGTTTTGGACTACAGCACCCATCAGCCCTGGCAGAGCGGCCTCTGGTAAAGGATGGCAGTTGTCACCTAAAACATCAGAAGGCACCATTTTGGCTACTACCATGGAGTTAGGATGTTGACCCACCCCTGCAATGAAGCTCATTGGATGTCCTGGGACAAGTCGTCATCTATCACTTGAACCTCCCTCGTCAAGACCTTGTGTGTGCAGGGGGTGGGGGGCAAAGGTCAGTGGAACAGCACACACCTGATCTGCCGTAGGTCTCAGGGTCCATCTCCAGTTAAAGAGTCAAATAGCAGCCTTTTGGTTTTAAACATTTAAAGCCTTATACAACCTGGGTCCAACATATCTCAGGAGGTGAGTTTTCCTGTATGAGCTGTAGGTATGTGTCAAGTTGAGTGGCAGAGCATCTGCTCTGCATGCAAAAGGTCCCAGGTTCAGTCTGTGGTATCTCTAGGTAGGACTGGGAGAGACCTCTGGCTGAAACCCTGGAAAGCCACAGCCAGTCAGTGAAACAGTACTGAACTAGATGGACCACTTCACAAGCATGTCTAGGAGCCCAGCACTTTTCTGCACAGGAGGATGCTCCAAACTATCATAACACAGGGGTAGCCTGCACACAGAGCTAGAGGCTCCTGACATCCAGAAGTTTTATCTGAAAGAGGAACCTTCAAATACACATCATATTTCATTTGGGGTTACATTTCTTTCGTGGACAAGGCCCTGCCTAGTCTTCTCTCTCTGCTCCCTGCTCTTACTCCCCCCACTACCCTGAACACATTTTTGGCCTCCTCACTGGCTCAGCTGAAGATCACAGCATCAAACTGCATTGAACTCAAATGTCTCAGTGCACCACAGTGAGCCTGGTTACTTTGTCAGAAAGCCAGTAATTTCATTATGCTGGAATAAAAGGATAGATACGTTCTGTATCAGTCTGTCAGAATGACCGAAGGAAGGTTTGTGTACCCAAGGCTGAGTGAGATTTTTGCTAATCTAATAACTTGCCATTTTGGATGAGTCAACACAACTTGCAAATGCCCTAATCTAATTTCTGCTAGTGAATTGCAGTACATGAACCTGCAGCCATTAGCATTATAACCTCATGTGTGTAGGGAAATTTAACTTTGCTTTATTACTTGCTCCTTCCCAGAAGCTAGAGTAGCCATCCAATTCCACCTACTTGGTACTTGCTTGAATAAAATGTCCGAGGAACTTGAAGAGGGGCAAGCAAGCAAACATTAACATGTCTCAGCAAGGGCTCCACGGCTGTGGGATTTTCTTCTCAAGGAGCCATTGCCGAACCAAGACATGTTGCTGTCTGATGCCTGATACACCATCTCCCTGCTAGGGGCCAAATTTTTACAAAGTCTTGCTGCATCATTCAGATACCAGTTCCTACCTTCACCTATTTCCTTCCATGGTTTGTCCCAAACATTTTCACGTTCCCACCTAGACAATTTCTCTCTCACTTCCCCACACTCAAAAACTAGGGAGGGGGTGACTGTTAATGATTGCTCCCACATCCAGGAGCAGACTTGGATAGTCTTTGGGAATATAGCACGTTGAATGAGACCAAAATCTGGTGCCCCCAAATGGATCTTCTCAAGTATGGATGGATCTTCTCAATTTTGCACCCCCTCGGCTCAGTGCTCTGTGTGAAGGAACCACCCACACCGCCCTAAATCTGATGCTGCCCATGGCAGCCTGCCAGTGCTCAAAGATCAGTGGCTGAAGACCACATGGTGGTTGCTACATGTGTGAGAGAGCCAGAGAAAGGGCTCATTCCATGATGGCTCCTTGTAGGCGGAATTCTCTCCCGACTGAGGTTGTGTCCAGCCTCCTCTCTTTATAGCTCCAGGCACACACCCCTTTTTGGAGGGCATTTGGAAGAGGAGAGACCTGGTTGTTGCTGCTGCTGCTGCTATTAGTAATTGTCATTCAGCAATTTGTTGCTGTGCATTTTTAATAGACTGTTCTTGTTGCTTTTTAAAAATGGATTTGATTATTTATTAAATAAATATCATGTGGCCTGCCATTCACCAGTGTTGCTTCTGCCCACCCCAAATTGTATCAGATAAGGCTACTGCATGTTCCAGAAGCTGTGTGATAGAACACTGTGATAAAAGACTGCAGGGGAAGGAAGGAAGGAAGGAAAGTAGGCACTCACAGGCAGTCTCACCAACTGCCCAAATTCCTGGGAGAACCTCATGATGTCAGCGGCAGGAAACAAGCACTGCTGGAGGGGCTGTAAAATATCACCACCATTCCCTCAGCTACCTCATACCATTATTAAGGTAAGTACAAAGCCCCCCAGATTTCACATAGTTTCCTTCCCCCAAAATATTTTTAATTGAATTTTAATAACAAAAGGGAATAATAATAATAACAGGGGGAAAAGAAATAAAAGAAAAATTTTTTAAAAGAGTAAATTGGCACAATTGCCAATAAAGGAATGTAGGACCCAACTTTGTGATTTACTCAGTCCATAGTACAACATACCAAGAGGAAAAGGATATGTTGTCTAGAATTCTGAAGGGATCTGTGGTCAAAAACAAAAGAATTGCAATCTTTTTTATTTGAAAAAAGAAGATTTTTTTAAAAAAATAGCCTTGAACAGTACTCAATCCAGACAATGTAGGACCTGATGCTCCTGAGCTGCTGTGTTTGTATATAAAATAAAATAAAATAAAACCAGCCCCAATGGCAGAAAAGTGGCCTTGAGAACTTTGGCCCCTGGACACCTTTAGCTTCCATGTGGTATTTTCAGGAAGGGAGGTTTGGCACATCTTGGAGTGTCAACAGTCCAGATTATTGAGATCCAAAGTTTTCCACTATTTGGTCATTGTGTTTTGGGCTGCTGTTGAAATATAGGAGATCAGCTCCTTATAATCATAGAATTGTAGAGTTGGAAGGGACCACAAGGGTCATCTAGTCCAACCCCCTGTAGGGCAGGAATCTTTTGCCCAACTTGGGGCTTGACCCCATGACCCTGAGATGAAGAGCCTTATGCTCTACCAACTGAGCTTGTTATTCAAGTCCCAAAAGGTCTGTCCTCCCATTTTCCCAATTTTCAACTGCAATTTATTTTTGCCCTCTGCTCTCATTCCACCCTCCAGCAGCACCTCACTGCAAATGACCCCCCCAAAGCCCTTGGCCCAAATCATTGGCACAGCGCTTGTTGGTATATGCAAAGCCACCCTCAGCATGTGCCACTCTTTTTTTGGCTTAACCTCATTACTCATAGATCTCCAGACACACACACACACACACACACACACACACACACACACACCTGTCAATAGACATATGAAGCTTTAAATCAGCAAAGCAAAATTGCTGTCATTGTTGGTAACAAGAATCCCCCATCATCTGTCAGATTCATTGCTCAAGTGATGCTTACAGCAGCAAGGAGTTAATTAGCTGGCAGGGGGACAAATGTGACTGACCCCTCCGCAAGGCCGGGTGATTACCATGATATATTCTCATTATGGAAAGCAATAGGCAAAGGAAAGGGAGCTATAATTTATTAGCTCAGTCAAGTCGTATTAGGCTTCTGCTAACTCTGTGCATTTTGATTTGCATGAATGCTTTGGGGATCCATCTCTGGTTTTGAATATAGCAAGGGCAAAGAGCTGTGCTCAGTCATTTTAAAGACTTCATCCCCTGAAATTTAGTAACCCCCATCTCAAGAAATATGGTGGGGAGGGTCACAAATGCAGTGGGTTTTTTTTGGGGGGGAGGCTTATCAAAGCAGCATCAGCATCAGATCAACAGGCCTACGGGGGTCTGCCCTACTTCCTGTCCTGCATCTCCTTCATCATATCAGATGAACAACCCGCCTCTTGGCACCAGCCAAGTAGTGGCCAGACCTGCCAGAGGTTGACTCAACTTCCAGAGCATTGTGTTTGTTTAGCGCATGTGGTGGGAAAACAAGAATGTGTTTTCCACCAAAACCCAGGAACATCCACTTCTTCTCTTCGGACTTCCTCTTTTTCTTCCCTCCTCATATATGAGGCCACCATGGAAGCTTAGAATCCAAAAACATCCTTGTAAATACAAACCTTTCCCTTCCGTTCCCAATGGGACCTGTGCGGCTGCTCTGCTGGTGGCAGGTGAATGAGGCAGAGAAACGGGGAGGTGGAACAGGGAGAGCTCAGGTGGGGGTGGCTGTTTTTAATTGTTTTAATGGGGATGGAGTTTTATCTTGGGTGGGTGGGGTTGTTTTAAATTGTTGTTAAATGTTATATGTTAATTTGGATTCTTGTATTTGTAGGCTGGAATATGGTTTAGGGGCCTTTGTTGGGGAGTGTATTGTTTAGCAGTGTGTATACATTAGTATTGTTGATTCTTTTGATTCTTTTTATTATGTTTTGATTCTTTTTATTATATATTTTGTGTTTTGCAGTTTGAATAATAATTTTTATTAAATTTTTCAATTTTACATTTCAAAATAAACATTTTACAAACTTTAAAATAACCAATGACTTCCCTTCTTCTCCTTCATGTTGCATATCATTCCCGCATATTTTCCATGCAAATCAGTTTTCCACTTTTACAGCCATCAAAAATTATTTACTCTGTTGAAATTATCATAGTGCTGCCAGTGTTTTCAGCTTTATAGTTATCTTCCATATATTCATTCATTCATTTATTTATTTTTTAAATTAAGGATATTCTTGATTTGCAAAGGTATATGCATTGTTTCTTTCTTGTTCTTTCCATGTAACATTTTTATACAGCAGTTTCGTTTGTTGAGACATTAGGATATATTTTGTGTTTTGTATATTGTAACTTTGTGTTGTGAATTGCTCTGAGACCTACGGGTATAGGGCAGTATACAAATATAATAATAATAATAATAATAATAATAATAATAATAAAGCAGTGGTTCAGCCCATCTTTCACCCTGACACTCAATTTCTAAGTGAGAGTTCTCATCAGATGACTGCTGCCACCTCTTTGTGTGTGAGGCTGCAGGAACTGGGCATGAGAAGTCCTACCACGAGATCTTGATTGATATCTCACCCAAAATTAGTGTAATCTTGCCCAAAACTGGCACCAGTGCTGGCACTGCTTCTCTGCCAGGGGCAGATGGGGCAGCAAATTTGGGGGGCATCTTTGCTCAACCACCCTTGAGATCTGAGGATGTGTACTATAACATTTCTCCTCAGGGTTGTGTGTTGAGTCCCCTGCTCTATACCCTCTATACGTATGACTGCACAGCCATCTATTCCAGCAACAAAATCATCAAGTTTGCTGATGACGCTACGGTGGTGGGGCTCATTTCAGGAGGGGATGAGTCCGCCTATTGGGACGAGGTGGAGCAGTTCTGTGCTTGGTGTAGAGAAAATAATCTGGCTCTTAATACTGCCATGGAACTGGTGGTGGGTTACAGGGGAAAAAGGCGGATATTCAGCCCCTGTATATCGGTGTGGACCGGGTAGAGAAAATATGGCTGAAAATGTATTGTTGTTTTTTGTTGTTGTTTTGTGTGTGCTGTTTTTTGTTTTGTTTTTATGGGATGGCATTCAATTTCGTTGCACTTGTACAACGTTGTACTTGTACAATGACAATAAATCTTATCTTATCTTATCATCTTATGTGGCCTTTGTGAATTTTAAGCATCCCTTTTTACCCATGGGTACACTTTCCCTAGATTTTTTAAAAGGTAAATGTAATATAAATGTGACTTTTTGGAGTGATTGTTAAAAAGCACAAAACTGGGGCGAGATAAATAGGGTGTATGAAATAGTTACACTTTTGCTTAGGCGTCTAGAAGTAATTCAGGAAACTAATGGATGGCTTTAGCTCAATGGTGCAATCCGGTATAGGAAAGGTCAATCTCATAGTATGGAAAGCTGTGGAGTGATGAAGCAAAACAAAACAAAAAACAGTCCTGTGTGCTAAAAGAAGTCCAATTTAAGAGCTTTCATGGAGTTTCAGCCTAAACTCTCATTTCCTGGTACCTGTGCATTTTATGTTTTTAAAGAGTTGACTTATTCTCTCAACTTTTCCCATTCACCAGGTGGTGAAGGTCTTGTGTGAGTGCCTGGAGGCGGTTGGAGGATGGATGGCGGCTAACAGATTGAGGTTGAATCCTGACAAGACAGAAGTACTGTTTTTGGGGGACAGGGGGCGGGTGGGTGTGGGGGATTCCCTGGTCCTGAACGGGGTAATTGTGCCCCTGAAGGACCAGGTGCGCAGCCTGGGAGTCATTTTGGACTCACAGCTGTCCATGGAGGCGCAAGTTAATTCTGTATCCAGGGTGGCTATCTACCAGCTCCATCTGGTATGCAGGCTGAGACCCTACCTGCCCGCAGACTGTCTCGCCAGAGTGGTGCATGCTCTGGTTATCTCCTGCTTGGACTACTGCAATGCGCTCTACGTGGGGCTACCTTTGAAGGTGACCTGGAAACTGCAATTAATCCAGAATGCGGCAGCTAGACTGGTGACTGGGAGTGGCCGCCGGGACCACATAACACCGGTCCTGAGAGATCTACATTGGCTCCCAGTATGTTTCCGAGCACAATTCAAAGTGTTGGTGCTGACCTTTAAAGCCCTAAACGCCTCCGTCCTGTATACCTGAAGGAGCGTCTCCACCCCCACCGTTCAGCCCGGACACTGAGATCCAGCGCCGAGGGCCTTCTGGTGGTTCCCTCATTGCAAGAAGTGAGGTTACAGGGAACCAGACAGAGGGCCTTCTCGGAAGTGGCACCCGCCCTGTGGAACGCCCTTCCAGCAGAGGTCAAGGAAATAAGCAGCTATCCTATTTTTAAAAGACACCTGAAGGCAGCCCTGTTTAGGGAAGTTTTTAATATTTAATGCTATATTTTTTTTTAACACTCAATTGGGAGCCGCCCAGAGTGGCTGGGGAAACTCAGCCAGATGGGCAGGGTACAAATAATAAATTATTATTATTATTATTATTATTATTATTATTATTATTTAATTAGAATATCTTGCATTCTAGTCAAGGCTGACCTAGGACATTTTGGTGCCTGAAGGTGAAGAACAAGACAGGATTCTATCCATCCAGCCAGCCCAGTTGCATGTGCAGAAACTATCTGGCTCTTACTTCAGTGGTGGCAACAGGACAGCAGCCCCCTCCAGGTGGCATGAGGTGGCATGAGCTAGTCGAGAGGCCAGGCCAGGCCAGGTGGCACACACAGTTCTGTCCTCCAACACGGGAGGATAGATTTGTCTACACAGCAACAACCCAATGTCTTCCCCTAGACTTCAAGCACAGGAAGACAGGGAGATTACATAGTGCAGACCACTGGTGAGATGATTTTTAGAATGAAAGAAAGTGCTTCTCTAATGTAAGGTAAGTGCACCCCACCCATGAGAATTTCACTGAAATTTTGTCTTCCCTTTCCAATTTCAAAATGTGATTTATTTTCTCATCACCTGATGGCAAATGGTCAAAAGAGAGAATTTGTCAGCACAGTGCCAAATTAGCTGCTCTCTTCAAAGTGCAACCGAAACCTTGCCAATGGATAGTTATTAGGGCTCAGAGCTCTGCTTCCCAGCTTCAATCCACACTTAATGCAACGAAGAAAGAATAAATAAGCCTCTTTTCTAGGAACCAAAGTGCCCCAGGTTAGTTAGTTGCAACTTTAGTCTAAAAATAAATGACAATACTTATTGCTTTGGTTAATATATTGCCTGCTAGTTGGCCTGACCTTTTCTACATGAAAGCAAGGAATACGCTAGGGGACAGTGGTATTTGGTCTAATGTAGAATTTATGGCAAGCAAAACACCTCTGGGATACGGTCACATTTCACAACGGAATAGTCATGCAGAGAGGCTTGCCAAGAATTGAAAGCAGGGCTGAGCTGAATCATTTCATTTTCTTCCTAACGTGTTTTGTGGGGATGAGGCCCATTTTGGGCATCTTCCATGCTTGCCTCTTGACAGTTGTCATCTCCACCCAAGTGGTGATGGTACATGGAAACCCACAATGCAGCCATGTTCTGTGTCAGCATGGGTAACAGCACAAGGTTTCTGGTGCAAAACCTTATTTGACACATAGGTAATGTGTGACAGGACTTGCAGAAGTCATTGCCAGCCACTGAGTTCATCCGTGGAATGGCAGAGTTGGCAGAGAGCCGAAGAGTCAACTACCTCACCCCCTGCAGTGCAGGAATCACAGCTTAATGCCAAGCCATAAGTTAGATGATATGCTAAACATACCACCAGTATCATCCCTTTATCTGCAGTCAACAGATCTTTCTAACATTTTATAACAACCAACTCTATAACAATTGACAATTGATAACAGTATTAAAAACAAACATTAATACAACTGGAAAAACCAGATTCATAATGCTAAACACAGAGGCAAAGGCCTGGTTTCTATTATTTAGGCAGAGCTTTTAGACCTTACCACTTGTCCCTTGGTGGGCCTTGAATTTTCTTGGGAGAATGATTTAAATGTTCTAATAGAGGAATCTGAATGGAAATTGCTACGGCCAGCTAAGTCTTATAAATCTGTTCCCTCCTATGCAAGGGAATGTTCCCTTAAAGTTCTGCACAGACGCCATCCTAACTTGTGTTGATGTCTCAGACAACAGCACCATCAACACAGGATTGCTTGTAGGGCTGTGGTCTCTGAGGGACATACCTCCATCTTTAGCGAGGATGCCCTCAGGCTTCATTCTTCTGGTTACATGTATATTGAGAACTACCTAAAAAAATAGTTCACCCCCCCACCCCCACCCCGCCAACTGTCATTACAGAATATGTGGACTGATAACATGAAAGCTTGTCACTTTAAAGAACTTGGATGTTAGCTGCAGCTAGGATTTCAATAACCCAGCCATGGAAAACCTTGAAAAATCTACATTTGTCTTTGTGGTCTAAAACGTTATACCATAATTAATTGCAGGAAAAAAATAGGCATAAACTGATGTGTTTCTGGGGGCATGGACAATTCAGAATGTTCTTATGTAATCTGGTGGGATTTCATTTCCTCTGCTTTGGACTTAGATGCTCCACATTCAGCATCCATGCCAGCTCAGGAAATATGGAAGTCTGGGTTTATATTGGTGCGTTACCATTTCTACCTCTTATTATTTCTTGCTTGCTTTGTATGTGGTATGAAGGACTACCCTGCTACTGCACCTTTGGGAATTTTATTACATGGTCTACTAAGGATGGCCATATTCAAAAACTTTGCCCCTTGCTCTGTGATGGACTTATCGGTGCCCTGAAGCATAGTGATCAGGAGACACTACTACTACTACTACTACTACTACTACTACCAACTCAGAAGAGCAGCCAGGGGCTGCAGAAGGGGGCGTCTTTCCTAGCCCATTGATAATAAAAGCTGCAGAATAAAAGGACAGGCAAGATAGATTTCACCACAGTGTTGTTTACAAGGGGTGTATTGTATCTGCCTCCTTCTTTTTCTTTAATATTTTCTTTTTATGAATTTAAACAAGCCATAACAATACATTTCAAACAGAATTAAAAACCACAAGGTGATCATGATCTTCAGTTATAGATTACTGCCGTGTTGGCTCATTAAATGTTTTCAGCTTTCAAGATCACAAACCTTATAAGAACCTGATCCAACACAAAAAAGTCATAATAAAAACATAACTTTAAAATAAACAACTTATTTCAAATAAAGTAATAAATAATCCATTAGAATATATTAGTACACAGTAACATTAAATATCAGCAAATAATAAGAATTCACTCGTAACAACTGCAATAAAGAATTACTAAATTATAATCAATAAAACTAACAGCCAGTCACAATGAATAAAATACCACATTACATAGAAAAACCATGAAAAAGGATCAAATTAATAAACAAAGACACACAACTTATACAATTATCATTTTTTAGATCTGTTCACTCCTCGTCTCTCTTCTCAGAGTCAGAGTCTGGGAAAGGCTCCTGGGGCTGGGAGCTGGGGAAGGCAGGAGGGGAAGGCCCTTGCCTGGTGGCCAGATGAGTTTCTCCCCCCTCACAGCACATGTTCTCCAGTTGAGAAGCCACTTCCTGATTGTTGCTGAGATCAGGGGTGGGGAAACTTTGTGGCTCTGCAGCATCAGCCTCGTGATGCAATCTGGCTGGCATTGTGGGGTTGTCCATCACATAACATTGCATGATTGACAGGTGAGCTGTCTTGCTGACCAGTCACAAGCCCTTGTGCAAGGTTCCAATGCACCCAGCAGCCTGCAAGCTGGTGAGCACTTGGGAAGTGCAGCAGCCTGGGGATGTGCCAATTGTAGGGAAAAGCCCTCAGCTTTGGGAAGCAGGAGAAAGAAGCCTGCATTTTAAAGGCTTTATTTGGCTTGCACATGCCTGTTCCCTCTCTGGGAAGGATTTAACACGTCCTTGACAGGTGATGAAAGGGACCCAGGTGGCACTGTGGGTTAAACCACAGAACCTTAGGGCTTGCTGATCAGAAGGTCGGCGGTTCGAATCCCCGCGATGGGGTGAGCTCCCGTTGCTTGGTCCCAGCTCCTGCCCACCTAGCAGTTCAAAAGCATGTAAAGTGCAAGTAGATAAATAGGAACCGCTCTGGCGGGAAGGTAAACGGCGTTTCTGTGCGCTGCTCTGGTTCGCCAGAAGCGCCTTAGTCATGCTGGCCACATGGCCCAGAAGCTGTACACCGGCTCTCGGCCAATAAAGCGAGATTAGCGCCACAACCCCAGGGTCGGACACGACTGGACCTAGTGGTCAGGGGTCCCTTTACCCCTTTACCTTTACCTGACAGGTGATGGGGGGAGTTAAACCCTGCTTCATTGACTGAAGGCAAAGGAGAATCAAATGCTGCCCTCCTGCTCATCAGCTGATGGCACAAGGAAGTTTCTTCAGAACTGCAACCATAATCTTTGCCCCCCAAAGGCCTGATTTATAACCTTTTAATATAATAATAAAATAGCCTCTTAATAGTTAGACAGCCCTGCCCACTTAATATTCTTGTTTTTCTATCTGTCAAAATGGCTTTGTGCAGGATTAAGAAAAGTGCTGAGCGCCTCACTTCTCCAAACCCATCCAGCTTTTCTGTTCAGCCATTTTCCTAATCCTGTTGATGTCAAAGTACTCTGGCTTCTGCTGTTAAAATATAAACTCAAAGTGAAAAACATATATGTAGCAATTTCAGGACTATTATTCAACACTTGAATTTCAGCTCTGAATATGCTATATAACACTTTAATCTGACCTTAATACTCTCTAAGACATCCTGATGACTGCGTAAAACAACCGTGGATTCTAGCAATGAACCACTGCTGTCAGAAAGAAAGGGTGCAAAACTCTTTTCCCAAGATGACGTCAGTGTAACTCATTCAGCAGTTCCACAGAGTATATGAGCACTGCTTTAGCAATAGGATAAAATGTCATCTGTAAAACCTTAGCCATTAGGAGTTTTATACTCACTGGAATATTATTTTATGCTATATAGAGACAAGTGCCCCTCATCTCCACATATTTCAATGTGGCTTAATGCAGTTTGCAAGGTGAAGGAGAAGGAGAAGTTCTCATGGAGGGTTACAACCATTTAGAATTGAGAATTAAAACAGTGAAAGCACATTATATACCCAGGAATGGTGTGGGTCCTGAAAACACACATCTCAGGTGCCAAAAGCACCTGCTTTGCATCTAGGAGGTCACATGTTCAGTCCCCAGCATCTCCTGGCAAGGGTCTGAAACCTTGCAGAGCTGTTGCCAGTCAGTGTGGACAATACTGGGCTAGGTGGACCAATACAGTCTGACAGTGCATTTCATGCTTCTTTGTTGTCCACTGAATCCAACTGATGGGTGAGTGGGAACTAATGACAGGTTTAGCTTTCCCCTTACACCTCATAATGAGTTCATTTTTTTCTAAACATGCCCTAAATATTTCCATAATTTTTGGAGAAAGCTTGGTAGTATTGCTTAGTCCTCACTCTGTTCTCAGGACTTATAAGCTTCCTGTTTCCTGTGCGCCAGGGGATGGATGCCTCTCCCAACACTGTGGAGAGAGACAGACGGAGATAATCAGAAAATTACCCTCAGCTCTCACCTGCAGTTTGCCCTCAGCTCTCACCTGCAGTTTACCCTCAGCTCTCACCTGCAGTTTGCCATGGCACTCGCTTGCTCCCCCATGGAACGTGAGGACAGGCAAAGGCACTGGGTGCATGGAGCACTCTGGCTGCTGCGACCCCTCGATCCCGTTCCTGGAAGCACAGGTTATTCTGATCATTGGGTTTTTTAAATTGGAGTAAACTACAGGTGTGTGCTAGAGACTGTGAGATAAGAAACTGCAAAAATGAACCCAGCCACAAGGATTTAAAAGGTTTGGATTGAGAGGGGATTTCATTCAGTGAAAGAGACAATGGGAGGAGGGGAGCCTACAGTTTGCTAATATCAAAGATTTTCTCTACATTTATGATACAGCAACTCTCCCTGGAATACATGTTTGTTTTTGTTTTTTAAATATCTATACAAATGAGAAAGGAAGAAATTGGAACATAATGTGGAATTTAACAAAACTGGAACTACGTGTGTGAGAGAAAGGAACTGAGAGGGAAGGGGGGAGGAACACTATGCTTTGAAAATATGGAGCAAGGTCCTCCCTCTCCTCCGTTATCCACAACGGAATGTGTTTGAGATAAGGACAATTGGCCATAAATCAGCGGCAGGGAAGAAAGGAGTCTACCAGTTGCAGGAATAGAAGCATTTGGATTAAATATTTGCAAAATGCATACAATAAGGAGAAAGCATAAAAAACAAACGTGTACATTGGACATACATTGTACATAAAACATGTATTCCATTAGTGAAAATATAATTTGCACCAAAATGTTGATAATAATAATAATAATAAAATCACAACTGATGCAGAAATGTTGAGAATGAAATTTAAGATGGGGGGTGGGGGAAGGGATAAGAATATGAGAGAAACTAAAATTGGTAGATTTGCCTATCTTTCCACAGAAGCATGGGCAAAATTCTTATATAATTAAGCAAACATTTTCAAGCAGCCTAACATGTTAGCAAGGAGGGTATTCTACCCTGACAACACACATAGCCCATCAAAACGCCCCCTGGAGGAGAGGTCTGCTACAAATGCAATTATCATAGCTCTGGGTCAGAGCAGTAAATGCCACATTTGGTGTGTTCAAGTGGTTGTGAGGAGGCCTCAGTTGTCAAAAGATAATTGTTCTGTGACTCTCAAATTCTCCTTTGCAACTGTCAAGATTTCCAGCTTTCAAGAAGATTTATGATCTGAACTATTGGAGGGAGGTTTTGCCAAAGCAGCTGTGATAGACTTTGTAGGAAAGTACGCTCCCGCACCCGCGCCCCAATTTGGTTTCTAGACTGTGGTTAATAGTAATTGTCTTCTATATAACAAGCTGGGGAAATATTGTAAGAACAAACCTCACAACAAGTTTGAGCCCAGACTCCTTGGAGGCAGAGTTCTCTGGCAACTAAGCTCCAAGGAGAAGTCAGTTTCACATCTTAGTTCATCCCGTGAGAGTTTGTGGCCACCAGTGCCTTAAGAAAGAACATTGCTTCCAGACTCTGACAGCTGGTCCACTGACTTTTTATGGGATCAAAAGAGCCCTGAGGAGAGACTCTAGAACTGGTACCTCCACTACTTTACAGGAGCCAATAATTACAGAAGAAGGCACCAGCCCTTTAAGTGTTCAGAAATAGTGGCACTCAAGCAGTGGGGCCTCCAGTCAATGACTATGTAGCCCTGTTATAAAACTTAGCCAGTTATCTCCTTGCTGAGACAGTAGGGATGGTTGGATCTCAGCTGCAGGACTACTATCCATGGCATAGAACCTTGACCTCTCTCCAAGGTTCTGATCATTGTCTCAGCACCACTTCATGAGTAAGGCCTCAACACTGGACCTCTCCCTCTGAATGTGAACCTCCCTTTTCAACCACAAAGAGGGAGGTTTGCAGCATCCAACTGTCTCCTAGCTGCCCTTCCCAGGAGTTTAGGATTGCTCCCTAAAACAATATCAAGGATAGAGAGCATTAAAGCAGTCATAGAATCATCACAGAAATGTAGAGTTGGAAGGGACCCCAGGGTCATCTAGTCCAACCCCTGCAATGCAGGAATCTCAACTAAAGCATCCATGACAGATGGCCATCCAACCTCTGCTTTGAAACCTCCAAGGAAGGAGAGTCCACAACCTCCCGAGGGAAACCATTCCACAGTCCAACAGCTCTTACTACCAGAAAGTTCTTCCTGAGGTTTAATCGGAAGCTCCTTTCCTGTAACTTGAAGCCATTGGTTTGAGTCTTATCCTCCAGAGCAGGAGAAAAGAAGCTTGCTCCATCTTCCATGTGACAGCCCTTGAGATATTGGAAGATGGCTATCATATCTCCTCCCAGTCTCCTCTTTTCCAGGCTAAACATACCCAGCTCCCTCAACCGTTCCTCATAAGGCTTGGTTTCCAAACCCTTGATCATCTTGGTCACCCTCCTCTGCAAATGTTTCAGCTTGTCAACATCCTTCTTAAATTGTGGTGCCCAAAATTGGACACAGTATTCCAAGTGTGGTCTGACCAAGTCAGTTTAAATACCAGAAATCATAGTAGTAGAATGAAAACTCATCCGAGAGTGTTATAAATTTATATTATGTTCCCTCTTTTCTCTAAGAATCCCAAGCACTGCAACCTTTCCTCATAGGAGAGTCTCTCCATCCCTTTGACCATTTTGGTTGCCCTTATATAGTAAGAGTCTGACAATTTATTCTGAGCTGGAAGAGAAGCAGGAAGCTACAGAGAAGAAACCTTTCCAAAATGCCGGAAAACATTACAATAAATTATCATATTTTCCTTATTGTCTTTATTTCCCTCTAAGAACTCGCTGAAAAATACCTGAAGCAGGTTTTAATGACTACATTAAGCAGCACTGAAGAAGCAACATGACATGAATGTAAAAAAGGTGAAGAAATTATTCACGAACGTGTTCATCGTTGGCTAAGTGAAGCTAAGTTGGCTAAGCATTTGGTTTAGCTTGATGTTTTGACATTCTCTGTTCTCTCTTTATTTGCTTAGAAAATGGTTTGGCAATCAGTGGTTCTCCAGATGTTGCTGAACTACATCTCCCATCATCCTGACCATTGGTCACACTGGGTGGGGCTGATGGGTGTTGGAGTCCGGCAACATCTGAAGAGCCACAAGTTCCCCATCCCTGATTTAGAACAAGGTGTCTCCCTTGGGCACTAAGATACTGGGTTATAATTTGGCATGCATGCTCAGGATAATATTCTCAGTTTCAGGTTTGAACATCAGCTTAATTGCCCCACCCATTTTCAAGGAGGTCAGGAACTACATGTATCAATTTATCTTTTCAGGACACTTGTATCAAAAAAGGAAATGAGATTCATTTTGCATTACAGTCATACCTCAGCTCCCGAATGCCTTAGGAGTCAAATGTTCCGGCTCCCGGACGATTGAAAACCGGAAGTGAGTGTTCCAGTTTTCGGGGGGGGAAATGGAAGCCGAACATCCAGCACGGCTTCCGCTATTGTTTTCGGCACGCCTGCACAATCAGAAACCAATTGGAATCTGCGCCTTGGTTTCTGAATGTTTCAGAAGTTGAACGGACTTCTGGAATGGATTCTGTTTGACTTCCAAGGTATGACTGTACTTCTTTTTGAGAAACCCATGCTGGGTCTTAGTAATCACAGCATCCTTTTCTAAATGCTTACAAAAGTGACTGTTCGGCTATCTGTTCTAGGACATTTCCTGGTACTGAGGTCAAGCTGACCGGTTGGTAATTACCTGGATCTTCTTCCCCACCCTCACTTTTTGAAGAGGGGGACATTTGCCTGTCTCCAGTTTGCAGGGACCTCCCCTGTTTCCCAAGAATTCTCAAAGCTTATAGACAGAGGCTCTGGGATTACATCTGGCAGCAAGTTTAGGAGATTTGAATTCATTTGAAGTAGCGAGGTGCTCCCTTACACCTCTTTTCCTTTCTTGGGCAGCAGCTTCCTCCTCACATCATTTATTCTGCTATCACCAGGTTGGGCAACACTTTTCTTTTGGATGAAGACAGAGGCAAAGTAGGCGTTGAGCAGTTCCACCTTCACTCTGTTACCCAACATGTTCTTCATGTTCTTCTTCTTGCTTCAAACATAGTTGAAGAAACCTTTTAAAATTATTTTAACCACTCTTGCAAGCCTGAGCTCATTCTAAGCTTTGGCCCACCTGACCTTCTCCCTGCAACTGTTTCCCCTTTATTCTCTTTCTTATACATTCTCTTCTTCAATCTCAGCTTTTCAGTAAGCTTCTTCTGCTGCCACAATGGTTTCTTTAGATGCCTCCCACTTTTTTCTTGTTGGAATTGTCTGCATTTCACCTTTAAGAAACTCCCATCCATCTTGGACTCCCCTCTCTTTGAGAATTTCTGACCAGTAGCTCCTTAAACTTTTTAAAACTAACCTTAAAATTGAGTGCATGTCTTACTACACTCATGAAACCAGGAGAACATGATCACTTCCGCCCAAGTTTCCCAGTACTTCCGCTTCATTGATCAGCTCCTTCCTGTTGATGAGGACCAGGTCCAAGATAGATGATCCCCTTGTGGCTCCTTCCACCATCTGGGTAATGGAATTGTCAGTGAGGAAATGGAGGAATTAATTGGACCTGACATTCTTGGCAGAGTTTGAGTCTCCCATAACTATTATATTGCTCGTTTTGGAATGTTTGGAAATCTGCTCTAGGAAGGCATCATCCAAGTCTTCCGTCTGGCTTGGAGGTCTATAGCAGACACCCTGTTGTTTCTCTCTCCTACCATTTTTTTTTAAAAAATATTTTTTATTACATTTTCTGTTTTACAATTTCAAATAAATATTTTACAAACTATAAAATATCCAATGACTTCCCTTCTTCTCTTTCCATGGTTCATTTTGGACATTTTACATCCCTGCATATTTTACTATAACCATTCAAATCAATTTTCCACTATTACATCCATCAGGAATTATTTACTCTGTTGAATTTAACTTAATGCTGCCAGAGTTTTCCTCTGGCAAAAATTGCAAAGGAATTTCAGAAATAGACTGGAAAGAGAAGTTGCTGAATTGCAACTCATTACCAAGCTTAAAACCATGGAGAGACCTGGTCTGAACAAAGACATTGGACCCTTATCTCATTATACATGACAAAACTATTTTTAACCTTCTCACCCCTTGCTTTTTCCTGTAAGACTAATTGCAGTAGTTAACAGTCGGCAACAGGTTTACCACAGCTATCAGCCTATCACCCATTCCCACCACCCTTCTGAGTAATACCCCTCCCCACCCTCTCACTATATATAAGGGTCTGGTGACTTCTGTTTCAGTGTATCTGAAGAAGTGTGCATGCACACGAAAGCTCATACCAAGAACATACTTAGTTGGTCTCTAAGGTGCTACTGGAAGGGATTTTTTATTTTTTATTTTTATTTTATTTTGTTTTGACTATGACAGACCAACACGGCTACCTACCTGCCTTTGTACACAGTTATTTTCCATATACTCAATAAATATTTCTTTAAAGGTATGTTCTTCTTGCTCTCTTATTCTATGTGTTAAATCTGCAAGTTGTGCATATTCTATCAACTTGAGTTGCAAATCCTCTTTAGTTGGGACTTCGCTCACTTTCCATTTTGGGGCTAATAAAACATGAGCTGCAGTTGTTGTGTACATGAATAACCTTTTCTGACACCTGGGAATTTCAGTCTGGGTTCTCCCCAGCAGAAAGGACTCTGGTTTTTTTGGGAAAGTAATTTTAAACATCTTTTTAGTTCATTATAAATCATTTCCCAATACTCTTTTACATGTCCACCACATGTGAAAGAACATTCCCTCCACCTCTTTACACTTCCAGCACTTATCTGATTCTGTCTTGTAAATCTTACTCGGAGTTAAATACCATTTATGAATGATTTTCAGATAGTTCTCTTTCAAAGAATAACATGCTGTAAATTTCAAGTCGCTTTTCCAACGTTTCTCCCAGAGGTTAAAATCTATGTTGTGTCCTATATCTATAGCCCAGTGCATCATTGAGGCTTTAACAAGCTCGTGTTTTGTTTCCCATTCTAATAACAGGTTATACATTTTAGACAAAAGTTTATCTTTGTTTTGCAGGAGTTCTTTTTTGAATTGTGAACTTCGGTCCGAAAAACCATTCTTTGTATCTAATTTAAACATATCATGTAACTGATGATATTGCAACTCTCTCCTACAATTTTACCCATATTCTCTCAAACTGCCCTCCATGGATCTCTTCACAAGTATACACATATTTTACATATAGTAATGTTGCTACTCCTGCCTTCCTGTTTGATCTATTCCTTTTGAACAAGTTATACCCCATAATTTCTACATTCCAGTCGTGAATTTCATCCCACCAGGTTTTATTAATGCCTATTAGGTCATATTTGCCATCCTTGGGGTCCTTTCCAACTCTACAATTCTACGCCAGTGGTGGCTGCGGACAGGAGCAAAAGAGGCTGGAACAATTAATGTAAATTTAACTTTTGCACAGTAGGCCAGTTTGTACTCTCATCCAGACAACCAAGAATCACTATCAGAGTTCAAGGATACATTCCACCCAGGCAAAAACACTGAAGGAAGATGTGAAGCCAGGCTGGTGAGGAGTGAGATGATGTGTCTGGGGAGGGTCTGAGCCCTGAGGAGAGTCCCAAGTGTCAGTTAGAGAGACCTGCAGTACCACCACATTTGCCCTCTGGGCCTGAGGTTCTCCACTCCCGAAATACAACATGTCTGTTTATAAATTGTTTAATTTGTTTAATTGGAAAACTTAATAAAGATTATTTCAAAAGAAAAAAAGAAAAAAGAAATACAACATGTCTAAAATACAAGGGTATATATTTAGCTATTCTTCTCAGAGTAAACCTACTGAAATTAATAGTTAATAGTTAGCTATGTGCATTAATTTCAATGGGCCTACTCTGAATAGGATTAACATTGGATACAACTCACAAGATTTTTTAAAATACAAATGTATAAAAATTATAATCTATTTGGTGGATAGAGTGCCTGAAGAACTATGGATGGAGGCTCGTAACACTATACAGGAGGCAGCAACGAAAACCATCCCAAAGAAAAAGAAATGCAAGAAAGCAAAGTGGATGTCCAATGAGGCCTTACAAATAGCGGGGGAGAGAAGGCAAGCAAAATGTGAGGGAGATAGTGAAAGATACAGGAAACTGAATGCAGATTTCTAAAAAACAGCAAGGAGAGACAAGAGGGCCTTCTTAAACGAGCAATGCAAAGAAATAGAGGAAAACAACAGAATGGAAAAACCAGAGATCTGTTCAAGAAAATTGGAGATATGAAAGGAACATTTCGTACAAAGATTACCTCAGTTAAGGACAAAAGTGGAAAGGACCTAACAGAAGCAGAAGACATCAAGAAGAGGTGGCAAGAATACACAGAGGAATTATACCAGAAAGATATGGAGATCTCATACACCCCAGGTAGTGTGGTTGCTGACCTTGAGCCAGACATCCTGGAGAGTGAAGTCAAATGGGCCTTAGAAAGCATTGCTAACAACAAGGCCAGTGGAAGTGATGATATTCCAGCTGAACTATTTAAAATGTTAAAAGATGATGCTGTTAAGGTGCTATACTCAATATGCCAGCAAGTTTGGAAAACACAGCAGTGGCCAGAGGATTGGAGAAGATCAGTCTACATCCCAAAGAAGGGCAGTGCCAAAGAATGCTCCAACTACCGCACAATTGCGCTCATTTCACACGCTAGCAAGGTTTTGCTAAAAATTATACAAGGCAGGCTTAAGCAATATGTGGACCGAGAACTCCCAGAAGTGCAAGCTGGATTTCAAAGGGGCAGAGGAACCAGAGACCAAATTGCAAACATGCGCTGGATTATGGAGAAAGCTAGAGAGTTCCAGAAAAACATTTACTTCTGCTTCATTGACTACACAAAAGCTTTTGACTGTGTTGACCACAGCAAACTATGGCAAGTTCTTAAAGAAATGGGAGTGCCTGATCACCTCATCCGTCTCCTGAGAAATCTCTATGTGGGACAAGAAGCTACAGTTAGAACTGGATATGGAATAACTGATTGGTTCAAAATTGGGAAAGGAGTACAACAAGGCTGTATATTGTCTCCCTGCTTATTTAACTTATATGCAGAATTCATCATGCGAAAGGCTGGACTGGATGAATCCCAAACCGGAATTAAGATTGCCGGAAGAAATATCAACAACCTCAGATATGCTGATGATACAACCTTGATGGCAGAAAGTGAGGAGGAATTAAAGAAACTCTTAATGAGGGTGAAAGAGGAGAGCGCAAAATATGGTCTGAAGCTCAACATAAAAAAAACCAAGATCATGGCCACTGGTCCCACCACCTCCTGGCAAATAGAAGGGGAAGAAATGGAGGCAGTGAGAGATTTCACTTTCTTGGGTTCCATGATCACTTCAGATGGTGACAGCAGTCACGAAATTAGAAGACGCCTGCTTCTTGGGAGAAAAGCAATGACAAACCTAGACAGCATCTTAAAAAGCAAAGACATCACCTTGCCGACAAAGGTCTGTATAGTTAAAGCTATGCTTATCCCAGTAGTAATGTATGGAAGTGAGAGCTGGACCATAAAGAAGGCTGATCGCAGAAGAATTGATGCTTTTGAATTATGGTGCTGGAGGAGACTCTTGAGAGTCCCATGGACTGCAAGAAGATCAAACCTATCAATTCTTAAGGAAATCAGCCTGGAGTGCTCACTGGAAGGACAGATCCTGAAGCTGAGGCTCCAATATTTTGGCCACCTCATGAGAAGAGAAGACTCCCTGGAAAAGACCCTGATGTTGGGAAAGATGGAGGGCACAAGGAGAAGGGGACGACAAAGGATGAGCTGGTTGGACAGTGATCTCGAAGCTACCAACATGAGTCTGACCAAACTGCGAGAGGCAGTGTAAGACAGGAGTGCCTGGCGTGCTCTGGTCCATGGGGTCACGAAGAGTCGGACACGACTGAACGACTAAACAACAAATTATATTAAAAAATCCTACTTGGGAATTCCTTCTTTGATTTTCTGTGGTTAGGAGGGTGGGAAATCAATGAACTGTATGCAGTACCTGTATAGGAGAAAAAAACAGCTATTGCTTTTTTGTTACTAGGATGGATATATATATATATATAGATATATTCCATATTTCTATTTCATTCATATATATATGAATGAAATAGAATGAAATAGAAGAGAGGAAAGGATTATGGCTGTGAGTTAATAAAAATGTAAACAGGTGTGGATCTTCTGGCAGAGCTGGGACAAAGTCAACAAAACATCTCCTCTCGCTCTCTCCCAAAATGAATTTTCTGTCTGTAAAATGACAGAGCTGCCCCTGTAATCCAAAAGCCTCAAGAAATGACTGGTAAACTCTTAGTGCCATCAGCAGAAACTCTGCCTAAGGATTTCCCATACGGTGTTTGCCATTTAAATGCAACCTTTAATATTTGATGAATAACTTGTTGCAAGCATATATTTTAATACGTTTTAATACCAATGGACATGATGGCCAAATATTCATTAGCCTCAAATGCTGTTTTAAAATATCTGCTTCTCACTTAATTATTTGGTCCAATGGGTTTACATTATTTCTGAACCCTTCTGGCTGTGGTATCAAATCTATGATATTGGGTTTTAGATTAAAAGTTTCCCATTTAACAACAGGGTGCTTTTGTGAGTCATGCAATGCCGTAAAATGGACTTATCATTTAACTTGAGGATTTGAGAATTGCAAATTAGAATGGCAGCCCAAACTGCAACCCAATTGAGACGGAGGACTTTTAATTTTTAACCTTTCGTTGGGACTGGTTTATAAACAGGGCTGTTGCATAAGAGGCCAATGGTGCCCCCCCACTTCCTCCTCACTTTTCCCCCTCCTGCCCAGTCACATGACTGATCCTTCTGGTCCCAGGAGGCAGAGCAGAAGGCAAGCAAAGGATGCTGCTTCATCTCCTCATTCAAGTCCATACCCTCCAACATTTCTCCAATGAAAATAGGAACATCCTAATGAAAAATGGGACATTCCAGGATCAAATCAGAAATTGGGATGGCTTCTCTAAATCAGGGATGTCCCTGGAAGAGTCTGCAAGTCGCAGCTTGCATGCTCAGAGAAGACAGATGGTCAGACCCTGTCAACCAAGAGTAAGAAGAGGAGTCCAGGAGGCTCCAGGGCTGGCAGTAGAATCATAGATTCATAGGGGGTCATCTCGTCCAAACCCCCCTCCAAGGCAGGAAATTCAGCTAAAGCATCCATGACACATGGCCATCCAACCTTCTTAGAGACCTCCATGGAAGGAGGGTCCAATGAAGAAGAGTAGGAATGAGAAAATCTGTCAGTTTTGCTGTCATGGCCTCTGAGTGGGGGAGGCTGGCTGGGCCAGGACAGAAAACAGGGTTGGCTGTCAGATGACCCCAAGGCTGGATCCAATGGGCAGGAGTGGTCTCTACCTGAGCCCATGGAAGAGGATTCTGGAGAAGGTTTTAGTGAGGGAAATTCCTGTCTCTTCCTCTATTAAGAATATAATGCATATCATTATAATGTAGATGAACGTAATTGGTATCTTGGAGAGATGAACTCTGGCAAGCTCTCGGTTGCTAACGGTGCAAGTTTGCAACATATTTTGTCTTTCAGTAATATGCAGTGCTTACTTTTACAGCACTTAACAGAAAATTTGGCTGCGTTGATCTGTTCTTTCAGCAAGTGGTAGTTTAATCATAATAATGCAGTGCCCCCCCCCCCATTTTGCAGGATCATTCATCACTTGTGGAAGTGGAGGATTTTCAGAAAGTGATGTGACTGGTAGCTAGTTAATACTATTACTATTACTACTAAGAATACTGCTGGGAACTGTGCTACAATCATGATGTTACCCTCGGTCCCATGGGACCATTCTTAATGTGGAATGCATTGCTGCAGGGCTGCGCTCACTTAGGGAGCTTGCTAATGTCTATGGAGCTCTGCTGCTACTTGAAAGCAGCGGAAAAGCTTTGCTACTAAAAAGAAAGACTTCTGCCTTCTGCCTCATATATATTCATTAACTCATTCTTAAATTTATTACTCACCCTTCCCCAGCAGGTCCAGCGGGGTGCATTATAAAACAATTTAAAATTCAGTATTAAAATCAGTTAAAATAAACTGTTGTTGGCATCTGCCTGTCTTGAGAGATATTGGAATGTGCCTCTGGGGGTGAAGTCAAACTAGTATGTTGGCAGCACCAAAATGGCAGCACCTGGGCAGTGTGTCTGGCGGTCCTGGGCTGCCCCAACTTCATTGATGTGGTCCAGAAGAAAGTTTCACAGAAGCTTGACTGCAGGAGGCATACAAGGTGCCATCCAATCATGTCATAGGGACTCCACTCTACAGCTTGCTGCTTGTGTAGGGTTTACTCCTTAGCCTTTTGTTCTCCTGAAGGTTTCCTGCAAGACAGTGAAGGTTTAGGATCAGAGTTTTCCTTCTCATAAATGGGCTGCCTTCCCAGGTTGGCGAGCCCCATGTGCCCCTCACTTCCCTCTACACACTGCTTTTTTCTGGTGGTACACACTGGCACACAGTACTGGCACCTCCCCTCCCCCAATCAGAGCCTCACACCCCCTTCCCAAAGCCCGAGAAGCTTCTACCTGGCTTACGGAGGGAGGGACAATGCTCTGGCAGGGTCTGAGAGCTCTCCCTTGTGTGGTGAGTACCAGCACTGTTTTTTCAGAAACTGCCTTCTTGACCATTGGACTTAGTAATGGTTTCATCTGCTCAACCTGCTGGAGCCTGTCTTCACATGCAGGAGAAGGAATAGGGTGAGTCCTAAAAACATACGTCTCATGTGTTGAAGGCCAAGGGTTAAGAGGTGCCTTTGCCAAAAGCTGCACAAGTGTATGTGCCAGGTGAAACTATGTGGGGAGGAAATTTCACAACTTAGAGTAAGATACATAAAAGGAGAAAGTTCCCCGTTCTCCTGACTATGACAAGAATTGGAGAGCAGCTTTGGCCCTGCCCTACAAAATGATGAAATGAGTCTGAACGTAATACAGTTCTATCATGATGCAATGCTGAGTTAGGACTCCAGGGCACAGATGGGGCTCCTCTGGTCTGTTCCAAATCTGGGAATAGAAGAAGTGGCCTTATGCCAAATCAGACCATTGGTTTGTCTCATTCAGTACTGTCTGTGCCAGAGTCCAGGGGCTGCTATTGCGGCACCTGCCAGAGGTTGTGGACTATAATCCTCCTCATCAAAACTCTTGCTGGTGAACAAAGCCCTATACAACTTGGGACCAGCATTCTTAAAAAACACACAACCTCACCCCTTATATACCCAACAGATCTTTGCACATCTTATCAGGATGTTGATTCTGTACAATGTAAGAATTGGGCCTTTTAATGTGGTGGCAGCGACTCTTTGCAATGCCCTCCGCTTATGTATCAGCTGGGCACTGTCTCTGCTGCCTTTTCGGCACCTACTGCCCAAAGAAGGCTTTTAAGAGGAGATCCTTATTCCAGTCTGCATCTGTACTGGAACTGTTTTTCTACATGGAATTGTCTTTAAATGCTTGCAATGTTTTAATACATACAGAATTTAAAAAAAATGTTTTATATAGGAATTGTTCCAAATTGCTTTTACATTTGCTATGTTATTTGTTCGCAGTCACTGTAATGTTGTTTTTACAGTTATTTTTACTCTGTTTGGTACTATTTTGTATATTGAGACAAAGTTTATTTTTGAATGCTTGCCACTGATTGTAATAAAGAGATTGATGGGTTGGTTCAATTTCTTTTATGACATTATATTTCATATCGTTGTAACTTGCTCTGGGACCTTGTGGTGAAGGACAGGTAAGAAATCAAATAATAAACAAATGAACAAATAACTCTGCAGCCGGTATGGTGAGGAAGGATGGGAGTTACAGCTCACGCCATCTGCCAGTCACCACATGGCCTGATCCTGGTCTGCCATGACTGGCAGTGTTTCCCCAGGATATCAGGCAGGGTCTTTCATGGTTCCACCAGGGATTGAAGCTGGAACCTCTGGCAGGCAAGTCATGTGTTCTAACACTGAGCTTTACCTAAAAAAATAAAGCTAGGGAAGGGAGGAAAATACATACTTCATAGGAAGCTGTCTCATACTGTTCACCTAGTATTGTCCATAATGACTGGGAATGGTTCTCCAGGATTTCATACAGGGAAGATTTCCAGTCCCATGTGCAAATGCCAGGGATTGAACCTGGGCATAGGTGCCAGCTATGTGGGGCCCCCATTTTGTGAGAGCTCATCTTTGTTCTGGGTGTGCTGAAGAGGTCTTTCCTGGAAAGAACACAGCCTTGAACTGTAATGGAGTCTGCGTGAAGAGAAATAACTTTGATTTTAATTCTGTTTGAAGTAATTTCATATGTCTAAGAAGTTCAGCCTGTGCTTGGACAAGTACATGATTTTGTGAAACTATTTGAATGCATCATTATTGTTGTAGGTCTGTTTTGGAACAAGTTATGTTACTAAAGCTTTGCAACCATATTTTTGGTCTGGAAAATTTTTATTCCAAGAAGAATCAGTTTTTATTCATCCTATTGCTTATATGAACAATATTAATAACTGCAATAGGGGCTTCTGCATGCCTTGCGATACTCCCTCTCTTGTGTATGGATACCTCTACTTGTGCTAAGACCTACACTAAGAGAATTAGCTTGCTATTACTATACTCCTAGCAATATATAGTAATAACATCTGCCTCACATTTTTGTTTTCAAAGGAATCCTGGTTTTAGCTGGATTAGCACACATTATTTACTCCCCCACTCTCACTTGGGATCCTTTTAATATTGTGCTGGTATTTGTAGTCAAATGTTACTCCTGCCTTCCATTAGCATGCAGAAGATGCGGTAAACAAAGCCATTTAATGATGGTAAATAATAAATACAGCACATTTAGCAACGATCTCACTGGCATGCCACAGGAATGCTTACATGGTTTTATTTCGGGACAGGAATGCCCAGAGAGAGACTTTCAGAAAAAGGTGGCCCATTCCTTCCCCCCATTTCTGTCAGAGGCAGCACAAAGAAAATTAAACTGCAGAAAATCAAGCCCCCAAACTCCAGTTTCCTCTAAATGCTACATTTATAGTGGCAGTAGGTATAAGGAAGTGTGCATGTTTTCTGAGTCATGATTGCTTGTTTCAAAAGAGCATGCATGTGGTCAGAATGTACCTTTATCATGCCCCCCAAGGGATTAGCTCCTGCATGTCATCCTTAAATGCTAGGCTCAATTCCAAATCTCAAACTGTATTGGGCCAATGGGGGGGTGCAGGATCCAGGCTTAGGCTGAGTGGGCAGGAGACAGCCCTGGATTGCCCCAGGTGAGGAAGGGCCATCCAGAGCCTTCAGGGGGTGGGACATCAAGTGGGAAGGAGGAGAGCCCAGGAGGTCCCTTGTAGGTCATGTGTTTGGGGAAGCAGCAAGCTATAGCATGACTGAACCTCCACTCACCAGCTGCTGAACAGAGGTTGCAATCCTGCAGCATGAGTTCAATTTGTTTTTATGATTTTGTTTTTAAAAAACCACCATGAAATTTCCAGGCTCCATGGAGCCGACCATCTGTCCTAGTGCACCAGAAGAAGTGGGTGGGTGGCCCAAAACATGCAAGGGTTGAGTTTCAGATCATCACAGGCAAGATTGCCATCAATGTGAGGCAAACAAAATTTTTAAAAAATGAGGCAACCAACTATTTTTCACCTAAACTACCTTTAGTGGTGGCTAAGCTCAACCTTGGTTGGCTATTAAAGTCCTAATGTCCTGCTAGAACATGGACTTTCTGATAAAGATGGGTGCTGAGTTGAGCCAGCCATAGGACTATTTTGAGACCATCCATATTTAAGGTCACATGCACAAAATTGCACCCTTGTAATTAACATTAATTATGCTCTCTTCTAGGGACGTGGGTGGTGCTGTGGGTTAAACCACTGAGTCTAGGGCTTGCCGATCAAACGGTCGGCAGTTCAAATCCCCGCGATGGGGTGAGCTCCCGTTGCTCGGTCCCTGCTCCTACCAACCTAGCAGTTTGAAAGCACATCAAAGTGCAAGTAGATAAATAGGTACCGCTCTGGTGGGAAGGTAAATGGTGTTTCCGTGCACTGCTCTGGTTTGCCAGAAGCGGCTTAGTCATGCCGGCCACATGACCCGGAAGCTGTACGCCGGCTCCCTCGGCCAATAAAGTGAGATGAGCGCCGCAACCCCAGAGTCGGACACAACTGGACCTAATGGTCAGGGGTCCCTTTACCTTTATGCTCTCTTCTTGTGGTGGTTGTGTACCACTCAGGCAGATTGGAAACCCCACTTCAGTCATCAGCAGACATTGAAAGGGTGAGGATAATCCTCCCCATTTCTCCTGAATTCAAGGACAATGTAGTAGAGTTAAAGGGTGCTAAGGGATAATGAATCTGACTTAAATTATCTTGCATAGGCATCCCTCAGCTAACAAATGTCCTTTGAAGAAGCAACGCCTTAAAAGGTGAGTAAACTCTCTTGTCAGAGAATGTGTGTTTGGGGCATCATCAGTCCTCAAGCAGCTGCCAGGTACTTGCTGCCACCAACAGACCTGAATGCAAAATTCACCTCCAACCATCACTTGCAGAAAGTTCCAAAGACTCTAGGATCCCAATATATCTTCAGAGATCTAGAGGCCTTTCTGGGTTTTTCAGCAGCATTTCAGAATCTGCTTTCTTCAAATGGACTTCAAACCAGGGTTACAAAAGACAGAACTTCCAAATCTAATAGACATCAACAGCAGTAAAACTTGACAAGATTTATTTTATTAAAATTATATCCTCCCCAAAGAGCTCAGGGTGGCTCATAATTTCTGCACTAGGGAATGCATTGTTTAAAAATAATCCCAGAACATATTCACTTGCTTTAAAGAGAAAGAAAATGAAATTTTAAAACTTCATGCTGTGTTTTCTCTTACTTTTCTCCCTCTCCATCTTTCCAGTTGTCTTTAAAAAGATTTCATTAGACTTCACAAAGCAGGATTGATCTCCATGGCTACTGACATTTATTTCAGCTGCAGAAATTCTTTGCCATTTGAAAAACACATTTGCCTATGAAAACCACTATAAAAGCATGAATATTTTCAAGTGCACAATTCTCATTTGGTTTTTCACAGCCATGAAGATGCTTTCTCCCTTCACGCCAACACTTGGTTCAGGTAGAACCAAGATACAATCTGGGAAACTTCAGCACATAAAAGTTCTACCTGAATCTGCTTTGCTAACAAGTACAATAACCATGCATGGGTGAATTCTACTCAGTGATCAATACCTAAGAAATTTCATTGAAACTTCTACTTCCCTGAATCGATTATAGTACCAGACTGGGTACTTTTTATTTAGTTTGAAAAAGTCACTACAGTAACTTTTTATCAAAGGCTTAATTTGCACCAGCCAGGCATTTGGTGACCTGATTGACAAATAGATCATAGGATTTTGGGACCATTTTCAAGGAAGGAGAGATTTCAAGTTCTCAGGTAGCAGGACTGGGGAAAATATTTTTTCTGTCCAATATCTAGGAGAACTGCTGCCACTTGGAGCAGAAAACAATAGGCTAGATGGGGCAAGGGTCTATCTCTGTGAACACTACTACTGCTTCCTGGAATTGTTCTCCACACTCAAGGGATAGCACTTCTTCACACTGTGCATGCTTAAACTATGGAATTCACTTCCATAAAATGTCATTATAGCAGTCAACTTAGATGGGTTTTGAAGGAAATTGGATAAATTCACAGAGGATCAATGGCCATGATGCCTTTCTGCTACCTCTAGCATGCCTCTAAATACCAGATGCCAATGATCATAGTGGTATCATTGGATGCATGTCCTGCTTGCGGACTTTCCAGGGACATCTAGTCAGCCACTGTGGGAAACAAGTTACTGGGCTAGAGGGGCCTTTGGCCTGATCCAGTAGGACTCTCATATTCCATGTTCTTGTCTACACTGTGTGTTTGCTTGTTTTTTTTTAAAGAGTTCTCTTGGTAACTTTGCTATCCCATTGATGTTCTGGTGTCACTGTGCCAAAAAAAGGGATGGGGAGAGGCTTTCAGTCAGAAAGCCAATTGAATTCCAGGCAGTATGGAGAAGGAGAGAAAAAGGGAGCCCCAAAGACCAGCCAAGGATGCCCCCCCATCTTGCAGATCCCGATAAGTCAGCTTGCTCAGCCTGCACAGCCGGGGGGGGGGGGGGGAGAGGAGCATTCAAGATGGGAAGAAGCCTGGTTGGAAGGGGCCAGCTGGCTTAAATACCTAATATCTTCCTCCTCTCTGTCAGCCAGGAAACCCCCACCCTCCTCTCTTTGGGAGAAAGTCTCTCAAGACTTATTTTCCATCAAGGTGTGGCAAATGTGGCCCACTTTATGTTAGGACTGACATTCACATACTAACTCAAATACCACAAGGCCATGTGCATATCAAGGTTCCTATTCCTCCCTGCAGAAAAGGAACTTATTGTGGCAAGTACCAACATTCACTTTTCCAACATGTGTTAAAAAGAGGGACAGAACTGTGGGCACTGTCCTAGTTCTCAGACTTTATGCATTCAGCTGATGATCTCCAAGGAGCCTATGGCTGGATTCAGACTAAACCTGCAGTCCTAAAATCAGTTACTTGGGAGTGAGTCCCATTGAATTCAACAGGACTTACTCCTGAGTTGACATGGTTAGGATTGCAGTTTACATTAGTTGCACTTATTTCCCATTGAGATCAATGGGACTGAAGAAATCATGAATAACTTTTCATACTAATTTAAAGGGAACCTAAATGCAGTTTGCGTAGCCCTGCGTGTGTAAGATGGTCTTTGAGCAATTGGGAACCCTAAAAAAATCTGAGTTCTTGGTTGTATGGAGAGATTTGCATAAAGTTGTAGGTATATGAACATAAAGTATATGAATTCTTCCTTGACTGGGTGGAGATTGGAAGCAGGGGCCTTTGGGAATCAGAGCTGGCCCAAGAGGTTTCCTGCCTGAGGTGGACCACCGGGCTGGCAACAACACAACACCCTCCCTGCCACCTCATTTATTATGAAGGTCTAGACTGTTTTTTCATAAAATTGAAATATGAACATAAATAGTGTATCAAATTGAATTACCATACAAAAGATGTATGGGGTTTTTAATCAGGGTCAAGCTGCTGAAAGCAGCTGTGATGGAAGAATAGGGGATTTGTTGCATACAAAAACAATGTTTTATCTTGCTTATGTATTTCTCTACCTACAATATCCAATAGGAAGGCTTCTGGTTTCTTTAAAAAATGTATATTTCAACATTTTTTAAAGTTCATTATATATCATTTCCCAGAAAGCCTTCACTTTTGTACAAACCCACCACATATGATAGAAAGTACCCTCTTTTTCTTTACATTTCCAACATTGATTATTTAGTCTGTACATTTTTGCTAACTTCACTGGTGTTATATACCATCTATACATCATTTTCATTACATTTTCTTTAAGTGAACTGCAATCTGTAAAATTTATTCCATTTTTCAGAAGTTTTCCCCAATCCTCTAATTGTATATTATAACCAATATCCTTTGCCCAATGTATCATACCCCATATATCATCATTTAACTTCCTCATCTTTCACATGCCATTCTAAAAGTAGTTTATACATTTTTAACAATATTTTAATTTTAGAACTCAACAAATCTACTTCAAACCTGGATTTTGTTTATTAAAATCCATTGTTTTTCTTATCTTCTTTAAGTATTTCATTTATTTGACGATAATGCAACCAATCTTTCACTAAGCCTTTAATTTCTTCATAAGGTTTTAATTTCCACTGACTATCTATTTCTATCACCAAATCTTCCTGGGTGGCCCAGTTTCCTTCCATATTTAACTTTTTTACACTTGTAGCATCCAATGGTGATAGCCACCATGTTTTTGTATGCAACAACTGCAGCAAGAATATTATTGGCCCAAAAATGGAAACAGGAAGAGATCCCAACAAAAGAAGAGTGGCAGATGAGGTTAATGGACTATGCCGAGTTGGCGAAACTAACTGGGAAAATTCGGAACCTACAGGACCAGACCTTTTTGAAAGACTGGAATAAATTTACATTGTATTTGAGAGACAATTGTAAACAATTGACATCGTTAGTAGGGCTACAAAAAGTTTTGTAAGGTTAGAGATATCAATTATTATCAATATGATGTTTAAATGGTGTATTTAAGATTTGGATTTAAGGGTAATAATAATAATAATAATAATAATAATAATAATAACAAAATGCAATATCAGAGCATAATTAGGAAAACCATTAGTTGAGGAGGAGTGAAGTCTCAGGCCAAGATGGCCAAGTGGTTTTTATATATTATATGTAAGATGGATGTTTTGTCAATTTTTTTAAATAAAATTTTATAAACATTATATATAAAAAAGGAAGAATAGAGAATTTGGCAAATCGTCTATTGTGTGCTTTTAAATAAGGTGTCCCAAGAAAATGACATTACACACTGCCATTCTGATGCAAGGTTAAAAAGTTGGCACATATTATCCTTCCCCCCCCCCCTCCAAAGTACACACTGAGCTACAGCTGACAATTGACCAATTTTCATTGAAAGGGGCTGGGGGAATCAGTCTTTATGCAGTGCTGTTCATAAGATATTTTTTCTTGAAAGGATGAAAGGAAGAAAAGAAATCAATGCCCTTCTGAAATTACTTTTTGCAGAATTGCAAGAAAGTTGAGTGATTAGAGTAATCACATGCAATAAGCTACCCTATATTAACATGCAAATTAAATTCAAAAAGTTCATCCTTTTCTTAAATTTGCTATTTGGAGCTGAAAGACAAGCCTTGTTACTCATATTTGAGCAGATCCAGTTGTGTGACTGTCACACACACACACCCCATCACCAAGCCAATCCCAGCTGTGATGATTTCCACACCCATGAAGCCACAGGGTATGCAAGCCTGGAAGTCACTGAAAAGCACACATTGCTTCCACATTGCTGCTACCATTTATAAATGGATTTCTTGTTCTTCAACCAATACTGGACTCCAGCTCCCATCATCCCTGACTGTTGATCAAGCTGGCTGGGTCTGATGGGAGACAGAGTCCAAGAGCAGGTGGCGAGCCACAGTTCAAGACTTCCTTGCAAATCCATTGGTTGAAAACCAGCTAAGACCCTGCATAGAGACCCAGGTGAGTGTAGTGGTTGGAGCATCAGACAAGGACCTGGGAGATCGGAGTTCGAATCCCCACTTGGTCATGAAGCTGACCTTGGGCCAGTTACTCACTCTCAGCCTATCTCACAAGGTTGTTGTGGGGATTAAAGGAGAAGGGGAAGCACTGTGTAAGCCACCTTGAGCTCCATGGCAGAGAAAGGTGGAATATAATACACAGTACGCATACATAAACTTCTCAGAAAAGATGGCAGTGTGCTTATCAGACTGCTTTGGTGTCAGGTTCTAACTTTCAGTTCTCCACTCCCTCTCCTAACTGGATGACACTCCAACCAGCTCTTTTGGGTTACCAGTAGGCTGGCCAAGGGTAAAACCTTCTTACATCCCTAGTAAGAAGCAAGGGACTCACAAAGTATCATGTAAGAACAAAAGCTAAATTGGGGCTCTGAAAGTACTCAGAATAATTGCAGTCTAAATAACTTATGTATGAGCATAACTGATATTTAGAAGGATTTTTTCTCTCATATCTTCAAAGTTTGCTATTTTTGTTTGGGAGTAGGTAGCTCATTTCTGAAGTTCAGCAATGCCACTTTTCAAGTTTTATCTACCCCTCACTCAGCACTTCCTAGATTGACTTGTCCTTGGCCGCTTCTTCCTTTGGCTGAGCTTCCAACTCCCTATACTGTCTGTTCTGCTTTCTGTACATTTCCGTGGCAGAGAAGCCCCTGCCCTTAACCTTAAACCTGCTTGCAAGATTCATGCACGCTTAGCACAAAACATCTGCCAGCAGGAGCGCTGGGTTTATGTTGTGTATTAAGCAATAACACAGTCAAGACATTTTAATATAGAGTATTGTGTTGTATTACAGACCTTATTTGAATGTATGAGTTACAGCGGGAACAGCAATCATTTGCTGGTTCAGAGAGCAGGATTTGGATCCTCTGCCGGATTGGTTCCTGCGGGAGGGAATCCAGGCCATTGGTTCCCGCCAAAATGTATCTTCTCCCTACTAGCCTACTGTTATTATAAAAACCCCAGTTTTCTCCAGTCCTGTGGCTGGCTCTTCCCTGTTTCCGAAACAAAGAGATGTTGTACCTGATTCTCGCCTCCAGTCATTGACCCACGACATAACATATTGGCGACGAGGATGGGATACGGCTTGCCATGAATGGATGACAGAGGTCGGCATCCGGAGTCAGAAGAAGAGGAGGCAGAAGTCGTAGACGCTCCTGATTACACCATGGCAGGAAGTAAAATCATTGAGCCATTTAGACCGGGAGCCGCAGAAGCTTGGGATTCGTATCTCCAGCGTTTCGGTTTCGCTGTTGCCGCGCAAGGAATCACCAACGACGACAGGAAGAAGGCAGTCTTCCTGAGTTGCTGCGGGGCTGAAGTTTTTGAGTTGGCCCGAGGTTTGGTGGCTCCTCTCACGCTAGAAACGGCGACGCTGAAACAGATAACGGACCAACTTACAAGGCACCTGGCCCCGGCAGCGACCAAGACAACACGCCGCATAGAATTCCACAATAGGAGGCAGAGGGATGGTGAATCAGTCTCCATGTTCCTTGCTGAGCTGAAGGTCCTGGCGAGGCACTGTCAATTCGTGGCTCTCGAGGAGGCGCTGCTTGACCAGTTCATTGGCGGCCTGAGCAGCAGTAAAGCCCGTCGTCGGATTGCTGCAAGGGAAGATGTGGATCTGGCAATGGCTGTGCGTGAAGCCATAGCCACTGAAACCACAGAGGGGGAAAAGCAAAAAACCCCACAACGAAGCACCAGGCTGGCCGCAGAGATAGCTCACGCTGTGAGCAGCCAGGAGTCCAGCCCGTCCCAGAGTCCATCCCGCGCAGTTGGATCCCTGAGGGTTGGTTCATCGGGAACAAAAGGAAGAAAACTAGAATGCCCGGCTTGTGGTGGTGCGCATGAACGTCGCAACTGCCGATTCCAGAACGCCACGTGCCACGCTTGTAATAAAAAGGGCCACATCGCTCGGGTATGCAGGTCGGCTACCGGGGGAACATCGGGATCCCCGTTACCATCCCGGCGACAGGCAAGTTCATCAGCGCATGTTTTGGACGACTGCAACTACCTCACCGAGATTGAGGGGAAGACCGTTCAGTTTCCTGCTCAGGGAAAGGCGTTTGTCCAGGTCAGCATTGAGGGCCGCCCTTGCCAGATGGAGGTAGATTCCGGGTCAGGATACACGATCGTCTCGGACGAGACTGCGAGGTCGTTTTTCTCAGGGGGTAAGTTCCCTCCATTGGAACCTTTCCCCGCCACATTGCAATCTTATTCAGCTGGCCGGATACACATCCTGGGAATGTGTTCTGTCAATGTTAACTTTAGAGACAAAAGGGCCGTACTTAAGCTGGTGATCGCCAAGGGAAAGCGCGCTAGCCTTTTGGGAACAGACTGGTTTCCTGCGTTAGGGTTGGGCATATCTGGGCTGAACGCAATAGCAATAGCCCCAAAAACATTCGAGAAGATTTATGAGGAGTTCGCATCACTATTTGATGGCAGTCTGGGGTGCTATAAAGGGCCTCCTATTGATTTTGAGTTGGACCAAGGGGTGGCCCCAGTTCGCTTCAAGCCAAGACGCGTGCCATTCGCCTTGCAACCCAAAATAGAGGCAGAACTCGACAAACTAGTCCAGCAAGGGGTATTGGCACCAGTTGAATCAGCAAGATGGGAAACCCCAATAGTGACTCCGCTAAAGGCAAATGGGGAAGTGCGTATCTGCGCAGACTATAAATGCACAATTAATAAGGCAATTCGGGGAAATTCTTATCCCATTCCAGTGGTGTCTCAACTGCTGGCAAAGTTGGCTGGAGGCAAGGTATTTGCAAAGATCGACCTTGCCCAGGCGTACCAGCAGCTACCTGTAACGCCAGAAACAGCAGAAGCTCAGACTATTGTAACCCACAAAGGGGCATTTAAGGTGAACCGACTGCAATTCGGAGTAAGTGTGGCCCCGGGGATATTTCAGGGCATTATGGAGAGGTTATTAAGGGGAGTGCCTGGCACCCTCGTGTATTTTGATGATGTTCTAATATCGGGGAGGAACCCCCACGAGCTGGAAAGCCGCATCAGAATGGTGCTTAAAAAGTTCCAGGAAGCTGGGCTCCATCTAAAAAAGGAAAAATGTAGTTTTGGAGTTTCTACGGTGGATTTCCTAGGTTACACCATTGATGCTGCGGGCGTGCACCCCATGGAAAGCAAGGTTAAGGCCATCGCCAATGCCCCCAGACCCAGCAACAAAGCTGAACTCCAATCATTCTTGGGTCTGGTGAATTTTTACCATGCGTTTTTACCGCACAAAGCAGCAGTGGCAGAACCTTTGCACAGGCTTCTTCAGAAGAAATGCGTCTGGCATTGGGGAAAGCCACAACAAAAGGCTTTCGAAACCATTAGGGGAATGTTGTCTGCTGAGAGCGTTCTGGCCCATTATGATGAGACGAAACCCCTCGTACTTGCTTGTGACGCGTCTCAATATGGGCTGGGAGCTGTGCTCAGCCACAGAGAGGCGGATGGGACAGACAGACCCATTTCGTTTTATTCAAGGACTCTTACTTCCACCGAGAGGAACTATGCGCAGATCGACAAAGAGGCATTAGCTGTGGTAGCGGGGGTAAAGAAATTCCATGACTATGTGTATGGGCGATCGTTCTTAATTGAAACGGATCACAAGCCATTGCTGGGTCTGTTCAACCCGGACAAACAAACCCCTCAAATCTTGTCCCCTAGAATGCTCAGGTGGTCGATTTTTTTAAACGGTTTCCAATATAAGATATGCCATGTGAAAGGGAAATTGCTCTGTCACGCAGACGCCCTCAGCCGGCTGCCACTCCAAGGAGCTAGTGATTGTGACCCGGCTCCAGCCGAACAGGTCATGATGTTGGAAACACTGCCGAGCGCTCCTGTGACCGCGGAAGACGTTGCGGCCAGGACGCGTAAGGACCCCACACTCTCCCGAGTCCTTGCCTGGGTAGGGAGGGGGTGGCCCAATGGGGGCCAAGAAGAAAAGTTCCGCCCATTCGCAATACGGCAGCATGAGTTATCACTTCATAAGGGGTGCATACTTTGGGGGGACAGGGTAGTCATCCCTAACCCACTTAGGAACCGCATTCTAGAAACCTTGCATATGGGGCACCCGGGAATGGTCAGAATGAAATCCCTGGCACGATGTTATGTGTGGTGGCCAGGGATGGATAGGGAAATAGAAATGTGGGTGCGCACGTGCAAGGCATGCCAAGAGGTTCGACCTGAGGTTCCCCGGGCACCTATTCATTGGTGGGAACAGTCCAGGGCGCCATGGAACCGCATTCACATTGACTTTGCGGGGCCCTATCAAGGGAAAACATTTTTAGTTGTGGTCGATGCATACTCGAAATGGTTGGAAGTAGCCTTAGTTTCCAGTCCCACATCAGCAGCCGTTATCAAAGTTTTAAGGCAATTGTTTGCCACGCATGGCCTGCCAGAAACATTGGTGTCAGACAATGGGACAGCATTCGTGTCGAGTGAGTTCAGAGGTTTCCTTGCTGACAATTTCATACGAGGAGTGACCTCTGCCCCTTTCCACCCCTCATCTAATGGTCAAGCAGAAAGAATGGTGCGAACTGCAAAGGGGGCTATTTCACGGCTACTGGAGGGTGACTGGGCAGCCCGGATAGCTCGTATGCTGTTCTTGCAGCACGCCACACCCTGCACAGCCACGGGAAAGTCACCAGCTGAGCTGCTGTTAGGTCGTAGGCTGGTGACAGCCCTGGATTTTGTACATCCAGATAGGATGCCCTCGCGTTCCGCACGGAAGCCACCCCAACCTGAAGGAGACAGAACGAGACACCTTAACCCGGAGGATCTCGTTTGGGTGAGGAATTATGCTAGAGGTCCGACTTGGGTTCCGGGAGTCATTTCGCGGGCCACCGGTCCCGTGTCATATTATGTTACGTTGTCACAAGGGCAGGTCTGGCGTAGGCATGTGGATCAGCTGAGACGCAGAATACCCAGCAGGTGTGATGCCGAGGGACCTAACACCCCCACATTAAATGGGGAGTTGCCACCCCCGAGTCAGGTGGAGACGCCTGCACGCGTTAATGATCCACCAGGGCAGTCAGAAGGTGAACTACCCGCTGGGAATACGGAGTTGGCGGAAGATAATGAGCTGGGGGGATCGTTAGAAGGGTCAGCAGTAACCAATACTCCCGAGGAGACTCCTCAGCCTCCAATTCCTCATGTCACAACACCGGAGGTGAGACGATCAAGTAGGAATCGCAGGAAGCCACAGCTCCTGAAAGACTTTGTGTGTCATTCCCGCTAAGTGTGGGGGGGTGTTGTGTATTAAGCAATAACACAGTCAAGACATTTTAATATAGAGTATTGTGTTGTATTACAGACCTTATTTGAATGTATGAGTTACAGCGGGAACAGCAATCATTTGCTGGTTCAGAGAGCAGGATTTGGATCCTCTGCCGGATTGGTTTCTGCGGGAGGGAATCCAGGCCATTGGTTCCCGCCAAAATGTATCTTCTCCCTACTAGCCTACTGTTATTATAAAAACCCCAGTTTTCTCCAGTCCTGTGGCTGGCTCTTCCCTGTTTCCGAAATAAAGAGATGTTGTACCTGATTCTCGCCTCCAGTCATTGACCCACGACATAACAGTTTGAACAATACATTTTGAATAAAGGGAAATGCTTGCTGTTAAGCTAGAAAATAAATAAATAAATAAATAAATAATAAATCCCCATTCACACAAGGAGGCAACCTGTTTGCATTAATCTGATGACTCAGACCATGTAAGAACCTCAGCTGGATTCTAGTTGAAAGGTTTGTATAGAACCAGGAGGAGGAGAAGTAAGGCTTACATGCCAACCAAGCAGCCCTAAACGGCCTCAGTCCAGTATACCTGAAGGAGCATCTCCACCCCCATCGTTCTGCCCAGACACTGAGGTCCAGCTCCAAGGGCCTTTTGGCAGTTCCCTCCCTGCGAGAAGTGAGGTTACAGGGAACCAGGCAGAGGGCCTTCTCGGTAGTGGCACCCGCCCTGTGGAACGCCCTCCCACCAGATGTCAAAGAGAACAACAACTACCAGACTTTTAGAAGACATCTGAAGGCAGCCCTGTTTAGGGAAGCTTTTAATGTTTGATGGATTATTGTATTTTAATATTTTGTTGGAAGCCGCCCAGAGTATTATTATTATTATTATTATTATTATTATTATTATTATTATCATTATCTGCACTGATTTGCTGTGACCCCAACAGCCATTAGGCCAATCCCCCATTCCTAGCAGGTGTTATTACCCACTCCAGGCTTCCTAGCCTGTCCCTGAGAGATCCTTTGGAATTTTCAACAGCCAAGTGACTACAGACATTTTCACACAGTGGCATCACGTATAGCCTGGTAACTATGACTCACAACTGCTGAATTCAACAATATAATAACTGACCTTTCTTTTGCCCTGTCTGCTCACTGCAGAGAAATAAGAGCTCTATTTTATAAGTAAGGTTTACTAGAACTGGCTTCTCCCCACCCCCAAACTGAAGGGTTTTTATGCTCTTATGTATTTAGTGTATCCAGAGCTCAGATTTCATTCCACAATCCTCATCTCCCCTGTGTAGCCTGGGGCTAATTCAGAACTTTGCTTGATGCTGATTGATTACTAACCCTTCTCCTATTCTATTCCACCACCACCCTGTAGCTGAGTTGAGATTGCTAAAATAAGCTTACAGAGGAAAATGTAAGCTCATCTATGCACCATACATAACTAATGATTTCATTACTATGACTGACACCAACAGTGGTTCTTAGCTTGGATGGTTTTAACTAGAGCTGTGCGCAAACAGACTCTCCAAATTATCCACCCTATTTGTGGGGATTTGACCCTAAGATGCTTGTTTCTTGATTGTAATTAAGGAAATAATATTGTCTCAAAAACATCATACAGAAGATGCCTGCAGAGGTGGATTTAGGGGAGCGTGACTGGTTCAGTTTCACTAGATGCAAAGCTTTGTGGGCCCTGCAGGGGGCACCACAACTATGATTTGGAATGAAATGTGAGAAGTGGGGGGCACTGAATTTTGGCATAGCACAGGGCACCACCGAAATTTGAGATCCCAAGATCCGCCCCGGATGCCTGGTCCTGAGGGCAGGTGAGGTGGACATTATGGATGACATATCTGAGGAACCTTAAGGCACCAGACTTGGAAGAGCCATAGCTCAGTGACAGAGCATTTGCATTGCATGCAGAAGGCCCCCAACTTCAATCTCCAGGTAAGTCTGGGAGAGATGCCCCATCTGAAGTCCTGGAGAGTCATTGCCAATCAGTGTAGACAGTACTGATCTACATAGACCAATAGCCTGACTTGTTATAAGGCAGCTTCCTGTGACTCACAGGACATAATGTAATGGAAGTCTTTCCTGTGCCCACTTCACAGAGCCAATTGTGATGTTTGAAGTGCTATATAGCTATAGATGTTGTTGGATTCCGACTCCCACCACTTTCATTCAGTGTGACAACATTTACTATTTACTTATGGCATTTATCTCCTACCTTTTTTATCCTTGGTTCTCCCCCCCTCATTCATGGTTCTCCCCACAACAGTCCTGTGAGGTAGATTAGGCTGAGAAGCTAGGTGCCCACGGCCATCCCTCTCCACTGGCTGTTCCTGAGTCAGGAGTCTGGCCAGAAGACTGTAATCTTTATCTTTTCAAAAGAAGAGGCAGTGAATAAAGAGAACACATCTGACTAATGTCTGGTCATGTTTTTCTTTGCATTATCAATCATTTTTAAGAAGAATAAGAAGAAAAAGTCATTACTCACCAGCATGTGCACCATGAATCTCTCCTGATTATTGAAACACCTTCTGTGAAAGCAGCATTTTGACTGGGTCTCTCCATTTTTCAGGAAGACCGTAGTTCTCCTTCCAGCCCACGGATGTTTTATTGGCCCACGTTGGGCAAAATCCCTTCAAGCCTGTAGGGGAACTTGTCATTTAATCAATGGAACGTCTCTTTTTATTTGCATTATTGATGGGAGACAAAGAGATAGTAGCTCTGAATGGCTTTTAATAATTTACTGGCTCCAAGGCCTTGGGTTAAACATGATCAGCCACAAGGAGCCACAGACGTCTTGGGAAGAACCATCTCCTTTTGCCCCCGTGGAGCTTCTTGGAGGAGGCCTGGGCTGCTCCTTCTCCTCCTGCACTGCCTCATGGACATCATTGCTTTTGGAAGCTTCCATAAACCAGCAGATTTCATTACTCCACAGCCAGTGCCGGATTTACGTATAAGCTAAACAAGCTATAGCTTAGGGCCCCACTCTCTTGGGGACCCCCCAAAAAATTAAAGGGGAAAAAAACAAATAAAATAAAACCTACATACAGCAACAGTGGCAAATGGCTTTAGATACATATTAGGTCCATAAATGACCATATAGCATATATTCAACACAAAAAACAGCAACAATTTGTTGTTGACAAAGGACAGCTGGACATATAAAGGGCCCCATTACCTTCAGTAGCTCAGGGCCTCATCAAACCTAAATCCAACTCTGTCCACAGCTGAATCAGGTCCAAAGCTCTCCACAACTGAACTCAGAACAACCAAAAGATACATTTTCCATAAGATTTGAAGGAGCCTTGCCATCCACCACCTGAAGCCTCACTCTGCCAAATGATAGGGCCTGCTCTGCCACTTGTCTCTGAAATACCTTATCATCTGAGGTCTGGCAACCCATGTCAGTTCAATATGGGCAGGTCAGCCAGGATATACAAAACAACACAACCACATTCACACAGCAGTTTAATCTGTTACTCCAACGTCTCCCTAACTGTAAATTTCCGCACTAGATTTGACCTTTCAGACAACAAAAAAACCCCTTCTAGAAATCCAGAAGAATATAGTGGAGGTTTAGCACTCACTTCTGTGTCAGCTGGTTCCAGAAATAATCTGTTTGCAAACCTATTAAACCAGAAATTTACAGAAGTAAAGTGATGGGATTTGGGGGAGGTATCCTGGCAGGTATTTCCCGCACCATTTCAAGGGGGAATCCTGGTGGAACAGAACCATGCATCTGCAGAAAGGGCCAGGGAGTAGCAATGGAATTTGCTACTGGAATTTGTTGTTGTGTCACACCACACTCACTGGTGAGAATGAAACTTAGCACAACATACCAGTATATTGGTGAAAAAGCCACAGCTCCATAATGCGAAAAGTACTGCAGTATGAAAGGAACACTGGAAAACAGAATGTAAGCATTAGCGTTATAATCAGGAAAATCAATGCAATATTCCCCATGACTGAACACAACTAGGACTAGATCAGTGGTTCCCAAAGTGGGGAGTACTGCCCCTGGGGAAATAATAACATGCAATTAATTGTTACTGTTTTGAATTTTATTGTGTTATTATCTTCCTTAGTGGGTCATGCAAATCACAGTTCTGAATAATGCTTTTATAGGATACTAGCTGGCCCAGCCACACGCTGCTGTGGCTGATTTTGTGATAGGGAAAAGGGAGGTGCATAGCCAAAGATGAAGTGTGTGCTTACCGACACTTTTTTTTGTTGAAGTTGATGATGCATAGATGGATTGTTGCTACGTAATGTTTTGTCGGCTCTGCAGGCGCAACGGCCGTCGTCTGAAATGGAGGTAGGCAGGCGTTGTGGGTGATGTATTCCCCCCCCCCCGCCTTGGCTGTTATGTTAGTGGAGGCAGCATTGTAAATAGGAAATGGTTTTTTCCCCCTGCTTGTGGCTGTACTGGCTCTGTAGGCGGGCAAGGTATTAGCACAAATAGCAGATGCGACGTTTTGGCTACCTTTCACACCCCACCCAATGGTGCCTTGGCCGCTGACAGGAATAGCCGTTTTTGTGGTTGGCGATGGCAGCAGAGGTGTTTGTGAGTGGCCTGCCTTTCTATTGGCTGGTTGTAGTGACATTCTAACAGGAGGAGGAGGGGTTTGAGTCATTTTCAGTGTGTTATGCTGTGTTCCGCCAACTGGAGGACGCTGTGGGTTTTTTGCACAAAATCACATTTTTCAGTTGGTTAGGTGTGATATTTTTGCAATCTAACTGCGTAAGATCCTTTTCATATGCCCGTGGAACGTTGTGTCCAAATTTTAACGGAATTGGTCAAACGGTTGCGGAGAAAGGCTGTCACTAAAAAACTACCAACTTGAAGGATTTTTTATATATAGAGGGGGCACTGAGTTGATGGAACCAAGGAGGTAGTGATCTACAAAAGTTTTCAAACTACTAGGCTAGATGTTCTGGGATAAGGCCACTGCCAAGCAATGCTACTTAGGGGGTGTCTTTCTCAAAGTTCCTCAGGAATGGTACTCAAAATTTGCTTCAAAATTTATTTCAGATGAATTTATGGTGGCAAGTCATTGGAGCAACCAGTCAACAGAAGTTTGTGATGCCTACACACCCACCCACACGCACACACACACACACACACCCAGTGCGCCATAAGATGTCCCACGATGCTCCTTCGGTTAGGCTGCTGTTGGCTGTTGCCTATTAGAGTCTGAGATGGTATGGTTTGAACTCTTGGACAACAAGCCCTGCTGCTACCAGCAAAATTTGGATAATATTTATGAAAGGCTTCAAGGAACAGCTCAAAAGAAGAATGTCTTTGAAGATAAACTGCTCCTGCCACCACACATACAATAAAGAGGAGAAATAGATGCCCACCTGCTATAATTCACCATGAAGCATTCTGATCTATAGCTGAAAGACCCTGAATAAGTCACCAGTTGTGATGGATCTGCTCACATGCCCAGGCTAGTTATTTTGTGCATTCTCCAAGCAATTCTTTTGAACAACTTTCCTTTCCCCTCGCCTTCCTCCTATTGTTTAAAACACAGCCTTTGAAGAGATGAGACGACTTTAGAAAAAGAAAGATTGATAATGAAACAAAGAGCCTTTCCCTTCGAGGTTGTGGTTCTTTAGCTCTGTCAGTAACTCACTCTGAGTTGATGCTCCTTGAAGTTATCTATGTGCTTTCAGTGAAGGCTGCTCACATCATAAAATGGAAAAGAACTGGAAGCAAGAGACAGGCTGGATGAATCTTGGCAGAAAGGTCAGTGACCACATGAGTGCTGAGAGTAAATAAACTCCCATCCCGACAGATGTATACTGGTTGTAGGGACACACAGAGAGAGATCTGTACCCTTCCCTGCTGGTCTATCACATTGACTTTGATAGGAAAATGGGGGAACTTGTGAATACAGGACCCATTGCCCCAGGAATAACACCTAGGAGTTTTCAGCAGCAGCAGGACTGTGCCACTTTAGGATGCTGATGAAGGAAACCTTTTTTGTTATTTTAATTCTGTGCTGCTGGTTTTTTCATGGATAATTTATTTCCTATGTATCTGTCATGAGCTGTCTTGTCCATTTTAAATAGGTGTGTGTGTGTGTGTTTGTGTACAGAGAGGAAGATTTTTTTCAATTAATGAACAAATCTAGCTAAGGCTTTGCATGCTAAACAGAACCCTAAACCATTATTATTATTATTATTATTATTATTATTATTATTATTATTCTGCCCTATACTCACAGGTCTCAGGGCTTGGGATAGGCTGTGGTTTGGGATAAGCTGTGTTAGGGTCTGAAGATACAGAGGAGTCACCCCAGGAGGGAGTTACAGATGAGGAGTCAGGTCCCAGGAAAGGTGCCAGTGGCATAGCCCACCCCACCTCTGCTCTGTCCCCTCTTATGCCAGCCTCGCCTCCTTGTCTCCTTGAAATTCATATGAGCAACCAGCAAAATATTATAAAACTCTTAGTGGGCAACTGACATCGGTGCTATGTGAAGTAATGAATAATATTATGATGGGAGGAAAGATTCCAAATACATGGAAAGAAGCGTATATAACACTGATTCCTAAACAAGATACCGACCGGTTGAATGTCAAGAACTATAGACCAATATTTTTATTAAATAATGATTACAAACTTTTCGCAGCTATCATGGCATCTAGATTGAAAGAAATATTGAACGAACTAATTCATAAGGACAAAACAGACTTTCTTCCTGGTCGACAATTAAAAGAAAATGTAAGGCATATTATGAATATTATAGAATATTTGGAGACCAGGAATGATAAACCTGCGGTACTGATGTTCATTGATGGGGAAAAAGCCTTTGACAATGTTTCTTGGCAGTTTATGAAGAAGAATTTGGAAATGATGCGTGGAAAAGGATCTTTCCTGATGGGGATCCAAGCAATTTATTCACAACAAAAAGCTAAATTGATTATAAACAATATGGTATTGGAAAGCTTTGAGATATCTAAAGGCACCAGACAAGGCTGCCCTCTGTCACCCTTACTGTTCATTATGGTCATGGAGGTTTTAACTAACAGATTGAGAGACTGCTCGGAAGTAAGAGGAATTAAAGTTGGTGCAAAAGAATTTAAATTAAAAGCCTTTGCAGATGATCTGGTCTTGACAATGGAGGAACCCCAATCTAGTGTCCCGAAAGCGCTGGAAGAAATGGAGAGATTTGGACAGTTGGCTGGATTTAAATTAAATAAGACCAAAACAAAATTACTGGTGAAAAATATGACAAAGGAACAGATAGAAGAATTTCAACAAAGATACGGAATTATGGTAGCAAAGAAAGTAAAATATCTGGGAATCTGGCTATCGGCAAAACATATAAATTTGTTTGAAGATAATTACCAACCAGTTTGGAAGGAGATTAAAAAAGACTTGGAAATATGGAATAGACTAAAACTATCCTTCAATGGGAGAATTGCAGCAATCAAGATGCTATTCTTGTTCCAAACGATTCCAATTATTAAGGGGACAGGACAATTCAAGGAATGGCAGGAAATATTATCAAGATTTATCTGGCAGGGGAAGAAACCCAGGATAAAATTTAAATTATTGATAGATAAGAAGGAGAGAGGTGGATTCTCTATGTCAGATTTGAAACTTTACTATGAAGTGTCCTGCCTCTGTTGGTTGAAGGAATGGATAACATTAGAAAATATGGATTTGCTAGATTTAGAAGGCTACGGCAATAGATTTGGATGGCACTCCTATCTATGGTATGACAAAGTCAAAGTACATAGAGGATTTTTAAACCATGTGATAAGGAGATCCATTTATGAAGTGTGGGATAGAAATAAATATTTGTTGGAGAACATGGAAGGAGGGAGGGCCACATATAATGACAAATTGATTAAAACAGATAAAGGTTGGAAAATGAAACCATATAGCCAGATCAAAGTTATTTTTACAGGATGGTTGCAGTATCATCAGGTAAATGATCTATTTATGTCTGATAAAAAAAATGGTTTTGAAGATAAAAAAATCTAGATTTCAAACTGAATTGCTGGAAAGTTGAATCACATTATTAACTAAAATGTATGACTTTTTGTTGGAGTGGTTCACTAAAGATGAATTAATGAAAGAAGTTATGATAAAATGGGCAATGGATTTTGGGTATAATATTGAGTATGATGTGTGGTTGAAGTTATGGAACGAGAATATGAAATTTACAGCATGTGTCACCTTGAAAGAAAATGTACAAAAAATGATGTATAGATGGTATTTAACACTGGTTAAATTAGCAAAAATGTACAGGATGAGTGATAACTTATGTTGGAAATATAAGAATAAGGAGGGTGGATTTTATCATATGTAGTGGAAATGTGGAAAAATGAAGTTATTTTGGGAATCGATCTACAATGAGTTAAAAAAGATGTTTAGATATACTTTCCCCAAAAAACCGGAAGCTTTTTTGCTAGGTTTGATGGGGGAAGAAATTGAGAAAAAGGACCAAAGATTGTTTATGTATGCAACAACCGTGGCAAGGATCTTGGTAGCCCACAAATGGAAATTGCAGGGGGTACCAACGATAGAGGAGTGGCAGACGAAGATGGTGGAGTACGCTGAATTAGCGAAACTGACTGGCAGGGTCCGAAACCAGGACGAATCGAAATTCCAAAAAGAATGGAGTAAATTTGTGGTGTATTTAAGATGTAACCGTGGGAGTTTGAAGACACTAGCGGGACTGGAATGACCCTTTGACAGTAATGTAAGGACTACACTAAAAAAGTACTGTGTGAAAAGATTGGACTAGAAAACCTGCTGACGAGAGGGAAGGAAGTCGATGCTCGATAGAGCGTGGATATATGTGTTTGATTATTTTTATGTTTTGGAAATTTGTTTAATTGGAAACTTAATAAAATATATATATATAAAAAGAAATTCATATGAGCAACACAGGCATTGTAAGTAGTGTCAGCATTCATCTCCTCTCGTCCCTCATCCTCTCTTACACCTACTCTCTCCTCATTAAGGATTAACACCTGTTAAACAACTCCCAATGAATGAAAGAATGTATTTATACCCAGATTCAAACACAGTAACTTTGCTAAGCAAACTTAGTTCTTCAGCTTAAACCAAGAAAAAGTATTCTTCATGATTTGTAAGTATATGTGTATAATTTTTTGTATAAATTTTTGTAGAAAGCTTGAAGCCATATATGATGGATGTGTAATTTTGAATATAAGTGAATATTTGTAAGCACTAATAAGATTTGGTTTGTATTATCAGTGAACATCTGTAAATGTATTTAAGTTTCGAGAACTACTGAAGAACCCCGGAACCTTTTGTGGGAGTGTGCCATCTGCAGGCCCCAACAAAAGGGCCCCATTGGGGGCGAATAACGGCCTCCTAAACAACAGGATTGCCAGGGCGAAACAGGTGAAAAATGCCGGCACCCTGTCTCTTCATTTACATCTGTTTATAATACTCTCCGCGTATTATAAACTCTCCACGTTTATAATACCATCAACACCTCACACTATTGGAAATCAAAGAACTAACCTTTGTTGATATCTTTATGAACTTATTCAAAGGAAATCAAAAAACTGAGTTTAACATCTGGAAAACATACTAGAATCAGATATTCAGATTGTGTCAAACATTTAAAAAATGTATTGGAATTAGATATCAACAGTTTCTTTTCAGATTTGTTAGTTTGTAAGTCCTTGTGGCTTTTGCATAAGGCTTTATATTCTTCACAGAAGTTTGATAAATAATATATGATGAATAATGTATAATTGATTTGGAGATTATTGTGCGTCACCCCCGTGTTGCATATATTATATTACTATTTGTCTCCAATCCTGGCATTCCCTCCAGTGCCGCTGGAGCCCACCCCTAGCCCATCCTTTCAGAAGTCTGCCACTTTGTCTGGTTCAGGGCCACAGCTGTCACCTTCTCAACCATCTGGGTCGTGGAAACACCAGTGGAGGCGCAAACAAGCAGCTCAGGTCTAGCCCCCCAGAAGGCATTCCTGTTTGCTTTCCCAGTCTGGACAGTCCCACTTTCTGTACTGATTGTGCCTCTCCCATGTCCATGTCATGGCATCCAATAGGAGTGTTGTTTGTTGTTTGTTGGCTTTGGGTGGGTGTGACTTGTCAGTGAGGGGGGAAGTCAGTAACAAGGGAGGGAAGAACGGCTCCAAAAACAACCATGAAAAAATGGAGAAATATAAGGCATTGGCTCACCCCCAAATCAGCACTTTCAGTGTGAACACTGATTTTGGATAAATCAATTGCTTAGCACTATTGCTGAGCCTCCAGCCTTGTTACAGGCCATGGTGGGCCTGCAGGAAACCCTTTTGCTCCATTACTTGACTGGAAATATATGACCCTCAAACTCAAAACCGTGAAATAATAATAGCAAAAAGAAGGAGAGGACGAATGCTTCTGCAATTTATGAATCAGACTGCAGGATTTGATGGTGCTGTTTCTGACTCTAATGGGGAAGAGAATTCAGAAGAGTCTTGCACTTCCCCCCCAAACTCCCCTGCTGCTAATAGAGTAAATTACATTTTTCTTTTCTCTTCCTCCCCCGCCCCCCCCTTTTACTGCCATGCTTCATTCTTTTATGTGGCAAACTGGTGGCAAGGAGATAATGATGTGTCCCTAGGCAAAAATAAAGCTAAGGGGAAGTGGGTCTGCGGGTCTGGGAAAGTACATGTGAGGCTGTCTGCAGCATTAGAAGGTAAGCCTGCTTTTATTTATTCCATTTTAAGTGAGCTCCTTTCCTTTATAACCTAAAAGGACAGACATCTACCTGCCTTCTTCCTTGACTGTGTTTGACACCGGGATATCACACACTGCTAATAAATTTCACAATAACACTTACAGCTTGATGGCAAAATAAAGCATTAATTTATTTTATTTTTATTACCGGGGCACAAACTGTTACACTACATGCAGGCACAAACAGATGAGTCATCCTTGACGAAAATCTTTTTAAAATGAAAAACAGCCCTGTGAGCAGAGTTGCAGTGTGTGCAGCTATTAAACTTTCCCTTGCCCAAGCAGGCACAAACTGTGGTCCTGCAAGGGTGGCAAAATAATGGACACAGGGCACGGGTGTTAGATGAAATCAGGCCAAATCTTTATTGACTACAGAGGCATACCCTCCAACATTTCACCAATGAAAATAGGAACATTCTCCCATACAATAGGAAGCTTCTCCTGTGTTTGATCTCACCGCACACATAGATGTCATAGACACATTGCATATACATAGACACATTGCATATACTCAGTTGGTGAGAGCCTGGTGCTAATAACCCAAGGTTGCGGGTTCGATCCCCGTATGGGAGAGCTGCATATTCCTGCATTGCTGGGGGTTGGACTAGATGATCATCAGGATCCCTTCCAACTCTAAAGTTCTATGATTCTACAGTATGATTCCATATACATATACCAATTACAACCTCTCAGCCTAACCTACCTTGCAGGAATGTTGTAAAGAAAAAATGTGCAAGGGAAGAGATAATCTACAAAACCTTCAGCAGATAATTGGAATAAAATAAAATTTTAGCTGTAAGCTGCCTTGAGTCCCTGTCAGGGAGAAAGGTGGGATATGATATGATATGATGATAATGGAAACTCAGAATAATCAGGAGCATACCAGACAGCAAATCCTATTGAACTCACTGGGACCTAGTTCTGAGTAAAAATGCTTAGGATTGCAGTATAAGGCTGCACAGTCTTTACTCTGGGAGTAAACCCCATTGAATACAGTGGGACTTGCTTCTCAGTAGACAGTGTAAGGCTACATTTACAATAAAGGAATAAATGCTCCATGTGTTTCCTAAAAAATGTCTGTCTGCTGAAGCATTGCAATTAAAGGACTGGATCTAGGCACATCAAAGAAGCTTTTCAGTTAAACATGTTGCAAACTTTGTATGAGAAACTGGGTTGGCAAAAACGCAACTTCACAGCGCCATCTGGCATCACAATGTTAGAATGCATATACAACACATATAAAGCACTTTTTCTTTCCAATGTAGCTGAGTCCAAGAATTTAACATGGATTGGTGACATTTTCCTTCAAAATTATAGGAAGGGCTTCATATGCCAGCCACACCATTTCCTTCATTTGGTGCATACATTTTATTTTCAGTATAAACAGCACTCCGTTTTTACACCTAAACACAAACCCCACTTTTAATAGTTCTCTGAGTTGTGGAGAGGAGGAAAAGGTCTCCCCCAATCTTCCCCTCAGGCCCCTTAAGCTGCCCCCACTTTCTATGCTGAACCTGCTCGATGCCCAGGCTGGGAGGAGAAAAACCCTGTCCGGTTCTGCCAGCTGGGGACTCCGTGAGGCTGACACCAGGAGTGGGTGGGTGGGCAGCTTCCCGGGTGAAACAGCCCTGAACTCGGGTGTGGGGGGCCTTTCCAAGGCCCCCTTCTGTCTTTCTCTCCACAAGATGTCATTCCCACTGGAGCTCATGGGCACAAAAACCGTGGGGAGACACGAAGGACACCTCCCTACCCTCTGCGCCTTGCAAAACCACCCCATGCACAGAGTACCTGGAACGAAGCTTCTTGAAGGGCATTTGGCTTCAGTTACAGCTATTGGTATTTCTTCCCCTTTTAAATTATATATAGGGGTTGATGTGTCTTCAGCCCCCTCCCCCCCAAAAAATCTCAGGAGGCCGAAAGTTGATGGACCTTGGCATTGTTGTCCCTTTGAGAAAGCCGTGAGGAGATATAATGGCCATCTTTAAAGAAAGTGAGCTTGCTCCACCTTCCATGCAGCAGCTCTTCAGGTGAGCTGCTGCATGGAAGGTGGAGCAAGCTGGCTTTCTCTTGCTCCGAGGGGCAGGATTTGAACCAATGGATTCTAATGACAAGAAAGGAGATTCTGATTAAAAATTAGGAAAAACTTTATGGTGGTAAGAGCTGTTCGACCTCAAGATAGACTACCTCAGAAAGTTTGGACTCTCTTTCATTTGAGGTTTTTAAAGAGAGGTTGGATGACCATCTGTCAAGGATGCATTAGTTGTGATTCCTGCATTGCAGGGGGTTGGACTAGATGACCCTCAGGGTCTCTTCCACCTCTACAATTCTATTATTATAGCCAGGAAGAAGCCTGGCTTGATATATGGTGGGCTATGGCTACCTGAAGCAGCAAGTTTCAGATGTCATGAAAGGCCAGGAAATTTCCATACATTTAAATAATTTGTTCCAATTATTATTAGTCATAGTGCAGGATGGGGTCAAAGTAGTAAGAAAGGTACTATTTGGACATTCTGAGCAATGCACTGAAATCTACCTTTTTACTAGTCAAAGCACCTACTGCTCTATAGCATTTTTATTAATGTGTTGCTTGTAGTACTAAGTATCAATATTACTTGTAGCAGAAGTTTGAAATTTTCTTTTCAAAAACAAATTGTCGACTGAGCTCATCATCAGTTTTACATGTACAATCTCTTCATGTTGATTCTCTTAATACAATAGTAAATCACATTAATGGCGGATGTCAGATAAGTTATTAAAGTGGACAAGTTAAGAAGTGCCTCTCCAAATGTGTATATATTTTAGTTAAGGCCAAATGACTAGGCATGTTGTTAAAAATAAATCCTACACAAGGAGAAGGGGACGACAGAGGACGAGATGGTTGGACAGTGTTCTTGAAGCTACCAACATGAGTCTGACCAAACTGCAGGAGGCAGTGGAAGACAGGAGTGCCTGGCGTTCTCTGGTCCATGGGGTCACGAAGAGTCGGACATGACTAAACGACTAAACAACAACAACAATACTTTATATGGTTGGAGAACTGCCTTGCAAAATTCAGGAAAGCACTGATTTTGAATTGTAGCTGCATTCAGTTCATAAGAATTTAAGAAGAGCCTTTAGCTGGATCAGGCCAATGGCCGTCTCCTTCAGCCTCCTGTTCCCACAGTGGCAAAACAGGTGCTTGTGAGAAACCAGCAAGCGGCATCCCAGCACAAGAGCACTTTCTCCTCCTGTGGCTTCCAGCAGCTGGTATTCAGAAGCATTGCTGCTGCCAACTTTGGAGACAAGGCTAAGCCATCATGGCTAACTAGATGGGGCTCTCCATGAATTTGCTATTCCATGTTGGTGGCCGTCTCTGCCTCCTGTGGGAGCGAGTTCCATAGTTTAACTCTGCACTGCATAAGGAAGGACTTCCTTTTACCAGTCCTGAATCTCCCAACCTTCAGCTTCCCTGGATGCCCATGAGTTCTAGTGTTGGGAGAGAGCGAGGAAAACTGTTCTCTATCCACTTTCTCCTTGCCTGGCATAATTTTATAAGCCTCTGTCATGTAACGCCTTACCTTTCCTCAAAACTAAAAAGTCCCAGACACTGAAACCTTCCCTCATAGAAGAGTCACTCCATCCCCTGATTTTAGAAGAGAGGATTATGTAGTTTCAAATTAAAATGCAAACTGAACTGAATTACTGTGTCATCCTTGCTGAGGAGCACTTTGGAAAGATGAAGATGGAGTTTTAGTCCTAGCTTAGGATGTATTTCTTTGTTTGTGACTATCTGCCTATCAATTTGACTTCTGGCTTTAAGCAGAGCACACAGTGCCTCAGCGCATTCATTTTCCAGTCAGATCATTATCCAATTTAACAGAAGCTTTCTACAAATGGGGAGATTAGGCAGGTTTATGACGCACATAAATAATTCCCATTGACTAATAAAATTACTTCTGAAACTGCAGAACACAGAGCCATTTGTTGACAGAAATAAAGTTCTACCTTGTCTTCATTGTTTATATGAAGTCCACAATGTCGCCTCGCAAGCGGCCACCCAGGCATCTCACCTTCCCATCCTCATTTGAGGCAGTGCTGGACTAGCAAGTCATTGCTTGTGGAGAGGGGAGTTGGGAAGAACTGGATGAAAGAGGAGGGTCTTGTTTTCTCCAAAGGCCTCAGAAGGGCTTTTTGTCTGCATTGATCTGCTGGGGCCGAGGCTAAGCCAGATTAATGTCCAAAGCCTTAAATGACTTAGGCCTCCTTCCCTACAGCTCATCCCTGGTGCTAAGGTTAAAGGTAAAGGTACCCCTGACCATTAGGTCCAGTCACGGACGACTCTGGGGTTGCGGCGCTCATCTCGCTTTATAGGCCAAGGGAGCTGATGTTTGTCCGCAGACAGTTTTTCCGGGTCATGTGGCCAACATGACTAAGCCGCTTCTGGCGAACCAGAGCAGTGCACAGAAACACCGTTTACCTTCCCGCCGGAGCGGTACCTATTTATCTACTTGCACTTTGACGTGCTTTCCAACTGCTAGGTTGGCAGGAGCTGGGACTGAGCAACGGGAGCTCACCCCGTCGTGGGGATTTGAACCGCTGACCTTCTGATTGGCAAGCCCTAGGCTCAGTGGTTTAGACCACAGCGCCACCCGTGTCCCTAGTGCTAAGGTTAGGTAAAGGTAAAGGGACCCCTGACTGTTAAGTCCAGTCACGGACAACTCTGGGGTTGTGGCGCTCATCTCGTTTTACTGGCCAAGGGAGCTGGCGTTTGTCTGCAGACAGCTTCTGGGTCAAGCTCTAGGCTCTGTGGTTTAGACCCCGTCCCTGTCTGCTAAATTGCTAAACTGTACTTTTAACTGATTGTTAGCCGCCCTGAGCCCGGTTTTGGCTGGGAAGGGTGGGATATAAATAAAAGTTTATTATTATTATTATTATTATTATTAAGGTTAGCTTTCAGCAAATGCTCCTCTTTGCCCTGTCCTTTGGCACCTGAGACGCGTGCTTTCAGGACCCAACCTATTCTTATGAACTTGCTGATATCCAATAAAACTGGATGTTGGGAGATTCAGGACAGATAAAATAAAGGATTTCTCCATGCAGCGCACATTGATTGATTGATTGATTGATTGATTGATTGCATACATATCCCACATTTTTTCTCCAGGGAGCTGTACATGGTTTTCCCCCTCCTCATTTAATCCTCTCTACAACCCTGTGAGGTAGGCTAGGCTGAGAGTCAGTGACCAGCCCAAGGTCACCCAGTGAGCTTCATGCCCAAGTGGGGAATTGAACCTTGGTCTCCCAGATTCTAGTCAAACTTTCAATCCACTACACCACCCTGGCTCACATAATGGAACTGTGGAACTTGCTCCCACGGGAGGTATTGCTGGCCACCAACTTGGATGATTTGAAAAGAGAACTGGAAAAATTCATGGTGAAGCAGACTATCAAGAGCTACTAGCCACAAAGGCTGTTCTGTTTCCATGGTTGGAGGCAGCAATGCTTCTGAACACCAGCTGCTGGAAGCCACAGGAGGGGAGAGTCATGCCAGGGTCCTGCTTGTGTGTTTTCTACAGGCATCTGGCTGCCATTGTGAGACCAGAATGCTAGACTGGATGGGCCACTGGTGGATCCACCAGATTCTTCTTATGTTATTAATACAGATAGGCAATGACAGTGGTTCCTCCCCCTCATTAGCTGTGCATATTATGTATGCCAAACTGAGTATACGCACCTCAGGGGTCCTTTCCAGCACTACAATTCTATGATTCTAATCTATTTATCATCAATATTATGTGCCTCAGTACCAAGTAATACACATTTTCAAAATTCATTTGATTTTAATTTAGTAAAAAAATATTGTTCAAGCTGTATGAACTGGCATTCATTATCTTGGGACATTTTCCAGGGAGAAATAAATGAGAGACTTACATACAGTTCCTTACATGCAAGTAGTTCTTAGAAGGTTATTTTCTCTTTTTTAGGATAACGAAAAGGTCAGTGTTGTTCATCTTTTTGGCGGAAATGAGCTGTTGAAACACTTAACAATGAGTGGCGAATTCTGTCTGCTCAGGCTGTAAGAGAGTACCCAGGCAAAGAAACAACAGAATGTTTATGGGTGGAATAAGGGATATGAATGGGAAGGTGAATCAAGGGGGGTGGGGGAACAATGAATGGAGCAAAGTACCAGGGAGGAATAAGAGGGGCTACAGTGAAGGAACTGTGACCTACAAAGTTGCTAGCGAGACGAGTAAGCAAACTCTACAATGAAGGCGCAGAAAGGGAAGTAGTAGAGAAGGAACATACTAAAGTCTGGGGGTCTTTTCTTCTGTGGTGGTCCAATAGAGAGCTAATAGTAGTCCTGCTAGTACAGGAGACCACTGAACAAACAAGGTGACACAGGAACCCTGATTGAAACAAACTGTGCACCGAGGGTGTCTGACGATGAGAGGAGCCCAGAGTGTGTGAGAGTGATGGGCTTCCCAGTTGTCTCTAATAAATAAGAGGCATGCTGGAAACATTCCTAGGCCCTCAGGGTTGGGGAGGGGGGAGAAAAACCCTCACAGTTCCTAACACTCATCTTCCTAATTTAGTGACAGTTAACACTGAGTGCTACAGACTGGTGATGTATTTTGTACTTGATTTATGAATGCAATTTTATTGTTGACTTTGGCTGTTTACCACCAGGATGCCCCCCATTAACATTGGCAGTATAAAATAATACATGCAAGGGCTTACTTGCGCATCTGAATGCACTGTCACATGTGACTCATCCAGACAAGAAGACCAGAGATGCAGCCAGCACCAACACTTGGCATCCTCAGGTAGTTGCTGGGCATCCCTTGACAGGGCCCACAGCTGACACCTGCCTTGGCTCCTTGGTGCTCCAGAGCCCCAGCACAGCTAGGCAGGATTTGGACAAATACATCATCAGCCCCAACCCATGAAACAGCACCGAGCGGACCCCTCGGTAAGCAGCGTCTCAGGGATCTCTGAGTACAGAGATCAGGGAGGGGAATGTCCGAGTGAGGAAGATCACACCTTTTTTATGTATGCCACAACAGCAGCAAGGATTCTGATTGCAAAATATTGGAAAACAAAGGACTTACCAACTCTAGAAGAATGGCAGATGAAGATGATGGACTATATGGAACTTGCCGAGCTGACAGCGGGAATCAAGGAAAGGAACCAGAGGGAAGAAGTGGTGGAAAAACAATGGAAGAAGTTTAAGGACTATATTAAAAATTATTGTAAGATTTAGAGATAGAAAAAAGCTGGAAGAAAGGGTAGTTTACAGAAGAGAACCAAAATTAAGTAAGTGAAGATATGATATATGATTAGATAAGTTAAGATATGATAAGGAAGTTATAAGTGTTAGTGTTTGAACAGAATAGTAAAGATAGAATATGAATATAGTGATATAAGAGATAGATTGATAAAAGTATAACAATAGTAAGAATAGAATATTAGATGATGAGAGGAAATTGCTAAAGATGATTCACATTGAAACGCAGAAGGAAAGACAGGAGGAAGTCAAACTATAATGTTAAGGAAAGAAGAAAGGGAAACTATGATTATTGTCTGTATTTTGTGTTTTTTATTGTTTTTGTTGTATAATGTTATGTGTTAAGTTTTTATTAACTATAGGTGTGTAAAACCCAATAATTTTTTTTTTTTTTAAGGGAATGTCCGAGTGAGAATATGCAGCCTGTCAGCTCCAGCAGTGAATCAGACACAGGAAGACCGGCAGTAGCCTCTCCACAAACTCGAGACTTTGCAAGAGGCGCGAAAAGGAAAGGAACCGACCGTGGGGGTTTTCCTGTTGGGGGAAAAGGGGGCGGAGCTCAGTCCTGGCAACTGCTTCATCGGAAGATGATGCTGAGTAGCTGAGCTCCATCATGATTTGTTTGTTTGAGCAATAAATCTGAAATAATTGACTGCCGGAGTTGTCTTGCATCTGTGGGAAAGACCCAAGCCATTACACAGGGCTTCTGTCTGGATCCATTTTATTCATGAATTTATTTTGCCTAGCATTGTTCATGTACAGTTTGCTGAACCTTCATTTCTTCCAATTTTCTGGTGCTTGGCATCACCACACCACCAATTTGCATGACTTAAAAGCAGTTTTTTAAAAAACAGTAGTGGGCAGTCATGTACAATCTCATCAAGGTGCTTTTTGTGTCATGTTTCACCAAATGTACATGGGCATGAATTGTTCAAACTGGTGTGCTCCCCTCCCCAGCCAAAAAAGTGAAAAATACCAGCAAGACAATGAGGTACAAGGATCCCAGCCAGGGCTAAGCAAATCAGTCAGTTTCAGCTTCTCTTACTTTCTCATTTTTCAATCTTCAGTTCTCCACATTTCACACCAGTTTGAGATTTTTATAAAAGTTATCCTGAAATGTTTTAGTGTGAATCTATTCTAATATAATAATAATAATAATAATAATAATAATAATAATAATAATAATATGCACATTTCTGCAAGCAAGATTCAGTAATATAATGCATGTTTGTAAATTATTTTCACAGATAGGTGCATTTTTTACCTACACTTCAGCCTAATACATGAAGGCATGTACACATTGCAAAATCCTGAGGAGTGCAAAATTCAAAGGATATGTGTGTTCCATTTCGCATATTGTTTCAGAAAGTTTTCCTCCAAGGCAAATTATAGATTTTAAAATAATGTTTGAATAGCAAGTTAGGGGGGGATCGAATCAGCTGCCAATTGATAGCTGATGTAACTTAGCTAGTCTCATTACAAGATTCCCTTTTATCTGCGACTCCCCCTCCCCCTCCCCCGAGCTTCCAAGCAGATGACATAACAAATGGACAATTGATACAATTTGTTAAAGCATCCTGAGTACACTCAAGTTGCAATTTACTTGCCTTGTTTTCCCATGAAGTTTCCAAGCCTGCAGCAGACATGCTTAATCTAAAATGATTAAGCCTCTAATTAGGCTGTTAGCCTTCTGTATCTCCCAAACAAATCTTACAGCTCATAAATGGGACTAAATTCTTCACATTTGTATTAGGCTGCTGCGCTCTGGGTTCCTCATTCATTTTATTAAGCTTGTTGAAATAAAAAGGAAAAAGCAACAAATCTATCAAATAAGGCTGTTTTGTTAGTAATAATTTCTGTAGAAAGGAGAAAGGTGATCTAAGCTGGTTAGTAATCAAGTGAAAACATAATTTTCTAAATGCCAAAAATCTACCTACCCTACCCTGGCGCCGCCCACCCCCCACCCCCACCCCCAATTAAAATTCAGTGTTCAAATTTGAAATTGAAATTTATCTGTTTGTGGGTATTTGGGTTTTTGACCAGCTGTTTGCAGCTCAATAGCAAATATTTGCAGCTCAATAGCAATGGCATTTAACATATTTTTATATGTTACATTTTTATTAATATATTATATATTGATTGCTATACTCTTAGAGCTGCAAATATTGTAAAATGATTACTACTATTCATGTCAGTTCTTGGATACAATCCAATGTCATCAGCTTGCAAAATACTGAAATCAAATATCATTCAATTTTAAACTACAAATAGTTGCCAAATATTTAGACAGCACTTGTTGTGCATGTAGGGCTATGGGGGGGGGGAGGCTAGCTCAGGGCAAGAGCATCTGTTTGGATGCAGAAGGTCCCAGGTCCAGCCCCCAGCATCCCCAGGTAGGGCTGGCAGAGACTCCCTCTCTGAAACCTTGCAGAGCTTCTGCCAATCAGTGGAGGCAATACTGAGCAAGGGGGACCAGCCGTCTCACTGAGCATAAGGCAGATTCCTATGTTTGTGTGTAATAATAAATAATAAATAATAAATAATAAATAATAAATAATATTTATACCCCCAGCAACTCTGGGTAGCTTCCAGCAAAATATAAAAACCTAATAAAACGTCAGACATTAAAATCTTCCCAATACAGGGCTGCCTTTATTAGGGGTGTTCTGGAAGGAGTGATTAACAAAGCAAATCAGGGGGTCTTTCTCCCCTCCTGAGTTGAATCAAGATGTCTTTAACCCACCCTGAGTTGGATGGGAGTCCTCAGAAAGGGGGCTGTGTAGTTCTGTACTGAATACGTGGCTGGTGCTGAAATCCAAAGAGGCTGAAGGAGGGTGGGCAGCCTCAACACCCCCTCCCCCCTCTGGAGCCAAGGTGGCATGCATCTCCATCCTTGCATCACACTTCCATGCCTTTTCTTCCCATACAGTGGCAAAGGCCACTCCCACTGCACTACCTGCTTGGGAAGGTGAGAGTATCCAAATCCTGGAGTCAACCCCTCCACAACATGCATTTGCTTAGTTGTTTAAAGTATGTTTATGCCGCTCTTCAGCTAAAAAAAAGCTCTCAGAGCTGCTTACAGAATCTAATAACAGCCTGCTGGATCAAGCCAGTGGCCCACCTGGTCCAGCATCCTGCCAGCTAAATGTCTATGTGAAGCCCACAAGCAGGATCTGGGTGCAACAGTACCCTTCCCTCCTCTAGTTTCCAGGAAAATTCAGAAGCATGCTGCCTCCAGCCGTAGAGGCTTACAATCTTAAAAGCATGGCTTGAAAGTCTTGGTTTAAGGGGGGGGGGTATATGAAAGGAGAATTCCCAGATGCCAAGATCCCAGTTTGGGAAGAAACCCCAGGTAGAGAGAAACCCAGCAGAGATGTAAAGTTGCAAAAAATGCAGAAAAGTAAAGTGTGGAAATGTAGGCCTTTAGATCTTTAAAATATGTGTCCTTTAAAGCAAATTCTAAAGTTTCCTTCTTCCTCTAGCATAGAAAAAGATCACACATTTGGAAGTTAGAAATGGTTTACTTACAAACTCTCTAAAGGTCATATTCATGTGCTTTTCCATACAGCATTCAGAAAATGTTGTACAGGCAGTAAAACATGGCTTAGTTAGAGTGGTGAAAGTGCTTAAGCTATTGAAATAGGAACTCAAGAGTGGCTTCTAAGAGCCACACAGCTAATCTCCAGAAACCAGTTTAGTTTCTTCGCATGCTGAGTTCATCAAGTAGTCTGGAAGAGGACAGACTTGATTACCTAGTTCCCCACTCCACCCAAGGGCAGCTAAGCATCGCAAGACAGCTTACTCTATGGTATTAACCCCTTCATGCATTAATTAGTCTTAAGCATGTTGGTTATAGGAAGCTGGTTATGCCACGGAAAGGAAAGGGGATTGGGATAGAGGAGGGAAAAAAGCAAACAGGCATGAGTTTATACCTAGGGAGTTTTTATAATGACAAGCTAGGAGGGAAAGTGTCCAAGGAGAGGAGGAACCAAGTATTGCTGGTGTCTCTGGTGAGTAGATGGAGAGGCACTGAAGTCTCACCTCTCTCTGTTTCTGCTATAGTCAAAAAATAAAGCTTTTGCCACCACTGTAGGTTTTGCAGAAATATGTATATTTTAAAAACACCCACTTTTCAGTTCAGCCCTTGGAAAAACCACTTGACACATACATAATTCCTTTTTCTAATGGCTGAGTAAATGCAGCCCACCTCCAAACAAATGGAATGAGGGTGCAAAGTTTTCAAGCCAGCTAAGGCTGAGAAACTGTCTTTCCACAATCCAAACATGGCATCTCTTTCCTCCTCCTCATCTGTCATGTACTAATTATCTGAACCAAAGTAAAATGAAATGAGCATTCATTTTAATTTGGCTGTTTGGCAGAAGGTCAGAGTTTGACATCTCCTGGGAATGATGAACCAAAAGTTGTTTAAATGATTTGTATAATCCCCACCTCAGCCTCCTCTGCTGCATCCCCATCATCCTCTCTCTTGGCAAATGATAAATTATGCTGAGCACCTCCAAGCTGACAAATATTTGAAGGATTAAAAACATTTATGTGTTTATGTGCTATCATACCCAGAGATCCATTTATAGCAGAAGTCCTGCCCATGTTGACAGCTCGCTTTTACCAATGGCAAATTTCATAAACCTTATGAAGAAAGGGAAGACTTGTTAATTTTTACCAACCCTGGGACCTGAAAAAGAGGAATTTCAAAGTGGGGGGCCACTCCATATTTTGAAGTGAAATTTGCTTTAATTCTGAGGCCTTATTCTGATTTTAAAAACCATGCAATCAGTGTCTAATCCTAGGGAAACTGATCAGAATTTAAACATACAGACTGACATCCTATCAGATAAGGACTGCAAATGAATGCTGGTGGAACTTATCCACCAGCATTCTGTAATTCCTCATTTCAATTCATGAGCTGAGTATAGATAGAAATAGATTTTCTAGGGGCCAAGTCTTGGTTTTATGTTCCTGTGATAATAGATCGATTGAAACACTTCACCATATAGTATTTATATGTCCTTTATATTGTGTTGTCCGGAAGAACTTACTGTTACCATTAATCCACAAGTTGCCTGGGCACCCGGCAGATTTTTGCCTGGCCTTCTTATTGCAAGATACAGATCAGCATGTAACTTTACAAATGGCGAAATTTTTAACTTCTGTTTTGACATATAAACGACGTAATGGACTGCTGTTTGGAAGCTGAAAATTCCTTATAGTATCTATTTCTAATTTGTGCTCTTTTAAGTTTTTACTGGTTCTAATTTTAAAGCAAATTGTGCTGTGTATTTGTTCTAGTTCTGTTGTTCTTATTGTGGGAATGTTTGGAACGTGGATGATGATTTATAAGTTAATATATCTCATCCTAACTTGCTCAACCAGCAAGTTCAACCAGCAGAGTAACATTCCCTTTTAAAATACACACAGCGGAAGTTGCTTTGATTGGCTAGAATCAGCATAATCTAGTTTCCTGGTTTGTCACTATATTTCCCCTTTATCCCTCTTAAATAAGACACAGCACACGTCTTCTATAAAAAGATATAAAACGTTTACTCACGGACATTCAATTGCAGAGACAGGAAGACTCCCAAAAGAAGGCAGGCTAATTCTTAGTAAAGATATTTACAATAGGGATCTCTCCATGTGGGAGAGAAGTCCATCAGGCCCCAGTTGGCTGGAAGCCAACTGGGCATCCTCCTCGCAGTCTGAGCGAGAGAGAGCAGAGAGGCAGAAAGAGAGAGAATGGCAGAATGGCTGCTGGCCAGTGGGTTTGGCTAATACCTTCCCAGGTGAAGCCACACCCACTTCTAGCTTGCAAAGGAAGTTACCTCAATCCAGGTGACCAGGAAGTTGTGGCTGGAGGACTGAGATACCTTCTAGCATTGTTGTACTTGACTGCTCTAGTGTTTACACCCCACACTTATGAGCTTAAAGCTGAAATAAAGTGAAAGTAAAGAACTTGAGATGCCTGGACTGAAGACTGGGAAAACATTACCTAGCAGGAGGAGGAGCAGCTGGATATTACTCTGGATTGAACATTTGACTATTTAGTAGAATGTTTGTATACAGTGCTATTTTTCTAGAAAAAAGGTGCCAGAACTCACCATGAACATCTCCCTTGTTCTCTTATAATGACAATGGCACCCACCTGAGAGGTGCCGGAACTCAGTTCTGGCAAGTTGCCACTGGATAAAAAGCCCTGCTTGTATATATAACTAACAGATGGATAGTTGGAAGTCCTTTATACCTATTTCTTTTTTCTATCTCTCCTCTGCTTTTATTCCTTTATTATTCCTTTTAATATTCTTATCTCTTTGTTCTCTTTCCCTCCCCCCTTTTCTGCTTCGTTTTTGTGTTTGCTCTGCTCTGCTCTTTTGCATTTTTCGTGGTCTTCTACTCAGGGTTAGGGAGGGGTTAACAAGCAGGTGGCAGTGATGGGCAGCTGATGAAGGACCCTGTGTGAGAGGCAGGGAAGGGAAGATCTCCCAGGGTGGGAGGCTGGGAAAAGAAAAGGAAGCTCCCAGGTGAGAGCTGGGCCTTCTCGGTAGTGGCGCCTGCCCTGTGGAACGCCCTCCCTTCAGATGTCAAAGAGAACAACAACTACCAGACCTTTAGAAGACATCTGAAGGCAGCCCTGTTTAGGGAGGCTTTTAATGTTTAATATATTACTGTATTTTAATGTTCTGTTGGGGGCCGCCCAGAGTGGCTGGGGAGGCCCGGCCAGATGGGCGGGGTATAAATGGCAAATTATTATTATTATTATTATTATTATTATTAGCTGGGAGTTCACCTTTCTCTGTGTGTGTCAGGTTAAGACTTACCTGTGAAAAAGAACGTTGCATTCTTTCTTCTTCTTTGATTGTTTTTGTTCAGATTAGTTTGTTTTTTATTGTAATGCATTCTGAAAGGTCTTAATAAAATCTTAATAAAAAAAGAAAAAGAAAGAAATGCTTGTCAGAAGGCAATTTATAAACAACGTGGTGCTTAATATGCTCCAAGGCAGAAGCAGTCCATGCGCTGCTCTCTAAGCATTGTAGACTGCAATTTCCATGCTGGCTGGGCCTGATGGTAATTGTAGTACAGGCTAAGCACAGGGACATCAGAAGAGCCTGCAAGATGCAGCCAGTGGCCCATCTCGGCCAGCATCCTGTTCTCACAGAGGCCAAAATAGATGTGGGTGGGAAGCCCAAAAGCATGAGCACTCTGCCTTTCTGTGGTTTCCAGCAGCTGGTATTCAGAAGCATTACTACTTCTGAAAGTGCAGACAAGCTCTGGGAATTATAATTATTATAATAATAATTATTAATTTATTACTTGCCCTTCATCCTAAGATCTCAGGGTGCATTACAACATCGAAACACAATATTAAAAACAATTAAAAGCAACTTGCAATCACAAAAATAAGGTGGGTCCTGAAAGTATACCCCAAAAGATAGGGTAAAGAGGTGCCTTTTCAGCATTCACCAAAAGGTGCCTGACACACCTCTGTGTGGAGGGAGTTCCACAGCTTAGGAGCTGCCACAAAAAAGGAGACTAGACAAATTTGTGGCTATATGAAACCATGATGTTCAGATGCACCAATGACATTGACTGGCTTGTGACTAAGAGGGGACTGCTGCTTTCATGCCCTACTTGTGAGCTTCCTGGGGGATCTGATGGGCACTGCTGCAAACAGTGCTCCTTGGTCTGATCTAGTGTGGCAGCAAAGAAGTAGAGGTAAAGGAACTGGGAAATCATAGAATCAAAGAACCATAGAGTTGGAAGGGTCTCTGAGGATTATCTAGTCCAACCTCCTGCAATGCAGAAATATGCATACAGAGATCGAACCTGCAACCTTGGCATTATCAGCAGCAGATTCTAACTATCCGAACTATGTTTGATTGATGTTTGTTTCTTCCTGGGTGAAAGAGAAGACAGATCTTTTCATCTTTTCAAATAGAAAGAGAAGACAGATCTTTTCATTTCTCTGTAAGTTTCCTGGGCCAGTTATAAACAATGATGTGTAGCTTTGTCTTTTACAGTCAGAGTACATGGCTGCAACAGAGGCATGCAGAGAACTAGTCTGGATTGACCAACTAACTATGAACTTTGGATTTTGTGAGCAGAAACCTGTCTGGTTGATGGAGGACAACCAAAACTGTTTGAAATTATCTTAAAGAGAGATGTTTCATGCCAGAACAACACACATTAAGGTAAAATACCAGTGTGTGTGTGAGAGAGAGGTGATACAAGATGGACATGTTGAATATTGTCAAACCAAAAAAATGAAAGGCAACATTCTGACCAAGCCACTACCAAGAGACCATTTGAGAACCTTCAAGTCAAGGTGGGTGTTTCATTAATTGTGCATAGAATTGTTATATCTGCCTGAGAAGGGGTTTGTAGAATAACCAGCCGCATAACCAACATGCTTAAGTCTAATTGATGCATGAAGGGGTTAATGTCATGGAGTAAGCTGTTCTGCCAGGCTTAGCTAGGTCACTTCCCATCATCTTAGAGGAGTACCTTCAGTCTACCAGAGAAGCTTAACATGCAATGAGGTTTTGAGCCTTTCTTGTGTTCCTATACTAATAATTTAGGAACTTTCACCACTGTAAGTAAACCAAGCTGTACTGCCTGAGTTTCCAACCTTGTGTGTTCTTTTTCTAGGCTGAGGAAGAGGAGCCTATTTTGGAACTAACAAGGGCATATTTAAAAGGGCATATTTCCATGCTGTTGGGGTTCTCTCACCAAAGAGTACTTTCCTCAGACCTGGTCCTTGACATGAACACTTGCTGCATTCACTCGCTCTCAGCCTACCTCCCAGGGTTGTTGCGGGGATTCAGTGAGGACGGGGAGAACTATGTACACCACGAGCCCCCCATTTACCAACGCAGCTTGACCCTCATAATCCCCATTTGCCAGCGTCGCTTGATGCAACTCGGTTGCCAGGTCTATTTCAGCTCCTCTATCATCTGTTATATCCTCTTTCCTTTCCCAGAGGCGCTCCACCGACCATTCGAATGGGAGGAGGTGAGTGGGGTGGGGTTTTTCTAAGTTTCCAAGGTCTTTTTCACTCAATTTAAAGAAAGTAGGGATCTTGGTTTGCTTTTTGTCGGGAAGTCTGTCTTTGTCACATATAGGTAATATGCCCAGATCTTTGTAGCATTTCCTTGTCAAGACCATGGCTAATTTCAGAGGGTTTAGAGCGGCTTTAGCAAGTTCGCGGTTGGTCTGAAGGGCTGCTAAGAAGGGGGAGGATTTGAGATCCTAATGGCAATCTTCAATTATAACCATGAGCCCGGCTTTCAATACACATACGGTATATGCAGTAGCATACCTAAACATATGTATCACCCTGGTTGGAAAATTTTAACGTTTTTTTTTTGTATTAATGTTTTATCAGCTGGTCTTTGACCGTTAAATAAATAAAGAATCTAAGACTATGTACACCACCTTGAGCTCCTTGGAGAAAAAGGGTGGGATATAAATGCAATAAATAAAATAAAATCCAGCTGATAGAATAGCAAGAAGGATTTCTAGGACAACAAAAGAGCAGTACACTTTCCTTTTGAGAATGTAGTTAAAAAGGGGGGATGTGTGGCAGTTTCTAGGGAAACTGAAAGTCTATAACCCTTTATACCCATTACAGTAGATGACAAAATAGTTTGAGAGTTGGTTCCAACTTTTGAAAACGCAATTCACTGTTTCCAGGGACAAAAACAGGTAGGTGTTGAGAGACTGTTCAGCAGCCTTGAGTGCTTTGTACTCCTCTGCACTCTGATAAGCAGACTCAAGGCTGGCAGCAGCAGCAGCAGAATTGCCCGCGTGCTCCAAGCGATAACGAAAGTAGGCTGAGATTTATGAAATGATAAAAAGTGCAGGGCTTCCACTGCCTGGTGCATTGAGGGTGGGGGAGGGGCCATATTTCAACCTCACTAAGATAAATGGGAAGGTTTTGCTTGTTTCAGCAAAACCATATTGATGTGCCCAAGAATAAGAATCAATGAAACAGCTAGCGCACAAACTAACTGTCCTTGTCTGGCATGGAAAGCCACCAGTCTGTTGGGATGGGGTGGATTAAATTAACCAATACATCAACAAAATTACATTCCATTTGACACTCTTCCTCTTCTCATTCATCAGCTTTGCTCTATTGTCTTCGTTGCAACAGGGCAGCAAAAGGCAAGCAAAGTAGGTTCTACTCTGGAGCACCTTTGTTCTTCAAGGGGAAAAATACTGGACACACACTCTCATTTTCAGGAGTCATCCAGACTAGACATAGGTACTTGTGGGTTGCGCCGTGGTTCAAGCAAGCTCAGCCTATGCACAGGAGTTGCCCCGTCCTGTGGCCCAGGGAAATGGCAGTGCCAATGATTGTGCCTGCTCTGCTCTTCAAAAAGGGAACCCAGGGTGCATGTCAAGTGTTGGGGGGCTGGGGGTTACCTAGGGAGGGTGCTAAGAGTCAAGGGGGTAGCAGTGGGGTGCTGAAAGTGCAAGTGACTATCACTCTTTGGAAAGCTGGCATGGCTGGATCAAGTTCCTCTCTAGTTGAAATAACTAAACTAAATAGTTTACTGTTCTGCATTTTTAGTGTTAGTACCTTCTTCAGTGGGTCGTGCAAACTGCTATTCTGAGTAATGCTTTTTACTCGGTGGGGTAGGAGGCACTGCAGATGAGTTTATGGAACCAGGAGACCAGAAAAAGTTTGGGAAGCACTAACTTAGCTGATGCCTAGCCATTTACCTTAGAGCTCTGCTGTGATTTCTGAACCACATGGGCTGACCTGTGTTTGGGATTCTGTAGTGAATTCTGGAAGAAAGTCTTTAACAATAATAACCGAGCTGTGATTCTAGAGTGGGAGCCAAGACACATATTCTCCAGAATTCAAATCTGGGTTTTGGGATTGGGGTGGGGATGTAACAGGGGTGTTATTAGAATTTTGTGTTTTACAAGGATGTCCCCCTTTTTTTATCATCCTCCAGGCTCTGACTGGTCTTTACTTCCACTATTTTCTCATATATATAAATGGTTTTCAGGTTTATACATTTCAATAATTTTACAGTAATTTTAATATTTCAAGATTGACTTCCTTCCCTCTCTTTCTGTGGTTCCTTAAATTTATTTTTAGTATTTTCTGCATATCCAAATTCTATTTTCTAATATATAAGCATTGGTATCTCAGGGGATCCACTTCAGATTAGCTGACTTAATTGTAAGTCATATTTAAAAATAATTCTAATTCCTAAAAATAAGAGAGTAACAATTACTTCCATTCCTTATTTGCATTGTCTACATATAGTGCTTTTTGTGTTCTTACATGTTATGTTCAATTATATTGGATTAATTATGCACCAGGTTTCTTATGTTCCACCTGAATGTTTTGGGAATCCACACTCCCCTCACTCTGAATTACCTCTGCAAAAAGGACACATACTTTAATTGCAGTATGATTCATTTTGGACAAAGCTTAGTCTTGGCTTTTCAGTTTAAATGACAATTTAATTAGAATTATTATTATTTTTCCATTGGCACAGCATTCTTGCTTAGAATTAGATCCATTTGCGTGTTCAATTAAAAAAAATTAATCTCTCTCTGGATGATGACGCAGAACAATTGTGTGGTCAAAGGCAGATTTTTATAAGTGAAGCAGTAGCTTTGTTTGGTTCTCTGTTGTGCCAAAGACATCTGCTTTGGCCAGAAATAGAGAAGAGCCACTTGTGCTCTGAGAAATTGTAGCCTCCAGGTGGTGATAAGGCTCAGGCAGTCGCTGTCACCAAAGAAGCAGCTCAGAACTCGGGAGAGATGAAGCTGTCAGTTTGGTTCCTCTCCATTTCTTCTACAGTATTTTCAATCAAAAATTCAGTTTGCAGCATTTTTGCATTTAATGAAGATGAAGATGATGATGATGATGATCAGTCACAAAAATTCATCAGCAGTATACCGTAGTACATTTTTCTCCTATTTTTGTATCCAGTTTCCCATAATAGATGCATGTTACTATTTCTAATTCATTTGCTTATTCACTAACATATATATTCTTATACACACATTTTCAGTTTGGAGAACTGCATCACGAAATTTGGAAAAGTGCAAATTCCAAAGGACTGCTGCATTTTTGGTCTGCATATTGTTTTGGGAAGTATGGCTTAGGGATGTGAAACAAACTGAACTTCTCCTCCATCCCTAATAGAATCACAGAATTGTAAAGTTGGAAGATACTCAAAGGGTCATCTAGTCCAACCCCCTGCAATGCAGGAATCAAAGCTAAAGATGACCAGCCAACCTGTGCTTAAAAACCTCCAAGAAAGGAGAGTCCACCACCTCCTGAAGGAGACTGTTCCACTTTCTCTCTCTTTTCTTCAAAATTTTATTGAATTTTCCATTTTTTATCATATTAACAACAATCAAATCATTAACATAAAAAGATACATCCTCCATATTTCCCCCTCCCCCCAACTTCCCTTTCTGAAGTTTGTTGTTGTTGCAAACTTCCTTCCCCTGCTTGTTTTATTATATCTTAACATATGATCTTTATGATATTTATTATTATCTCTCATCCTTTTAATCAACTTCATAAATTTTATATTTGTTTGTATGTTAATTGTAGGTGTTTACTCAAACCCTGCTAGTGAGTCCATTTCTTTACATAATTTCTGTAGGTACAGCGTGAACGTTTCCCAATCTTTTTAAAATTCTCTATTGTCTTTATCTCTAAGTCTTTCTGCTAACTTCGCCATTTCCACATACTCCATCAGTTTTTGTAGCCACTCTTCTTTGGTTGATATTTCTTCACTTTTCCATCTTTGGGCTAACAGCATCCTGGCCGTGGACGTGGAATACATAAAAAGTTTCTTTCTTCCTGTTGGTAATTCTTGCCTGAAAAGCCTCATAAAAAGGCTTCTGGTCTTTTTACAAAATTTATCTTAAACATTTTCTTAATTTCATTATAAATCATATCCCAATAATTTTTTATCCATTTGCAGTTCCACCACATATGATAAAAGGTGCCTTCTTTTTCTTTACATTTCCAACACTTATTGGAGCCTGTTCTGTACATTTTTGCTATTTTTTCAGGTGTAATATACTATCTATAGGGACGCGGGTGGAGCTGTGGGTTAAACCACTGAGTCTAGGGCTTGCCGATGAAAAGGTTGGCGGTTCGAATCCCCACGATGGGGTGAGCTCCCATTGTTCGGTCCCAGCTCCTGCCAACCTAGCAGTTTGAAAACACATCAAAGTGCAAGTAGATAAATAGGTACCACTCCGGCGGGAAGGTAAACGATGTTTCTGTGCGCTGCTCTGGTTCGACAGAAGCGGCTTAGTCCTGCTGGCCACATGACCTGGAAGCTGTCTGCGGACAAATGCCGGCTCCCTCAGCCTATAGAGCGAGATGAGCACGCAACTCCAGAGTCGTCCGCGACTGGACCTAATGGTCAGGGGTCCCTTTACCTTTACCTTTAATATACCATCTATACATCATTTTCATGTAATTCTCTTTTAGTAATATACAATCAGTGAATTTCATATTCACTTTCCATAATTTCCCCCACTCTTCCATTTGTATGTTATGTCCTAAATCTTGTGCCCATTTCATCATTATGCTTTTCACCACTTCATATTTTGTTTCCCACTCTAATAATAAATTGTATGTTTTCTTCAAGAGTTTGGAATTATTTTCTATGATTTCTCTTTGGAATCAAGAAATAGTATAGCTAAATCCTTTCTTTTTATCTTCCTTAAATACCTCATTTAATTGATGATACTGCAACCAATCATAAACATACTCTTTAATTTCCTCAAATTCTTTCAGCTTCAAAATCCCTTCTGTTTCTATTAATAATTCTCTATAAGCAGGCCACATTTCCCCCCTATTTACTTTCTCAATTGAAATTACTTCTGCTGCAGAAACCCACCATGGGTTCTTTTGTTCTAACAATTCCTTATGTTTTTCCCATGCTCTTAAAAGTGACCTCCTAATTATATGATTATGGAATGTTTTGTGTATTTTCCCTTTATTATACCACAAATACGCATGCCATCCAAATCTATTATCATGTCATTCCAGATCTAATAACGCTATATTATCTAATTTTATCCAATCCAGTATCCAAGTAATGCAAGCCGCTTCATAATATAATTTTAAATCAGGTAGGGCGATCTTTAATATATGTATTTTGTATTTTATCCTTGGATTCTTCCCTTTCCATATAAATTTGGAGATGTCTTTTTGCCATTTTTTATAGCATGTAACAGAGCTTTCAGTCTTAAACACGTATAATTGTGTAATTAGCTGTTATTGTTTTATTTTAATTGTTTAAGGCCTTGTAGTTCTCACTTTATTCTCCAAACTCACACCAGTCTTCACCAATCTTTGTATTAATCTCTACTCACTTTGCACCTCTAGCCGCTTCCAGTCACTCCCTTCTCCCTGAGGCCCCCCAGGTGAGTGTTCTCCTGCTCAGCTTTGGGTCTGATTGTGAAGTTCCAGGGCGATCTAAAGTTTCAAAAAGCCTTGTAATCCAATAATCCAGTTCTCCAGAACTACCTTAATGTTTCAGCATTCCAAATATATTTGTAATCCAAAGTTCCAGAGCTATTTTAAATGTACAAATTCAGAGTTATTGCTCAGGTTCTCTAACAGCTCTTACTGTCAGAAAGTTCTTCCTGAGGTCTAATTGGAATCTCCTTTCTTGTAACTTGAAGCCATTGATTCGAGTCCTGCCATCCAGAGAAGAAAAAAACTAACCTAGCTCCATGTGGCAGCCCTTGAAATATTTGAAGATGGCTATCATATCTCCTCCAAGTCTCCTTTTTTCCAGGTTAAACATACCCAAGCTCTTTTAACTATTCAACATAAGGTTTGGTTGCTGATCCTTGATAATCTTGGTCGCTCTCTTTCCAGTTTGTCAATACCCTTCTTAAACTCTGGCACCCATAACTGGACACAGTAGTCCAGGTTGGGGGTCTGACCAAGGCAGAATAGAATGGTACTATTACTTCCCTTGAGCTAGACACTATACTACTCTTAACCCCTATAAAATATATATGTATTGAGTGATAGTTCTGTAAGCATGGGGTGTGTGGGAATTTCATAATGTGAGTCTAAAATTTGACAAATAATTTCTCAATGTGCCTGGCACCAAAGTATAGACATACAAATTGAAGTATTTCCCCTCAATATTGCTGACTTGTGAAATGAAAAGCTGAGAAACGCTTTTACAATATTTTGGAGCCTTGTAAGGTTGTTAATTTAAGGACTGTTTTAGTGATGCACTAAGTAGAATTGTTTAATTGGACAAGATTGTGGTGCGCTTTGGTAAGCAGACTGGAGCTGAAAGATTTGATGGTGCTCATAATTTGAAAGATACAGCTGCTGCACAGTTGTACAATAATATAATTGCTTAGCAGCCACTTTCCTCAGAAAGAGTAAGTAGTAGAATGGTCCTGGATGAGGGAGATGACTCCTGCTGGATCACCAGAGAAACACTTCAGAGTCCAATCCTGATGCAGAAAATACTCACATTGGGAAAGGACGGATTCAGAGCTTGTGGATCTCTCCTCACCCCCATTGCAGAGGACAAAGCCACAAGAGGGAGTGGGGAGGACTTTGACCAGCCAGAGAGGCAGGGGCTGAACAGGACGAGGTGGTGTGGGAGTGGGAGGAAGAGGAGCAGGACAGTCTTGTAACCTAGAACCTGCTGCCTTTTGTAGATGGGATCAGACCTTCCAAGTGTCCCTATTTCCCAGGGACACTCCCAGATTTACAGAAGCTGTCCCAGTTTCTGATTTGATCCTGGGATGTCCCCTTTTTCTTAGGACGTCCCTATTTTCATCAGGAATGTTGGAGGGTATGGATGGGATCAGATGCACCCACTCAAAGCAGGCATGTGCAAACTCAACAGATTCATAGCAAGTGAGAATCCCATGCGTAAGCTTGCTCCACCTTGTCTTTAAAAGCTTGGTGGGAGCAGCACGTCAGTTGTCAGAACATCTTCACAGCTTCCATTTGTTTATGAATCACTTGCCTTGCTCATGTACCATACCTTGCAATCTTGGCTTTGGGTCAGGAAGCACTGCCTTCATTCTGATTGTCCTTGCTCTGATTTGTTTGCTGCCCTTTCTTGGAGTAATTTTGGAGGCAGGATGGAATGACACCTGTCAGGCATAAAAACATTATTGCCAACTCCACCCAGACCACAAAACAGGTGGCAACAGCAGCAAAAAAGGTACCATGGCTATTTGTGGGAACCCCCCCCCCGAATCTCCCTTTCAAGCATATGTGCTGTGTTCCACCCAACTTCATGCATGTGTGATGCCTCGTGGTGGGAAGAAGCCTGATGGGGCCCAGCAAGGCCCGTCACAGCTGTGGAATATTGAGGGGTCCAGCCCCCTCCTTGAAAATTGGAGAGGGGTTTGGCCCCCTAGACGGTGCCCTTGCTTACAAGCATGAAAGTTATGTGAGGAACTCTGAGTTTATCTCTATTGAAGAGTCCAATTTTTTCATTTCCATACCATTCATGGGAAAATTACCAGAGCAGCAATCCTTTTATCTTCTCCACAAGGTCCCTTCCTAACTGGAAAGCACTTTTTTTTTCTTGCAAGTCTCCACTGAACAAACCACCCTTACCTAACCCCACACATTAAAGAACTGGATCTGGAAGCTGGCTTTTAGTGCCATATCAATTCTCCTCATTACTTTGAAGATATAAATTGGACCGGATGTGAGTCAGTGCTTTCTTGGACCACTTACTCAGATGTGGGCATATGGAAGAGATGGAACACTCCTCTTATGATGGGTCCCTTCCCCTGGGGTACAACAGAAGCAGAAATGCTGCTCTTCTCCACACTCACCTCTGTAGGCATCTGTAGATCTCTTCATTTGCCGTCCTGCAATGATGCTCCACAACATGTCTGCCCACAAACAAGCTTCTCACTTTGTATAGATAACCCAAGAAGGTCAGACAGTGGGGGAGAATATCGTGCCCCATCTCTTCTGGGTTAGGGGGTTCCACAGAGGATGCCTCGGCTGCAAGCCTCCAAACTCCTGTTGTAGGGTGTGACAGACAGCTGGGCCAAACCAGTCTGATGATACAGTGCCCCAGAATGATGATTATCATTAATTAAATTTGTATACCACCCTTCATCCAAAAATCCCACAATGTTTCACAACAGAAAAATACAAAATACATAATAAAACAAAAGCAAACCAATACCCCCCTTTCCACAAACACATTGAAAAGGTCATAGAATGTTAATCAGCTGAACCCCTGGTTGAAGAGAAACTTTTTTTGCCTAGTGCCTAAAGATATGTAAGGAAGGGTCCAGTTGAGCCTCCCTGGGGAGAGCATTGCGCAAGCAGGGAGGAAGCCTGACCTGCTTCTTCCTCCTCTTCTTCCGACCCATCCTGTGCTCCACCCTCCAGGTCTGAAGCTTCCCCTGACTCAGGTCCCCACAAATCCCTGCCCCTCCCTACTGAGTCAGACTCCACCCCCCTCCTCCAGGGCACACTCACCAGCAGCCTGCCAGTCCCTGGTTGAGGGGGTGGACACGGCCACAGGTAAGAGAAGAAACATGGGTTAGATTCCTGCATTGCAGGGAGTTGGACTGAGGCCAGCTAGCATGGTGTAGTGGTTAGAGTATTGGACTAGGACCTGGGAGACCAGGGGGTGAACCCTCACTTGGCCTTGAAGCCCACTGGGCCACCTTGGGCCATTCACTGCCTTTCAGCCTAACCTACCCCACAGAGTTGTTGGGAAGGAGGAGAACTATGGATGCCCCCTTGAGCTCCTCAGAGGAAAGGTGGGATAGAAATGTAATAAATAAAAATAAATGTAAATCTCTCCTCCCTATGTAGGTCCAGATGCTGCAACACTCGCCTTGATTTTGCCTTCACCATCAGTCTTCTTTGGAAGTGTACAATTCTACAAGTATTTCTTTGCTTCATTAGGTTATTCAGATTATTTGGCTTTTGATATAAAGGAAAATGAGCACATTATGTGGAGAGAGAGAGGGAGGGAGAGGGAGAGAGAGTCTTGTTATTATTTGATAGCGTAGGGGAAGCTAGACTAAGACGACGGGAGGCGCTGAGAATGCAGGCAGGGAAGCAACTCAGTTTGTCAAAGGCAATTTATGTCCCTCCTGCCTTTTTCAGGAGAATTAAAATTGTCAGCAATTAGATACAAACAATTAGACTAATTTGGAACTCAAGTTCATGGCGTACTGAGAGTTCTAAAACTATATTTATTCAAAATTATTGCAAATTGCATTAGGGCTGTAAGCTTTCATGTGAGAGGGGCACATCAAATTGCTGTTGCATTTTAAAAAATAGCAGTAAGGAGTAGGAGGGAAATTGGAATTACAAGCTGTTAGTTCACCTGTTTATTTGGAAGTGTGGAATGCTGTGTTTTAAAGTCGAATGTTTGAAAACAAAGCTGGTTTTTTTTTTAAAGCCAGACCTTACACTTTTACATTGCATATACCCAATACATTTAAAGCATACCCCTGCAAAGAATCATGGGAACTGTAGTTTACACTTCACAGAGCTACAGTTCCCAGCACCCTTACCAAACTAGGATTCTTGGGGGAGGGGGCTGTTGAAAATGTATTTTAAATTGATGGTGTACGCACAGCCTCAGTCTCTACCAGATTGCTGAAGCAGTCAGAAGCCAGCAAAACTAAATAAATGATGGATTTGGGTCTTGGTTTATTTGGGTCTTGGTTTATTATTAAGTCTTGGTTTATTAAGGATTAAATTGCCAGGGAATTTTGTGGCAAAGCACTTGCTTTGACTGTAGAACTTCTGAAATGCAATCCCACAGGAATCTAGTTGGCCACTGTGAGAATGGGATGCTGGACTAGATCCAGGAGCTTTTTCTTATGTTCTTACATCATCACTACTTCAAAGGATGAGCTGGCGCAGTATCACAAGTCAATGTAGGCATACCGGACTAGAGATTGACAACTTCCTATATTCCTTGTTCCACCAGCAAAATGGAGATTAAAACTTCATGTGGTCAATCAGAACAGTGAAGACACTCAGATAATGTCCATCTAGCCCAATGTTCTGCTTTCCACTGTGACCAATCAGATGCCACAAGCAAGGTAGGAAAGCAATAGCTCTCTCCAACTGCTGCTCTTCTGCCTATGTGCACCTAGATGTTCCTCACTGATGGACCTCTCTACCTCCATAAATTTATCGAACCTTCCTTTAAAGCTATTTAAGCCACTGGCCACCACTTCATTATGCTTCCCAGATAATTGGTTCTCTTCAGTAATGCCAGGACTCATCCACCAGGGACCCCTTCCTTGGTAAGGCTGGCCTTTAGGGGGGAGCTTCTGGCACACAGAACAGCTGATAATTTGCTTTTGACTTTCCTGAATTCAAAGCAGTCTGTGGTAAGGTCCTTGCTATACCTTAGCAGGTAACACCCATCTCATTTTCTATCTTGGACTGAATAGATATGGGATTGGGAAACTGGCAAAAGTTACTTAGTGTGCTGCTGACTGAAACCTGAGTAGTTCAGTACAGGTAGAACAAGGAACTGATAAGGAATCTGTTTAAGACGTGTGTTTCTCATATTAATATTATCCTGCACTTCTCTGACTTTGAAGCTCTCAATTCTCCAGGAGACTGACCCACTTTTTGCTTGAAAGAAAGAAACTTCTAAAGCTGGCCTCATGCTATGCAGTGTAGCTCACGAGGGCGCAACAGGCTTGGAGTACTGTGTGAGAAACTAAATATTTCCTGAGTGGCCACAGGTCCTCCTGTTTCCACATCTACCTCTTCAGTGTCTGTCTCATCACATAAATGAATAATAAATAGACCTTATTCTTCCCATCCATTTTTCAGCTTTCCTTAAGAGTCTCCTAAAACTATATTTTTATTGTAAATATTTTAGAAAGAAGAAAACACTTTCAGCTTATATATCTCAATCTCTTTATATAATATAGAAGCAAGAAAGGAGAGACACTGAGAGGGGGAAAACAGTAGTTAAAAACAACAGTAGAAGTTTGAACAAAGCAGGGATGATGGGTCGCTGAGAGGAAAAAAGTGGCCATTTTAAACAGCGGCAAAGGTTTGAGTAGAATGCACAGAGGTTACTCGGAAGGGGAGCAGCAGATTAAACCAAGTTTTAAGTACAGTGAGAATGGAATTGGAAAGACTTTGGTGTGTTCAACCCAGGGCTGCTGTTTCCACATTTGCTTCTGGCTCCTGCAAGGCTGTCCAGAAGAGAATTCCGCTCTCCGGCTGAAAAAGGTTCCCTGCCCCTGGACTGGACACTTGGGTATGAGCATGCAAGAATTGCCTGGGACCCTCCAGTGCATGGCATTAAAGCAGGGGTTGGAAACCTCTGGCCTATGGGTCTAACTCAGCACAGCAGGTCTCCTTATTTGGTCCACAAGGCTATTTCAGCCAAGCCATGCCCTCCTGCACTACACCTGACACCAGCTGAACAACGGAGTCTGCAAAGCCCTTTGAAGGCCCTTGAAAGGCTCTATCTTGCTCTGAGAGCTTTGAAAGAGGCTCTGCAAGTGTGAGGCAAAAACACCAATCAGGTGATTGACAAATGGGTGGCCCTGTCCTCTTGTCAAACCTGGCCCATGAGGGGTGAGGGAGAGAACGACCTGGCTCAGGACCAGATCCAGTTCCCCACATCTACAGTAAAGAGACAGAACTACTGGTTCACACCCAAATATGAGTCCTCCTCCCATGTCTGATGGCAGCTCAAGCACAGCCTTGGCTCATCCTGGTGAGCCCCGTGGCAGCACTTGCTAGTGAAACCAACCATTAGAAGGAAGTCCTGGCTGCTGCCCGCTCTGCTCCACCACCTGCTAGATTGAGATGGCTATCTGCTTTGGCATCTACAGCTGAGATGGCCCTTGTCTGTTGCTCTCTTTTCAGCAGGGTGAAATGTTAATTATCTGTACAAATAAACAAGCTTTGTTTCTGCACAGCTGCTGCATGTGCTTGTTACGCTATCGTGGTGTGCAGCCGCTTCAAAGGAAATAGCAAGGTATCTTCGCACATTGTTTGACTCCAAGACCACCCAGCCGATTTTGTTACTTTCTGTGCCCAACATGACCCGACGAGCTGTTCCAGAATGTTATGGAAGGATAAATGGAGCGAGAATGATACCAGCCAACTGGCATAGCAGGTACAGGTCCCAGTCAGTTAAGCAATGAGCAGAGTTAATGGAACTGAGATATTAAGCTGATTAGGGAGGCTGGCATCAGACATGGCACATTTTCACTAGGGCAAGTTGTTTAAACCATTCTTGAAGCCTGAAGCCAGAGAACTGGCTTGGTACTGAGAACCAGCATGTGAAACTCAGCCCCAACCCTCTTCCTAGTACTTCTGGGAAATGTGCAACATCTAGGAGGTGTTGGTGGAGCCACATCTTTCTGGAAAGGAAGACCTTGACTCTGGAAACCATGTGCTATCATAGGGCTGGGAAACCTTTGGCCTAGAGGACAAAAACGCAGCTCTCCAGCTCTCTCTATTTGCTCCTTGGCCAGGTGCCTCCCAGGCCTGGTGCCTCCCATGCCACACCCCCCCACAGGTCCTGCTCCACACTCTTCAACCCCCTTCGCCAGTGAGAAAGTCTGTTCAATTTCCCCCTAAAGGCAAACTTATTTAGTTTGTACTTTCCAAAACAACCCACAGACCAAAACACAGCTATTCTTCAGAATTGGCTCTTCCCTGAATTTTGCAATGCAGTTCTGAGGCCAAGCATTGTGTACAAAAATGCATAGATAATGTATGCATTGAAATGCATATTTTTGTGAAAACAGAATGCAAAAATGCATTATATTAGGGCAGGCATGTCCAACTCCCAAAAGACTGTGATCTACTCCCAGTATTAAAAAAAACCCAAAACAGGCAGTGGGAGGAGGAGCGTGTGTGGGGTGGGTGGATTGCCCACAGTTGTTGAGCTCTTTTTATGAGGGAAGTGCCCAGAATTGTTGAGCTTTTTGGTGGGAGGATTGCACAGAGTTTTTTTTAGCTCCCCCCCCCGTAACTTTTTGTACATGATAAGGATCCCGCGATCTACAGGGATCAGCAAGGGATCTACCTGTAGATCGCGATCTACTGGTTGGACATCTCTGTATTAGGGAAAATTGCTTTGCAAAAATGTATGTATTAGGAAAAATTGCATACAAAGAAAAACTTATGAGGAGAAATTCACACTAAAAAGCTAATGAATTCTATGAACATTTAAAAGCAAATTGAAGAGAATTGAACTCAGGACTGGAAAAATGAGAGAATCTGAAATGACCATTTCACACATCCCTGCTAGACTTCAGTGCCTTGTCTTGTGTCCTGGTTCTACCCTAGGCCCACTTTCCACTTAGCTCTTCCATCCTTCAGCTCCATGTCTCCACCACTACCGGTAATGATTGATAGTTGCTCCTTCTCTTGACCCCCCCCCCCCTCTGATATACATTCCTGCTTTTCTCTTCACAAATCACTCTTTGCCACTATTCAGCTGGAGTTCCATTGCTTATTATGTATTCAAAATAGTGCCACAATTCCTGTAGAAGAGAGACACACATCAGCAGGGTACAGGGAACCACAACTTTTGCAAGGGTACAGAAAACTGGGGCGAGGCAGCAGGGACCAAGTGAAGAGTGCTCCCCCAAAAAGCAGTCCAGCTGGAACTGAGCATGCTTAGTAGTTATAGGCTGTCAACTTACTGTTGGGGTGGGGGTAAGAAAATTGGGGGGGGGTGGACTGGAATAGTTAGAATTCTGCACAGGGAGCACTCTGCATCACAGAGCTCACCTGTAATACAAGGACTGTTGTCAGCTTCCAGAATTAAATGAACAGCTTCCAATACGCTTAGCACTATAACACAGAAGTTTAATTATTGGTGCGCTATTCATTTGTTTTTATTATTAACTGTAAGCAATTCAGGAAGAGCTTGGAAGCAATTAGGAGCTCCACAGGTAATTGATGTATCATTAGCCTAGAGGTTCTATATTTAACACACCAGCTTTACAGGAGACTGTTTTAAAGTTTTCAGTAATTATAAAGCATAGATCTCCCTTGTTGCTACAGCTCATTCACTGTTATTACATAAATAAGAAATTACCACACTGATGGATCAAAGTGATCACTATGTCACAATCATAGGGCTAAATGTATCTGATGTTGGAATTGTACATTTATTTTCTTCTTGATTGCTTTGCTGTTGTAATTGCTTGTAGTATTGAATATATACAACCTTATAAAAATGGACCAATGGCAGCTTCCCATGTTAGCTACAAGCAGAAATAACCAGGTAGAAGTGGGTCCCAAAGCAGAGCAGTATGTCGGAGGAAAACCAGGGCAAGGGAAACAGGATTGTGGCAGTGGGCACAGCCACAGGTAAGTGAAGGTACTAAGCAAGGGTTAAAATGGGTTTGATTACTGCATTGCAGGGGTTGGACTAGATGACCCTCCGGGCCCCTTCCAACTCAACAGTTACATGATTCTATGAAAAACTGAGTGTGCTCTAGAACGTGGGTGGAGTGAATATAAGGGAAAGAGGCAAGCAGAGGAGAAAAGAGCGTTTGAGAAGCAGGAAGGAAAACCTGATGCCCTCCAGATGTTCACCCAATATCAAATGAAAAAAGTGTTGACATAGAATTCCCACCACAATATAACAGTAGGATGTAATAGAATGAAAGAGTGCTCATTTTCGGATTTTATTAACCATCAGGGATATCAAAATATATGTGATTTCCCCCCCCCCACCACCACTTTCATATTTTTCTACTGTAAGTGTTCTGATCACACATGCTAGTTTATGATTCTTATCATCAGTTTCAGAGGGAAAGGAGCAGGGATTACATGGGCAAAGCAAAATAATGTGTGATGAACTATGCTTACACTACACAGGACTGGTCCATTGCTGCCTTCTACGACTTCAAAAGATGTTCTTTTCAAAAAGAACATGATGCAAAACTAAGCTGATTACTTTGCTATGCATACTTCAATATGCAACAGTGGATATATCATGAAAACCTTGTGCATTGTGCTAAATACACTCTGTTTCACGCAGTGGCCAATTGATGCCTTTGAGCAACTCACAAGAACAGCATGGAGATGAGAGCCTTTTTGGCCACTATTATTTCCCAGCAACTGCGATTCCTCTGGATATCAAGTTTTCATATAGCCAGGTCTGGCCCAAGACATTTCAGCACCTGAGGCAAAAAATAAAATAAAATGATGCCCTCCATGCCCCATATCTCACTCCTATTACAACACAAGGCAAAGGGGTTTTGGGGGTGGGGGTTGGTTCACAGCAGCTGTGCCTATCTCAGGGAAGAGACAGAAGTAGCCAAAGGTTTGAGCAGCTTTTCAGTCAGTTGCCTTTGCTGAGGCTAGGGCTTCATCACCTGGGGGTGGGAGGGGCGGCACTGGTGCATGGTGGGTCACGTTAAGTGTCTGTAATCTGCTGCCCCTTCCAATTTTCCAAACCCTGCTGCCCGAGACGCTCCTTGCATCTCCCCAGGGGGCCTGGTCTGCTTATAGTCACCACTGAAAACTCCCAAATAATCAGCCCTTTCCTTATCTAACCACAGCCCAAGAGAGCATCTGGGATCTACTCTGAACATTCCACATTGGAATACAAACAGAAGGACTATCACTGCAACATCAGCCTGTGGCATGAATATCCATCCATGCATTCAGTGTACTGATGCCTAGACCTAGGCTGTTGAACCAGAGAGCCTGATAGAGAAGAAATGTTTTCCCCTGGTGCTGAAAACTACCCAATATCTTCACCAGCCTAACCTCTGAGGAAAGAATTTTCTCCAACTGGGCTGCCACCACTGAGAAGGCCCTATCACAAGTTCTGGAAGTCCTGAACTCATTAGATGATATGTAACCAAAAGGGTCTTCCTAGCAGATCTCAAGTTCCAGGTAAGATGACATTTACCTCATTTTAGCTTCTGTACATGTGCATCCAGAATATGCCCCTTTGATTGTGTCTGTGCTGTTCCTTTGCAGTAAGGGGCTAATTTTGGCTAGGCATAGTGCAGCAGTAATGAGAAATTCAGTCAAAAGTTGTCCCCTGTCATTAAGATAATTTCATGCAAATGCCCTTGAGGCACCTTGGGATTCACAATAGCCATAGCGTAAGATTGCTTCTCATCCTCTGCTGGGATTCCACAAATGGTACCCAAAGCTGCCATCAGCCCCAAGGTAATGAAAAGCTGAGAATGACAGCAGCATGTTTACCGGGGGTGGGGGAGAGAATAGCATTCCAACTGCTTCCCAGCTGGCATGGAATTATTTGAGCATAGTTTGTCAGTTTGTCTATATGTAGCTGCTTTAAGGACATTACTGCAACACTGGTGAGAAAAATAAATGGAGACTTTGCAATCTTAGACAATGATTTAGCCCTCAAAAAGTCCCCAGCATGTGACTCCCCCCCCCAGCTCAGTCTCTGTTTGCATTGGCTCAGCCTCTCCTACACTGAACACACACCCTTCAGCATTCTCCCATTTAATGGATACCAGGATTGGCCCTTCCATCTGTAGCCTCCAATGGGACCCTTAGCCAACCATGGCTGGGATGGGAAACATCCAATCAGGAGGAAGAGAGGTGGGGAAAAGTTGATTATTGACAATTTAACTGCTGGATAGAACCTGGCTAAGAAATAGCTAGGGGGCTCAGGGCTTTGTCTGGTTTAGGACGGGCTCAAGACATTTTGTTGCCTGAGGTGAAGGGCAATATGACACTCTCCCCCAAGGCATATACAAAACACAGTTGGATTGACAGTTTAATCTTGCTCTGATATTGGTAAAAGGAAAGTATCCTGCTGTAATGATTTCCAGGCAGGCTTCCAAGCCCAGATAAGAATTAACGAGTCTCTGACAGTGTTTTATGGTTTCATTTATTCACAACTAGCGGACCCGGCCACGCGTTGCTGTGGTTTTTGAAATGTTTTTGTAATGCTTAGGTGTAATGTTGAGTTTAGGTTAGGTTAGGTTTTGTTGTTTGTATCATAAGACTTGACGGTAGACTACATTTTTTGTTTTGCCATTGTTTGTGTAGATATGTAAGTTTTGTGGATTTCCCACTCTAGAGCATGCAACATATAATTGTACATGAGAGAAGCAATCAGTTTCTAGATGTATACCGCAGCAGTTCAAAGTTTGCCCTTAGGATTTGTTGATAGTCATTGCATATGCTAATCTTATTGGAAATTGTAGTCTTCTAAATTGGAATGGTATATCTGATGGTATTATTGGTATTCGAGGAATGAGTGCATATGATGTGGGCGTTGTTGTTGTTGTTTTTTTTTTTTTGGTGATTAGTATGTTGGTTGGTTTGTTTTTTGTTGGAGCATATAAATGTTGATGTTGATTGTATACTTATGTAGTTTTTTTAATGTATTAGGGTCTGTAGGGTATGTTTGTAGGGTTGGGTCTCATTTTTTGGTGTTATTTTTATTTTGTTAACTGATGGTCTAATTGAGGATTATTAGGTACTGAGAAAGGTGTGTGTGTGGGTTTTTTTTGTTTGCAAAATAGCATTTGTAGCCCCCCTTTTTCTCCAAGGAGTTCAAGTGGGCATAAATGGTTCCCTCCTCATATTATTATTATTATTATTATTATTATTATTATTATTATTATTATTTGTACCCCGGCCTTACGTCTGGTTTGCCCCAGCCACAACAAACCTGTGTTGTAGCTCAGGCTGGCCCAGGGTCACTCGGCGAGCTTCGTAGTGAGATTCGAACCCTGGTCTCTCTCTTAAATGTGTGCCTGCCCCTTTAATAGAATTAAACCCTTGCCCTAGATTTACCATCTCCTCTCCCCCCTCCGGAAACCTGATACATGGTACAGTCCGCTCTGGCATTGAGCCTGGGGTCAGAAGGGACTATAACGTTGCAAGGAAGGGTGATGGGGAACTGCTAGGCTCCTTATACATTTGTGTGCGGCGCTTTTTCCTCTTCTGATAACTGGAGCTTCGTGTGTAAAGCGATACAGCAGTGCAGAAAAGATAATGTGTGGAGACAGGATAGGGAGCGAAGCGTAGTTGCCGAGCTTTCTCATCCTACATCCCCCCCCCGCCGCCATAAGGAATGGTATGGCCCGGGCCTAAAATCCAACAAATTTTGATAAACGTAGTTGAGGAACTTATACTACCTCGGGCTTCTGACTTTTTCTGAACTTTTAACAGTTACTAAGGGTTTTTGGTCATCCTTTTTCGTGGATGTGGAACAGATGTGCATTGATTCTGTGCTGAAGGATGAAGAGCATCCAAGGAACCTGCATTATACAGATGGCTTTCTCATTCTACATCCCGCCGCCATAAGGAATGGTATTGCCCGGGCCTAAAATCCTTTTCCTGCCTGGAGCCGAAACTACTAAGAACGTTTCTGGCTGGGGAAGGAGAGTTTAGGCCTTCCTCTTAACTGTTTTTTTTTTTCTTTCCTACACTGATTGCCTGCTTAGGGTTATTTGTTTGTGCATACACAGTAAAGAATTGGCCTGCTCCCGCTGAAGCCGCCTTCGCTCCCCTAGGGGTGGGGGCCTTGGCAGAGGCTGGGGCTAGGGAGCTTAATAGGCTGGTGACGTCTAATATGGGCGCCATTTGGAGTCTTCAGTGCTGCTGTTGGTGACGTCTAATGTAAGCGCCATTTTTTTGGCCTTTATTCTATATTTTTAGTATGTCAGGTGTGGTTTTTTAAAAAATTTATTATGCCAGATCACTCTCCCATTGGTCATGGAAAGTTCTGTCCAAATTTGATGCTATTTGGTCCAGCGGTTATGGAGCAAGGCTGTGACCGCCGCGCATGCAATGGGAACATTTTTATATATATAGATACAATCAAAGCATGGCTACAGCCCTCTACTCCATAGATAACAGTTGGTCACTCTGAGAAATCACTTGTGTCACAACAGGAAAAATGCCAGAAAAATGCCTTTCCCCCTCTTGCACTTCCGTTGCTATCTGGCCTTTTCAGCTCTTTGGAAAATCTACACTGCCCAAGGACAAGCTCCCAGTCCTCTGCCTATCTGATTGTTGCTTAGTGATTGCAGACTGTCATATTCAGAGTCAGACCCTGTTTCTCTTCCATCTCCTCCGTCACTTGGCTCGGCTACCCTCCTGACACCTGCACTGCCCTTCAGGGCAGCCAGCTACCATAGGGGGGTGTAGGGCAGACCGCAGGGCACTCACACTTCTGTTTCCTCCCTGCCCCATAGCAACTGCCGCCTGGGGCAGCTGCCTCACTGGCCTGCTGGTAGGGCAAACTTCATAAATTCCTTTAGTAGAGCGAAAGGTTCTAGAAAGTGACTACGGTTGTTTTAGCCAATCTTGGGAGCAATAGATTTCATAGAAATTGTTTTGTTGAAGACTCATAACTGTCGCGCAGCGGTAAATTAATCAACGCGGAGTCTTCTTCATAAACAGAATAGAACTTTACTTGAGAAAATTAACTTGTTCATAAACAGCATAGTTAAAGAGCATACACAGTGCTCCTAGCAGCTGACTCTTGCACAGTCTTAGTTAGTGCTTAGTTGTCTTAGTTAGTAACTCTTAGTTACTAGAGTCCTGGAGCCACTCTGTCTGCCTTAGCTTTACATAGCAGCAGCAACAACAGCACTATTCCACAGACTACTCCATACACAATCCATACAGCTCTCTGACTGAGGCCCACAGAGAGGCTGGCTACTTTTTTAGGGAGAAGGAGTCACGAGTCACACTGACTTAGCAGTTTGCCGTTAACCGTTAGCAGTTAGCAGGCTTAGGCTTGAATGATTGTGTAGGCCTTGTAGGCCTTACTGCTTCTTCTGCTACCAAGAACCTTTGTCTCATGACAGCAAGGTTCTCAGTTAAACCTGTAGCAGTGTTTATGACTGATCCTAAGCAGTGTGCATTTACTAAGTATTTATTAGATAAAGTGCAGTTTCATTTCCAATGTGCCTCAGCTGTAATTTATACCTAGAACTGATTCCCAGTTGCCTAAGGAACCCCAACACCAGTCAATAATGATGGAGAGAAGAAGTAGCAGTAGATCTGGGCATCCAGGGTGGTGGTGTTCCATTTTGCTTTTTGCAGCAAACCCACACTCACTTGTGGATCATGGCAGCACTGCCAAGGGGATTCTGCACTTCTCTGGATTTTGCAAGGCTTTGCCCTGCATAAACAGTGTGTACAAAAATAGGCATGTTGGTGAACGAATTAACAAGTGTATATTTTGCACAAAAAGCACACCTTTTGCTGTATGTTGAGAGTGTGTACAGAATTTTAAGAGTCAAGAATGGGACAGAATTATACTACCCTCTATAATTAAGAATATGGTACATTGTATGGTTTCATTTTTGGACTTATTTCTGATCTGTTGACTGTAATAAACTGATGATGATTACGAGAAAAAAGTTGTTGCTTTTTTGTTTGTGGAAGTCTCCCCAGGCATGTAATATTAGCACAAAATTCTATTTTGTACAGCAGTTTTGAAATTGGTGGTTTTATTTATATCAAAAGAAATTATTTTAATGTGTTTTTACAGTTCGCTTTTATCAATATTTTTAAAAATGAATATTTTAGATTGTTCTTTGCCAACTGCTTGGATGTTGTGGGCACAACTCCCCTTGGGGGTTAAAGTACAGAAACACATATCAAATTCCCAATTAGTCAAACGTTATTCAGTCATGGATTAATCATAGATAGAGTTCAAAGAGTCTGTGAGAGCATTTCCATTAGGACACACACTATATGGCCCAATATATATAATCTTAGCTGTTCACCCAGCCACCTTCTGCAACCCCAGCACCCCACCACCTCTCATCCACAGTCTAGAAAACACTTACTCAACCCATTTCCCCCCCCCCCCTGTACTTCTTAGAACCCTCACTGGATCATAACTTGAATTCTTTTCTACTTTACCATTCAGCCGCCAGGTCCCTCCTTAACTGGTTCTTACCAATTTTGTGGTCAGGTTGCATTCTTGCTGATAATGAGCCTAACAGAAATTCCACGTCCAGGTCTTTTGTTGAGTAAGTGCCACATAATTAAAATAGAATCAGTGGTGTGTGATGGGATGGAACAGTACACAAGGGCATGCAACAGGCATGGATGGAGCAAAATGAATCTAGAGCTGAGCACCAGCAAGATTAAAGCAGGACAGGACAGAACAGATCTAACCCTACGTAGACGGCACTGTCAGCTGGCAAGTTGGTTCTCCGCCAGGCAAGGAAGCACTGGCAGCAATTTGGAGAGGAAGAGGAGCAGTGGGTGACAATGGTGGCAAGGTTAAGGGAAGAGGTGCCCATGGAGAGGGGTCTTGCCCAAGGACCCTCAAAGACCTGGTGCCAGCACTGATACTACTCCATTTACCCAGGAGCCAGTTTTCTTTCTCATCATAGCAAAATATTGACAAGTGCTTTGGGGTTATCTTTCCTTCCATCACAAAATTAATTTTCCATTGTGAAGATGGATACATGAAATAAATGCCAAGCACATGGCAGTAACAGCCTGTCATGCATCTATCACAAAATATGTGTCTGGATTAGAGGGTTTATTTGCCATTTCTTCCCTAATGGCTGAAGCTATTATGCCCAGAGTAGGTGACCTTTTCTCTCTCTGTTGTGTGGCAACCAAGAGGAGCATCCAATTGAAATCACAGACATCAAGCATAATTGGCAGCACCGCTTCATTTATCACCAACTCTCACTAGGTCAACAGGGCTCCTTCGTGCATAGGGGAAAAGAAGAGGAATACACACAAAATATGTTTATACCTTCCACACAGCCTCAAAATAAGAGACTGTTATCGCCTTGACTTATTTGATGGAAGAGGCACCATGGAGGTCTCAGGAGTGTGAATCCTGCATGCTCTGTATGCAGGAGGGGCACACAGTTCTGTAGATGAGTCCTTTGCATCACAAATTCAAAGGATTTTGTAACAAAAGCTTGTTTTATACTTGTTTATCATGATATGTTAAGCCCTTTTCAGATGGACTGCTCACATTCGCTGAATATATGTGCATGAGAGGGGGTTTCTTCTGTCTTTCTTTTTGGTGATGCACACTACTCAGTGACCACACTACTCAGTCAAGGCCAAGGCATGTCCCCACGAGTGCTCAACAGGAGCTGAGCTCGCTTGTTCTCTAGTCCTGCCAGCAAGCCTGAAAGCGTTTGCATGGTGTTGAAAGGCCTGTCATGACACTTTGCTGCACAAATCTGACTGGTTCCTCTATTTGAGCAGGCATGGGAGTAGCATGTCTGTGATTTATTCTGGCAGAAGTATTTTTGTGGGAACATTTGTTTAAAGTTGGATGAGGGCAGATGTAAATCTAACTAAGTTTAAATGTGTTTGGAGCAATCACCATTGTGCTTAACTCTGCTACTGGAGAGTAGGAATCTCTCTTCTAAACCTCTCTCTCCAACAAGATGCATCATAACTAATTTATAAGAAAATCAATAGGTATTACAAATAATTGGCCATCATGTGCCCTGTGACAACTCAGAATTGCAAATAGAAACAAATGTGACCAAAGGAAATAGCTTTGGAAGCAATAAGAGCAGGAAAGCTTTAAATATGTAGCAAGGAAGATGTTTCACTCTAGGTTTTAGCCTGGTCAATCATAAATAAGCCCCCAACGTGCTTGAAGGGGCCCACCTCCAGTGCCCCCCTGCTGCCCCCTTGACTCTTAGCACCCCCAGGTAATCCCACTGTCCACCAGGGGGGCAGTGCTACCCACTTTAGAAACCTCTGCATGCCCTTCCCTTCCCCATGCATTTAGTTATACTGTGTCTCCCACCTTCCAAAATGTACCTTTGGTTTGCTTTTGTGTTTTGAAAAAAAAATTATTTGATTTTACAAAAGTAAAGTTGTAACAATACCAAATACATAATGATATTTAGAGATTCATCCAAATCTCCAGACTTCCCACCATCCCCTCCATGAGTCCTAATGTCAGTATTATCAACTGCATATTATTTCATAATCCATATATCTCTCCATATCGTCCATAGTGTTTGTTACATTACAAGTGTTATTAAAATCCTGCTAATGTTTGCACCTGCTTACAATGGTCTCCTAAATAAATTATAAATTTTCCCCAGTCTTTCTTGAAGTTTTTGTCTTCTTGGTTTCTGAGCTTTCTGGTCAGCTTTGCCATTTCGGCATAGTCCATCAGCTTGGTTTGCCATTCCTCTCTGGTAGGGACTTCATCTTCTCTCCACCTCCCAAAATGTACCTTTGAACTGGCTCTTGGTGTGAAGGATAATATAATACATTGTAGGTTAGTTAAACAACCTCATGATATTAACCTGGAAAGATGCCGCTTTTCCTGTTTCTGCAACTTGAAACTTGGAAAAGTTTTACCTGGTTATCTTGTCTGTTTTAAACAGCTATTAAAGGATAGGGGACACTTCCACAAAAAGACAGATGAGTGTAAAGGTCAATGCAATACATTATCAGCATTGCTGCTTTGGCAACAGTCAATCCCTGTTCAAATAGGGTGATGTCTCATAGCCAAGAAAGGATTCTCTGAGAGGTGCTGCTGACCGTTCTTTTATTTTCTTAAGAAAGAAGGACATTTTGCAAGAGTATGCAACAGAAAAGCTGCACGTATACTTAAGATAAAGGGCTTAATGTTTAATTCATTCAGTTTGATAAACACTCGATGAAGAATCCAATTAGCCTCGACTCTCATCTCTTGGATTCAAGATCCTAGCATCGCAGCGCAACTGCCAATTGCACTCACTGGGGACAAGGGAGCTCAAAATATTTATTTAAAGCACTCCATTAGTCACCCTGAGCCCTTGAGAAGGGACAGGGCCAAAATTGGAAGTTAAAAATAAAATACACCCCATAAAAGCAAAAACAATTATATTAGTTGTTTTGTCTTGGCCATTAACCACCAACCCAAAGAGAATATGAATGATTCTGGTAAAATTTCCAGCTCAGATCATCGGGGAAAGGAAACTCCATAGCTGTAGGACACCAATAATTCTCTCTGTGTTTGGGGCTGTTCCTGGGAGGGGTTAACTTACAGGTGGGATAGGGAACCTGAAGCTCTGCACATGTTGCTGGACTACAATCCCCATAATCTCTGCCTCTCTGGTGCTGGTTAGGCATGAAGGAATTGGAGTCTGACAAATTCTGGAGACCCACAGGTTCCCCATCCCTGTCTTAAGGGATTTGTTGTTACAAGATGTGATGATGGCTACAGGTTTAGAGGGTTGAACAAATGTCAGGGTTGTCTATGGCTCTTAGAAATGATGGCTCTATGGAACCTCAAGGATCAGAGACAGCATACAAACGAATACCATTTGCTCATCTAAAATGGGGACATGGGGGGGGGGCATCAAGGCCAGAAGTGCTGGTTATTGAATTAATTCTTATGAGATGAATTGATTTTAGGGAAGTAAAGAGGTGGTGATTTCCATTCCGTCCTATATTTGTTGCAGTCAGCATTTTTTCCTTTCCACTGCAATTCTGTTTCTGCCATAAACCACATTATCTATCTCACTGTCCACTACCGTAAACATCAACGTAATTATTTAGAGCATTAATGACATAATTTAGAGCATTAATGACATAATTTCACTCCATTCCCTGCAAAAATCTGTTTGCAGCCCACTTAACCTGGAAAGCTGTGGGAGTAAAGTTATGATATTTGGGTGGTATACTGGCATACAGTTCTTTCCTGCCCTTTTCATAGGGGAATCATGGGAGAATAGAAGCATGCAAGTGCCAAAGGGGGGGGGGGAGAAGGGACGTTGTCCAAGGACATTCAGTGTTCCGTCTCACCATGCCCATTGGAGTGAATGACATTTAGAGTGGCATGCCAGGACATTGGTCAAAAAGCAACCAATATAGGTGTTGCAACAGGTCTGTGTGCAACTGCAGTGTGAAAGGAATGTTAGAAAATGAGGCACAAGCACTAGCAATATAATCAGGGAAGCCGATGCAATATTCTTCCCTGTCTGAATGCAACTGAAGGCTACTGAAATCGTGCTTGTGCAAGAAGACAATTATTAGAGACCTTACAATGCGACAGGCTGATTTCTATGCCTCCAATGGTACAGAACCTGCTTTCAGACAGTAATGATCAAATTACTCTTATAGTAGCTGAATTTTTGAGTGCTGTCCATGTAGAAAGACTGGGTCATTACAAAGAGATTTAAAGGTTATCAATTGGATGGGGAAGTGGTAGTGTTGCATTGCTGTATTATACACAAATTGGGGTTGTTGTTTTTTTAAACAAAGGGTCATTGTGAGAAATTCGAAGTTATTTGTGTGGACGAGTCTGGAATTCTGAAGTTAAAGATTTGATTGGTATAAGTTTTGTTCTGTCGAGCTCGTATTTTGCACAATTTGTATACAGAGCCTGTTTGATAACTTGTGGTCTGATATGCCTAATAAAGGATATTGTTTGTTTGAAATCGTGCTTGAATCAAGATGTTCATAACATATTTTGTTTCTTCAGCTGCAAGTTAATATTTGCAACACTCGGCTTCTACCAAGCAAAGCACCCAAGGAAAATGTTACATGACCATTACAGAAAAGTTGCATCCATACAATGGTATTTGACACTTCTGCATGCTTGACAAAATGTACAGCATCATTTGCTGTCACCCGCTTTGTGAATTGTGTCTTGCTGTTTCTCTTTAAACTTCAAGGACCGATGAAATGGAATTGCCACTGGAAGTGGCTGCAAGTTATACAGATGCCATCTGTAATGAATGGTGAAAACACAAATGGACAGTAGCAGTATTCTTTATCACGCTCACCGACCAGCACAGTAAATTGCATTACATCATCAATATTTAATTTTTTTGAAATAAACTAAAATAACTTATCTAAAATAAACTAAAATGACTTATCTAAAAGGGATCAGTCATCCTTTGAGCCTTAGATTATATTAATTGTTTACTATACGCTATAAATTAAAACAAAGTCTGTCTGGCTCTGATCAGGAGTTGATTTGAGTATCTCCTGTGTAGGCGCACCGAATTCTGATAGTGTTGGCGCAAAATCTTGCCACCATAGCGGTGACCTTTGGGTTAGAGTCTGACAGGAGCCATTTAGCTTGCAGTTCTTCAGATTGTCCATGTAACTCATCAAATATCTTTAGGGTAGATTCTTTCTGGATGTCTCTGTAAAGGGAACAACGAAAGAAAACATGGGCGGTGGTCTCTATTTCTCCAGAATTGCACAGACAGAATCTATCTTCTAAGGGGACTTGTCTATACTTCCCATATAGAACCGCTGACGGTAGAGTATGGAACCTGGCCAAAGTAAACGCCCTTCTGTGTGATGGTATCTCTAGATGGGTTAGGTACAGGGGTGGAGGAAGCCTCCTCGCGACGCCACTGGTTAGGTACTTCAGCTGGAAGAGACAAATATCTTCGTTCTTCCATTATCAGGAAAGATGGGACTTTATTTAGATCATTTTGTCTCTCGATGTCAATTATCCTCTGTTTGACTATATTTTTGGCTGTATTGTAATCACAGGAAATGAGGGGAGTTGGCTGAAGGCCTATAGTTAATAGTTTATTTTTGATGGCTCTGGACCAGGGTGATTAATAGTTATCTTTCAGTATCAACGGGGCCAGGCCCTGTGAGTTAAGGTGTAATTTCAGCCATAGATTGCACGCTTGTATCCAAATTTTGGTCTCCACCCGTGTCATTCCTGATTCTAACTGTAGCGTGGCATTTGACACACAGGGAGGTGTCTGGAGAGCTGCTCTGATGAACTTAGACTGAACTGTTTCTAATATGGATTAGACTTGGGGTAGGGGCACAGAGTTGAGCCCCATAGAGTATTGGGCCTGTGCCTTCGCCTCATAAAGCTTTAGTGCCGCCGGAATATAGTGGGTGCCTTTTGTTCTTAGAAATCTTAAAATTGCAAATGTGGTTTTATTGGCTTCTGTTGTTGTATGATTTATGTGGGCTTTCCTTGTTCCTTTATCATGGAAAATTACTCCTAAGTACTTAAAACTGTGTACTTGTTCAATTTTCTGGCCATTTATAGACCACGTTCGAATTTTGGGGCGTTTTGCGAAGGACATTATTTTGGGTTTTTGATAGTTAATAGTAAGGTGGTTCTCTTGACAATATCCCTCCAGGGAGCGAAGCGCCCATCGTAATCCAACAGGAGTCCTAGACAGTATCAGGGCATATAATAATATGGATATTTTCTTGTCTGCCAATTGGGGTGGATGGAACTCTAATTTCGATTGTTTTGATATGACATCATTGATGAAGTAATTAAATAGTAGAGGGGCTAATGCACAATCCTGTTTGACTCCCCGCTTGGTAGCCACTGGACTCGTTAGATGGCCCAGCAACGTACCATGAGTTTGGTATTCAAATATAGCAATCGAATAAGCTGTAATAGACGAGGATTAATTGTGGAGGCATTCAACTTTTCCCAAAGTTTAGTTCGCGAAATGGAATCAAAGGCGGTTTTTAAATCTATAAAAGCCGTGAACAGGGAGGAGGACTTGGCAGTTGTGTATTTCTCAATTAGATGTTGTAGGACTAGGCATTGGTGGTTCAGTGGTAGAATTCTCGCCTGCCACAAATGTACAAATAAGCATAGCCCCAAAGATGCTGAGTGATGTTAGGAAAATTCTCCCAAGCTCAGGGCTGGGGAGAAATAGTCGTATGGAACAAGACTGGTTGGATCTAGTTTGATTTGATGGATTTAAGACAGAAATGACGTAGGCAAAAAAGGAAAGAATAGAACATGCAAGTATCATCATCATCATCAACCTTTTTATTGGCATCAAACAAACACACATATAAAACAGAACCGAATTAACACTTTCATAGTGACACAAACTATGCTAAAAGAGACAAGAGAAAAGACTCCGCTGTCCGCCGTCACATCTCTGGGACTCCTGATGACTCAGCCGACTGCAGAATATTACGACGAGAGAAAAGCAAATGTAGGTATTGAGCCACCAATTTGGTAAGCTCCTGGTCTTTCCCTGATAATAGGAGCTGTAAGACCTCCTGCACTGCTCTCCCTCTAGGGATGCAGAGCCGATCCAGGAATTGCAGACGGAGGTCATCGTAAAGTTTACAATGGAAAACCATATGAACAAGGCTCTCCACTTGGAGGACATCGCATGGACAAATCCTCTCACCCTCCGCCCTGCCTGAGAACCTTCCCCATAGGAGGTTCGATGGATTTGCATTGAACCTGGCCAACGAAAATGCCCTTCTTTCTGGGGGGTTCAGCAGAAAATTGAGATAGTTACATTTTGTTTCATGTGCCCACGGAAGATGGAAATAAAGAGGGGAACATGTTTTGCCTGCTGCCACTATAAGTTCTTGGCGCTCGATGTCCCACAACCTAGTTTTTATTGTGGCCTTGGCAGAAAGTAAGGACATTGAGCGCAGAAATTCCACGGAGAGGCCCAGTTGCTGAACCTTCCTGTTGAAGTATTTTAACTCTGAGGGAAGGAACATTGCCTGGAGGAGAGGGTCTCTATCAGAGTCAAGGCAGATGTTTAGCCAGAATATAAGAAATCTTACCCAGGCGACAGACTCAACCTTATGTTGGGCTCCCTCTAGACATAAAGCTGCATATGGAACACATCGTGGGACTGAAAAAATCTTGTAGAGGAAGGCTGATTGCACTTGTTCTACCATCTGGGTGAACCCTGGCATCCAGACTGGAATGCCGTAGAGCAGTTGAGAAATAATTTTGTCGTTAAAGACCTTGAGCGCAGAAGGGATATACGAATTGCCCCTTGTTATAAAAAAGCGCATTATAGCCTGCATAGACAACTTACTGGCGTTCACCGCCGAATCTCGGTGTGGAGACCAGAGGAGCCTATGGTGGAAGGTGATTCCTAGGTAATTGAATTTGAAGACCTGCTGAATGGATTTATCTCCAAAAACCCAGCTATAGGTCTTGCGTGAGTTACCAAACACCAGGATTTTGCTTTTCTCAAAGTTCAAACATAATTTCATTTTGAGCATATACTCTATACATGCATTTACCAGTCGCTTTAGCCCTATTCTGGTCCGTGACAGCAAAACCATATCATCCGCGTAGAGAAGGATGGGAATACTTATGGCTTGGAGTTTCGGACTGTGGGCATCCACCTGGTTTAGTGAAGAGGCAAGGTCATTCAGAAAAAGATTGAAAAGCGTGGGAGCAAGTACACAGCCCTGTTTTACTCCTCTGTTTATAATGACTGGTGCTGTCAGTTCGTTCCCAGGATGGATTCTTATGCGGCAGGTGTTATTTGTATAAAGCTTTTTGATCAGATAAAGCAGTCTGGGTTCTACGCCCATGGTCTCCAATTTGGACCATAGTAACCTCCTGTCGACGGTGTCAAAAGCAGCCTGGATATCCAGGAAGGCCACATAAAGATGTTCTTTATAGAGTCGTGTGGACTTGGCGACTAGGTGAGACAGCACCATACAATTGCGTAAGGTCGATTTCCCTGACCTGAACCCAGCCTGCTCAGGGCCTATGATGTTGTTGTCGTCAAGCCAAGTAGTTAGTCTGTTTAACAGATGCTTAGCGTATAATTTCCCGATGTTAGATAGAAGACTTATAGGCCGATAGTTAGACGGCAGCTTTTTGTCGACATGCAAGTAATTTCAACCAGCCTCACAATGTCAAAATTGCAATGTGAAATAACTAGAATGAAGAACATGGGTAAAGAAGCATATTGGTTAGTTTGGGTAGGGATGGAAAGATCCGTCTATTTCTCAGCTTCTTCATCTGAATAAAGGCTCCCCCCCCCCGAAATTAGTCAATATCCATTGTCCTTAGTGGGGCTCACTCTGGGAAAGAGAGCACAGGACCGTAGCCTTAAAATGATTAACTGCAATTTGTTGCTCTTCCTCACTTTAGTCATTCTATTCTCTACCATTTGATGAATATTAAAGCAATCAAAAAATGTATCAGCTTTATTTACTTCCTAGTTAGCACATCACCATATTTTTTACATATTTTTTATTAAAGATTTCTAGGTTCACAAAAGTATGTGCATCAATGTCTCTTTTTTGAAGTTACATTTTCTACAGATCAGTTTCATTTGTTGAGACATTAGTGTTACATTAGGAAGAAAAGGCCTCCCCTGCACCTCAACATTTTTTATGTTTTGCCAGTCAACTAACCTCTGCTCTGCTGCTCTGCTATAGCTGATGACTTAGATATGGCTGAGTGCCCAATCAGAGCAGCTTTTCTATATAAGAAATTGAGAGAATTATATTTAGTTGCGTGTGTATATATTTGGATTTTCTCATTTTAAAAACATTTTTCTCATTAATGTGATAGTTATAATATATAGCATTAATGCCATATTATGGAAAAAAGCAAATTATTTTTCCTTCTCCCACTGAGCTCATGGCAGGCTTAATTTGTCAGACTTAATCCACTTTGGAAATTAAGATGTGTCTGCCAATTTCAACTGCTTCTGCCAAAAGTATAAGTGTTGCAGCCATTTTTGGATTCCCCATTATTGTGAATTGGAAACACAAAGTTTTGTTTTATACAGAGCAGCTCAAAACCCGAATCACAGATGGAAGTGCATAGAGCACAGAGTGACTCAAAAACAGATCAGTTATTTTGTGATAATCCACAAGATTTGTGTGATGAAAGGCAGAACCATTTTATGCAATCTGGTGGAATTTATGTCTCACATTTCAAACAATGACCTGCGCAACTCCTTTGCTGCATCTAAGAAAGAATTAATGCTCTCCTAAATTATGCTGTAGTTTAATATACATACGTAGATAGAATTCTGTTTACCATTACAGTATAAGCATTTCACTTTCTATGTTTCTTTGTTGAAAAATAACTCAAAGGGGGGAGGGGGAGAAATAGATCAGTTCTTTAAAATAAAATCACAGAAACACGGCAGATCTTGGGACCTCTAATATGTATTCATTGTATGCATGGTGCAATGCACTCACCCTGGCTTTTGTTTTACTGAACACCGGAGCTATTCAACTCCCCCCCCCCCCGCATCCTCCAGGCCACTTCTATCCATTCCAAACCCCAGGAACAGCATCCTCTCCACTCCCTCCAGGGCCCAGGCCAGGCTCCCGCGGGTTTGTTTTGAGATTTTCAGGCTCTGTCAGAACAGAAAAAGCCAGTGAGTTTTAATTCTAAAATTATATATTCGTTGATGGTGCATGTTTTCAGCTTGGAACAAAAAATAAAATAAAATGCTAACTTAACAGCAAATTGCATTCATTGTCCCTATTTTATACGCATTGGTCAATGCATCAGTTGCACTAACGGAACCCATTGTGCCACTGATTTCACCTCTGTCATGCAACAAAGTTACCAGCAAGCTGCTCATGCATTCCCTTGCACAACAATGTTCCACTGGTGCCAAGCATTATACCAGTGGAACAAGTACATCACTAAGTGACTTTAAATTATAGTTATGTTGGATTCAATCCAATGGGTCTACTCTGGATGAAAGAGGCACAAACACAGCAGCAGTCTGCCCCTAAGGGGAATACCACTTCCAATTATTTATGAAAGCAATTTGTAGCCTTTCACAGACATTTGGTTGGATAATTTTTAAGCGCCTCCTTTCAGTCCCCAATGCAAGCAGATGCCTCTCAAGGCCATTTCTAGCCTCACAGCCCACGGCATCCCTTCTTGGCAAGGGGGGTGCCTCCTCCTACCCTGGGATAGCTTTAGGAAGGATTCCTGTTCCTGACAGGGAGTTGGACTCAATGACCCATGGCTGCCTGATTCTATATTAGATAACACCATATGGTAAAAGTAGCTTAATGCTGCATGAGGGAACTAAACTGGATGCAATTAGAGGTGACAGCCGGAAAGCAAAAATAGAAGGGGCACATTTCTGCTACAGCATTCCTTACCATAAGGAAAATCTACAATTTCATTATTATTATTTTCCATTTTGCTGTGTTTGCAATTTCCAAGCAAATCTCCTTTTCACCAGAGCCGCAGACTTTTCTTTTTCTGGGAGTCAGCCTCGTGAAACACAGTGAGACTTACATGCACACATGGGAAGCTGCCCTCTACTGAGTCAGAGCATGGGGCCCTCTGGCTCACTATTCACTAGTCCTATGGGCTGCAAGCAACACTCCAGAGCCTCTCCCAACCCCACCTGGAGATGCTAGGAAATGAACCTGGGACCTTCTGCATGCAGAGCACCTTCTCTGCCATTGAACAATGATCCTCTCACTTAGGAAAAGAGAAATACATGGAAACTGCCTTACATTGAGGGTTTACCCACACTTCCTTTTGTGCTGCAATTTCAAGGCACAGGTCTGAGCAGGATTTCTTTTGACCCGCTTCTTTCCCTGGAAAGAACAGCTGTTTACTGCTGTTTCAGAATAAACAGCAATCTAAGGAAAACCTGCCCAAAGATTGTTCTTTCTGATTCAGCAGATTTTCCTGGGGAAAGTGGTGGGACAAAAAAACCCCACCCACTACCCACTCTGGGCGGCCTGGAAGTCACGGCACAAACAGAAATGTGGATGAGCCCGTCGTCTATAAAGCCATTTAGGCACAGGAATTTATTACAATTTCTTAGCTATTATTTATTTAATATAATTTATACAAGCTTGGTTAGGGGGGGAAAGAAAACCCAATTTACACAAAGAATAAAACAATAAAACTATTTGTAAACAGAATTCAAGCATCAGGAAACTAAAACTAGCCATAATCTAAAAACACAGCAGCATTTTGGGGAGGCTTGTCTAAACACAAATGTTTTCAGCAGGTGCTGAAAAGATCGCAGTGAAGGCACTTGCCTGATATCAATAGGCGGGGAGTTCCAAAGTGTAGGTGTTGCCACACTAAAAGATTGAGTTCTTACATAAGCGGAATGGGTATCATGTAGCACCTCTAACAGTGCCAATTCCACAGATTGAAGCAGCTGAGTGGGCATATTTGGAGTCAGGCCATCTCACAGGTAAACTGATCCCAAGATGTTGAGGGCTTTGTATGTTAATAGTACCACCTTGAACTTGGCCTGGTAACAAATTGGCAACCAGTGCAGATCTCTGAGCAAAGGTGTTCTATACTGCCAAGGCCTCGCTTCTGTCAGCAATCGTGCTGCAGCATTTTGCACTTACTGCAGCTTCCAGATCAAGCTCAAAGGAAGCCCCACCTGGAGCACATTGCAGTAATCCAGTCTTGAAGTAACCAATGCATGAACAACTGTGGCTGGGCTGCCCTGGTCCAGAAATGTAAAGCTAAAGACCTAGTAGCCTATTACTTGGTGTCCTGGTTACTGCTGGACTCTAGAGTCATGATGGTGCCATTGGTGTGTGTAAGATCTCTTTCCTTTCAGCCGCAAGCCCTTGGCTATTTTATGAGGCCCCAGGACATCCCAGGGTGAGGTAGCAATGTTTTCAGTCATGCATGGCCACTAGAGATGTGCCAGGCATTTCTTTTCATTATTAAAGATCTCACTGGCTTAATTATTCATTTGTTAAAATTACATTTGTTTCATTAATCATTCATCACAGTCACATTTGATAATAGCATTCGAATCAAAACACTGAGGAAGGGTTATTGCAGATATCAATGTTCTGCAGCTAGAAGCAATAGGATGCATAAAAACTGACTCCTCTTGGAATAAAAATTGTCCAGACCCATAAATATGATTCAAAAAATTTACTAACCAGAACTTTCCTTATAACAGGTACAAAAACAAATAATGATAAGTCCCAATAGTTCCTTAACACATATGCTTGTCAAAGCATAGGTTCATCTTTGTAGTAATATTAGATTACTCCAAACATATTTGAAATTAAAGGTCTTTCTCCCTCTGCAGTCTCCATTAGCCTGGAGCTGCTTCCTCTCCTGGAGAGGAGATACTCATTTCCCCATTTCCCCCCCCCCCCCCATGATGGCTGGGAACAAAAGACCAAAGGCAGCTCCCTTCAAAATGGAGATATGCAACTGAATACCTTACTCATGTGATCAAAGGTTAAACATCACATGAAAGAGCAGAGAACATCAACAGTTAATTATTAACCCATCTAGGTGCTTCAAGAACTCTCCTTTGCTTTATTACACTCCAGTGGGATTTTCCAATAAACATACAGCCATTTTCCATTTCAATGTCAATTAAATAATTATACTTAACAGGGATAGTCCCACTCATGTTCTCCTTGAATGATGCCCCTGGCTGGCTGTTCCCCTCTGAACAACTGTCATGATGCCACACTCAGGGGAGAAACTCCCAGGACTTCCTGCTATTACTGACTGAGCAGAGTGACATCACAGGCGGAATCAAACTCTCGGGACATTGAGGCAGGTTTGGGGGACCTGGTGTCCTCTAGATATTGTTGGACTCCAACTCCCATTTCCCCAGCCAGCCTGTGCAGTGGTCAGGGGTGACAGGAGTTGAGCAGCCTCTGGAGGGGCACAGGTCCTCCATCACTGACCTATGGGCTGCTCCAAAAGGAACACAGGAATGGCAAAGAGCTGAAGATGGCTTATTCGTCTTTTGATCTGAGTGAAGATCCATTCTGTTTCACTTAATATTCCACATTCTTCATGCTATTTTTAGAGCAAAGGTAACATTTGCTTTAGTTTAATAATAATAATAATAATAATAATAATAATAATAATAATAATTTTTTATTTGTACCCCGCCCATCTGGCTGGGTCTCCCCAGCCACTCTGGGCAGCCTCCAACAGGTATTAAAATACATCAAGATCACAGGTTAAAAACTTCCCTAAATAATAATAATTTTTAATTTGGTCCTGTTAGCTAGGGATCATGGGAGTTGTAGGCCAAAACATCTGGAGGGCCGCAGTTTGGGGATGCCTGGTTTAAGCTGTATAGAACATGTAGGTAGCTGTGTTGGACTGCCGTAGTCAAAACAAAATTTAAAAAAATCCTTCTGTTTCAGTGTATCTGAAGAAGTGTGCATGCACACGAAAGCTCATATCAAGAACAAACTTAGCTGGTGTCTAAGGTGCTACTTGAAGGATTTTTTTTATTTTGTATAGAACATGTTAATTTATTTGTTTCTCCACCCTAATGTTTGTATACAAATATACTCCTCTTTGAAAGTATCTCCTGGAGGGATGCAAATTGCTAAGTCCTAGTCATTTCTCTTTTGGAAAATAAACTCCTTTACTTTTTAACAGGGACAGACATTTTAAATAAGTGGACATTTGGAATGTTTACCAGAGTCTTCATGATGAATGCTTGATTTTAAAAGCGAAGCATACTTCACTTTAATCTGGCAAAGAATGACCATGCTCTGCTGCTATTCATCTCCTCAGACTTCTTCATCATGTTAATGTCCTTCCTACTGAATCCTGCCTTTAAAACCAGTTTGCACTATATGTTGGTTTATTTGCTTGTTTTATTAATTGGATTTAATCTGCCTTTTGACAAGTCCCCTCGAGGTAGTTTAGCAAATGAATCCCTATAAAGCACCATAAATTCTGTGCCTTATTACAACTTAAAAAGGACAAATACAGCGAATGATAAGAGCAGGATCAAAGTGTGTGCTAAACCCTGTGAAAGCAAAGTGGGTTTCACACGGTGCTTAAATGATAGCTGCTAAAGCAGGAGGAGAATAGGTGCAGGAAGAGAACAATACACCCTGTGTCCTGTCAGCCCACCAGAAGAGGGAGCAGTTGGTCCTGTTCTCTGCTGCACTTGGGCGCCCTCGCAGCAGATGGGCAGATGGTGGTACTGCAGCTCCTAGCTAAGCAGTCGTCAGAGGAGACTGATGCCCAACAGCCTTTCACTTCCAACTCTGGCCAGGCTCCTGAGCTGGAACAATAACCAGACTGCTCTTTACCTGCTTCCTTGGCTCTCAGCTTCTGAGTCATCCCATTTATGTGCAGACCTCCCACCAAAATTATATAGACTCAAATTATCTATTCCTGGCAAGCTCACAAGTGCAAACTGAACAGCAATTTGAAGGGGAAGCTTTGAATACTTTATGTAGCATTTAGTATGGCATGGAATGGCTAACACTCAGAAATGGAGGTTTTTTTAGGCTAACACGTTGTAAGAAACATGGAGCTGGTATATGAAAAACACTTTAATAGCAGGTGGCAAAAAAACTTGCCAGGCAACTAAATCTGTATTGAAGCTGCTGATGGAGGAACAGGAATGTCCTAGTCATTGCTGGGAGAGGGGGTGGGGAATATGATCCAGATAAATGGAAATTGGCAAGATTTTATACTGCAAAAAGGCAGTTCATCACTGACTCAGAAGCTGCAACGCACAACGCAACAAATGATGCTGTTAAAAGCTGTTGGCCATTTTCAGCCAACACGACTCTAAAAAGAAGCTGCTGGTTGTATAAATTATTACTCAATTGTCTACAGCAACACAGCCTTCCAGCAAGGGATTATGCCATTTCTACATATGTTACAACAATCTCAACACAGCTCCCAATTTTCTGATGTCTGTCTCACAGAGGAAAATAGCTTTTATGTGGTCATCTCTGGTAAATCTTCCATGTTGTAGAGCATGGATAGGCAAACTAAGGTCCGCGGGCCGAATCAGGCCCAATTGCCTTCTGGATCCGGCCTGTGGACGGTCCAGGAATCATTGCGTGAATCGCCAGCGCATGCGTTCTTTCCCTCCCTTTCCCTCACACAGCGGTGGCAGCGCCTCCTCCCTTCCTCCTCCTGGCTTCTCCCCGCCCTGCCTAGAGGAGGAAGGGGGCTGGGCTTTGTTGGTGCCAGCAGCAGCAGTGCTCAAGCGGCCGCCATTTTAAGCAGCCCCTCTCCGGATCCCTTTCGTGCGCCACTCATCGACCCTCCGCCGCCGCCAGCCCCTGGACACAGAATTAACCTGTGCCTCCATGGACAGCTGTGAGTCCAAAATGACTCCCAGGCTGCGCACCTGGTCCTTCAGGGGCACAGTTACCCCATTCAGGACCAGGGAGTCCTCCACACCTGCCCGCCTCCTGTCCCCCCAAAACAGTACTTCTGTCTTGTCAGGATTCAACCTCAAACTGTTAGCCGCCATCCATCCTCCAACCGCCTCCAGACACTCACACAGGACCTTCACCGCCTTCACTGGTTCTGATTTGAAAGAGAGGTAGAGCTGGGTATCATCCGCATACTGATGAACACCCAGCCCAAACCCCCTGATGATCTCTCCCAGCGTCTGCATGTAGATGTTGAAAAGCATGGGGGAGAGGACAGAACCCTGAGGCACCCCACAAATGAGAGCCCAGGGGTCTGAACACTCATCCTCCACCACCACTTTCTGAACATGGCCCAGGAGGAAGGAGTGGAACCACTGTATAACAGTGCCCCCAGCTCCCAACCCCTCTAGCCGGTCCAGAAGGATGTTATGGTTGATGGTGTCAAAAGCCACTGAGAGATCCAGCAGAACTAGGAAACGGCTCTCACCTTTGTCGCTAGCCCGCCGGAGATCATCGACCAGTGCAACCAAGGCAGTTTCAGTCCCATGATGAGGCCTGAATCCTGACTGGAAGGGATCCAGGCGTGCCTAATAGTAGTACCACCCTTCATTTATGAGTGTCATTGGCATAGTGAAAAAGTAAGAACATAAGAAGAAACCTGGGGAATCAGACAAAAGTCCAGTCTAATTCATACCCTCTTCTTACAGAGGCCAGCCAGATGCTTATGGGAAGACCCCAAGCAGGAAGTGAGCCCAGCAACCCAGTCTCCCCACTTGTGGATCCCAGCAACTGGTTTATTGCCTACAACACTGGAGATAGCATCTGCCATGCCTTTGCCCAAGCCCCTTTCAAAACCATCCACGTTGGTGGCCATTACTACCTCCTGAGTTTGGCACCAGTTCTCCAATCTGTTGGGGTCATGTTGAATCATGATTCTGTCTTCTGCAGCATTAGATACCCCTCTCTGTTTGGTGTTATCTGCAAATCTGATGAGCATTCCCTCTATTCTTTCATTCAAGTCGTTTATAAAGACGGTAACAACCACATGGACATTCAATAAGGCTGAATGTTGGAAGATTCAGGACAGATGGAAGAAAGGACTTATTCACGCAGTGCAGTCAAACTATGGAATTTGCTCCCCTAGGAGGCAGTGACAGCCACCGAGAGGGATGGCTTTAAAAGAGGACTAGACAATTTCATGGAGGGCTGTTGTTGGACGCTAACCTTGATGGCTCTGCTCTGCCTCCACAGTTGGAGGCAGCAATGCTTCTGAATACCACATACCCTCCAGCATTCTTCATCCTCAGAGGAAAATAGGGACATTCTATTCTACATCCGTATCACTACTTGAGTATTTCCTCCTGGTGGAGTACAAAAGTTATTAGAGGAAACACACAAAACTGCAGTATTTTAAGCACAGAAATCACTGAATTTATGTATTGGATTTGGGGAAGCCTGGGGGTGGGGAGAAAACCCCAAATCAATAAATACAACCAACTCTGTGTGTTTGTTTGTGTGTGTGTGTGTAGACTATGTCATGTCATAGAATCATAGAATCGTAGAGTTGGAAAAGACCACAAGGGCCATCCAGTCCAACCCCCTGCCAAGCAGGAAACACCATCAAAGCATTCCTGACAGGTGGCTGTCAAGCCTCTGCTTAAAGACCTCCAAAGAAGGAGACGACACCACACTACTTGGCAGCAAATTCCACTGTCGAACAGCTCTTACTGTCAGGAAGTTCTTTCTAATGTTTAGGTGGAATCTTCTTTCTTGTAGTTTGAATCCATTGCTCCGTGTCCGCTTCTCTGGAGCAGCAGAAAACAACCTTTCTCCCTCCTCTATATGACATCCTATATAATAAAGTGCAAGTGTCTCGGCGTCCAGTCCCTGTGTCCGTCCCTGTGTCCTACTGCACATGTGCCCCACGGACACAGGGATTGGAGTGCAGAGACTTCGGACGGCCGGGCGAAACTGCGCATGTGCCCCACGGGCACAGGGATTGGAGCGCAGAGACTTCGGCCGGCCGGGCTGTTGAAGCGGCGGGTGCGCGCTCGCGTGGAATTAATTCTAAGCGGCAGCGGCCGTTACAAGTGGCGGCTGAGTTGGCCTGCCGGGGCCTGGCTGGTGCCAGTGCCGCCGCTGCGATGCGCCTCCTGCGCTGCCTGCTGAAGGGCCATTCGGCACTGGCCGGGGCGCCCAAGTACATTGAGCACTTCAGCAAGTTCTCGCCGTCCCCGCTTTCCATGATGTTCTAGCGCCCGTTAATTTAACGGGCTTCATGTCTACTAGTCCTTTTATATATTTGAACATGGCTATCATATCACCCCTTAACCTTCTCTTCTCCAGGCTAAACATACCCAGCTCCCTAAGCCGTTCCTCATAAGGCATCGTTTCCAGGCCTTTGACCATTTTGGTTGCCCTCTTCTGGACACGTTCCAGCTTGTCAGTATCCTTCTTGAACTGTGGTGCCCAGAACTGGACACAGTATTCCAGGTGAGGTCTGACCAGAGCGGAATACAGTGGTACTATTACTTCCCTTGATCTAGATGCTATACTTCTATTGATGCAGCCCAGAATTGCATTGGCTTTTTTAGCTGCTGCATAACACTGTTGACTCATGTCAAGACTCCTAGAACCTTTTCACTTGTACTGCTCTCAAGCCAGGTGTCACCCATCCTGTATTTGTGCCTTTCATTTATTTTTTATTTTTTTTTGCCCAAGTGTAGTACTTTACATTTCTCCCTGTTAAAATTCATCTTATTTGCTTTGGCCCAATTCTCTAATCTGTTAAGGTCATTTTGAAGTGTGATCCTGTCCTCTGGGGTATTAGCCACCCCTCCCAATTTGATGTCATCTGTAAACTTGATCAGGATGCCCTCAAGCCCATCATCCAAGTCATTGATAAAGATGTTGAATAAGACTGGGCCCAAGACAGAACCCTGTGGCACCCCACTAGTCACTTCTCTCCAGGATGAAGAGGAGCCATTGATGAGCACCCTTTGGGTTCGGTCAGTCAGCCAGTTACAAATCCACTGAATGGTAGCATTGTCTAGCCCGCATTTTACCAGCTTCTTTACAAGAATATCATGGGGCACCTTGTCAAAGGCCTTGCTGAAATCAAGATAGGCTACATCCACAGTGTTCCCTTCGTCTACCAGGCTAGTAATTCTGTCAAAAAATGAGATCAGATTAGTCTGACATGACTTATTTTTCAGAAACCCATGCTGACTTTTAGTGATCACAGCGTTCCTTTCTAGGTGCTCACAGACCGTTTGCTTAATGATCTGCTCTAGAATCTTTCCTGGTATTGATGTCAGGCTGACTGGGCAGTAATTGTTTGGGTCCTCTCTTTCCCCCTTTTTGAAAATAGGGACAACATTTGCCCTCCTCCAGTCTGCTGGGACTTCGCCTGTTCTCCAGGAATTCTCAAAGATTACTGCCAGTGGTTCTGAAATCACCTCTGCCAGTTCTTTTAATACTCTGGGATGTAGTTCATCTGGCCCTGGAGACTTGAATACATCTAAACTAGCCAAGTGTTCTTGTACTACCTCCTTACTTATTCTGGGCTGTGTTTCCCCTGCTGAATCATCTGCTCCATATTCTTCAGGTCAGGCATTGTTTTCTTTTTTGGAGAAGACTGAGGCAAAGAAGGTATTGAGGAGTTCTGCCCTTTCTGTGTCCCCTGTTCGCATTTCACCTTCTTCTCCTCTAAGTGACCCCACTGTTTCCTTGTTCTTCCTTTTGCTACGGACATACCCATAAAAACCCTTTTTATTGCTTTTAACCTCTCTAGCAAGCCTGAGTTCATTCTGTGCTTTAGCCTTCCGACTTTGTCTCTACACGTGCTGGCTATTTGTTTGAATTCCTCTCTGGTGGTTTCCCCCTTTTTCCATTTTTTGTACATATCCCTTTTAAATCTTAACTCAGTTAAAAGTTCTTTAGATAGCCACCCTGGCTTCTTTAGGCACCTTCCATGTTTTCGTCTCATTGGTACTGCTTGAAGTTGTGCTTTTAATATCTCCCTTTTAACAAACTCCCATCCATCATGAACTCCCTTCCCTTTTAGTATTACTGACCATGGGATCACACCCAGCGTTTCCCTAAGTTTTCTGAAGTCGGCTTTCTTAAAGTCTAGAATTTGAGTCTTAGTATGCTTGGTTGCTCCTTTCCGCTGTATAATAAACTCCAGAAGAGCATGATCACTCCCACCTAATAATCCTGCCACTTCTACCCCACTAACCAGGTCATCACTATTGGTTAGGACCAGATCTAAAATGGCTGATCCTCTTGTTGCTTCTCCAAATTTCTGGACAATGAAATTGTCTGCAAGGCCAGTGAGGAATCTGTTCGACCTTATGCTCTTGGCTGAGTTTGACATCCAACAAATATCAGGATAGTTGAAATCCCCCATTACTACTATCTCACTTCCTTTTGAATGCTTGGTCATCTGTTCCAGGAAGGCATCATCTGTGTCCTCAGTTTGGCTTGGGGATCTATAGTAAACTCCCACAATGAGATCACTGTTATTTTTCTCTCCCTTAATTTTGACCCAGATACTCTCAATTTGGCTTTGAAGTTTTAAATCATGGATCTCTTCACAGGTATACACATCCCTGACATATAGCACCACTCCTCCACCTTTCCTGTTTGGTCTATTTCTCTGAAATAGATTGTATCCCTCTATTACTACATTCCAATCATGAGACTCATCCCACCAGGTTTCAGTGATGCCTATTATGTCGTATTTAGTTTGCTGTACCAAGAGCTCAAGTTCATCTTGTTTATTTCCCATGCTCTGTGCATTTGTATACAGACATTGAAGACCATTGATCATTCCCCCTAGTCTCCTACTTAAGGATTTTTTCCTCCCACCACTAGGTCTGTGTGCTGTTTGCTCCATTTGGTCCTTGACATTTGGATGATCATCTTCAGCATTTGATAGACTCCTACCTTCAGGACCACTGTCTCCCTCCCCCACATAAGTCAGTTTAAAGCCCTCCTGATGAGGTTTTTGAGATTGTTGGCAAAAACATTCCTCCCAACCCTTGTGAGTTGCAGCCCATTACTTGCCAGAAGTCCATCTTCAAGAAACTGCAGACCGTGATCTAAGAATGGCATCACGCATTTATGAATATTTTAGAAGCATGATAACTTTGAACAATCATTATTGTTGCAAATGTACAGGTGTATGATATGGGCTATCCCAATGTTTATTTTGAGGCCCAGGGACATATAAACTTGTGAGTTTGGGAATACATAAATTTTCCTTTTTTAGCGTTTCAAGCCTCTGATGGATCAGCTGCAGAGACCACATCGCCAGGGCATCCCCTCCCCAGCTGCCCTGGCACTCCCCTTCACCCAAATGCACAAATGGAGAGACTCCCATCAGATTTCAGAAGGCAGGACCAATTCAATCCCCTTTCCCCACCCCCATGAGAAGCCAGGCAGGAAAGGGCTTTGGAGGGAGGCATTTTTGCCTTGGGGAACCCCTCCCCATCTCCCCAAATCCCCTTCCTGTCTAGGGATCTAGTCCAGTTCATTTTAAGCCAGAGAGAGAGCCAAGTTGCAGGTTCAGATCTCTCCGCCTCTCTTTCAAAGCAGGCGCCAAAGAGGAAATGCCCACAACACACGGGGGGGGTGGGGCAGTGGCTCAGTGATACTTCAGACTCCCAAACAAAACTAGCAAGGAAAGGGAAAGCAGCAATGTGAAGAAACTGGGCAGAGACCTTAGAGGTTTGGATGCTGAGCAGACCATTGTGTGCGGTAAGAGCATGCAAATGAGAAGCTGAAGTAGGCTGCCGCTTCTCTCTTTCCCAGAAAATGTAGAGAAAGATTTGAGTTTTTTTGAGGAGGCGGAGAAAGGCTTGCATTTGGGAATTCAGGGCTCTGCGTGACAATTAGCAGCCATGATGGCTTATGGGTTTTGGTGACAGTCCCAGCATTTTGGGGGCAGCTGGAGACGATGATGCTAGTTGGTAGAAACTACAAGAGGGAAGAGAGCTCTTGGCTTGGGTCCTGCTTGCCAGTTTCCCACAGGTTGGCCACTGTGACAACAGGATGCTGGATTATATGGGCCATTGTCCTGATCCAGCCGGGCTCTTATGCTCTCATGTTTAGGCAAAAGAACACACTTTTTGTCTTCATTCAGCACATGGCAGGTGACTGCACAGCAAATGGATGCAGCACACAGTCAGCTTGAGTGGAGGCCTCAGTTGACGTGCCTTAGTTGTTGGGGGGGGGGGGAATCAGGCAACCGTCCTTCGTTTGGAAAAAACCCAGCTCCATCTGTGAACTGGCTGAGAATCATGCACCAGGATTATTTTCAGGGACCCAGCAGTGTGGGGATTTTTCTTTTCATGCCAGCAATTCTTAATATCAGAGAGTTGTTGTTGCGTGGCAAAATCCATGGAGATATTCTTGCATTACGCTCTGCTAATTGTGACCAAGCCAGGCTGCAAATATCAGTTGTTGCTATAGTAATGATATTGTGTCCTGAAACCTTGCAGAATAAAACTTCTGTTACTCAAGGACACACATGCTCCCTCTAAAAAGGAAGGTGTGTGGCTCTCTGTATGCATGGAAGAGGAATGAAAAGAGGGTAAAAACACATTGAAGGCAGCAATCAATAGAAAAGAAGGAGTTCTTTGTTTATCAAATGGAAATTGTTTTATTGCACATAGCAGACCATAATAAATATTTAGTGATTTCTTATCAAGGGGACAAATGTTTCAGTTAAAAAGAAAGTTTGGGATAATTATTTTTAAAAACCCACCTAACTTAAGAGGACCCTGACTTTAAGCTAATAAATAACCATATCCTAAGGACAAATTTGCATTAGCCGTGTCCACACAATGTTTAAAAGTGAGGCCAACATTGGTTTGGGTCCCACCCCCTGGAGCAACAAAAAATAAGCTTGCTTCATCTCCCATGTGGCAACCTTCAGATATATGAAGATGGCCATCCTATCACTTCTCAGTCTTCTTTTATCCAGGCTGAACATAGCCAACTTCCTCAACTGTTGCACATAAAGTTTGATTTCCAGACCCTGCAAAGGAGGGAAGACAAGAAGCAGTAGAGGGAGGTTGACATCTTTATTGAGTAAGAGGCTAGTATTTTAAAATATTCACCCCATTTATGTCTTACATATTTCTTTATGGGGACTATATTGTGTCTCTAAAAACTGGGTTTTTCTAAGAGCTACTAAGCTATCACACACACACACACACAGAGAGAGAGAGAGAGAGAGAGAGAGAGAGAGAGAGAGAGAGAGAGAGAGCATCAGTGTAAAAGCCTGTTTTGCCCTCTGTATGTGGATCAGAAATTGTTTCAGGGTGATTGTACAAATACACATCTTCATTTTATTCAATGTCAAAGGTGAAACTGAAAGATAGCCAGTCTCCTGCCTGACAGTTGGAAGAATGCCCTTAGGGGTGGGAGAGAGAGAACTGGGGGTGGGAGAAAGGGGGGGGAGAAACAGAAAGTGAATGGATGCATGGGGAAACATTCAGCGTGTTGTCTGTGGGCAAACGGGACCCTTAAATCTGAATCATAGAATCATAGAATCATAGAGTTGGAAGAGACCACAAGGGCCATCCAGTCCAACCCCCTGCCAAGCAGGAAACACCATCAAAGCATTCCTGACAGGTGGCTGTCAAGCCTCTGCTTAAAGACCTCCAAAGAAGGAGACTCCACCACACTCCTTGGCAGCAAGTTCTACTGTCGAACAGCTCTTACTGTCAGGAAATTCTTCCTAATGTTTAGGTGGAATCTTCTTTCTTGTAGTTTGAATCCATTGCTCCGTGTCCACTTGTCTGTAGCAGCAGAAAACAACCTTTCTCCCTCCTCTATATGACATCCTTTTATATATTTGAACATGGCTATCATATCACCCCTTAACCTTCTCTTCTCCAGGCTAAACATACCCAGCTCCCTAAGCCGTTCCTCATAAGGCATCGTTTCCAGGCCTTTGACCATTTTGGTTGCCCTCTTCTGGACACGTTCCAGCTTGTCAGTATCCTTCTTGAACTGTGGTGCCCAGAACTGGACACAGTATTCCAGGTGAGGTCTGACCATACAGTGGTACTATTACTTCCCTTGATCTAGATGCTATACTCCTATTGATGCAGCCCAGAATTGCATTGGCTTTTTTAGCTGCTGCATCACACTGTTGACTCATGTCAAGTTTGTGGTCTACCAAGACTCCTAGATCCTTTTCACTTGTACTGCTCTCAAGCCAGGTGTCACCCATCCTGTATTTGTGCCTTTCATTTTTTTTGCCCAAGTGTAGTACTTTACATTTCTCCCTGTTAAAATTCATCCTGTTTGCCTTGGCCCAGTTCTCTAATCTGTTAAGGTCATTTTGAAGTGTGATCCTGTCCTCTGGGGTATTAGCCACCCCTCCCAATTTGGTGTCATCTGCAAACTTGATCAGGATGCCCTCAAGCCCATCATCCAAGTCATTGATAAAGATGTTGAATAAGACTGGGCCCAAGACAGAACCCTGTGGCACCCCACTAGTCACTTCTCTCCAGGATGAAGAGGAGCCATTGATGAGCACCCTTTGGGTTCGGTCAGTCAGCCAGTTACAAATCCACTGAATGGTAGCATTGTCTAGCCCACATTTTACCAGCTTCTTTACAAGAATATCATGGGGCACCTTGTCAAAGGCCTTGCTGAAATCAAGATAGGCTACATCCACAGTGTTCCCTTCGTCTACCAGGCTAGTAATTCTGTCAAAAAATGAGATCAGATTAGTCTGACATGACTTATTTTTCAGAAACCCATGCTGACTTTTAGTGATCACAGCGTTCCTTTCTAGGTGCTCACAGACCGTTTGCTTAATGATCTGCTCTAGAATCTTTCCTGGTATTGATGTCAGGCTGACTGGGCAGTAATTGTTTGGGTCCTCTCTTTCCCCCTTTTTGAAAATAGGGACAACATTTGCCCTCCTCCAGTCTGCTGGGACTTCGCCTGTTTTCCAGGAATTCTCAAAGATTACTGCCAGTGGTTCTGAAATCACCTCTGCCAGTTCTTTTAATACTCTGGGATGTAGTTCATCTGGCCCTGGAGACTTGAATACATCTAAACTCGCCAAGTGTTCTTGTACTACCTCCTTACTTATTCTGGGCTGTGTTTCCCCTGCTGAATCATCTGCTCCATATTCTTCAGGTCGGGCATTGTTTTCTTTTTTGGAGAAGACTGAGGCAAAGAAGGTATTGAGGAGTTCTGCCCTTTCTGCATCCCCTGTTCGCATTTCACCTTCTTCTCCTCTAAGTGACCCCACTGTTTCCTTGTTCTTCCATTTGCTACGGACATACCCATAAAAACCTTTTTATTGCTTTTAACCTCTCTAGCAAGCCTGAGTTCATTCTGTGCTTTAGCTTTTTTGACTTTGTCTCTACACGTGCTGGCTATTTGTTTGAATTCCTCTCTGGTGGTTTCCCCCTTTTTCCATTTTTTGTACATATCCCTTTTAAATCTTAACTCAGTTAAAAGTTCTTTAGATAGCCACCCTGGCTTCTTTAGGCACCTTCCATGTTTTTGTCTCATTGGTACTGCTTGATGTTGTGCTTTTAATATCTCCCTTTTAACAAACTCCCATCCATCATGAACTCCCTTCCCTTTTAGTATTACTGACCATGGGATCACACCCAGCGTTTCCCTAAGTTTTCTGAAGTCGGCTTTCTTAAAGTCTAGAATTTGAGTCTTAGTATGCTTGGTTGCTCCTTTCTGCTGTATAATAAACTCCAGAAGAGCATGATCACTCCCACCTAATGATCCTGCCACTTCTACCCCACTAACCAGGTCATCACTATTGGTTAGGACCAGATCTAAAATGGCTGATCCTCTTGTTGCTTCTCCCACTTTCTGGACAATGAAATTGTCTGCAAGGCCAGTGAGGAATCTGTTCGACCTTATGCTCTTGGCTGAGTTTGACATCCAACAAATATCAGGATAGTTGAAATCCCCCATTACTATTATCTCATTTCCTTTTGAATGCTTGGTCATCTGTTCCAGGAAGGCATCATCTGTGTCCTCAGTTTGGCTTGGGGATCTATAGTAAACTCCCACAATGAGATCACTGTTATTTTTCTCTCCCTTAATTTTGACCCAGATACTCTCAATTTGGCTTTGAAGTTTTAAATCATGGCTCTCTTCTCAGGTATACACATCCCTGACATATATAATATAATAATAATAATAATAATAATAATAATAATAATAATAATAATAATAATAATTTTTTATTTGTACCCCGCCCTCCCCAGCCGGAGCCGGGCTCAGGGCGGCTAACAACAGCAAAAATCACAACAGAATATAAAACCCATTAGTTAAAATACAAGTTAAAAACCAAATTAAAATGCCGATGCATTTTGCGCCCATTACCAAAACAAAGGGAGGAAACCATCAGACTTTAAGTGTCCGACCCGAAGGCCAGGTGGAACAACTCTGTCTTGCAGGCCCTGCGGAAAGATGTCAAATCCCGCAGGGCCCTAGTCTCTTGTGCCAGAGTGTTTCACCAGGTTGGGGCCAGAACTGAAAAAGCCCTGGCCCTGGTTGACACCAGTCTGGCAGCCTTGTGGCTCGGGATCTCCAGCAGGTTATTATTTGTAGATCTTAAGGTCCTTTGCGGGGCATAATGGGAGAGGCGGTCCTGTAGGTACGAGGGTCCTAGGCCGCATAAGGCTTTAAAGGTCAAAACCAGCACCTTGAACCTGATCCTGTACTCCACCGGGAGCCAGTGAAGCTGGTAAAGCACTGGATGAATGTGGTCCCGCAGCAAGGACCCCGTAAGGAGCGTAACACCACTACTACTCCTTTCCTGTTTGGTCCATTTCTCTGAAATAGATTGTATCCCTCTATTACTACATTCCAATCATGAGACTCATCCCACCAGGTTTCAGTGATGCCTATTATGTCGTATTTAGTTTGCTGTACCAAGAGCTCAAGTTCATCTTGTTTATTTCCCATGCTCTGTGCTTTAGTATACAGACATTGAAGACCTTTGATCATTCCCCCTAGTCTCCTACTTAAGTATTTTTTCCTCCCACCACTAGGTCTGTGTGCTGTTTGCTCCATTTGGTCCTTGACATTTGGATGATCATCTTCAGCATTTGATAGACTCCTACCTTCAGGACCACTGTCTCCCTCCCCCACATAAGTCAGTTTAAATCCCTCCTGATGAGGTTTTTGAGATTGTTGTCAAAAACATTCCTCCCAACCCTTGTGAGGTGCAGCCCATCACTTGCCAGAAGTCCATCTTCAAGAAACTGCAGACCGTGATCTAAGAATCCAAACCGTTCCTGCTGGCACCATTTGTGAAGCCCGTTGTTCACTTCCCCTATTTTTCCCTCTCTTCCTGGGCCATGTCGTTAAACTGGGAGGACAGATGAGATGACAATTTGTACATTTAATTGCTTCAACTTCCTGCCCAGAGCCTCATAATCACTTTTGATCTTCTGGAGGCTATGGCTTGCAGTGTCATTGGTTCCCACATGGACTAAAAGGAAGGGGTTTTTGTCAGTGGGTTTTATGATTCCTTGCAGCTTCATCATGTATCTTGGCCCCGGGGAGACAGCACACCTCTCGAGACATCTTGTCAGGCCCACAGATCACTGCTTCTGTACCCCTCAGTAGGGAATCCCCTATCACCACTGAGAGACAATGCTGCAAACCCTACCATGGTCAATCTTAATCCACGGTAATACTGGTGCAAAGCTACTGTCAGGGGGCTCCCTCCCCCCTTCCAGCCCAGCGTTGAGTGTTTACAGAGAACAGATGCCGATTTTAACAACAGACTCCTCCTCTCCCTCTGGGAGCAGCAGTGGGCCAGAAGCGGAAGTGTTGCCAGGGGTTGGGCTAAGCAGGGAGAGACCTCGCAACTTACAGGGAGGACGTCCGGGCGGGAAAAGAAGGAAAAGCAAACGATGCTTTCGTTTCCCCAGATGGGCTTGCTGGTGCGAAAATCATGGTGACGCACTTCCGGATTCTGCAAGTGATTGATTAGACATGTTTATGACTTGCTCTGCATTGTAAAGTAATTAGCCTAGATAAAAGCTTCAAAGCTAGATGGCTCAGACTCTTTATTGAACGACCAGTGAAGGGGGGCAGCCCTGAAAGCCTGACAGCTACATTAAGTGGAGACCTGGAAAATGGAAATGTTAATCTAGACTCAGTTTAAGTGAGACTTCTATCCCAGATAAGTAGGCCATGAGAATTTCCCTGACAGTCACTGTAAACGGGGATAAGGATCTGGTCTCCACCCCTCCCACAGCAGAAGATGATCTGTAGCTGCAGGAGGATTTCACTAGGAATTTCCTTTCAGACTCCTGCTCCTGTGAAATCAGTCTACACTTTTCTTAATTCTGTGGATCTAATTCCAACCCTCCTCAGCCTGCTGCCCTCCAGATGTTGTTGGACTACAGCTCCCACCAGCCCCAGCCAGCATTGCCAACGGAAGGGTGGGAGTTGCACTGCTAAACCTCTGGAGGTATCTGCTCAGGAAAGGCTGGCCTACCCACTCAGTGCCATATTGAAACAACAAATCTTGCCTTTGGTTGGTATCCAGGGAGGGTTTCCTTTGATGTGTCCCTCACATAACTGAGAGAACAATTTTTCCAATGTTAAATTCAGTTATCTACATTTTCACATCATTGTGTACTTTTGTTTCATGGAAATTCATCAGCATTTGGATTCAAATCCCCCCCCCCCCACTTATATTATATGCAAGGCAATTTCCCTCAATAGAAGGCATTTTTATGCACATTTTGCCCAAGCATCCCCCCCCATACATTACTTGGCTGGAGAACCGCATTGCAAAATTTGGAGCAGTGTGCGTTTTGAAGGATGGTAATGTTTTCAGAAAGTGAACGTCAGAATCCACCTGGGTTTCCACAAACTGGTATTCAGAAGCATTGCTGCCTCCAACCAGAGAAAGCAGAGCAATGGCATCATAGCTTGTACCTATTGCTTTAACTTCAGGTGCAAACAGAATTGAATTTTCTCCTTCTCCTTTTGTAAGTATCTTCAAGATTCCACTGCCAAAATGATTAAAACGATGACCAGGTGAGAGGAACTCTCAGTATTCTTGTTGCTGCCTTCATTTCCTGTCTGCCCCTCCACTGCAATTATAATATGTAGGTTTTTTATTTTATTTTATCCTGACTTGCAACATATTTTCCAAAGCTGACTGTGAGCAATAACTATCCATCAGATTTTGCACCTCTTTAAATGTTGCCGTGCAGGTCTTTGCTCAACAAGCTCATCAGAATGTGTAGTGTTTTTGAAACAAGAGACATTTAGAATGACATATTTTAAGAGAGAAGAACAGACAAAAATACATATTTAAATGAGAATTATGTACGGATTGATTTTATTTCCTTTTGGGGCTGGTTAGGGTAGAGCAGATATATGAGTCAAGACTTGTGCAAAAATAAGACAAACTGTAAATTGACTGATCTAAGGCTGGATCTACACTGACCTTTTTAAGATAAGATAAGATGATAAGATAAGATTTCTTTATTGTCATTGTACAAGTACAATGAAATTGGATGCCAACCCATAAAAACAACATAGAGGGGAGGGGGGGGAAACAACACACAATTTCAGCTACACATGCATATACATACATACTCATCAAAACTCTCCAAGGTCATATTATCTAGTTACAGCATTCAAGATGGTTATGGCTTTTGGATAGAAACTGTTTTTTAATCTATTTGTTCTTGATTTAATTGTTCTATATCTTTTACCCGAAGGCAGTGGTGCAAAAAGACTATATCCAGGATGTGATGGATCTTGTAATTTATTTTTAACTTATTTATTTATTTATTTATTTTTCAAAAAATTTATTGGGTTTTACAATTTTTTAAAGCACAAAACATACATATTGGTTAAATTTTCATACTTCCCCCCTCTCACCACGGGAAGCCAAGATCCATCCCCCCCTCTCACAAGGGTAAACATATTCATTGTACATTTAACCTTACTATTATTTTAGTAACATTGCTTAGGCCTGGCCCAATTCCTGGGCCAGATTCTATCTTTCACCTTTACATATTTCGGTTGACTTCCTCAAGTCCCCCTCTATTGAATTTATTTTAAATCCTCTTTCACAGATTGATACAACTATTTTTATAACATCCTGTAATACAAAGGTATATTCCCTTACTAATCCTAAATTCAAACCTGGGCATTCTAGTACTTCCGCTCTTTCCCTAAGTTCTTATCATCTGTCTATACTATACTCTATTATTTTTTTAAAGTTCAATTGACACTTCCCCCCTCCCTCCCTTTGGTCTCAGAGTTTTTAGCCATATTTTCTTCTTTTTTCTAATCATTTTAATTTATTAATCATTTATATTCACTATGCCAGTCACCATTTCCATATAACATCATTCCTAAAGCCAGAATAATAATCTAAGTCAGATATAATTCTTATTCACCCCACTCCCTCCCTTGAGGCAGTCCAACCCCACTGGTTTTCCCGCCCCACCGGGCCCAGTCTTTTCATGCTCTGCAGTTTTGCTTTCTTCTTCTTGCTCTTCTTTCCACGGACCAATCCGTGTTAGTTGTAATTCTTTCTTTTTGGATTCTGTTAGTTAGTTTTTCCTTCTTCTTGACAAGTCTATTTATTTTCTTCTTTTTCTTATATTTCTTCTCAGTTGTTGCAACCTTTTTAATCACAGATCCATCCACTTTGCCCTTTTTCTTATACTTCTTATGCTTCTTTTCAACCGGTCCAACTTTGCCCTCTGATATATCCTTCTGCCCGCAGCGTGATGTTTCGTCTAGTTTACGGTCTACGGGGTGGCTTAGTCCTTTGTTTTCCAGCAACTCTATTTCCTGTACATCTGGCGTAGCACAATCCTTATTCACAAAGCTGCTTGATCTTTGACTTGGTGCTCTGAGCGTATCTAACATCTCATACATTAGTTCCAACAATTTTCTCATGGTCTGCTCAGAGAGCTCCTCCGCCATTTAAAGGTCAAAAAACAGCTTTATCTAGCTCTGTCCTAGAGTACTTGTATTCCCATAATTTCCCATAATTTTCTTTGCTAATGTCCCCCAAAACCACGGGAAGGAGAGTAGCTTTTTACTTAAAGTCAATAATTGTAGCAAACATTCCTTCAAGGCTCTATTGCAGAAGTTTCCTTACTGCTTCCTCTTTCAATTAGCTTAGGTATTTAACTTTCACTGTGTCCTTTTGTTTCAACGTCAAGGGACCGACTTCGGTTTTTTAAAGTCCCTTGCGGCTTCTAATTCAGTCCAAATATCTTTTTACTTACAATTTTGAGCTTCTGGTTCAATGTTCCGAAACCTTTTCTTTTGGAAGAATTGATCGCGATTGCCACACAGTCCCACAGCTTTGCACTTCAAAGCTAGCGATCTTATGTCCATGTGCCGCAGCTCCACCCCCTCGCTCTCAGGGGCTCAAAACAGAGCCTTACCGGGGAGGGGGGAGTCTGCTTTTTTTTTTAAAAATAATTTTTATTAGGCATTTTAAGATATAAAACAGACATTTCATCACAGTTCATCAGACCTTATCATAAACATTAAATAACAAATACACAAAAAAAACACATAAAACAAAACCTCACAACACACAATAACTCTAGCATTTTATCACCTTCTTCTTTCATTACTTGTTAGGTGGACTTCCCCCATCTCCCTCCACCGCGTTTCTTATTCCATATATCTACAACTTAACAGATACTTATCATTATCTTCCCATTACTTCTATTATCTCCAATATCACCAATCTTATTAATATTTAAATAATTCCTTAACTTAAACTAATATTCTATCTTAATCTAAATTTAACAATCATACTTCCCAAAATCACATATCCTCTAATCAACTGTAAAGTTAACTTCTGACTTCAAATTTATCTAATTACTAATTTTACAACACTTATTAACATATTTCTTAAATTTCTTCCATTCTTCTTCCACCGCCTCTTCCCTCTGGTCTCGGAGTCTCGCGGACAGCTCGGCAAGTTCCATATATTCCATCATCTTCATCTGCCATTCCTCTAACTTTGGTAAGTCATTAGTTTTCCAGTATTTAGCAAACAAAATTCTTGCTGCTGTTGTGGCATACATGAAGAAAGTGTGGTCTTCCTTGGGTATTTCGTGGTTGACCATTCCAAGTAGGAATGCCTCTGGTTTTTTAATAAATGTGTTCTTCAACACTTTTTTAATTTCGTTATAAATCATTTCCCAGAAGGCTTTCGTCCTTGGGCAGGTCCACCACATATGATAAAAAGTTCCATCTGCAGTTCCGCACTTCCAACATTTATTGTCATGCAAATGATAGATTTTAGCTAGCTTGACTGGGGTCAAATACCATCTATAAATCATTTTCATTATATTCTCTTTCAACAAAGTACAAGCAGTGAAGTTAATACCTTTCCTCCACAGTCTTTCCCAGTCAGCCATCATAATATTATGTCCAACATCTCTAGCCCACTCTATCATTGCAGATTTTACAAATTCATCCTGTGTATGCCACTCCAGCAACAGTTGATACATTCTGGATAGATTTTTAGTCTTTGGCTCTAATAACTCCGTCTCCAATTTAGACTTTTCCATCTGAAAGCCAAGTTTTTTGTCCATTTTAAACATCTCATTGATCTGGTGGTACTGCAACCAGTTCTCCACCTTATCTTTCAATTGTTCGTAAGGTTTCAACCTGACAGCTTCTCCTTCTTGTATAAGAATGTCCATATATCTAGGCCAATTTCCAGTCCTATTAAACCTTTTGTCGGCCTTAGCTTCTAATGGTGATATCCATCTGGGAGTTTTCTTTCCGAGCAGGTCTTTATATTTCAACCATACTCTAAACAATGCTTTCCTGATCAGATGCTGCTTAAAGCCCCTATTGGCCTTAACTTTGTCATACCATAAATATGCATGCCATCCAAACACATTATCACATCCTTCCAAGTCTAACACATCAGTATTTTATAATAATAATAATAATAATTTATTATTTATACCCCGCCCATCTGGCTGGGTTTCCCCAGCCACTCTGGGCGGCTTTCAGCAGAACATTAAAATACAACAATCTATTAAGCATTAAAAGCTTCCCTAAACAGGGCTGCCTTCAGATGTCTTCTAAAGGTCTGGTAGTTGTTGTTCTCTTTGACATCTGAAGGGAGGGCGTTCCACAGGGCGGGTGCCACTACCGAGAAGGCCCTCTGCCTGGTTCCCTGTAACTTGGCTTCTCGTAGTGAGGGAACCGCCAGAAGGCCCTCGGCACTGGACCTCAGTGTCCGGGCAGAATGATGGGGGTGGAGACGCTCCTTCAGGTATACTGGACCGAAGCCATTTAGGGCTTTAAAGGTCAGCACCAACACTTTGAATTGTGCTCGGAAACGTACTGGGAGCCAGTGTAGGTCTTTCAAGACCGGTGTTATGTGGTCTCGGCGGCCGCTCCCAGTCACCAGTCTAGCTGCCGCATTCTGGATTAATTGTAGTTTCCGGGTCACTTTCAAAGGTAGCCCCACGTAGAGCGCATTGCAGTAGTCCAAGCGGGAGATAACTAGAGCATGCACCACTCTGGCGAGACAGTCCGCGGGCAGGTAGGGTCTCAGTCTGCGTACCAGATGGAGCTGGTAGACAGCTGCCCTGGATACAGAATTAACCTGCGCCTCCATGGACAGCTGTGAGTCCAAGATGACTCCCAGGCTGCGCACCTGGTCCTTCAGGGGCACAGTTACCCCATTCAGGACCAGGGAGTCCTCCACACCTGCCCGCCTCCTGTCCCCCAAAAACAGTACTTCTGTCTTGTCAGGATTCAACCTCAATCTGTTAGCCGCCATCCATCCTCCAACCGCCTCCAGACACTCACACAGGACCTTCACCGCCTTCACTGGTTCTGATTTGAAAGAGAGGTAGAGCTGGGTATCATCCGCATACTGATGGACACCCAGCCCAAACCCCCTGATGATCTCTCCCAGCGGCTGCATATAGATGTTAAAAAGCATGGGGGAGAGGACGGAACCCTGAGGTACCCCACAAGTGAGAGCCCAGGGGTCTGAACACTCATCCCCCACCACCACTTTCTGAACACGGCCCAAGAGGAAGGAGCGGAACCACTGTATAACAGTGCCCCCAGCTCCCAACCCCTCTAGACGGTCCAGAAGGATGTTATGGTCTATGGTGTCAAAGGCCGCTGAGAGATCCAGCAGAACTAGGAAACAGCTCTCACCTTTGTCCCTAGCCCGCCGGAGATCATCAACCAGTGCGACCAAGGCAGTTTCAGTCCCGTGATGAGGTCTGAATCCCGATTGGAAGGGATCCAAATGGTCCGCTTCTTCCAGGCGTGCCTGGAGTTGTTCAGCAACCACGCGCTCAATCACCTTGCCCAAGAATGGAAGATTTGAGACTGGGCGATAGTTGGCCATATTGGCCACATCCAAAGATGGTTTTTTAAGAAGCGGTTTAATAACCGCCTCTTTTAGCGGGTCTGGGAAGGCTCCCTCGCAAAGAGAAGCATTCACCACCCCGCAAAGCCCATCGCCCAGCCCTTCCCGGCTAGCTTTTATAAGCCAGGATGGGCAAGGATCAAGGAGACAGGTGGTTGGCTTCACTCGTCCAAGCAGCCTGTCCACATCCTCAGAGGTAACAGATTGGAATTGATCCCACACAACTGGACTAGACAGGACTCTAGCACTCTCCCGCCCCGGCCCTGCTCCCACGTTGGAGTCTACCTCTTCCCGAATCTGAGCGACTTTATCTGCAAAAAACTTTGCAAAATCATTGCAGGAGAGCATGTGGCCCGTACTGGGCCCTGATGGAGCAGGTGGTTCTGCTAAATTGCGAACCACCTGAAAAAGTCTCCTGCTGCTGTTTTCTGCAGATGCAATAGAGGCGGTGAAGAAAGTCTTCTTCGCCGTCGCTACCGCCACTTGGTAGGCTCGACATTGAGCTCTCACCTGTGTCCGGTCAGATTCAGAATGAGTTATCCGCCACCGGCGCTCTAGCCGTCTCAACGATTGTTTCATCGCCCTCAGCTCGGGGGAAAACCACGGGGCTGTCCGGGCTCCATGCAATCGGAGAGGGCGCTTCGGAGCCAAACAGTCAATAGCCCTGGTTAACTCCGCATTCCAGCGGGTCACCAGGGAATCAGCTGAAAGGCCATCAACATGGGATAAAGCATCCCCTACCACTCTCTGGAAACCATTTGGATCCATCAAATGGCGGGGGCGGACCATCCGAATCAGTCCCACCTCCCTGCAGAGGGGAAGGGTCGCGGAGAAGTCCAGCTGCACCAGGAAGTGATCTGACCATGGCACTTCTTTAGTTTCACTTTTTTTTAATGTCAGATCACCAGCATCCATAGAGGTGAATACCAGGTCTAAGGCATGTCCTTGGCTATGAGTTGGGCCAGACTTATTCAGGGACAGCCCCATGGAGGCCATGCTTTCCACGAAGTCCCGAGCGGCCCCTTGTAAGGTCGTGTCGGCATGGATGTTAAAATCCCCTAGGACAACCAAACTAGGTGTCTCCAGGAGAACATCCGCCACGACCTGAAGCAGCTCGGGCAGGGAATCCTTGGTGCAGCGGGGAGGTCGGTACACCAACAGGAATCCTGTACTGCCCCTATTGCCCAACTTCCAGAACATGCACTCAGAGAACTGGGTCTTCCCAATAGGACGCCTGGTGCAAACTAATGACTTCCTAAAAATCACTGCAACCCCCCCTCCCCGCCCACAAGGCCTGGGTTGCTGTGCGTAAGAGAAACCTGGTGGACAAGCAGCGGCAAGGACAGGCCCATCTGCCTCATCCAACCAAGTCTCTGTTACACATGCCAGGTCAAGTCCTCCATCCACAATCAGGTCGTGGATGGCAGTGGTCTTGTTCATCATTGACCTGGCATTGCACAGCAGCACCTTCAGGTCATGTGGGTATCCCTTGCTGATTCCAGTATCCGTCCGGTCAGGACCAGACCCGGAGGCAGGGATAGTCCTCAAACAACGACTAAACCTGCCTCCTCGGCAATGACATGGTCTGGTCTTAGCGTAACTCCTCCTCCTACCCAAGATCACCGAGATCGGTTGTCCCAGTGGATCCCCCCCGCCTGTGGAACTTGCCCCAGCCATTTTGTTGGCTGGGACCCCCTCCCAGGCAGCCCTGACCCCTCCCCTTAAGAACAAAATAAAACCTAAAAAACAAAAACAAAAACCCCCACACTAAAACAATACAAAACCAAAAACTATGAAAACTACAATAAACCAAAATTAAACAAACCAAAATTAAACAAAACCCCTAAATCCCCCTAAGCATCCATCCCACCCACCCCAACAAAAAATTAAAAAAGATAAAAAGAAACCTTAAAAAAAAAAAAAAAAAAAAAACATTTAAAAACATTTTTAAAAGAACTCTGCACTGTGGTAGCAGAGCGGTGGTAGCAGTCCTTATATGAGGCCTGTCAGGCCCCGCCCGAGGCCAGATGGTGAGTGGCAGGAACGGGGCCCTAAGGCACTCACTCAGGGAGGTCTTCCTGGGCAGCAAGCGGCAAAGCAGCAGCAGTCCTTATATGAGGCCTGTCAGGCCCCGCCCGAGGCCAGATGGTGAGTGGCAGGAACGGGGCCCTAAGGCACTCACTCAGGGAGGTCTTCCTGGGCAGCAAGCGGCAAAGCAGCAGCAGTCCTTATATGAGGCCTGTCAGGCCCCGCCCGAGGCCAGATGGTGAGTGGCAGGAACGGGGCCCTAAGGCACTCACTCAGGGAGGTCTTCCTGGGCAGCAAGCGGCAAAGCAGCAGCAGTCCTTATAGCAGCAGTCCTTATATGAGGCCTGTCAGGCCCCGCCCGAAGCCAGATGGTGAGTGGCAGGAACGGGGCCCTAAGGCACTCACTCAGGGAGGTCTTCCTGGGCAGCAAGCGGCAAAGCAGCAGCAGTCCTTATATGAGGCCTGTCAGGCCCCGCCCGAGGCCAGATGGTGAGTGGCAGGAACGGGGCCCTAAGGCACTCACTCAGGGAGGTCTTCCTGGGCAGCAAGCGGCAAAGCAGCAGCAGCAGTTCCTATTTTCTAATAGGAACCATTCCTTCAGCCAGCAGAAGGCTGCAGCTTCAAAGTAAATGTTCAGTTCTGGCAGGGAAAAGCCCCCTCTTTTCTTATCATCAGTTAGTATCTTATATTTAATTCTGGGTTTTTTTCCCTGCCAAACAAATTTAGATATATCCTTCTGCCAGCTTTTGAAAGGCTCCATTTTATCAATGATCGGTAATGACTGGAAGAGAAATAAAAGTTTAGGCAATACATTCATCTTAATTACTGCTATTCGGCCCAAAAGGGAGAATTTCAGTCTACTCCAGATTTCCATATCTCTCTTAATTTCAGACCAGACTTTTTCATAATTGTTCTTATATAGATTAGCATTTTTTGAAGTCATATTCACGCCCAAATACTTAACTTTCTTAACAAATGCAAGTCCTGTTTTTGCCTCGATACTTTCTTTTTCTTCTCGTGTCAGGTTTTTCCCAAGAACTTTAGTCTTGGCTTTATTTAATTTAAAGCCGGCTACTTGCCCAAAGTCTTGTATAATATCCAGTGCTTTAATCGCACTCAAATCAGGTTCCTCAAGGGTCAACACTAAATCGTCTGCAAAGGCTTTAAGTTTATATTCTCTGGCCCCAACTCCCACACCTTTAATATCATTGTCTTTTCTAATCATATTCAAAAGGACCTCCAGGACCGATATAAACAATAGTGGGGACAATGGGCACCCTTGTCTTGTTCCTTTTTCAATCTTAATACTTTCTGATACAACATTGTTCACAATTATCTTTGCTCTTTGCTCAGTGTATATTGCTTCCAATCCATTCAAGAAACCCCCTCCCACCTCCATTTTTTCAAAGTTTTTCTTCATAAAACTCCAAGAAATATTGTCAAAGGCCTTTTCCGCATCTATAAACATCAGAATAACCTTCGAATTTCTATTAAGCTCCAACTTTTCCAGAATATCCACAATGTTCCTTATATTTCCATTTAGATGTCTTTCTGGCAGAAAGCCTGCTTGGTCTTTGTGGATAATCTCCATTAAAACTTTCTTCAATCTATTGGCCATTATATTTGCAAAAATTTTGTAATCCACATTTAGGAGGGAGATTGGTCTATAATTTTTCATCTGTGTTGTATCAGTATCCTGCTTAGGTATCAAAGTTATATAAGCTTCTTTCCAGGATTCAGGTGCTTTGCGCCCCTTAAGAATTTCATTGCAAAGTTCTGTCAGAGGCTGTATTAGCCATTCTTTTAATTCCTTGTAGTATTTTGCTGAAAGTCCATCCGGTCCAGGTGCCTTCTCTAACTTCATCTGTCCAATTGCCGATTCTATTTCCATTGCTGTTATCTGGTGGTTGAGTGGGGCCTTCTTTTCTTCCGGGATTTTATGCAGTCCATTCTTATTTAAGAATTGCTCTATCAAGTTTTGATTTTGATTATTTATTCTGACTTTCCTCTCCTTATATGTAAATGAGATTCCCTGAGGGAACTCCCACCTGAAGATCACTTTTTTACTTCTCAATGCTCTTGTCAAATCTGTATAGTTGGTCCTCAGGTCCAAAAAGTACTTCGGAATGTCTTTAAACAAAACCACCTGTTTATTCTGGACCACCAAATTATTTTCGTAATGTAGGCCTAAAATATAGTCTCTCTCTTCTTTGTTATGGAATTCAACCAGGCAGTCATTAGGTGTCTTACTGTCCTTTTTGTCCCTTGGGCCAAAGCGATAGGCCTTCACTATCAGAGCATTGACCTCTTCTTTCTGCAAATTCCAGTGTCTTGCGAATTCCTCAGCTAGGTAGTCTCTCAGTTCTCCTTGTTCCAATTGGGGGAGGTCTCTTATTTTCAGATTCCCCTCTCGTTGTTTCATTTGAATAAATGCAATAGACGCCTGCACATCTCTCTGTCCAGCTTGATCCGCTGCTCTGGATTCTTCCAGCGTCTGCACTCTTGTTTCCACCTTTGCCACCTGTTGCTTGGTGTGCTCAATTTCCACCTTAAGAGCACCAATATTTTGAAGTGCTTCTGTATTCTGGTCAACCTTCTTGCTTAATTCTGATATTTGTTGCCTTACATCCTTTCTAATTTCTTCTAATGCAGCAAGAAGTACATCTGTATTCGAACCCTCAGCCGCTGAGTCTCTTCTTGGTCCTTTATCTTCTGATTTTTTTGCAGGCATTTCTTCTTAATCTATTTCTGGCTTCTCAAGGCTTCTCTTTTGACACCCGCCGGACGCCGTGCCCCAAAAACACTCAATTTGGACACCCGCTTCTCTGCTTTTGACACCCGCCGGACGCCGTGCCCCAAAAATACTCAATTTGGGGTTCTTCACGGGAGTCCGCTGCGCTGGAGCGGAATCTCCCTCCTTTGAAGTGCCGAGGTCCGCTCCGCTGAGCAGACCTCTGACTGAGATGGCGTTGCGACCAACCGGAAGTCTCTATTTTTAACTTTTTTAACGCAACAGGAACTGTATAGTTCCTCCAAAGATGGGAGGGAATGTCCAATAATATCTCGGGCTGTGGTTATGACCTTCTGGAGCACCTTCTTCTCCATTACTTTACACATGGAAAACCAAGCACAAATACAATATGTAAGAATGCTCTATATGCAGCTACGGTAAAAGGACACCAGCAGTTTCTCACTCAGATTGTTCTTTTTTAAAAGTCTGAGAAAATAAGTTCTCTGCTGGGCTTTCTTTACCAGAGCAGTAATATTTGCACTCCAAGTTATACCCTGTTCGATAGTCACTCCCAAAAACTTGAATACAGCCACCCTCTCCACCCGGTCCCCGCTGATATACAGGGGCTGAATATCCACTCCCACCCCCTGTAGTCCACTACCAGTTCCTTGGTCTTGGCAGTATGTAGAGCCAGATTATTCTCTTTACACCAAACACAGAGCCGCTCCATCTCATCCCGATAGGCGGATTCATCCCCTCCTGAGATGAGCCCCACCACCGTAGTGTCATCAGCAAACTTGATGATTTTGTTGCTGGAATAGATGGCTGTGCAGTCATACGTGTAGAGGGTGTAGAGTAAAGAACTCAAAACACAACCCTGTGGTGAGCCGGTGTTAAGGCTAAGGGCTGTGGACATATATGACCCTACTCTAACCCTTTGAGAACTATCTGACAAAAAGTTCAGAACCCAGAGACAAATGGAGTTAGAAAGTTCAATCACCTCTAGCTTGGACACCCGTCTATGGGGGAGGATAGTGTTAAAAGCAGAGCTAAAATCCACGAACAGCAGCCTCGCATAACTCCCCAGCTGCTCCAGATGGGACAGAGCAGCATGGAGAGTGGTAGTGATAGCATCTTCTGTGCATCTATTTGCCCTGTATGCAAACTGGTAGTTGTCGAAAGTCGATGGAAGACAGGAAATAATGTGACTGTGTACCAGTTTCTCAAAACACTTCATAATGATCGGAGTCAGTGCAACTGGTCTGTAGTCATTCAGACTACTAACGTTTAATGTTATTAGAATGCTATCTATATATATATAAATGTTCCCATTGCATGCGCGGCGGTCACAGCCTTGCTCCGTAACCGCTGGACCAAATAGCATCAAATTTGGACAGAACTTTCCATGACCAATGGGAGAGTGATCTGGCATAATAAAAATTTAAAAAAACCACACCTGACATACTAAAAATATAGAATAAAGGTCAAAAAAATGGCGCTTACATTAGACGTCACCAACAGCAGCACTGAAGACTCCAAATGGCGCCCATATTAGACGTCACCAGACTATTAAGCTCCCTAGCCCCAGCCTCTGCCAAGGCCCCCACCCCATAACCTGGGCAAGGGCCTTACTGCACGCCGGCTTAGGTGAGCGAAGGCGACTTCAGCGGGAGCAGGCCGATTCTTTACTGTGTATGCACAAACAAATAACCCTAAGCAGGCAATCAATGTAGGAAAGAGAAAAAAAACAGTTAAGAGGAAGGCCTAAACTCTCCTTCCTCAGCCAGAAACGTTCTTGGTAGTTTTGGCTCCAGGCAGGAAAAGGTTTTTAGGCCTGGGCCATACCATTCCTTATGGCGGGGGGATGTAGAATGAGAAAGCCATCTGCATAATGCAGGTTCCTTGGATGCTCTTCATCCTTCAGCACAGAATCAATGCACATCTGTTCCACATCCACGAAAAAGGACCAAAAACCCTTAGTAACTGTTAAAAGTTCAGAAAAAGTCAGAAGCCCGAGGCAGTATAAGTTCCTCAACTACGTTTATTCAACATTTGTCCAGTGACAACAGCTCACTCCTGGAAAAACAAGAACAGAACACACAGGACGCACACACTAAACTCCCCGGCAAGAACTGACAGTTGACAGTGCCTGCCCTTACTTCCCATTGGAACATTCATCTACCAACGCTTATATGATTGGTTATAACGCGCCTGGCAACATAAAATGTCTTGAACCCAATACATAACAGTAACTTGGAAACACTAAGACCCCAAAAGCAGCTTATGCAGGTATATTGTCTGGATTACTGCAGGGCCAAAATGTGAAATACATCCAGGTGTCACATCTGCTTTATTGAAAAGCAGGAAATGCTCCACTAACACGGAGAAAGCAATTTTGTGAAATGGCTTATCAGCTGTGGTTATATGCGCCTGTAAACTGAAGTAGTTTTGGAGAGCAGAACTATATCATTAGGCTCCAGGTAAAAACCCTTTCTTTTATTTCTACCAAAAAAGCAGAAGTAACAGAGAAAGCTCAATCGGTTCCTCCCGAAGGATTTCTAGCCTATCATTTCCTCTAGAGACAAAGCTTTCTCCCAAGAACATCTTCCTCCCTAGGTAAGTAGATATGGACTAGAATCCAGATAACTAATATAGGCATGGCAAAGGATACTCAGTAGGATGGCACGCACACCCCCACACCCTGTCTATGACAGCCTTCCCCAAACTGGTGCCCACCGGGTGTTTTGGACTACAACTCCCAGCAGCCCTAACCAGCATAGCCAATGGCCAGGGGTGACTGTTCAGCGATGCAGTGGAGGAAGGAGGAAGAAGAGGACATGGAAGCAGCAGAAGCAGAAATTAGGACTAGACTACTGCAAAGTGGGACGCAGCTGGCGCTGTGGGTTAAATCACAGAGCCTAGGGCTTGCTGATCAGAAGGTCGGCGGTTCGAATCCCCACGATGGAGTGAGCTCCCGTTGCTCGGCCCCAGCTCCTGCCAACCTAGCAGTTCGAAAGCATGTCAAAGTGCAAGTAGATAAATAGGTACCACTGCGTCGGGAAGGTAAACAGCATTTCTGTGCGCTGCTCTGGTTCGCCAGAAGCGGCTTAGTCCTGCTGACCACATGACCCGGAAGCTGTACGCCGGCTCCCTCAGCCAATAATGCGAGATGAGGTCCGCAACCCCAGAGTCAGTCACGACTGGAGCTAATGGTCAGGGGTCCCTTTACCTTTACTGCAAAGTGTAAAATGTAGGGCTGCCTTTGGAGACAATATGGAAGCTGCATCTGGTGCAAAATATGATTATGGGAGATAGGTACTCAGAGTATGTTAATCTGAATCTGTTTCATGGGCTGCCAATTCTACTGGATCTGACTTTCACCCAGATCATTTGGGAAAGTGAAGTGTACGTCTGTGTTTCCTCCCTTTCTATCTTTGTGTGAGGGACTGATCCAGGGGAGAGTAGTGACCAGAGGAAATAGCACCCATGGGCACCCACTCAAAAATGTGTCCATGGTCTCAAGGTTGGTGTCCTCAGGCTTATAGGGTAGCTGGTAACACTGCCAAATACTGTGCTAGGGAGACTCCGGCCCCTGGCAACCTTGATTTGTCCAGAGGCCAGCTGAGTCCTTGGAGTCAGAGTCAGAGTTTGTTTGTTTTTTCACTCTGAATGTTGGCAGAATTTGCCTCTCTTCCTATAAATTAGCATATACACCTTGGGGTCATGGGCCTATGGATGAAGACTCTTATGTCCCTATCTAGGAATGCTCCTGGCTGAGAGTAAAATAAAACTATCCAGACACTTTAACAGAAACATATTTCTGCAGGAAACTCCCTTGCGCATTGTGGCTGTACTTGAAGCACTAGAGAAATAAATTAAATTGCCTGATGTCAGCAGCCCCCTGCAAAATGTTCTTAGTCTACTCCAAGCAGTGTGATGCTGCACAGAATGAAGAATAGAAATTGATTTTAATGCTCCATCCATTTTTTAAAAAGACACATCATTTGAGAAGTCTAGGGTCCCGTCCCGTCCCCCCCGCATTTGTCCACTGACATTGTTATTCTGGAGGCTCATTATCTTTTTCATTTACTGACCGTCTATCTCTTAACAGCAAAACTGCAGCATATCCACAGTAAATGCCATTTCAAGAGATTCCTTGCTTTCGGTGGACCTTTGGCACAGATTTGCGGGGTGGGGGGGACAGAGGTAGCTGTCAATAATGGAAGTGAGAAATATCCAAACAATCTCATTCAGTTCTTTTCAGTGTCCTCGTTTCCTTGCTCTTTTCCTTGGTGGGGGTGGGGTGGGATATTATAACTCTAGCAAGCAACAAGAAGGCAAGGGACAGAGTTGTTAACTGGCTCTTGTATTATAGCTGCACTTTAGTGGCTTAATCCTAGCCGTAACTGCATGCATATATCTATTCTGGTCATAGTTCCACAACACTGGGCGTAGACAGGGTTCAGTGGTGCTGGGAGTCCTGGGAAATAAACTTCCCATGGTCCCCAGTATCTCCAGGGACTGAAACAAGCATGCACAACAGCATCCAAGTATTCCCTTCAGCTTGTCTCATTTCTGGTAATGTATGAGATGCTCTACAATAGTTCCTTCCAACAGCTAGGGATTAGGGTGAAATGATGAGGGCATGCTGGGAAAGATGCAAGGTGTCTTGGCTCCATCATTCCCCCAGTTATGTTACTGGGTCAACAAGGGAGACAAAGTGACATGCTTGTCTCATTAGTTTCCACTAATACAGTAAAGGACATAATCCCAGGTGCTCATCTTTCTTCTAGAATCTGAAATAGGATTCTAAATGGGCATTATGTAGACATATTTAAGTTGTTGCCTCCTGAAGAATGCCCAGACAAGGATAAAATAGGTGGCTCGGGTAAAGGAAAGACAGGCTCCAGTAAGGTGGAAAAGTCTTTTGATGCTTTTCAAGTCTTTGCTGCAGTAGTCTCTGCAGCTTACCCCAAAAGAAGTTTGCATCTGTGGATTTATTTATCCTTGGTGCTGAGGACCTTTATGATGGCCAGTGAGGCAGCAGCCATTTCCTACGAGCAGCATTTTCAATGTAGGGCTGCCAAGATCCCCTCAGTGCATTGGGATCGGAAAGATCTCAATGTTTGGCCCACGTATGTCTCCCCGCATTTTGAGAATAAAACTACGGAATTTGTGAGACCAAAGTTGGAACCAAAGAAGCCAGCTAAGCATCTCTATTATTACTGGGAGTATAATAAGGGGTCCTGCCAGTGTCAGGGTTGTAAATATACCCATGCCTGTGATAAATGTTCAGGGAGTCATCCGTCCATTTCTTGTGGGGCGAAGTGGCCCTTTTGAGGGCAGAGGAGAGATTTGCAACAGGAGTCAAAGTCAGCCTCTCCACAAGCCGCCTGTGATATTAAGTGAAGTCTTAATGACCTTGGCGAATACTCCCATAAGATTGCCCGCCTTAAGGGCGTGGCTTGATAAATACCCTGATAAATTAGGTAAAGGTAAAGGGACCCCTGACCATTAGGTCCAGTCGTGTCCGACTCTGGGGTTGCGGCGCTCATCTCGCTTTATTGGCCGAGAGCCAGCGTACAGCTTCCGGGTCATGTGGCCAGCATGACAAAGCCGCTTCTGGCGAACCAGAGCAGCGCACGGAAACGCCATTTACCTTCCCGCCGGAGCGGTCCCTATTTACCTACTTGCACTTTGACGTGCTTTCGAACTGCTAGGTGGGCAGGAGCAGGGACCGAGCAACGGGAGCTCACCCCGTCGCAGGGATTCGAACCGCCGACCTTCTGATCAGCAAGCCCTAGGCTCTGTGGTTTAACCCACAGCGCCACCTGGTTCCCTTCCTGATAAATTAGCTTCAGCTTATTTGTTTAAAGGATTTTCTGAAGGTTTTCGCAAACCAGTTGCGTTCCTGCCACAGGCAGCGAGAGTGGAAAATCAGAAATCAGTGAGGGAAATGCCGAAGTGGCTAGAAGTAAGATTCAGAAGGAATTGGTTCTGGGCAGGATTGCTGGACCATTTTCTAGCCTTCCCTATCCTGATTTACACCTTTCCCCATTGGGGGTGGTGCCTAAGAAGGCACCGGGTGAATTTTGTTTAATTCATAATTTGTCCTATCCCCAGGGTACATCTGTGAATGATGCTATTCCCACGGAATTGGCTTCAGTTAAATATGCATCTTCCGATCAGGCGGTCAAATTAATACAGAGTTTTGGGAAGGGTGCCTTGTTGGCCAAGTGCGATGTGGAAGCAGCATTCCTCCTGCTTCCAGTGCACCCTCATTATTTTAAACTCCTGGGGTTCCAATTTGATGGAAGTTATTATGTTGATAAAGCCATGCCCGTGGGTTGTTCCATATCTTGTGCTGCGTTTGAAGCCTTCAGCACTTTTTTGGACTGGGCTTTGCACAAGAAGACAGGTTTTAGGGTCGTGACCCATTATCTTGATGATTTTTTTACTTTGCTCTGCAGTCAGGTCGGACGAGTGCACTTTGTTATTGCACGCCTTTAATGCCCTAACTATAGAATTGGGTGTCCGTCCCTTTGGCTGCTGACGAAACAGAGGGTCCAGCCACCAGTCTATCTTACCTCGGTATCCAGTTGGATACGGTAGAACAGACCTCTGATTTGCCAGAGGCAAAGTTGCTGGCCTTGCGCGCCTTGATTCTGCAGTTTTTGCCCAGAGAGAAAGTAACCTTGAGGCAAATTCAGTCCCTGTTGGGTCACTTGAATTCTGCCTGCAGGGTGGTGGCCCCCGGCCGCCCCTTTTGCACGTGCCTGGCCAGGCTGTCGGCCGGCCTGTGCTTACCCCATCATAGGGTGCATTTACCTAGCGAGGTAAGAAGAGACCTGCAGGTATGGCTGGAATTCCTGGAAGGGTTCAATGGTGTGTCCTTGTGGCAGGACACTTTGAATTTGCAATTTGATTTTCAGGTCCATTCGGACGCTGCAGGCTCACTGGGTTTTGGGCTTTATTTCAGAGGTCGCTGGCGTGCTCAAAGATGGCCGGAGCACTGGCAGGGTACTGCCATCACTCGCGACTTAATGTTTATTGAGTTTTTCCTCGTTGTAGTAGCAGTGCACATCTGGACCAGCGAGTTCAAGAAGAAGAAGAGTTTGGATTTGATATCCCGCTTTATCACTACCCGAAGGAGTCTCAAAGCGGCTAACATTCTCCTTTCCCTTCCTCCCCCACAACAAACACTCTGTGAGGTGAGTGGGGCTGAGAGACTTCAGAGAAGTGTGACTAGCCCAAGGTCACCCAGCAGCTGCATGTGGAGGAGTGGAGACTCGAACCCGGTCTCCCAGATTAGAGTCTACCGCTCTTAACCACTACACCACACTGGCTCTCAAGGACAAGCGTGTCTGCTTTTGGTCCGATAACCAGGCTGTGGTGAGCGTTATGGCTAGACAGTCTTCTCGCTCCGCTAGAGTCTCCGCCCTATTGCCCGCATTTGTGTTGCGCTGCCTCAAATTTAATATTATGTTTTCTGCCCGTTTTATTCCTGGCGCTAGTAACAAAATTGCTGATGCCTTGTCACGTTTTCAGATCGAGCGCTTCAGATCCCTGGCCCCAGCAGCTCAGCAGCGTCTGGAATATTTCCCACTTCATCTCTGGAACATTGGCAACAAATTGTAATGCAGGGGGTAGTAGCATCTATTTCTCCATCTACTTTGAGGTCTTATAAGAAGGCCTGGATGGATTTTTTTTTTGGCTTTTAGAGCAACGCAAATGCATTCCCAATTACACAAGAGGTTTTGCAATATTTAGCACACCTGCGCGTGTTGGGTCATGCTGTCAAGTTCATCTGAATTCATTCTTCTGCCATCTCTTTTTTCTGTAAGTCCCTTTATTCAAGGCTCCAAATTTGTGGTGCGTAAAGCCCTGGAGGGTTGGGCTAGGCTTCAGCCGCCCAAAGCACCAGTCAGGAAGCCAGTCACTTTTGACATCCTTTGCTCTATGCACAGGAAGTTGAGGCAAATTTGTTGGTCTAATTATGATGCTAGACTCTTTTCGGCGGCATTTTCCATTACCTTCTTTGGTGCGCTGCGTGTGGGCGAAGTGGTGATGGAGGCAGCACAAGGCGGGGTTTCCAGGAGTCTACTCCTGCCGGACATCCAGTTGGCCAACACCGAGCTGGTGCTCACCATTCGGAATTCAAAAACCAACCAGTTGGGCAGAGGTGCCTTGATGAGGCTGCCTGCCACTGGTAAGCCTGGCCCTTGTCCAGTCAAAGATGTCCAGAGGTACTTGTGCCTTCGCCCACCTGGGGATGGACCCTTCCTGATTCATGAGGACGGGTCAGTGCTGAAAAGGCAACAATTTGCTGCGGTAATGCGTAAAGCAGTAGCGGCATGTGGCCTATGGGCCAATGATTTCACACCTCATTCCTTTCGCATTGGGGCAGCCACAATAATAATAATAATTTATTATTTGTACCCCGCCCATCTGGCCAGGTCCCCCCAGCCACTCTGGGGGGCTTCCAACAAACATTAAAATACATCAAAATGTTACAGATTAAAAACTTCCCTAAAAATACCTTCAGGTATTTTCTAAATGTCATGTAGCTGTTTATCTCTTTGACCTCTGCTGGGAGGGCATTCCACAGGGCGGGCACCACTACTGAGAAGGCCCTATGCCTGGTTCCCTGTAGCTTTGCTTCTCGCAGTGAGGGAACTGCCAGAAGGCCCTCAGCACTAGATCTCAGTGTCCGGGCTGCGCATTGGGGCTTGTCTGTCGACAGGATTAAGGATATGGGTCGTTGGAAATCCGAAGCTTACAAAGGGTACGTTCGGAAATGACGCTGAGGTGCAGTTATTAATTGTATTCTGTTTGTTCCTAGGTCCACCTCCCTTGCATATATGGATAGTCGGGCACAGTATTGTGCACTGGGCCGGCAAGAGGGCAGAGGAGTCTGGATTTACTATCAAGCAGGGTATGACCTGGAGCGCTAATACCATTGCTCTGGTAAAGAAGGCCCAGCAGAGACTTCATTTCCTCAGACTTTTAAAGAAGAACAATCTGAGTGAGAGTCTGCTGGTGTCGTTCTATCGAGGCAGCATAGAGAGCATTCTTACATACTGTATCTGTGCTTGATTTGCCAGTTGCACAGTCACCAACAGGAAAATGCTCCAGAAGGTCATAACCACAGCCCAAAAGATTATCAGTCATTCTCTCCCATCTTTGGATGAACTATATAGCTCCTGTGGTCTCAAAAAAGCAAACAACATTTTACAGGATTCATCTCATCCTGGATATAATCTGTTTGCACGGTTGCCTTCGGGCAAGAGATGCAGAACAATTAAATCAAGAACAAATAGACTAAGAAACAGTTTTTATCCAAGAGCTTTAACTATTTTAAATGCTGTAACCAAATGATATGATCTTTGGGGAGTCGTGATGGATGGTATGTATGCGTCTGTGTGGTTGTAAATGTATAAATGCGTATATGTGGCTGTAAATGTGGGATGGCATTCAATTTCGTTGTACTCCGTACAATGACAATAAAGTATCTATCTATCTATATCTATCTATTTGGACGGCGGCTCTGGCTTCCCAACCACATGAGGCTGTCCTGGATATCCAGACGAGGAATGCGTTGGGAGGAGCTTCTTCCAATGGTGCGAAACAGGGTGTCTACCCATGGCACGCCTGTGGCGATGGTGCTCCAGTTGGGCGAGAATGACCTGCCGGAAACTCCCGGCCTGAGCCTGCGGACCCGCATGCAAGAGGACTTGGATGAGTTGATGGCAACTATCCCTGGACTCAAAATATTTTGGTTGCAACTCTTGCAGAGGCACGCATGGAGAGGGAGTCGTTGCCCAGCTGCCACTGAGAAGGCCAGAAGGCGCATCCAGAGCGCAGTGGCCAAGAAGGTTTTGTCCCTGGGGGGAGCAATCATATGTCACCCGGGCATTACTGCACGCAATGCGTTGCTTTACAGGACCGATGGTGTCCATCTGTCTGTGATTGGGAATGATTTGTGGCTGACCTCCGTGTCAGCAGGGTTGAGAGATTGGTTACAAGGGTGAGTGGTTGGTGGCGAGCACTTTCGCACTCAGTGGCATATAGGCTCTGGTTCAGGTGATAGGGGTGGCACAAGGCTGTGGCCACTCCTATGCAAAGGGTATTCCGGTAAAGGAATCCAGGGACTCATTGGTTTGGCAAACCCCGAAAGGGGTTGTGCCCTCTCCCGAGTCCAGGGGACATCAGGGTGGCTGATTGGTGCTCCTGCCATCAGCTGTCCCTGGTGTTCACCCTTGGCTGTCCTACGATAGAGCTCTGGGACAGCGCTGCCTGCAAGGGTGCAGGGAGCTAGTCAAATCAGAGCCTATGCAACCACTCACTTGATTGATTGTAATCAATAAAGTTGTGGCCTAAATTCTGCCAAAAACCAAACCAAATATCTAAGTCATGTGTGAATTTATTTCTAGGGAAAGGTTAAAAGGTCTAAACACGCAAAAGATTATCTTTGTTACAGAATTCCTACCCAGAGGAAGCAGGGGAAGTCACCACACAGAGGGTCCTCTCTAGGAAGTTTAAAGACTCTCTGTCCACTAGCCCTATGCCTGTCTTGCAAAACATGCATTTGTGATTGGGCTGCAAACCCCACACCCTGGGGTGTGTTCTGTTCCACTGTCACTCATGCACAGAAGAGGCATAAACATGGGTTCATACAGAAAGCCAGCATCTTGTGTTATAAAACATTTAGGGTCTTTCTTTCTTTCTTTCTTTCTTTCTTTCTTTCTTTCTTTCTTTCTTTCTTTCCTTCTTTCTTTCCCCCATCACCCTAAAAACACAATGTAAAACACAATGTGAAACAACTTATAGCCATAAAAATAGGGTGGGTCCTAAAAATGTACGCCTCAAATGTCCAAAGGCCATGGTAGAGAGGTGCATCTTCAGTATCCTCTGAAGGCTGCATAATGAAGGCGCCAGTCACACCTTGGTGGGGAGTTCCACAAACTAGAGGCTGCCAAAGAGAGGGCCCTTACCTGGGCCAGTTGCCCCCCCCCAAAAAAAGGCTCTGGGGGTGGAGCTCAAGAGGGCTCTGTGTGCTGATCTCAGCACCTGAGGGTTCTGTAGGGAAGGAGATGGACTTTCAGACATTTGGAGCCTGAGTAGTTTAAGGCTTTGAGCACCTTGAATTGGGCCTGGAAACAAACTGGCAACCAGTTTAAAACGGGGGCTATAGGAACTCTAAATGGAACCCCAGCCAGCAATCTGGTTGCTGCATTTTGGAGCAATTGAAGTTTCCAAGTTGTCTTCAAGGGCAGCCCCACATGGACGGCATTGCAATAATTCGATCTGGAAGTTACCAGAGCACTAAACTGCACCAAGGCACTAAATGTGCATTTTGACACCAATATACAGTACCCAAGATGGGATTCACACTGGGATTTTCCTTCTGCGTTTCACGTAATTATGGCAGTGAGTCTGGGTGTGTGTGTGTGTGTGTGTGTGTGTGCGCTGATGAATCACCTCCTGATTATGTGAGAAATCCTAAACCGCTGCAGCTAATGTTCCCTCATTGCTTCATTTAATAGAGGATATGCAATGCTTAGGGAATGTCTTGAATCCCATCAAAACATCCAAAATCATGGCTATTTTTTATTCCTAGCACAACAGTTGTCGATTTATCCCCCCACCCTGCTTGTGACAACTCTGCAGCCTTCATAATCATTTGGTAATTGAATTCGTCACTGAGTGCATTAATTATCACCTGACACCAACACTTTTACAATATGTTTCCAATTTGAACAAGTAAAACATGACATTCCCTGACTAATGAACAGATGAGCGAGGTGAGGGAGGAGAAGGGAAGTTCATTCATACTGGAATTCATTGGCTGATGTATTCCATGAACTGAACATCCCATTCATTTTTCCTCCATCCCCTCGCCCCCTGCATTCAGGGCAGATCTAAGCCAAAAATCAAATATAAAGGGAAACAGCCTTACTAGAAAAGCTAACCAACAAACTGAAACTGACACAGGGACAAATATGTAAGAGAGGATGCCTTCCCCCAGTGTGGCTCGCTTTTATTACACACACACAGCCCAACAAGACAACAACAAGAACCCACCGACAGCATACAAATTGATATGGCTAACTTGACCCAACAACTGCCCCCCCCCACAACAAAACTCACTGCAGTCAACTGAAGGCAAGCAACCAGGCCCTGGGCTCCCTAATCTCCCTCACTGCCAATGAAAACCAATTAATGAATAGAAAGAGAACTTACCCACCTGACGCTGACACAAAAACCTTGCACATACACACTCCCCCCCTCTCTCCCACCCCCCTCTCCTCACCTCTCTTCTCCCCAGACTTTATGCTGTATAAAACATTAATAAAACTGATCTGTAGAAGGGACTCTATGACCTAAAAATAGAGACAACACATGTACTTTTGTACAGTGGCGAAGCTGCATGGTCCGGCACCGGGAGCGGATAGCAGGCGGGGGCGGGGCTGGCGCGTGTCCCGGGGGTGGGGCACGTCACCTGCGGGGGTGTGGTACCCGGCACGGTGGGGGGGTGCGCGGCACGTGTCCAGGGGGCGGTCACAATGGTACCCCCCCTCCCCAATGGTGCCAGGGGCGGTGCACTCCCCCTGCCCCCCGTTCCTCCACCAGTGCTTTTTTAGCCCCTGTATGAAGTTATTAGTGGGGAGTGCACATCGCTGCCTGAGAATTTGTAGTAACCCAAAAACACTGTACTTTTTAAATAAATAGTGTGAATTATGAGTTTGGACCTGTTATGCCAAAGAAATGGGCAAAGTCACATCAAAGTCTCATTTTGGTCTGCCATCTTGAATCAAAATTGCACCCAGCATCCAAACATTGACAAAGACCCCACCCCCACCCCTACCTCAGGAACCCTCCTGCTGGTTTGGCAACGATAACTCGAGAGATGGCAAAACCTATAAAGCAGGCATGTCGAACTTCAAGTAGGCTGTGATCTACTATCCAGTATCAAAAACTGGCAGTGATCTACCACACTCTCCCATTGTCATTTTTCAGCTAGTGTTCCCCTCCGAAGTCATTTAAGTTTATTAAATAAATAACTAACTAACCAGCTAAATAAATAAATAAATAAATAAAGCGATCTTTATTTCACAGATACAGTAGTTATGTCTGGATATCATCATGACAGATCCAAATACAGTGGTACCTCAGGTTAAAGACGCTTCAGGTTACAGACGCTTCAGGTTACAGACTCCGCTAACCCAGAAATAGTACCTCAGGTTAAGAACTTTGCTTCAGGATGAGAACAGAAATCGTGCTTTGGCGGCGCGGCGGCAGCGGGAGGCCCCATTAGCTAAAGTGGTACCTCAGGTTAAGAACAGTTTCAGGTTAAGAACAGACCTCCAGAATGAATTAAGTTCTTAACCCGGGGTACCACTGTAGTTACTAGATGGACAAGTAACTAAACAAGTGAGAAAAGTCAAACTATATTTTTATATTAGTTTACACAGATATGAGGAGCCAGCTTCTCTCTCTCTCTCAACTCTTTCCCTTCCAAGTTGTTTCCTTTCTTGCTTTGTGATTCTCCTTCTCCCATGATCAACCAATCCCATGATCAACTGGTCGATCACGATCAATGTGTTGGACATGCCTGGACAGACAGACAGATGGACAGACAAGCCACTTGCCAAAATATATAGTAGATGGAGCTCCACACTGTCAGTGTAGAAAATACTGTACTAGATGCACTAAAGATCTATTGATATAAGACAGTTCCTACGCAGCAGAAAAAAACAAACTAACTAATCAATGCTTTTTGGACCACAAGCTGAACATGAGTCAACAGTGTGATGCAGCAGCAAAAAAAGCTAATGCTATTCTAGGCTGCATCAACAGAAGCCTAGTGTCCAGATCAAAGGAAGTCATAGGACCACTCTCTTCTCCCATAGACCAGACCTGGAATACTGTGCCCAATTCTGGGCACCACAGTTTAAGAAGGATGTTGACAACCTGGAATGTGTGCAGAGCAGGGAGACCAAGATGATCAAGGGTCTGGAAACCAAGCCTTACGAGGAGCGCTTGAAGGAGCTGGGTATGTTCAGCCTGGAAAAGAGAAGGTTAAGGGGTGATATGATAGCCATGTTCAAGTATCTCAAGGGCTGTCACAGGGAAGAGGGAACAAGATGGGTTTTCTCCTGCTTTGGAGGGTAGGACTCGAACCAATGACTTCAAGCTGCAAGAAAAGAGATTCCAACTAAATATCAGGAAGAACTTTATGACAGTAAAAGCCGTTCAAGCGTGGAACGGTTTCCCTCTGGAGGTTGTGGACTCTCCTTCTTTGGAGGATTTTAAGCAGAGGTCCTGAATGCTTTAGCTGAGATTCCTGCATTGCAGGGGGTTGGACTAGATGGCCTTTGAGGTCCCTTCCAGCTTTATGATTCCATGATTCTATGTAGTCAGATTCTGTGTGGAATGGGGTGCTGTCTTATCCTTTGCCTCAGACAGCATATTGTCTTAAACAACCCCTGACTTTTCACAGCATGACACTTATGGAAAAGGCAGAATCCATATTAAGGATAATTAGGAAAGGAATTGGAAATAAAATTGCTGATATCATAGTACCATTACACAAATATATGGTGTAACCACATTTTGGATACTGTGTACATTTCTGGCCACCTCAAAATGGATATTGTAGAACTGGAAAATATTCAGAAAACAGCAACTCAAATGATCAACATGGAGGTTCCCACCCGCGGAGGTTCTGGGGAGAAGTCTGTTCCTGCCTGGTTTTCTAGTTGGTTGGACTCTTTTTCGTCTGAAATGGCGCTTCCCAATCTAGGCATCTTTCTGTCCTTACCCATCATTCTGCTGCATGCTCAGAGCTCACTCCACATCAGCTAGGCCGATGTTTAGTGAACCTAATCCAACTGAATTGTATGCATTCTGGTCAGGGATGGTTAAGCGCTGGCATGGTTAGGCAGCTGCTATGAACCCACCCCTTTGCAGGGGGCATACTCACAAAAGCTGACCTGGACCTTCTCCTCCACTCCTGGAGCCTGTTTGTTCTCTCTGACCCAGACCACAGTGGTAGTGAGAAGGAGGCTTAGTGGATTCCACTGTCTTCTTGCTCATGGACTCTTGGCCTGGCAAGCAAGTTGGTGGCACAACTGGTGATAATGGCCATGAGGAGGTTGACTCCTGGAGAGAGGGGAGCTCAGGGAAAGTGTCTTGCTCAAGGGGCTTCCAAAACCTGAAGTTGACACAGATTCTGGCTTAGCATGTTTGTAGGTTTGTCTGTCAATGGACCAATCTGAATGGTGGCTTCTCCCTGAGTTCCTCCCTGACTCCCTCCTACCTAGAAACCATTATTTCAATGATTTATTTGGTTTTATTTCCTGCGCTTCTGTTCTAATTCCCAGGTGATCAATAGAATCCATGCAGCTCCCGTCATGATTTTAAGCCTCCTCATAAATATCAACTCCTGACAATTTTAATACTTCCTTGAGACACATCCAGAGGTTTTCTTGTGATGAATAATTAGGACGTTATCCTAAAAAGAAGTGACTTCTTAAATTACATTGTGCTAACCAAAAGAATGGTGGTAATGACATTTTCTGGAATAACCCTCCCATGAATATGACATAAAAATAAATAAATGTCAGCAGCCTGGAATATAATGCAAAGTTTCATCAAACAGTCAAGCATGAAACATTATTAAAATAAACCCATTTAATTTCAAAGTTTTACAGTTCACCTAGGAGTGGAACCAATCGGATACTAGAAAGGAAAGGGGGGGGGACACACAAGAATAGCAAGGGAATGGAGCTTTTCTTAAATAGAGACAGAATTTATCACAGCAAAGAAGCACATGGAAAGGCTACAGAAAGCCGCCTGCAGCACACTTCTTATCATGCGCTGAAAGATAGCTATATTGAGAGCATCATTAATAAAAGATTGACACATTGTTTACTCATTTGCTTTGAACTAAAAAACAAAAACATGCAAAATAAAAAGCACAGACACATCACATCATAATGAAGAAAGCAACAGAAGCTTCTTTTTTTAAAAAAAAAGGATGTTTGATATGTCATGGGAGACAGTAGTAGCTGCTTAAGCATTCATACACCAGAGAGGCTGGAATCCTGTGAGAGAGAGAGAGAGCACAGAGTGTCTGTCGCTGCTTGGGTAATTTTAGAAATTGTGATTTTAAAGTGGATAGTGTAATTTGTGAGCTTGGACCCGTTATGCCAAATATGGGATCATGTCAAAGTCACATTTTGGTTTGCCATTTTGATTCAAAATGGTGCCCAGCATTGAAACAGCAAAGAAGACTATGGCCTCTGCCCCCAGCATCCCTCATGCTGAGTTTGGCGATGATATATTGAGAGGCAGCCAAACTGAGCCAAAGAATTGTGAAGGTATGCCAACGTAACATTTTGGTCTACCATCTTATTTCAAAATCGTGGATGGCTTAAAACAAACAAACAAAATTGTGGCTGGCACCCAAATATTGACGTCGACCACCCCCCTGGTGACTCTCATACTGAGTTGTGATGATATCTTGAGAGCAAGTCAAACCTATGTGCAAAATGAGTGAAATTGCAAAAAAAAAGTGTCATTTTGGTCTGCCAGCTAGGTTCAAAATGGCACCTGGCATTCAAACAGTGATGAAGCCCACCACCCCAACCTCAGTTTGACAATGATATCACAAGAGGTTGCAGAACCAATGCCAGAAAACCAGCTAAGTCACGTCAAAGTCATATTTTGGTCCACTTTCTTGGTTAAAAATGACTGCCAGTGTTCAACAGTCAACAAAGACTGCCATTCCCACCTTAGAAACCCTTGTGCTAAATTTGGTGGTGATATCTCAAGAGCCAGCCATACCTAAGGAGAACAAATGGACTCTTTCCCAAAATATATAGTAGACATTAGAGGTTTGGGTGAAGGAGAAGCCAGAACACTTTGCTAAGTTTAAGGTGGGTGTTCTCATCTAAACTAAATTCCATGTGCTGGCTTTGGTCTCTAGAGGCCTTGATGCAGGGGAGGGAGTCCGTGGCCCATGCTGGTGAGATGCTTGTCATCATCAATCAATTGGGAAGCACCTATGGGAACAGGCTAGCAGTAGACTCTCTCTCTCTCTGTGTGTGTGTGTGTGTGTGTAGAAATTTGCCTACTGAACAAAGGTGGAATTTACATTAATTGCTCCTCCCACTATTGCTTCTGTCCCCTGGTTTGTGCACATACATGCACTCACATATGAAGGTTGCCCAGAGAGAAATGCAGCTTTGGGGTTAAAAAAATTCCCCTAGATCTGCAGTAGGTAATTCAGACTAAATAGGCCCAGTGGAGGCTACCACAAAATTCAGTTTAAAAGGACTGTTTTACCCATTACATGTTGCATTACTGGTACTTCAAAGAAACAAAGCATCATTACTTTCATTACAAAAAATATCCCAGGCATCACTTTTCAAAACACCTTTAGAGTATGTGAAATATAGCCTAATTTAATAATCACCCATGTAGAAACAGGCTTCTGCTCAGGCGGTTAGGCAGAGCTTTTACGTCAATTATGTCTAGGCAGCAAAGGAGTCATGTATTTTTTATTCCAATTATGTCCTTTCATTATAAATTCAAGCTGGCAGGTGTGAATGAAAGACAATGGAGTCTGAAACTGCACCTCGTTAAAAGAGACGGCACTGTAATCTGAAAGAGACTGTGTTTTGTATTGTATTTATTTTTGTATTTGTTCTTTCAAAAAAGAGAGAGACTAGGTAATAAAATCAGGAAAGAAGTATTTGCGTTCTTTTTATTACAGATATCCAAGGATGTAATCCTGACTCTGGATTCCCCAGACTGAGCAGCTAAAGATGTGGCAAATCTGCGGTTCCGCCAGCTGGATCCCAGCTCAGCCAGGCTGCTCCTGCATAAGCTCCCAAACGTGGCTCAGCTGGAGATACGCTGGCATTATTAAGGGGTAGCCCACTACAGGGGGAGACCCCATATCTCCCCAACGCTCCCCTCTTTTCAGTCTGTGAAAACTTTGCTTATAAGGCAACCCGACACCATGAGCGGCAGAGTGCTAGGGCGACCCCAATCACCTGCCATCCTAATTTGCCCAGAGGCATATAAATTAGCACATGTATATTTCTTGTGCCACAGACCTGTGCCCTTTAAATAAGCTAGCAACATCCCTGCTATCCAGGACTGGCCCACCCACGAGGCAAGGTGAGATGACTGCCTAGGGTGGCAGGAGCCACAGGCACAGCAGCAGATCCGACATCCAAGGAATGCATTGCCCGCTGCTGCCACGTTGGCAGCGACAACTGCGGGGCACACCTTGGAGGGTGGATTTGCTGCCTCCTTGGCAGCCCCAGAATGCTTCCCCTACCGTCAGACCGTGGCCTCACCTTATCTCCTCCCACCCTGGTTCCCCATGTGGAACCTCCCTCTTGTTCCTGATGTGGATCTTCACTCACTCCTTCTTCCCTGGCGGGGGGGGGGCACCATTTTGTGGTTTTCCTCAGGTGCCAAATTGTCTTGCACCAGTCCTGCAACTAGAATTGTCATTGAGTTTTGCGTGAAGGAAAGCTCATCCAAGGTTAGCAGAGTCTGTGACCCACCTTCCAGTGGGTGTTCTGCTGCCCCGTGTGGTTGAACTCCTAAACTGCAAGCTGAATCACCTGCCTGGGCACTTAAGGGGCCTCAGTCCCCTGCTGCTCCTGCCCACCCAAGTTAGCCATTGGACCTGCCGGATCCTGCATAGGAAGGACTGTGATGGGACTTCCTGTTTGAGGTAAACTTTACCTGAGCCACCAGGTCTTCCCAGGTCCTGGTGCATGCTGGAGCTTTCTAATGGCCCTGTTCTAATTCTGTCTAGTCCTAACTTCTGCTCAGAGCTTGGAAAGTTCATTTTTAAAATGAACCAGTTCACATTTGGCATGTTCCAAAAGGAACTAATTCCAGTTCATGTCTGTCCCATTGCAAAAAAATGAGCTAGTTCAGTTCACTGTTCAATTCAAGTTCATCCAAATGATTCTCAGCAAATTTCCTTCAGCATTCAGATTGTTAGATCCCACTGTGCTGAAATATAAAACATACTTAAAAAGAATAAGAAACCATCAAAATACACACTCAGTGGGAAGTGAATGGTTTAATTGATTTTCCCCAACAATCATGATCTTTAAGCTTAAAGGCCTACGGAGGAGGGAACACACATAAGAGAATGAATTTGAACCAGAAAGGGTTAAAAATTCTACCACAAAAACTTAATTCACACATAGTTCATTCAGTAATTATCAGAACTACCTTTAGGTGTAGTTCAAAGATTCCTGAACCAATTCAGTGAATGTCATTAAAGCAAACAAGATACCCCCAACACCAAGGAATTCATGAGAAGCCAACAGCTTTTGCAGAAGAGTAGCAAAAATTCTTGGATGTGTCCTCAAATCACTAGCTGTGGCTGGATTCAGTGCTAGACTTAAAATGTATGCTTTCCCAGGATTCAGCATACGGAAAACAAATTATCCAAACAAGCTTTGAATATATTTTCCCTTGAAGAAATGCAGATTAAAAATATTTCCATCCCCAACACTGTTCTTGAAGGGATACTGACTGATTGCTTTAATCAAAGGATTTGGAAGAAATTAGCTCCTCTGTATCTCAAAAGGAAACTCCTCCACATGGCTTATTCAAATTATTTTCAAGAAAGAAATGGGGGGGGGGACTACATGTCTCTTACATCACTGGGGTGACTGTGCCACAACATCTTATTAAGCTTCAGTCCCAGGAAAACAGATTAGCTGTGCAAAGAATATTCTACTCTCTATTACCTTCTTGAATGTTTGCAGCTTTCCAAATAGAGTTGATAAATAAATGAGAGTCATTTGAAGAGTCAGTGTTCGAGATGCTTAGTCTATTACAATGTATTCCTGTATTTTCTCCTTGAGAATTATGTGCTGCAAGTTCACTGACTGATCTGAGACTGAGGTTTATAGCTGAGCCTCAGTGTTCCATGGCTACAGAATAGGAACAATGCCATCTCTGTAGTATAAATGCAACATAGCACATTTCGTATATGGCTGAAATGGGATGTCCTTTGGAATCACCCCACGTGAACATGATGTACCACTTAATCCTCCTCCTCCCCCCAAATTGCCACAATGAAGTGTCTTGCCTCCAAGCTATTTGTTAACTTGAACCACCTGCTTGCATGAAGTCCCTTTTTCCTGTTTGTGGCATATATGAGAGTGAGTTCTGCTGTCGCAACATTGCCCACCAGCTCATTTTATTGGGATGCCAAATCCTCCCACTCATGTGCTGTTCCCATGCTCATTTGTGAAATATTTCCATCCATAGCAGCCAGAGCTCAGTGACAGATCATCTGCTCTGCATGCAGAACAGCTCAGGTCCAGCCCATCATATCTCCAGGCAGGACTGGGAATGTCTCCTGTCTGAAACCCTGGAGAGCTGCTGCCAGTCAGTGTAAACAATACTGAGCTTGATAGACCAAGGGTCTAATTCAGTAGAAGGCAGCTTCCTGTGTGCCACCTCCCCAGCCATGCTCTATATTCCCAGCACCAGAATGTCCCCTGCCTTTGCTTAACCCTCTGCTCAGCTACACAGAAGCCAAGTGGGAATCAAGACCCTGCTGGCACGTGTTGAACACTTCCCTCCCCCACATCAACCACAGAGAAATTTATCTCGGCATTCAGCTGAAACAATTGCAAATCATTATCTATGCCCTTGTACAGCAGCAATTAAAAGCCTGTGGCCAGTTCCCCTCATCAGTTAAACATCATAAAGAACAACACAGTTTAATTTGTTACAACATTTTTATTTTATTTATTTATTACTTTTTGGCTTTCTGCTTCTGACTAGGAGCCTCTGGCTGGGCTCCAAATGTATCTCTGTCTTGGAGCTGGTTCCCATGGCAACTTGAATCAAGTGATACAGGCAGTGGTCGAATGGCGGCTGGGCTGTCAGCAACACCATCGTGGAGCTCTCTGATCACACAGTTGCAGCTCTTGACCATGATGGTGAGCCAGTCATTTGGGCTGAACGTGTGAGCTGATCTGAGAAAATCTGAAAACGTGTGAGCTGATCTGAGCTTAGTAGGCTACATTGCAGCCATGCAAAAATCAGAGGAACTTGCAGGATTTCCTTCCTCAGGTGCAAGAATAACATGTCTAATCTGAGAAGAGCTCTGGTAGACCAAATACATTTCTAGTCTTGTTTCCCACAGTGAGCAACCACTGCCTCTTGGGAAGCCTACAACTGGTCCTGAGGGTGAATTGTTAGGAGGTTTGCTGCATAATTGCTCCAGATGGGTTGGCTGATACATTCTCAACAAGGGAGGCCATTAGAAGGTGTCAGTCCCTGCTCTTACTTAACGATGGGGCCTGGTGTGAGGTCTGTCTGTGAAAGAAACTGAATTTTTAAAAGAGTGAATACAGTCAGAGACTGCTGCGCTAGAGGCATCCTGCTACAATACAAGTGCTTCCATCTGTAGGAAATTAGCAGGGAAACCTAACAAATTCACATTTGCAGGGAAACTAGAATGTTTGTTTACAAAGCTATTTTACTACCAACATTAGTACGATTGTGAAAAATGGACCACTTATAAACTCTCACCCAGAAACATAGAATCATAGAATCATAGAGTTGGAAGAGACCACAAGGGCCATCCAGTCCAACCCCCTGCCAAGCAGGAAACACAATCAAAGCCTTCCTGACAGGTGGCTGTCAAGCCTCTGCTTAAAGACCTCTGAAGAAGGAGACTCCACCACACTCCTTGGCACAAATTCCACTGTCGAACAGCTCTTACTGTCAAGAAATTCTTCCTAATGTTTAGGTGGAATCTTCTTTCTTGTAGTTTGAATCCATTGCTCCGTGTCCACTTCTCTTCTTCTTTGGTCAAGTAAGATTGTCTTTCATGAACACGGTCTTAACAGTGAGTCCGTAAGTGACTGTGGAGGCCAATTCTGGATCCACACATCCTTCCACAGTGGGGACATAGGTTTCTGGGCAGGAGTTGATCACGGTGAGGGTTTGCCAAACGTGCCTTCCTCTTAGCACGTTTCTCTCCTTTGTCCCGAGTCTGAGCATCTTCAAAGTCCACAGCACCTTTGGTAAAGACTGTTCTCCAACTGGAGCACTCACAGGCAAGTGTTTCCCAGTTGCCAGTGTTTATACTACATTTTTTTTAGATTTGCCTTTAAAGAGTCTTTAATCCTCTTTTGTTTACCACCAACATTATGCTTTCTATTTTTAAGTTCAGAATAGAGTAGTTGCTTTGGAAAACGATCAGGCATCCGCACAACATGACCAGTCCAACGAAGCTGATGTTGAAGAATCATTGCTTCAACACTGGTGATCTTTGCTTCTTCAAGTACACTGACATTAGTTCACCTGTCTTCCCAAGTGATATGTACAATTTTTTGGAGACACCGTTGATGGAATCTTTCAAGGAGTTGGAGATGGCGTTTATAAGTGGTCCATGTTTCACAAGCATACAGTAAGGTTGATAGTACAATAGCTTTGTAAACAAGCATTTTGGATTCCCTGCGAATGTCCTGGTCCTCAAACACTCTGCCCTTCAGTCGGGAGAAAGCTGCACTCGCAGAGCTCAGGCGATGCTGCATTTTGGCATCAATGTTGGCCCTTGTGGAAAGATAGCTACCCAGGTAAGAGAAATTCCTTCCAGTAGCACCTTAGAACCCAACTAAGTTTGTTCTTGGTATGAGCTTTCATGTGCATGCACACTTCTTCAGATACACTGAGACAGAAGTCACTATATATAAGCGTCTGGTGACTTCTGTCTCAGTGTATCTGAAGAAGTGTGCATGCACACGAAAGCTCATACCAAGAACAAACTTAGTTGGTCTCTAAGGTGCTACTGGAAGGAATTTTTTTATTATTATTTTGTTTCGACTACGGCAGACCAACACGGCTACCTACCTGTAACAGGTAAGAGAAGTGATCGACATCACAGAGGGGTTGTTTTGTGCTTGTTTGTGCATTTGTGAGAGGACCTCAGCAGCTACGGGGTAGTTGTGGTTAAAGAGATAACGTTCTTTCCAGAGCAATGCAATAGCTTATCTTTCAAAAGCTTATCTTTTAGAAGCAGGTGGCGCAGTGGTCTAAATCACAGAGCCTAGGGCTTGCTGATCGGAAGGTTGGCAGTTTGAATCCCCGCGACGGGGTAAGCTCTCGTTGTTTGGTCCCAGCTCCTGCCCACCTAGCAGTTCAAAAGCACATCAAGTGCAAGTAGATAAATAGGTACCGCTCCGGTTTCCGTGCGCTGCTCTGGTTTGCCAGAAGCAGCTTAGTCATGCTGGCCATATGACCCAGAAGCTGTCTGTGGACAAACACCGGCTCCCTTGGCCTATAGAGTGAGATAAGCGCGCAACCCCAGAGTTGTCCGTGACTGGACCCTAACGGTCAGGGGTACCTTTACCTTTACCTTTACCATCTGCTGAGCGTAGGGGGCATATGCCATGATTTATTGGCCCATAGATGGTCTCTGTGGCTTTAAGGAAACTCTGTGCATCATGAGTGTCGGCTAAGTGCTGGATCTCTTGAGGGTTTTTTTTTAATCCACCAGGTGTTCTTTAGTTCTCTGGTTCTTCTTTGAACCTCAGCCTTAGCATTGGCATAGACTTCTTTCTTTGTGACACAGTTTCTAACTCTTTGCCAGATCTGAAAGGCCTTCCTTTTCTTGTCAATAATGTGTTCAGTCTCACTACCATTCTCATCAAACCAATCCAATAGTTTGTTCACAGGCTGCAATAATGGATGTCCAGTGTTCCTTGATGTTATCATGGAACTCTGAAAGCAGGTGGTCCTTATGTTCCCACCGTGGAAGGATGTGTGGTTCCAGAGTTGGCCTCCACAGTCACTTATGGACACACTGTTAAGACCATATTCATGGAAGTCAATCTTACTCGGCTACAAGTGATCACCAAAGAAGTAGTAGAAGATTGTTTTTAAACATACTTTATAAGTTGTTGCCTGATTCTTTATTAAACAGGTTAAGTAGGGGGAGGCAAGATTACTTTGTAGCTGGACTTGCTCAAAACAAGGTTTTACAGTCTAATTCCTATGCTTTCCATTTTTGCTGCTGATTGGATTTTAAAACTCTTTTCAACCAACACATGTAGAGACCTGGAGGGATAAATTGCAATTAATATACCCTCCCCTACCTATTAAAACCCCTCCCACACAATCTGTATCGGCATTCTGCTGGCTTTTGAAGTTGCCTCCTGTTTTAATTGCTGTGTCATTTTAGTGCAATTGTCTTATCTGTTTTATTATAGATGTTTATATTTTAAATGTTTGCGCAACTGGTTTTTATACTTGGTAAACCACTTACCCAAGGCCAATTTTATTATGTGGTATGTAAATCAAATCATCACCATCTTGGCATGCAGCGCTTTTTCTCTGTCTCACTCTCTGTTTCTCTCTCCCCTGAACTGATGCAAGGGTAGAAGGACTATTGCTTTGCTAGAAGCACTATGCTGTTTGTCTGCATCTCAACATATACATTTCCAAAGAAATCAAATCCTGCAAAAAAAATCTCCTGTAATCTACAAGGAATCCCAACCCTGGTAAATGATGTCCTTAGAAAAGTAGGGAGCACATAACTACATTGATGTAGATTGGAGTCCTTTAATGATATACCCAGATATACATATACATACATATATACATATATTCATATATATGTTTGTGTGTGCGTGTATTTCTTCAACATTTATGAATTACATTAATATTGCAGCTTTCCTCAAAGGAGCTCAAAGTGGTGTACATGGTTTTCTCCCTGACCCATTTTATCCTCACAACAACCCTGTGAGGTAAGTTAGACTAAGAGGCAGTCACTGGTGGGGAGGAGTTAATTTAAAAACTTTGTCAGAACACTCATAAAGAAGACTCAGGAGACCACAACAGGGGAGGGATTTATTTATTGCAATACTGCAAAACTATACACACTGCCCAAGGTTGCGCCCCAAGGAGGTCACTTTGGTGCTGCTAATGTAGTGGTTTGACTTCACCCCTGGAGGTGCACTCCAATGTCTCTCAAGACAGATGGATGCCAACAAGAGAATATGCAAATAAATACGGTAGGTAACATACTTACTTACTTACCTACTGCAAATAAATCAACAACAACAACAACAAAATAGTCTGGTCAGGAAAGTTCCCTAAGCTGAAAAGATCCTCTCTCTCTGCTCTTCTGAGCAGGTCTACAGGCTCAACCTGTGGCCTTCCTCCTTGTTACCAGAGCCTTGGCTGACCTTGACATGCAAAGCATGGCCCTGCAGGTTTGGCCTTCTGGCAGCTCTATGTGCCAAGACTTAAGGGTATCCCATGGCCCCCCAAAGTGAGTTGGCACTGGGTGCCCCAAGAGTACCCTGAGTACTCCACCAGATGTAAAAAAGGGGGGGGGGAGAAGTCCTGAACCAAAAGTCAATTAAACCAACCAAAATTGCCACTTCTACAGGATGCTCCCAGCAGTATGAAGTAGGCAAACAAAGGAAGCCCCAAGGCCACACAAGGATTCCCCCCCCCAAAAAAAATCCAATGCAGCCCCCAAACAGCTGACTAGCAGAAGCCCATATTGCAACAGGAAGACACTGCATCAAGTTTTGGAATGAGCTGGCTTATAAAGCCTGGTCTTTCTCCCCAAGCAGCCTGATTGGCCAACTCCTCCAACAGGCTCTACCATCCAGAGGGGGAGTTGGAGGTATGACAAATATGGTTCCCCCTTGAGGAGAGGAACCTCATAAGCAGATGTAAATTTTTGTCATAATGCACAGCAAAGTTTTACCAGTTTCAAACTCAGGTAGCAGTTAAAAGTTTGTACACAGTTGTCTCTGTTCTCCCCAGCCCCTGAGCATGTTGTCAACTCTGCTTTTGATGTCTTGAAAGCAGTGCCAAGGCTCCCATGTCAAAACATAAAGGTGGTTGCTTTCAATTTATAGATAGGAAAAGGGAGTTTGATTCCTTTGTGCTCCATAAGAGCTGGACAGTAAAACTTTAATCCCTAGAAGAGTTGAAGCAGTAGACTTTATGGGGAATAAAAATCCTTCCTGTCAGTGATGTCAGATCACATATAACTCAAACCTCTAGACAATTTAAACCCAGTTTACAAAAAGCAGAACACGGTGTGTCTTCTGTTGTCGGGGTAATCTGATCTCATTAGGCCAACCCTCTGCAATGAAATTAGTGTTACATGACATTCCAAGTCTGCTAGTGTTACTAGTCCATTTGTTTGCTATTAGCAGAGGCAGCAAAATATGCCTGATATACATTCTCTTTCCCCTTCCTCCTCTGAAAAAAAAAAACATTCAGAGAGCTGACTCCATCTGAAGGAGCAGTAGAATATTAAGGAGTTTTGCTGCAAATTGGAGAGAGTGTGAATATGCATCCCATTTCTGACCATACTCCTTGCTTTCAATAGTAGTAACGGAACAACATTTAGGAATGTGCATGGAGCAAGAGATTTGGGCTTATTTTCTGCTGCTCGCAAACAACCTCATTTTAAAAATAAAATAAACCTGGCTGCCAAAAAGCCAGACTAGATGCTGAGTTTCCTGGCTGATAATGAATAATTGTTTTAGCAATGCTTTGCAGAAGGAGTTCTTTTTTCTTTATTTCTTTTGAAAACAAGAAGGCATGCATATATTCTCCTGTCTGCACAATAACTTTCTGACTTTCTTTGGTGCAAATTGACCAACTCAAATCCTTTGCACAATGTTAAGCTTGTAGCCGCAACATTTACAATGTTGACTCCATACAATATAATTTTGTGGGATGTGATACATAAGTAGCAGTCAAGTACAAAATTCCTAGTTTTCCTAGAGTGGGCATGCGGGGGAATGTTTGGTCCAGCCAGTCGAAAACTTCCTGTTTCCTCCTGGCTGGGACATACTTCCTTTTGCATGTGACTAGAGTTGGGCGTGACCTTACATGTCCAGGTAACAAAAGGGACAGGGCACACAGCCCCCCCCTCTCTCTTTGACTTCCTCCGTCATTGGAGCAGCAGCTTTTAGCTAGAAATGCTCTGTTGGCTTCCAGCCACCAGAGGACACTGGGACTATCTCTATATGGGATAGATCCACATGTACATACTTTGTAACTAAGTCTGCCTTCAGGGATCTAACTGCGAAGTGAATGAGTGGGTAAACTACTTCTATATAGTTTACTCAAGATTCTGGCATGTTTATTCTTTTAAGAGGGATATAAGAGAACTTACCAGGAATCTAATTTTGAGAGGCTTAAACAAGCCTGCAATCAGCTATCTGCTGTTGCAGATATGAAACAGGGGAATGAAAACTCTGCTAAGTTATGGAACTTGCTAGCACAAGTTAGGAAGCATATTAATAAACAATATACAGTGGCACCTCGGGTTAAGAACTTAATTCGTTCCAGAGGTCTGTTCTTTTATTATTATTATTATTATTATTATTATTATTATTATTATTAACAAAATTTCAATACATACAAATCAATCAATACCATTATACAAATTCCCCCCTTTCCCCCCTCCCGGACTTCCCCCAGCTTCTCCAGCTGCTTTCTTCTTCACCTTCATATTACTTCTGCATATTATACATTTGTAAATATTGCTCTCGTATTGTTCAAATTCGTATTCTACCAATAAAATGTGTGTATGTTTAATCAAATCCTGCCAATGATTCTACTTCTCTTTGTTGTTTTTTCAGATAACTTATAAAAATTTCCCATTCTTCCTTAGAATTCTACCACTTCTACCATTTTGGGGGGCTGGGGAGGGGGACAGTAGCAGAAACTGATGTACCTTTCATCTTTCTGGTGTATTCTCTATGTTTTCAACAACACGAAATTCAGTATCTGCTGTGACAAATTCACTCACGGAAGTCCCTGGGCCTTCTTTTGAAAGGAAGTTGCTAAGCAGATCTTCTCAGAGACATAATACAATTAGCATTCACTGTATGCATTTCACACCTTCTTCTTGACAAACGTGACCCTGAGATCTGCATGAGAGTCTGACAGAAAAAGTTCAGTATTCAACTTTGCATGCCCTTAGAAGTGTTTCCATTTAAGCAAAACAAATGATGGAAGGATTCCATCCCCACAATCATTTGATCAAAGAAGACATGTAAAGAGCATCCCTCTAAGTCCCCAAACAGCCACACACTGGTACTCCTGAAGTACACAATATAAAAACCTGTACATCAAGAAGACAGGGAAACAGGGAATTAGAATTTGCTTCAGTTTTGCTTGAATAAAGTGCCTGGGGCAGGAGACTCCCCCCTCCCCCTCTGTTGTCACCAAGAGAGTGTCATTTGAGGTTGATCAGACTGAGGCATTTCCAAGACAAAACGTTGCATGGGGAGATGAGGGGGCAATCCTGTCTAGCAGCCCTTCCCAAGACCCCAACTCCAGGATCGGGGGTGCAGGTAGAGGTCAGAGGAGCCTTGTAGGTTTCTATGATTCTCTGCTGGGATAAAGGAATGCTGTCTTGTCCTAACCAGGACCAGAAGTGATGGGGCTACTTGAGCATGGCATAGTCAAACCAAAGTTTCAGGATCTTGGACAGCTCTAGCAACTGCACAACTGAGTGGTTTTTTTCATCTGTTTTGGGCTCAGCTACCCCCCCCCCCCAAGGCAGAGGACTACCCTTACTGAAGATGAAGAGTCTTGAAGGAGTTGTCCTCTAGCCCAGAGCCCAGCACTCCTCAGCAGTTACAGTGTTCAGTTAAGACCCCAGAGACCAGGGTTTTAGTCCCCACTCATCCATGAAGCTCACTGGGTGGCCTTGGGCCAGTTGCTGCCTTTCAGCCTAACCCACCTCACAGGGTTGTTGTGAGGATGCAATGGATAGAGGGAGAACCATGAACACTGTCTTGAGCTCCTCAGAGTAAATTGGGCTATAAATGCAATTAAAAAATCATCCTGATACCATTAACTTCTCTCAGTCTTGTGGCTGCTCCTCTTCTTCATTGGGGGTGTGAGTCTAAGAGCTTCCCCTGCTGGAAGGTAAACTCACCTTCCAATTTTGATATTGGGCGATGGGACACCTTTCTGTTCTACCTGCACTCTGCTACAGCTCCCAGTGTTTGCTAGTTCACCCCAAATTTCAGTTCTTTTGCCCAGAGGTGGGATGCTATGTCCTGCCAGATGTTGTTGGACTGCCCTTGCCATCCTTCATGGAGATTGGCTGTGCTGGCTAGGGCTGAGGAAGTCCAGCAACATTTGGAGGGCCACTGGTTGCCCATCTCTGACCTAGTCACCAACATAGCTATGTAGATCTACAAATGTTCACTTATGAGGGAGGGGTAAATATTTTCAGGCTGAGCAGAGAATCTGTGAGGCATCATGATAATCTGGAAACTATTTCTGAGGAAGTATGTAACCCACAATGTTACTTGTTTCCTTTTGAAGGTCAAATGCCTTAGCTGTCAACCTTGTTCATGTCTAGCAACTGATTTTAAGTACCCAGTTTTAGGTTATTTGAAGAATTCAGAGAACTATTAACAGAGGAGATTGACTGTACAGTGCAGTTCAGGATAGAAAGATTTGGAGTTTCAGTCAAACTTTAACAGAAGAGTCCATTTTTGATTATGTTGATATCAAAGTCCACCGAAATATTCCCAAAATGCAGCCAACCTCAACCTTTCATTCCAAATGTGTGTGTGTGTGTGTGTGTGTGTGTGTGTAGAGGGGGGGAAATACTACCCCTCACCCCTGATGTACAACAAAAAATTACAAAAAGTGTAACTCCATAAACATAACTTAGAATTATTATAAAATTGACTGCCTCACCTTCCTAAGTTTAAACCACTGAATAGACCTGTTGGTATAAAAAGGTTTCCATGAGATGTCCGACAGTAGCCAGGATGCCTGCTAAATCCCTGTGGGAAGAGCATTCCACAGTGTGGAGCTGAGGACACCAGGGCCACCTCCATACCGTACATTGAAGGCACTAGGATACCACTTTAAACAGCCCTGGCTTCATCCAAAGAATGCTGGGAGCTGTAGTTTGTTAAGGGTGCTGAGGGCTGTTAGGAGGCTCCTATTCTCATGTGACTTAATTTCAGGGTTGTGGGTTAGAGCCCCATGTTGGGCAAAAAATTCTTGCATTGCAGGGGGGTTGCACTAGATTACCCTTGTGGTCCCTTTCAACTCTACAATTCTATGATTCTAAGCTACAATCCCCAGAGTGGTTTAACAATCAATCCATAGCCATAGGGAACTCTTGGAAGTGTAGCTCTGTGAGGAGAACAGGGACCTCCTAACCACTATCAGCACCCTTAACAAACTATGACTCCCATATTTCACCAGGATTTACTTAAGAACATCAAAGCCCCATGGGGATCTAAAATGGGGAGTCAGCCCCTAGGAGATGCCAGAGATTGAACCAAGGACTTTCTGCATTCAAACCATATATTCCAGCATTGAGATTCTGCCTTCTGTCTCCAACCTTGTCTTTTAACACAGACATATCTGTAAATTCATAGATGAACAAGATGTCCCAGGTCTCTCTATCTCACCCTTGGATTCTGCCTTGACCACGGCCCCTCTGGCCAAGGCTCAGCTCTCCTCAATCCTGTTCTCTGTCCTCCTTGAGTGCTTTGGCTTGGCTGGGGTGTGTTATTGAACAGGGAGAATGTGATGCCTCTCGCTAGCAGGAATGAAGGTTCTGGGTGTGTTGAAACCTCTTACTTTTGTGCGACTGGAATGTCACCTGGTGTACAAAGGTAAGAATCACTTTCCTTAGCCTGGTCACTTTGCCCTCTGACCAGGCACCCACTGTCTACCCAAGGGCAACGCAGGCCTACGGCTGGAGAAATTCCCCACCTCTGTCTTAGAGCCCTGCTCCATTTTGCTTCCAAAGTGTTGCAATTGTACAGCATCTTAATATACAGGATAGCCCTTTTAAAGGACTTGCATTTTTTTATTTCTTTTGCCCTTTGATCACTTTAGTTGTCTCCATCTTTCTTTGCAGCCCATAGATGAAAGAAAATATTTATCTTAGCAATGGGGGGAAAGGGTGAGTTTAGTGAAAAAAGACTAAGGTGACCAATTCACGATATAATAATTAAAAAAAAATCTAAAATTGAGAGAGAGAAATCCTTCTTACTTTTTTCTTATGAATTCTATTTGCAAGCTGCAATTGCAAAAAAACAACAACAAAAAACACCTGCAAAGGAATTTATCCTGCGCAAATCACATTAAAATAGATGGGGGCATGATCTCCAATCTTTTTTCTTTCCTAATTATCACATCTCACCACCAACAAGACTAGCATATTTACAATGCTTGAGGATGGCCTCTAAAAAATTCATTATATCCTTGATGACCACTTTCACACTCTAAACTAATCTGTAGTACAATCCAACCCTGTTGAAATGCCGTGCTTTATGGTGTGTAGAAAATAATCTATCACTGCACCTCTAGACTGCTTTGTAATGATGGAGGCGTCATCTTGTAGTAGCTGCAGTCCATGAGCCACGGAACATGCAAAAAGTATATTATGACAAAATACATCATTGTTAAGTTTATTTTCTCATATTCTAGCTATTGATTTTCCACTGGCATTGCAAGTTTGTGAGGTGTGGGTACCAAATGATATATGATTATTAGTAGGGTTTCACAGAACTCATCAGCTCTGAAATCAATTGTATTATTCAGGTGCAGCTTGTGTTCATTTTGACAGGGCTTATGTAGAAGAAAGCCCTAACGCACAGGGTCCTCATAGGTCAAAACTGGCTTTCTGCTGCTTTCCTTCATGCCTGTAACACTCTCCTGAAGCACCAGAGAGTCTCTCCCTCTCCCTTTTGTCAATACTCTCTAAATCTTCATTCTCATTTTAGGAAAACCTAAGGAAAGAGATGAAGCTAGAGATGTGTGCATCCCTGGCATTTCTCAGTAGGTCTAAGGCCACATTCCCTCAAAGAATTCTGGGAGCTGTAGTTTGTTGAGGGTGCTGAGAGCTCCCCTCAGAGCTACAATTCTCAGCGATAGATCTCTCTTAACAGGAAACTCTGGGAACTGTAGCTATTGGAGGGGAAAGGGGATTTCCTAACAAGCACCCTTAACAAACTACAGCTCCCAGGACTCTTTTGGGGAAGCCATGGCAGTTCAAAGTTGATCTGGCCTAAGAGGAATGATCCTGGCCTGAAACTCTGAAGAGCTGCTGTCAGTCAGTGTAGGCAACACTGGACTAGATGGACCACTATCCCCCCTTTTCCTTCAAGGAGCTCAAGGTCACATGGTTCCCCTCCCCCTTGCTTCATCCCCTCAAGAACTCTGTGAGGCGGCTTAGACTGAGAGGCAGCTTCAGGGCCAAGCGTGGATCTCCCAGGTCCCAGACCTTCCTAGTATATTGTGACCTCAGTTTTCATGCATTGTGAAGCACAATGCTCAGGTACAGTGATGGATGTGATCAATTCTGAAACCAGTTACCCATGAATAAGGGCAATTATTGACAGGACAGCTCATAACTAAGAACAAGCCAGAAGCGATTCTTTTCTAGTACTGCCATATGGCACTAATGAATTATATCAAGGAGTCTTTGAAGCACATATGATGTATACACAGCTTCCCCTCAACCTCCAGATTCAACGCATCACAGGATCATGTTAAACAAATACAACAATCTTTCACATATTAACATGTCATAGAGATCTATGGATGGATAGATAGATAGATAGATAGATAGATAGATAGATAGATAGATAGATAGATATACCTGTAGATAGGATTGCTTAAGAGATGGACCTCATGAGCCAATGACAAGGATCTCCTTGAGCAACCATTTCCTCAGACGTGCTTGCCAAAAGGCAAACATTGCTACAGATGGAATAATTGGCAAAGACAAGACTTCACCAGGTAACAGGTAACAGATGTCCAGATGGAATGAACTTACCTGGAGGATCTAGGGAAATATCTTTATCTATTCCATGTTTCAGAGAATCAGAGCCTGTGAGCAAGCCATTAAGGGGAAATACAAGCTCTTACCCTTTACTTGCTCTTTCCAGGCCCAGGTCTGGACTCTAAAGCTCTGCATAGGAGAATGCACGGGAACTTTCCCCAGAAATACCCACTATTTAAAGCTGAAGCACAACAAATGGAAATTCAGGTTTTTCGTGCATTGCTGTTTGCTCCGATTCAGTTTTAAAGAGTGGGGTTTTGTGGGGGGACGGACTCCGGAGCCCAAAAGAAAAAAAGAGTGCTCAGACATGGAGCTTTAAACCACAGGCTGTGCCTGGAAAGCATGGAGGAAATGTAGGTGTGGACAAGCCCTCACTTGGGGGACAGGGTGGGGCACCAGAGGGCTCCCCCAACGATGAGGGTGGCTTCTCCTCTCTTACAACTCAACATCATGATCCTACCAGAAAGATATTGATAATGGCAGCATCTTTTGTCACCAGGTATCATGGATGTTGAATAATGAACCCAATTAATACCTACTCACTAGTCCTGGAATTCGTCCCATAATGAAAACTGTACCAAGTGGGGGAGGCTCATTCACTTCAGTTTTTCACTTGCCCAAAACAAATGTGTGCCCCCAGTTCATGGCACTTTAGTTACGACCCAGACTTTGCTGAATTTAACCTTACAATTCTACAAGAGGGTGGGTGTTGTTCTTTTGGCAAACCACGTAAGTCTCTCAAGACAAGAGGGCAACCACAACTTCAATTGTTATGTCAAAGGCAATCCTTACAGCTGCAAGGATGCTGCTTGCCCAGAGCTGGAAAGATGATGATGATGATGATGATGATGATGATACTTTTTATTTGTACCCCGCCCATCTGGCTGAGTTTCCCCAGCCACTCTGGGCGGCTCCCAGTCGAGTGTTAAAAACAATACAGTATTAAATATTAAAAACTTCCCTAAACAGGGCTGCCTTCAGATGTCTTTTAAAAATAGGATAGCTGCTTATTTCCTTGACCTCTGCTGGAAGGGCATTCCACAGGGCGGGTGCCACTACCAAGAAGGCCCTCTGCCTGGTTCCCTGTAACTTTGCTTTTCGCAGTGAGGGAACCACCAGAAGGCCCTTGGAGCTGGACCTCAGTGTCCGGGCTGAACGATGGGGGTGGAGACGCTCCTTCAGGTATACAGGACCGAGGCCGTTTAGGGCTTTAAAGGTCAGCACCAACACTTTGAATTGTACTCGGAAACGTACTGGGAGACAATGTAGATCTCTCAAGAGATCTACATTGGCGGCCACTCCCAGTCACTAGTCTAGCTGACACATTCTGGATTAATTGCAGAATTAAGATGATGATACCTATGAGGGTGGACTGGCAGATGAAATTATTGGACCATGCAGAGATGGCAAGATTAACTGGGAAAATCAGAAATCAGGAGGATCAAAACTTCAACATAGAATGGGACAAATATAGATTATATCTGAAAGACCACTGTAAACACTTGAACTCTTTGGCAGGCTTTAACTAACTCTTGCAATGATACATAGACTTTGCATATAATGGAGGACTGTTAACTAGATGGACTTATAATATGCAGTTGAAAAAGTTACTTAAAGAACCCACAGAGGGGAGGAGGGAAGTCCTAGGATTCGAAAGAATCTTGTGTAAAATTCTAATATTTGCAAGAATATTATTTCTGTGAATGAACTTGTAAAATCATATACATATACATACATATATATATATATATATATATATATATATATATAGCAATCCTTCAACAGGGACCCAAGCACTAAGGCCGGTAGTTATGAAGGAATGCAAGAATGATGACACTCAGTAAAAGTTATGGTGCAGCACCCAATAATTCTGATGTCAGCTGTAATGGGCATATCAGTCTATGACTCCCAGGGTGTTAATAGACTAAGTGGCTTATATTATGGAATAATCAATTTACCAGAAACCCTGTTTGGAGAAAATAAACACTATATCTGGAGAGTGGTCTCTTTCCTCCAGGTTCACATTATACTACTGTGCTGAAATTTTTTTCTTCCCCGCCCCAACCATTCTCCACCAATTAATGAGAAAAGAAATGGCATGTGAAAATTATGACAGGACAGCATTTTTTTCATTAATTTCTGATGGATGCAGTTCTGCTTTTCTGTTGCACTTCTTTCTTTTTTAATGTTTGATGTTTTGTTGTTTTTTATATGTTGTAATGGGTGGGTGCTGTAGTCTAAACCACAGAGCCTAGGGCTTGCCGATTGGAAGGTCGGCGGTTCAAATCCCCGCGACGGGGTGAGCTCCTGTTGCTTGATCCCTGCTCCTGCCCACCTAGCAGTTCGAAAGCACGTCAAAGTGCAAGTAGATAAATAGGTACCGCTCCGGCGGGAAGGTAAACGGCTTTTCCGTGCGCTGCTCTGGTTCGCCAGAAACGGCTTAGTCATGCTGGCCACATGACCCGGAAGCTTTACGCCGGCTCCCTCGGCCAATAATGCGAGATGAGCGCCACAATCCCAGAGTCGTCCACAACTGGACTTAACAGTCAGGGGTCCTTTACCTTTATGCATCACGAGCATATCAAATAACTCTACAGTCTGGAATAGGCAAACAAGAGGAGTCTCGAGGCCAGTGGCGGAACTTCATGCTCCGGCACCGGGGGGGGGGGGGCAGAGAGCAGGCAGGGGCAGGTCTGGCGCACGTTCTAGGGGCGGGGTGAGCCGCCTGCGGAGGCGTGATGCCCAGCGCTACCGGGGGGGCAGCCGCGATGGCACCCTGTCGGGATCGCACTGCCGGGGGCGGTGCGCTCCCCCCGCACTCCTCTTCCTCCACCAGTGCTCGAGGCCCTGAAAAAATTCCTACTCAGTCCCCAGAAATGGTGATTAGCAAAGAGCCACACTGCAGAGGGAGGGAGCAGACTTAAATAGCAGCCCAATTGCTTGCCTCTTATTGGGCACTCCTGCCCATGCGATCCCCAAGACCCATGGGAGGGATGAATTTGTGTCTTCTCTCAAGACAGGCTGTGTGGCAAATATAACCCTGTTAAAGGGCAGGAGTGACATTCTGCAGCCTCCCTGGGTGCCTGCACATTGTGAGAATTTCGTGGCATCCTTGGCTGGGCTTTCCTGTCACTGTGAATGCTTCTGACTGTTTGCTTTCATTTTTAAACAAATCAGTATAGGGTTTTTTAAAAAAAAGATAAAAGGAAAGACGTCTTAAAAATTAAACTAGCCTGTTCACCAGTCTTGGGTTCTGACTATTTAGTCTCCTGAACATCTCACATTTCCATCTCAGGATCCCAGTGGAAGACATTGTGAGGTTATTCCTCCCATGAGGCTTTTGCTGATCTGGAGGTGTGGGCATTCAGGGAGACTGCAGAGAGTTGGGGAAATGTTTAATGGAAATAATAATAATAATAATAATAATAATAATAATAATAAACAACTTTTATTTGTATCCTGCCCTCCCCGGCTGAGACTGTGCTCAGGGCGGCTAACATCAAATATATAACATTGGTATAAAATCAAACAATAATTAAATTACCTCCTAAAAACAAGTCAGGATCAAATTAAAATCTAATTAGATGGCTTTCCTCAGGATTAGGGTTGGGAACAGTAAATGTTCATCAGGCCCAACTGTTTATGCTGATCTTATATGGGCCTGTGAGAACGCTGGAAGGCCTCTTTCATACTAGTCCTTATAATAATAATAATTTATTATTTGTACACCGCCCATCTGGCTGGGTCTCCCCAGCCACTCTGGGCGGCTTCCAGTAAATATTAAAATACATTAACACATCACAGATTAAAAATTAAACAGGGCTGCCTTCAGGTATTTTCTAAATGTCATGTAGTTGTTGATCCCTTTGACCTCTGCTGGGAGGGCGTTCCACAGGGCGGGCGCCACTACCGAGAAGGCCCTCTGCCTGGTTCCCTGTAGCTTTGCTTCTCACAGTGAGGGAACCGCCAGAAGGTTCTACAAAAAGAGAAGGGGAGTCAGGCTGAGCCCTGACCAAAGGCCTGGCAGAACAACTCCATCTTGCAGGACCTGCGGAAAGATGTCAAATCCCGCAGGGCCCTGGTCTCTTGTGGCAGAGCGTTCCACCAGGCCAGGGCCACGGCTGAAAAGGCCTTGGCCCTGGTCGAGGCCAGCCTAATCTCCCTGGGGCCCAGGATCTCCAAGCTGTTATTACTTGCAGACCATAAAGTCCTCTGTGGGGCATACCAGGAGAGGCGGTCCCCACAATCACAACCCACTGATCACTCTCAACCATCTTGCTACTACAGTGGACCCTCGACTTACGAAGGTAATCCGTTCCGATGGGACCGTCAGATGTCGAAAAAATCGTAAGTCGAGTCCCCATAGGAATGCATTGAGGAGAAAAAATTCGTAGGTCGAAAAAAAAACCCATCTAAACTTCGGGAGTCGAGGAAACCCTATCTAAAACGGCCGTGACTTCCTTTCGGAAGTCGAAAACATTTGTAGCCGCGCGGCCACTTTGTTCCCTCATAACTTGAAAAATACAGAAGTCGGGTCAGTCGTAAGTCGAGGGATCACTGTATGATATAAGCTCAGCCCTGCGCCTTCTGAAATGCCCAAGAAATCCCAAGTGCTCTGTGGATGCTCAGAAATATGGGAGCCTCTTCCAAAGAGGAATAAAGCTTTCAAGAGACCGGAGGACAAATTCCGGCACAGCACTAATATCTCAAGTATTCTGAGGACTGAAAGAGTGCAATATAAATGCAAAAATATTGTGGTTATGGAGTGATGAATTGGGCTTCTTCTTCCAAGAAAGTCAGCATTCAGTATCTAACATTCTTTCAAGCAGGCCCAGAGGTGTGCTAATGTATTTGAGTTCACACTGTTTAAAGTTAATTGAAAAACAGGTCTATGATTCAGTCGGTCAGCTTCTCTCCACAGCACTGTTCTGGCCATCACTGGCATGCTGAAGGCATACAGGTCTATCTTTTCCAACTCAGCTGACACTGGGGAAGCAATTTCCAGAATGATTTCATGCCAGCATGCTATTTGTTAGAGCACCAGAAAACTTCCCTCTATGTGTTTTTGGAGGTGCTTTTGGAGAAAGGGGGGTATTTTAAGCTATTCCATTTTACTCTTGCAGTGAATCATATCTATGAGAGCTCCTGTATGTCTGCGCCCAGATCTTCTCATAAAAATCAAAGCAAGGATGCAGGTGTGTGTCTCATGGCGTAAGTATCAGCTGAGCTGCCTGAATGAACATCAGCATTTGTGTCCCAGCCACACACAAAGATGGTTCTCAGCCCATTGGAACAACCCTCAGGTTGGAGAAGGAGGCAGAGTGGAAGGAACTAGCAGAAAGAAAAGTTAGAATTGCTTACATCCAGCTTTAGCAATGGTGTAGGGCAATCAGGTCAGACTATATAGGAGCACATATGAAATGGCCTTATATCAATTAATCGATCCATCTAGCCTAGTGTCATCTGATCTGACTGGCAGCAGCTCTCCAGGTTCTTGGGTAGAGAAAGGCTTTCCAAGCAGCCACTTCTTGGTTCATTTGTTGGTTTAACTGGAGCTGCCAGAGACTAAGCTTCTCCCAAACACCTTTCCCTCCCTCCGTTTGGTTTAAGATTCCAAGCCCCTTGCAGGGAGGGACTATCTGTTTGCTTAGGTGACCTGAAAGCCTCCATCTAAAAAGATATCATTGCACTAAGAGGTTGCATGTTCCTCTAAAGCAAGGTGGGAAGAGGGATGAGCCACAGGCCTCAGGGCCACATGGACCTCTCCAGGCCTTCTTCCCTGGTCCTCAGGCCACACACCCTCCCCAGAAACACCTCCATTCCCCAGGTTGTTTCCCTCACGGCCCGGGCTTCACTTCTTCCTTGAATGTTGCCTGGCTAGAACGAGTGCATGAAAGAAGGATCAGGGGTGTGGGTGTAGGTGTGTGAACCTGGTATGACAAAAATGTAAAATGTACATTCCTTGCTCTGCCTACTTTTGCATCTGGCTCCACCAACCGCTGGCATGTGGCCCCCAGAAGTTTGCCCAGAAGAGAAGATGGCCCTCAGGCTGAAAATAGTCCATTGCCCCAATAGATTATTGTGGCCTGGGGGGATTCCATGGATGAAGGAGCTGGGCAAGGGCCATACTGGCTCCTAAGTATGGGCTGTTAGTATAAGAAAGGAAGCTGCTTTGTGCTAGGGGACAAATGGGTGGGCCTTGCCCCCTTCCCCACCTGGCTGGTAGTGAGAAAGATGGCAGCCAGTATGGTGTATTGGTGAGCTGGGCTAGAATCCTGAGATGGAGAGCCATGCCTGATTTCTTCTGGAATCCAAAGCTGGGACAATGGGAGAGGCAAGACCTTCTGCGCTGTTAATGCTGTAGGCTCAGGTTGTATAAATGTGTAAATCAACCATATAACATTGTTGTTGTTGTTCAGTCGTTCAGTCGTGTCCGACTCTTCGTGACCCCATGGACCAGAGCACGCCAGGCACGCCTATCCTTCACCGCCTCTCGCAGTTTGGCCAAACTCATGTTGGTAGCTTCGAGAACGCTGTCCAACCATCTCATCCTCTGCCGTCCCCTTCTCCTTGTGCCCTCAATCTTTCCCAACATCAGAGTCTTTTCTAGGGAGTCTTCTCTTCTCATGAGGTGGCCAAAGTACTGGAGCCTTAACCTCAGGATCTGTCCTTCTAGTGAGCACTCAGGGCTGTTAATGCTGTAGGCTCAGGTTGTATAAATGTGTAAATCAACCATATAACATTAAGACCCCACAGACTCCTGCTTGGCAGGGGGTTGGACTGGATGGCCCTTGTGGTCTCTTCTAACTCTATGATTCTATGATTCTATGACTCTGCTGTCCCTCATTCCAAGGAAACCAAACCCTGGGTAGGTGTCTGGAACCCCTGTAATCTTGCACCCCTTGGAGGTTGGCCGGGGGGGGGGGCACGCAACAATATGTAATTTATCAGAGTTAAAAAGCTTGAAAGCTGGAGCTACCACACCATTGTCTGTTTCAATCATACATCCATTTGCATTACTAAAAGGTAAAATAAAACAGTGGTAAAGAAATAAAGGTTACTTCACATCAGCAAACAGGGACACCAACTCCTGGGGACCCAACTCCCTCCCCCCCCCGTTCCAAAAAATAAGGGCCAAGCGCGGAGCTGAGTGTGGTGGGGCTTCAGTGGATGGATCCTCCTCCTCCTCCTCCCACGGAGGGGAAGGAAGGGGGAAGCAGTCCTTGCCAGTGGCGGTGGCAGGAGGAGGAGGAGCCGCCGCCATTGAAGCCATGCTGCCGCCACATTCCTGGCTCCTCTGATGTCCTGACAAGCATTGGGACAAGTTGGCGCCTCTGTTAGCAAAGATGTCTTCAGATTCTACATTACATGACTGGAGCTACCTTTGTCACATCCTTGTGCAAGATAGAGGGAGAAGAAAGAAAATGAGGAAGAGGAAGGGCTGGAAAATGCATGCTTCGTGGGAAACCCCAAAGTTTACTTTCCCTGGCTGTTAGTTTCAACCCGACCCTCTGGAGTTGCTTATACCCAACAAATAGTTCTGCTTGAGATCTTCCTATTCTTTTTCTTGGTGTCATTTCTGGAGAATCCCTCTACTTTCCACTCAGCAATGGGCAAGACCTTCCTGCATTGATCATTATTGCAGCCTAAGATCCCATTTCCTGCTCTAGTGTTTGCTCTTGAGTCATTGGTTTTCCTTCCTTCCTTCCTCTCTCACTCACTCACATACAGTATCACATATTCACTGCTGCTTTCTGATGCTGAGGGAGAATTGTTTCCACCATCTAGGTGGTGAATAATGAGCTACATGTGGAGAGTATTCAATGCTTGATGCCCAGAATTCCTGCTGGGCTCAGTGGTTTTGCTTTTCACTGGTTAGACATAGAAAATCCAATGCTCCTTTCCTTTTAATGGGATTAATAAGACAACACTGAACTCAGCTCATTATTCAATTCCATTGCTGCCCAAAGTCACTCCTACGGATTTTTGGAGACAACAAACTCACCGAGATGAAACTATGTCAATGTGAACATTTGAATACCGGAGCATTAATTAAAATGGAATGTGTTTCTTTTCTTGCTTGCTTAACACTTTGGCTGCACTGCTAGCACCTAAGGAGGATATGAGAGTGCTCAATGGAACAAAAATAAATATATATGTTATTAGGGAGATATTGACTTTCTGATGGGAATGCAGAGAATCTGTAGCTGAGTAAGTGGAAGGATATCAACCTGCCTTCCCTTGCTATCTTTTCCTTTCCATTCCAAAAAAAAGTTTTCCAATCCAATGAAAGTTAGAACTCTGCATGAGTTCGGGGTGGGGTGGGGAATAACAAAGCTAAACCAGGGTGATTTGGGGTCTCTCTTCTTTCTTGGGTCAAAGCATAATGTCAATAACCAACTTCCAGTTGGATCGGCCCACTCCTCCCAAAAAACCTCATGTTGCTCTACTGCTTCTGTATTCTGTATCTGAATCTTATAGTGCTTTATTTTCCCATATCTCTATATTTCTCTAGGTCCATCAGCTTTGGAAGAAGCATAGGAGCAAAATAAAATATTTGAGGGGGCTGAGCCCCCCAAAGTTGATGGGCATCACCTGACTGTGAGTTCTGAAGGCCACTCCCTGCAAGGCCCTTTCCACCTGGCCTGGGGGCAGGGCCCAGACTCAACAGCTCCTGGGATACTGGAGGGACTGGAACAAACTCTGGGGTTGGGGCAAATGTCAAAAATGCTTTTAAATGATTTAATTAAAATCATTTGTTTGGGTTTTACATTTGTTTGGGTACCAGGCACCCATTTGGGGGGAATAGGTTCAACCACCTATTGAGATATTGTCCTTAAACTCATCACAAGGCTTCCTGAGGTGAGGGCAGCAGTCTTTATTTAGAGCCAGGGGCCATTATGAATCAATATTTCAGAGCAAAATGTGACTTTGGCATGGCATCAAATGATTTTTTGGGTGTATGGATTCTACATATTACTGGGCAGCACTAGTTGTGTGTATTAGTGAAAATCATCATCGTCTTCTTCTTCTTCTTCTTGTTCTTCTGCGATCCCTCATAGCTGAGTAAGATTGTCTTCCATAAACACGGTTTTAACAATGAGTCTGTAAGTGACTGTGGAGGTCAATTCTGGATCCCCACGTCCTTCCACAGTGGGGACATTGGTTTTTGGGTGGGAGTTGATCCAGGTGAGGGTTTGCCAAGCGTGCCTTCCTCTTAGCACGTTTCTCCCTTGCGTCCTGAGTTCGAGGGTCTTCAAAGCCCATGACGCCTTTGGTAAAGGCTGTTCTCCAATTGGAGCGCTCGCAGGCCAGTGTTTCCCAATTTTTTGTGTTTATACTACATTTTTAAAGATTTGCCCAAAATACAATATACATTAGTGAAAGTTGCTTGCAAAAATCTTCATTTACTTATTTATTTGGAAAATTGCTTATAAAAATGCCTACATTCAGAGAAATGTGCATGAAAATGCGTAAGATTTCTGTATATCTAACAAAACAAAACAAAAAAACCAAGTTAATGCAGAAATGGGACAAACTGAAATAAAGATTGGAGAAATTTAAAACTGAGAGAAACTGAAATGTATGTGTCCCTAAAACCCACCCTCAGCTGCTGGTCAAGTGTGGAAGGCATAGCTGAAAGGGCATTTTGACATGGCAAAGGAAGTCATGGCATTACCACATTCCGATCCTGGCAGCTTTTTGATAAAACGAAGCCTTGTTTGCAGGATTTTATTATCCCTTGAGGACTCATACATTTCCACATAATCTTAAAGTGATGTGTGGCAAGTCAAGTCCCACCGCCACAGCAGGATACCCTACTTTATTGATTTTGTTTAGGAATTTTTCTATCTCCAGTACTGTACTAACTAATCTATGTAAGAGCTCTCTCTCTCCCCATCCCCTCCCCATCGTCATCTTTCTGCCAGATAAAATATTTTCTGCTGATAGGAAACAGTTGGTTTATTAAAGGGAAGATCAATATGAATTTCCTCTAGCATGACATCCCACCATTTATGAGCCTGTGATTTGTGCATTTATTTAGTTTGCTTTATCAACTGCCAGAGATAAATCACCTATTCATCTCTTTTCTTTCTGTGTCTTTGTAATTGCATTGTAATGGGGAAGGAGAGCTGGAAATAATGCCAATATACCGTATTTCACATCTGGCAACCAATGAGTCCCTTTGGTTTCAGACAGTACATGGGTAGAGGAACCTAAAAAGCCTGGGACAGAAATTTTCATAGTCCTCTAGCAGCTCTGGTGGCTCATTTACCAGCAGTAATGTATTTAGTGTTAGCTCTGGAAGTGTAGACTAAATTCTGACCAAACTCAGTCTCCTTGTGCATATTTTGCCCCCCCCCCCTGAAAATGGGGAGATCTGCCTGTCTCCATTCTGCAGGGACCTCACCTGTTCCCCAAGAATTCTCAAAGATTAGACTGAGGCTCTCAGATGACATCCCTTGGATGCAGCTCATCAGGCCCTGGAGATTTGAATTCATTTAAATTAGCTAGGTGTTCCCTTACTACCTCTTTTCCAATCTTGGGCTGCAGCTTCTTCCTTACATCATTTATTCTCTAATCACCCGGCTGGGCATCACTTTCCTTTTGAGTGAAGACAGATGCAAAGTAGGAGTTGAGCACTTCTGCCTCCTCCCTGCCACCCAATAGCATTTCTCCATCTTCTACAGGCCGAGGACCGACCACTTGCTTGTTCTTCCTCTTGCTTTGAATAGAGCCAAAGAAACCTTTCTTATTATTATTTACCTCTCTTGCAAGCCGGAGCGCATTCTGAGCTTCACGCTGCAACTGTTGGCTCCTGGTTCCTATTCCTCCTATGCGATGATTATGTCTTGGCTCTTTTGCATGTGATGTAAATTATTTAAAATGTGACACGTCATGCTGAAGGCAAAAGCATGACTAGGTCAATGAATTTTTAAAAAATGCCAGATGGCAGGGCACATCAAAATGTAAATTTCCTCAAATATCCCACGCATGTGTTAACTCAAAACTGGTTACCTTATCAAGATCTATTAAAAAGAAGAAACCTTCAGAGAATGATTAATCGCTCTGAGAGATGGAGAGAGGGGACTATTGTGTGTGATAAATATATATATTCTATGAGGGTGTTGTTCATGTATTCAGGAAATTTTAGTTGATTAATCATCTAGATACACAGGTAGGTTGGGGTTGATAAGTCCATTAAGACCAGGATTTGAAACTGCCTGCTACATCACTGCAATTAGCCCAGTATTGCCTGCTCTGACTGGCAGTGGTTCTCTAGGCAGAAACATCACCTGCCACCTGACCCAACTGACCATGCAGAAGATCAGACCCACCACCTTGTACATGCAAAGGGCGTGCTTTACGGCTGAGCTCCTCTCCATTCATCCCCCACCCCACATGTTACATTCCTGCACCTGCCCTTTCCTCCTCCAAATACTTACTTTGTTTAAAAGCCCTAGAGAGGTGGCAGGTGATTCTTATAATTGCCACTTGACAATGCTCGGATGATCACTTTCTCCACAGAATAATGCACTACAGCCATTTTAAACATCCCCCAATTCCTCCTGTGGGCTTTCAAATGCATGTTGGGTTTAATCCACATTTCAGGAGGTTCATTTATTTGATAATAAAGTTTGAATAGACTTTTCTTATTTCCCTTCAGAAAAGAGGAAAGGGATCATTTTTCTAGGAAACATCTCTGAAAAGATTCTTTAATTGTGAAGAATTAATCCATATTTGCTACCACCATCATCACCCCAGTGTCAGATTAGGAATTGTAAAAGAATTGCTAAGAAAGCATCAAGTGCAATGGCTTCTTCACCTTCCGCATACTTTCAAAGTGCAACATCAGTTCATCCTGATGCTCATGCAAGGAACTTCACTTTCTAAAGGGCATTTGTTGCCAATGAGATCTTATGCTGGTTGCAGAGTGATTCTCCTAGGGAGATAAAGTAGCTGGATTTATGTGTGAGAGTGAATTTGTGTGAATAAGCAAATACATCTTTGCATTGCTGGGTTTTAAAATAATAATATAGCACAAGATTTGCAGGATTCACCATGACATTGTCTCACTTGGTCACCAACCTGACCCACAGTGGGGGGCATACCCTCAATTTGATTTTTGCTTAGGCGTTAAGGTTAATGGTCTGGAAATAGGGAAGGTTTCGGTGACCCCATTGTCATGGACAGACCACTTCCAGTTGAAGTTTGGGCTAACAGTACCAACTTTCCCCTGTGGGGATGGGAGACCTGTCAGAGTGGTCTGTCCTCGGAGACTTATGAACTCCAACGGATTCCTGAATGCTCTGGGGGATTTTCCAGGAGATACAACTGGTGATCCTGCCCAGACCCTTGCCTTGCTATGGAACTCTCTGGACTCCTGTGGTTTCCAGCAACAGGTAATTGCTTCTCCAAAAGAATCCTGGGAACTGTAGTTTGCTAAGGGTGTGCTGGGGATTGGAGATTGTAAGCTATAGTTCCCAGGATTCTTTTGGGGGGTGCTTTAAATGAATGCCACTCAGTAGCGCATACTGACTTTCAGAGCCGTTCCCTGCCTTAGAAGCATAGCAGCGTAGAGTTGGAAGGGACCCAGTGCGGTCATGTAGTCCAACCCCACTGCTATGCAGTAATAGCAGCAAGCTCTCATTCGTAGTGTTTTTGTTTTTCTCTTCTCTGGCTTGTTTTGGTAGGAATCGGATCTTATTTTTCCTTCTTTTAATAATTTCAATTGGGGGGGGGGGTTAATAATAATAATAATAATAATTTTTTTATTTGTACCCCGCCCATCTGGCCGGGTCTCCCCAGCCACTCTGGGCGGCTTCCAACAAATATTAAAATACATCAAAATCACAAGTTAAAAACTTCCCTAAACAGGGCTGCCTTCAGGTATTTTCTGTATGTAGGATAGTTGTTTATCACTTTAACCTCTGCTGGGAGGGCGTTCCACAGGGTGGGCGCCACTACCGAGAAGGCCCTCTGCCTGGTTCCCTGCAGCTTCACTTCTCGCAACGAGGGAACCGCCAGAAGGCCCTCGGCGCTGGATCTCAGTGTCCGGGCTGAACGGTGGGGGTGGAGACGCTCCTTCAGGTATACAGGACCGACGCCGTTTAGGGCTTTAAAGGTCAGCACCAACACTTTGAATTGTGGGTTGACAAAAAAATATTCGCACCCGGGTACCAATTTACCTTGCTACGCCACTGCTTTCAGATATGGTACCGCTATTACTTGGGAGGTACATCAGTGTCTGTAAAAGGAATGAAAATACTGAGTGCAGTCAGAGTCAATCCATATTCGTTACTGTGAGTTATTATAAGCATCCAGTAAGGGAAACTAATCCATTTTGAGTTTCACAGTCTGTGTGTGTTTTGTCATTCAGAGCCCTGATTATATACTTTCCTGGTTTTGACAATAAATGTTACCTTAGTGAACAGTCAAAGAAGCCTGTGATACCATAAATAAATTCATGTCTTTGGAAGTATTTATTGTGTATGGCAAACTAAGTAGCTGATTTAAATTCACAAAACTAGCAACCTGTTTTATTATTTCTCTCTCCACCCCCACCCCCAACTGTTCACATCTTGGTGGATTGCAAAATTATTTTTGCATCCTATGAAGGGAAGCCCATTTTTAAATTTCTATTATTCAAGCCTATGTAGAATCTGCTTCAATGACAGGCAACCATTCTCAGCCACATTCACCTCCATGCAACCCCACAAGGGCAACAGGCACAGTTAAACTGCAGCAGTGCAAAGTTAAAACTATGGAACTCACTGCCACAAGAGGTGTGATGGCCACCAATTCAGATGGCTTTATAAGAGGATTGGACAAATTAATGGAGAAGAGGGATCAGTCCGTGGTAGGAGGCAGCAATGCTTCTGAATAGCAGTTGCTGGAAACCACAGGAGAGGAGGGGCTCTTGTGCTTGAATCCTGCTTGGCAGTTCCCCACTGAAACATCTGGCTGGCCACTGTGAGAACAGGATGCTGGACTAGATGGGCCATTGGCCTCATCCAGGAGGCTCTCCTTATGTTTCTGGTCCTGCAGCCTGCAGGTGGGCTTACCAAAGTAGAAGGGCCTTCTTAGCTCAGCCATCAGATGAAATGAGTGAATAGTAAGAGAACCCATACAAATAACGCTGACACAACCCCCCCCCACTAAGTAGAATAATAGAGGCATAACCACCCAACCATTCACCATTCTCCCCTCTGCCCCCTTTTTCCTTCTTCCTACTTGTTTAAACCTATTCATGAACCAAGAACTTATAAATTGACCACTAATAATGAAACATATGTTGTAGATATTTTTCCACATTTATTATGCTATTTTTGTGTTATACAAATGACATGAGAAAACTTGGTATACTTATTTGTATAACATTATTCTTGTTATTCTTAGCGCTTCTGCCTATCATACCTTTTCCCCTCAGGGTGCCAAAATTCTTCATAAACTTGAATTAAGGCTTCATAATATTCCATACAAGATAACCCAAGTTTGTTTTTACAAAAACCTTTAGGATGAAAGACTCATGTGCTGAGTCAATGAGGAATAGCCCTTTCTCTGTGAGGAGACCACAGATACGGAGACGCCAGGCTAATCAACATGCCTGCAAAGCCTCAGTCAAAGCCTTGCTGGGATCTACTCCAGTCTGAAACTTGCAGGAGTTGGTCTCACAGTAAACCTTTGCTCATCTCCATCCGCAGGAGAAATGTGGGTGTCTCAGCCTTGCCAAAGGGACTCAAAACTCAGGAACACGTGGGAAGCCTTGGATTCATCTGTGGGACACTGCCAGTGCTTGCATTCTTGTTAAATGTACAGGGAATCCCTCACCTGCTCTCCATGTGCTCACTTGTTTTTTCAAGGTACCCTCTAAAGCTACATGTATAATAACATTTTTTCAAGTTAAAATTATAACAACCATTTCACATTATTAAACATGAGTCATCCTCTATTGAATTATCTCTGACAAGACAAATAATGCCATTATCATTGGTATTTTCCCTCCACAAATACGCTTTTAAAAGAACAAATAAGTTTAAAGGAAATAACCTCTTTTTGACATTGATAAATAGGGAATAAGCAAAGGGGGAGAAAGTCCTGGCTGTGTTTGCTATGTACTTCCTTTTTTTTATCGTAAGTCTCTACTATTATTTCGTTATGCTGACCTGTAGTCTGAATGACAAATATTTCTTTAGGGAGTTGAAAGTGCCCTGGATAATATAACCCCATGGTTTTTGTGTTCCACAAAAGAGTAAATCAAAACGGGTGGACCTTTGATGGACAACCCAGTTTGCCTGCTGCCTGAAATCAGTTATTCAAACACAACGAGTCTTCCTATTCTGCATTGCTATCTTCCTTTCTCTCTCTCACTCTCCTTGCTTTGCTCCACTAAGGTTGGTTGACAATTTTGTAGTATCTCTCCCTTTGCCCTTCTCTAATGTGTTGAGTGCAGGTCAGGTGAAAGGAGAGAGGGGATCCTGATCCAAGTAAGTAGCACAGGGAAAATCACATTTCCCAGTGCTCCTGATGTCTGTCTTTTCACCCTGTCAAGAGGAGAGAGGAGCAATGAATAAACTTCCCAAGAACAATCCATATATTTTGCCCTCAGTTCCTGGAAAAAACCACAGCCCACATCTTGTCCCTGTTCACATCTTTTGGGAACACCATTTGAAAAAGTTGTTGTCCTTCTTCAGGGTTGTTCCACTCCCTCCTTTAGAAGTTAAATCTGTCAGTGGGGAGTGAATGCCGTGATATTCTTCTGAATGAATATACATGCACACACTTGAATGCCCATGCCCCATTCAGTAAGCAGACTGAGGGAGAACCACTTTGTCCCATCTTGAACAGTTTACTGGAAGGTGGGAAAACTTGCTTTTAGAGCGGAGTGAGGAACTAGATCCAGCAGGTGGGCTGGATTCTTATCCCCCTGCCTCCATGAGCAAAGCATGGCAGGTAAGTGGAGCGATGGCATCAGGTAACCTATTCCTGTGCAGGTCATAGGGTTGCCGCATTTGGAAGAGCAAAAAAGAGGACACATTTGCCAGGCTTGCCGATCAGAAGGTCGGCAGTTCGAATCCCTGCAACGGGATGAGGTCCCGTTGCTCGGTCCCTTCTCCTGCCAAAGCAGCAGTTCGAAAACACGTCAAAGTGCAAGTAGATAAATAGGTCCCGCTCCGGCGGGAAGGTAAATGGTGTTTCCGTGCACTGCTCTGGTTCACCAGAAGCGGCTTAGTCATGCTGGCCACATGACCCGGAAGCTGTACACCAGCTCCCTCAGCCAGTAAAGCGAGATGAGTGCCACAACCCCAGAGTCGTCCGCGACTGGACCTAATGGTCAGGGGTCCCTTTACCGTTACCTTTAAACTAGGGATCTCTATGATGACTCATCATGAAAAAGAGGACATATCCTGGAAAAAGAGAACATATGGCAACCCTGGCAGGTGGCTTGACATCAAAGTGCCCAGGCAAAGATGCAGCACTGTGCCTGGGGCTTTGCAGGTGCCACACATCTGCTGATCCACAGGGCCTGAAAAGCTCATGCTGGGCCTGCCGTGTTGAGATGTTGCCCCGCCTGAAGCCATGCATCATGTTGTGTGTAGGGCAGGTGGGCATGACTTGGCCAAAATAAGCCTTGCCGAATGAACAGGAAGAGGAGCAGAGCCAAGTTCGGCCTGAAGGTCAGTGGCTCTCCCTTCCCCTCCCCTGCCTTCATCTTTGGTTTGTTTTCTTGACAAATTTGTTTGTTTTCTTGAATCACTGCTACTGCTGGTGTGGAGTTATTTTGTGTGTGTTTTTTGTGCTTTAATGTTTTTGCAGCTAATGTTTTAAATTGTTAAATTATAGATTGTATTTGTTGCTAGATGACTTGGGACTTGCCCCCCCCCCAATACTTTCTCTCTCTTTCAGAAATGTAGCATGTGGAACAAAGCTCATCCACTCATCATTTATTTATTCTTTTGCCCCAGCCTGCCCGTATCGTTGTACCGTACTGAATGTGTATGGAAGGCCATGCATTTCAGCTCTGAGTAGCAAAACACAGACAAATTTACAAATTCATGTGCAGGTGTGTGTGTGTGTGTGTTTGTGTGTGTGTGTGACCAATTCCAGAAGGGACATCCGGTTAGGCTTCAATGGAGTGTAATGGATTGTTCTAAGTCATTTCAGAAGGGGGGGGGCGGTGACAAAATTGCCCCCCCCCATCCTGTATTTTGCCAGAGCAAAGGTGACAACTCTACTTTCTTCTTCATGAACATCAAACTTGTTCTACTGGCAAAACCATTGTTTTATCACTACTGTAGATTATCTGCTGAAATTTGCTATTTCTTCCCATCAGATGAAACATGGAAGACCAGAGTGAGGTCTTTCGTTGAGAAATCTGTGGTAACTCAATGAAAGTTAGGTATTGACAGACTGTGACTGTCTGTCAAGCTCCTGCAGTATACTTGAGTCTGCTCTTACATGTGAATGCTTGTATTTTTTGTACTTCTGGTTTTCCCATCACAAAAGTATGTTTGCTTAGAAGTGGGGAAATGGCAGTGAGAGCTGTCTGGAGTTGAATTCAGTCGGTTCCAAATATAGAATGGAATTTGGGGCTCAACTTGTATTGGGTGTAGGGTCCTGAAACTCTGAATCCATTGATGTTGCTGGAATGAACTGTATCTGAGGCAACTATCATGCTATAAACAACCGCCAACACTTCAATCCTATGAGACTTATTATTTCATCCCATCAGGGTTCCTTCCTGTTTGTGTCCTGCTTAATTTTCTTAATGTTCAGCGGAGCTTCCTGGACAGCTCAGTTGCTTGGAGCAGGGGCTGATACATTTGATTCCCATATTCCTGTATTTAAGGGAGTCCTCAGGGTCCCTTCCAGTTCTACAATTCTATTATCCTAAGTGCCCTCCTTTTTCTTTCTAATTTGAGAACAAGTGGAAGGGTCAGTATTTTATTTTATTAAACATGGATTGATTTTTTTATAATAATAAAAAACACCCATGATTGTAGAGCCCCACCCCAAAAGGTGTCTGAGAACAAATTGGTAGACTTCTGCCTTGTGTGTGCATCTCTCTCTCTCTCTCTCTCTCTCTCTCTCTGTGTGTGTGTGTGTGTGTGTGTGTGTGTGTGTGTGTGTGTGTGTGTACAGCACACTAAATTTAGAAGACAATTACTTTCACTTGCTTTTGTCTGTATTCTTACTTGAGTACAACCCCCTCACACCATGGTGGCTTGTAATCCGAGGCAGCCATGGTGAAAACTGAAGCAGAGCAGTCTTTATTCTGGATTAGTCCTTCCAGAACCCTTTGCCTCTGGCCCCCTGCCGGCATGCAGCCCCACAACTTCAGCCTGGGGGAATGGGACCCTTGACAGCAAAAGGCTGCCCACTCTTAAGGAAGGGCTCAATGGCAGAGTGTCTGTATTGCATGCAGAAGGTCTCTGGTTGAGTCCCTGGCATCCCCAGGCAGAACTGGGAGATAACCCTGCCTGAAACCCCGAAGAGCTGCTGCCACTCCGTGTGGAAAGGGTTCAGCTAGATGGACCAAGGATCGGACTCACTAGAAGGCCACTTCCTACATGTTCCTACAGAGCAATAAACCCAACTGAAATGCCAATACATTGTCTTAATTTTTAAACTAATCGGGATATCTATCAGAGATGCAGCCAACCTTTTACATACATCAATTTTCACAAATGAATGAATTTTCAAATAAAGTTCTGGAACGTTTATAAATTTTGGCTACATTGTGTTCCGATATTTTAATTTCATGAAAGTATTTCTGTTACCTTTTTGTTACAATTGTTTCCCTCTAGAAAAGTGTTAAAATGTCTTCTAATCCTCAAAATAGCAATCAGTGACAAGGGTTCCCTAATTGAAATATCCCTGACTAGGAGACAATATAATAAAGGAAAGCAGTATATTCATGGTCTGCAAGCTGGCTGAGCCACAGAGACACTGATAATTCCCTAAGTTTTGGAGAGAGTTGCATTATTCATCAGGTGGTTGATAATGAGCTCACATTACTTGAAACTTTGCATCTGCTTATAAGCCACATTGCCCTTTATAAGGCTTATCATGATGCAGGGTGGAGGAGGCCCTGGGCCTGACCTCTGATCGCCTAACATACGCTACCACAACACAAATAATGAATTCCTCACTATGGAGATAAAAGTGTGATGCAGAGTATACTTTTTCCCCCAGTTATAAAAAGTCCTTTGTTGCCAATCTAATAAAATGTGATAGCTCCCCCACCCCCAAGATTCTCTAAGTAATTTTAAAATTTTATGAATGCTCGGATGTCTGAAAAAGAATTAAATGGAAATTGTGAAAAGGAATCAGATGTGCTTTGTGTACCAATCTGCTGTTTTTCATAGCTGGGAGGATCTGGTTTAGGGCTCTGAATGCAGACGTGAAATGAAGATTCATCAGCTTCTGATATTGCTAAGGCCACTCAAAAGCAGTATAAGTGACTGCAGTATAGAACTTGAGCTAAAGAGACTTCTCCTTGGATTGGCCTCCCCTACCCAATGTCCTCCAGCTGTTGTTGAACTGCAACCCCATAATCCCAGACCATTGGCTAATCTGGTTGAGGCCAATGCAGCTGGCAGTCCAAGAACATCTGGAGTTGGGGAAAGCTGGGTGAGATGCCATTTAAGAAAGGACTTACAAAAGTTGACAGATTTAGCAATGGTTATAATGTGCCTTATCCAATGTTCTCTGCTAGTGCAGGAGCTCTTGTGCTAGAGGCAGGTGAGCTTTAATCATATAATTGCAGAGTTGAAAGATACCCGAGGGTCATCTAGTCCAAACCCCTGCAATGCAGGAATCCTGCCCACAGCTGTCACAGCTGTGTGGGCTTGAATCACCAACCTTCTGGTTAACAGCCAGACGACCTGGCCCATTGTGCCACAAGGCCTGTTGCACAACAGAGGAATCCAACGCAACAGTTCACCTAGTGGGAGCCAATGTGGTAAGTGGTTAAGAGTGGTGGACTCGTAATCTGGTGAACCGGGTTCGCTTCACCACTCCTCCACATGCAGCTGCTGGGTGACCTTGGGCTAGTCACACTTCTCTGAAGTCTCTCAGCCCCACTCACCTCACAGAGTGTTGTTGTGGGGGAGGAAGGGAAAGGAGAATGGGAGCCGCTTTGAGACTCTTAAGGGGAGTGGAAGGCAGGATATCAAGTCCAAACTCTTCTTCTTCTTAGTGGAATTGCACTGCATCTGTCTGGCCCTTGTGAGAACACTGAACAAAATAGATCTCTGTCCAATCTGAATAGGCAACTATTATACCTTTCATAACAAAATATCCAACTGTCTTCCATATTTTACTTGTCTGCCTGACTGAATCTTCACATCCTGGATAAGCACACAAATTTCAATATATTTATCCTGTGGGTTTCATGCCAAATGCATTCACTGGAATAAAATACATATTCAACTGTAACATGCATACATAAATCTGGGTTGGTTGGTTGGTTGGTTGGTTGGTTTGTATGGACTTTTGTTTTTAAAAATGACAAGTTGGTGCCACATACACCCGGACTTTGCTGCCACATACACCTGGACAACACCATTACTGGCCCCAACAACATCAAACATACCATCTCAGGACTATTTAATTGCTCATCGTCTAACATTGTGTATGACATCAAATGCCAACAGTGCCCTTCAGCTCTCTATATTGGACAAACAGGCCAAACCCTACGCCAAAGGATAAATGGACATAAATCTGACATCAGGAATCACAAGACAGAGAAACCAGTAGGAGAGCACTTCAATCTCCCAGGACACTCTATACAAGATCCCAAAGTAGCTGTCTTATTGCAAAGGAATTTCAGAAATAGACTGGAAAGAGAAGTTGCTGAATTGGGTTGGAGGTTGGAGGATGGATGGCGGCTAACAGATTGAGGTTGAATCCTGACAAGACAGAAGTACTGTTTTTGGGGGACAGGGTGCAAGCGGGTGTGGGGGACTCCCTGGTAACTGTGGTAAATGGGGTAACTGTGCCCCTGAAGGACCAGGTGCGCAGCCTGGGGGTCATTTTGGACTCACAGCTGTCCATGGAGGCGCAGGTTAATTCTGTGTCCAGGGCGGCTGTCTACCAGCTCCATCTGGTACGCAGGCTGAGACCCTACCTGCCCGCAGACTGTCTCGTCAGAGTGGTGCATGCTCTAGTTATCTCCCGCTTGGACTACTGCAATGCGCTCTACGTGGGGCTACCTTTGAAGGTGACCCGGAAACTGCAATTAATCCAGAATGCGGCAGCCAGACTGGTGACTGGGAGTGGCCGCTGGGACCACATTGAACCGGTCCTGAGAGATCTATACTGGCTCCTAGTACGTTTCCGAGCACAATTCAAAGTGTTGGTGCTGACCTTTAAAGCCCTAAACGGCCTCGGTCCTGTATACCTGAAGGAGCGTCTCCACCCCCACTGTTCAGCCCGGACACTGAGATCCAGCGCCGAGGGCCTTCTGGAGGTTCCCTCACTCCGAGAAGCAAAGCTACAGGGAACCAGGCAGAGGGCCTTTTCGGTGGTGGCGCCCGCCCTGTGGAACGCCCTCCCATTAGAGGTCAAAGCAATAAACAACCACATGACCTTTAGAAAACATCTGAAGGCAGCCCTGTTCAGGGAAGCTTTTAATCTGTGATATTTTAATGTTTTGTTTTTTAATATTTGCTGGAAGCCGCCCAGGGTGGCTGGGGAGACCCGGCCAGATGGGCGGGGTACAAATAATAAATTATTATTATTATTATTAATGCAACTCATTACCAAGCTTAAAACCATGGAGAGACCTGGTCTGAACAAATACATTGGATTCTTATCTCATTATACATGACAAAGCTTTTTTAACCTTCTCACCCCTTGCTTTTTCCTGTAAGACTAATTGCAGTCGTTAACAGTCGTCAACACGTTTACCACAGCTATCAGCCTTTCACCCATTCCCACCACCCCTCTTTAGTAATACCCCTCCCCACCCTCTCACTATATATAAGGGTCTGGTGACTTCTGTTTCAGTGTATCTGAAGAAGTGTGCATGCACACAAAAGCTCATACCAAGAACAAACATAGTTGGTCTCTAAGGTGCTACTGGAAGGAATTTTTTTATTTTGTTTTGACAGACCAACACGGCTATTTACCTGTAACAGTATCCAACTCAGATCACCAAGAGAAGAAAAAGAAGCTTTTTCTGATTATTCTAATGCTTCCATATGTGCCTCTCTATTAGAGCTGGAGATTGTTTTCATTAGATTGCTGGATCTGTTTAGCCAGAGGGAAGTATTGCTCTCACCCACATCAATTCTCTGTCTGAAATGGACATCAGAAAACGGTACAGTTGCTGGCCATAAGCAAGGGCTCTCCCTTCCCTGCTTTTAGAGCTACACTAGAGATCTTTTGTAGCTCAGCTGTAGGTGTGGGTGAGGATTTTTCACTCACCAGAAGACAGGATGGTAATGAACACTTTTTGTGATCCGTGTCAGAGGTTCTACAACCCCTGTGGGGACCAATGAGGTGGGGCAGCAAATGCCTGTCACACTCCCTGATGGGCTGCAGTGAGGGGCCAGTTCAGGTGCTAAGGAACAAGGCTCAGGAGGGCAGTGAGAAGTGACCTACAGATGGGCTGGAGGTTAGGTAACAGGTCAGGCGGGTGAGAAGCAAAGGACCAGTAATAAGGACAGAGTCAGAACAGAGGGCATGTTCCTTCACCTTCAGTGGGAGTGCCTGGAAATTAAGACATTTTGAGATTAAATTGGATCTGAAATACAAAAACATCATACCTGGTCATGTTGAACTTACACTACAACTCCTTTTACTACCTATCTCTGAGGGTGCTAATAAACAATGTGAAACAAAAGAGCTGTTAACTTATCTGTTAACTGCAACCTGTCTATCCATTGCTCCAAAATGGAAAGAATTCATAAGGATTCATACAAAAACATCTGGAAATGGGCTATAGCCAAAAAGCTAACACACAATCTCCATGTTGCTATAAGCACAGAGAAACCAGACACTTTCTTTATGATTTGGTGGCCTTTTATTTCATATATAAATGACAATCATGGGACAGACCAATTATCATCCATTCAGCTACAAATATGGATATCATAGCATAAACAAATGAACATCAAATAGCATTGCTGTGACAGGCTGGTGGCCTTTCTCTTCATTTCTTTGGGAAATTGTAGTCAAACATAACTATGCATGTGTGCTACGTTAGTGCACAAAGGAGTTAAGACAATGCAGCTGGATTCCCAGACTCAGCTAAGTCACACACCCTCTTCTCTGACAAGGGAGGAAGTGAAGCCTTCTCTTCCTGTTCCCTCTCTCTCCATGTCATGTAACTCACCAAGGAAGTTATGCCTAAGCAAGCTCCAAGCTTAGAGCATGTGTTTGAAACTATCTTTCTGTATTTTCTACCCAATAGTATTCTGCCTATGTTCTCTTTGCTGCTGCTTGGATAAATGCATGAATTTGACCTTCGAATCTGTAAGTAAAGCATTTTTAAAAAATATATTTTTATTAAGTTTTCAAAAGTTTAACATATATATTTCAATACATAATTTTATCTTTTTCTGAATTCCCATCCCATTTTCCATGGTGTTTCAATTTCTCCCATTCTGCTGCATAATACCTTCTAAAGCATGTTAAACTCACTTAGCATTGGAGAGTGAGTTTACCCCCCTATGTTTTGAATCCAGGCACCCAGCCTATTCTTTTGTTATTTACTCCACACACAGTGATTCATATTTTCCACCCACAATTTCCACTATGATGGCAAATGAAACTCTACCCAGACTCATTCTGATTACTTGTAGTTGCATAATGAAATGAAACCAACAAGCATTAGACTTTTTAAATGACTTGTAATTGGACAGTACCACTGAGGGCTACAGAGATGGGAGAGTGGGGGAATCTGTGATGTTTCCTTTTCATTATTATGCTTTATGTTTTCATTTTTAGCTTTGTAAACTTATAGAATCCAATCATGTTTTTTAAAAATAAAGAATTAATGGAAGGCTGCATTCCAAAGCAACAAATAGAGGGTTGGAAAGGGGCAAAGACCACAGGCAGGCAGGGTCACAACCCAAAGTCTTCAAGCAGGGTGGTAGTGCTAAAGGCAAGCTGTTTGGACTTAAGCCAGCTTGGCGTTAAGGGCATTATGGGGCCTGGTGTGTCCCAATTAGTTTGCAAAATCAGCTGGCACTGTGCAAGCCAGGAGATCATCTGATTCTCTTCTGTGGCCCTCCATTTGCTGCTGGACTCTTTCCTGCCCATTGGCCATGCTGAATGGGGCTGATGAGAATTGGAGTCCCAACAACATCTAGAGGGTCACAAATTTCTCATTCTTGCCCTACGGCCTCATCCATCTGACCTCCTGAAGAGCCAGAGTGCAGATACTGGATGAAGGAAGGCTCTAGAGACTGGATACTGGCTGCTCTAGTTTGAGTCCCCATATCCTTACATTGCTAGCGGTGGAGTTCAGCTGTTCAATGACCAGCCATGACCAGACGGGGGTGGGATTATGATATCATCAGCTCTACATTGTAGTGCATGTATCATCTTCTGACTCACAGTGACACCCACCAGTAAGGCCATTGACTCCCTCTAACACACCTCATTGGCTGCCATCATTGTTTTTGCCCTCACTGCTGCTTCACAAGATCCTGAACCTCCCAGTGTGTGAGTTGACAGGTGATCCAGCCCCACCGAGATTGTAGAAACTTGGTGTGGTTCAGAGAGAAACAGATCTTGAATTCAGTAAGAGCCCTGTCTTTGGTCATTCATTTGTGATAGCGGTTTAGTCACACCAACATCTCATCATTTGATGTTTACCATGTAATAAGCAATGAGCATCCATGCTCATGAACTTGATTCTGAATGCTCAATGAAGACATCCAAATGACTAGTGTTAAAAGATTCCAAGGAGCATTTCTGTCTATCTAGCTATGAACAACAGTCTCTTTAAATTACCGGTACTTCTGTCCATTTGAGATTATAATGCTAGTAAATTCTTTATCACATTCCTATAACACAGCCTTTCTCAACCTTGGGTCCCCAGATGTTGTTGGACTACAACTCCCATCATCCCTGACCACTAGTCTTGCTAGCTAGGGTTGATGGGAGTTGCAGTCCAACAACATCTGGGGACCCAAGGTTGAGAACCACTGCTATAACAGCTAGCAGCTCTTTAGCACATAATAGTGATTTCTCTGTAAAATCTCCCTCTATTTTCAAGTCAGCACATGTGATTTTGTTCCATTAAATTTGAGTGTAAGTTCATTGCATGGACTATACTGTAGCTCCTTGAGGAACAGAAGAACTGGGTCTTTTAAAGGTGGGATGTAATCAATTTGTGTTCTTAAACTTTCATGTCTCTTTAGGTAGAAACACATGGCCAAATATGGTGACAGCTACTTTCCCTTCTGTTGGACTGCAATGATATGGCTTGTTTCGTTTATAACACTTGCTTTCCCATTTCCTATACTCCAGGGACGGAGAACATCTGGCTCTCCAGATGTTGTTGGACTCCAACTTCCATCAGCCCCCAGCCAACATGGCCAATGGTCAAAGATGATGGGAATTGTAGTCTGGAGGGTTGCCGGTTCATCACTTGGCTTAGAATTCCCATCATCTCTGAGCTGCACATCCAGCTATTCAGTGTTTAGTGTTTAGAAAAGAGGAGCATATCCAACTATTCAGTATTTATAGTGTTTAGATTTGCAAATGATAAATAAGCACAATCAGTTTCATTCTGAGGCAGAACATTCTATTAAATGTTTTTCCCCAATTTTTTAAAAGCTATTTTTGAAGTTGTCGATACACCTCAATCACCATGAAGAAAATGAAAAGGATTTGTTATTTATGGCTAAATGCTATATAATTATTTCCCACAAAGGGCATCAAAGTTCATTCCATAACTACTATTCTTCTTTTTGCTTGAAGAGCAGGAAACAGATAATTTAGGTATTAATAAGGACTGCATAATAAGTACACCAGTGCTTTGACGACAAGAAGGTTACACATCCAGATGGCTGGATACCATTTCATGATAGCACTGAGAGGAGGGGAAGATATATTCCCCAAATGTTTATACAGACAAAATCTGAAGTGAAGGTAATGAAACATGAAGAATTGACAGGAGTAATTAAAGCCAGGGGAATATGAATGAGACTAGTGAAGGACATGGCAGCCAATTCTTCCCCATATCATCGTCAAAATACTTACACCAAACGACAGAGAACTTGGAAGAGGGCAACTGGTTAGAGAAAAGATTTATGCTATGCTGTACAAGTAATATAATCTACTTTCCTTAAAACTCAGTCATAAAGGTATCATAAAACCCTTTAAAGCCATCTTCAAAAATGCATACATTGTGTGGCCATTGTTAATAATTTCTTTTCCACCTTCAACCCTTTCCTTGCACTTCAGCCAAGGGGGAGTGGTGTCTATTGAAAAGAGGAGCATCAGCAGGTGACCATGTCAGACCCCTGGACCATCCAGGCAGGTTTTCTGTATTCTGACAGGCACCTGTTTGCCAACCCATTAGGCAAGTGGAACCCTTTGCCGGAGGTGGCAGATTGTGAGGGCCATGAGTTAGGGTCCCCTGGCTCACCCACGTCTGCCAGCCCCACCCATCAAGAGAACCACTCAGTGTTGTTTTGCCAGCTGGCCAATTAAATGTTGCTGTGGTGAATGGAACTGCTGCTCAACCAGCCACTCACTACTCCAGCCCAGATACAGCTGCCTAGGATCTAAGAGCAGCAGCACCCTCCCACTGAAGCAAAGTGGCTCTAGTGCTCATAAATCCCTGCCTCCCTTACCTGTGCCTTGGTCCAAGGAAGGGACCTTCTGTGGAGTGAGGTGTTCGGGGTGAGGCAACCCTGGAGAGCAGCAGGAAGGACACCATGTCTTTCAGAGCAAGACAGTACTGAGGTTGGAGGAGAAGGTGGGGCAGGTGGTTAATGGGGGGGGGAGAGGCTACAGCTGTCACTGTGTATAGGGAAGCAAAGGCAGCTGGTCTGCCTCTGCTCAGGTGGTAGAATGTCTTGTGCCAGCCTTGGAGGCCTTTATAAGCATCACCTGTTACCTGATCCTTTTAACTGGAGGTGCCTAGCATTGGATTTGGGTCATTTGGCACACAAAGCATGTGCTCTGCTAGTGAGCCAGAGTCTCTCCCCTTGATAGGAGTTTGAGCTGAAGCCCAGGAGTTGAGGTGCTGTTCCTTCTCCTACTGTGGCTAAGACTTAACTAAATAGCATGAGTCAATGATACAGGCATTGTCTTAAAGAGGAATGCCAACAGCTGCATCTGTGATTAAAAGAAATGTGAAAGTTGCTTTGGTTTCTCAGACCCCCTGTTCTAGAGAATGGGATCTACTGGGGGGGGGGGAATTCTCTCTGCTCCAACCTAACCTCGTTTTCTTGTTTAAGAAAGCCAGAAACTTAAACTGTCATCAGAAACCAATCTGGCAAGGCAGAATGAAACTCTAGAAAGAGAGAAAAATATTTCCTTTGGTGCATGGGGCTTAAAATAAGCTATTTGCTTGTGCAATTTATTTCTCTATTTACTCTATTTCACATGCCTCATATTGACAAACCAGAGTGAGAAATATGAAAGACTACAGTGTGTAAATTGTTTTACACTCCATCTGAAATGTAAATGTGTTTTAGAAAGATTTCCCTGTCTGTCTGCAAAATATAAAGCCACTGATTGTTCCATTGCTTTGGAGAGCAGAAGGCAGCAGAATATAAATACTTATTTACATACATACTAATTATATAAGAGCCTTCAAGATATTTCTGAAACAGCTGTGCTGTTTTCATGTGAGGGAATCAATACTGCTATTTTTGTTTTTCCTGCCTTACAGAGAATTTGGGGGGATGTCAGTAGGTCTTGGAAGAGATTGTCCCCATTTGTTGATGCATCAGCAGAGGGTACTTGAGCACCTTCAGAGACCACCAGTTTAACTAAGGCAGGAAGGACTCGTTTCATCCCCAGCCATTTGTGATCTCCCCACCACTTATGGGGCAATCCTACACATATACTCCCCACTGAGTTCATATATGCAGCCCATGTGCTTCATGGGGGGGGGGAGAATGAATCCCATCCATCTTGAACATCCCATACACACATTGAACATCTCTGCAAGAAGGAGGCCTATCTTCATACAGTTCAGTCATGTCACACAAGGCAGCATTTATTTTCATGTGCAGCCAAAAACATTGAATATGGGAAGTGTGTGGTTGCAGTGAGGACTAGCTGTGCCTGCCCTCTATGTTTTGCTGTCTTCTTTGAATGCCCCAACGACCCTTTCTCTTCTTGCTAGAGACAACACTTTCAAGTCTTCCTCTATCATTCAACACCATTTCTTGCCTTTGACCACTGCCCCTGATGATTGTGGTGGTGGTGGTGATATTATTTATACCCCGCCCAACTGACTGAGTTGCCCAAGCCACTCTGGGCAGCTTCCAACACATATAAAAACATACTAAAACATCAAACATAAATAACTTCCCTGAACAGGGGTGTCTTCAGATGTCTTCTAAAAGATGTATGGTTATTTATTTGCTTGACATCTGATGGGAGGATGTTCCACAGCCCATCTAGTTTAGCACTCTGTCCTCACAGTGGCCAACCAGATGTCCCTGTGGGAATTCTGCAAGCAGCAGCTGAGCCCATCTGGCTCTGCTCTGCCTCCACAGTCAGAAGCAGCAATGCTTCTGAATCCCAGTCACTGGAAACCGCAGGAAGGGACACCTGCTTTTGTGCTCAGATCCTGCTTGCAGTTTTCCCAAAGGCATCTGGTCAACCACTGGACTAGATGGGCCCGTGGACTGAGCCATTGGGCTCCTCCTAGGTCCTTATGAGACAGTGCATGAGGTTGAGGTGCATGGACCACCCTTGTGGTCCCACCCCTCCCTGCTTGAAGACTACATCCTAAAACTTTGTCCCACCCCACCCCCGCCATCCACCCAGGAAGAGATCATGCCTCTGGGTTTGGAATGAAATTTATCCTAATCCCATTACCATTTTAATTGTTCCACATTTTGCTTAAGCAGCTTGATTTTAAAAACAGGACAATCGTCAAACCAAATCCCTTCAAATGATTCTCCTCCATGCCTTCTCTCCTACTCCCCCCTATGCCTCGTTACATGAGATAAAGTCATTTAACAAGGAAATGTCTATTTTGGCAAACACTATGAGGTAAATGATAAAAGTTATGGAAATATTGTAACTTCAAAAAGAATAGATCTGCCTTAAAACATAAGCATATGGGAGAAACAACATGGATATTACTGTAATATGCTATTCAAAGCTGCTATCTGGGTTTTTAAAGAAAGATAACAAGTTTGAATGAGATGCTTCTGAAATGATATGCAATGCATTTTGTAGTGATTATACAGTTCAAGCTAGCTGGTTTAATGCTCTCCCTCCCCTCCCCCCCACCATGGCCACCATCCAGGCAACATACTCTGGGCTTAATTTTTAATTTTGTTTTTCTCCTAGAAAATTGGAAACATGTATACAGTAAGGCAATCTATGTGACCTTTCCAAAGCAGCAGTTCTAAATAAAAAATTTCCCATTGATTTCCTCACTGGAAATTAGTACATTATATTACCAGTCCCCTCTTGTTTTCCACAAGGAAGAGTATGCATTGGCAGGTCAGACATCTACAGTCTTTGAAACTTTTGCATGTGATCAGTCATAAGAAGGGCTTTTTTTCAGCTGGAACTCACTGGAACTCAGTTCCAGCACCTCACCGGTGGGCACCATTGCCATTCTAAGAGAACAAGGGAGGCGTTCAGGGTGAGTTCCAGCACCTCTTTTTCTAGAAAAATAACCCTGGGTAAGTATCTTCTACCCCAAGGGAGGGGAACCTCATGCCCAGAGGTGAAATGCCACCCTCTAAGTCTAAGCCTCTTCATCTGGCTCCCAGGACTTTCCCCAGGCTATAAGTCCGCCTCAGCCCCACCCCTTACCCCCAGGCCATGCTGCTCACCAGCCCCACTTTGCAAAAGCAAAAATGCTACCTTTTAGTGTTTTTTCCTGGCTGCACACTTTCCCTGAGCTCTGATAATGACTCTTGTTTGCCTGGATGGGCACCTCACCCGCCTGACCTGTTCTGCTGCTCTACTGTTCTCCTTGCCAGGCCCCCCAAAGGACATTTTAGTGGCAGGGGTGTGCATTCCAAGCCACTGCATTTGGGGTAAATGAAAATGGAAGATAAGCATTGTCGATGGCAGGTGAACCGGCTGCCCATTCAAAAGTGTTGCTGCCCACCCCCCTGCTGAAATGCTGAAAGGGCCATAAGTGATGCTGCTGCTGCGGTGAGTGCAATGGTGGGAGGGGTTGACAACATCCCCCCTCATGAGACATGCATGAGTTAAATGTGCTTAAACTGCAAGTCATCTGTACCAAAATGTAATTAGGTAAGGTTTTTGGGAGAAGATGATTGGCTTCAGGTCTGAACCTCTTTTATGACCTTATCAATCAACACAGATATAAAGCAATCATGATAGCCAGATCTCATGCACCTACTTGGAGGTGCATTACCCATACAAGTTTTCTCCAAGGACATCTAAAAAGTATAGTTACAGGTAGGTAGCCGTGTTGGTCTGTCATAGTCAAAACAAACAAACAAACAAATAAATAAATCCTTCCAGTAGCACCTTAGAGACCAACTAGGTGCTACTGGAATGAATTTTTTTTATTTTTTATTTTGTTTTGACTAAAAAGTATAGTCAGAATTGAGACTAAGGACTGCAGTTCATGAGTTTCCCTTGTGCCATAATTAGTGACCTTGTTTTGTGTGTTTTTCTTACCACTGGTGGCAAAGCCATGAAATTCAGAAAAGTGTATCCGAAATGAATAATTGGTGGGCAGCAACACTTTTGAATGGGCAGCCAGTTCACCTGCCATCAACAATGCTTATTTTCCATTTTCATTTACCCCAAATGCAGTGGCTTGGAATGCACACCCCTGCCACTAAAATGGCCTTTGGGGGGCCTGGCAAGGAGGACAGTAGAGCAGCAGAACATAAGTTCTTTAACCCTTGTACAAGTTTACTGAGCACATGTGGATTAGTTGAGCTTTAACTGTTATTTTACTAGGCTGTTTAGAATTCAGCCATTGCCCAATCTGATATGCATTCTTTTTATGAATCACATATGTTAGCTGTCCTTGTTCAAGTAATACATCGTTGCCGCACACCTCACAAGAAGGCAACTAACTCATTGTTCTGAATCTCAGAGCAACTTGGGTGAGAGTGCTAAGAATTACGTTGGTGAGTACAAGTGCCATCTGAATGAGTCAATGCAGTGTAGTGGTCAGTGTGCTGGATTAAGAGCAGAGAAATCTGGGCTTAAATCCAACTTGTACATGAAGCTTGCAGGAAGATCAGCTGCTACCTGTCAGTCTGACCTCTCTGGCATGGTTGTTGTTGTCGTCCCTAGAGCCCCTACAAGAGCAGAACAAAGCCAAGGCCAGTCTCCCCCAGACCGGTTACCTCCAGATGTTCTGAACCACAACTCCCATCCTCCTTGGCCATTGGCTATGCAGGTAGAGGTTGCTGGGAATTGGAGTCCCAAGCAACTGAGTGGGGGGGGGGGCACTGGGCTGCACGTAAGCTGACCTAAGACCTGAATACTTTCTGCTAGCTCTCTATTTTGTATCCATCCACTGGAAAGAGCTCTAAAGCCATCTGGAGTTATTGGATGGACTATGGGAGACCTTTGTCGTCTTTGATATATTTAATGTAATTGTCCACCCTCTCTTTCCAAGCAGATTTAGTCAATGAGCTCTATATATAATGGTTCCTGGTGACTAACTGTCATTTCCATCCTCACATATTTCCAAGCCTTTGCTAACTCAGCAAGGGCACATTCTGCACTTTGGCAGAAAATAACAGCCTGATCGCATCCTCCTTTTTTGCAATGTGATAAATGAAATATATTAGCACATGGTTTCTCTGGACCACTCTTCTGATGAAAAATAGAGCTGGCATCCATGGGTGTTTTTTCCCCCTAAATGCAGCCTTTGGACATCTGTTTCTTGTTCCAACAGTCTCAGCCATTTTATCATCCTCTGTTAGACACAGCACAAATCAGAGACATACTGAAGGATTGCAATAGTGTTTAATTCTTATGGGGCTGGGAAGAAAGATCATAAGGAAGATGAAATAATGGCTTTATATGGAGGGGCTCATAGCTTCAACACCCCAGCAGAGATGGCTTCCTGCTTAGTCACAGCTTAGGAGGCAGCATACAGAGCAAGCAGGTCTCTGTCTCTCAACTAGCTATTGTCCTTCTATTTGCCACCCAGGGGGGAGGGGGAGCCCACCTATTTATCCTCCAGCACAGGGTAATACTAATGAAGGTACAGGTAGATAGCCGTGTTGGTCTGTCATAGTCAAAACAAAATAAAAAAATTCCTTCCAGTAGCACCTTAGAGACCAACTAAGTTTGTTCTTGGTATGAGCTTTCGTGTCACGAAAGCTCATATCAAGAACAAACTTAGTTGGTCTCTAAGGTGCTACTGGAAGGAATTTTTTTATTTTGTTTTGACTAATAAAGGTACTTAGCTAGCAAGCTGAGTCATTATCTTAGAATTGCCTAGTTCAACCAAAGAATCTTCCTTCAGATTTTAACCCTTGATGAGTTCAGGACCCCAAGAATTGGGAGGGACTCAAAGCATTGTGCAGACTGACCCTCTGAACCTACACCACTCTCTCTGTGTGTATCTCTGTTTATATTCTGAGATAGTTCAGTTTGTAGAGCATGAGACTCTTAATCTCACATTTGTGGGTTCAAGTCCCAACATTTGGCAAAAGAGTCCTGCCTTGCAGTGGATTGGACTCCATGACCCTCGTGGTTCATTCTAACTCTACAACTCTTTGATTCTATTATTATATCATTCTGCGCTGTCCCAAGATAACAAAAAACAAAGCAGCAAACAACAACCCTACACCAAAACAGAGCACAATTCAATTTAATCTGATGGCATTTCTCCTTTATTCCTCTACTTCAGGGGTCAGCAACCTAAAGCCCATGGGCTGGAAGTGACCCATGGAGTCCGTTTAACCAGCCCACAAGCCACCCCCAAACCGAGCCACCCGCTCGGTGAGTCCCCACACGCTGCGCTAAAGCGGCGCAGCACGGCACGGGTACTCTCTTCCGCGGCTCTGGAAATCACTTCTGCGCATGCCCAGATACCGGAAATCGTGTCTGTGCAGATGCAATTTCCAGCGTCGCGCTGCGTCGGCCCAGCCCACGGAGGATCTCTGCGGGAGTGATCTGGCCCATGCCTGGTAAGCCTTGTTGACCCCTGCTCTACTTCATCCTCATAGGTCAGACCCTGAAAAGCCAGTTACTCAAATCTGGACTTTGGTGGATCTTGGGTGGGAAACTTCAAGGCTTAAAGTTAGGTTCCTCTGCCATGGGCTTTGATCTATTGCATTCACTCATGCCGCTTGAATTTCAGTCAGATGAATAGATTTGACATATTCCTTATTTAAGGAGAAGGGAAACATTTTCAAATGGTTTTTATGGCATGTCTCCTCCCCTCTCCCCCCGAGGAGAATGGGAAATCAATTTTGCTACCATCTGTGGAAAGGGGCTATAGATTATTTGTAGACTTGTGACAGTTCCTAGCATACATCATTTTGCAATTCAATTATGCAGTTTGTGATTCTGCAGCAAGGGATATTGATGGCTTCTGAACTCCACTCATGGAAGGGATTTGAGCCAAATGTTGGGCCAAACAGCAAAAAATACAGCAGTGGATTTTTGGGGCCTGGTGAAATCCTGAGGTCAAGAGACTGAGCTCTGAAATACATATCTTGTTCATCATCTTTATAAATTACTTAGATGAAGGAATTGAGGGACTGCTCATCAAATTTGCAGATGACACCAAACTGGATGGGGTAGCTAATATGGCAGAAGACAGAATCTGAATTCAAAATGACCTGAACAGATTGGAGACCTTGGGCCCAAAGTAACAAAATGAATTTCAATAGGAACAAATGTAAGGTTCTGCACTTAGGCAGGAAGAACCTGATGCACAAATATAATATGGGAGATACCTGTCTTACTAGTAGCACATGTGAAAAGGATCTAGGGGTCTTGGTGGACTACAAGCTGAACATGAGTCCACAGTGTGATGCAGCAGCAAAAAAGCTAATGCTATTCTAGACTGCATCAACAGAAGTCTAGTGTCCAGATCAAGTCATATTACCTTTCTATTCTGGCTTGTTTAAGAAGAATGTTGGCATTTAAGAAGAATGTTGGAATGTAATTTAAGAAGAATGTTGGCATGCCGGAATGTGTGCAGAGGAGGGTGATCAAAATGATAAAGTGTGTGGTAATCGAGCCTTATGAGGAATGGTTAGAAGAATTGAGTATGTTGAGCCTGGAGAAGAGAAGATTGAAAGATGAAAGGCTGTCACGTGGAAGATGAAGCGACCTTGTTTTCTGCTGATCCAGAAAGTAGGACCTGAACCAACAGATTCAAATTACAAGAAAGGAGATTCCAACAAAACATTTGAAATAAGTTTTTGTTGGTAAAAGCTGTTTGATAGTGGAACCAACTACCTTGGAAAGTGGTGGACTGTCCTTCGTTGGAGGTTTTCAAACATAGATTGCATGGGATTCTTTAGCTCTGATTCCTGCATTCCGGGGGTTGAACAAGTGACACAGGGTTCTTCCCAACTCTACAAATTCTATGAAATCAAGAATTTCAGGTTCAAATTGTACCTCAGCCATAGACCTACTAAGGGAACTTAAACCTGGCTGCCCTTCTGTAATATTGGGACAAACTGCAGTGTCTTACAAGATTATTGTAAAGATTAGAAATTAATATTTCAATGTTGGTTTTTTTTAAAGAGGTCTTTTACACCTAGAATTTTAATTTTTTGATGGCTGTTGAAATCTTGACTTAAAAAACCCAACAACATCCAGCTTCCCGATGAGTGAAGGGCTATATCCAGGTATTTAAAACGGGTGACCTGCTCGATCTTATGTTCGTCGATGTACCTACCATACACGTGATTTGGGCCTCTTGGCAAAGGCCATGATTTTGGGGTTTTGGTAGTTGAGATCCAATTGACTCTCTTTACAATATGCAGCAAGTGTTTTCATGGCTGTTTTAAGGCCAATCGGTGTTCTAGAGGGGATTGCAGCGTTGCCTGCGTAAAGCAGCACCGAAATATGATTTCCTGCAAGTTTTGGAGGATGGAAATTTATATTGTGGAAATAAGGGATCATATCATTTATATATGAATGAATGAAAGTCTTTATTACAGTCATAGAAGGGGATAAAACAATTCAGATCGAAAATATCTATATACTAAATCACATTTAAATTTAAAATCATCACATTTTAAGCTTAAAATTTGTGAGATATCTCACCAGTCTGTCACTTTAGTATCATTTCTAAGGGGTTAACTAGAGTCTTTATATCTGTTGTTGGTTGTTGTCGCGGTATGTCTTAGTCTTGACGCAATGTAGCAAAATTTAGCTACACTCCTAGTGATCTCTGGATTAGAGTCCGCTATTAGGTATCTAATATATGTTTCCTGTGATCGACCCAATTCAATTTCGTTATTATCACAGGGGCTATCATTTATATAATAATTAAACAAGGATGGGGCCAGTATGCATCCTTGTTTGACTCCTTTCTTGGTTTCTATTGTGTTGGATAAGTGGCCCTGGGAGGTACAACACACTTTTAGTGAGGTCCCTTCATGTAACCTGTGTATTAGGTATAGCAGGCGTCTATCTAGTGTGGAGGTCTCCTGTTTTCCCCATAGCTTTGTTCTGGAAATAAGCTGCTCTGAAGTCAATAAAGGCCACATAAAGAGAAGCAGTTTTACTAGATGAGTACTTCTCTATTAGATGTTGGAGAACTAAACATTGGTCGATGGTCGGATGGCCTTCTTGGAATCCCGCTTGCTCGTCTGCAAGAATGTTTTCTTGTTTTAGCCAGTATTGGAATTTCCAGTGCAAGTGTCTTGTGTACAATTTACTTATTATGTTGATAAGACTGATTGGTCTATAATCTTTTTTGCCTTTTTTATATATTGGGACAATGATTGATAGTCCCCAGTCTTCAGGAATATATCCATAGGTGTCTATGCCAGGTTATTTCACGTGAGCACTAAAGGTCCATATAATCCCCTCTTGGGATTCAGGCAGTGATCATCGATTTCTAATGTGGTACCCTCTCTGCCAGCATGGCTAGTGGTCAAGGAGGTGAGAAACCTGGAGGATACTGCATTGACTATCGCTGTCCTAGGAAGTCTAATGCCATGTTAGTGGCAGACTTTGGGCTCTCAAATTTGAGTGGTGCCCAGTGTGATGCTAAAATTCCGGGTGGGGGCACCTCCATTCTACAGCATTGTGGTGGCGCCCCCTGCAGCACAGCACTCAGTGCGGCTGAACCAGTTGTGCCACCTTAAAACTGCTTCTGGCCATGTGGCATGAGTCTCTCTCTAAATCCCTAGATTCAGTGAAATCCAGAAGTGAAGTATCTTTTATAGCACTTGCTTTGCAATCCCCACTGAGGGGGGCTAATTTTCTTTGATCCAAGCATGTGTTGGGAGGGGCTCATTTTCCCAAGGATTCACCACCTTTTCCCAAGGATTCTGGGAGATGGCAGAAGAAAAAGTTACAAAGGGCTTTCCTTCTTCTTCTGGGGACTTAATCTGTCACCGCCTTCATTCACGATAAAATCCTCTAGCAACTGTAGTTGCCAATCAACTCCGCAGTGAAAGGCAAGCCAAGTCATTTCCCATTAGTGATGGTGGGGGCAAGTTCTGCTGACCAGCGCATTCACACCCAAGGGTCCTTTGACAGAAACAGCTGCCAGGTTGCATGCTGCCAGGTGCCTGGGAGGTAATGAGATGGTCGGGCTGCTGCTGCTGCTAACTGTGCCTGGCTCAGCTGGGAAAATTAGTATTGCAGCACCTATGCCCCACCCCCACCGCCATGGCATTTGAGACGGATGCTGAAGATACATGGCAGCCAAAATGCCAATCACTCTTCACTTCTGGAGCTTCTCTGAAACACGGGTTGTTTCGACTCCATCAGCTATTGGCATAGGGAAAGTGATGAGGTGTCTTCATTTCCCCACACAGCCCAAGCAATCTGCTGACTCAGGGGAGGCTTTTGTATTAAAACGGGGACGCGGGCACCTTGGAGACCTCAGAGGGAGCAGCAGAACTGTTAGCCTGGTTTTTAGTTTTTATTTCATGAGATTTATGTACCCCTTGATTGCTCATAAGCACGCAAACCTGAAAGCGATCTACAAAAAGAACAAAGCAACAAAATTGTCCATAAAAAGTTTAAAAACAGCTATTTAATTCATCCCAAAAAATTGAAATCGGACTTCCGGTCGAGGAGCCGGAGCAATCGGTCGGGGGGAATCTTGCTCTGAGATTCCCCGACCTGGCAGGGGGGAAGGGGAGATCGCGACAGCGCGGCGGCTCCCAAAAATCCCGGGTAGGGCGTCCCAGGACCATAGCGATCCGGCGGAGTTCTCAACATCTTCCCTGCTCCCCGGTAAACCCTAATAAGGGTTGCCGAGAGAGAGCGAGGGGAGACGGAGCTCAGCGGGTCCACCATTACCCCTGCCAGGAGAAGCTGCATGACCGGCTGCTTCGAGCTCCTTGATTCCTCCTACAAAAAAAAAAAAAGATTTGGACCATAGAAAAAGTGAGTAAAGGAGCATTTGGACTTAATTATTTTGGCGTTTAGGATTTCAAAAACGGAGGTCGATCCCATGTCGTCGTGGCAAATGAAACAGGAAACTTTGTTACTGAGGCTAATTGGCTAAGGAAGTTAAAAAGGACAACTTCTGCAACAGTGAACAAGTTTCCCCTTTTCTCTGTGATTTTGGGGAAATTGGCCAAGAAAATGCTATAAAAATTGTTGGATTACAAAAAGGACTATTGGACTAAGTATGCTGTCATCTGACCTTGAAAAGATTGAAAAAAACATGGGAAGGATACTAGTTGCATTGCTAGATTGGAGAAGTGAAACCAGAGTTTCTATTCAAAGGATGCACAACTGTCAAAACAAGATCGACATAAAGCTAGCTTCACAAGATAAACAGCCGGAAAAGGAAGAAAAAAATACAATGCCACAGTCTGTGAGGAAGAAGAAATCAAATGGAACTGTGAAAAAGAAGAAAACAAACAGAACACCCAACAGACCAAAAGGCAAAGGACATAAAAAAGACAAAGTTGTCGAAGAAGGTGGAAAGATTCGAAAGACGAAGAGAATGGAGCTGTTGGGGGAGAAAGAAGAACAACCCCTAAGGGGGGCAGCAAGAAATGTGGAGTTGGACTGTGGAGAAGAAAGGAGAGGGGTGAGCAAGGACTATGTTTTTGAAATGGATTACCTTTATGGCTCTAAGGACAATATTTTTGGACATGGCAAAGGCTTGTGTGATGAATATGAATTAAAAAAATTTCTGGAATGATTAAGTTAAAGAAGATAATATGGCTAAGAAACCCAAAGTCGGGGGGAAGAAGGGGGGAGTAAGAGGAGAAAGGTTGTAGAAGTGCCTAGAGTGGCTGGGGGAACCCGGCCAGATGGGCGGGGTACAAATAATAAATTATTATTATATATTATTATTATAGATGCTTAGGTATGAATTTAGAATTTGTAATTAAATTGATTTACATATTTGATAATGCGATAAAGAAAAGATAGAAGATATATGAATTTGATAGGAAGATGATGTATGAACCTGACAAAGAGGATCTATTATGAAACCAACGGTGGGGAGGCGGGGAGGTCACCTGAGGATGAAATGGAGGAAATTAGAGCAATGTTATTTGCAAGTAGTAATAAGGTTAAACGTACAATGAATGGGTATACCTCTGTGAGAGGGGGGAGATGATTTGGGCTCCCCTCAGTGAGGGGGGGGGGAGTATTTAAGTTTAACTGATATGTTGTATGCTTATAAAATTGTAAAACTAATAAAAATTATTTTAAAAAAAATTGAAATCAACATTAAACTAAAAGCTAGATTGAAAGACATGTCATTCTATATATCTGGGTAGGCTTGCCTAAAGAAAGATATTTTTAGCAAATACCAAAAAGAGTATAGTGAATGCACCTGCCTGGTGTCATTAGGCAGGGAGTTCCAAAGTGTAGGTGTTCTCATGCTAAAAGTTAAATTTCCTACAAATGTGCAATGAGTATTATGCGACACACAAAGCAGTGCCATTTCACAGACTGAAGTGGTTGAGCAGACTTATGTTGGAGTTACAGGTAGGTAGCCGTGTTGGTCTGCCGTAGTCGAAACAAAATTTAAAAATTCCTTCCAGTAGCACCTTAGAGACCAACTATGTTTGTTCTTGGTATGAGCTTTTGTGTGCGTGCACACAAGAAGTGTGCATGCACATGAAAGCTCATACCAAGAACAAACTTAGTTAGACTTATGTTGGGTAAGACAATCTGCTTGTAAACTGGCCATAAGTTGTTAAGGACTTGATATACTAATAGTAACACCTTGAACCTGGCCCAGTAGCAAATGGGCAGCCAGTGCAGATCTCTGAGCACAGGTGTTGTATGCTGCCAAGGTCCTACTCCTGTCAGCAATCACACTGCAGCCTTCTGCTCTAACTGCAGCTTCTGGATCAAGCACAAGGGAAACCCCAAGAGGTTTAGAAATTCCTTTAAACAGATGATGCCTTGGACTGGACTCCTTTTAGTCCTCCAAGGCCAAGTCATCCATACTGGTCTCCACCCCCTCCTTGAGGAGTAGAAGACCCTGAAAAGGGAGGTCCCTGGCTTGGGGCCCTGCACTTCTGTCCTCGGACAATGTCCCCCAGCACTGAGGGGTCAAAAGGTAGAAGGGTGGGGTCCTTGATGTGGAGGGGGGAAGTTCCCCTAGGGGGGCATGGAGGATAAGGCCACCAGGGGTTACTAGCCATGATGCCTCTCCACTGTTAGAGGCAGCAAGCCTCTGAGTACCAGTTCTGGGAATTTATTATTTTGATGAATTGAAGACATTCATATACTCAGGCACTTCTAACTGTAGGTGGGGAGAGGACTGTTGCTCTCAATTGGCCTCTGACCCAGATGGACCTTTGCCCCAAGGGAGCATGGCTCACAAGGCTGCGGGTTCCTTATTTAGGGTTCCAGATTATTCAAACTCAAGCTCAGGGTCCAACCCAGCCATGATACTGGGGTTTGATCTCCCCCTCTTCCTCTGATGCCACTGGCCTCACCTGAGCCAAATGCCAGGCTGGTGTTTGGAGGGTGGGGTGCCTGAGGGTGTGGCTGTGAGCACCAGCCATAAGTAGCAACCTTCTCCCCTTTGTTCTAACTGGACCATAAGTCTGTTTTTACAGGAGAGGAATTAATCCTTGCCCAAAAATGAAGCATAGATCATAAGCTTGAATAGCTTTTGACATCTGATCAATTCAATCCTGCTTAGTTCATTTACATTAGATTTAACTGCTGAACACAGCAGCAGAAAGTGGAAATTTATCCAGGAGAACATGGATCTTCCTCCTCCTTCTTCCTCCTCCTCTTTATAGCTCTTTAATGAGAGATAACCAGAGGACAGAACAAACAGCTAGTTTTATGTAGCAAAGCATGCCACATCCATTTAGCATAGCAAATTGTTTGGGCATCAGGGCAAATACCTGAGCAGAGATCCCCTTGAAATGCAGGGGTGCTTGTGACGAGCTCAGCGCCTCAGTTACCGCTCATGCCGATGTGCCCGCTCTCTCTTGTTTACTGCAAAGCAACCAAGTTTAAAGTCACCCTGCTCAGGGGCAAAAACTTTATTTCACCGGGTCAAAGACCCAGTCCTGTCCCGCCCCCGCCCCCCATGCATTTACTTACACACACAGGCTGGGAGTCTCAATGGCGCCCCTCTGGAGGCTTCACCTGGGGCAAAAATACCCTGGCTAGCCCCCCCCACTCCGCCCCCCGTAGCTATGGCACTGCCCTCCTCTCTCCTTCTAGGGGATGTACATATGGTTCTGCATGCATCTCCCCAGCTGTATGAGGAATGTATCCTGACCCTACTGCAGGAGTTAGGAGCAGAAGCCTCCTTTATACTGAGCCAGACCATTGGTGTACTTGCTGTGTATTGTCTACACAGACCAGCAGCTTCACTCCATGGTTTCAGGCTGGGGTCGCTCCCATTTCTTCCTGGAGAAGCCAGGGACTGAACTTTCTGCATGCAAAGCAGATGCTCGGCCACCCAGCTATGACTATTGATGTGAAAGACTTGTGGATGAGCTCCGGAATGGGCTTGATCAACCTTCCCCAACCTGGTGCCCCTACAGATGTTGTACTATAACTTCCGTCAACGCTGACCATCACCCAGCTGAATGCAATACAGATGCAGACTGGGATGATGATCTCGGCTTAAAAGGCTTATTGAAAGAGGAAGGTCTTCAGTAACCCAGATAAGATGGTATCTGGAGGAGGCCCTCGCCTGCAGAGCACAGTGATCAATTGGCTTTATAATGGGTGAGGTGATCTTTCAGGTATTCTGGTCCCTAGCTGTAAAGGCCTTTATACACCAAAAACAGTACTGTGACCTTAGACTGCAATTTGTACTGCAATGTATGGAACATATTGTCTTATACAGAGTCAGACCATTGGTCTGTTTAGTTCATGGGTAGGCAAACTAAGGCCCGGGGACCGGATCCAACCCAATCACCTTCTAAATCCGGCCCGTGGACGGTCCAGGGATCAGCATGTTTTTTACATGAGTAGAATGTGTCCTTTTGTTTAAAATGCATCCCTGGGTTATCTGTAGGGCATAGGAATTCATTTGTTTGTGTTTTTTCAAAATATAGTCCTGCCCCCCACTAGGTCTGAGGGACAGTGGACCGGCCCCCTGCTGAAAAAGTTTGCTGACCCCTGGTAGTTCATTGCTGTCTACATTGATGGGCAGTGGGTTTCCAGCGTTTCTGACAGGGGGTATTCCCATTCCTACAGGGAAATGATGGGGACTGGAATGGGGAGCTTTTGCATGGAAGACAAGTGCTCTACTACTGAACGACGGTCCACCCCAAAAGGCAGAGTTGCATAGTCACAGAACATGTGGTTGTGATCAGGTATAGTGTGATGCAGCAGCTAAAAAAGCCAATGCAATTCTGGGCTGCATCAATAGGAGTATAGCATCTAGATCAAGGGAAGTAATAGTACCACTGTATTCCGCTCTGGTCAGACCTCACCTGGAATACTGTGTCCAGTTCTGGGCACCACAGTTCAAGAAGGATACTGACAAGCTGGAACGTGTCCAGAGGAGGGCAACCAAAATGGTCAAAGGCCTGGAAACGATGCCTTATGAGGAACGGCTTAGGGAGCTGGGTATGTTTAGCCTGGAGAAGAGAAGGTTAAGGGGTGATATGATAGCCATGTTCAAATATATAAAAGGATGTCATATAGAGGAGGGAGAAAGGTTGTTTTCTGCTGCTCCAGAGAAGCGGACACGGAGCAATGGATTCAAACTGCAAGAAAGAAGATTCCACCTAAACATTAGGAAGAACTTCCTGACAGTAAGAGCTGTTCGACAGTGGAATTTGCTGCCAAGGAGTGTGGTGGAGTCTCCTTCTTTGGAGGTCTTTAAGCAGAGGCTTGACAGCCACCTGTCAGGAATGCTTTGATGGTGTTTCCTGCTTGGCAGGGGGTTGGACTGGATGGCCCTTGTGGTCTCTTCCAACTCTATGATTCTATGATTCTATGATTTGGGAACTAAAACAAGGAGCTGCATTTAATCGCCCACGTCTCCCCATGCTACTCACTGATGAGTGCAATTACTGGTTATCTAAGTAGCCAGACTCTGCATTTTGCAGCTCTCCCCCCTTTTTCTTGTATTTTTGTTTTTGCAGCACTACCCATTCATTCTTGACCTTGTTCAGTATAATAATAATAATAATAATTATTATTATTATTATTATTATTATTATAAATGTATTAAAAACAGAATAAAACTTCAAACATTAAAAACTTCCCTAAACAGGGCTGCCTTCACATGTGTTCAGTATATTCAGACATAACCAGCATCTTCAACATAATTTGGCTCAAAGTGAAGTTCAAAACTGAATTGCGGGCATTCTCATTTTTATCAAAATCTCAGTGGGATTTTACAGAAAATCAAATTAATTTCGGTTAGGAACTCAACATAACTTCGGGTGGGTATAGGGCAGTCTAGTCTCTTGGGCTTGTCAATCGGAAGGTCAGCGGTTCGAATCCCCACGACGGGGTGAGCTCCTGTTGCTCTGTCCCAGCTCCTGCCAACCTAGCAGTTCAAAAGCATGCCAATGCAAATAGATAAATAGGTACCACTATGGCGGGAAGATAAACGGCATTTCCGTGCACTCTGGCACTTGTCAAGGTCCTCCGTGCACCAGAAGCAGTTTAGTCATGCTGGCCATATGACCCGGAAAGCTGTCTGTGGCGTTAAGCAAGATGAGCGCCACAACCCCATAGTCGCCTTTGACTGGACTTAATCGTCCTTTACCTTTTTTACTTAATTTACCTTTTTTACCTTTGCCTAGGGTGGAATTTCAAATCAGACTTGGAGGGATCTCTTTGATCAAAATCTTTAATGAATATTGAGGAAAGCCAAAAGAGTAGGAATATTTTTTCAGTGAGATTTCACATATCCAAATGCCACATCAGTTATTTATTCATGATGCATTTTTATCCTGACCTTCTTATGTATTAGAACTCAGGGCAATGGACACGAGGTTCCTTCCCAGGTGGTTGACTTGACTTCCCAGGCATTGACTTGAAACAGACATGCTTTGCTTCAGAAAGTGTGGTTAGATATGTCTTGAGATCATAGCTATCCTTTGTCATCAATAAGATTTTTGTCATGAACCAGGACAAATTCAGGCTATGAAGCCCTGTACATGAGTGAAGTGTCAGAGGAGGAAGAAGCAGCAGCTTCAGTGCTGAGCCTGAGCGACACCCCTTTGCACCAAGAGACCATCTCTCTCCCATCTCCCCAGTGTGAGGAGGTTGTACTCCCATCATCCAAGGCGTTTTGCCCAGAAGTCCCAATGAAGCCACAGGGACCACCATCCCAGTGAAGCTGATGGTTGCTTAAGCAGGCAAAGCCCCTTTGACTAAAAGAGCTAACCATCCAGACAGGTATCACTCTGGGACTGTTGCTGAAGCAACATTGGAGCCTGCTCATACAATTTTCCAACTTGAGAGCCTGCATGGAGCTCTCCAGGGCGCTAGCTAGAACCTGAACCTTGCATTGCTTTGCACTGAGCTTTGCTTTAGTTTGGTTAGCTGAGCCTTCAGTACTCGTCTGTCCCTCCTCAAATTGCTTGGTTTAAGGAAGCTGTTTGCTTTTGCTGTTGAGTCTGTGTACATTTTTCCACCTGCTATTCAAACATTGTTTTTATTTGGTTGTTTTATATTTATTGTACTTTCCCTTTTATGTTCTCTACACAGCTTCCAGAGTCCTTTCTGGGGTGGTCTATAAACTATAATGTCAATTATCAAATAATAAATAAATGTGATTGGTCTGACCTAATGTAGGCCCATTGACATCTCCTTCAACATGAAGGTGTTTAGACAGAGCCAAATAGCATTATTGAGTCAAAAAGAGCTGTTAAAATGTGGTTTTTAAGAAGGCTGAGCCAAAGGTTATCCACAGAAAGCTACACATCTGAATTTGGGCACAGTAGATAGGGGAAAGTGGGACTGAATGCTTCCTGGCAATTTTCAAGGGGGTAAAATTGGGGGGACCATTACTTGACATCACTATTGAGCTCCTCTCATTGGTTACATTACTTGGTGATGTAGTGTCACTGGGATGGAGGCTTCTGGGGGCAAAAAGGGGTGCATCCATTTTGTTACAAGAGTCCCCACCAGATCAGTACTTTGTCATGATGTAGCATAGTTCCTGGGAGGGGGGGGAGAATATCTCAGTGCTGAGCTTCCTATGCACTGGAGATTGCTGTCCATTGGGACTTGTGGGGTGGAAGGCGGAGAGGCCAACAGGATGTGGGGCCTACCAGAGTAGGAAGGAAGGCAGGTGGGGCTGGCTGAGGGCAGGCTGAGGTTGGTGGGGCAGTGCCCCCTGCCCCCCAGTGGACCAGCCTCCACTGTTCCTATCAGTAGTAATGAAGACCAAATCTAGTAACCATTTGGCAGGAACACAAATGATCAAAGTTGCCTATATTCTGTATGTACTCCAGGTATGCTGGCTTTCCATGCATGTGCTCAATTTGCCATCCCAATGGCCTCTGGTTCTCATCTCTTTTGAAATAAAGACAGTGTCTAACATGTGGGGTGGGGAAGTGTGAAGGCATATAGGAACATAGGAAGCTGCATTGTGCAAAGACACAGGAAACCAGCTTCGTCATATTCCCCTCTCCTGGAATGTCGTCCAGCAACAGCCATACTATCATGCCATCAGCTGTCATCTGACAGCATCCATTCTATCAGACTGCAGGAGGAGGAGGGGAGGGGAGGGGAGGGGAGGGGAGGAGAGAGAGAGAGAGAGAGAGAGAGAGAGAGAGAGAGAGAGAGAGAGAGAGAGAGAAGAAAGAGGGCCATTCTATTGCCTTACCTGAGAGACCAGCAACATTTTACTCCTCCACTCATTGAATAGCATGTATTCCAGGTGGTTATTCTAGGAACTATGTAACTAAGAACTAATGTCTGAATTTACTTTTCTCTTTCTCCCTCCCAGTTCCTTCTCCATTTGTGCCAGGAGGTGAGTGACTGTCTTATTAATGATCTTTATAAGCCTCTGTGAGACATTCTCCCCCCACCCCCGAGGACCAGGGTAAAAAGCTTTTAAAAATCAACAAGCCAGATTATTGGTCCATTTCGTTTTGTATTTGTATAATGACCTCTGGGGTCCAGGTCAGACTCTTTCTCAGCTTTACCTAGAGATGCCAGGGGTGAAACTTGGGACCTTCTGCAGACAAAACATTGCTCTACCAATAAGCAGTGGCCAGTTTCCAAAATCAAAGGATGGTCAGGCAGCATTTTCTCTTATGAGGTGCTGGTAAGGACTCCATGTATTTTCTAGTACCAATGTCTGTCTTTCTATATTTACAACCAGCTCAATCCTTTTCCAGATTTTAAATACTGGAATAAAATAAACCATGCAAAGAAGATGCAAATAGACTTAACTTAAATAATTTATTCTGGGCACCAGATTTGGTAAATTTGTGGAGGGGGAGATGGTGCAGTATACAGAAGGCCCCAGCAGTTGCCAAGGCTATGAATACTGATACTGTCCGTTTCTTACACTGTACCTCCCAAAAGAAGTTTGCATCCAAACATCCTATATAAGCCAAGTGCACTGAATATGCTATTGCTACTTAACATATTTTCATAGATTGCTAACATAAAAAAACCTGTTTTTACAAGTCCACAAGTGCAGGTCAAGCAAAATCTTTAGAAACAGCCTCTACAAAATTGGGGGCCGACATTAAAATGCCAATGGTACAAATTATTGTGAAGACCGAAAAAGCCATCAAACAGAGGCGGTCCACGACAGAAGCAGCAAACTTCCACTCATTGCAAATGGCTTCTGCCTCATCCTGGTCTCGGAACCGGTTGGCAATATATCGGACCTCCTCTAGGATCTTTGCCAGTTCTGGGTCAGTTTCAGGTGGATGTCCACTGTGAAGGAGGTTGTCTTCGTCAGTCGGGGAGCAAGTCATTCTCCCACAGATCACACCGGAATCAGTGGTAGGGGTGCAATGGACACCTTCCAGGCCTCTGAAGCCTATGTAGAGCATATTCCCATTACTGGATTGCTGCCCACTCACAGTGTTTACATCTATGCTGGACATACTGCATCGGCGCTGTTTATGCTGGCATGCTGGTCGCACTTTGTCCTCCCCTGGTCTTTTCATTCTCAGGAACCAGGCACACCAGTTGAGAAGGATGATTCTGGTCTGGGAAACATGTATAAAAACACACTGTAGCTATTATATCTTGGAAGATATCTGGCCCCTTGCATGTTACTTGCTTGTCTAGCAATGGTAAGGTCATTGACCAGTGAGCCCTGTGCCTGCACTCCACTCTGGCTCATACATTCAGTTGGGGGCTAGCACTACAAGAGTGTGGAGAGTGTGGAGGAGGAACAGTCTTGAAAGGGGAGCCCACAGCACAGTGGAAGAATTTAGCATGCAGGAGGCTCCAGGTTCAATGCCTAGAATCTCCAGCCAAAACAGGGATAGGCACCTGTGACTCTCCAGATGTTGTTGGAGAACTTTAGGAAGGAAGGAAGTGCTGTTGGACAATGAAATGGACTACCATAGAAGGTGGTGGACCACCCTTCACTGGAGCTTTTTAAATGGAGGTTGTATGGCCATCTGCCAGGGATTCTTTAGCAGGGCTGGAAGACCCCGGGGCCCCTACCAATTCTACAGTTCTATGATTCTTTCCATCCCTACCTGTGACCCTCCAGATGTTATTTGACTCCTGCTCCCATCAGCCTCAGTCAACACAGCCAATGGTCAGGGATGATGGGAGTTTTAGTTCAGCAGCATCTGGAGGGCCACATGTGCTAGTTACATGACTAGCCAGTCACATGAAGGCCAGCTTACACAATTCTCCCTCAAAAGAGTGAGGGGAAGACCGTATTAATTAGGTACATACTTGGATGGCCCAGGTTGTAGTGGATGCTAAGAAAAGGCTCCCATTGCTTCTCTACCTCTTCTATGCCAAACTATCCTAGCTGAATGTATGAGCAGGGCTGGCCCACCCATGAGGCAAGGTGAGGGAACCGCTTCAGGCAGCAGGATCCACAGGGGCAGCAGATTCCAATTTAGATCTTTCTCTCCCCTCCCCACCCTGTTCCCGATGTACCTAGTTCTTCCCTCACCCTTTCTTCCCTAGTGAGGAGAGGGGCACCATTTTGGGGTCCACCTCAGGGGCCAAAATGTTTTTGGCTGGCCCTATGTATGAGCCAGGGTCTTGTGATATCAAACCTCCCCATTGGCTTCTGAGCCACACATGTGCAGCAATTGCATTGAAGATCACACTGCAAAGTGTCTTCCAGATAAACTACTTTACAAAAACCTTTTTTTTAAAATCTTTCTTTCTTTTTAGACAATAATGTCTACTCTTTGCAATTTGCTCAGTTTCCTCCTGTTTTCATTCCAAACTCTGCAAAATCAAAATACTGTTTTCAATCAAATTTAACACACTATTTTAAATAATCTTCAGTTTTGCATTTTCTATTGACAGTTCAAACTCTCTCAGTGCAGGAACGTTTAAGAGCTATTCTTAAACCAGATGTTGGGGATATATATATCACCTAATGCAAAAAAAAAAAATCTCACAGAAACTCATAAACCACTTTTGAATATCCTGTCTTCATCCTCTCTGTTTGTTTGTTAAGAAGCTGCCTGGTGATTAGCGAAATCAATCTTCCATCTTGCCTAGCACACTCAGCCCTGACTGGTAATCGCTCACAAGGGTCTCAAGCAGAAGTCCTGATATCATTTTTATGGGAGGGCATCATGATGGACCTTGATGCCTTATTCCATACAGCCTAACATATTGCCTTTCATTTGACAACATAGAAGGAGTATGTATTTAAACATAGTGAAGTCTGAAGGCACAAATGCATACATATGTTTGTTTGGGATGCGTAGAATCTGCCCCAGTGGCTGAGATCTGACTGCAGTTTGAAGCATGTCCAGCCACTTCATAAGTAAAGATTCTTCGAAATGTTTTTTGAAGTTAGAAGGATAGGAGACCAGGGCCCAGGCAGAAAAATCCAAGGTTCGGGTCCCCTGAGCCACTCGCTAGCAATGCTCCTGACCTGTTGCCTTCAGAACTCCACCTCCCATCATCCCTGACCATTGGCCATGGTGGCTGAAGGGCCACAGGTTCCCCATCTCTGACGTCTGGCTGAACTATGCTTGCACAGACATGTGTGCTATCAAACCATTTCTGTTTGTTGCCTCATCCAACTAATATCTGAGGAACAAAAATGACTTGCCTGCTCCTGTAGCAGGACTGTGATCTGCAGGGTTTCAGATATATATAGACGGGGAGGGGGAAATATGCATCATCTGGGCTCTTACCCACTTGGGCATTTTCCCCCCATCTGGATCATGGTGGTGATACTGCAAAACGATCACGGTAACGACAACTGAAAGTCCGACAATAATCATGGTGCTTGCAAAATACTGTGCTGCAAATGGAGAGAAGAAGAGGAGGAGGAGGAGGAGGAGGAGGAGGAAATAATGACCAGGTTATGGGGAGAATTTAGGCTGCAATGTCACTTCAAATAGCTGTCACTCACCTAATAGTCTAACATTTGGACTACAACTCACACCATTCCTGGCCATTGGCCATGCTGGCTGGGGACTGATGGAAGCTTGAGACTAAGGACAGTCTGGAAAGCCACAGGAAAGAGGACAGTGCAGTTGGTAGAGCATGAGACTTAATCTCAGGATTATGGGCTTGAGCCCTACACTGGGGAGATTCCTGCATTGCAGGGAGTTGGACTAGATGACCATTGTAGTCCCTTCCAACTCCACAATTATTAGATAGCCCTACATCCTGGATCCAAAGGATGGAGTGCACAGAGCCCCCTATGGATATGGACATTTTATTCTATCCTGCCAGAAAGTAAGCACAGGATGAGTGCAAGACAGGAAATACTTCTGCACATGTGCAGTATTTAATTTCTTTTATTTATTCATTGCATTTATACCTCACCTCTCCTCCAAGGAGCCCAAGGTGGTGTCTGTGGTTCTCCCCTTCTCCATTTTATCCTCACAACAAATCTGTGAGTTGGGTTAGACTGAGAGGCAGTGACCCAAGGTCACCCAATGCGGATTTGAATCCTGGTGTAACTACACTGACTCTTTTTTTATAGAATGAATGAAGAGATTAGAAGCCCCTACATGTTGGAGGCTCTGGGTCATGGCAGTAGAATTAACCACTTAATTGGCTACCAGCACCACAGCATAAACCTTTTTCTTTTAAGCATTGTAATTTCTTTCCTACCCTCAAACCACAAGCCAAGACTTCTAAACCAGTAAATCTACTGAACACACACAATCCCTGTTCTATATTATTGTGGCCCTGTTGCAAGTTTGAATATAAAATTGCTCATTGCACATTAATACTGCTGTTACTCACCTATTAATGGCACTGAATCAGATGTCGCTGGCATAATTTCGGCTACCAGGAGCATAAACACTGTGAGGGAGAGTAAAACGGTGATTCCTGAAAGGCAAAGTATTGGGTATGGAATCAGGACATAAAGGCACTCTCGGGGTTGAGGAAAAGAGGATGGAAATTATTAAGAAGCTCGCATACTAATGAAAATATGTATTTTTTCCTCTACGAGGAAAGGTTGCAGAGCTTGGGGCTTTTTTATTTAGAAAAAAAAGGCAAGTAAGAGGTGACATGATAGAAGTTTATAAAATTATGTGTGATATATAGAGAGAAGATAAAGAAAAGTTTTCCCCCACCCTCTCTTATAACACTAGGACACATGGGTGAGATCCTGTGGTCGGAAATAGTCAAAGAGAAGGGAGTCCAAGAAGGATGGGAGTTTCTATAAGGAGAAATATTGAAGTCAGACAATTCCAAAGGCAGACAATTCCAACAAGAATGAAAAGTGGGAGGAATCTAAAGAAACCAGTGTGGCAGCATAAGAAGCTGAGGTTTAAGAAGGGAATGTATAAGAAATGGAAGGAGTATACACAACTAGCCAACAGTTGCAGGGTGAAGGTCAGGCTGGCTAAAGCTCAGAATGAGTTTGCAAGAGAGGTTTAAAATAATTTAAAAGGTTTATTTGGCTATGTTTGAAGCAAGAGGAAGAACAAGCAAGTTGTACAGTAGGTCCTCTGTATGCAGAAGATGGAGAGATGCTATTGGGTGACTGGGGGAAAGTGGAACTGCTCAGCACCAACTTTGCCTCTGTGTTCACCCAAAAGGAAAGTGATGCCCAACCTGGTGATAACAGAGTAATTGATGTAAGGAGGGAGCTGCAGCCCAAGATAGGAAAAGAGGTGGCAAGAGAACACTCAGCTACTTTAAAAAAATTCAAATCTCCAGGGCCTGATCAACCTGATGAAGGAGCTTGTGGGTGTAATCTCTCTCTCTCTCTCTCTCTTTTTTATTTATTAAAGTTTCCAATACATTCAAATTACATTGAAACATTCCAGATTACATTCCAAATTATTTATCCAATTATTAATAAAAAAAAGAAAAGTTCCAAATCTGCCAAATTCATATTTAATTTTTTTTTTTAAGGAGTCCCCATGCTTCAAATTCCGGAGGCCTTCTGATCAACTTGTCCCTTGTTTTCTGTCCTTTCAATCTTCTCGCAACCTCTGATGTAATCCGACAAGCAAGATAAATCAAAGCAAACAATGTCTCTGTGTGGGTTTATAGCCATATTTCATCGCTGTAAATTCTGCGTGCCCCTCGACCTTCCTGACTCCAAAAGTTCCATCATGGACCGTCGCCATCTTTTCATTCCGTCTCCGTAGTTTCTAAACATATTTTTCCACAATAATTCTTTAGTCACCTGTCTGTTTTTCAGATCTACCATTCCAGGAGATAACGTCTGTTATGTTGAAAAGTTGTAAATTATAAATTCTTTCGGCTATCTCCCTCTGGTTTCAATTTGCAGACCAAGACTTATTAACTGCGTACTTTGGCAACCATCCAAGTTCCTCCAATTAAAGTCAGTCAGAATTCTAAGGGGCATTCTTTGCCGAAATCAAACCACAAAAGCACTTTTATCCTCTTCCAAATGACCACAGAGTATTTCATTCTCACACTAGGACATTGCTTATTTAAGTCCAAATTCCATTCCCACTCAGGTTATATTATAATATCAAATCTTCTCCTCGAAATCAAATTTATCAGTCTTTCAAATCTTGCTTGTTATGCATAGTGAATTTGGGTCTTCAGGGGTTTGGGGTATCAGCCCGTTATTTTATAAAGTAGTAAATAGAAGTTACCACAGAGTCCGAGGCTCCCCCCCTTTCTGTCCCGCTTTCACATACCAATATGATGAATAAATCTTCTTCATTTTCTTTTTTCTTCTTAGCTGTTCAGTGGCTGAATTCCTTAACAAAATACTTTTTCCTCCTTCGTTTGAAAGCATGCCCAAAACTTCTCACAAATTATGTTTTGACGCATCGGGACTCGTGCACGAACAGGCTGGCTTCCAGGAGTTCCTCCCCCCACGGGTGCTTTCCGCCCTTGACCCCCCGGCTTCTCCCCCCGTTTTGGGGTCGAGGCAGGTTTAGGGGCATCTGCGGGCGAGCTGCCCTTCCCGTATGCCTGGGAAGGTTAGGGAGGCTGCTTACTCCCATCACAGCCTCGAAAATTCCCCGCAGGGGTCGGGAAAGATGGTATTAGTCAGCCATTTCCTGTCGGTCACGAGCGGAACTCGCTTGTGGGTGTAATCTCAGAGCCTTTGTCTATGAACTTTGAGAATTCTTAGAGAACAAGTGAGGTCCCTGCAAGACTAGAGGCGGACAAATGTTATCCCCAACTTCAAAAGGGGTGTGTGTAGAAAACCCAGGTAACTACTGACTGGTGAGCTTGACATCGATACCAGAAAATGTCCTAGAACACATAATTCAACAGTCAATCTGTGAGCACTTAGAAAAGGATGCTGTGATTACTAAGACCCAACATTGGTTTCTCAAAAACAAGTCATGTCAGATGAATCTCATTCCTTTTTTTGATAGAGTTACAAGCTTGGTGGATAGGGGGAATGCTGTGGACATAGTGTATCTTAACTTCAGTAAGGCTTTTGACAAAGTCCCCCCTGAGGAAGCTAGTAAAATGTGGGTTGAACGATGTAACATTTAGGTGGATTTGTAGTTGGTTGACTGACTGAACCCAAAGAGTACTCATTAATGGTTCCTCACCATCCTGGAAAAAAGTGACAAGTGGGGTGCCACAGGGTTGTGTCCTGGGTCCGTTGTTGTTCAATGTGTTTTTTAAAAATACTTGGACGAAGGAATTAAGGGAATGCTCATAAAATTTGCAGATGACACCAAACTGGGAAGGGTAGCTAATAATGCAGAAGACAGAATCAGGATTCAAAATGACCTTAACAGATTGGAGAACTGGGCGCAAGCTAGCAAAATGAATTTCAACAGGGACAAATGTAAGGTTCTGCACTTAGACAGGAAGAACCAGGTGCACAAATATAAGATGAGAGACACTTGGCTTGCTAGCAGTACATGTGAAAAGCATCTAGGGGTCTTGGTGGACCACAAGCTGAACATGAGTCAACAGTGTGATGCAGCAGCAAAAAAAGCTAATGCTGCATCAACAGAAGCCTAGTGTCCAGATCAAGGGAAATAATAGTACCACTATCTTCTGCCTTGGTCAGACCACATCTGGAATACTGTGTCCAATTCTGGGCACCACAATTTAAGAAGGATGTTGACAAGCTGAAATGTGTGCAGAGGAGGGCAACCAAGATGATCAAGGGTCTGGAAACCAAGCCTTACGAGGAGTGCTTGAAGGAGCTGGTATGTTTAGCCTGGAAAAGAGGAGAATAGGGGAGATATGATAGCCATCTTCCAATATCTCAAGGGCTGTCACATGGAAGAGGGAACAAGCTGTTTTCTCCTGCTCTGGAGGGCAGGACTTTCTGAAAATAAGAGTTGTTCAGCAGTGGAACACTCCCACAAGAGGTGGTGGACTCTTCTTCTTTGGAGGTTTTTAAGCAGAGGTTGGATGGCCATCTGTCATGGATGTTTTAGCTGAGATTCCTGCATTGCAGGGGTTGGATTGGATGATCCTTGAGGTTCATTCCAACTCTACGATTTTATGATTCTATGAGTTGTTGGAGGCTGAAGGCACAACAGGATTTGGTGAGCAAGGAGAGCCTGTGACAGAGAGCATTTCTAACACAGAGGCTGAAGCAGAGTTGGGGGTGGGGAGCAAAGGCTGCAGAAGAATACAGATTGTCCTAGGGTGACAAGCTCCCCTCCCCACTTGTCTCCAAGGACACACAGAGTGATGCACAGAGTGGAACAGAGATTGGAGATGCCCCGTTGCAGTTTGAGATGGCTTGGGAAACTTCTGGCAAAGGAGGAGGCTTAGAGGTGGGTGGAGGTGGGAAGCCTCAGTCCTGGCAACTGCTCCACTGGGGCAAAACCTGCTGGGATGTATTGCTGAGTTGTATGCCATTTCTTTGAATAAATATGGAACTTCTCTGAGAAACTCTTGTTTCTTGCTTGCTGACCTGAGTCTGACTCCAGCCCTGACAGCAGGCTTCTTTTGATTCCTATTTGTGCAGCTTTAATTGCATTACTACAGGACTACTACTATTACTATTTTCATATTCATTATTAACTTGTAAAGAGCCCAAAACGTTTCTCCTCCCCTCTGCGTATTTTTGTAGGGTTGTGAATTGTGACCTCTGGCACTTTATTTTTTATTGCTCATCACTTGCACAGGGAAAGATGCCAAACTTGAGTGCCAACGTGAGCCATCTTTTGCAGATAGGTCCTTTCCCAATAATTGCAAACAAAGCAAGAACAAAAGTTCAACCCTGAACAAATGCCCTTTAGGGGTAGGCATTGCTCTGTATGAAGGAAGAACAAGACAAATCAGAGTGAGGTGGGCAATCAAGTTGGATCACAGCCCCACAGAAACACAGAGCTCTGTCACTCTGCTTTTCTGTACTTTTATTTTTGTACAGAATAACTGTTTCTCTACAGTTATTTGTTCACTATGGATTTGGACACTTCTTAAGAAACCAGAAGCAAATTTTGCATGATGGTTCCTGAGATCAAGAAGCAAGCTTTCTTCTATGCTGGGATACAGTTGGATTCCATTTTGAACCAAGATGATGGACTGAGGCTGTATACACACAATACATATGACTTTCCCCAAAAAATCCCTGGGAACTATAGTTTACCCCTCACAGAGCTACAAATCCCAGTCTACAGTTCCTAGGATTCTTTGGGGAATGGCATGTGCTTTCATGGTATGTACACAGTTTGATCCTTTCAAAACCTTTAATTCCCCCCCCCCCTTACATCTATGTTTCACTAGGTTCATGGGTGTTGCAAGAAGTGCCTGTGGAGCACTGAGAGCTTGGGATTGTTTATTTGTTTGCTTTTTTCTTAAATTCAGCCACAGTAGACTCTTAAAGAAAGAATTAAAGCTTCATTTAAGTTATATAGATATAGATATAGATATAGATATAGATTAGATATAGATATAGATATAGATATAGATATAGATATAGATGATATAGATCTTCCATTGCTCTTCTATAATGATGGTGGTGGTGATGATGACAAAAAATCCACACAAAGAAACCCTCCAGTGCTCTTGTGAACTCCACAAGGAGAATTCTAGACAATTGAAAGGCCTATATCAGAGGCCTGTGGTCTTTGGAGGACAAGAGCAAGGCCTCTACAATCCATCATAGAATCATAGAGATGTAGAGTGGGAAGGTACCCCAAGGGTAATGTACTTCAACCCCCTGCAATGCAGAAATTATAACCAAAGAACCAAAGCTCTTCCCATCTGAAAGTTATTCCTATTCTTGAGCCCAAACCTCCTTTCTTGTAATCCATTGGTTCAGGTTTTGCCCTCTGAAGCAGCAAAAAAGAAGCTTGCTGCATCTTCCATATGGCAGCCCTTCAGATATTTCAAGATAGTTCTCATATCGCATCTCAGTTTTCTCTTCTTCATGCTAAACATACCCAGCTCCCTTAATAATTTCTCATAAGGTTTGGTTTCCAGACCCTTGATCATCTTGGTCACCGTGCTCTGCACACCTTCCAGCTTGTCAATACCTTTCTTAAACTGTGCATGCACAGCCGCTGGGGAATTTTGAGGAGGCCCCATTCTTGAACAAATTGTTGGGACCCAATGGCACACCTGCCCACACCCACACAGCCCTCTCACACCTTCCCCTAATTGAGGGCGGTTGGAATATCTTGACTTCTCCTGTGGTGGGACTGAGTGGATGTGCAAAGAACAAACAGCAGCCCCATGTTCCTGGGTCAGAGGGGGCAGGTGGTAGAGGTACGGGGTGCTGCTATTTCCTGGGTTTAGGGAAGAAGGATGCATGGAATGGGGTGCAGCCAACGTCATCCTAGGAGAGGGAGGGGAGACACTTTATGTATGTTGTCCCTACTCAGCCACACATCCCAATACATTAGCAGAAAAATAGTACAATACCCCTCATGGGGATGGGGATACTTGAAAAATGTCTAGCCAAAATTCATGCAACAAATGGATGAATTTAAAATCTGCATTAGAACTACAGACACATTTCCTTCTTTTAAAAAAATGCAAACTGGTGCAGAAATGTAGTGAACTGAATTTCAGATGGGGGGGTATGAAAGGGAAAGAAATTGCATTTGACAGATTCATCCATCCCATTTCCAGGGTACATATACAGTCTGCACTGCAGTATCCCTCCTTCTGTGATTGTGCCATGAATCGGTTCTTTCCCCTTTCCATTCATCTTCCTTTTCTCTCTATCCCTGGGCCATGCATTCTGTGACTTCTTGAGTTTCCACTTGTAACTACTTTCTCCTTGCCAGAAACTGACTGTGACATTTAAGCTGAAAATGCATGCAAAATAGCTTTGCTTATCAACAAATAGAATAATATGTTTACCAAGTGAAATCTTCTCCCCAGAGTCGGCTGGAAGCAGGAAAACAAGAAGGGCAAGAGCTGAGATCAGCACGCAGGGGATGAGAAGATTGAGCCCATAATACAGAGTCCTCCGTCGCATCGTCACCGTAAAGGTCACATCCGGATAAGGCTCTTTGCAACAGTCATAGAAAGATTCGGTTCTTTTCCCGGGAACCCCTGTGGGAGTGGGACAAAAGGTCTCCTGTGAATTTCACCAAAGCAATTACTGAGAAAAATCTCCCAGGGTTATTGCTGAGAGCAGATGTGGGCAACTCACAGCTCGCAGGCCATCGGTGGCCCCGGCAGAACTTCACTGAAGCCCACATGGATCCTCCAGCCGCCCCTCTGTTACCACCAACTTCACTACCTGCTTCCAAAAGTTGCTGCCTCCCCATGCAGGGAGCTTAGCAAAGGACAGCAACTGATACAAATAAATGATTATCTGTCATCAGAAATTATCGTTCTCCGGCCTACTCCAAAATACTGTTTTGGTTGTATGATACTGGCACCCTGTCTGGTAAGCCGTTGAGGCTAAAAGTCAGAGTAGCAGTATGATTGTGATGGGGATGGCAGTGTGTGTCAGGAGAATCATCCCATGTGCTTCCCCCCACATGTAAAACTGCTCTGCCTTGGTGGGGTGATCCCCACCAAGCAGAGGTTTAGCAGCTGAGGGAGCACATCTGTAAGGGAGAAGATAAGGCTAGCAGCGGCTACTAGCCGTGATGACTATGTTCTGCTTCCACTATTGTCTGTGGCAGGCCTCTGAACACCAGTAATTGTAAATCACAAGTAGGAAGAATGCTGTTGCATTCATGCCCTGCTTGTCTGGCATCTGGTTGGCCACTGTGAGAACAGGATGCTGGACTAGATGGGCCATTGGCCTCATTCAGCAGGGCTTTTCATATGTTCTTAGGATGGTGCAGAGGTAGCAGGGCTTAAACCAACACTCTCCTCCCTGCATACCTCGTGTGTGTGTGTGTGTGTGTGTGTGTGTGTGTGTGTGTGTGTGTGAACCCAGGTCCCACTCGCTGCTGACTCCAATCATAGCACCCCTGATCACTCAGCCACTACCTAGTAGCAAAAAAATGTCACTCCTTCCTGGTCAAAATACTCTTGAGGTATCCACCTTGCTGAAGCTAAGCAAATCTAGCTCTGGTCAGTGGCTGGTGGAGGAAATTGCCTTGATTTTGTCAAACTTTGCTGCCACTATGTGTAGGCCATTCCTTGGCAGAAGAGGCTTCTTCATTCTATTTTAATTTGTTTTGCTAATACAACAGGCAGTGTTCATTGTAATGGAACAATTCCACTCTCGGTGTCCTAACCACCATATTGTTAACCCCCAAATGACCAAGATTTGTTCTGAGACATTGGGGAAGGCAAAACTTTGTGGCCATCCGTGGAGGGTGATCACCCAGATGTTACTCCAACTTGTAGCCTCAATGGCTTATGAGACAGGGCATCAATATGAACAGTGGGCTCCTCTTCCTCACCCTGGTAACTCACTCTCTTTCCTCAGAGTTAGAAACCCCTGGGATGTATTTCTACAAGAGACTTCTCAGCAGTCTACAGTTCCCAGGTTTCCTTGGGGGAAGGGCCATGGTCTGTTAGCCTCATTCTGGGTGTGACCTGGACACAAGGTGACCAGAAGCCAAGATAACAAGAGGGAGGTAGAATTACATCTCCTCGGCAGTGCACTTCTAAGGTCTTGCAGAATAGGGATCCCCATGTGAGATCTCATGAGGAGAAGGGAGGCCATTTTGCCATGAGAATTACAATTTCACTGGGTCTTCTAGGCCACTGGTTGACAGGGCTGGAAAGTATTTCCCCCTCCCAATCCCAATTGGCCCCCTGGTTGGGGTGAGGGTCACCTTTCCCCAAGTGGACTTATGTTTGGCATTGAATGAATTCTGTATAATTTGGCAGAAATGGCATTGGGCAAGAACAGCACTGGAAAGGTGGGCCCCCATAAGGGGCCTTAGGGGAGTGCTGGCTGAGGGATGCCCTAAGCTCATGCTGGGGCCTCTGCCTGACTGGAATCTCTGTCCCTGGATGCCCATTGAGAACCTGGATGTTGGCTTATACCACGACGGGGTTCAATGCTGTGCGATTCCCATGGAGCGAGGTTGGCACTTCCCCAACCCAGTAAGGTGCCTTTGCAATGGCAGGGGCTGGGGGGAAGGAGGAAGTGATCCTTACCCTACTGCCATGCCAACTCTACTTACCTTCTGTATTCAGAAAATATCAGGCCTGATTTCCCCCAACACCCGTGCCCTTTCTCAGTTATTACATCACTCTCACTGGGCTGCAGTTTGCATCTACCTGGGCAATGCAAACTCCAGATAAGTGTGTGGTGCAGAGCAGCATGTTCAAACTGTTTAGCCTGTTTTGAAGACTTGTATAATGTAAGGGGCTAAATTCATCTTCAGGCTTATAAGAATTAGACACTGATAATGCAGGCAATGTATAAGAGCATTAACTGAGATTCTGCTTATCCTTTAGGTGCTTTTGAGAAGAAAGGCCCAAATCCCTTAGCCAATTTTTGCAAGTCTTACCCTCAAGCCCTTTCATTCAAATAGAGCTGTAGCTCTGCAGTAGAGCATCTGCTTTGCATGAAGAAGGTCACAGGTTCAATTCCCAGTGGTATCTCCAGGTAGGACTGGGAAATCCCCTCACCTGAAACCCTGGAGAGCAGCTGCCAGTCAGTTTGGGAAACACTGAGGTAGATGAACTAACGGGCCAACTCAGTATAAAATAGCTTACTGTGTTTTAGTTTACTTTCCTTTAAACTGTTCTGAATATTTTATTATAAATTGCTATGATGCACTCTGGGAACTTATGGTGAAGGGAGAGTAATAGAACAATTAATAAAGTTTCTACTCTGCCAGACTCATGGACATGCCATGAAGCTGAACAGAAAGTACTTCTTCATCATGCAGCACTCTGGAACTTCTTCCCCCAGGAGGCAGTGATGGCCACCAACTTGGATGACTTTAAAAAGAGGATTAGGTCAATTCATGGAAGAGAGGGCTATCAGTAGCTACTAGTGGGGATGGTTATGCTCTGCCTCCTGTCAAGGGCAGCAATGCTTATGAATATCAGTTGCTGGAAATCACAGGAGGAGAGAGGGCTCTTGTGGTCAAGTGCTGCTTGAGGGTTTCCGACAGGCATCTAAGTAAAGAAGAACCTGGGTTAAAAAAAAAACATGTTGACATGATACTGGGCGAGATGGGCCACTGACCTGATCCAGCAGGCTCTTTTTATGTTCTTCCCGCAAAGCACTGGACCATTGAGGGCTAGCGTGCTAATTTATTTTTAAATTAAACATGTAGGAGAGAGGACTGGCCCACCCTTGTATTGTTTAAGGAATATTATGATCCTTCCCTGATCCTTGGAGCACTTTCCCGCAATCTGAGAATCCAAGGAACAGAAATGTATGTGAACATGATGTCAATGATATAACACTACTTGTGTTCCAGATGGAAGTGAAGATTGACATAAAAAGGCTCAGCTAAACATTTAAACTGGACCCAGGAGAGTATCCCGATGCCACTGGCAATGTTCATTCAAAGGCACATCAGTTCCATCTCTGGAAGCGGATCTCCCTGATTGAACTGAAGGCAACTGCATTTAGGAATATCCATACAGCTTACCGACTAAATCCCACTCGCCATTTGAAATGTATCCAGATATTTCTGCTTCTTGCATTTGCAAATCCAAAGACCATCCACCGTAAGTCCAGGATCCAAACTTCAATTTACATTTCTGGACATCAAAAGGAAACCAGCGCACATCTATGGAGCAAGAACTCTTGAATATTCCTAGATGGATGTTTCGGATGAAAGGAATATATGTATATATATGAGCAGACATTTCTCAGCAATTCCCTCTCTCCCTTTTGTATAGCTGCTCACAGGAAAATGCTCCCACCCTCTGACATTTAAAACAACTGATCTGCTTGAAAGTGTTTTCCCCCAAAGCTGAATGAAAATAAGGCTATCAAGGACAGTATTGTTGTTATCAAAACAGTGACATTCTGTACTGTCTCATTTGAGAGTTATTGTTCGTTTCACTTTTATTTCACAAAACAACATTTCCACTTTCACCCAGCCACCCACCACTGAATTATTTCATACGCACATAAATGCTCAACCTCAGGTATTTCCAAATGTGAACCTCACAGATCCACTGCAGCTGCAGGAACAAATGCATCACTTCACATGATTATTTGCAGTTGTGACTGATTCACACCTTCAGTGAATTCAACACATTGAAATGATCTTGTGTGAATTGAGATGCCAGTACAATTCATATGGTTAGAAAATGAACTCTCATAAGATTTATTTATGTATGTTTATTGCCTGTAAATCACTGAATGGCTCATGGAACATCACAATTTAAAACAACATACAAACTGTTCAAACTATTTCATTGAAACCACAAAGCTTGACACCATCACAAGGGCAGCAAAACTGGAGGGCAACCCAAGCACGCCAACAGGGTAAACACCCACTCACCTAAAGCCCTGGGTAAAGAAAAACACTTTGACATGATGCCCAAAATGGTACCATGATGGCACACCTCAGAAGGGAGGGCGTTCCACAGTCTGGGGGGCCACCACCACCAAGAAAGCATTCTCACTTGTGCTGAAATCTGTCCTCCAATTTCTCAAAAAAAAGTATTCCCCTGAGAGAGAGGCTTCCATTTTCATTATTAAAGAATGGAATATTCTTTCTAGCTCCTTTTGAATACAGTATTGGGGATAATGTTGAATTTATCTGCTCATTGCAAGGTGACCAAGGTGTTTGCATGTGTGTCTATTTCCAGGAATAAAAAAATCCTTCCAGTAGCACCTTAGAGACCAACTAAGTTTGTTATACCAAGAACAAACTTAGTTGGTCTCTAAGGTGCTACTGGAAGGATTTTTTTTTATTTTTATTTTTGACTATGACAGACCAACACAGCTATCTACCTGTATTTCCAGGAAGTATTTCCATCACACCCATAAAGGAGACCCAAGGCACAATGACTAAAGTGGGAAAAGGTTATATCTATTTAAAACATAGCAATATAGAGGATCTGCAGAAAAAACCCATTCACCAAAATTGAACATAGTCCAAGCAGGAAAGTTCCCTAAGGAGGAAGGAATCCTCTCCCTCCCAACTCCTGGGCATGTTTCCAGGTGCCTCATGTGGCCACGCAGCAGGGGCTCAAGTGAATTCTTCCTCCCTGCTACCAAGACTTTGGGTCTGTTAACCTGACAAGTGCATCATGGCTCTGCTGGCTCATCATTCATCCTGGTGCACATGCAAAGCCCACAGGGTATCCCCAATAACGCACAAAGCAAATGCTGTGCAGTGTGACCAAATAGTGCCCTCACCACATAAATGCCTTAGGATTTTAGCCCACTAGATCTTTAATTTCTCTTTCCTACCCAAACCAGACACCAGATGGAAACAATTTAGATGCCATTCTAAATAAATTACTCCCAACTGTATGAAGCAGGCAAAAAAAGGAATTCCAAGGCCAATGAGGAGCTATAAAAAAGAAAATCCTGCTCAGTCCCTTTTACGGGTGACTAGCAAAACCCACACTGCATAGGGAGGGAGGGTGCCATAGTGAAGAAGAGGGGAGAGTTTGTGGAAGAACTGTCTTATAAATTCACCCCAGGAGTGGGAGTGATCTTTCCCCAGCACTTTGCAGCCGCCCTGGCTGTCTAGACTTCCTGATCTGAAAAAGGAGGCACTTCATGATTTGACAGACACATGGGCACCTAGGAAGGCTGCAAAGAGCTGGTGAAATGATTTGAAGAATGAAAGGAAGGACAGTCACAAACACCCCTTGGCCACCTCAAAAGAAAAAGAAAAACATGACACACACAAACAAAATATTCCACCCAACCCATGAGAATTTCAACTAAATTTTCTCTCTCCTTGCATAATTTTTGAATGCAATTTCATTTTTCATTAAATGATGGGAAATGGTTGGGTAGAAAAGGGAGGGTGTTCAGCACAGCACTACCTTCAATAAAAAGGCAACCATTGATGCTTTGAGTTTTCTCTATCTTGGGTTGCATTTAATCTGAGCCAAAGAAGAATGCCTATCTTCTTCCATTACTGAGGTGGTGGCAAAAGCTGTTATGGCTGTAGCAACAAGGGACTTCTGTCTGCCTATTGATCTCCTCTTCTCATCTATGACAACACACCAGGTCCCCTGCAAAGCACAATTTTCACAGGGCAAAAGACCATTCTTACCTGGGGGGAGGTACTGGCAGTATCCTGATGAGTTCACCAAAACATTGGTGTGAAATGTAGCATCAAAGCGCTCATCAGCACTAAAATGAATAATGAAGAAAAGCAAATATAGTCCTTCAGTTTAAAAATAAAACATGGTTTACTGCAGAGTGTGAAGCCTGGGTGGTATAGCAGTTTGAGTCTCAGACTAGGAACTTGGAAACTAGGGATCAAATCCTCCCACTTGGCCAGGAAGCTCAATGCCTCTCACCTTTGGGCAGTCATAGAATCATAGGATTGTAGAGTTGGAAGGGATCTCAAGAGTCATCTAGTCCAATGCAGGCAATGGAGGAATCTCAATTAAACCATCCCTGACAGAGGGCCATCCAACCTCTCCTTAAAAACCTCTAAGGAAGGAGAGTCCATCACCTTCCAAGGGAGCCTGTTTCATTGTTGAACAGCTCTTACACTCATAAAGTTTTTCCTTTATAATTTATTTTTATTGGAACTTTTCAGCGTAGATTACAATAAAAAACAGACTAGTCTAAATAAAAATGAAAAAAGAGATAACAAAAAAAGGAAAAAAACCAAAGCCCTCTATCAGAGGTAGACCTCAACCCTTGTCTCACACAAAGGGTGTGGACCCTCCCACCTCTCACCTGGGGTCTTCCCTTTCTTCTGCCACCCTCCCAGCCTGGGAGATCTTCCCTTCCCTTCCCTGCCTCTCACACAGGGTCTTTTGCCAAATATTCATCACCTTCCTGTGTGTACCCTCCTTAACCCAGAATAGAGGACCTCAAAAAACAAAACTTAGGCAAATAGAATGGATAGAATAAAGAGAAAGAGAAAGCACAAGAAATAATGGAAAGGAAAAAGGAAAGGAAAGCAAGAGAGGAGGAAAATAAAGAGAACTTCCAATTCTCCATTTGTCAATTATGTATGTAAGAGTTATTCAAAGTTTTCACTCCAGAATGGCATCCAGCTATATTCCAAGGTAATATCCAGCTGCTTCTCCATCTGCTAGAAAGTATTATTCTAATCTTCAACCCCATTCATTTTCTTTTCCACACAAAAAGTCCAAAGGGGGCTCTTCAATTGTTATTGTTGCTAAATGCTGAGAATAGTCTATTTCCACTCCAATATAATGGCTTTATCTTAAATGAATTCCAACACCCATTATTAGGATAATAACCAATGGTCATTTATTTGTTATATATTCATTCATTCATGCCATATCTTCCAATCCCATTTCCTATTGGCCATGATTTCCCATCGTTATTTAGAAAAAAAGTTCCTCCCATTTCCTGTTCTTCCATTATTTTTCCAGAATAATTGCCAGAGGCTTGCCGGGTTTTTCCTCTGAAGTCACTCCAACTTGTACACAAGATCCTTTCTCTCTTGGCTCGACCTCTGTCATCGCAAGATGTTTCTTACTATCTCTGTCAATGGTTTCATCTCACTCCTCCAGCATCACAACTGTCATTTGTCTGTTTCACTCCTCCAGGAACCTGTGTGGAGGTCTTCTCCATTCCATCCTCTGCTACCATTTCACTCTCCTGCTCAGTATTTTTTCCCAATACTGACCATTTGGTCTGACCATTTTACACATCTTAGCTCTGAGCTCTGAGCTCTTTCAATTCCTCATCCTATAATTGTCATGTGATACCAACAGTGGGATATTGGGCAATATCTTTGCCATATTGTGTTCTATTGGTTTCCACCTTAACGGTCTCTGCCTTGAAAACTTGTGTCTGTCTCTTTAAGGCAGAAGTGCCTTCCCATGCTCAGGAATGTAGTTTCACTTCTGTAGCCAGCACCACACAGAAAGGATGGTTTTCAAAGTAATATAAAATAACCATTCTTAATAAGCAGAGAAACCTTATCCATTTGTAATCTTTCTTAATATCAAATAATTAGATACACTTTTGTATTACTTTTCAGCCTGCTGCTTAATGTTAGTTAATGTCTCTGTTTATGCCAGCATTCAATTCGCTTTCTAGGTGAAGTTTAATTGGCAGACAGATTACCCAAATTACAGCTAGTCCCAATTCCAGAAGTAATTAAACGAGGGGAGGATTAGCTGACCTGATGCTAACCTTCAAGACTATTGGTGTCTGGGCACAAACCTATTTTCCTCAGTTTGAAGAACAGTCTTCTTCAGAGCATGTGAGGTTAACCCTTTATCTCCCTATCTCCCTTTATGTCTTGGTTGTCATTAATCACCACATAATTATCTCTGCCAACAACTAGCCAGGCATCTTTTCCTCCTGGAAGTACAGTCAGAAAATTCTTCCTGGTGCCATTCATTCTAACCTACCTCACAGGGTTGTTGGGGGGATTAAATGAGGATGGGGAAATCATGTACAATTGTACCTCGGAAGTTGAACGGAATCCGTTCCGGAAGTCTGTTCGACTTCCAAAACATTCAGAAACCAAGGCGCAGCTTCTGATTGGCTGCAGGAAGCTCCTACAGCCAATCAGAAGCCACAGAAGCCCCATCAGATATTCGGGTTCCAAAGAAAGTTCAAAAACTGGAACACTAGCTTGGCGTTCGGTAGTCAAGGAATGACTGTATAGCACTTGAGCTCAGTCAGTAGAGCATGAGACTCTTACTCTCAGTGTTGTGAGTTCAAACCCCATGTTGCACAAAAGATTCCTGTGGTGCCATCCCATCAAGTGCCTTTATCTTCCACAAATTTGTCCAATCCCCTTTTAAAGCCAAGGTGTTGATATCCATCAGTACATACTGTGGTGGAAAATTCCAGTGTCCAACTATGCAATATGCAAATAAACTGCTTCCTTTTGTCTGTTTCATTGGATGACATCCATCCCCCTTTGGGTTCTAGTAATATGAGAGAAGGATAAAAACTTATTTCTGTCTACTTTCTCCACACCATGAATAAACACTTCTATCATGTTCCCACTTTCTTGCTTTTTTTCTAAATTAAAAAGCTCCAAATAAAAGAATTATTGTTGTTGTAGTTGCTCCAGTATCCTGATATTTTCTTTTGCATTTTATGCAACTTTTCCAGCTCTCTCTCTCTCTCTCTCTCACGCACACACACACACACACACACACACACACACACACACACACACACACACAAGGTGTGGTGGCCAGAGAACAGAACACAAAGTGTTTCAAGTGTGGTTGCTCCCTAGATTTCTTTTGCCCTCTGCTGATCTCACAGCTGGAGAAGCATAGGACTCTTTGAGAGGCTCTGTTAAGAAGAAATTGGTTGCTCTGTGTTTCTGGGTATCATTTCCCGAAAAGACTCTTATGGAAGTGGAGCAGATTTCACACACACACACACACACACACACACACACAGGTGCCCTAGCTTGGTCACACAAACATTTCACCGAAAATCTGGGGTGATTTATGAATAGTGCAAAAATGGCATCTCATGCCTCTGCTTAGTCCATATTAGCTCCTCCTACTCACCCAACTGTTGAAGAGGGTGTGGAATGTTAGCTTCTAATCCAGATACGTGGTGGACATATGGGAAAGTGGCTCAGTTCTGGCAGGGAGTGACAAAGCTGGCATAAGACACTCCTAACCACAGAGGTGGCTTGGTGAATTCAGCTTCCATCCACCCTATTCAAAGCGGGGAATGCCATAGTGCTCATCAGTTGGGTGTCTGCTCCACTAATGGGATTGAGGGCCACTTGGAGGGGACTCCGAAAAATCAGAGTGTCAACCCTTCAGAAATGACTCTTGTGGAAGTTGACAAATTGGCAAATGTGCAAATTAACAATTACTGGAGAGAAATGAAGGGAGCCTGCCAAAATGCCTTTAGCGTAGGCATATGTTTAGCTTGGAACCACCATTGTTCCTTTTAAAGTCCTCCCGTAGGATAGACTTACCAGGGCTGATTGAAGCAACAATCCATTTTTGCAACAGTTAATATCATCCCCTACAGCCATGGCCTCCCTCAAAGAATTCTGGGAGCTGTAGTTTGTAAAGGGTGGTGGGAGTTGTTAAAGACCCTTATTTCCATCCCTGTGCTACAAGTCCCAGAGTTCACTGTGAAGATGAGTTGACTGTTAAACCACTGGGAATTGCAGCTCAGTGAGGGGAACAAGGGGTCTCCTAACAACTCTCAGCACCTTTAACAAACTACAGCACCCATAATTATTTGGGGAAAGCCATAACAGTTTAAAGAGGAATCATTGTGCTTTAAATGTTTGGTGTGAATGGAGCCTTAGGCATGATGAGGCTTTATGTCACTGAACTGCAGTGGTTGAAGACTAACAGCCAGAGAAAATCTTCCCCCCTCCTTCTTTGTGGGCTTCTTAGAGGCATCAGCTTGGTCACAAAGAGAAGCAGGGTGCTAGTCAGATCCAGCAAATGCAATTCTTACATAGGATGGGTCTATCAATGCAATTAATCATAGTAAACCAAAACAGAACCTCCACATACAGGGAGGTTTGAGTACCAGACACTCAGGATAAATTATGAGACCATCTTCAAACAGCTGAAGGGATTTTACATGGAAAATGGACCAGGCTTCTTTTCTGCTGCTCCAGAGCATAAAATCCAAACCAATGGATTCAAATGAAAATAAAAGAGATTCCAACCAAACATTAGGAAGGACTTTCTGCTGGTAAGAGATCTTTGATAGTGGAGCAGACTACCTCAGAAGATGATAGACTTTCCCTCATTGGAAGCTTTTAAACAGAGGTTGGATGGCCAGCTGTCAGGAATTCTTTAGCTGTGATTCCTGTATTGCAGGGGGTTGGACTAGATGACCTTTGGGTAGTTTCCAACTCTACAGTGCTATGACTCTACACTGTCTTCTGCCTGTCAGTCAAAACTGTATCTTCTTACTGTGTTCAAAAGTTGTGTACTTTACTGTGGTTACGTTATTTATGTGCAAAAATATATGGAGTAAAATTTGTAGGGGGTTTTTTAATGGTCCTGACTTTTCAATCCTGTCTCAGTATCACTGCAGAGGTTGACCAATGCGCAAAGCCCCTATGGTATTCCTTCAGTTTTCTTTAACTTGGAGAGAAACCAAATTTACAAGGGGGCAAATGATTTCAACAAGATTAATGTAGAACAGAACACCTGCTCTGAACATCTGCTAACCCATCTCACACCTGAAAGGTTTCAGAGGACTCTGATTTCCTCTCCTCCAAAACTAATCTATGCAGAACCCAAGCCCTGACTCAAATGCTTAAGGCTAAAACAGCCATTGGACTTGACAGGTGGACGTGATAGGCACAGTGAACCTTAGAGCAGGGTTCATCCCAAATCATTTAACATAAAGCACACTGCAGGGATAGGTTCTCAGAGTATACCAAAAGCAAAGGGGGTTTGTCAGCTTTGAGAGAAGGAGCATTCAGGTGGGTGACAGAAGACCCACCTTCTCCACACACAGTGAAAGCAATATTACGAGTCAACACCACCTGGAAGAGCAACATTAATCAAGTGGGAGGATGCAAGGAGGAGGCAGGAGCAACTGCAGCTGACATATTGGCTATTCTAACCCAAAGGAAAGCCAAAGAAAGATGCTCTTTGAGATGGAGAGAAGCAATGTGGTTTCTTTGTACCCAGCAGGGATGCATTCAATCAACAGACATATGGCAAAGAGAACTGAAACCTCCACAAGGCAGCAGGGTGACCACAGACTTGTGTTGCACCACAATGGATGAAAAATGGTGGAAGAAAAGCATACTTTTGATGTGGTGCAAAAACAGATGTCTTGGTTGTTTTATCCTTTCAGTCTTGGACCTGGGACATGGCAGGAGATGGGAAGAGAGTGGCAGTTGCTCAGGGCCTTTGGCGTGGTCCAATCAACAGTGCTTCTAGTCTTGGACACAGATCCTAGATAAGATGTGCAGCATCTGCTTCAAAGCCCATGTGGTGCCAATGCTAGAGGGTTAGACTTCGATGGGAGAAGGGGATAGATAGAAATGCCCAGTACCAATCTGAAAAGTTTTAGCAGAGGCAGGAAAGAATCCATCCTCCTCTATCTAAAACAGGGATAGCTTATGAACATCATCCCTGACCATCTGCCTTGACAATGGCCATGCTGGCTGGGAATGACAGGATGTTAGAGTCCAACAGCATCTGGAGTATCACTAACATGGTATTAACATGGCCTGGGGAACCTGTGGCTTTCCAGATGTTGCAGGACTCAACTATGGTTCTCCCACTTGGGTTCTACCAGTCCTCATTTAATCCCCACAACAACCCTGTGAGGTAAGTTAGGAGGAGAGGCAGTGATCAGCCCAAGGTCCCACCTTGTTCCCAGGGCCCCCACATTCAAATTTTCACTAAGTAGCTTGCTGCCTGACTGCAGCTGAGTTTGTTTGTTTGTTTGTTTGTTTGTTTGTTTGTTTGTTTGTTTGTTTTTGTGCACTCCACCAAGTTGAATGGGACTTGTTTCTCTGTTAGAGGGCAAGGGATTGCTTTCCAATTCACTCACAGCCTAAGACGAAGGATGTATGGGAATCTTAAAGCAGCCTCACCCCCCACTTGCACCATGGCACTTTCGTTTTCACCAAAGGTAGCATGTAAAATCATATGAAAACTAACAGGGGCTTTTGATCTTCAGCTATTCAAAGCCAGTAATAAATTAAAAAATGGTTCAGTGCAGAACACAGACTCCAGATGAATCAAGGGCTATGCTGCTATGGAAATGTGTTGAATTGCTAAAGAGAAGCAGGGATCCCTTTGATCCTGCAAAGGCTACCCAAGAAGAACTGACATCTCCAAAAAGCTTATATTATTCTATGTTTTGACTCTAGCCAAGGCAGGACCAAAGAAAGCAAATTTTCTGTATCCTCACAAAGCCAGGCTCCAAATTATAATGCAGTTCTGGTGCACTTACATGGGCAGTTCACCTTTAAGGATGTTAGCCAGGCAGTGTCTGCTCCAGGTTTGGGGTGGTCCTTGTCTTCAGGGGACCTCCCTCCCTGAGCAGACTGTAGCTGTAGCTCAATGGTAGAGCATTTGCTTTGCATGCAAAAAGTCCCTGGAGAGTACAGAGGAACAAAAGAGTGAAAAGCAAGAAGACAAGCGACCTGGGAATCTTTAAGCACCCTGTCAAGCTTAATCCCACTCTCAGACATGCAGCCACAAGGCAGGCAGGCACTTCTCTCCAGTGCATAAATATCAGTCACTGTGCATGGATACAGTGTCCAGCTCAGCAAGGTAAATGAGCATGGACAGCCATGAATGCAGAACATCATTTCCAAAGGGCAATTTGCCAGCTAAACAGCAGGAGATGAGAAGACAGCTTTGGAGAAGGGATGGCATAAGTTTTTTAATGATGTGCCTCAGATGTTTTTATATATGTGCACACACGGGGGGGGGGGAGTTTTGCCGTTTCTCAGCATTCAGCAAGGAAGTTTGAAAGAGCACAGGGACTTCCCATCTACCAGTACCGGTATTTGCAGAAGCACAGTCTGTACATTTCACAGGAGCAATCAGTATAGAACTGCCAGGATTAGAACTGCTGTAGCTGCCCTCCAAGCTGAAGGGTTTGCTGCTTCTATAAGGGATTTCCAACTGCCATGGGGGGGGGATCACACACCCAGATATTTAAAGCTGGAGCGTTGCTTGATCATGTATCCATCTAAGCACTACTTATGTGGGCTTGTCTCTTGGACAAGACCGTCCCCTCCATTTTGGAATAATTTATATCTAGACTGCAAACCTTACCAAGTTGCCACTGAGTCCCTGCTCCCTGGGGCTGCTGTCTCACTCTGCCTAACTACAGAAAGGCTCACCCAGACTGAGCTGAAGCAACAAGGAGGCTAAAAAGTGGAACATTTCAGCAATGCATTTTCCCTCCCTCTTCAGTCAGTTAAGCCTCTGTGATAGATGCGGATCATTAAGATAAATACACAAATCCACAAAGAACAAGCAGTGCAATGCTCTGGATACCTACTCAGAACTAAGTCCTTCAGGATTTGATGGGGCTCACTCCCAGATAAGTAGGGTTAAAATGGGGTACACAAATGTAGGCTTGGCTTAATTTATTTGTGCACTGCTATAGAATCCCCAGTTTATAATTTATAAACAAAAGCAAAGCAAAACAAAAACCATTAATTATTTGTGGCTATGGTTACCATCAGCCTCACCAAACATATTGACATATAAACCAGTCTTGTGCTGAGGGCTTATCCACAGTTACCTTTCCTCTGCTCTTTCCAGGCATGCGCCACACTTTAAAGGTCAATGTCCAAGCAGCCTCCCCCCCCCCCCCCGGAGCTTTCCCAAGGAAAACACGTTCCTTAAAGCTCAATGGGAGCAAATGGCAATCCATGGAAAACTCAAATGTGCTCCAATTGAGTGCTAAAGAACAGGTTTTCATGGGGAGAGCTTGGGGTATTGATATTGAACCTGTGCCTGGAAAGAACAGGGCAAAAAACAAGTGTGGGTAAACCATGTTTTCTCTGATTTGTGGCAGGTCTCCAAGGTCTCAGGCAGAGAAGGGTCCAGCCCAGATCTCAACGCAGCCTGCTACCTGATCTTTCTGGTACATAGAATTGTAGAGTTGGAAGGTACCCCAAGGTTCATCTAGTCCAACCCCCTGCAATGCAGGAATCCCAGGTAAAGAACCCCTGACATTTGGCCATCCAACTTCTGCTTAACAACCTCCAATGAAGGAGAGCCCACCACCTTCTGAGGGAGTCCTTTCCACTGTCAAACAACTCTTACCATCAGAAAGTTCTTCCTAACAGTGAGTTGGAACCTCCTTTCTTGTAATTCGAATTGATTGCTTTGGGTCCTACCCTCTGGAGCAGCAAAAACATGCTTGCTCCATCTGCGACATGAAATTCCTTCAGATATTTGAAGGTGGCCATCAAATCACCTCTTAGTGCTCTTTTCTCCAGGCTAAACAGGCCCAACTTTCTCACCCTTTCCTCATAACGCTTGGTTTCCAGACCATTTATTTTTTTGGTCAGTTGAAGATGTCAGGGGTTGAACCTGGGACTTTCTGTATGCAAAGTGTGTGCTCTGCACCTGAGCTGTGGGCCATACTTTAACTTTAAAAAGAAAAAGAACTGACAGCTTGCACTTGCTGCAGGTATAGTTTTGCACATTCTCCAGCAGAAATGCAAACATGGCACAGGTGTTGCAGGTTACTGCAACAGCTCCCACACCATCCATGTCTCTTGGCCCTGCACACACAGGGAGGCTTCCTCCTCAAAACACCCTTGCAAAGACCCTTCTTACAAGTCCTGGTTGTGAGCTCCCAAAAGCTGTATTCAGCTCAGTAGAACATAAAGAGGTGGTACTTATTACTTGATGCTGCAGATTTGTGCTTAAAGTGTCTTTGATCATGGATTTGAGACTGATTTTATTGTATATTTTTTGTACTCTATTGCATATTCTATGTCATCAGCTACCCTGTGTTCCTATCTTGGAGGGTATGAAAACTATGTATAACAACAACAAACAAACAAACAACTCCAACCTTTTTCACCATGTAAGCCTACCTGTTATATAGAAGGATATCCGGCTTCCATATCTGGCCATCGGGAAAACGGACGTTCTTCACTCCAGGATATTCTGACATATTCCACTGTAAATAGTAGTCTGTCCAGTACTGGAAAATTAGGAATAATAAGCAAACATGCACAGGTTGATTTAATTTTCTACTAGCAGTAGCTTGTTCCTTCCAGAGTATGGCAGAGTTAGGACTCAGATGAATGTCTTGCCTGGAACTCTCAAGAAGTGGCATTTTACTTGCAAAAAACACCCCAAATTCTACAAATTGTGCATTTAGCCACTGAGGCGGGGGTAGAGGGTGGGGAGAACAACTGAAGGCATTAAAATTTCATTTTTAGGTCACCCAGTTGCACACAGCAGCCTATAAAAGAAATGCCACTCTGCTTGTGACTTACAGTTTGTGCCATCTCAAGCATGAAATTAGAATATATATATTAAAGGTCCCACAGAGGAAATAGGAAGCTGCCTCAGATGGTTCATCTAGCTCCGTATTCTCTCCTGCAGCCTTCCCCAACAAGTATCCTCCAGGTGTTGTTCAGTTACAGTTCCTATCAGTTCCAGCATGGCTACTGGTAAGGGTTAATGGGAATTGTAGTATGCAGGAAGTGGCTGGCACACCAGCCCCCCACTCATGGTGTCAGCCTGATGGTCAGCTGGAGAGATGAACCAAACAAACCAGGAGAGACTAGGCAGGTTGGTCCTGCCAGAGAATCATAGAATCATATTTCAAATAATCTAATTCAAAGGAGTGCAAAAGCCCTATCTTTGTTATTCAATAAATGCTTCCCAGTTTGTTTCAAAAATATCTTGCCACTGTTTTTTTCTGGTTTATTTTTATAAAATGGGTTAATTTTGTCGTTGACACAAATTCCCAGTGTTTATCAATCCATTCTATTGATTGGTGTGGTTTGTAATCTTCACTTGCTTGCATACAGTAACCTTGATGCTTTCAACATATATGAGATAAGTTCCTTGTGTCCATTCCTTACAATGCAATGTTTTTTAAAATCATATGTTGATAAAAGTGCTGTGAGTGCCAGCACAAAATGGATGCCATGGGCAACAAAAACAGAGGGCGGTACTTGGTACTGGGGAGGACTGTAAAAAGAAGGGGGCTTGCATATATGTAGCTGGTCTCTTATTAAACTCTCAACTTTTTCCCATTTTTAAAATATACTGGCGTTTCCACCACATTTGACATTTCCAAGAATTGAATAGTTCTTTATCTTCCACAGTGTCCCCTGTTCTGCATCATGTAACCCTCCCCTCACTTTGTTTAAAATGGAGTTGTGTAAATACACTTCATGTCAATTTCTAGTAACACAGTTATGTCACTGTGTCCTGCTGCTCAAAGCACCGTGCAACATCTGAAATACAGTCAGTTGTGAGCAAAGACCTCTTTGATGTACCCAGTAACTGATGGTTGATACTGAAGGTGTTATGTACTGAGCTTGGATCCTAGAACAATAGGCAGGTAGGATCCTAGAAGGCAGCAACTTGATTGGTCTGCAGGAGCCCCCCAATCCGGCTCCAGGAGGGGAGTTGAATCAGCCAATCACGTGGGACCTGTTGTGTAAATAATGTATATATAGCCAGAGGGTTGGGGGGGGGAACTCACTCACTCACTGATGGCCATGAGCTGAAATACTTCTGAGTATATTTCAAAAGAAAATGAATGCAGTGAAAAAAGTGGAGGGATGGAAAAAGGGAGTAGAAATTTATGAAGTTAACTTCCAGATTCAGACGACTTCAGTAGTCCTTGTGAGCACTCCTCGCTTTTGATTAAGGACTGTTTGCTCATTTGATATGTGTACAATCAATCCATGTCAGTGGCAGATCTTGGGGTTTCAAATTTCAGTGGTGCTCTGTACAACAACAACATTTGGCGCACACACACACACACACACACACCCCGCCTCTCACCTTCCATTACACATCGTAGTTGTGGCGCCATTGGAGGAAGGTGAAAGTCAATGCTGTCCATTTGGGACAACATCTGATAGCTGGCCTACCCTAGCAGTCAGGATTTCACAAGAGTGGACAGCTGACGTACTGACACACTCAGCATCTCTGACCATATTTGACAGCTGGCATGCAGTAGCGATTAAGGTTTTACACTCTCTGATATACATCTTATAACGGAAAAGAATCAATATTTTATTAAATGAATTCATTCACTAAACCAATCACAAGAAGCAAATACTGGGCTTGTCATATTCTGTTAGCCTTTAAAGTCTTTTTGCTGTTTTTACTGTGGAACATCTGCTTTGCATGCAGAAGGTCCCGGGTTCAATCCCCAGCATCTCTATGTAGGACTGGGGAAACACTCCTGTCTGAATAACTGGGGAGCTGCTGCAAGTCAGTGTGGACAATACTGAACTAGATGGGCCATTGGTCTGACTTGATATATAGCAGCCTTCTGTGTCTCTGCAGTTTCACTTTCCATGGTGCCCACATGTTTCTTTTAAAGGGAGGAGCTGTAGCTCCATAATAGAGCATCTGCTTTGCATGCAGAATGTCCCAAGTTTAATCCCCAACATCTCTGGGAAGGGCTGGGGTGTCCCCTGCTTGAAGTTCCAGAGAGCAGCTGCTAGCCAGTGTAGACAATATGGAGCTAGATCTTGGCATATGAGAACTTCCTAAATTACTGATAAAATCACCCTCTTAAAGGAAACTTCTGAACTTTAACACTCACCATGTGTAGCCAAATGTTGGTGGTTAAAACTTGGTTCTTTTCATCCTGCCAAAGGAAAGGAAAGGAACAAATCAATGTTGGTTGTTGTTGTTTTTATTTTATTTTTAAAAAAAGCTGTTATGAAGAGTTAGTGAAATAGCTTTCCTCTGCTATGAATCTCAAATAATTGCCTGCTCAAAACCAAAGGATTCAGCTTGAAAGACATTTAGTTCCTTCATAATACCTTGCATCAAGCACTTTCAGAAATAGGTCACTGACTAATGTGAACTATCATTCTAGTTGATACAAGACATCAGGCTATTTATTGCTTATGGGTTATCCTGTGTGACAGCTCAACCAGATGCTCCAGAGCAGGGATGGGTTCAGGCTTTTCAGATCAACTCTGGTTTTTTTAATAGAGTCCCAAGATCTACTGGAAGTGCAAAAAGCACACAGCTAGAATGAATGAACTGGGTTCCTTTGCGCACATTCTGAACCTAAGTTATTGTCTGCCATGCCAGACCTTAACTGGGGCCCAGGCCTTGGGCACAAAAAGCCCATTCCTGGTTAGTATTCTTCATTTCAGCTGCTTAATTGCAGTGGCAAAAATCATTCCATTGTTAAACAATTTGGAAGTCTAGAAATCACCCAGAGATTCCACTCTGCCTCCTGTCCAACCTTTCTCTGGAGAAGTCATCAGGTGAACTTGGAGACCAGAAGCAGCCAGCAGGGTGCGCTCCGGCTGTTACTGGAGTACAGTTGCCATCATCCTTGACTGTTAGCCATGTTGGCTGAGGCTGCTGCGAGTTGGAGTCCAAAAACATCTGGAGAGTGCCACGTTGGCTACCCCTATCCTAGGCTGAGAGCTGCTTTCTGACAATTGAACACATTAGCTCCCCACCAAGTGAATCCACAAAGCCCAGGAGAAATTAGGGATGTTTACATGTGTTCAGTGAAGAGATGAGAGGGACTGGTGGCGCTCATCCATCCTGTACTGTGTCTACTGTACTGTACTCTTTGCTGGTTCTTCACTGTGACAAGTGAAGTTAGAGGGAACCAGGTAACTACTGTACTGTACTCTACTGTTTCCTTGAATGCTGCTGTGTCTACTGGCCACACACCCTTGGCAGGTAGACACTTGACATTGCTAAGAAATAAGGATCACTTCCACATGTGTCCACTTATAATTCCATTCCACCACATTTCTGCATTAATAAGATTTATTTTTTAAAAACCAACAACTATACAATTTATTTAAATATGTATTTCTAAATTCATTTTCTCTCAAACTGCATGTTGTTGTTTTTTAAAAAAATGCAGTTTTCATTTTCTTTTCTTCTTGACTGCACCAGAAAAGCTGAATGAGTCAGTTCCACTCTAGTCCAGAAGGTGTGGAGAGAGTCAGTTCATAGCAGAATAATGAAGATCAAAATCCTCAAGAACTCTTAATAAAAAGGAGGTGGTCTTAGATGGTGGGAGGGAGAGGCTGAAAGATACATTGATGTATCTCATCCCATGAGATACAAAAAAATCTCAGGACTAGCCCCAAACTAGAATGAGAGCAAACAGGTCATCCATCCTCTGAGGCTTTTGCTGTCACCAGCCCTACATGTGTGGAGACCAAGTGAAGACAGAGGCCCTGACAAAAAGAAGAGCTGGTCTAGACCCATCATAATTAAGACGGAGAAATCTATTTTACAGAGAAGTGATGGCAACAAGTGAATACCGACTGACCCATCCACAGCTGGATCCAGCATCTGCCCATGCATACCTATGTATAGGTGGATCTCCCCCCCCCCCCCAGCTTAACAATGAATACAAATACAGAGGTTCCATATTGGCAACAGACCAAGCAAATTAGCCCTGGATTTGGGTTTGTAGGTCAATTTGGCGTCTGTGCCTCACAGCTCAGGTGTCCTCTTGGGTGGATATTTTGTCCACGAAGGTTAACAGCAGTCCATCTGTCATGAGTAAGCACTGCCTTTCAGCCAAATGGTTATTTAAGAACCTTGGTAAAAATGGACTTTCTTTACCACCAGGACTCCCCGTTGATGCCTGAGGAAAACAATCCTTCACTCTTTATCTGTGTTCTGTTTCCTTGAAGGCTTTGTTCATAATGGCTTCCTAAAGGTGTGGCTTGTTACCACAGCGATTCACAACCAGACCTCATCCATGTTCATGGCAACATTATTACTTTCTGTGCATACAGAAATGGTGTAATTCATCAGACAAGCAAATGGCTATTGAAGGGAGTAAAAAATTGAATAAATGAAAACCCTGCTTTCCAAGGGGATGAATCCATTAAGCCTTGAACACATGCCTGGTTAATGACATCCTCAGAAAAGCTCCACGTTGGCTGCCCAGATGCTTCTGAAGCCAATTCAAGGTGCCAGTACTAACGTTAAAGCAGAACGGGAGGGGGCGAGTAGCCCTCCAGATGTTCTTGAACTCCAATTTCCATGAACATCAGACAATCTGACAATGGTTAGGGGGGGGGGAGTTGGTTGGCATCCAACTGTCTTGGGAGACAATGGAAGAGTGTGGCTTTGGGGTGAAGTCAAACTATTGGAGAGTTACAGAACCTGCTGGGGCTGTAGAGACTGATATGGGAGAGAGATGTTTTCTGGAAGCTGGGGCAGGTGAAGGCATCCAGTTGTGCTGATGCAGACTGGGAGGAGGAGGTGTTTCAAGCAGAAGAGGTAACAGGGTTTATGGAGCAGGAAGAGGCTGTGACAGAGAGCAGTTCAGACTCTGAGGCTGGAGAGGAGAATGGCCAAGAAGCAGAGCTGAGACAGGCTGCTGAAGAATCCAGGGAGTCTCCCCCCCCCCTTGCTACAACCAGCCCCGCTTCCCCCTGCTCTCCTAGAACAGAGATTGGTTGTGCACAGACACAGTTTGTGAATGCTTGGGAAAGACCCTGGAGAGGAGAAGCCTTAGAAAGCCCCAATAAAGCACCACTGCTTTATTGGGGCAAGACCTACTGAGAAGAGTTGCTGGGGTCACAAGACCTGCGCTGTTTTGGTTCCTTTGAATAAAGAGCTACCTTCACGTACACCATGCTTTTCATTGCTGACCTATACCTGACTCCAAGCTCCTGGCAGAGGCAGAGATATAGTGATGGGCAGGGTGGGTGTATTTTTATATTGTTGTCCCCTGCCCTGAAGGGCTGGTAAGTAAAGTGGGACTCAAATACCTGAAGGAGCACAACGCTAGCCTGCCCATGTCTTAAGATCCACCATGTGGGTCTTGCCCCGTCACTGGGTGAAGGGATAGAGACTTCTCATCCACTGGATAATGTTTGTGATGTTGGTGCCAGGTCAAAACTCACTTATATGTCCAGGTTTTGCGCTTAGTCTGACCTGTCTGCTGGCTGCCTGTAGTATTTTTATTTACGAGAATGCTGCTTTGTTTTAAAATGTGTTATATTGGATTCATTTTGTTTTTCCTTTATCCCCACATACCACTTGCCCTCTGAGGGAAGCAGGAGAGGAGGGCAGGCAAGGAGGTGAGAACACCATCCTATACTGGCCCGTGGATCAGCTCAGAGCTGGCCCTCCTGCTGCTCTTTTCCTTCTCCATTCATGTTCCAAAGAATTAAAAGTTCCTCCGTTTTCCCAGGAAGAAGACTTAAGACAACTCATTAGGTGGTTTTAAAAAAGGTTGCATTTATTGAAATATAATGAATCAGAGGATCTGTCAATCAGCCAAATAACTAAATATGGGAGGAATCAATGATGACATAAGAGGGAAGCTGGGTTTGTAAGCCAGCAGGTTATTTGCTCCTCAGCCAAGGGTGGGGAAAGTGTCTCCCTGCTGTCCAGGGTTCACCATGATGTGCAGACCAGGCCCCAAGTACCTGCAAGCCTCCAGCTGTGGGTGATGACACAGGAGTGCCCCTTACTCTCCCCATCATGTCTCAGGAGAGCAGTGAATTAAGGGCTCACCTTTCCTCACCTGCTGCACTGAATGCCATAAAAGCAGAAACTGAACAGTGTGAAACAGGCAAAAGCAGGAAGTCCCAAGTGCCAATCAGGAGCTCCCCCTCCCCCCATTCCTACTCAGCACAGTAAAAGACGGCTAGCCAAAGTCCACACTATAAAGGGAAGGAGGGGGGGCAGTGTAAAAGAGTGGGCGGAGTAGCCTTAAATACCAGACTAGCCTGCACACAACCACTGTTCTCTCAGGCCCACCTGGTTTCAGGCCCCCTCCCAAAGAAAAAGACCACCTTGGGGTCTCTTTCCCCAAGGAGGGGGGGGGTGAGGCAAATCCACACACACCACAGAAATCCCCACTCAGCCATGACCCTCGCTGCGGTAACCTTTGGCCCATCACTGCCTCTCTTAGTCTAACCTACCCCACAGGGTTGTTGTGGGGATTAAATGAGGAGGGAGAGAACCATGAAAATACTACCTCAAGTAACTTGGAGAAAAAGGTGAGATACAAACAGAATAAATAAAATAAATAACACAAGTGTGGAAAGCCATTAACTTTCATTTCTTTATTCTTCTTCTTTGCCTTTTATCATTCTGTTTTACAAAGGCTCTCGTTGTCTCTCCCCACCCCAATGCATTTTCTTGCGGGCCCATCCCTTACATGGCTTTAATTTTTAAAATGAAAGATTTGTAGCTTAACCACTGCATTTTAAAAATGACTGTTGTACATTGCTTTGATGGCTCTGGTCCAGCCAATGACTGGGATATAAATCAAATGACTGTCTGTCTGTCTGTCTAACTGAAAGAATGAAGACCCAAGTGGCTAGATTGTTGTTGTTTTTCTTATACCCATCTCAGGGAGTTACCCATGAGCTCTTAAGAGCCCCATGACTCAAATGTCATGACAAGGCATCAAGAAAAATGGGAGTGGAGAACCATGTACTTTACTTTTGTTCCTGAATCACTAATTTGTACAGTTTGGCAGAGCTCACAACTGAGCATCAGTGACGAAGAAGCAACTCCAGGCTCTCACTCCAGGCTGCTCACTCTCTCCCTTGTGCATTTCATGACTTTTAAAATTCAGGATGTGTAAGAGAGCATTCTTGGGCATAATAGCTCCCCCTCAGATTACTGCACCAAAGATTCCCTTCCCCCCAAATGAATCTTCCAGGCCCTTGCTACCCAGACATAAAAATAGCACAGCAGGCTGAAGTGCAACCAATAATGCTTCTGCCTGAGAGGAAACAATTCTGCAGCTCCCTCACTGAAAGAGTTTGGGCCATTCCTCATCCGCACAAGAAGGAGTGTGACTTCCTTCCACTTCCAGAGCCTTTGTTCTTCCATTTGGAAATGAAAGGACATATTTGGGAGACATCTCCTGCCAAACAATGAACATGATGGATTCTCCTTTTGCAAAAATATCAGTCTTCATATTGGCAACAAATAAGATGACTCGTGAAGGGTGAATAATTCCAGTGGGTGGTTGTTGTTGTTGCCAGCGGGAGGGGGGCCACAGCTGCATACAGGGCCGGCGCTTCCATTTAGGCGAACTAGGCAGTTGCCTAGGGCGCCAAAATGGAGGGGGCGCTGGCCAGCCTGCCCCCTGCCGCCCCCCGCCGCCGCCCGGTGCCGCCCCAACCAGCGACGAAAACCGCGGCGGCGCGGGGCACCCAGCAGGGCAGGGGGCGGGGCACCGTACGTCATGCGCAATGACGTCACGTGGCCCGCCCCCTCGTCTAGGGAGCCAAAATCCGTGGCACCAGTCCTGGCTGCATACAACATCTTAATGAGCAGAAAGACCACAGTGGCTCAGGAAATCATCTTCCAAAGGCCAAAACATGTGTTATCCCTTTGCCATAGGACATCAGCAACAGTGTCAATACCAAAACAACATGTGAACTGAAATGCAGCCATCCTTTGAAATTTGCATTTCTTTGAATTGCAATTCTCCTGCCACATAATGTGTGCAAAAAATACATCCCTGCACAGGTAGATATAATCAAATAATCTTCTTTGGAAAGGTTCTGATGAAGAACAAGATGAGTCAATTAAAGACTTTGTGAGGAAACAGAATGTGGAGTTCAATACGAGGTGCCACGGGAAAGGGAGGGATCTGCTATGCAGGACTAGCTCCTCATGCTACAGATTCTACAGATACAAATTCTATTTTAAAAAATGGCCTGTAGTGAACAAACCTATCTATTCTGAAGGAAATCAGCCGTGAGTGCTCACTGGAAGGACAGATCCTGAAGCTGAGGCTCCAATACTTTGGCCACCTCGTGAGAAGAGAAGATGCCCTGGAAAAGACCCTGATGTTGGGAAAGATGGAGGGCACAAGGAGAAGGGGATGGCAGAGGGCGAGATGGTTGGACAGTGTTCTCAAAGCTACCAACATGAGTCTGACCAAACTGCGGGAGGCAGTGGAAGACAGGAGTGCCTGGCGTGCTCTGGTCCATGGGGTCACGAAGAGGCGGACACGACTAAATGACTAAATAACAACAATATGGTGCATGTTAGCTTTGTGGTCGTGAAATTATATTTGCCACTTGAGACTTCCGACTGATGATGTAGACTCATTGCTACTTCCTGTCTGTCTGATAGGGGTGGAGGAAAATGTCATTCAATCCACTCCTGGGCAGGGGTAAGCAACATGATGTCTTCCAAATTTCATACAATCGTAGAGTTGGAAGGGATCCCTGCAATGCAGGAATCTTTTGTCCAACCTGGAGCTCAAACCCATGATCCTGAGAGATTAAGAGACCTAAGTTCTACCAACTGAACTATTCAGGCAATTGAACAAAGAGCCTAGAGCAGGGGGAGCTAATGTGGTGCCGTCCAGATGTTTTTGAACCACAACTCTCATAACACCTGATCATTTGCCATGCTGGCTGGGGACGATTGGGAGATGCTACATTGGCTACCCCTGGCAGAGAGTGTAGCTCCAGGGTTGATCAGAACCCTACTGAAGGTTTAAATAGTAATGCACAGGGCAAGGGGATGATCTTGGCCCTGCATTCCTGGAGAAGAACCCTCATTTGAGGGGGAAACACTTGGGAACCTGTAGCCCTCCTTTTATTAGACACCAGCTCCCATGATCCCTGGTCATTGGCTATGCTGTCTGGAGCTGATGGGAGTTGGAGCCTAAGAACATTCCAGGCTCTCAAAGTAGACAAATGTCTGCAAGATGGATTCTGTGCTCTGGTTCAGTTTGAGGCAGCTTCCTTATGACTTCTTGGCTCCCTGCTCTTATTTGTTTGTTTGCCCATAGGATGAAAGCTGTCCTCTTTGGATAATGCATGCCATAAATCAAGGAAGGAGAATTATGGATGCAGGGGAACTGCTGTGAAATTATCAGTGAACCCATTTAGCTGATGAGAGCAGCTTTTAATTTACTCAACTTTTATTTTCTGCTTTCCTCCAGCCTTTCCTGAAGCAATGCTAACCCTTTCTCCTCCATCAGTCATTGACCAAGTAATGACCCTCCAACTTGCAGAGGTTAAATTGTTGCACAGTTAATTGCAGTAATAGGTTAAGACCAAATAATTAATGAAGAGATGGTCATTGTGGCAAGGCAGGCATGGGAGGCCATAAATTCTGTCTAACAGAGTTGAGTGCCAGCATTCTTGCATGGACAATAAAACGAACTCGCATCTCTGGGCAGGAAAGAAGTGTTTAAGCATTAAACAGTGTGGACTTTTCCAGTGAAATTCTCATACATTGCTACTTCATCCTTCCACTTAAATCAGAATAAAATGCATATTTGCTTTTTGAGGGGTAATTCAATTCAAGGTTTGGAATTGAAGAGTTTGGATTTGATATCCGGCTTTATCACTACCCGAAGGAGACTCAAAGCGGCTCACAGTCTCCTTTCCCTTCCTCCCCCACAACAAACACTCTGTGAGGTGAGTGGGGCTGAGAGACTTCAAAGAAGTGAGACTAGCCCAAGGTCACCCAGCAGCTGCATGTGGAGGAGCGGAGACGCGAACCCTGTTCCCCAGATTACGAGTCTACTGCTCTTAACCACTACACCACACTAGCCATTATAAAAATCAATGGTATACTGTGTATATTTCTGGTCCCCTCACTTCAATAAGGATAGTGTAGAGTTGAAAAAGTTTCAGAAGAGGGCAAGCTCAGTGATCGAGGCAATGGAACAACTTCCCGTTGCGGAAAGGTTGCAGCATTGGGAACTTTTTAGTTGAAAGAGAAGGCAAGTGAGAGCTGACATAATAGAAGTTATAAAATTATTCATTGCAGGAATCTCAACTAGATTATACATGACAGATGACCACCCAACCACCTCTTATCATATCTCCTCTCAGTCTCCTCTTTTCCAGGCTAAACACACTCAGCTTCTTCAACTGCTCCTCATAAGGCTTGGTTTCCAGACCCTGGATCATCTTGGTTGCCCTTCTCTGCACACATTCCAGCTTCTTAATATCCTTCTTAAATTCTTAAATTGTGGTGCCCAGAACTGGACACAGTATTCCAGGTGTGGTTGATCCAACAAGCAACACACACCCTTAGGAAATGGGGTGGGCACAACTTCCATGTGGCAAGCGTGGCTGTTCTCTGAAATGGGCAAGCAAACAGGAACTGCATCTGGAAGGCTGGACCTGAGGTATCCGTTTACTCCTGTGCTGGTGTCCCTATGTTTCAGGGTGACTATCTTCTTACTTTTGGACAGAGTTTTTAAAAAAAACTTGTATTCCAGGGAGAGTTGCTGGATCATAAATGTAGAGAAAATCTTTGGTATAGGCAAACTGTAGGCTCCCCTCCTCCCATCGCCTCTTTCACCGAATGAAATCCCCTCTCAATCCAAACCTTTTAAATCCTTGTGGCTGAGTTCATTTTTGCAGTTTCTTATCTCACCGTCTCTAGCACACACCTGTAGTTTACTCCAATTTAAAAAACCCAATGATCAGAATAACCTGTGCTTCCAGGAACGGGATCGAGGGGTCGCAGCAGCCGGAGTGCTCCATGCACCCAGTGCCTTTGCCTGTCCTCACGTTCCATGGGGGAGCAAGCGAGTGCCAGACCGCCAGGCAAACTGCAGGTGAGAACCAGGTTCCTCTTCCAACTGAAGAGGAATGCAGAAAATGCAATTCCCCCATCATTTTCTGATTATCTCCCTCTGTCTCTCTCCACGGTGTTGGAAGAGGCGTCCATCCCCTGGTGCACAGGAAACAGGAAGCCTTCCCTTCTCTATTTTGTAACACTTTGAAAAGTGCTGGATGGATGTTGGCTTTAACACTGACATAGTGGCCAACCAATCGGTGTTATGCATAGCCTTCTCTGAGAAGGAGAGGTAGCTTCACAGTTGATACAAGGACCAGCCAGATAGCACTGTGAACAGCCCATCCCTGTAAATGGAGAAGAGGTAGCATAATAATTGACACAAGGACTAGCCAATTAGCATTGAGCAGAGCCCAACTCTGAGAATGAGGCAAGGTAGCTTCATGATTGACACAAGGGGCCAACCAATCAGCACTGTGCCAATTTAGCTTCCACTGGCTGGAAAATCGGGTCCTTCCTCAGCTTGCCTGTGTGCTCTTTGAGTCCTAGTGGAAGGGGGGCAATGCAAGCCGCTCATGTTCATCATTTGATTCAGTATACCAAGGATTGAGAACCTGTAGCCCTGCAGTGCCCACCCGGTATGACCAATGGTCAGCATGATGGCAATTGTAGTCCAACACTATCTGGAGAGCCAAAGGTTCCCCATCTCACTACCCTCACTACCACACTGACTTGGTTAATGTCCATCTTTAGCCACCCTCTATCAGGCTAAACCTGCTTCCTGGGTGGGTGTAATGAAAATAAAATGCCACTCTGAGCTCAGTAGGGTTAGATGTAAATGCACCAATAAATAGCCATATGCAGGCTTCTTAGAGGAAGCCTTCTAGCCTAAAAAACAACATCCCATAATGAGAGCAGTGTGAGATGTTTCATTTGAGTATTAAGAAAATGGCAGACTGCCAATGGTACAGTGGCTCTGTCTCACCTCATATAGAGAGCTACTGTTACTTACTTGACCGTTATCCTGCTTAAAACCAGGAGGTTAATCAGTTCATTACCTCTTATCTGCTTTTTCTGTGTACTTTCAGTTTAATTATTCTCAGCATCTTTAGATATAAAATCTTCAGTTATTGGTTCCTGGTGGAGGTTCCTCTGGCTCATGAGTAGGCAAACTAAGGCCCGGGGGCCGGATCTGGCCCAATCACCTTCTAAATCCAGCCCATGGACGGTCCAGGAATCAGCATGTTTTTACATGAGTAGAATGTGTCCTTTTATTTAAAATACATCTCTGGGTTATTTGTGGGGCATAGGAATTCGTTCATTATTATTTTTTCCAAAATATAGTCCGGCCCCCCACAAGGTCTGAGGGACAGTGGACCAGCCCCCTGCTGAAAAAGTTTGCTGACCCTGCTCTGGCTTGTACCTGAGGTGACTGATGTTTACCCAGCTACTGAATATCCTTGGGGAATGCATTCTGTATCCATTTTTCTTCAAGGTATTCCTCTGCTTTGACTTCTGTGCATTACAATGGATTTTGGGACATCCTCCAGAGTAAAGGTAGCCAACATGATGCTTTTGAGTTGGAGTCCAACTCCCATCAGCCCTGGCAGGCATAGCCAATGGACAGTGACTACATAATCGTATGAGCACTGTTCCAGAGTATTTTCCATTCTCATATATATTATATCAATTCGAAAAAAGATTGGTTAATGAAGAAATTACACATCTTTTTGCTTATGAGTGTTTGATGAACTAATTGGCTAATGAAGAACTGAACGAAACAGTAGTTGCTATCCGGAAACACTGTTCAGCAGAGTTCAGAGTTGGACATCAGAATTGGACATCTGTCAATTATACAAAGCTTTACAAGCTTGATCTCCACCGGGTAAAGTCTGGCACCGTGACTTATTCAAGGACTTTCAGAGACTTCAGTTTGATAGTTTTGATGTTTTGCATTATTCCATAAAGTTTTCTATACTGTATTGTTTCTGGCCATTGTGTTGCTTTTGATATTGCTGAGGCATAGCCAATGGTCAGAAATTATTTGAGCTGGAATCCAAGAACATCTGGTAGATGTTGGAAGATTCAGGACAGACACATTAAAGTGCTTCTTCATGCAGCCAATTCTAGTGGGAATCTGCACCCACAAGAGGCAGTGAAGACCACCAATTTGGATGGATTTAAAATAGGATTAGCCACCACTGTATGCCTCTGAATACCAATGGCTGGGGAACTGTAAGTGAGGAGCACAATATTGTACTCAAGTTCTAGGCATCTGATTGGTCACTGTGAGAGCAGAATGATGGACAAGATGGCTCTTTGGTCTGACCCAGCAGGGCTCTTCTTATAATCCGTGCTATTTTTCTAGAAAAAGAGGTGCTGGAACTCGCCATGAATACCACCCTTTTTCTCTTATACAGTGGTACCTTGGGTTACATACGCTTCAGGTTACAGACTCTGCTAACCCAGAAATATTACCTCGGGTTAAGAACTTTGCTTCAGGATGAGAACAGAAATCGTGCTCCGGCAGCGCAGCAGCAGCGGGAGGCCCCATTAGCTAAAGTGGTGCTTCAGGTTAAGAACGTTTTCAGGTTAAGAATGGACCTCCGGAACGAATTAAGTACGTAACCAGAGGTACCACTGTAATGGCAATGGCGCCCACCCAAGAGGTCAAGAAAGATGTATGGAATTTATCACATTGGCAGTCCTGTTCTAGAGTGTGGGATCAGTTCAGTGGATCCCAGCCAGGTTTGTTGGGAAATGTGCTGAAAATTGTGTATGCCCTAGAATGTACCCTGTATTTAGCAGCTACTGCTATTCAAGGGGAAGATGGTGAACAACCTTTATTTGCTGACTATTATTTGTCTTCTTATCTATGATCCTGATAAGTTTTTTAAAAGCCACAGGAGTCCACTGAAAAGTATTGACTAAGGCAGATCTGGAAACCCACCAGATGTTGCTGATCTGCAACTCCCATCAGCCTCAATAAGCATGCCCAGTAGCCAAGGATGATGGGAGTTGTAGTTCAGAAAAAGGTTCTCCACACATGAGGTAGGGTATGACTGAGGAAGGGGAAGATATTTGTCCCCTGGTTTAATGCAAATCCAGCTAATTTGCACTTCTTGGACCAATACATGAGCTGAACTGCAATTCTATTTCATTGCATTTTCCTGACATTTGCAGTGTTCCCCAATTTTTTTTTAAAAAAAATGTGCATATTAGCAGAAATGCACACAAAAATATGTATTTTGTTGTTGCTGCTGACATCCATCTGCCTTCAGAGACAATAGAGTATGCCTCAGGGGATGAAGTATGCCTCAGGGGATGTTAGCAGCTCCAAAGTGACTTCCCTGGGATGCAAGCCTGGACAGTGTGTCTGGAGGTCCTTGGTTGCCCGGACAATAAGACCACCCTCTTGGCCTTGCTGATGTGGTCTAAAGGAAAGCAGAGCAGTATGTTTGGCACCAGCTTGGCTGCAAGAGTTGCCAGAAGGATATATAAAAGGCGCTATCCAACCCTCTTAGGGACTCCACTCCAGATTTGTGTAGGGTTTACTCCTTAGCCTTTTCTTTTCCCAAAGATATCTTGCAGGCAGTAGAGGTTTAGGATCAGAATTTTCCTTCTCCTAGATGAGGTACCTTCCCAGGTTGACAAGCCCCATCTGCCCCTCATGTCCCTCTGTAGCACCTGCAGAAACTGTCTTCTTGACCCACTCTTGGTCTCATCCACTCCATCCACCAGAGCCTGTCTTCACATGCAGGGGTAGTCCCTATCTCACCAAGGGTTTGAGACCCATTAGCTACCTTCACCAGGTTTAGTCAAAGCCATTCCGGGGTGTGGCTGCTGTCACATGCTGGCAGCTTCTAGGAGCCATTAGTGAGAGCTGAGTGCAGGGTGCCAACCAAAGGTGGGCAAACTATCCCAGAAGGTGCACAATGTGTCCCCCACCAGAGGTACTACCCCTCCCCTAACACCCCATGCACCCCATGATTTTTGATACACACCTAAAACCCCCAATCTCTGACTGATTTGGATATGGGGTAAACTGAACTCATGACTGGAAAAAATAGGAACTTGAAACTGACATATCTGTCTACCCCCCCCCTCGATGTATGTATATCATGGAAGATATTTTTTATCAATGGCTATTAAGATGGCAGCCAAATAGAACCTCCTTTCAGAGTCGAGCCTTTGATTCTGCAGGGGGGAATGACACCATCTAAGGAAGAGAAGTGGGACTGCATGGAGACTTGTGGCAAAACCTTGAAACTCCTCCCTTCCTCACAACCAGAAACAAACAGGAACATTTCCATCTCCATGTTTGCATGAATGCATCAGCTAAGCTTTGAAGCTGCTTCCTGCCTTAAGAAAAATGACAGGTTTTGCTCCTTCTAGGTCAGACTTTCATTCCAGAGTGCAGACATCTGGAAGGTGTCAGGCTGTATGAGACATATGCAAATAAGGCTCTTCTACTAGTCAGGAGTGGGAGGCAGCAGGCAGAAACCCTTGTTACAAGTTCTGCAGGGAAACTCGAATGACTTTAAAACTTCAAAGCCGAATTGAGAGTATCTGGGTCAAAATTAAGGGAGAGAAAAATAACAGTGATCTCATTGTGGGAGTTTACTATAGATCCCCAAGCCAAACTGAGGACACAGATGATGCCTTCCTGGAACAGATGACCAAGCATTCAAAAGGAAGTGTGATAGTAGTAATGGGGGATTTCAACTATCCTGATATTTGTTGGATGTCAAACTCAGCCAAGAGCATAAGGTCAAACAGATTCCTCACTGGCCTTGCAGACAATTTCATTGTCCAGAAAGTGGGAGAAGCAACAAGAGGATCAGCCATTTTAGTTCTGGTCCTAACCAATAGTGATGACCTGGTTAGTGGGGTAGAAGTGGCAGGATCATTAGATGGGAGTGATCATGCTCTTCTGGAGTTTATTATACAGCGGAAAGGAGCAACCAAGCATACTAAGACTCAAATTCTAGACTTTAAGAAACTCGACTTCAGAAAACTTAGGGAAACGCTGGGTGTGATCCCATGGTCAGTAATACTAAAAGGGAAGGGAGTTCATGATGGATGGGAGTTTGTTAAAAGGGAGATATTAAAAGCACAAATTCAAGCAGTACCAATGAGACGAAAACATGGAAGGTGCCTAAAGAAGCCAGGGTGGCTATCTAAAGAACTTTTAACTGAGTTAAGATTTAAAAGGGATATGTACAAAAAATGGAAAAAGGGGGAAACCACCAGAGAGGAATTCAAACAAAGAGCCAGCACATGTAGAGACAAAGTCAGAAAAGCTAAAGCACAGAATGAACTCAGGCTTGCTAGAGAGGTTAAAAGCAATAAAAAGGGCTTTTATGGGTATGTCCGTAGCAAAAGGAAGAACAAGGAAACAGTGGGGTCACTTAGAGGAGAAGATGGTGAAATGCGAACAGGGGACGCAGAAAGGGCAGAACTACTCAATGCCTTCTTTGCCTCAGTCTTCTCCAAAAAAAGAAAACAATGCCCGACCTGAAGAATATGGAGCAGATGATTCAGCAGGGAAAACACAGCCCAAAATAAGTAAGGAGGTAGTACAAGAACACTTGGCTAGATTAGATGTATTCAAGTCTCCAGGGCCAGATGAACTACATCCAAGAGTATTAAAAGAACTGGCAGAGGTGATTTCAGAACCACTGGCAGTAATCTTTGAGAATTCCTGGAGAACAGGCGAAGTCCCAGCAGACTGGAGGAGGGCAAATGTTGTCCCTATTTTCAAAAAGGGGGAAAGAGAGGATCCAAACAATTACCACCCAGTCAGCCTGACATCAATACCAGGAAAGATTCTAGAGCAGATCATTAAGCAAACGGTCTGTGAGCACCTAGAAAGGAACGCTGTGATCACTAAAAGTCAGCATGGGTTTCTGAAAAATAAGTCATGTCAGACTAATCTGATCTCAATTTTTGACAGAATTACAAGCCTGGTAGATGAAGGGAATGCTGTGGATGTAGCCTATCTTGATTTCAGCAAGGCCTTTGACAAGATGCCCCATGATATTCTTGTAAAGAAGCTAGTAAAATGCGGGCTAGACAATGCTACCATTCAGTGGATTTGTAACTGGCTGACTGACCGAACCCAATGGGTGCTCATCAATGGCTCCTCTTCATCCTGGAGAGAAGTGACTAGTGGGGTGCCACAGGGTTCTGTCTTGGGCCCAGTCTTATTCAACATCTTTATCAATGACTTGGATGATGGGCTTGAGGGCATCCTGATCAAGTTTGCAGATGGCACCAAATTGGGAGGGGTGGCTAATACCCCAGAGGACAGGATCACACTTCAAAATTGTCAGGGACTGGCCCGAGCCAGGAGGGGCGGTGGAAGGGACGGAGGCTTCAGGAGGTTACCCATGGACGCCGGAGGAGGTATTGCGCGCATGGGACCAGGAAGAGGCAGCGCCCAGGTTGTCGCCAGAGGTAGGGAAGGAGGTGTGGAGAAGTGGGAGTGAAGAGGTGTCGCCGCCTGTGCTGATGGAAGAGCGGGTGGCGAGGGAGCCTATGGGAGCAGAGGAGAACATGGAGACGGAGGGAGAGCAAGGGCTCGAGGACGTTGCGGGAGCCTCTGCAACAACCTCCAGGGAGGATGAAAGTGAAAGGGATGAGGGCAATGCAGGGGCCAGCAGGGTCAAGAAACGGAAAAGGAGGAGTGAAAGGAGGCGTTGGAGTTTCAAAAGGCTCTTATGCTGGGGGGGAAAGCGGAAGCCCTTACTTGGAGAATCTGAGTCATCGGAGGAGGATGAGGAACTGTGAACTTGCTTGGTGAAATAAACTTGTAAATAAGTTAAACGGACTGCCGAGTCGCTTACTCCTGAGGAGGACCCTTGTCCCCCTCACAGCATTCTCCAAGTCAACGCGACCTCCTCAAGGAGTGAAAGGTTGCCGGGATGACCACTGGCAAGGAAAGTGGAGCCGGGGAGCCGCAGTACGTCGATTGGGAAGAGCGGGCAAAGGACCTGTTGGTCAGGTATGAAGTGTCACAGGCTCAACTCGAGGAGGCGAGGCTGCATGCCGGCGCAGGGAGAGGGGCGATGGGAGGAAGGAGAATGCCCTCTCACGGCAGTAGATTTTATGGCAGACCAGAGGAATACTTGGGTTTCAAAACGGAGATGTTGTACACCCTGGACCTATATAAGGAGGAGTTCAAAAGCGAAGCGGAACAGATTGGTTTTGTGATTGGGCATTTTGAGGGCGCTGCCAGGGATTGGGTGCGTCCTTTGATTTTGGCCAAGAACCCTGCCTTAAAAAATGTTAAAGCCTTCTTTGAGGGCATGGACATCGTTTATACGAATCGGAGTGCCCAGGACATGGAGGCAAGGGAACTTTTATCGCTAAGGCAAGGGAATATGACTGTTAGAGAGTACCAAGCTAAGTTCTCGCTACTCGCACATCGTTTGAACTGGGATTTGAAATCACCTCCACTGTTAGCCATGTTCAAAATGGGACTGGCGGATGAGGTCCAGGATGCGCTAGCGAAATCGGGACCTCTGGAGGACGTGGACAGTCTAACGCAAGCTGCCTTGGCGATCGGGGTGCGCATAGAATGCAGAGAGAGGGCAAAGAAGGAAGGGAAGCAAGGGAGGTGGTTCAACCTCCGGGTCCCTCCCCCAGCGGAAAGGAGCGCAAGCGCTCAAGCGCCAATTCAGCAGGAAACGCCCATGGAGCTGGGGGGAGCCCGCGCGCGCCCTTTTTCAAATCCAACGGTTGCCAGGAGCAGTGATGCGCAAGGCGGGAAGGTCGTGAAACGCTGTTATATCTGTCAAAGGAGCGACCATCTGGCAAAAAACTGCCAACAAAAGAAAGCCTGGCAGGGGATGGCAGGGGCGGTCCTCAAGGAAGGGGGGGCAGAAGAGGCTGCGGTGGCGGGAAACGGAAATGCCTGGCGGCAAAGCGAGGGGACGAGCAGCCAGGCACATCCACAATAAAGAGTCCCCCAAGCAGCACACTCCCAAAGGCCCCGCCCTCCCAACCCTCCCACCCACCCCCCAACGCACCGAAGCCCGGGATAGTGCTGGAGATATCGCTGCAGCTGCCAAATGGATGTACCTTGCAGATCCCAGCCCTGGTTGACAGTGGGGCCTCAGCAGATTTTTTTTGACCGGGACTTTGCCATGCAGCATCAGATCCATCTTTTGGAGGTGGATTTTCCGCTCCAGGTTACCACCATAGATGGAAGGGAGTTGAAGGGAGGGGCAGTCACCCACAGCACCCCCCCCCCATGAAAATGCAGATTGGCAGGCATTCAGAGGTGCTGGCGTTCCATGTCACCTCTTTGGCAGGTCCGCCCATCATCCTAGGCATGGGATGGCTCACGCAGCACGATCCCGTCATAGGCTGGAGCCAGCGCTCTCTAACGTTTGGATCAGCATATTGCATGGAACACTGTTTGCAGCAATTCCAACCCCAACCCCAAGCAGCTGCAGTACTACAGGCTGGGGAGGTGTCACTGCCTGAGCAGTACGCAGAGTTCCAGCAGGTGTTCAACAAAAGAGAGGCAGACAAGCTGCCACCCCACCGCCCCTACGACTGCCAAATTGACCTGCTACCAGGAGCGCGGTTGCCACCTGGCAAGCTCTACACAATGTCGGAGCAGGAGATAGCACTTTTGCAGGACTTCATTGACAAGAATCTGGCAAGGGGTTTCATCCGGGAAAGCAAAGCAGTGGGGGGCAGCCCCGTGTTCTGGGTGGACAAAAAGAATACGCATGAGAAACGCCTCATTTGTGATTTCAGGGTCCTAAACTCGTTAACGGTGCCAATTTCCTACCCCATGCCGAGAATAGATGATTTACTAGCGGCTGTGCGGAAGGGCAGGATTTTTACGAAGTTGGACCTAAGGGGGGCGTACAACCTCATCAGGATCAGAGAAGGTGATGAGTGGAAAACCACCATGTATACACCCCTGGGAGCTTACGAGTACCTCGTTATGCCTTTTGGACTTCAGGCTGGCAGCCAATGCTTTCAGGCATTTATGCACCACGTGCTGGGACCCCTGCTGTTCAAACACGCGGTGGTGTATCTTGATGACATCTTAGTATACTCCCAAAACCCGGAGGAACACGTGGCACATGTCAAGGAGGTGCTCCAAAGGCTCCAGGACAACCAGCTGTGTGTCAAGCTGGAGAAGTGCCAGTTTCATGCCAAGGAGGTGGACTTTTTGGGCTACCGCCTTTCAGATAAGGGCATAGCCATGGACACTGACAAGGTGGAGGCAGTCTTACAGTGGAGAAGCCCCAAGACCAAGAAGGACGTCCAGCGTTTCATCGGTTTCGCAAATTTCTATCGCAAGTTCCTACCGGCTTTTGCTCACATGACGGCCCCAATAACGGACTGTTTGAAGGGGAAGAAGAAGTTCCAGTGGACAGAGGAGGCTCAGCGTGCTTTTGAGACGCTCAAAGGAGCCTTTGCATCAGAGGGGCAGCTATTGCATGTGAACACTGCCAAGCCCATCAGGATAGAGACGGATGCCTCAGACCGAGCCATCGCAGCGGTTTTGCTGCAGCAGGACCCTGCAGGGGAATGGAGGCCCTGCGCATTCTATTCCAGGAAGCTCAGCAAGTCGGAATCCCACTACGCGATTTGGGACAAGGAGCTGTTGGCGGTGGTAGCGGCATTCAAGCATTGGCACCACTTCCTGGTTGGCGCACAGCACCAGATCCAGGTGCACACGGACCACAAGAACCTGGAGTACTGGCGCACGGCCAGAATCCTCAACCAGAGACAAATGCGATGGGCGGAGTTCTTTGCGGACTTCAATTTTCACATCCAGTATGTTCCAGGTGACCAGAACGTCAGAGCGGATGCCCTATCCAGGAAGCCGGAGTACCTGGAAGAAGAAGGGCCTCCGGTGGCGAGAGCGGTCTTCAAGCCTGAACAATGGCGCTGTGGGGCAACACTAGGGGGCCGGGAAGAGCTGGTGCGCCTCACGCAAACTGATAATTTTGCCCTGAACAAACTGAGGGAACTCAGGGAGGGGGATCCCAGGGCCAAAGGTTTTGAGGAAAAGGAGGGGCTGTTGTTGTTTAAAGGGGCACTGTATGTTCCAGGGGAGGAAATGCGGGCCAGAATCCTCAAACAGTTGCATGACAACCCCACAGCAGGGCACTTTGGGCAATTCAAAACCATGATATTGGTCACGAGAGAGTTCTGGTGGCCCAGAGTTAGACAGGAGGTCAAGGAATACGTCAGGGGGTGCGAAGTCTGCCAAAGGGCCAAAGAGGGAAGGGAGAGACCTGCTGGGTTACTGGAACCTCTTCCCACCCCCAGCAAGCCTTGGGAGGCGGTTTCTCTGGATTTCATAACCGACCTCCCCCCATCCAAAGGCAAAACCGCAGTGCTGGTCGTAGTTGACCTCTTGACCAAAATGGCTCACTTCATTGCCTGCCCTAAGGTGGTATCGGCAGAGGAGACGGCCAAGCTGTTTGTACAGCATGTTTTCAAGCACCATGGCCTGCCAGAAAGGTTAATTTCGGATCGTGGAGTTCAGTTTACCTCCCGCTTCTGGCGCAAGCTCATGCAAATTTTGCAGGTGCAGGTAAATTTGTCTTCCGCTCGTCATCCTCAATCCAACGGGCAAGCAGAACGCGTAAATTCGATTCTGCAGCAGTACTTGCGTTGTTATGCATCTCAGCGACCCAGTGATTGGAGTGATAAGTTGTCTCTTGCTGAGTTTTCGTACAACAATGCTCAACAGGTGTCCGCCGGCATGTCTCCGTTTCAGGCAAACTATGGTAATCACCCAAGAGCCTTTCCGGCGGGGGGAGGCGAGGGGGAAGCGGGAGACGTGCCAGCTGCGGAGAAATTTGCAGAAGAGATGCAGGCCCTGCACCAGTTGCTCAGAGACAATCTAGAAAAGGCAAAGAGTGCATACAAAAGGGCAGCAGACCAACACCGCAGGGAGGGAGAACACATCCAAGTGGGAGACAAAGTGTGGTTGTCCACGCAAGGATTGCCCATGCAGGGAAGGGGCAAAAAGCTGAGGCAGTGCAGGATTGGGCCTTTCGAAGTGGTGGAGCAGATTAACCCAGTGGCATTCAAATTGCAATTGCCAGAATCCATGAGAATCCACCCAGTTTTTCATAGGTCGCTCCTTTCCAAGTTTAGAGAACCACACAGGTATCAGCAAGGGTACCAGCAGGAGTCGCAAGAAGTGCCGTTGGTAGATATGGAGCAGTTCAATGAGGCCACGGCAATCTTGGACTCCAGGTGGAGAGGGGAGGAGTTGCAGTATCTGGTGGCATGGGAAGGGGAGCCAGCGTCGGAGAACGCTTGGATCCCAGCGGAGAACGTCACCAGGGAGCATCTGGTATGGGAATTCCACGAGTTGTACCCCAACAAACCAAAGCCATACAGATGGCCAATGAGAGAAGGGTTGCAACCCACAGACTCGGAGGAAGGGGACTTCTGGGGGTTTTCGCCGTCTGGTGAAACGTGCACTGGGGGGGACAACGAAATGCAAGAAAGTCCCCAGTCAGCAAGGAGGGAAAGGGAGGAGGAAGGGAACATCACGGAGGGAGAAGACGCACCGTGGTTGGGGTACCCCACTCCTCCCTGGTGTCGACAGGATTGGGAGGAGATGTTCCAATCCTCATCGTCATCGTCCAGTGCAGACACCACGGTCTTTTTGGGTTTCCCTTCGTCGCCAGGGACGGCGAGAGAGAGTGAAGGAGGGGAATGGGATCCAGCAGGGGATCTTGGCTACCCTAGGGAACCACCCACCGAGCCGCCTCAGGAGGGGAAGGGGGGCTTGGAAGGGGGGATGGATGTCAGGGACTGGCCCGAGCCAGGAGGGGCGGTGGAAGGGACGGAGGCTTCAGGAGGTTACCCATGGACGCCGGAGGAGGTATTGCGCGCATGGGACCAGGAAGAGGCAGCGCCCAGGTTGTCGCCAGAGGTAGGGAAGGAGGTGTGGAGAAGTGGGAGTGAAGAGGTGTCGCCACCTGTGCTGATGGAAGAGCGGGTGGCGAGGGAGCCTATGGGAGCAGAGGAGAACATGGAGACGGAGGGAGAGCAAGGGCTCGAGGACGTTGCGGGAGCCTCTGCAACAACCTCCAGGGAGGATGAAAGTGAAAGGGATGAGGGCAATGCAGGGGCCAGCAGGGTCAAGAAACGGAAAAGGAGGAGTGAAAGGAGGCGTTGGGGTTTCAAAAGGCTCTTATGCTGGGGGGAAAAGCGGAAGCCCTTACTTGGAGAATCTGAGTCATCGGAGGAGGATGAGGAACTGTGAACTTGCTTGGTGAAATAAACTTGTAAATAAGTTAAACGGACTGCCGAGTCGCTTACTCCTGAGGAGGACCCTTGTCCCCCTCACAAAAATGACCTTAACAGATTAGAGAATTGGGCCAAAGCAAACAAGATGAATTTTAACAGGGAGAAATGTAAAGTACTACACTTGGGCAAAAAAAAATGAAAGGCACAAATACAGGATGGGTGACACCTGGCTTGAGAGAAGTACAAGTGAAAAGGATCTAGGAGTCTTGGTAGACCACAAACTTGACATGAGTCAACAGTGTGATGCAGCAGCTAAAAAAGCCAATGCAATTCTGGGCTGCATCAATAGGAGTATAGCATCTAGATCAAGGGAAGTAATAGTACCACTGTATTCCGCTCTGGTCAGACCTCACCTGGAATACTGTGTCCAGTTCTGGGCACCACAGTTCAAGAAGGATACTGACAAGCTGGACCGTGTCCAGAGGAGGGCAACCAAAATGGTCAAAAGCCTGGAAACGATGCCTTACGAGGAACGGCTTAGGGAGCTGGGTATGTTTAGCCTGGAGAAGAGAAGGTTAAGGGGTGATATGATAGCCATGTTCAAATATATAAAAGGATGTCATATAGAAGAGGGAGAAAGGTTGTTTTCTTCTGCTCCAAAGAAGCGGACACAGCGCAATGGATTCAAACTACAAGAAAGAAGATTCCACCTAAACATTAGAAAGAACTTCTTGACAGTAAGAGCTGTTCGACAGTGGAATTTGCTGCCAAGGAGGGTGGTGGAGTCTCCTTCTTTGGAGGTCTTTAAGCAGAGGCTTGACAGCCACCTGTCAGGAATGCTTTGATGGTGTTTGCTGCTTGGCAGGGGGTTGGACTGGATGGCCCTTGTGGTCTCTTCCAACTCTATGATTCTATGACTTTCCTTAACTTGGAAGGGTTTTGCAAAATGAACTGAATTTTAAAAGCTGCTAAGACACAACAGCTTTTGCACAATAAACAAAAGTTTTCAATAGCCATCTCTAAAACACTGTTTTAAAAAATCGTATGAAAGCAGGTCAACAATGGCTCCTAGACATATTTGCATATTTCATGTCTGCATTTGAATATGAAAATCTGTACCAATGTTGTCTCACAAAGCAGAGCAACGTTTTCATGGCTGATTCCCCCCTCCCCCCACCGCCCTGCATGCACTGCAAAGCACTGCTCAGAAGATTTTAAGGAAGTTCAGATAGTCAACGTCTACAGATCTCCAGTGTTTGAAAATTTCCTACATTCTCTCATAGACCATAGTTTATACATTCTAATCAAATAAAAAAGGTTTGATCTGCTACATACTAATGTATCTTTTTTACTGATGCAAGGCAAATTATCTTGCTTATTAGGTTAAAAAAATAGTAAGGCAGTATCTGTGGAAACTATTTGCACTCCCACACATAAATTGAAAGTTACTATTGAAAGCTAAACTCATATTTTCATTTTGAAGTCAGAAAGTTTCAAATAACTATAAGTGCATGGATATTAATAACACTTTTTAGAAGTTGCAAAGACTGTTTTGCAAAGCACATGTGCATGTATAATACTATATAAAGCAGCCCTCCACAGCCTTGTTCCTTCCAGATGCTGCTAACTACAACGCCCATCAGCTGCACTCATCATGGTCAATGGTCAGCCCTGGTGGAAGTTGCTTTCTACAATATCTTGAGGGTACCAAGTTGAGAAGACTCCTATAAAGAGCATAGTGTGCTGCATACATAAGTCTTGCTCTTGCAGATGTGTAGATGGATGGTGAACATGACATACAGTGGTACCTCGGGTTAAAAACTTAATTTGTTCTGGAGGCCCATTCTTAACCTGAAACTAAGGTACCACTTTAACTAATGGGGCCTCCCGCTGCCGCCGCGCCGCAGCCACGCAATTTCTGTTCTCATCCTGAAGCAAAGTTCTTAACCCGAGGTACTATTTCTGGGTTAGTGGAGTCTGTAACCTGAAGCGTCTGTAACCAGAGGTACCACTGTATATCTGTGTGTTTGTGTGCATCCAGAGTGAGCATGGAGCATATCAAAGCATGACTTGTTTCCTGTTCTCTGGTGTGGAAATGTAAGGCAATGTCCAACAGGGGTGTAATGAAAGATGTGGTTTAGGTGGGGTTCAGACAGTGCTCCAGGAACACAGAGCTCCAAAGTTGTTCCAGTAGTAGTAGTAGTAGTAGTAATTATTATTATTATTATTATTTATTTATTTATTTATTTATACCCCGCCCATCTGGCTGGGCTTCCCCAGCCACTCTGGGCAGCTTCCAACAAAATATTAAAATACAATAATCAACCAAACATTAAAAGCTTCCCTAAACAGGTTTGCCTCCAGGTGTCTTCTAAAAGTCTGGTAGTTGTTGTTCCCTTTGACATCTGGTGGGAGGGCATTCCACAGGGCGGGTGCCACTACCAAGAAGGCCCTCTTCCAACAAAGATTACAAATACATTAAAACATCAGTCATTAAAAACTTCCCTAAACAGGGCTGCCTTCAGATGTCTTCTAAACGTCAGATGGTTGTTTATTTCCTTGACATCTGATGGGAGGGCCTTCCACAGGGCGGGCGCCACTACTGAGAAGGCTCTCTGTCTGGTTCCCTGTAACTTGGCTTCTCGCAGTGAGGGAACCGCCAGAAGGCCCTCGGTGTCCGGGCAGAACAATGGGGGTGGAGACGCTCCTTCAGATATACTGGACCAAGGCCATTTAGGGCTCTAAAGGTCAGCACCGACACTTTGAATTGTGCTCAGAAACGTACTGGGAGCCAATGTAGGTCTTTCAACACCGGTGTTATGTGGTCTCGGCAGCGGCTCCCAGTCACCAGTCTAGCTGCTGCATTCTGGACTAGTTGTAGTTTCAGGGTCACCTTCAAAGGTAGCCCCACATAGAGCGCATTGCACTCTGGCAAGACAGTCCACAGGCAGGTAGGTAAACAGCTGATAAACAGCTGCCCTGGACACAGAATTGACCTGCACCTCCATGGACAGCTGTGAGTCCAAAATGATTCCCAGGCTGCGCACCTGGTCCTTCAGGGGCACAGTTACCCCATTCAGGACCAGGAAGTCCCCCACACCCGCCTGCCTCCTGTCCCCAAAAAACAGTACTTCTGTCTTGTCAGGATTCAACCTCAATCTGTTAGCCGCAAGCAACTACAATAGCTGAAACAGAGTCCTTATATACACCTGCAAGCTGCTGACTGACCTCAAGGAACTCGGTGTCCTTCTGCATTCTCCTGCTACTATGGAACAGGATGGGCAGCATATTTACAATGGCTTTAATGTCAGCTTTGTGGGCAAAGACCCGATTGAAAAGATTTTCGCCTGTGAAAGGTCAGCTGATGGTCAGGGCTTGCATAGCACTGTGCTCAGAAGCTCCGATGATCCACTGATTGTTGATGCTTTCAAACCCCACTTTTGGCTCAGTTGTGTCTTTACCTGCTCCACACCTAACATAAAATGTGACATCAACAGTGATGTCAGGTTTATAGCAGGTGGGTGTGGCTTAACCATAGGCCTGGCAGGCCTAATAGGGAGGCTTGGTGGGCAGAATTAGGTCTGTGGTTTGGAGGTTCCCCACTGCTGATATATGGTAGGTCATGAATAGTACTTTTAATGATGCTTAGAAACATACTGGTAGGTTTTAAAATGGGAGCCATCCATTGCTGGCATTTGTCTGCCTCAAGAGACAATGGAGTGAGCCTTGGGGGGGTGAAGTCAAACTGCTGCATTAGCAGTAGCAAAATGACCCCCCAAAGGCACAAACCTGGGCAGTGTGTATGGAGGTCCTGGGCTGGACAAGACCCGCCTCTCATGGAGTGTTAGGTGTCAGTTTAAGAGTCATCTGCTAAGTTTGCTCTTTTTCCTTTTCTCTTCTCATCCCTTTTTCCTTTTGTGTCATATTTTATTAGACTGCAAGCCTCCAGACTCTCTTCCTTTATAATTCCTGTACAGTGCTTACAAAATTGTATAGACTTTAAACATGTTTAATAACAATAATTGAGGGTAGCAGGTGGTGCTGTGGTCTAACCCACTTGGGCTTGCCAGTCAGATGCTCAGCAGTTCAAATCCCCACAAAGAGGTGAGCTCCCATTGCTCTGTCCCAGCTTCTGCCCACCTAGCAGTTCAAAAGCACATAAAGGTGCAAGTAGATAAATAGGTACTGCTGTGGCGGGAAGATAAATGCCGTTTCTGTGCACTCTGGCTTCCGTCACGGTGTCCTGTTGCACCAGAAGCAGATTAGTCATGCTGACCACATGACCAGGAAAGCTGTCTGTGGACAAACGCCGGCTCCCTTGGCCAGAAAGTGGAGATGAGCAACATACCCCATAGTCGAATCTGACTGGACTTAACCATCCAGGGGTCCTTTACCTTTTACCTTTTACCTTTTTACTTTTAATAGCAACAATAATAATACACACAGCTCTGTTGACAGTTTTAGCTTTCAGAGTGGTAAGACTTTTCTAGGCACAACAACCCAAGGGGACTCTACTCCAAAACCTTTGTATTGGGTCCCAGATCTCCTGCCTCTCCCCCATTATCTTTCTTTCTTTTTTAAACCTATTTTTTATTTATTTAGGTATTTATTTACTTTGCTTACATGGCAGCTGAGTGCCCTGCAAAATACAGTGCCAGTGAGATCCCACCCGCCTGCCAGCTTAAACTGCCCAGAGGCTAATTAACCCCTGACAAAAAGAGTCAGAGTTTGGCTTCTCCCCCTCTGAAAGTCAGCCTAAATTTGCATGTATATCTCATGCAAATTTGTATCATGGATCTGTGACCTCAGATCTTTTAAATACCTGGACAAGAGCCATCAAATCTTGCACAGCTAACCAAAGGCGGCTGCATGCCCAAAAAGAACATCCAGGAGGTAGCATCCCTGTTCTGTCCGCCAGTGATTGTTTGCCTGCCCTCCATTCATCATCCTTCCATTACCTGCTTGGGCTACATTTAACTGGTGCCTTTTAGCAGCGCAATTATCTCATCAATCTGAACAAGGATTTTGTTCTCAGACAGCATGATGGAAGATTCCCTGGGAATCTTCCTGAGGCTTCAGAGCTAAGTAACGCTAGAAAACAGTTCTACGCAAAGAACAAACCTATAAAAAGATTGTTAAGCTGCTCTGGAGATAAACATGTCCTGCAGTGCATTTGTCTAGAGTGTTAAGGAAGCTGATCGATCACTTTGTCAGAAGGAACATCCACTAAAAATGCAGTAAGAAAAGAAGAACTGAGAGTCATTTTCTCAAAGGAAACTCCTCCATACATGCCTGCCTCGGAAAATATTACCACCATCCTGTTGCTGTTGTTGTTAAAAAAACACTTTAGGTTAGATCTTTCCTTGTTTAATGCCAAAGTCCACAGAAGAGAAACTTCCCAGCAGCAAAGACAGAACTTTAGAAATTGTCCAGACTCCTGACAGTGGTTGCTTCATGATAGGAATGCAGAGCTCAACCTACCCCATTTTATGCAGGTTTTTAAAAGAAAAACATTGTACTTTCACATTTTAATTGTTGATCTTTTCTTTAAAAAGTCACATTTTTGTATGAATTTTTCCAAACAGACACATTTTGCATGTCATTTCCCTCTACAATATGTATTGTGTATGTTTCTCTATGCAGTCTCCTAAAATACAATTACATTGTAGAATATACATTTATATATGCATTTTAGAAACTTGAAAACAAACCTGAAACAGCACTGCGAATTATATTATATGAGTAATCTGATCAATACTGTGTTCTGATTTGCATATAGGATTGGAAATTGGAAATTAGCTTAGTTCATTTTAAATGTGGGTTGAATGAAATTCTCCTCCATCCCTATAAAACAGTCAGGAACTGGCAGTGAGTCTACTCTACAGCAACAGTCAAAAGTTTCAAGCGGTGCAGGTAAACTTCAGGACTCTGGACAGAGGCCGGCATGCAAGAGAACAGCGTGTCCAGAGCAGGGGAGCTAAGCATTGAGCTGAACCATATCAAAAGTTCAAATAGTTAAAATTACTATTGTAATGCTAACAGCAAGGGAGTGCTCTTGGCCTTCCCTTCCTGCAGTAGCGTCCCCATTTATGTGGGAAACACTTTGGTTGTGGAAATAGATCTGACATATCTGGAAACGTCATGGTGGTGTCATTGGGGATGATGGGGATTACCGGTATATAGGCAGGAAGTCATTTAGGAGGCAGAAGCTAGAGGAAGCATAGTAGTACTAAATGTGGGGGTTGTCTCCCTTGTCGCTGATGCAAAAGGCTCCCCAGTGGCTGCATCCTAAGATGGGGTGCAGGGGGAGTGTGTGTATGTCTATGTCTTAGGGTCCACAGATCCCTCTTCATCCAAAGCTAAGATCTGTGAGTCTGGACACTGGACCATACAGGGACACAGGTGGCACTGTGGGTTAAACCACAGAGCCTAGGGCTTGCTGATCAGAAGGTCGGCGGTTCAAATCCCCGTGACTGGGTGAGCTCCCGTTGTTCAGTCCCTGCTCCTGCCAACCTAGCAGTTCGAAACCACGTCAAAGTGCAAGTAGATAAATAGGTACCACTCTGGTGGGAAGGTAAACGGCATTTCCGTGGGCTGCTCTGGTTCGCCAGAAGCGGCTTTGTCTTGCTGGCCACATGACCTGGAAGCTGTACCCCGGCTCCCTCGGCCAATAATGCGAGATGAGCACCGCAACCCCAGAGTTGGTCACGACTGGACCTAATGGTCAGGGGTCCATTTACCTTTACACTGGACCATAAGGGATCCATTTTGTTATATATTTCTGTTCCACTTATTTTCTAGTGGGACACAAAGGCTCCAGCTCTGCCCACTGTTGCTTCCCAAAAATGAGTATTCAATGACACACTGCATCTGAACATGGAAACTCAGGCTACCGCCAAAAGACTTCTCCTCCGTGAAGTTGTCCAAGTCCCTTTTAAATCCATCTAAGCCAGTGGCCATCATTGCTACATCTTGTGGAAACAAGTTCCACAAGTTAATGGCACGTTGAGCAAAGAAGTCCTTTTTTTCTCTGTACTGAATCTAGTGAGGACCAATTTCGTCTGGTGACCTTGAGTTCTAGTGAGCTGAACAAGAGAACAAAACTTATCCCCACTCACTTCCCCCACATGTGCCGTTTTAGAAGCTTCTGTCTATAGCCCCCTTGTCTTTTCTCTATTTTAAAATAGCCCTAAATGTTTTTTTCTACCCAGTTTGCAAGGGGACAGCTCTCCTCCTCCTCTGCCTTATTTGCCACAATTACTATTTCCCAGCATCAGTTGAAGGTCACCGGCAAAGGTCCTACTCCCCAGCAAGGTCCAGATTGCAACTCACACCATACATGGAAATAATGTGTGAATGTTGCATGCTAATTAGCAGCTGCCCTCCACTTAGTTTCTGGTGTGGTAGCCCACTCTGCTATTCCTTTGCAATTGGATGTATTTAATTCCCCCCACACACACACACACACTTATATAAAACGGAACTGACATGAGCAAGGGACACTTGAACCATGCATGCTGGAGGCATAAAAATTACACACAGAGCAGTAATTCTGTTGCATTAGCTGCTTAATGATGACCATAACTATTCCATAGCATGTGGATTTGCTGATTCTGTTTTAGTAAGAGTTCTAGTGTTAAATGGGGAAGTTTTATGATCTGGCCCTAGTAGTCTATGGCAATCAATCATGTACAATCTGTCTTCTAGCATCATAGGCATTTTCACAAAACACCAACCAAAGGCTCCTTAATCACAGCTGACATTTTTACTAAAAGTCCACTTAGCATATATATTGTATAACTTTAGAAAGTATGTGTTAACGGCTATAGCTTTGGGGATGACATGTGCCTCTGTACCTGCTTAGGAAATGGACAACTACAGAACTTTGTAGCCGGCTCATTTGCAGATTTGCTGCAGATCATACCTTTACTATTAAGGATTATTAGCAACAGAAATAATTATTTGGAAATTGTGAAAATAGCCCCTTTGCTAACAAAGTCAGCTTTATCCCATTAAAAAACCAATCAAAGTAATTGATTCACAATGTCCACCTAATTTTTTACATTTTGAATAGCTCTGATGAGCTACTGGAGGGAATTGTGTCCTCAGTTACACCAACCACATTTAAGATCCTCCTGTCAGAGTGATCCAGTTTCTGTTGGCTTCATTTTCAGTACAGGCAGGATTTCCCAAAGTGGTCGTCATTAACCCTGCTGGGGTTGATGGGACCGTGCAAGGAGGGAATAAAATCCTAGGAGTCAAAAGGAGGTAGAAAGGGGTTTAGTAGGTATAATGTAGAAAAATAAAAGAAACTATGAGCCTCAGAAATGAAAGGCATGGGCATTTACAGGGTACATCAGCCTTGTCACTGATGTGTCTATGTTTAACAAGTTGATTCCACAATACAACAAAATCCCTGTTTGTTTGTTTGTTTGTTTGTTTGTTTGTTTGTTTGTTTGTTTTTACATTTTATGATTTGTCATAATGGCAATTGAATATTAATATATGTTTATTATATATTTATATTTCTTGACTTTTTTCTTTTGCATTTCTAAGGGGTCAATGAAACCCAAGTCTAAGGACAAAGGAAGAGGTGGGCCTTTTCAAGGGCACAGGAAGTTGCTTGCAGGATAGAACTGAAGAGCCACTTGTTCCAACATCCTACTCTGAGGCCCTTCTTCATGTGTCTCCTCCACAAGAGGTCCAGAGGTGGCAACATGAGAACGGGCCTTTTCTTCAGGGGCTCCTCATTTGTGGAATGCTCTCTCCAGGGAGATTCGCCTGGCGCCTTCATTATATATTTTAGGGTATCAGGAAAAACATACCTCTGCAACCAGGCCTTTGGATGATTTGAAAATATGTTGGAGCGGGAGCAGGTTATTGGGTTGTTTGTTTTTTTATTATGTATTTTTTGTTTTTATATTGTGATTTCATGTTGTAACCGCCCTGAAACCTGCAGGTATGGGGCAGTATACAAATTTAATAAATAATAATAATTTGTTTTTACCCCTAGAATCTGGTATTTGCACCTATACTCTGAATAAAGAGGTGAGACACATGCTATAAGACAAACTAGGAACACAATTATATTTACAAAGCATGGAGATATTCAATGATTTGGAAAAGGCAATCACTCAGTGGCAGAGCACCTAGTTTGCATTAAAAAGCTCCCGGGTTCAATCTATGGCATTTCCAGGTAGGTTCTGATGTGTCTGCAGTCTCAAACTCTGGATACCTGCTGTCACTCAGCATTGACAATATTGAGTTAGATAGACCGTGAATCTGACTTGGTCTAAGGCATCTGTCTATGCTCCTCTACTCTTATTCCAACGTTGTGTGGGAACCTACCCAAAACAGGAATCACCTCTGCAAGGCTGATGCCGTTCTGAGCTGAAAGCAATATACTCACTGCTTCTGTCCATCTGCCTCCCCTTCTTCTGGTGGGGTTGAAGGATGCCTCACGGAGCTCTCACACACAGCCCCCAAACTCTGGCTGTGGGTCCCTTTCCCTACCTCCAAGTCTCAAAGCCTAGATAAGAGACTTGGGGAATCCCTGCTCAGAGGCGTAGGAAGGTCAGGTGGTACCCAGTGCGGAAAATTTCTTGTCACCCCTCCACACACACATTGATGATGATGACGATGATGATGATGATTATTATTATTGCCTGCAAAAATGGTTTTACGTTATTTCATATTTTCTTACAAAGGAATAATAATAAGTAATAATAATAATAATAATAATAATAATAATAATAATAATAAACTTTTATTTATATCCTGCCCTCCCTGGCCAAAGTCGCGCTCAGGGCGGCTATCATCAGATACATAACATTGGTATAAAATCAAACAATAATTAAATTACCTCCTAAAAACATGTCAAAATCAAATTAAAGTCTAATTAGATGGCTTTCCGCAGGGTTAGGGTTGGGAACAGTAAGTTCTCCACTGAACTGAAATTTCAGCCTTCACGACATAGGAAAACGGCCAAGTAAACAGCTATTTTCATGGAGGAAGGTCAAGATATTAACTGATATGCATGAAATTTCATAACCCTAACCCTATATAATCCCTAGTGTAGTAAGATAAGACCTTTGGAGCAGGCATTTAAAAAAAAAAAAAATGTTTTTTATGAACCGCCCTAGTAGGGCAGTAATTGTTCCTTGATAATTTGTCACCCCCTCCATGATGGAATCTGGGGCGGACCGCCCGCCCCACCCCCACCCCCCTTCCTACGCCCCTGTCCCTGCTCACCATCCTGGTGCTTTTGAGTGCTCATCAGTGACTTAACTGCAACTTAGTTCCTCACAATTTATTCTTTTACTTACTTTTACTTACTTACTTACTTACTTACTTACTTACTTACTTACTTATACTGCCCTTTACCAAAAGATCTCAGGGTTGTTCACAGCATAAAAATACAAAATAAAAACCCAAAATACATAATAAAAAACAAGCACAAAACAAACCAATAAACACCACTACTCCCACAAACACATTTAAAAGGACATAGAACATTAATCAGCCCAAAGCCTGGTTGGCATCTAAAGATGTATAATGAAGGTGCCAGGCCCCCTCCATTGGGGGGAGCATTCCACAAATGGGGAGCCACCATAGGAAAAGGCCCTGCTCTCATGTTGCCACCCTCCAGACCTCTCATGGAGAGGGAGCACAAAGAAGGCCCTTGGAGAATGTTCTCAGGGATGAGTTGGCTCATATGGGGAGTATTGCAGTCCTGAGCCATTTAAAGCTTTATAGGTCAAAACCAGCACCTTGAATTGGGCCCAGAAATTAATTGGCAGCCGGTGCCATTGAGCCAGGATTGGTGTGAGATGCTCAAACTGCTTTGCCTCAGTGAACAAGAAATGCCTGCCAGTTGTGGTCAAGGCCCTTGTCTATTTAGGGCCCTCCTCATTAATCTCTAATCCCCCTTAAACATACAGTGTGAAGGCAGAGGGAGGGGGAACCTTGGTCCACTGGCCAAAGGCAGTCCTCCAGGCCTCTTGGTCAAGCCCTTTAGACTTCCTGGGCTACGCTCCCTCCCCAGCCCCACGACTCCCCAGCCCTGCCTTGCACTGCCCGTGAGAGTTTTCAATAGGCTGGAATGCATCCTTATTGTTTTATTTTATTACCGGTATTTGAAATAATATAATAATCCACGAGGTCCCAGGGCAAGTGACAACCATTTAAACTCCATTAAAGCAGAGTCATCGGATGCTGGTGAGCAGAGAGAGAGGTGAGCAAGCAAAGGCAGTAAGAGGCTAAAAAATGCCACTCTTGCTCTGCCTAGTTTTGCCTCTGGTCCTGCCCACCAATGGCATGTGGCCCCCAGAAGGTTGTCTAGAAGGGAATGCGGCCCTTGGGCTGAAAAGGGTTCCCTGCCCCTGGTGTAAGGTGAGCAGCAACAAGAAAGAGCCCCATCCACCCCACCCCCCAGTGGCTAATTTGGGAGACACCCAAAAACAGCCACCCTCCTGGACCTTTTCAGGACCAAGTAACCTGGCCTTGTAACCTGGCCAGAAGGCCAGAAGCAGAGCTCAAATTGCAAAGAGCAAAGTGATTTGTGGTGGGAGTTATACACTCCCTCACATTAACTACAACACTCTGAGTCCTACATATCCTGCCCCTGTCCAGAGCCAAGCACTACACAGCTTCCTCATCCTTCCCAGACGGGGGCTGGAGGGCAGAGAGAAGCAGTGCTGAAGGTCTTCTTCCTTGGTGCATGGAAGGCCCATTCCTGTCTTAAGGCTAAGAAGGATAGAAAAAGAGTCCTGCTGGATCCGACCAGGAATGCATCCCATCCACTGTCCTGTTTCCCACAACAGTCAATCAGATGTGGGAAACATGATGCTGAATGAAAGGTTGTTCTAAGAAAGGTACCAGAGCATAAAAAGCTTAAGGATCAGATATGCAAATGCCAACCCCTCGGTTACAACACATTTGCTTACTTTATGGAGTTTTTAAATTACAAGCCCAGAATTATGCAGCAGTACCTGGTTAGCTGATAAATACTGAAAATACAGTAATAATGGGTGAGATATGATTCAGGTGATGAAGCTCTGTGAAGCTTTGCAATTATTATTTTTACATGGATCAAGAAGCTGTAAAATTCTCAGGGATCAATATTTTGCATAAAACAGATGATTTGTTGACCAAGAATGTTATGCTGTTAAGGAAGGAAGTGAGATGAAACTTTGATACATGGAGTGGTTGTAACCTGTTTTAAAGGTCACATGTTTCTGTTAGGATGAAATCTTGATACATGGAATAATTATAATCAGATTGAAAGGTGGTGTGTGGGTGTGGGTGTTTTCTTTAAAAAAGAATACTCCATTTGTTTCTGCTTCAAACATTTCCAATTAAAGTGACATATACAATTTACGAATGCTTTTCAAAGATGACCATTTAAGGCTATTATGTTATTTCTAAATAAAAAGAGCTCAGTGGCCAATCTAGCTCAGCCTCCTGTTCTCTCAGTGGCCAACCAGATACCTGTGGGGGGGAAGCGGGCAGGATTCGAGCACAGAAGCACCCTTCCCTTGCGTGCTTTCCAACAAGTGGCAACCCTGGAGGCAGAGCAATTGCCATCATGGTTTGTAGCTTGCGATAGCCCTCTCTAACATGAATTTGTCCTGTTCTCTTTTGTAGCCATCCCAGTTAGTGGCCATCACTGCCTCCTATGGGAGGGAGTTCCACAGTTTAACTATGTACTGCATGAAAAAATACTTTCTTTCATCTATCCTGAATCTTCCAACATTTAGCTTCATTGGATATCCCCAAGTTTTAGCGTCATGAGAGAGAAACTTTTCTATATCCACTTTCTTTATGCCATCATATTGCCTCTTATTTGCCTTTTCCTCTAAACTAAAAAGTCCCAAATGTTGCAACATGATTTGATTTTATGATTTTATATGTGTTGGAAGCCACCCAGCCAGATGGGCATGGTATAAATAATAAAATTATTCTTATTATTCTTATTTTTTCATATCCCAGTGCTATTTATTCTGGATTAAGGGGGTGGGGAAAACTAATGACAATGGTGCCCAGAAACCTCTCCATCAGCTGGGTGGCACAAAACATGTTCTCTTCACGTGAATGGCTCTCTGACTACCAGTGCTAAACATCACTCCCAGTTCTGGAGAGAGAGAGAAGGGGAGGCACAGCGACCTCAGCATGGTGCAGGTGTGGCAGCAGGAGCACTGGATTGGCACTGGCACTGCACCCACACTGTGCGGAGATCCCCTCTCAGGAACCATCAGGACATGTTTGGCCTTCTGAGGGCAGGTGAGCAACAGCACCCTACCAGCCTCTGTTGTGTGGCTAGCTTAAGCAGCACAGAGCAGGCTAGTTCATGTGAAGTTAGGCTGAATGGTGGCTCCTGCCACAATCCCTAGCATCTGCCGCTTGAGGCCCCTGCCTCACTCGGCCTAATGACAGGGCCAGCCCTAGCCATGTGAGCTGCAAATTAGCAAAACCAAGGAAAAACCTCATGGGTGACCCTCGTCTTGGGTCTTCTGCTATATCAAGTCTAAGTTGTATCTCAAATTCAGGTTTTTGTATTAGTATTATTATTCTTTAATATATATATATAAGTTTTCCAATTATTATAGAACCACAGGGGCAAGTAAACAATAAAAAATCTTAATAATACGTCCAACTAAAGGCAGGGTGTGCAAAACCTAAACATATTACATAATAACATCCAACCTAAAATCATGACAACCATATTTCTCAAGGTGGCATGGAGAGGGATACTTGCAAATCTGAAAACTATATGAAATAAAATCCCCCCATGCCGAATGCAATTGATCAGGATCTTCCTGTCCCTTAGAGACCAGTAACTTATGTGTTACTTTTTTCTGCAATAACCAAATTCCAGGTATTTTAATAGCATAAGGATATAGTCAAGTTTTTAGAATGGCTTACACTGCTGTGCTACAGAATTCCTGGCAGCATCCATGTCAAAAGTTCATTTTGGCAAATTATCTTCAAAGTACCTGTCCACATATTTAGTAGGGAAAACTGGGAATAAATTTGAATATGTGTTTTAGTATTCTTTGATAACTCCTAACAAATTTCATTCCAGAATAAAACGACCCTGTGATCCTTCCCATGAGGGATGAAGGGGAAAGTGCCTTTATTCCAAATTTTATTGATAATGTTATATAAAAAGCTGTGCCTGTAGAATATTTAACTGCTTGGAATGGACCATTAGTTAGAAATATGTTGGTTTTTAAAAAAAAAAAATGGATAAATCTCAACTTGCCTCCTAAGAATGCCATTCCACCATTTGGGGGGGCAGGGGCAAATTTTTGCCCCCATCCTCTCCTGGAAGAAGAGGCAAGATGGAGACTGTGATTGCCTGAGGGCAATTTTGCCCAATAGGGAGAAGCAGGGCAGGGGATTTAAGCCTGCTCCACCTGTACTCTCTCTTCTTACTTTGACACCCATTTTGCAGTGTGGACCTTAAGGCAAGTTGTCTGTTTCCAAGGGGCAGAGTAGTGAATTTGGGGGGATCCTGACTGGCTTTGGGTGTTCTCTTTTTTGCCTCCTCCACACTAATTGGCATGAAGACTAGGCAAGTGAGAGTTTTTAAGGAAATATGAATCTCTTACCTGAGGTAGTGTTGGGGTGTGGGCATCTTAGTTGCTGTTGTTAGGCATGGCCTGCAGGTGCTGGGGAGGGGTGCCCTCTGACCAGGCAGACACATGGGGTGAATGTTGGCCAAGGGAGACATGATGTGCCTGGTGGGCTCATACACCCCAACTGTAGCTGTTAACTTGCACAGGCGATGTGGGTTGAATTACCACAATCTATTAAAAACCACCTGCACAAACTTAATTTGATTTGGTTTACATTGATTGAATTTGGCTAATCAATTTTGTTTTGCAGGTCCTCAAGTTGTTAAATTTTAATAAAATACCTACATTTCATTGTCTTGAGTCTTCTTCCTGGTGTGGTGGCAAATTGAGGAGGATTGAGGTTTCACAAGGGAACAATCTCAAAATAGAATGGAGGATAGGAAGGATAGACTCCCCCCCCCCAATCTGCTTACAAAACTCAAACAATTAAAAGAACAATGTTGATTTGATGAGCTTCTCCTAAGGCTGCAGAGTTTTGATAAGCAGCTTATATATCTTCTGGGTTCCAATGCCAAATGTGCCTGCTACTTGAGCAACGGTTTGCTTTCCCAGATTCTCTTCTCCTTTTCCCCACAGAAGCCATTCTCATCCAGCTGTGAATTAACAAGCAAGGGGATGAAGGAATGAGAAGGCCAAAGGGCATTTTCTATGAGAGAACCAGGTGAGCGATGGTGAGTGTCAGAGGAGGCAGGCAATACTGCAAGTAATCTAGTCAAGGATTCCTTCTAAGTATGCAAAGCAGAGAGATAAAGTAATTGGGAAGTTTATGGCTAGCAGTGGATTCTGCTTTTGGGGATCTTAAATGATGAATTATTGGGGACTGCTGTACTACATTCCACTTCAATTTATTCCTAAAACTTGACTTTAGAATCATAGAATTGAAGAATTGAAGGGATCCCAAAGGTTGTCTAGGCCTGCCCCTTGCAATGCAGGAATCTCAGCTGAAGCATCCATGATAGATGGCCAGCCAACCTCTGCTTAAAAACCTCCAAGGAAAGAGAGTTCACAACCTCCCAAGGGAGAGAATTCCACTGTCAAACAGCTCTTACCACCAGAATGTTCTTCCTGATGTTTAGTCAGAATCTCCTTTCTGGTAACTTGAAGCCATTGGTTCAAGTCCCACCCACCAGAGCATTAAAAAAAAATCTTGCTCCAACTTCCATGTGACGACCCTTGAGATATTTTAAGGTAGCTATCATATCTTCCAGGCTAAACATACCCAGCTCCCTCAACCGTTCCTCTTAAGGCTTAGTTTCCAGACCCTTGATCCTCTTGATTACCTTGCTCTGCACACATTTCAGCTTGTCAACATCCTTCTTAAATTGTGGTGCCCAGAATTGGACAAAGTATTCCAGATGTGGTCTGACCAAGGCAGAAGAGAGTGAGACTATAACTTCCCTTGATCTGATGCAGCCTAGAATAGCATTAGCTTTTTTTTACTGCTGCATCACACTGTTCACTCATGTTCAGCTTGTGGTCCACCAAGACCCCTAGATCCTTTTCACATGTGCTACCGGTACTAGTAAGACAGGTATCTCCCATATTATATTTGTGCATCAGGTTCTTCCTGCCTAAGTGCAGAACCTTACATTTGTCCCTGTTGAAATTCATTTTGTCAGCTTGGGCCCAGTTCTCCAATCTGTTAAGGTCATTTTGTATCCTTATTCTGTCTTCTGTGGCATTAGCTACCCCTTCCAGTTTGGTGTCTTCTGCAAATTTGATGAGCATCCCCTCAATCCCTTCACCTAAGTTGTTTATAAAGACGTTGAACAACAACAGGCCCAATACAGAACCCTGTGGCACTTTTCAAAATGTATCTGTTACTACCCCTATGCATGGCTGGGATGGGGAAGATTATTGGTCCCATCATCCCTAGCCATTGGTTATGCTTGTGGGGCTGATGGGAGTTGAAGTCTGACACCTGGAGAGCCACAGCTTCCTGCATCCCTGATGCTTGGCCACCTGCTCAATTTAGTATGCAAAAGATGCCATTGTTAATGCATTTTATGAAGTACATCATGAAACATAGGTGCCTTTCAGGGGGTTTAAATATGTTGTGCGCCGACTTGAGCATTGTTTTGACAATGGAATGGTGATGGAATAAAAATTCTCCAGATACATAAGTGGGTGCAGAGTGTTACCCTAATCAGCTGGCAACCTGCCCTTGATTTCCATCTACTGTGGCTGTTGTTAAATTTTGCAATCCTATGCCTGATATACCCAGGAATAAGGAATCACCAGAAGTTGCCCTTGCCTGTTGGCCATTCACATATCAAGCAGATCAACTGCAGAATTTCTATTAGTGTCACACTGGGAGGAAAAACCTCAGGAGTGGTTTTTCCCAAAGTGTCTGAAAAAAACAATTTCACAGCTTTAGACAACAAAAACAGTTATATAACTCTAATCATTTTTCTTAGATTGTTCCCCCCACCCGCAAAATGTTCTACTTAAAGGAGCAAAATAACTTAATCCATCCTATAAATAACAGAAAGTTTATTGTCTTGCCATTAAAGCACAAGAATATTTGCTTTCCATAGAATATACAGTGCAGAAGCCAGAGGACTGAAATGCAATGTTTTAACAGTCTTCTTTAAAACCATAAACCAGAAATGGAAGAGAGAAGAGGCCTCTAAATTATGGTTACCAGACGTCCCCATTTCCCGAGGACAGTCCCCAGATTTACAACTCTGTCCCCGGACAAAATCCGTCCCCGGAATGTCTCTGGATTTCATTTAATGTCCCTGGATTTATATTTTAAGTGTTGCAGATTTATTAGTAGGGAATGAATGGTGCGTGATTGGTTCAACGGCACAAGACACATCATATGGGGACTTCTGGTGAGGCAAAATGGCAGGCGCCACGGCAGTGAGCAGCTCCTGAGGCCAGCCAGAGCCAACTGCGCTACCAGGCTGGCTCTGGGCTGCTGAGACTGCCGCTGCCACCGCCATTGCTGAGGGGGAACCGGAGACGCCCGGCGTGTCAACTGGGGGAACCGCTGACACACACACCCCGCGACACAAATCGAGCCGGGAGAGAGAGTGCCTGGCCACCTAGCCAACTGCCCAGTTGTGCTCCGGGGCCAGGAAAACCCCAGAGCCGATGCAGGGAGAAGGAGGAGAGGAGAAGGAGAAGGAAGAGAGAGAAAGAGAGAGGGGAAGGAGAAAAAAGAAGGGAGCCCCGACCTTGCTGCGCCGCTGTCACTGCCGCCACTGAGGAGGAAAGGTAGGAGAGCATCGGAAGGGCAAGGACACGTGGCCGAGCCCAGGCCCAACCCGAGTCCACTCCACGGTGCCTAGTGCTCCAAGAGAGCAGGCCGGGGCCCAGAGGAGACCATAGAAGAGAAGATATTACTTCTTTTTAAATAATAATAATAATAATAATAATAATAATAATAACTTTTAAACAATAACTCCCCCCCCCTTTTCAAAAAAAAAGTGTCCCTGGATTCTTTGAAAAAAAATCTGGTAATCTTACTCTAAAGGTGCACAATGGACAATTTATTAAATACTTCAAGGCCTGAGAAATGACAAGAGACCATGCTTGTTCATTTTGACAAACAAAGAGATAGTAACCTTCCCTGTGTAGCTTTCTGCACTGCCTACTAACCTGTATATTTGCCAGCATACTCATAGGTGCCACCTCACACCAACAATTGTGGGTGACTGCAATGAAGGGCTTCAACTTTGCCCATTGACTTTGTGTGGGCCCAGCCCCACAAATGTATTATTGTGGGCGCCAAAGCACCCACGGCCCTCTGAAATTGGTTCCAGTGTTTGCCAGTGAACCTTCTACTACATAAGACCTTATCAGTCATTGAGATCTGGATTATACAAATGAAAAGACTTACCACATCCATGATTTGCCTGAGGCTGAGGCTGAAGGAGACAGTGAGCGGCTGGGAGTCATTGGCCACAGGCCTTTCCAAAGGGTTGTAATTCTTCAGGAGTTCCTTGTAGAGTTTCCTCTGGTACTCTCCCTGCAGGGACACTGGAGAAATAGAGAGGAGTTTACAAAAATGTCACTGGTATTGGTATCTGAAGAAGTGTGCATGCACACGAAAGCTCATACCAAGAACAACCTTAGTTGGTCTCTAAGGTGCTACTGGAAGGGGGGGAAATTATTTTGTTTCAAAAATGTCACTGTCAACTCAATCTCATTGACATGTTCAAAACTCTGCTCAAATCAGCAGTGGGTAGAGCCATACAGCTAAATTGTTATGCTACTGAATAAATCTTACTGAGATCTGGTGACAGGCAAGAGCTCAGAGTGCAACCCTTCAGCCAGAAAGGCTCCATTTAAATCTCAACTCCACAAAGCACTCTGTAGGTAATGTCAGGTGCGCTTCCACCATGGTGTTTTGAACCACAATTCCCATCAGCCCCAGTGCAAGCAAAACAAATGGAGGCTGCCAGGCAAAGACTGCCTTAGGCAATCCACTGCTTCTCAGTCTAGCCTGGCATCTGCCCTATGAGAGTAATAAGACACAGTGTGGTATAGTGATTAAAATGAATAGGGAGACTTAGATTCAAATCCCTGCTCAGTCCCAAAGCTCACTAGTCATCTTTGGGGCAGTCCCCCGTCTCTGTCTTGCCTGATCTTGGCAGTTTGCCCAAAGTAGTAAAAAATCTGATTATCAAAAAAATGAAAGAAATATGCAGATTTGCTCAGTTTCCATCATTCATCTTGATTGCAGAATTCTGCTTTTCTTGGTGCAGAATCTGGATGTGGACTTTTAATTTTGCTTTAGTTCAAAGCAGAGGGAAGGAGGGAGGGTGGGAGAGAAAGAGAGAGAGAGAGATTTCTTATTCCTGCAGCCATGAATATATTACAAGCTAAACTACACCACTGAGGTCCAGTGGGGATGACCAGGGAACACAAAGTATGCCTTCAGCCAGAGATAATTTGGGAATTACCGGCAAAAAGAGCCCTAGACAAGAGTGGGAGTGGGAGGTTGGCTAGAGTCAAAATGACCTGTCAAGATCCATTTAGAAAATCATCCTGGCTTCTATAAATCCATCCAATAGGGTCTGGACAAAGTGTACATTATTCAGGGGAAAGGAAACAGAGCCAGCTCTCACAAGTGCACATGATACTAAATATTTAGGTGGTCAGTTGCTGCTGCTATAGACTCTGCAGAGCTCACTTCTCTGGGTTGCTGGTGCAGCTGCTGTTATTAACCTGTGTTATTACCAGCCCTTCCCCATAAGCTCCCAGGGTGGATCACAATCATTATGGGGAAGGAATCCCACAATTAAGGGCGGCAGCAGAGAATGCCCTATCTCCTGGACCACCACCAGTGCTTCTACCAAGAGGCCCCCTCTGATGATCTCCACACCCAAGAAGGCCTCTAGGGAAAGAGGCAACCTTTCAGGTATTTGGAGCCCAAGTGACTTTGGGCTGTAAGCACTAGCATGAGCACCTTAAATTGGGCCTGCCAGTAACCTGGACACTGCATTTTGGACCAAGTGAAGGCCCCACATTATTAGCATGCATTGTGTCTGTACAGGATTACAGTTATGAGAAGTTTCGCTGTCCAAACAACATAGCCATCTCTTCTCAAGTGCTTTCTCCATGTACACCCTCTGAACAGTGGGAGACACTCCTTCTGATTACTTCTCTTGCAGAAGTGGGGAACGTCCACCCCACAGGCTAAATTAGGCCTGGCGGGGGTCCAAATTTGGCCAATAAGTCAATTTTCCCCAAAAGCACACCTACTTGCCCCTCACACCTGACCTCATATGTGTCATCAAGTGTGTAGCAGGTGGCAATGTGGCTTCTGAGGAAGAATGTTCAGGACGAATAAAAGCAAGTACTTATTCACACAGTACATAGTTAAACTATGGAACTCTCTCCCACAGGAGGCAGTGGTGGCCACCAACTTGGATGGCTTTGGAAGAGAATTGACTACTCACCATGATGGCCCTGCTCTACCTCCACAGTTGGAGGCAGCAATGCTTCTGAATACCTGTTGCTGGCAACCACAGGAGAGGAGAGGGCTCTTGTGCTCAGGTCCTGCCTGTGGGTTTCCCATTGGGGCATCTGGTTGGCCACTGTGAGAACAGGATGCTGGACTCGATGGGACATTGGCCCTTTCTATTTTCTTATAATGTTCCCAACTGTTCATTGGCAAGGAATGCTTGCAGTCAGCTGGCTGGAGGCAACTGCAAACAGGCTGGCACTGGGAACTTCATAGCACAGCTGATGCCTGCCCAAAGCTGATGCTTGCTAGAAGAGCCAAAAACCTGATCTGCTGTGCTATAGAGTTCCCAACGAAAACTTTGTAGTTCAGCTAATGCTTGCCCAAAGCAGGCTTGCTGGAAGTGTCAATCAACTATGATAACAAGCCCACTGGGATTGCTATTGAGTTTCTCACTGGGAACTCCATAGCATGACCAATATCTGCTCAAAGCTGATTGGTTAGTAACAATTACGCTTAGAGCAAGCCCACTGGGATTGGCATTTATAAGAAGCCTTAAAGCACAGCTTGCTGTAAGTACAAACATTTCTTGTCATTGCTAGCTTGAATGAATAAATAAATAAATAAATAATTTTTTATTTATACCCCGCCCTTCCCAGTGATGCAAAGGCTCTCTCTGCTCAGGGTTTTTGGCTACCATTGGATACTAGCCTTTTCACCAGTTTGACATTTCTCTACTTAAGAAGATAACCCTAACCCTTTGTTGTTGTTGTTCAGTCGTTCAGTCGTGTCCGACTCTTCGTGACCCCATGGACCAGAGCACGCCAGGCACGCCTATCCTTCACCGCCTCTCGCAGTTTGGCCAAACTCATGTTGGTAGCTTCGAGAACACTGTCCAACCATCTCATCCTCTGCCGTCCCCTTCTCCTTGTGCCCTCAATCTTTCCCAACATCAGAGTCTTTTCTAGGGAGTCTTCTCTTCTCATGAGGTGGCCAAAGTACTGGAGCCTTAACCTCAGGAGCCTTAACCCTAACCCTAACTGGTGTCATTCCTCACATTGTGTTTCTGTATGTGCATTGACTTATGCATTTTGTAATGTTTGTTTATTTATTTAGAGCCTTGTACTCCTCCGCTGAAAAAGCTCTCAGAGCAGATTAGATATGATCAATTAAAGTAAGACTGTTCTTGCCCACAAGCTTACACTCTAAGGGTAAATGGGATGGGGATGAAAAATATGAGGGACCACACATTTTATTTGTCATCCCAATGCATATGTTAGAAAGTACTGCTGTTCTTGTATCTCCAACTCCTTCTCTTCCCCATCCTTCTTCCTCCACTTAATTATTTCCCTCTGCTTCTGAAATTCAGGTTGTATTTGATTTTATCACTCTACCAAATGTCATATTCATTGATGGGACTATTATAGAAAATAACATCAATCCCACATCAGCTCACCTGCACATGTCACAAATGCACACTAGCATAACCATGCACACACAAATGCATGCATACGTGGAAACCCTCACTCAAGGGCTTTGAGTCAATATTGAAATATTTCAGTGAGGAAGGTTGATTTCGTCCCAAATGGGTGTATGAATGATTTAGACAGAGAGAGTGAGGATTCCCCACTACCGTCCTGCAGTTATTTAGGGGGTTGGGTGCACTGCTTTGTCACTGGTTATCTGAAGGGAGAATCCTTTCCCAGAACACTTTGTGTGCTCACCTTTTTAAAAAATTGCACACTTAAGAAGGAGGATCAAAAGCTGCTATGATGATAGGAACTGAAATGAAGATTTACACAAATTTGAAAACTGGCAAATGTTTCAGGATTCTTTTTTCTTTTCTTTGTTAATGTCCACATTTTCAAAGTTTCCTCTTGAAGTATTGGTATCTTTATATAGTTTCACCAAACACACACACACTCATATAAATGAACATAGCTCAGTTGGTAGAGCATGAGACTCCTAATCTCAGGGTTCTGGGTTCAAGCCCCACATTGGACAAAAAGATTCCTGCATTGCAGGGGGCTGGACTAGATGACCTCATGGTTCATTCCAACTCTATAATTCTATGAATCTATTATTCTAATAATACATAGCATTTCTGTGCAGTTTAACATAAATGATAGGAACTGATACTTTTTTTAAAGGGAATTAGTCTTCCTAATTCATTTTCAAACAGTTGCACTAACAGTGCAATCTTTTGTATGTCTACTCAGAAGTAACCCCTGTCAAGTTCAATCAGGCTTCCTCTTAAGTTAGTTTTTCAGCTTCACAGCACAACTACAACCTGTGTGCAAATAACTAAGTTCCACTGAATTCAACAGAACTTTACTCTTAAGTACTGGATTTCAGGCTTTGTATCTATTTGATGAAGCCAAGATTTGTACACCTTGGGCTTGATGCAAAGTCAAGTACTTTGGGAGAGGTTAGCGCATCCTCAAATCTCTCCAAGGAAAATCAATGGGACTTAAAATGCTTTACTGTGGCCTTTAATCCATTAAGGGGGAAAACCCTAAATCCAACAGTATCTGTCACTGAGAATGTTACAAAAATCATATTAGAACAAAATAGCTTTGAAATGCTGAAAGCCAGGTGAGTCTCCATTAGGTTTCACACACTGAAAAGAATTATTTAGTTCTAGTGGGGGAGTAGTGTTAGTCCCTTGCAGCAAAAAAAAAAGTAATATTCTTGTGGCAGATTAAAGACTAACAAAATTATTGTTGCATAAGTGTTCATGGACTACAGTCCATTTCATCAGATGCCTCAGTTCAGTCATTTATGGTTCAGTACTAGCATGTGCAGAATGAACTAAGAAAAGGGATATTCTGCACAGTAGGGACACAGGTCCACAGCTGCAAATAAAATGTTTTAAATGTGTTGTAAAGTGCAATACACAAATGTGACACTAGATGCAAAATTCAATGTATTTTTCAAAACATTTTTTAAAAAATCAATTTCACTGAGTTGTTATTATTCATATTATTATTATTATTATTAGTGTGTAGATTCCACCTAGATGTGTTATTTGGCTTACCAGTAACAGGATTTCTGTGTTAACAACTGCTTTAGTGACTTACTTCTGTTAGTTACATGATTATCACTGCCTATACTTCTCTGCATTCAATTTCCCTCTGAACTCCCTGTTTACAATCACCCACCCACCCCCAATGCCATGTGTATGTACACTCAGTGCTTATATACACTTAATGCCATGTGTGGTGAAGCAGTCAATGTATTGGCCTAGGACCTAGGAGACCAGGGTTCCAACCATTCAGTCATAAGTTCATTGAGGGGCCTTGGGTCAGTCACTGCTCCTCTCAGCCTACCAACCTTACAGGGTTGTTGTGGTAATTAAGCAAGGAGGAGGAAGACCCATGTACACCATATTGAGCTCCTTGAAGGAAAGGCTGGGATATAAATGCTATAATTGCAATAAAGAAAACCTGACAATGTGGACTCTAGTCCATGGAAGCTTATGGCATCATAAATGTGTTGTTTAAAGTGCCAAAAGACTCTTGTCCTTTTAAGCTCTCATGTTCTCAAGGCTCAAGATCTTCAAGCTGAATTGGGAGTTGATAATACAAATCTTTCACCTTACCTGCTGGTGCCCACTATCTTGAGCACCTTCCTGATACTCTGCAATGATCAGGTGAGCCAATTCCAGGCTTTATCCAGAGAGGCTGGTTAAAGAGACATGCAGAGCAGATCCAAAATCATGCATGCTGAAAGCAATCCACACTTTGTCCTTGTTTGGCTAGTATATTCTTTTTGTGATTCTTTCTTTACTTTAACATATTACTTACATCATTACTATGGAGGTTTTTGTGGGAGGGAGGGGTTCTCCGCACCAAAAACCCTATTAAAAGGCAGGCTTTAAGGGTCTTAAAATACACACCATACATAAATAACATAAATATCATCAAAGTACACCCTTTTCTCTGGAAGCCACACAAATACCAGTATGCATGGGAAATATCAGGAGGTGGAAATGCACCCACAAGCTCAGAGGAAACTTCCTCTCTATCCAGACTAGATCATCCAAACTAAGACAGCATGCACGTGTTTGGCGATGTGTGTGTGGACGGGGGCGAGCAATGCCTGTGAGATGTGTGCGGTCCAGACCAAAAGTCCTGGTGGGACACTCCTAAGCCACCCCAGCAAACTCTCCTTCAGCACCAAGGACGGCTCCTCGCTCGGAGGCAGCGGCTCACCGTGCACGAGTCCCCCGGCGAGGATCAGCACCACGGACAGCTCCCAGGTCCCCATCCCGGGATTCTGGCGGCGGCGGCGGGTCTCTCGCAGCCCCGGCAGCCCAAGCTGGGTCTCCTGCGGTCCGGAAGCGGCGGGGCTTCCGCGCGAGGAAGGGCAGGCGGCCGGCGGGAAGCTCGGGGATGCCTCGCAGCCTGCGGGCCGTGGAGCCCCGCGCTGGCGGCGCCGGGCTAGATGGAGGCTCCTCCTCTCGGGGCTGATCTCCGCTTCTCTCCTCCGCCAGCTGCCGGAATGCCAATCGCCTGGCGCTGCTTTCTTTCCTCCACGACCACCCCCTCCTCTCCCCACGTGACGGGTTTCCCTCCTTGCGAGTAGATCCGTTGCCAGAAGGAGGCTGATCCTGCAGCAGCGACAGGCAAGAATGCAGCACCCCAGCCCGGGCAGAGCCGCCTTTATAGGGGGAGCGCCCAGGCTGGCCCCCGCCTCCTCCTCTCTCGTCCCTCCCTCCCTCTCAGCCATCAACCCACCTCTGGTCCCTTCTGGCTTGGCTCCGGCTCAGTCCCTTCCCGCTCCAGAGCCTGCCCGGGGGAGTTGGCGGCGCTTCCGCAGCGGCGTTTGCCTGCCTGCCTGCCCACCTCGGTCGGTCCCAACCTAGAGCGGAGCCAGGCGCACATGGCAGGCGCACGCTTCCCCGGGTTGGGGGGGGGCTGCGGGGAGGAAGCCGTTGGGTGTGTTTAGGGCTTCCTCCCGAGCCAGCGTGCAAGGGAGTCTGGCAGGACTTCGGCGCATTCCTTTTGAGCCTGAGATCCGATTGCACGCCCATCTGGAGTCCCGTTAATAATGTGACAGCGGCACTTGCTTCCGAGTAAACGTAAATGGGCATCGAGGATCCGGTTGTCAGAGTTGCGCGGAAGCAGACGCGCAGCGATGGAGAGGGGCTTCTCACAGCCTCGGAGGCGCTCTCTGTGCGGTGTGCTGCACGGTGTAAAGATCTGCTATAAAATAGATTCAAAATTAAATTGTCACTCACACGGACACTTTAAGGCTGCAATCCTGAACGTACGTATCTGGGACTCAACACCCGTTGGCTACTTCATTATAACCATGTTGACAATATAAATCTGCAACTTTTCTTTTATTTAAAGGAAAGAGTTTATTGTGCCCTTTGGCATGCAGGCTCCACAAATAGACAGATGAAGTTTTTGTCAGAGTAGCTACTCAAGATGCTCACTTACTTGGTGGTAAGGTTATGGTTATTTATTTATTTATTTATACCCAACCTTTTCCTCTGATGGGACTCAAGGTGGCTTACTGATAAAAACAAGACTCGCTAAAAACTTGGAAAAAACAATAATTAAAACTATATGCATGTAAAAAATCTGTTTGAAACATACAAATAATAAGATCCATTCACCTCAATAAAATCTGCTTCTCTGCAGTCAGTCTGTAGGCTACTTGAGTTCTTCAGAAAAAAATGCTTCTAAAGACTACTCACATATGTTCTAAAACATCCCACCATCCCTGTCTCTTGACACTTGACATCTTCACTCTACCCATTTCAGTGCCTGCTAAAAAAAACCTGATGTATGTTTTAATCTGTTTTAAGTTTATTGCTGATTTGAGTGTTTTAAAGAGCTGTTTTAACTGATAATTTTATTGTTTTGTGTTTTTGTGAACTGCTTTTTTACAATCAAGCAGTGTATAAATTTCATTAATAAAATTCATCAGAATGTGATATACACCTGGATTTTCCTATGGGTCATGACAGGTATGGCACAGACATTAAGCATTATTCAAATTACTTTGAAAGGTGCTAAGAAAAATATTGCTTACTTAGAAATATCAAACAATATTTACAAGGTAACATGGTACAGCATGCAAGCATGCAAGGTTTAAAAAAACCACAATAGTGGTAACTGTTAGAAGCAAAAAAAATGTCAAAAGTTTTCTATGAATTATTAAGGAGCTTTCTGACATTAAAAAACAAAGATCTTCCCCAATTGATTATCTTTCTAAACATTTCCCACAGGAGATTGGAAGAAGTCAAGAAGATGTAGATTGGCTAAGAAGCCTCCTGATGACTATATTTAACTAACTCTAAGGTCATAAGAACATCCAAAGAGCCTGCTGGATGAGGCCAATGGCCCATCTAATCCAGCATCCTGTTCTCACAGGGGCCAACCGCAATGGCAAACTCCCAAGCAGGGCCAGAGTGAAACAACCATCTCTTCCCCTGCTATATCCACCAACTGGCCTGCAGAAGCATCCTGCCTCCAACAGTCCAGTTAGAACCTAGCCATCCGAGTTAGCAGGTCACTGCTAGCCTTTTCCTCCATGAATCTGTCTAATCCTCTTTCAAAACCACCCAGGTTTGTGGCCCTCACTGTCTCTTGTGGGAGTGGATTCCATAGTTGAACCATGTGCTGTGGGAAGGCCAACTCCCATCTCTTGCGGGGGCCCAATTAGTGCCAGTGCCTTCTGTCAAGAGTTTGGGTGTAACCTTCGACGCCTCCCTTTCCATGGAGGCGCAGGTTGCAGCCACAGCAAGGGTGGCATTTTTCCATCTCCGACGTATCAAGCAGTTGGTCCCTTACCTTTCTCACCTGGATCTGGCCACAGTGATCCATGCGACGGTCACCTCCAGGCTTGATTATTGTAACTCGCTCTACGCGGGGCTGCCCTCGAAGTTGATCCAGAAACTCCAGCGGGTGCAGAATGCCGCGGCGAGGCTCCTTACGGGGTCCTTGCCGCGGGACCACATTCATCCAGTGCTTTACCAGCTTCACTGGCTCCCGGTGAAGTACAGGATCAGGTTCAAGGTGCTGGTTTTGACCTTTAAAGCCTTATGCGGCCTAGGACCCTCGTACCTACATGACCGCCTCTCCCATTATGCCCCGCAAAGGACCTTAAGATCTACAAATAATAACCTGCTGGAGATCCCGAGCCACAAGGCTGCCAGACTGGTGTCAACCAGGGCCAGGGCTTTTTCAGTTCTGGCCCCAACCTGGTGAAACACTCTGGCACAAGAGACTAGGGCCCTGAGGGATTTGACATCTTTCCGCAGGGCCTGCAAGACAGAGTTGTTCCACCTGGCCTTCGGGTCGGACACTTAAAGTCTGATGGTTTCCTCCCTTTGTTTTGGTAATGGGCGCAAAATGAATCGGCATTTTAATTTGGTTTTTAACTTGTATTTTAACTAATGGGTTTTATATTCTGTTGTGATTTTTGCTGTTGTTAGCCGCCCTGAGCCCGGCTCCGGCTGGGGAGGGCGGGGTACAAATAAAATTTTTTTATTATTATTATTATTTCTTTACTGCGTCCTAAATCTTTCAACATCCAGCATCTTGGGATGTCCATGAGTCCTAATGCTACCTCCATATTCTCTAATATGTGAGCTTTGCTAGTAATGTCTCACTTAAGAAAGGTCACTTTAACAATGCATTATTTGAGTTGTGGGCTATGACAATACGAATATTGGCTTCATTTTCATGCTGCTTCCCCAATTGTAATACTAACTTTTTGAACTCCACAAACATTTCTTTCTCGGTTCATTAAATTACTCTTAAATAATGAACCATCTGAAGCCCAGTTTATTTTGTCAGCATTTCTTCAGTTATGAGTTTCTTAAAAGCAAGATATTTAAACAAGTTATCTGAACCAACCTGCTCATGCACTGAGATCATCATTAGAGGCTCTCCCCCAAGGTGGAGCAAGCAGGTAGTGATCAGGTAACCTTCTTGCTGTGGTATGGTGTCCCATTTGTGGAATTGTTTTCTCAGAGAAGCCTACCTGGTGTCAACCTTGCTATCCTTTCAGTGCCAGAGACATCTTTTAAAAATCTCCCAGGAGAGAGAGAGAGAGAGAGAGAGAGAGAGAGAGAGAGAGAGAGAGAGAGAGAGACTGTGTGGTATAGTCTCTCTACAATTTCTTTACCCCACGTCCCTGTTACTGCCTCTGTGCTTTTTCAGGCACCAGGGACCTAAATCCTATTTTTTAAAAAGGGGAGCTGAGATTCTCAGGGCACTGCCTTCTATTTCCCAAAGCAATTTTCTGTCCTTTGCCTGTCTTCATGCAAAATTGTGGAGGACATATGGTTCTGTTGTAATCTGAGGATGACTGTTATTATTCCAAGCATTTTGAAGAGACACTGAAACATTTTCATTTAATATTAATATCAAATAATCCAATGGGACAGTGTCATTTGTCCGTGAAATGTAGTCAGTTCTCATGAGTGTTTGATAGGTAATGACCTCAAGCATGGGATCTCACACACACATATGCGCACACACACACACACGAGAGAGAGAGAGAGAGATACAAAAACGTAGATCTTACTTAAAGTGTCTGTCAAGAGCAGACTTGCAAGCAGGCAGCTCCATTTGTCAAAGAGCCTTATGAATCTTTTATTTATACAGATTAGAATCAGTAGGATATTTCACAGTTCACTAAACCACAACATACAGTAAAGCCACATTTCCAAGGGAAACAAACAATTAGGCTGCCATCTTTAAATCATAAATTCCAAGTAATTAGTGTGCAGGGAAAAAAGAAAGATATGAACATCGACTGAATATGCTACTTAGGATTGAGCTGGCTAAATGCACACACACACACACACACACACACACACACACACACACACACACCCCAAAGGCAGATGTGAAATCTTGAACATACGGAGTTGCTTTCTTTAATATACTCAGCCTTCTGCACTGGAATTCCTCCCATGAAAAACCCTATGAAGGGGGACATGGATGCAGTTTCATAATGCGGCAATATAAACATGTGCATTCCGAGGGTTACCTGCTCTGTTGTGATGTCAGAGCAAAGTTGCTACTGCTTCCCTGGCTGTTATGGGTGGTTTGGAAGTCTTGGTCCAAAGTCATAGTAGACATTAGCTCTACATCCATACAAACAAATCAAGCAGAATTTTATTGATCCAACCAGTAAAACTGCTCTCTGATAACTGGGTCCATTAAAGGGAACTGGAAAGCAAGTGAGAACTAAAGTCTGCTGGGTGATGCTCACAACCTGACAGACTGAACCATAGAATTGCAGATTTGGAAGGGACCTCAAAGCTCATCTCATCCAACCCCTGCAATGCAGGAATCACAGCTAGAGAATCCCTGGAAGATGACAATCCAACCTCTGTTTAAAAAGCTTCAGTAAAGAACAGACTACCTTCTGAGGTAGTCTGTTCCAGCGTTGAAAAGCTCTTACTATCAGAAAGTTCTTTGCAGGCTGCACTCATAAACCTCCACAAAAAGGACACAGCTGCTCCCTGTATACAACTATTCTCTACTTAATATGAAAGTAACACACACATACACGCAGTGCAGCCAAAATCAAATCTCCTTCCAGAAGCCCCAGCTCATATTTCTACATAAAAGCACATCACCTTGTCATGGTGAGTGGGCTTGAAAGTTCCTATTACCCTTGTGAGCGAAGCCATCAGGAATCTCATACTCCCAGCAGGGTCACCCAAGGTGGTAAGGTCAAAGGGGAGGAGCTAGACAAAGAATGATCCAAGAAGTCCTCAACAGCAGAACAGGCGGATGATAACAAGCAGTATGTTACAACAGCTGTGAAGGCAGATGAAGGCTGCAGCAGATAGGAATCTACCAGTTTGTTGTGACTACTCAGAACAAAGCCCTACTACGAAGACTGTGCGTTGGTCAGTGTGCACTGATCTACACACATAAAACAAAACAGGCATCTTCCAAAAACCCATCCCAAACCCCAAAAGTCCCATGGCGATCAGCAAATGGTAATGGGGGCAGGATCGTGAAATCTGGAAGCCCCTAGTCATGAACCGGCACATGGGCAGTGGATACAGATTCAGTCATTCTGACTCAAGGAACAAGGCAGTTGAGCAGCTTGGCAGCTGTATCCACAACTGAGCAACCCTTTTTAGGATCCACTCTGCTCACCCCAAAAAGGGGGAGGGGCTAGAAAAGGTGCCCTAAACATAGCCTCCCTTTTTCCCTGACTGGATTACTGCGCCCAGTGGGGTCACCACCTAGCGGTCGTAAAAGACAATTGAACTTCGCAACATGGAATATACGGACTTTGTCAGATAACACAGATAATGAGCATCTCAAATGCAGAACTGCCATCATTTTCAATCTCACTCAGCTACGAGTGATCGCCAAAGAAGAAGAAAATCTAACAGCATTGTGGTTGGGTTTTGGGTTTTTTCCCCCCAACTGGCTGTTTCGGGGCTGTTTCGGGGGGAGCTGATTGACCCTGGGACTTCCCTTTTGCACTTGCTTCATACTTTTGGGAGTTTCTATCCTGGTGTCAGGGCTGGAGTCAGGCATAAGTCAGCAACAAAACAATAAATCAACTGAGGCCTGTGAAATTAACTCTTTATCCAAGGAAACAAACCACAGCTCCAGCCTAGTGGTCTCAGCAACTCTTTTGAGGAGGTCTTGCCCTGATGAAGCAGTTGTGAGGACAGAAGATCCCTGCCTTCCCAGTGCCCACTAGGACTCCCCCTCTCCAGGGTCTTCCCCACACAGTCTCAGGCTACATCTGCATGCACACACCCTCTGCTCTGCCTGTTTCATTTCTTGGTGAGTTGTATGAGACCGGGGGGGGGGAGGGGAGCTGCTCTCAGCAGGAGGGAGAGACTCCCTGGCTTCTTCAGCCACCTGCCTCTCTGTCTTCAGGCTCCACCCCTCTCCAGCCCCCACTTCTGCCTTGGAGCCTGAACTGTGCTCTGCCACAGCCTCTTCCTGTTCACTAAACCCTGTCACCTCTTCTGCTTTTGACACTTCCTCCTCCCAGTCTGCTCCCTCTTCTCCCTCTGACCACTCATTGTTCCATCACCAACTCGGAGCCTTCTTCCCCTGCAGGTTCCCTAGGGGGCCCCCCAACTGGTGCCTCCCACCACTCCTCTGTGCCCAGCCAGTCCATGACCCCTGGAGTGGCATTCTGATTGGTTTAATTGGCTTTTGGCCAGATCAGAAAGAGAATTTTAAGATCTGGTGTAAATACCTGAGGCAATATTGGGTTGAGGGCACTCCTGGGTCATCCAATGCCAGCCTGGATTTGAGGGGCCTTGGAGTGCCCTTTGGCGTTCTTTGTGAGAAGGGGGAAGTCCTCCCAAACCTTTGCTGTGGGGCCACAGGATGAGCCTGGAAATGTGCCCAGTAAGGAGTTGGTCCCTTCTGCCTTAGGGAACTTCCCTGCACAGACTATATTTTGATTCAGTTAGTCAGGTTGATCTACAGTTTGCAAACCCTCCAAGTTGTCATATTTGAATAAACACAACCTTTCTCCGAGGATGGTTTCCAGAGTGTTATTTAATGATGTGCTTGCAAAATGCTTGTGTGAGACAATTGATGCTTTGGAAGCTGCTGCAGCAGTTCCCATTGAGATACGTCAGGCATCTACAGGAGCATAAGAACGTGAGAAGAGCCTGGCTGCTGGATCAGACCCATGGCCCACCGAGTCCAGCATTTTGTTCTCATGGTGGCCAATCAAATGCTGGTGGGAAACCTGCAAGCAGGATTGGAGCGCAAGAGCTCTTCCCCAGCAACTGGCATTCAGGAGCATTGCAGCCTCCAATTGTGAAGGCAGAGCAGAGCCATCCAAAGCCCTCTCCTCTATGGATTTGCCTAATCCTCTTTTAAAGCCATTCATTTTTTAAAAAAATAATATTTATTGGGTTTTACACACATAACACAAACTTATCACATTACAATATAAAACACACATAACAAAAAACATACAAAAATACAAAATACACACAATAATCTTAGTTTCTCTTTCTTATTTCCTTAACATTTTAGTTTGACTTCCTCCTGTCTTTCCCTCTGCATTTCATTGTATATCATCTTTAGCAATTTCCTCTCATCATCTAATATTCTGTTTTTACTTTTAAATTCTATCTTTGCTATCTTAATCAAATTTGGTATCTTATCTCTTTACTATCTTATCAAACCTTATCACATATATCTCTCTTACTCAAATTCTATCCTAACTTATAATCATACATCATATCTTCACTTATTTATTCTTATTACTATTCTGTAAATTACCCTTTCTTCCAGCATATTCCTATCTCTAAATCTTACAATGATTTTTCAAATATTCCCTAAATTTCTTCCATTCTTTTTCCACCGTTTCTTCCCTCTGGTCGCGGATTCTCGCTGTCAGCTCGGCAAGTTCCATATAGTCCATCATCTTCATCTGCCATTCTTCTAAAGTTGGTAAGTCCTTTGTTTTCCAATATTTTGCAATCAGTATCCTTGCTGCTGTTGTGGCATACATAAAAAAGGTGTGATTTTCCTTCGGAATCTTCTTGTTGACCATTCCAAGTAAGAAGGCCTCTGGTTTTTTAACAAATGTGTTTTTCAACACTCTTTTCATTTCATTACTAGCTGGCCCGGCCACGCGTTGCTGTGGGTTATTATGTGAAATTGGATAAGTTAGAGTAAGTGCATGGATACTCACAGGTGGAGTAAGTTCATGTTGCATGGTTTGTATGTTGTTGCGTTTCTTTGTTGTTGTAGATGGATTAGTAGGAGGGTGATAGTGTTGTTGTAGGTAGATTTGTTTGGCGGTTGGAGTTTGAATGAGGTAGTTTTTTCATTCAAGTTCAGCTTATCCCGATGAACTTCCGCCTGGCTCCTCTCAGTCTTTCCCCCTCCGTTTTCGCCTGGCTTCCCACAGCTTATCCCGATGAACCTTCGCCTGCCTGCTCTCAGTCTTCCCCCCCTTTTCGCCTGGCTTAGCACAACTTATCCCGATGAACTTCTGCCTGCCTCCTCTCAATCTCCCCCCCTGTTTTCGCTTGGCTTCCCACAGCTTATCCCGATGAACTGCCGCCTGCCTGCTCTCAGTCCCTCCCCCCCCCCCGTTTTTGGCTGGCTTCCCACAGCTTAACCCAATGAACTTCCGCCTGCCTCCTCTCAGTCTCTCCCCCCCGTTTTTGCCTGGCTTCCCACAGCTTATCCTGATGAACTTCTGCCTGCTCCTCTCAGTCTCCCCCCCTCTGTTTTCGCTTGGCTTCCCACAGCTTATCCCGATGAACTTCCGCCTGCCTGCTCTCAGTCCCTCCCCCCCCCCCCCGTTTTTGGCTGGCTTCCCACAGCTTATCCCGATGAACTTCCGCCTGCCTCCTCTCAGTCTCTCCCCCCCACCGTTTTTGCCTGGCTTCCCACAGCTTATCCTGATGAACTTCTGCCTGCTCCTCTCAGTCTCCCCCCCTCTGTTTTCGCTTGGCTTCCCACAGCTTATCCCGATGAACTTCCGCCTGCCTGCTCTCAGTCCCCCCCCCCCGTTTTTGGCTGGCTTCCCACAGCTTATCCCGATGAACTTCCGCCTGCCTCCTCTCAGTCTCCCCCCCCCCCGTTTTTGCCTGGCTTCCCACAGCTTATCCTGATGAACTTCCTCCTGCCTGCTCTCAGTCTCCCCCCCCCCCCGGTTTTCATCTGGCTTCCCACAGCTTATCCCGATGAACTTCCGCCTGCCTCCTCTCAGTCTCTCCCCCTCCATTTTTGCCTGGCTTCCCACAGCTTATCCCGATGAACTTCCGCCTGCCTCCTCTCAGTCTCTCCCCCTCCATTTTCGCCTGGCTTCCCACAGCTTATCCCGATGAACTTCCGCCTGCCTCCTCTCAGTCTCTCCCCCTCCGTTTTTGCCTGGCTTCCCACAGCTTATCCCGATGAACTTCCGCCTGCCTGCTCTCAGTCTCCCCCCCCCCCCCCGTTTTTGCCTGGCTTCCCACAGCTTATCCCGATGAACTTCCACCTGCCTCCTCTCAGTCTCTCCCCCTCCATTTTCACCTGGCTTCCCACAGCTTATCCCGGTGAACTTCCGCCTGCCTCCTCTCAGTCTCTCCCCCTCCATTTTTTCCTGGCTTCCCACAGCTTATCCCGATGAACTTCCGCCTGCCTCCTCTCAGTCTCTCCCCCTCCATTTTCACCTGGCTTCCCACAGCTTATCCCGATGAACTTCCGCCTGCCTCCTCTCAGTCTCTCCCCCTCCATTTTCGCCTGGCTTCCCACAGCTTATCCCGATGAACTTCCGCCTGCCTCCTCTCAGTCTCTCCCCCTCCATTTTTGCCTGGCTTCCCACAGCTTATCCCGATGAACTTCCGCCTGCCTCCTCTCAGTCTCCCCCCCCTCCGTTTTCGCCTGGCTTCCCACAGCTTATCCCGATGAACTTCCGCCTGCCTCCTCTCAGTCTCTCCCCCTCCATTTTTGCCTGGCTTCCCACAGCTTATCCCGATGAACTTCCGCCTGCCTCCTCTCAGTCTCCCCCCCTCCGTTTTCGCCTGGCTTCCCACAGCTTATCCCGATGAACTTCCGCCTGCCTCCTCTCAGTCTCTCCCCCTCCATTTTCGCCTGGCTTCCCACAGCTTATCCCGATGAACTTCCGCCTGCCTCCTCTCAGTCTCTCCCCCTCCATTTTTGCCTGGCTTCCCACAGCTTATCCCGATGAACTTCCGCCTGCCTCCTCTCAGTCTCCCACCCCCTCCGTTTTCGCCTGGCTTCCCACAGCTTATCCCGATGAACTTCCGCCTGCCTCCTCTCAGTCTCTCCCCCTCCGTTTTTGCCTGGCTTCCCACAGCTTATCCCGATGAACTTCCGCCTGCCTGCTCTCAGTCTCCCCCCCCCCCCCGTTTTTGCCTGGCTTCCCACAGCTTATCCCGATGAACTTCCACCTGCCTCCTCTCAGTCTCTCCCCCTCCATTTTCACCTGGCTTCCCACAGCTTATCCCGGTGAACTTCCGCCTGCCTCCTCTCAGTCTCTCCCCCTCCATTTTTTCCTGGCTTCCCACAGCTTATCCCGATGAACTTCCGCCTGCCTCCTCTCAGTCTCTCCCCCTCCATTTTCACCTGGCTTCCCACAGCTTATCCCGATGAACTTCCGCCTGCCTCCTCTCAGTCTCTCCCCCTCCATTTTCGCCTGGCTTCCCACAGCTTATCCCGATGAACTTCCGCCTGCCTCCTCTCAGTCTCTCCCCCTCCATTTTTGCCTGGCTTCCCACAGCTTATCCCGATGAACTTCCGCCTGCCTCCTCTCAGTCTCCCCCCCCTCCGTTTTCGCCTGGCTTCCCACAGCTTATCCCGATGAACTTCCGCCTGCCTCCTCTCAGTCTCTCCCCCTCCATTTTTGCCTGGCTTCCCACAGCTTATCCCGATGAACTTCCGCCTGCCTCCTCTCAGTCTCCCCCCCTCCGTTTTCGCCTGGCTTCCCACAGCTTATCCCGATGAACTTCCGCCTGCCTCCTCTCAGTCTCTCCCCCTCCATTTTCGCCTGGCTTCCCACAGCTTATCCCGATGAACTTCCGCCTGCCTCCTCTCAGTCTCTCCCCCTCCATTTTTGCCTGGCTTCCCACAGCTTATCCCGATGAACTTCCGCCTGCCTCCTCTCAGTCTCCCACCCCCTCCGTTTTCGCCTGGCTTCCCACAGCTTATCCCGATGAACTTCCGCCTGCCTCCTCTCAGTCTCTCCCCCTCCATTTTCGCCTGGCTTCCCACAGCTTATCCCGATGAACTTCCGCCTGCCTCCTCTCAGTCTCCCCCCCTCCGTTTTCGCCTGGCTTCCCACAGCTTATCCCGATGAACTTCCGCCTGCCTCCTCTCAGTCTCTCCCCCTCCATTTTCGCCTGGCTTCCCACAGCTTATCCCGATGAACTTCCGCCTGCCTCCTCTCAGTCTCTCCCCCTCCATTTTTGCCTGGCTTCCCACAGCTTATCCCGATGAACTTCCGCCTGCCTCCTCTCAGTCTCCCCCCCCCTCCGTTTTCGCCTGGCTTCCCACAGCTTATCCCGATGAACTTCCGCCTGCCTCCTCTCAGTCTCTCCCCCTCCATTTTTGCCTGGCTTCCCACAGCTTATCCCGATGAACTTCCGCCTGCCTCCTCTCAGTCTCCCCCCCTCCGTTTTCGCCTGGCTTCCCACAGCTTATCCCGATGAACTTCCGCCTGCCTCCTCTCAGTCTCCCCCCCTCCATTTTCGCCTGGCTTCCCACAGCTTATCCCGATGAACTTCCGCCTGCCTCCTCTCAGTCTCTCCCCCTCCATTTTCGCCTGGCTTCCCACAGCTTATCCCGATGAACTTCCGCCTGCCTCCTCTCAGTCTCTCCCCCTCCATTTTTGCCTGGCTTCCCACAGCTTATCCCGATGAACTTCCGCCTGCCTCCTCTCAGTCTCCCACCCCCTCCGTTTTCGCCTGGCTTCCCACAGCTTATCCCGATGAACTTCCGCCTGCCTCCTCTCAGTCTCTCCCCCTCCATTTTTGCCTGGCTTCCCACAGCTTATCCCGATGAACTTCCGCCTGCCTCCTCTCAGTCTCCCCCCCCTCCGTTTTCGCCTGGCTTCCCACAGCTTATCCCGATGAACTTCCGCCTGCCTCCTCTCAGTCTCTCCCCCTCCATTTTTGCCTGGCTTCCCACAGCTTATCCCGATGAACTTCCGCCTGCCTCCTCTCAGTCTCCCCCCCTCCGTTTTTGCCTGGCTTCCCACAGCTTATCCCGATGAACTTCCGCCTGCCTCCTCTCAGTCTCTCCCCCTCCATTTTTGCCTGGCTTCCCACAGCTTATCCCGATGAACTTCCGCCTGCCTCCTCTCAGTCTCCCCCCCTCCGTTTTCGCCTGGCTTCCCACAGCTTATCCCGATGAACTTCCGCCTGCCTCCTCTCAGTCTCTCCCCCTCCATTTTTGCCTGGCTTCCCACAGCTTATCCCGATGAACTTCCGCCTGCCTCCTCTCAGTCTCCCCCCCCCTCCGTTTTCGCCTGGCTTCCCACAGCTTATCCCGATGAACTTCCGCCTGCCTCCTCTCAGTCTCTCCCCCTCCATTTTTGCCTGGCTTCCCACAGCTTATCCCGATGAACTTCCGCCTGCCTCCTCTCAGTCTCCCCCCCCCCCTCCGTTTTCGCCTGGCTTCCCACAGCTTATCCCGATGAACTTCCGCCTGCCTCCTCTCAGTCTCCCCCCCTCCGTTTTCGCCTGGCTTCCCACAGCTTATCCCGATGAACTTCCGCCTGCCTCCTCTCAGTCTCCCCCCCTCCGTTTTCGCCTGGCTTCCCACAGCTTATCCCGACGAACTTCCGCCTGCCTCCTCTCAGTCTCTCCCCCTCCATTTTCGCCTGGCTTCCCACAGCTTATCCCGATGAACTTCCACCTGCCTCCTCTCAGTCTCTCCCCCTCCATTTTTGCCTGGCTTCCCACAGCTTATCCCGATGAACTTCCGCCTGCCTCCTCTCAGTCTCCCCCCCCCCTCCGTTTTCGCCTGGCTTCCCACAGCTTATCCCGATGAACTTCCGCCTGCCTCCTCTCAGTCTCTCCCCCTCCATTTTTGCCTGGCTTCCCACAGCTTATCCCGATGAACTTCCGCCTGCCTCCTCTCAGTCTCCCCCCCTCCGTTTTCGCCTGGCTTCCCACAGCTTATCCCGATGAACTTCCGCCTGCCTCCTCTCAGTCTCCCCCCCTCCGTTTTCGCCTGGCTTCCCACAGCTTATCCCGATGAACTTCCGCCTGCCTCCTCTCAGTCTCCCCCCCTCCGTTTTCGCCTGGCTTCCCACAGCTTATCCCGATGAACTTCCGCCTGCCTCCTCTCAGTCTCTCCCCCTCCATTTTCGCCTGGCTTCCCACAGCTTATCCCGATGAACTTCCGCCTGCCTCCTCTCAGTCTCTCCCCCTCCATTTTCGCCTGGCTTCCCACAGCTTATCCCGATGAACTTCCGCCTGCCTCCTCTCAGTCTCCCCCCCCCCTCCGTTTTCGCCTGGCTTCCCACAGCTTATCCCGATGAACTTCCGCCTGCCTCCTCTCGGTCTCTCCCCCTCCATTTTTGCCTGGCTTCCCACAGCTTATCCCGATGAACTTCCGCCTGCCTCCTCTCAGTCTCCCCCCCCTCCGTTTTTGCCTGGCTTCCCACAGCTTATCCCGATGAACTTCCGCCTGCCTCCTCTCAGTCTCTCCCCCTCCATTTTTGCCTGGCTTCCCACAGCTTTTCCCGATGAACTTCCGCCTGCCTCCTCTCAGTCTCTCCCCCTCCATTTTCGCCTGGCTTCCCACAGCTTATCCCGATGAACTTCCGCCTGCCTCCTCTCAGTCTCTCCCCCTCCATTTTTGCCTGGCTTCCCACAGCTTATCCCGATGAACTTCCGCCTGCCTCCTCTCAGTCTCTCCCCCTCCATTTTCGCCTGGCTTCCCACAGCTTATCCCGATGAACTTCCGCCTGCCTCCTCTCAGTCTCTCCCCCTCCATTTTTGCCTGGCTTCCCACAGCTTATCCCGATGAACTTCCGCCTGCCTCCTCTCAGTCTCCCCCCCCCCTCCGTTTTCGCCTGGCTTCCCACAGCTTATCCCGATGAACTTCCGCCTGCCTCCTATCAGTCTCTCCCCCTCCATTTTTGCCTGGCTTCCCACAGCTTATCCCGATGAACTTCCGCCTGCCTCCTCTCAGTCTCCCCCCCTCCGTTTTCGCCTGGCTTTGCCTGGCTGATTTTATGCTTATTACCATCAGTAGCAGCCACAGCCAAAATACACCCCCCCCCCCAGGGCTATGGGTTTTGTCCTCCCCCCCCCCCCGTTGTTGTCTCATCCCTGTGATTCCTCCCATCCTGTAGTGACCCATGAGGTATCCAGTCCCCCCTCCCCCCGAGTCATCCCTGTGACTTCCCCCACCCTGGGTCAGCCCATGACCTATTCGGGCCCCTCCTCCCCCCACTCGGCTTCACTCGGGATAGTCTGTAAAGTAGAGGCGAGGCCTAGTCTGTAAAGTAGAGCCGAGGCCTAGTCTGTCGGCCTTGGCTGGGGTTAGTATGTAAATGCAAGCCAAGGCCTCCGCCCTGTATCTAAATTCCTTGGCCCTGGCCTGACTGTGGGTTTTTGCAGCTGAGGGTTTGGGCTAGTGGGAGCGTTTGCGAGGGGGGGGGAGTGTTTTTGGGTTGCGGCCTGTGGCTGTGGCTCTGGGTTTGGCTGTTTGCCTTTGTCTGGTAATGGCTCTGTGGGTTGTCTGGTAATGGCCGCCTTGGTGGTTTGATGACGTCATTATTTGGCGCCACCCTTCAGAGCTTTTGCAGGTGACAGAGCGCGATCTGCCTTTCTATTGGATGCTGCTGGTGTCTTGAGAGCTTCTGGTGGTGATGTCATATGTGCGCGTCACATTTTTTTGCGTTTAATCATTATTTTAGGTATAACAGGTGTGATTTTTCTGAATTTTTATTATGCCAGATCCTTCCTTGATGGTCATGCTACGATGTGTCCTAAATTTGATGCGATTCGGTCCAGCGGTTACGGAGCATGGTTGGGTCCGCCGCGCACGCAATGGGAACATTTTTATATATATAGATATATCATTTCCCAGAAGGCCTTCGTCCTTGGGCAGGTCCACCACATATGGTAAAAAGTCCCTTCAACATTTTCACACTTCCAACATTTATTGTCCTGCAAATGATAGATTTTAGCAAGTTTGACTGGGGTCAAATACCACCTTAAAGCCATTCATTTTAGTGGCCATCACTACCTCCTGTGGGAGTGAGTTCCATAGTTCAACTACACTGCATGAAGGAGGACATCCTTTTATGTGGCCTGAATCTTCTAGTGGTTCCACCATATGGTTAAAGCATACTTAATTCTGAGGGCTTCCCAAGCACTGGTTTTCAGCATTAGCCCTACTGCAAAGTTTGGCTATCTCTAATGTTGACTCTTTTAGGATCTTCCTGCCTGTGTGATAATGATTCTGTTCTGTAAACTACCTTGCAATGTTATAATGAGATGTTTTGATGTATAAATAATTGCCACTGCCCTTTTAAAAAGCTAAAACAAAAGCTACAGAATTTGGGCACCTTGAGTCCAGTTCTACTTGAAGGCAGTTTGGAACTTGCTGAGCAAGCAATCTGAAGATGGATTGGGGGGGGGAGTGTAAAAGGATTCAAATGGTTCTTATATGCTTTTAACTGGAAAACAAATTGAAATGTAAACACACACATTCATTGTAATACTGGTGGTATCTATAGAGCATTTGAGATTTCTGTTTGGGGATGTTGACTACTTTCGTCTCCCCCAGTGTAGCTTCTTAAATAATTGCAGAGAAGTATATTATGAATGCACTTTCAAAGCCTTGATTTTAGATTCCATTGTAACAGTGGGTATCTATATCTAGATCTATATCATCTCTCTCTCTCTCTCTCTCTCTCTCTCTCTCTCTCTTTCTTTCTTTCTTTCTTTCTTTCTCTCTGTATATATGCACACAAACATAGTGTTTCTGTATGTGGCAGGAAGTAAATGGTTCTGTACTGAATAATACAATAAATTAAGCTTTGCAATTTATCAACTCATACCCAATTCTGAATAAGAGTCACAGTGTACCTTTTAAAAATGCATATATTTAGACCTGAGTCCCCGGACTCTAAGAAAAATAGTAATAGAGGAGCTTTCTAAGGCTTTGTCATTAGAGAATTCAAGTGTTACTATTATCATTGAGCAGTACATCTTGTTTCTTCTTCTCTCTAGCTTTATTCTCATGGACTGGCGCTCTCTATCAGGTCCTCTATCAGACGGCAGCTCCTCACCAGTCCTTCAAGGACTTTTGTCTGGCAACAATGTATCCCTGGAATGTGATGATGCCTCTAGCTTGCTGGTGTGTGTAGGAGTAGAAACTGTTGGGGTTTTTTATATTAATGTGGTCAATGGTGCTACTCAGAGGTGTGTGTTTGTAATTATAAGCTGCATGGCAGCACATCTGTGAGCTTTTGACAAGTCAGCACACCTGAGGTATCTTAACAATTTAACTAATTAGCAGGGGGAGTTTACCTACTGCACCAAATGCAGCGATGTGATAGGGTAATTGATTATTTGAAAACTGTATTTAAGTTGGTCAAGTGGTGTAGTGTGTACTGTTGTAGAATACTGTTGAGGAAAGGTGGTGAGAAGGGGTGTTTTGCAGCTGTTTGATTATTATTTTAAAATAAAGATAAGCAAAGATATTGCGGGCAAGTTTTTATTCCATCGCCCCAGTCGCTGCGCAAACTTGGTTAGCAAAGAAGGTCCAACAGAAACATCTGGCTTTTGCATGACTGAAATGTAGCCCAGCAGCCCACTCCTCCGCTCCCTTTTACCTCTGGCCCTGCCTGCTACTGGCTTGTGGCCCCTGGGAGCTTTCCCAAGAGAGAATGCAGTCCTCCTCCTGCTGCTGCTGTGAAGATGCTCATTCAGCCAAGCAGCGTTGTTCTGCAAAGGAATCAGTTGAATTAAAAATCAGAAAACCATCTCATTAAGATAGAAAGCTGCATCAACAGATTTGCCAACTTGGGATCCAGATGGATGTTAGACTAACAGTAAACTGGCCTGGTCTTTTCTCTTCCACTTTAGTATTGTTCCCACTTCCTCGTACGCCAAGGGTTGGTTTAATTTTAATTGTTTTGCTGAAAGTGCTCATGCTAACAATATCATTAGCAGGCACTTTATGGAAGAAAACTAGTCACCCTTGTTTATAACTAGCCTAGGAAATAGGGCCATTTCCAAACATAAAGAGAAACCCACCTGTTGATTTGTAATCCTTAGAGTCTCTGACTCAGGCAACATCCATGTAACTTATTAGTTTTAGATTGCTCTTGGCTGGCAGTTTAAGTTGATTAGCAACACTGCCAAAGCCAAATGCACAGATATGCCACTCTTCCATGGCAAAGCTCAACAACTTTGATTTCTTAAAAAAAAAAAAAAAAAGTCAAGTACTTTGGCTGCCCCCCCCACAAAAATCCTGGCTACACCCATGTGCCAAATACATATATGTGCCCCTCTTCCATGCCAGAGTTCAAAAGGTGTGCATGTAGTTCTCTTGGTGAGCAGCCTGTTCTGGAGATATACTGCAGGGTCTACTCCATTAGATACACATGCACACGTGTGTGTGTGTGTGTGTGTGTGTGTGTGTGTGTGTGTGTATCAGAGACATTCAGCATGCATCTGGTCATCTCCAGAAGAGCTCTAAACTTTCAGCAATTGAGTTTTCTTGTGGGGTGTGGCTAACACTCATGTGTGTAAGTCATCCCTTCCTCTTCCAGGAGGGTTTTCATGTGGCTTGATGTAAACTCACCTCCATTGTCACTGACTAAATGTCAATCTTCAGGGAATAGGATCCCTCCCCTGGTGGCAGTAAATAAGCAGATCAAACAAAAGGAACATTCTTACCAGTTAGTTTCTTTAATCATCACAGCGAGAGACAAAGGAATGCATTGTTTGGTATGTATAAGCCGTGCTGGGCTTCTGAACCAACTTGGAAAACGCCAGGCAGCTGCATTCTCCCCTACAAGCAACCTTCAGGATGATTCATCACTCTTCTTTCCTGATGTGCTTCTGCAACATATATCCGAGGATATATGCACACAATCCGATAGCAGAGTCCAAGCAGAAGCTAGGCATTTGAGGTGTGGAATCTAAGCTACTTTATTATATACAAGTGTTACAGAACAAAGGAACATGGCTCCTCTCTCTTCCTCTTCTCCGAGAGAGAACAGACTAAAAGAAATAGTACAACATAACAGAACAGTGTAACTGAACTTCTGTTCTCATGACTCCAACAGTATGGAATGTCAACACAGACGTGATGAAAACAATCACACATCCAGCAACAGAGGAATGAAATCCCAACATGCATAGAAAATGGTGTTGCTCCCAGTAAAGGTTCACCCCCTCCATCCACATTAATCTACGCCACTCCTACGTCAGTTAATCTGAACTTGTTGCCGCTGAGCTCTCTGTTCTATCACTCTCAAAGCCCATCTAGTCTTAGGCGAAGGGGGGGGGTCAGGAATGCTGTCCAAGGACACTGAATCTGCCAGCTGTCTCTCTCCTGGTGTTTCCTCTTCTAGCTGTTCCTCACCCAGTATTTCCCAGCTTTTCCCCTCTGGACTATGCCCTTCTGCAAACCACTGTTCGAAATCAATACTGTCCTCCTGCCCTTGGGAAGGTTCAGGAGAAGGGGGGGAGGATTCCCACCATTCCTCCTCAGTCCAGTCCCTGACACGAAAGTTATCCATTTCCTCTGAAACATGCTCACCATGCCTTTCAGGAACTCTACTCGGACACCTCTGCTAAAAAGGAGGCTGCAGTCAAACTATAGAGAATCTGCCTATGTGGGCACCAGTGATGGTGACAGAGATTAAGAACCTGGTAGCTCAACTAAGACTGGAGAAGGCCCCACAGGAAGACCTAATCCTGCCAGAGGCCATTAAAAACAATATGGACTTCTAGGCCCCTATTCTGGCCTCACTCTTCACCTACATTGATACCCATGACCAAGTCCCCAAGGACTGGGGGCTTGCAATCATTACCCCTATATATAAAAAAGGGGGGAAAGGAGGATCCTGCAAACTACAGACCGATCAGTCTCCTTAACATAATTAGCAAACTTTACACAAGACACCTACAAAGGAAATTCCACGACTGGATGGAACCATGAAATATACTTGCAGAGGAGCAAGCTGGCTTTTGGGAAGGTCAAGCCACTATTGACCAGTGCCCAGGACTCCATCATCTCATTGAAAAGTACTCCTTTCATAACACAACCTCCCTTTATGCTGCTTTTATAGATTTTAAAGCAGCATTTAACTCCATATCCAGAGCTAAACTGTGGGGGGAAACTGGAGGCCACCTCAATAGCTCAACATCTATTCCATTTAATTTGTATGTTACATGAAGGGACCTCACAAAGTAAGATGTAACCCTCGGGGTCATCTCACCAATGCCGTTGAAACTGAGAAAGGTGTCAAGGAGGCTGCATTCTGGCCCCACTCTTATTCAATTTCTACATTAACTCCATGGTGGGTCACCTCCATAGCACAAACTTTCACTCCCCAAAACTTGCTGGAAGACACACCTCTGTTCTGCTCTATGCAGATGATGCAGCAATACTTTCAAGAACACCTATTGGCCTCAAAAGAGCATTGAGAGCACTAACACAGTATTGCAAGGAGGACCAGCTAGAACTTAGCTAGAAAACTAAACTCATGGCATTTGCCAAAAGGCTTATGACCCGCTCCTGGAGCATAGATGGCCACAAGATTGAGCAGGTCTCCTGTTTCAAATACCTGGGGGTAGTGTTTCATTCTGCCAACAGTAGGAGAGCCCATGGGGACTATGTTGCTGAAATTGCTCAGAGAAGCTCATCTGAAATCCTTAATTTTTTTAAAAATAAGAGGTGGTCACTATATACCTGCAGCACTCAAACTATTTGAAACCAAGCCAATAGCACAACTTCTCTATGGTGCCCAGTTGGGCCCCTTCTCCAATTTTGCACCACTAGAACTTGTACAATCCAAATTTCTAAGATCAGCCCTTCAAGTCCCAAAATGTGTCTCTAATGCCACTCTGAGACTAGAGACAGGCTTCGCAAAAGTAGAGGCTAGAGTGTGGGTGACCATACTCAACTACTGGCTCAGACTATCATTATTTCCCTTTGTCCTTGCCCTGCTAACTATGAGTGGTGATTTTTAATCCACATGGAAACAGGCAGTGGCAACTAAAATCTCATCCCTAGGTCTTCTACTCAGCATGGGATACAATCAGGCTAAAGCACTCATTAAACAACATGTAGCAGACACAGAGCACCAATCGGATCTAGCCAGGACCCCAACTTTTATTGCCAATGAATCCACCAGGTACTCTGCCTCCCCCATGGCATATCAAACTAAACTCGAAGTCCCTATGCACTGGAGGACTTTACCCTGGCACGATGTCGCGCCCTCCCCTCAGCTGTCATTGAAGGTTGACACAGGAAGATTGCTTACTCTAAGAGACAATGCCTCTGTGACTCTGGACAAATAGAAACAATAGAGCATGTCCTTCTCCAGTGCCTATATTATAGAGACATTTGTATTAGCCTCATCTCCCCACTACTCCATAACTACCCAGGGCACACAGGGCAATTCTATACCTCCCTGCCGCTTTCAGATACCAACCCTGCTACAACATACAATGTTGCCAGGTTCTGCATAGCAGTGCTCAAAATTTGTCTGATGATGACCTGTGCCACAAACTAGATTTAATTGAACACTCACATCAGAGTGCTCTCTAAACTGATAGTTATAGTCTTTTATATACTAACCTTTTATGTTCTTCTACATCCGTTTAGTGCTCCTAACCCTTCTTTTAGATTCTTTTAGTTTCTTCTTAGATTCTTATAATCTTTTATATATACAGTACCTTCTGTTTTAAATACTTTTTAGCTTTCCAAAACATTTTACAGATTCTAAATGATTGTACCCCACCCTACTTATGCTGGTCTATGGCTGTAATAAAGATTTGATGATGATGATGATGCTCACCATGGTCATGTAATTTCCGAACCTCTGCACTGTTTCACTTTTCTCCTTTAGAACGTATACAACACTGTCCTTAGGGAGGGAACCTTCAGTGTACAGCAGTGTAGGCTACATGTGCCACTCTGGTGCTTCGCTGTTCAGTTCACGGAGGTGGCAAAGGCTAAATACTCTTCTCAGTGAAGCAACTTACACACTTGGTTGTGACTGATGCATTTTGGTTTACCTTCCTTCCTGTTGCAAGCTCATTGCATTGCAGTTCCGCCATGGCTTTGATGCCTATGTGACCAAATTTTCTGTGCCAGAATTTGAGGAAAGTCTGCTCCGTGCTTCTGGCGCATGTGTGCCACATTTGCAGTCTCGAGCCCTGAAAGATTAGTCTTGTAGATACCATTAATCAAATATGCTTCAGCATACAATTTGCCACCTTTGGTTACTTGGCATTTACCATTTCCAAATTGTATATGAATACTTTTTCTGTCCAAGGTGGACACACTGATCATGTTGCAATTCAATTGTGGGACATTAGGACCTGTTTCACATGGTTCTCTTTCAATTGATGGCTAAGTTTGCAGTTTAAGGTTCCTGAACCTATACCACATTTCTTTATGCTTTCACCATTTGCAATTTGAATACTGTCATCCACTGATGGGGTAGTACTGACAACGCCTCCAAAGAAATCTTCATCATAACTCATATGCAAAGAACATCCAGAATCAATGAAGCATTTGTTTGATTTTGCATCACAATTGTTTATATTTAGATTCTTCTCATGTGAAAGAAAATTGCTTTCTTGTTCCTTGTTCCCATTATTTTGATTTGGTGCTTAAATGACAGGGATTTTGCTGGTTTTGGGGCTTCACAAAACTTGAATATGTGTCCTTCTTTGTTACTTCAGAAACAACAACTCTTTTGGATGGAGCCTTGGTTCTCCTCTGAGATCACAACACATAGCTGGAATCACTCGGTTTTCCATTCCTGGCTGGAGAGATTTCTCTTCTCTCTGCACACTCCTCTCCCAGATGGCCAGTTACATCAGTTAGGGTTAACTGTGGTTTACCATCCAAGAGAGTGGCAAATATCTCCTATTTTTTTCCTAGTGACCCCCAAAAGTAGCAAACTTTCAGTCCACCATCCAGTTTAAAATCTGCAAGTTCTGGCTTCTCAGTGATGGCTAGGAACTCTGTCACGTGACTGTTAACAGTCTTTCTTGGGTTCAAACTTTAATTTAAACATCTCATCCCAGCACAATAAGAAAGCTTGCTTGTCAATCCAAAAGCCTTTTGTAAATTTGTAATAATCTCAGTAGTTGTGTCACATATGTTAGTGTGAACCAGTTGGGTGTCTGAAATACTACCCAAAATAATCGACACTGCTAGGTCATTTTGCTATTTCCATCTCCTTATTAAGGCTGCAACTTCCCTGGGTTTTCCTTTCTTGGTACAGAGTTTGCCAAAATTTAGAGTCAGTAGATCAAGAGCTGAGAGTTAATTTTCATGGTGTAACTGAGATTGCATTACGGTGAGTTCTTTTATGGAACAAGCAGTCATGGATGCTCTATGATATGGCTGGACTCCCAATTCCCATTAGCTGCAGACAGCATGCCCAGCGTTCACAACATAAAAATACAAAATGGAAACACAAAATGCATTAAAAAAACAAAAAACACCTCCCTGCACACACACATACGGTATTTCAAAGGCCACAGAATGTCAATCAGCCAAAGGCCTGGTTATAGAAAAACGTTTTTGCCTGGCATGTAAAGATATGTAAAGAAGCTGCCAGTGAGAGAGCATTCCACAGATGGGGAGCCACTGCAGATAAGGCCCCGTTCTCATGTTGCCACCCTCTGGACCTTTTGATGAGGAGGCACACAAAGCATGGGCTCAGAAGATGAATGCAGGGTTGGTTCATATGCAGGGAGGCTGTCCTTGAGGTATTGCAGTCCTGAGACATTTAAAGCTTTATAGGTTAAACCCATCACTTGAAATTGGGCCAGTGCAATCGGATCAGGATCAGTGTAATAGGCCCAAACTGGCTTGCCCCAATGAGCACCTGGCTGCCAAATTCTGCACAAGCTGAATTTTCCAAACCATCTTCAGAGGCAGCCCCACGTATAGCGTTCAGAGTGCAAGCATCCCGTCCGGTATATCTGTACTTCCACAATGCCCTGATTCTGGATTTCCTGTGTTGAACATGTCTTTGGGGGAGATGGCTTACAAGGCACCGTCCAACTCCCTGAATCTGACCCCATCAGCAAACACAGGTCACTGTTGACCCACTCTTCCCTTCAGAGGCATGCATGAAGACAAGAAAGGAGGCTCCAGTGTAAGCCAGAAGAACGTCTGAATGTCCTTGGCCCCAGGCTAGTTTGTATAGGATGTCATCCTTCAACCTTTGCAGCCCTAAAGCAGGGGTGTGGATTCTGTGGCCCTCCAAATGTTGTTGGGCTCCCCAGTTCCATCAGCCCAAGTTCCTATTGCCAATAGTCGGGGGGAAGCTGAAGTCCAATAACTCTGCCTTATAGTACGACAATACGATTCCTCTCATGTTTTTTGCTCACTTTCAGCATACCATTGTGGATATAATCCTTTTGGATAAACAAAAAAATCCCCAAGAAGGATTGTATTGACTGCTTTTTATGCACCGAACTCCCATGTGGGTTTGAAGGGGGCAAAGCTGCATATTCAGCCCGAACTAGGCAGCAGTTCCCATTTTGTTCAGTTGCATTTGGAAGGAAGGAAGGAAGGAAGGAAGGAAGGAAGGAAGGAAGGAAGGAAGGAAGGAAGGAAGGAAGGAAGGAAGGAAGGAAGGAAGGAAGGAAGGAAGGAAGGAAGGAAGGTGCCTACTTGGACAATGTAGAAGTTACCTCCATCACTCTGCTCACATTTGACTTTTTTGGGGGGAAAGGGTTGTAGCCCAGGGGTGGGCATCTTCTTCTTGGCATGCAGAAGGTGACAGACCTGGTTACTGGCCTCTGCAGGTAAGGCTTAGAGAAGCCCTTGCTCTGAAACCCTGCAGAGCCACTGCCTGTCATTGTGTGCAGTAGTGAGCTAGGTATGCCACTGGCAGGGGGGCCAACAGGAATAAAATATGGGGTGAGCAGGTAACCCCAGCCACACGTAATCAATTGCAAGACGCAGCACACACACACACCCCTTTTGAATGGCAATGCCCATTCACTGGGGAGTGACCCTATCAAATATTTTATTGGGAAGCAGCAAAGGGACCTCAGCCCCTCGGAGTTGGCTCCACCCTTCCCGATTTAAAAACCAGGCTCAGGGCGGCTAACAATGAATATAAAACATTGATTAAAAACGACTTTAAAAACAGCTTAAAAACAGCATAAAGTACAACATAAATGTAGCATTGCCCGGGCTAACTGGCCAAGTTAGTCCTGCTAGGGCCAGCAAGGAGACCAGGGAAGAGTTTAAATGCAGGGTCTCAGAAGGGTTTCTTCATAGAAAAAGGAAAGGGAAAAAGAAATGAAGGATCAGGCTAAATTGAAGGCCAGGCAGAATAGGGTCTTACAGGCCCTGCGGAAGGAGATCAAGTCCTGCAGGGCCCTCGTCTCGTGGGACAGAGCATTCCACCAGGTCAGAGCCATCACTGAAAAGGCCCTGGCCCTGGTGGAGGATAATCTGGCTTCTTTTGGGCCCGAGACCCTTAAGCTATTATTATTCATGGACCTTAGGGTTCTCTGTGGGACATACCAGGAGAGGCGGTCCCGTAAGTACGAGGGTCCTAGGCCACATAGGGCTTTAAAGGTCAAAACCAGCACCTTGAACCTGACCCGGTACTCCACCAGGAGCCAGTGCAGCTGGCACATTATGTGCTGGGAGGGGCACATAAACACAGTTTGGGGAAAGAAAAATACCTGAATCAGGAGGAAGATGGAGTCAGCCCCTAGACACACACAGGTGCTTTCATCATCTGCATCCCACAATGTTGGAGATTATTATGCTGTAGCTGTGAGATATGCTTCTAATATTTCCATTTGTGATTCTGCAAACAAAAACTACAAGACCCTCAACAAGCAGCGGGAGGTGAAGGAACAATCCATGGTTCAGTGCTGCCCCCTAGTGTGACATTTGGTGTTCACCTGGTTCTTTCAGGCTTTGCATCTACAGTATTGTTATTTACCAGTTGTTCATTCAAGCTGAACATCCACAGGCTGAACACCATATTTAGACTGAAAGTCAGTTTAAAAAAAACAACAACAACCCAACAACAGTGGAGTTCGGCTTCCAGAAAATCAAGACAGCTGTACTGTTCTTTTTAAATTAGGCTTCCACTTCCAGCTGTCATACCTGCAAGCAGAGCTGAGGGGTCGTTTTTCAGCCCAAGGGTCACGTATCCTTGGCACAACACTTTGTGCCAGTGGAGCCACAGACAAAGTGGGCAGGAAAATGACTATGGCTCTTTCCATTTACATATAGCCATTTCCCACTCCTGCTTTCTAAGGACTGGGGCAAGAAGCTGCCTGCTGACAATGCCAACTGTAGCAACGTAGACCATCCACATTTTAACTGGGGATCTTCAAAATGCAAGAAATACTAGAGACAATGGAGGCACAGACTCACCAGGCACAGGCAGCAGAGAATGAAGGTAACTCAAGATCTGCCTCCTAGACTCTCCCCTTGCCATGTCACAAAGTGCTGCCAGCCTCATCTGCCAAGCAGGGGTCAAGGGCTCAGTGTGGTACTTTTAATTAGTCTAGAAGCAAGAGATAATTCAAGCATTTGGAAGTGCATCAGCTTCCGTGCTTTTCCAATGAATCATTGTCAGGTACCTGTAGTTATATTTTCTTCCACTGATTAGATTAGCATTCTGCTAGCAAAGCCCTGGGGGCCTCAGAACAGCCTGGTCTTCCTCTGAGTCGACCAGAAGCATGTCCATTTCTCAGCATAACTTCCCTTACGAGCAGGGATGGTAAACCTGTCCATTTCGGTTTTTGCTCCGTTTCCCCTTTTGCCAAACTCAAGTTCCATTTTCCACATTGTCACATCAGTTTACAATTTCTTTTTCTTAAAAAAAAAAATCGTCATGAAAATTCATCAGCATTTTAGTATGATGTTCTCCTAATATGCACATTTTTCTATGCAATCTTGTCTAATATATTTCCTTAATACAATGCATTTTTGTCTGTGATTTTCCATAGTACATGCATTTTTATGCACATTTTACCCCAGTATGTGTCTCCCCCTTTTTAGACATTACTTGGTTGAATAACCTTTGGTTCTATCATTTTTCCTTCCTGTTCTCGGGGCCAGAGCAGGAGAGGGGTATGGATGGCTGCTGACCTCAGTGGCTCTCCTCTGCCAGAGGGCTCTTGTGCTCAGGCCTTCCTTGCAAGTTTCCCTTGGGGGCATCTGGTTGGCCACTGTGGGAACAGGATGCTGGATTAGATGGGCCATTGGCCTGATCCAGCTAAAGGCTCTTCTTAGGTTCTCATGCACTCAGACATGGGCCAACCTGCATTCTATCCTCACGACAATCCTGGGAGTAGAAGTGAGGGAGAAATTCAATTCAGTTTGCATTTAAAGTTGAGCCCAGTTAATTCACACTTTCTGAAACAATGTAAGAATCAACACACTGCCATCCTTTGAAATTCACACTTCCTCGAATTTTGTTGTATGGCTTTCCAAGCCAGCAGCCTCAGGCTTCATGTCCTCCTGTCCCTCTGGAGCTCTGCAGGATAAAAAAATGTAAGGCTCATCCTGCTTAAAAGCCAATACTACAGCATTGCCAATCTAAGTTCAATAGTCATTAAAACTGAAAGATAACAAAATGCATTAAAGAGAATTAATCTACTGCCGCCAGCAGGGATAGTGATCCATGTAAGTACTTTAATTTTTAAACAACAACAAAAAAGTGTTCATGGCCAGCCTATAATTCATGCATCAATGATGTTTTATTGATTATTCTGCATTTGCAATTCTTTAATTTGGAAGGGGATTGTCTGAGACTCTTCTGAGATTCCAGTGCCTCCGAGAGAGAAGCAGTTCAGCTCCGCCCTCCACAGCCAGAAAAGGGTGCCTCACTGGCTGTGGGAGGAGGAGGAAGACACACACACTACATGCAGGTGGTGGGCACCCACAATCCTGAGGGCGAGATGATGCCCCTGGTACTTTCTTTTACTCATGGAATCATTGATGCACATTGGATCACAATTTTCAGGGCTGAAAATACATATTCATCAGAAAGCACCTGAATGACCACTGCTGGAGACAAAGTGTTGAGTTAAAAGCATCTAGTGAGGTTATTTTTCGGCTCCTATGGATGGTTTTGAAAAGATTCCTTGAATTAATGATGCACGCTGGATCACAGCTTTCGGATCTGAAAACCATGGATACATTTTTCTTTAAGATGTGACGGTTCCAGAGCAATCTCATACTGGGCACCCTTGAGTGCCTGTGTTTGATGCTGTCTGTGTCAGCTGTGGCTTCAGGGTGTCAGGAAGAAAGGAAGCACCCAGCAGGTTTGCTCTCTGTTGTAAGAGGAAAATGTAGCGGACAGGAAACACTTACAGCATGCAGCAGGCCAACTTGAAATATCAAGGAGGTTTGATTTTGTTTCTTTTTCTTTTAATTAACAGTTCCCTGTCTTGCTTCGGGGAGGGGTGGATAGCAGCTGCCTGTGAAGCATTGATGCTGATGTGTCTGAGTCATTGGCAGTGAACTGTATGCAAGCTCTGAGAGTTCTTGGTTCCTCAGAAATGGCTGCATTGTAAGGCCAAAGAGACTTTGAACAAATTGGCTGCAAGGTGCAAGAAGATATTATTTCCAAGCTGCTTTGTACTTGGTCAAACTATTTATCTATGTCAGGCATGGGAAACATTTGGCTGGTGCGAGTTGTAGTTCAGCAACATCCTGAAGGTCTGCAGCCTCGGCTTCTCTGCTCTGACTGGGAGTGGCATCTCCTACCTGGTTCTCTTTTAATCAGAGATGCCAGGGGTTGAGCCATGGACCTTCTGCATTTGTCCTACTTTTACAACTGCAAATATATCAGGGCTGGAGTCAGACTCAGGTCAGCAAGCAAGAAACAAGAGTTTCTCAGAGAAGTTCCATATTTATTCAAAGAAATGGCATACAACTCAGCAATACATCCCAGCAGGTTTTGCCCCAGTGGAGCAGTTGCCAGGACTGAGGCTTCCCACCTCCACCCACCTCTAAGCCTCCTCCTTTGCCAGAAGTTTCCCAAGCCGTCTCAAACTGCAACGGGGCATCTCCAATCTCTGTTCCACTCTGTGCATCACTCTGTGTGTCCTTGGAGACAAGTGGGGAGGGGAGCTTGTCACCCTAGGACAATCTGTATTCTTCTGCAGCCTTTGCCCCCCACCCCCACCTCTGCTTCAGCCTCTGTGTTAGAAATGCTCTCTGTCACAGGCTCTCCTTGCTCACCAAATCCTGTTGCCCCTTCAGCCTCCAACAATTCCTTCCCCTCTTCTCCCTCTGCCCTCTCCCTGGTATCCCACCACCAGTCCCCTGGCTCTGAGCCTTCCTTCTCTGGGCATGGGGAGAGATTTGTTTCAGTTCACATTTAAAGGCGGAATTCCATACAAACACATGCATATTATGAGGGGTAACTCAGTTGGTAGAGCATGGAACTCTAAATCTCAGGGTCATAGGTTTAATCCCCACATTGGTCAAAAGATTCCTGCATTGCAGGGGGTTGGACTAGATGACCCCTGTGACCCTTTCCAATGCTATAATTCTTTGGTTCCATGATCCTGTACTTCTATTAATTTTGCAGTGCAGTTCTCCAACCCAACAATATGTTCAAAGAGGCATATATAAGGGAGAAATATGTATATATGAATAGAAACAGACAAGTGTTTTATATTAGGAGAATTTCTTGCCAAAAAAATGTGTGTCTTAGGCACAACTAGATACAAAAATGTGCATATATGAATTGTGTACGAAACTGCTGGCAAATTGTCATGAGGAAAAAGAAAAGAAAAATACAATGATGTGAAAATAAGGCAAATGGAAAAATGTGAAACAGAAAGAAACTGAAATTGACAGATTTCTTAGCTATGTCAACCAGTCAAAGGTTTGTTTTATATATTTATTTCCATTGCATTTCATATCTTGCCTTTCCCTTGAGGAGCTCAGAGAAGGGCACGTGCTTCTTCCCCTGCCCTCCTAGCTCAGCAGGAGAGCACTTGCTTTGCCCGCACCAAGTCCAGGGTTCCATCCCCAAGGACATCTCCAGGTCTCTCTGAAATCCTGGAGAACTGCTGCCAGCCAGTGTTGTCAATACTGAGCCATGTGGACCCGTGGCCTGAGCCAGTCCAAAGCAGCGTTCTGTGTCCTCATGTCAGCGACTGGCACAGCGTCACTCCATGGGGGATTGAACTGTGCTCCACCAGCTCCTTGTTGGACACATACAGCACACTGGCCTTTTAACTTTTCCCACTTTGCTTAAGACTGTATGGCGCATTCCCTGGTCACTACTCTCCTGCATGGGTGATTTTCAAGCAGAGGTTGGGTGGCCATCTCTCATGGATGCTTTAGTTGAGATTCCTGCATTGCAGGGAGTTGGACTAGATGACCCTCGGGGTCCCTTCCAACTCTATGATTCTATGATAGTCCAAGAGCCCCATTGCACCAACGTATGGCAGAGTTTAAAGGTTGCTCTAAAAGGGAAGCCAACACAACAGCTGCCTTAGTGACAGCTTGTCACACAGCAGCTGATTCTCATTGTTGGTAATGTACTTGCATTTTGCAACATGCAACAATGCTCCACAAGAAGAATACCACTAAGTGACTTTAACTTAGCTTTACATTGGATACAGCCTTTTTTAAAAAAGTACATTTTAAAAATGTAAGTACAGTACTGTTTTTAAGTACAGTACATTTTTTAAATGTACATATTGTCAAAACCACCTAAGGGGCCCCCACCTTGATGAAAGAGGCCTGGCCTGCTCTAGCTGGTGCAGCAGCGGCTGAGAAACAGAGCTGCAGACCAAGAAGTTATCCATTCAAATCCTGACTCTTCCATTTACTCACTTCTTGGTCTTATGCAAGCTGAAGACTCTCAGCCCCACACAATGAGGAGGCTGTAATACTCTGCTGCAAGAACTAGTAGTAGTAGCAGCCGTGGTAGTATTTTATTTATTTTATTTATGTATAATTTCCAATGAAGCATCTTGAAATGATTTCACAATACAATAAAAAGATCCATAAAACAATTGCATATATAAACACACACACAAATCCAATATGCAGTAGATACATTACTATAAGATAATGTAATGACAGATAAGTCATGTCAGACTAATCTGATCTTATTTTTTGACAGAATTACAAGCCTGGTAGACGAAGGGAACACTGTGGATGTAGCCTATCTTGATTTCAGCAAGGCCTTTGACAAGGTGCCCCATGATATTCTTGTAAAGAAGCTGGTAAAATGCGGGCTAGACAATGCTACCATTCAGTGGATTTGTAACTTGCTGACTGACCGAACCCAAAGGGTGCTCATCAATGGCTCCTCTTCATCCTGGAGAGAAGTGACTAGTGGGGTGCCACAGGGTTCTGTCTTGGGCCCAGTCTTATTCAACATCTTTATCAATGACTTGGATGATGGGCTTGAGGGCATCCTGATCAAGTTTGCAGATGACACCAAATTGGGAGGGGTGGCTAATACCCCAGAGGACAGGATCACACTTCAAAATGACATTAACAGATTAGAGAACTGGGCTAAGGCAAACAAGATGAATTTTAACAGGGAGAAATGTAAAGTACTACACTTGGGCAAAAGAAATGAAAGGCACAAATACAGGATGGGTGACACCTGGCTTGAGAGCAGTACAAGTGAAAAGGATCTAGGAGTCTTGGTAGACCACAAACTTGACATGAGTCAACAGTGTGATGCAGCAGCTAAAAAAGCCAATGCAATTCTGGGTTGCATCAATAGGAGTATAGCATCTAGATCAAGGGAAGTAATAGTACCACTGTATTCAGCTCTGGTCAGACCTCACCTGGAATACTGTGTCCAGTTCTGGGCACCACAGTTCAAGAAGGATACTGACAAACTGGAACATGTCCAGAGGAGGGCAACCAAAATGGTCAAAGGCCTGGAAACGATGCATTATGAGGAACGGCTTAGGGAGCTGGGTATGTTTAGCCTGGAGAAGAGAAGGTTAAGGGGTGATATGATAGCCATGTTCAAATATATAAAAGGATGTCATATAGAGGAGGGAGAAAGGTTGTTTTCTGCTGCTCCAGAGAAGCGGACACGGAGCAATGGATTCAAACTGCAAGAAATAAGATTCCACCTAAACATTAGGAAGAACTTCCTGACAGTAAGAGCTTTTTGACAGTGGAATTTGCTGCCAAGGAGTGTGGTGGAGTCTCCTTCTTTGGAGGTCTTTAAGCAGAGGCTTGACAGCTACCTGTCAGGAATGCTTTGATGGTGTTTCCTGCTTGGCAGGGGGTTGGACTGGATGGCCCTTGTGGTCTCTTCCAACTCTATGATTCTATGATTCTATGTATGTGAAACACTGAATATTCAGAGTTATATAAATGTGGAATATTATTACTCTTAACACATTCACAGCACAATCCTATACATAATTATTGAGAATTAAGCCAAGGGTACTTACTCCCAGGTAAGCATGAAGAGCCCCTCTTACCTAACCCCACTTAACTGGAATTAAGTGCCACTGAATTCCCATAAAACTTCTGAGCAGACATGGTTAGGGTTGCAATGTCAGTAAAGGTAAATGCATGGTTAGACAGAAGGAACTGCTTACTCTCAAGCAAAGGAACGCAGGATTGCAGTGACTGGTAAAAATGCACAGGATCGGCCTGCGGGGAGGCGATTAAACACTTTTACAAAGCTTCCCCAATGCCAGAATCAAATGTTTGGCATCCAGTTGACATCTATGCCAGGTGCATTTCACTTCAAAATGACAAGAAGGATTTGCAGGGGAGACGCGGGGTGGGGCAAGGGTCAGTAAAGAGCTGATTCACTTTGGCCAGGTTCTTCACTTTTGCCAGGCCAGGTTCTTCTCTGGACTTCCTCAGGTTAGTTCCTCGGTGGGGTTTGGGGCTGCAGTGCGCCGTGCTTTGCCTCTTGCAGGCGGTGGGATGGGGGCCCTCTTCCCGGCAGCAGAGGCCTCAGCGCTGCCCCGCAGCCGGCTGCTGGCAAGGCCTCTATTCGTATCTAGAGGAAAGTTTGTAAGTTGAAGCACCTACTGAAGGCCGTAACTGGAATCACACGTAAGTAGAGCCATACGTAAGTCGAGGTTCCACTGCATTCCCATGGGAAAGGAAAGGAAAGGAAAGGAAAGGAAAGGAAAGGAAAGGAAAGGAAAGGAAAGGAAAGGAAAGGAAAGGAAAGCTTAGCTTTCTAGCAAGAGTGAGGGTGGCATCTAGTGGTCCAGAAATAAAATCCACCTCGCCATCTCCAGGTAGCCTTTTGGATAGTTGCTTTGAAGAAGCATTCCATTTTTAAAAATTATGTCAGTATATTATCCAAATGAGTAATATAATAAAGAAATCAGGGTTTCTTTCTCTGAAAAAGCTTCTTTAGCCTTCAGGCAGAATACAGCTTATGAAAAAGAACTAGTAGAAGCTGTGAAATGGAGCCCTTTAGAAGGATTTTGCCATTGATGTTATTGTTAGAGGTAGTAGGTGGGGAAATAGCAATTTCCAGGCAAAAATTATGCAATTGCATAATTGCATAACGAACTTCTGCAAATATAAGGCAGAACCTAGGGAACCTCAACCCTGGGGGCCAAATGTACTCCCCCCCCCCGGCCTCTCTATTGGCCGATCCAAACTTCTGCTTGTTTCACCCAGGGAAACCTGCTCTTTGGTGCTGAAATGCTGCAAATGTCAATCGGATTTTCTGTAGATTGATGTTTCCTCTCATTTAGCAGAAAAGAGCGGGTTTTCCCTGGGAAAGTCGCATGACAAGCGGAAAACCACTTGGACCCAGTGGCTAGGAAGGGGGGTGTAGGCCGCCCCGGGTGTCATCACTGAGGAGGGTGACAAAAAACAACTCCCGCACCCAGCGCCCGCCCCTTCCTAGGCACTGCAGGAGGAGCGCTCTCCCCTCGAGTGATTTCCAGAAACCAGAAGCCTTGCTGCCTCCAACTTTGCTGGCTAGTGGCCTTCGACAGCAGCCCTCTCCTCCAGGAATCTGCCTGAGCTGCTGCTCCTCCTCTCCGTCTTCCTCGCCTGCTCACTTGGCACAGTAAATCTCCGCCGAGGAAAGCCCTGCGCGGCCAGCCGGGCAGAGAGCGAGGCTCCCCCTGGAGACCAGGAGGGGCGGCGGGGATCTTCCTGCCAGGTTTCAGCCGCCTGGAAGATTTCCAAGACTTGTTCGGGTTGAAATGGGCTGAGACGGCTTGGGACGGGTTTTGTTTCTGGTGTTGACGGGGGCGGGGTGGGAGCGAGTGAGTTAATACTTTTTGCTGGATCTGTGTCTGGGTTGCTCTGGGTTTTATGGTGGAAGCCGCCTTTGGAGGCTCGTGGCCCTAAAAAGTGGCTTTTGAATCTCTGCAATAAGCCAGAAACTCACCATCCGGCCCCATTTCTTTCTTTTTTAAAAAATATTTTTTATTGATATTCTTTCTTACAACAAACATCCATCATCATGACTAAGCATTCCTTTTCCGACCCCCCCCCCCCCCCGTGGACTTCCCTCAGCTTCCCTTTCTGGTTTGTTACATCAAATAGTACAATCTGCTGTTTGTATTTAATACTATGTTGTCCCATGTTATACTTCTTGTTCTCTTTAAATAAAGTTGTAAATGTTTATTTAAATCCTGCCAGTGAGTTCATGGTTTTTTTTGTTTCTGCAAATATGTTATAAAAGGTTCCCATTCTTTTTCAAAGTCACTATTGTCCTTTTCATGCAGCTTGTCCATTAATTTTGCTAACTCTGCATAGTTCATCAACTTTTCTTGCCATTGTTCTTTAGACGGTACTTCTCCAATCTTCCAATTTTCTGCTATTAAAATTCTTGCTGCTGTTGTAGCATACATAAATAATGTCCGTTTTTCTTTTGGCAGCTCTTCTCCTAAAATACCCAACAAAAAGGCTTCTGGTTTTTTAACAAATGTTATTGTAAACATTTTTTTTCAATTCACTGTATATCATTTCCCATTTTTTTATTAATCGTGCAATCCCACCACATATGGTAAAATGTACCTTCCCCTTATTTACATCTCCAACAGTTCTTTTGTTCTGTTTTATACATTTTTGCCAATTTTACTGGTGTGGTGTAATCCGGCCCCTTTTATTCCCCTCTCCATAAGCGGGCTGCATTCCTCTCGCCACCATCAGCATATGTCCAACCACAGTCCAGCTGCTGGCTCCTATAGTAGGGAGCAAGAGCAATGGGGGGAGGGCTCAGGGAATTGAGGGGGAAGAGTTTGGAGATCCACACTTAGGTGAGCATGAAGGCAGAGGCGTAGCCAGGTCAGGCAGGAGGCAGTGGGCGTCACACTGTGCCTGCAGCAAGCCTGAGGGGAGGTAGCGGGCGGACTGCCTGCAAGCTCCGTGCTGCTTTTTCAAGCAGAGTGGGGCCTGTGTCTGCCCACTGCCTCAGCCGCCCTACAGCTGGGGGGGGGGAGGCTGCAGAGAGGCTCCACACAGCACGCCCTGCTTTGGCTTGCCCTGCCCCCATGGGTGGCTTGCTCCCCATGCAGGGCGCGTGTGCCGCCTGGGGCACCTGAGCAGCTAGCTACGCTGCTGCTTAGACCCATGTTTTGCAGGCATGGGATAGCGAATGTGTGGATGAACCCTGTGTGTCCTTCCAAACCCTTCGCAGGCTGCCCCTCCTCTCCCAGACCAGACCCTCTCTAGCTCTGCTCCATCCCCTCCTTGAGTGCTTTGGCCAGGCTGAAATGTGTCCCAGAACCATGATAGTGATGATAATAAAACTCAACTTATGTGATTGATTGATTTATTTATTCATTAAATCTATATCCCATCCTTCCTCCTAAAGGCATCCAGGGTAGAAAACACCAAGCAGCAAAGTAATAAAAATAATAAAAACATATTTAAAAGAGTTCCAATACAGATGCAGACTGGGAAAGATCTCTCTTGGACACACTTCTTGGAACAACGCCTGTTGCTTGCCTAGATGGGGGTGTGAGCAGAAACCTCTGACTTTTGCATGTCTGGTAAGTAGCCTGTTCTCTAAAGGGAAGAGTCACAACAATTACTGGTACCTCAACCACATCTGCCTCTGGCCCTGCCCACCCCTGAGATGCTGTCCCCATGGGCATGTGAACCTGACAAGTGCACTGTGGCACCACCGGGTTGGAGTTCACCCCGTGCACTTGTCAAGGCCAAAGAACATCCCAAAGGACCCAACATCAGGGCAGTGTAGGGTGGCATTTGCCCCACCAGATCTTAACTTGTCTTTCCTGTCCAAACTGAAAGCCAACTAAACCAGTCCAGAACACCAGTCCAAAAACAGGAATCCCAGCAGTATGGAGTGAGCAAAATAAGAGGAGTGAGTCCCCAGGCCAACTGGGGGCTTCTGAAAAACAACAACCCTTATTTAGTCCCCAAGCAGGCAATTAGCAAAACTCATGCTGCACAGTAGGGTGTAAAGGAAGGGTGGAGCATTTGAGGTGGATCCACACCTGGAAGGCCACAGGTTCTTGAGGGAGGCATGCACACCATACAGTACATTAAAAGCACCATGATACCACTTTAAACAGTCTTGGCTTCACCCCCAAGAATTCTGGGAGCTGTAGTTTATTAAGGGCACTGGGTGTTGTTATGATAGGGTTGCCAACTTTCTGTGGGCAATCTTCCAAAAGCTCAACATCTTTCCCCCAAAAAGCTCAAAAACCTTTTGTGTCCAGTTTATGGCAACCCTATGTTATGAGATTCCCCTATTAGGTCTCTGGGGCTACAATTCCCAGAGTGGTTTAACAATCAATCCCTCTTCACAGGGAATTCTGAAACTGTAGCTCTGTGAGCCAAAACAGGGATCTCCTAGCATCTCTCAGCAACCCGAATTCTTTGGGGGAAGCCAAGACTGTTTGTGGCCTATCCCTGACTGAAGCTGAGAGATCAAGGACACTCATCCATGGCCACGGGCTTTATAGTTAGTGTGGATGCAGACATCAAGCCAGAATTTCCACATCCGCCGTAGCTAACATTCGATCCGCTACACTACTCAATATCTCTCTTTCTTTGGCACAGCATAAATTGCTTGCACGTTCTCTCCAGGTTGCATTCCAGGATCAGATTTGCTCTCTGGCAAAGAATAGAGACTATCTGGGTTCACACCAGGACTCATGGCGAGTGAATACACAACTTCATTCCCATCTATGTCATTGCGGCTGGAAACGGCATATGGGGAGCCTGTAAGGGGAAAGGGGGAAAAGACTCAGGTGAGTTTTCAATCCTATCCCACAAAGTTATATCAAGGGATTTTTAAGATGGAAAGTTCAACTATCTTATTTTTAAAGGGGGACCTGAAAATAATGATGCACCACTTTAGAACCCAGGTGGTGCTGTGGGTTAAACCAGAGAGCCTAGGGCTTGCTGATCAGAAGGTCGGCGGTTCGAATCCCTGCGACGGGGTGAGCTCCTGTTGTTCGGTCCCAGCTCCTGCCCACCTAGCAGTTCGAAAGCACGTCAAAGTGCAAGTAGATAAATAGGTACCGCTCTGGCGGGAAGGTAACCGGCGTTTCCGTGCGCTGCTCTGGTTCGCCAGAAGCGGCTTAGTCATGCTGGCCACATGACCCGGAAACTGTACGCTGGCTCCCTTGGCCAATAATGCGAGATGAGCGCAGCAACCCCAGAGTCGGTCATGACTGGACCTAATGGTCAGGGGTCCCTTTACCTTTACCTATGCACCTACAACTAACGTGGCAAAGTCCTTTCTAAATTCTACCACTTTATACTAAAAGTAAGCAAATGTTTTTGTATGTTATTTTATTTTATTTTCCTATTTATTTTATATTTCATTTTAATTTTATTTAATTTCATCCAAGGATCATAGGGCAGTTTACAATATATTTCTTTTCCAGTGTTACTTACATAAAATTTCTGTGTTGAATGAATTGGATAAATAATAAAAATAATAATGCGAGTCCTACTCAGCATAGCCCCAGGAAACTGAATAAACCTAAGTTAGTCATGCTCATTAACTTCAGCAGGTCTACTCTAAGTAGGACAAGCACTAGATACTACCCTATGTACTGTTTGTTGTGTTCTTTGTGATGTTGTTGATCTATGTCTGCTGTTGTGTGTTTTTTAAAAATAAAAAGAGTTGTGTGGATTCCCTGCACATAGAAACCGAGCACATCAGGGGGAAATGTCCTAGCCAAATGCTCTCCTTGTGAGTCAGCTTTCTCTATGCATGGATCTGTTATTAGCCTGGCCAGCATGCAGAAATATGAACCCTGACATGATTCAGCTACAATGATTCAGTCCAGGACGTCCTTGACCCAGCATTCAGTTAAGCTATTCTGGAGAAGAACTGATTGAAAGTTTATTAGAATCAATAAGGGTGTACTGCAATATAATGATGTTGTGTAGCCTTGTCTCCTGTTCCTGGTTCAGGATTCTGGTTACTCAGTAGTACCATCCTTCAGGATATTGTATGTTCTTGTATGTTTCACCGCCTGAATTTAATATGTGAAATGCCCTCGATCAGGTGTGGGGAACCTTTGGCCCTCCAAATGTTGTTGACCTACAACTCCCACCTACAACGCTCCCGAAGGGGAGAGAGACTTTCTGCAGGCAATGGCTTTTCCAACCTGCCTTTCCCCACCCTCTAGCCCCCCCACCCCGCCTTTCCCAGACCATGGCTTTGAGAACAGCAGAAGCAGCTGGGGTGGGATGGGTTGTGTGTCCTTGTTTCTCAAAGATTTTGTGTGTTTTGTGGTATTTTATGCATTATGGTTTGATGTTATTTTTATTGATTATAGATTAGTAATTCTTTATTGTAATGAATGTAAACTGTTTAATTATTATATTTGATTTTGCTGGTTACCATTGAATTCTAGTGGATTGTTGAATTTTGCTTTATTTGATGTAGGTTGTTTATTTTAAATACATTGTGACTTTTTATATAGGATCAGATTGTTACTATTAATGTTTGGTGTTTTATTATTATAATTATATGTGTTGGGAACCACCTAGAGTGGCTGGGGCAAGTCAGCCAGATGGGCAGGGTATAAATAAAAAAATATTATATAATATCATTATCATCAACATCCTTGGCCATTGGCCCTGCTTGCTGGGGCAGATGGGAGTTTAGTTCGGCAACATCTGGAGGTGCAAAACATCTGTCCCAGATGCACAGCCAGAAAGTGCAGACCAGCACAGCCTGTCATTTCCAATGCCTGCACACAACATGCCTTTGACACCATCAGCCATAACCAGGGGCGGAGGAAGCCTCCTTGCCACCCGGGGCAGCGAACGGAGGCTTTCCCCTAGAGGCGGGGCATCGTCACGACGGAGTGCTCATGCGTGAAACACCGCGCATGCGCACTCCGTCGCCGGGCCACTGCTGCTCCCGCGGCACCCTTGTGGGGCGCCGCACCAAAAGCAGCAGCGGTGGCCCCCCCATGAGCCACCGCACGCGATCGTCGGCTCGTGGGGGTGCCCCGCCGCTGCTGCTTTTGGTGCGGCGCCTCGTAAGGGTGCCGCGGGAGCGGTGGCGGCATGGGCGGGCGAGCCCCGCGTAGGGCGGGGCCAGCCCAAGTGTCACCTCCTCCTCCCGTGGAACCCGGGGCATCCCCCTGCCCCCCCCTTGTGATGCCATTGACCATAACATCCTTCTGGACCGTCTAGAGGAGCTGGGAGCTGGGGTCAGTGTTATACAGTGGTTCTGCTCTTTCAAATCAGAACCAGTGAAGGCAGTGAAGGTCCTGTGTGAGTGTCTGGAGGCGGTTGGAGGATGGATGGCAGCTAACAGATTGAGATTGAATCCTAACAAGACAGGGGGGGCGGGGGCAGGTGTGGAGGACTCCCTGGTCCTGAATGGGGCAACTATGCCCCTGAAGAAGCAGGTGTGCAGCCTGGGAGTCATTTTGGACTCACAGCTGTAAATGGAGGTGCAGGTTAATTCTGTGTCCAGGGCAGCTGTCTACCAGCTCCATCTGGTACACAGGCTGAGACCCTACCTGCCCGCAGACTGTCTCAAACCAGATTGGTGCATGGCCTGGTTATCTCCCGCTTGGACTACTGCAATGCGCTCTACGTGGGGCTGCCTTTGAAGGTGACCTGGAAACTACAACTAATTCAGAATGCGGCAGCCAGACTGGTGACTGGGAGTGGCCACCAAGACCACATAACACCAGTCTTGAAAGACCTACATTGGCTCCCAGTACATTTCCGAGCACAATTCAAAGTGTTGGTGTTGACCTTTGAAGCCCTAAACAGCCTCAGCCCAGTATACCTGAAGGAGCGTCTCCACCCCCATCGTTCAGCCCGGACACTGAGGTCCAGCTGCGAGGGCCTTCTGGCGGTTGCCTCACTGCGAGAAGCCAAGTTTCAGGGAACCAGACAGAAGGCCTTCTCGGTAGTGGCACCCGCCCTGTGGAACGCCCTCCCATCGGATGTCAAGGAAATAAACAACCATCTGAAGTTTAGAAGACATCTGAAGGCAGCCCGGTTTAGGGAAGGTTTTAATGACTGATGTTTTAATGTATTTGTAATCTTTGTTGGAAGCCGCCCAGAGTAGCTGGGGAAACCCAGCCAGATGGGCAGGATACAAATAATATGTTGTTGTTGTTGTTTTGTTGTTATTGTTATTGTTATTGTTGTTGTTGTTGTTGTTATTTATTTTATTATGTTGAACCTCTGCTAGAGCTTTCTCTGCTGCTCCAAACTGAAATGGCCACTGTCATTCCTGAGGGCCTCTTAAGCATTTTTATTACCCCAGTGCAGTTTGGAAATATGGCTGACCCTCAAAGAAAAGCAAAGAGTCCCCCACCGAATGAGATGTGAATGAAGCTCTAGAATCCCAAGGTGGTAAAATGAACCACCACCTTACCATTGCAGGCAGCCATTTCAGACAGCAGCTGAGAGATCATATTTGTGAATGTTTCCCTGCATCTAGACAACTAGCATAGCAGGGAGCAGGGGTGCCAACTTGAATAAAATATGGGGGGGCAGGAAAGCCCTACCTTGCATAATCAATCACATGGCGCAGCACGCACGCACCATTTAAATGGCAATACCCATCAACTGGGGGGAAGCCTCTTCAAATATTTTTGGGAGGGTGAAGGGACATTGACCCCTAGGAGTTGGCTCCTATGGCAGGAAGTGCACCTTTCTCTTCAACAAGCAAGATTTTTTCTTGTATGGCGTCTTTGCATTCAGGCGACCTGGTCTCCTTTCCTAACCTGCTCAAGTTCTTTGCAGAATTTTAATTGCATGAATGGTAACTATCTGAATTCACACTTAATGATTCATGTCCACTAAATGTGACACGCGTAACATCCTCTAAGGAATATGTGTTGGATGGTTGCCTATATCTCTTACATGAGACACCACTTATAACATTGTTGAAAAGGGGGCTTGTGCTTACAGTCTTCTTCCATTTCAGTTGTGGTCTGATCCCTAAATAGAAGAGATAAATTTAGAGTCATTTTATGGTCTGGAAGGGAGAGAAGCACCAGCAGAATTCTTTATACTGTTTGACATGTAGTACCTTTGATGCGATTCATATGCCTTTCCTGTCAAACAAAAAATATATGCATTATGAAGTAGCAGTTTAAAATGCTTTTGCAAATCACACAGTCACCTTTGATTCCACCTTATAATATGTTCTTCTTTCATTACCTTTAGACTTTTTCTTCCAGCAAAGGAACAATATTATCCCACTAATCAGAACAATTCCTCCTACCACTCCCAGTGAGATCTGTAGCTCTTTTGTAAAAGTAGACCCTGAAAAGAGATCCCAAATATGGTATCAGGAGGAGGGAAAGCAACATGCCAGCCTCAGGCTAATTTTATTGTTTCCAAATTGCTTAAACATTCCTCAAAGTTTTGTGAGGATAATGGATGGCAAACATTGATCTGCTGATATGATCATACAAGCCAAAATCCTGTCAGTATTTTCTCGGGCTTAGAGTTTTGGGGGTTATGGGGAGTGGAATTCAATGTTAGTCCTACTCAAAGAAGACCCTGTCCCCTGTCAAACAGCTCTTCGTGTCAGAAAGTTCTTCCTGGTCTTTAGTCAGAATCTCTTTTCTGCATGCCCAGGCACCCCAAGCCCACTTTGCCTGACTCACAGAGAAGAACCAGACAGAACAGCACTGCTTTGAGTCAAATCAGGCCACCCCTCTATCGATGGCAGATGTCAGAGGTTTGACATAGGCATTAGACACAACCATCAACATCCAGCCACCTGCTGGAAGTAGCCTTTTGGGAGGTCAACCCGATGGTGAGGAGGTCCTGTGAGGAACGCCCATCAAGTAGGAACGCCCTATGGGATCGCCACCTGGAGGAGTGCTATGGCCCCTGCCTGGATGTCTGGACAGAAGCAACTTCTCCCAAATCCTTTTACTCCTTCCAGTGCATTTTTCTGGGGGTACCCAAAGGTAAGCAGAACCAGCACCTTTTTCCCCCTTCAAATGTTAAAAGTGTGGCACTCACTGTAACAACTTCATGGTGAACACCAGCACCTCCCCCCCCCCAAAAAAAAGCATTGTCTGTTTTGGGTTCACGCCAGTCAAGAAAACTTCTGCAGCAACTGTCCCACACAAGCCCATTGAAGGTAAGTGGAGTTGTAATTTGAATCAATTGATTTGGGGCCTCCCCTCGAAAGCAGGAGGAAACCAGCTTCCTCCCTCTTCCATGTGACAGCCCTGCAGATATTGGAAGATTATATCTCCTCTCAGTCTCCTCTTTTCTAGGCTAAACATACCCAGCTCCTTCAACCATTCCTCATCAGACTTAGTTTCCAGACCCTTGATCATCTCGGTCACCCTCCTCTGCTCACCTTCCAGCTTGTCAACATCCTTCTTAAATTGTGGTGCCCAGAACTGAACGCAGGATTCCAGGTGTGGCCTGACCAAGGCAGAACAGAGTGGTCCTATGACTTCCTTTGATCTGGACACTAGACTTCTGTTGATGCAGCCTAGAATAGTGTTAGCTTTTTTAGCTGCTGCATCACACTCATGTTGACTCATGTTCAGCTTGTGGTCCACCAAGATCCCAAGATCTTTTTCACATATATTGCTAGTAAGCCAGGTGTCTCCCATTTTGTATTTGTGCATCTGGTTCTTCCTGCCTAAGTGCAGAGCTTTACATTTGTATTAATTTCACTGTTTCAGGAAGGGTAAACTAGAAAGTTTTGAACTGATTGGTTTTCCCCACCCCTCGTGGCAGAGCCCAATTTGAGGGCAGATGACAGTCATCCGTCCCCCACAAGGGTTTCTCTGAGAGTTCCCCAAATGTCTTGAGTGGTGAGGGAAGGGCTTCAGGGTGCCTGCCCCCTTCCTGCCTGAGCCCCCAGTCAATGAGGAGAGTTTCTGATCATCCAACACTCAACTGAAGCAAGAGAACACATTTAAAAATCATTTCTAAACTCACTTTCACTGTTGTCTTTTCGCACTTGTACAGACACATTATTTACAATCTTCCACACATGTCTGTTGGTGTAAACAGCAACCAGGCAGAAATACACTCCAGTGTCTGAAGTGGTGGTGTTGAAAATTGTCAGGGAATGACTTTGATTTCTGTCAAGCGGGACACTGAAATTATTGACCTGTCTCTTTTTTTTCTTGGTGCCAACACAGCAGTTTAGATTATTAGAAAAAGAGTGGTCTTCATTTGAAACAGAAGCAAGGCATCTCCTTTCAAATGTTTCCTTAATCCAATACAAAGTAAATATGTCTTTGGCACCAGTCAAATCAAATTCACAAGGAAGACTGAAGTTCTGTTCTCCTTCAACAACCACTAATTCTTTTGATTCCATGTTACTCTCTGCAATGCAAAATGGCACAGTCACATGAGAGTATAATCATGACATTTTTTTCATACAATTTGCTAGAAATGTGCAAAAGCTTCCCCTTGGTTCTTTCTGGCATTTGTACCTCACTGAAAACTAACATTGCATATTCAAGTCCCTGACCCTCAAGCAAAATGGGCAAAGTTTGAGAAGGGAGAGCTTTCCAATACTTTTGCTTCCGATGGTGAATTTTGACCTGTGCATTATTGCAGCTTAAAGGCAGCTATTCTGCATGGATCTGATTGAACTGGTTTGCATTCTGTCTCCCTATCAAGCTAGCTATGGTATCCTACTAATCCTATCAAGAATTGGCTCACTGAAATTCATGGACCTATGTGAGCTGTGCCCATTAACTTCAATGGGTCTAATCTGCGTAGGACTAAGATGGCAGATTTCTCGCCTTTTCTCTTTTTAAAAAAAGGTATTTCATTTATTTTGACTCTTAGAGTTATCCTCAGTTGGAAGCACATCATTTTTGCTTTTGCTGTGAATTTCATGGCTGTTCCCTGCATTCCCACTAGCAAACATAAATGGGAATGGTTCTAAAAGAGAAATTATGTTCTTAGCTCAGGGGCAGAGAGCAAGAGAGAACCCTCTCTGAACCCCTGGAGTCAGTGCAGATAATCCTTAGCTAACTCCGTATGGCAGACTTCCTGTGTTCCTATTTCTTTTTCCAGTGCACCTGTTACTCTTATGCTTCCTGAATTCACCTCAAAATGCCATGCTGTCTTTTAATGCACTCACCTGCAGTGTTGCTTATTATTGCTACAATGAAGAAGTTGAAATTCCTGCAGTGGTCCTCCATATTAATAAGTGGGTGTGGATCTGGCGCATTGCTACCTGACAGGGCTTTGCATGCAAATATTCCACCACCTGGGAAAGCAGCAATGGAGACATTGCTTTGTGTACAGTTTAGATCTCTGCTTGTGGGGTTCTTTCCTGCTGGGCACTGAGAACTTGGGTCACAAGGCATTGGCTCAAATTGGACCAAGGAGGAGCAGTCTTTCCCCAGCCACCATCTTGATTCCTTCTGCTCGGCTGATGTGTTGCTGCAGCTCAGCCAGTGATTTTCATTTTCATAAAGATTAATGAAGGTTGCGCCTGTAGGGGGAGGAAAGTGTTCATGGCTCGTATTTGTAGGATCTTGCACTTCAGGGCAAAATAATTCCCTGAACCTTTGGAAGCTATAATGTGGTCCCTCACCTGAATGTATCTATGCTAGTATATATATTTTCAGTGTTACACCATTTTAACTGCCATCAGCTCCCCAAACTAATATAGAGTTGGAGAGTGGCTGACAGAGCCTAAGAAAAGCCCTTCTGGATCAGCCCAAAGGCTCTTCTACTCCAGCATCCTGCCCTCAATGGGGCCAACCAGATGCCTATCCTATGGGGAGCCCCCAATGGGACCTGACGGCAAAACTCCCTTGCGAGAGCCTGGCTGCCTCTGGCACCAGAGGTGGTATATAACCACTCAAGCTAGCAGCCATTCAGAACCTTATCTTCCATGAATTTGTCTAAAGCCATCTAAATGGGTGGCTGTCACTCTTTCCTGTGAAGGCATATTTCATAATTTAAGTAAATGCCTTGCAAGATAGTTCTTCCTTTGGGTCACTGGGAATCTTACCCCCTTTGGATTTCTTGGATGACCAACAAAGGGGGAGAAAAATGGGCCTCTGTCCGTTTTCTCTACATCATGCAGACTTTTAGACACCTCTGCCATGCTTAAGGATGTAGGGCGGCTATTGGCTATGACAAAATTACAGAACTTAAACAATCAATTATATGTAAATTACATTATTCCAACATATTAATATTAATGCAATGCAAATGGGCGCAGGGAAACTGTAATCAGTTGCATATGATTTGGAGATTGAAAAAACAGCAACAGCACCAAATACTGATTGCATTTGCTAGACTGATTTCCATTCCAGGCATGGAAGAAGGAAGCAAACATCAGCAATTTCTGCCATTGTTTCCATTTTCTCCAGATGTCTCCTACACCCCTCATTATGTTCCCCTCACCTGCCATTTTCCCAAAATGAAATAAAATTTCCCCTCCAGCCCATTGATTGTTTTACTTATTGCTTATTTATTTCATAAAATGTATACATGGCCCAATTGTGAACAACCTTGAAGCAGTTTATGAAATGAATAAAACAGTAAAATCATTAGTAAAAACAATTAAAACATTCATAAAATTAAAACCAGCAATAAACTAAAAACACATCAGCAGTTGAGATATTGGGGTAGGCTTGTCTAAACCAAGATGCTTTAAGCACGCATTGAAAACAGCGCAGTCAAGGCATCTGCCTGACATCAATAGGCAAGGAGTTCTGATGTATAGGTGCCACCACATTAAAATGTCCACTTCCTGGAGATGTGGAAAGGGTTATGATGTGGCGCCTGTAACAGTGCCAGCTCTCCAGATGGAAGCGGCTGAGTGGCTGTATATGGGGCCAGGCCATCTTGCAGGTAAACTGGCCCCGAGTTGTTAAGGGTTCAGTGGTTTAATAGGAGCACTGTGGAATTGACTTGGGAGCAAATCGACATCCAGTGCAGATCTCTAAAGACACGTGTTGTGTGCTGCAAACGCCTCACTCCTGCCAGCAACTGTGCTGCAACATTCTTCACAAACTGCAGCTTCTGGATCAAGTTCAAGGGAAGCGGTTTTAGTTGCCCATTACTGGGTGGGCCACCTGACCCAACCTCCCAAATCCAGAGCTGGAAGAATCGCCAGAGATGCCTGCCCAGCTTCCAATTGAAGGCCTTCAGCCAGCGAGAGCCCACTGCCATCCCTCTAGGTCTTTGCTTCCATTCTAAGGTTACTCTTCCAATCAAGCAGGTTCAACTCAGATCTACACCCCCCCCCACACACACCCCCCCATCATTTAAAGTCCTTTAATCTACACTTGCCCTCTGAAGCACCAAACATGTCTTTGCCCTCTTCCATGTGTCAGCCAGTCAGATATCTATCTGACAGTGTGTCCTCATGCCCCTCTCAGTCTCCACTTCTCTGGGGCTAAATGCAGCGAATTCTTTCAACCTTTCCTCGCGGGAACCATTGAACAGATGGCCCCAGGTGGTGGTGAGCTCTTCTTGGTTAAAGGTTGCTATGCAGAGGCCGGCAGGCCACCGCTCCATGAGGCTGGAGCAGCGGCTTTCCTGCACTGGCAGCAGGGTTGGGCCAGATGTTATTTGAGGTCCCTCCCAATGGGATGATTCTGTGAATCTGTACCCTCAGCCTCTCACATTCACTCTCATGGTGAAAAAGGAAGGATGGTTAAGACAGTTGCAGCCTGTGGTGCAGATTCACATTTCATTTTTACTATTACCAACAAAAGGCTGTTTCAGGCACTGCCCCAAATTGAACATCTCCCATCTGCTCTGAGGAGCCCAAAATTGGCTTTGCAGGAGCGCCAGGGGCTCTCCATGACTTCACAACAGTTTTAAAGAAAAGGGAAGTTGTGGCAGCGGCTCCTCTGCCTGGCGTGGTCCTTGGCAGACTGTCCTTCACCATTCCTCTCCTTAAGAAACCAACAGGAGCAGAGACCGTGAGATCTCTTTGTAGGACACGTACCTGAAATTTCCCTGAGGAAAAGAAGAATCAGCATGAAAAACATAATCCTGAAATGGAAAACGGAAAAAAGGCAAATGGTCTTGTCGCCTTAAGTTCTCTTCGCATGAGAAAGAAAAGAGAAGCAGAAGAAGACACAGCTGACAGGAAGCAACTTGCAAGTGCAGCAGGAAGTGAGCACGGGGGGGGGGGCGGGGGGGACACAGATTGTTTCTTTTACACACATAAATTTATGTATATATGTATGTATGTATGTATGTATGTATGTATGCAAGTATTATATGTTTTTTCATATTATATGTTATATGCTAATATGTTATACTATGTTCCATTTAATGTTTTGTTCGTTTTTGTGATATATTTTCTTTTTGTCTAATATGTATTTTTTTCAAAAAAAAATCCAATAAAGTTTATTTAAAAAATAAATAAATAGATGTGGTCTAAATGACTGTAGCTCCATTAACCCCCCCCCCAACCACGTCCCAAGCCCTGTCTTGCTGCCCAGTCCTGCTCCTTCCCCACCCCCACCCCCCTCGGCCTCAACAGGGAGCTGGAGGGAGCCCTCATTGGGCTGCCAGAAAGCTCTGTCACCAGCCAGCCCTTCCTGGAAGTATCAGGGGCTGTTTGCCTTCATATCATGTGCTCTAATACTTCCTCTCGAATTGCATTCATTCCCTTGCCCCCGCCCCCACCCCCTTGAACTATCTTTCACTTTAGTCCTCACCTGAGAAAACCTAGTAGACCTTCGCTGCAGCGAGTGAAAATGAGTGAACTTGAAGGTTGATTGGCCACGGTTTCAAGATCCATAAATGGAGCAGCTCAGGGGTCAGCAACCTTTTTCAGCAGTGGGCTGGTCCACTGTCCCTCAGACTATGTGGGGGGGCGGACTATATTTTGGGGGGGGGGGGATGAACGAATTCCTATGCCCCACAAATAACACAGAGATGCATTTTAAATAAAAGGACACATTCTACTCATATAAAAACACGCTGATTCCCGGACCGTCCGTGGGCCGGATTGAGAAGGTGATTGGGCCGCATCCGGCCCATGGGCCTTAGGTTGCCTACCCCTGGACTAGCTCGTCGCATTCTGGGCCTCTGTGTGTATTACCCTGATCAGCCACTAGGTGGCAGAACAACATTTCCTTTGACATTCTAAATCTAATTTACTGTTGCTCAAAATAGGGAGAAGGGGCAGATTGCATAAAACGGGGTGTGTAGATTAGAACGGGAAAGCAAGATATACCTCGTGTTGGCACAGTGAGAGTCCTCACTGTGCATGGAAAGGAGTATAAAGCAGGAGCAGGGCTTGGACTGAACTCTAATTCATGTTAACTAATTCACTGAATTAATTCAGAAATCTTGGAATTGCATCTGAAAGTATTTCCTATAATTTCCAGCTGAACTTAATGTGAATTGAGTTCCTTCTGCTGTGCAACTCTGGGTGTTTTTCAATTCAGTTTGACTAAAGTTTCAGTTCAATAACCTACCGGGGGGGGGTGTCCCTTAGCTCTGTGCTCATTGCATTTACCATTTCTGCATGTCTGAAAAGTGATGCCTGCTGTTGAAACTTAAAGACCAAAATACTTGGAGGAGTTAAATACCGGTAATACCATTGTTAACATGACATGGGGGTGGGGGGTGTCTAGATGTTTTCTTAAGTATATTCTATACTTTAGCAGGCAGCTTGCAAAATTCTGAAGACAGCAGCTGGGTGGAGACATAGAGGACACATGGGCAAATTGTGAATTGTGAACAGAATTAATAGTTCCTTTTTGGAGGGGGTTGAACTTTCCAAGCAGTGACCAGCAATGGGGGATCTTAGGTCCAAGGGGTCAATATTGCCCTCCAAGCAGAGGCAACAAGTTCCACACAACATGGGGTGAGAGGGCGCTTGTCGCATGTGTGTGATGTTACGAGGCCCAGGGAGGCCCAGTGGGACCCTCAAGATTGGGGGGGGGGCTCAGCCTCATCCCCTCATGTTGCCAAGCCTGCCTCTCTACTTTACCTCTGGATAAGGAGGAAATTCTGGATTCAGGTAGGTAGCCGTGTTGGGTCTAATGCAGTAGAAATATATATAAAAAATTAAAAATAAAAATTGCCCAGTAGCACCTTAGAGACCAACTAAGTTTGTTCTTGGTATGAGCTTTCATGTGCATGCACACTTCTTCATCTCTCTTTCCTTTCCTGTGTGAAGAAAAATGAAGGGGTGAAGACCAGTACTTTTTTTCCTGGGGGGTACTCAAGGGTTCTCAGTACTAGCACCTCCCCCCCCCCCCGAGTTAAAAGTGTGGCACTTACTGTAACAACTTCATGGTGGGTACTGGCACCTTTTTTTCTGTAAAGAAAGTAAGCACTGGAGAAGATCATTTGCCTTTCCCCCCATTTGAGTATTATGTTTTTTGTGCTGATTCTTCCTTTCCTCAGCGACATCTCAGGGGCATCTCCTACAAAGAGATCTCACGGCCTTCATCCCTTTTGGTTTCTTAGAACTGTAAGGTCCTACCCAGGATCTCTCTGCTGGCCCAGAAGCAGAATTCCTACCCATTTTGCCATTGGAAAGAGTCCTTCTGGTGGCAGGAAGAGAACTCCACATCTAATGGCATTAATCGAGATTTGCCATGGCAAAGGTGATGGTGGTGATATGAAATGATGGACAACAGCTCCCACCATCCCTGCAGGACGTCCTGGAAGGTGGAGCCCACGAGCATCTGGAGGGCCAGGTGTTCCCCACCCTGATCCAGGGAAAGAGAGATGAACTTGTTCACCTCCAGGCAAAGCCTTCAGTGCCATACCCAGGAATCATGGACTCTATAGACTCTAAGCTGGTTTGAAAATATGTAAACCTTCAGCACTGCTCCCATTGTCTGAAATTTGGATATGCTGGTGGCTAGAGTATCCAATAGTCAGACAACAAATTGAAAACAGTAATGGCGGTTTGCATATTTTCCAGCTGGCTATATTCCTTCTAGCAGAGACCAATTTGCATTTTCCCTTTAGCAATTTACGCAGGGCCAAAGGAATTATTTGCATAATGTTCCACTATGATGCCTAACCTTGTAATGTAATAATTCAACCAACAGCAAGAGGTCTAAATATATCAAAATGCAGAGCTGGCAGCACAGAGGATCTGGACTTGCTTACTGGCTGCCAATCTTCATGCTTGTTTGCTTCTACATCCTGTTTCCAAGCATAGCTCTGAATTCATGAGGGACAGGTGTTTCTTCTTCTTTTAAAACCACCACCACATGACAACCAAAAGTTGGGTTTCACAATATTTTAATGAGAGCTCATGGGCTGTACAATGAGCATTACACATTCAATAAAATGACTGAATCCGCATCCATTTAGGTTTTTTTTAGCTATCTGCTTGTACCTTTTTCTGAAATATTAGGTTAGACTACTTAACTTCTTTCTAAACCTTGTGCATTTCAGGAAGCAGTCAAGAAAGAAGCTGCACCTGTCGGTGCCTTTCCTGGAGGTTCAGTTGCACAAAGAAAAGGCTGTCAAAACCAAGTTGAATGTGACAATCGTGTTATGGCCCTGATCACTATTTATTTCTCCCATTAATCAATCGCTTCACATGAGGCATCCCAAAGCAATTTGCAAAGCACTACAACATATATAGAACGATGGCATATATAAAAACAGTTGAAAAATTTGCATATATAATCAGTGCTTTTTTCGGGGGGGCGCAGGGGGACACATACCCCTAAACATTTTGTGAATCTAAGTTTGACCTCATGGAGGGGAAGTATTTCAATATGAGTAGGAAAATGAGAGTACCCCCAAACATTTTTTTAGAAAAAAAGCACTGTATAAAACGTGTGTGGGGGTGTGTTACAACAACACCTATGTAAGATCAATTCCAAACCTGTACAGGTAGCAACTGGGATAAAACCCTTGCTGAAAGAGGAAGGTTTTTGGCGCGCTGTAGGAGGACAATAGAGAAGGTGTCTGTCCGGCATGTGGTGGGAGGGAACTGCAAAGGGTGGGGGCCACCACACTCAGTTGCAGCATCATGTAGAACAGACTTCTTCCTGATACTATAGGACAGGGGTCAACAAGGTTTACCTCGCCTGGGCCGGTTCACTCCAGTGGAGATCCCTCCGTGGGCCAGATTGTGCATGTGTGTGAGCACGCACGCCCACGATTTCCGGAGTCTGTGCATGCGCAGACGCGATTTCCAGCGCTGTAAAACCGAGTCCCCGCACCGGTTTAGCACAGCATGCGGGGGCTCGCCGAGCAGGCGGCTTGGTTCGGGGGTGGCTCGTGGGCCAGTTAAATGACCCCCGCGGGCCGCTTGTGGCCCATGAGCCTTAGGTTGCCTACCCCTGCTATAGGATCTGCAAGATGCCTTCTCCAGCAGAGTGCAGAGATCGGTTGGGTATGCAGGGGGTGAGGCAGTCTCAATCCAGATGTTGCACCTGGTTTGGCCCTTTGCAGAAATTGCAGCTAATGGGGGAAGGGAGAGGAAGTTGATTGAGGGGGAATGTGCTGAAGGAAGGGTCAAAGCCCCCATTTCCTCATCATCGCTCACCTAATCAGATTAGTAGCCCCATGTTTCAAGGAGAAGGAAAGAAAAGTTACAGGTGATCCCCATCATGTTCTCCTTTTGCCCCAGTACACCTTTTACTTGAAAGAGGCTTCGTGGTACTCTGTGGCATTTATTTGCTTATTTGGATTATTTCTATCACTCTCTTCACCCACCTAAGCTTCCAGAGGAGGTTACAAGCAATCAGTTAACATAAGACAGTCCCAGCCAACAGGCTTACAATCTAGAAGGCACAACACAAAAGGAAAAAGGACCCGGGAGGGAAGAAGAAAACCAATCCCCAAAGTCAAATAAGTAGTTCTTATAATAAGTGGCTGAAATGGAAACAGTTTGGAGGTAGAAGCTGCCTGTCAGAGCTGGCCTTTTAGCAGTGCTGATGGCATGAGCCCCGCTTCCCATCTCTCCCACTGAAGCAGTTTGGGGCCCTTGCCTCTGGGGTGCCGTGCACAGACAGGGTCAGTCTGCAGTGCTGGGCCCACACTGCCTCATCTAATAAGAAAAGGAGCCAATAAGGAAAGAGTTAATGTTTTCCCTATTTTTAGCAGATTTGCAAATGAAGGAACACCATGCAAAAGTGTAACGGACTTTATTCAAATGCAGATACATTGCGTTTCCATTTTGAAGGGGGTGGGATGATCAGGAGAACAGAAAAGCTAATATACCTTTTCAAACTATCTGGATGTTTTGGCTACAATGGAGACAGAACTGAGCAGTGGTTGGGCTTTATATTTCCAGAGATGGGAAAATCAACCACTGTCTGCTCCATCACCCCAGCAGGCCTTGGGGTAACCTGAGACCTGCACAGCACCAAACCGAGCCTCATTGGAGCATGTGCTACAGCCTCCAACATTCCCACCTTGAGCCTGGCCAAATACAAACACTTTGCTTAGTGGCCTGCCAATTCCACACCCCCCCGCAGAAAAAGCCCTGTCTTTGCCATCCAGCCTGAGAAGGAGTTCTGGAGGACACAGAAGGATGTGTGCTACTTTGTGCACACTTTTAACAGCTGCGCAGAACGAGGGAAAGTGAGCAAGTTTTTTTCTCCTGTGCCTGCTGAAAGTGAGTTGAAATGCTTTCTCACACAGGCACGTTTTGCCAGTTTTCTAGACCTAGGAGGTGCATTTCAGGAGTGGGGTGCCAAAAAATGGCCCCTGGCAGTATGATGTTCCTCTTGGTGGCCACTAGTTGGCACTGTCTGAACACCTCTCCAAGTGTTACTACCGGTATATCAGGGTTGGCAAAACAACAGGCTGTGAGCCACACATGCACACTTGTGCACACTGGCGGAGGAAGAGGAGTGCGGGGGGAGCGCACCGCCCGTGGCAGCGCGATCCTGGTGGGGTGCCATCGCGGCTGCCCCTCCCCCCCGCGTTGGGCGCCACCACGCCCCCGCAGGCAGTATGTCACACCCCCAGGACGCGCATCACACCCCTGCGGGCAGCGCACCACGCCCCCGGGACGCACGCCAGCCCCGCCCCGCCTGCTCTCTACCCCTCCCCCCCTGGTGCCAGAGCATGAAGCTCTGCCACTGCTCGTACACACACACACACACACACACACACACACACGGTTTTTGTGGGTTGCCAAAGAAACCCTCAAAATTATATTTTAAAAAAAATTTTTTTGACTATTCCTGCTTTGACTCTATGATGTCAAAATGTTTTTGTGACAACCCTGCAGAGCCCCATCTGGTGTACTTTTTAAAAAATAGAATGAAAAATTGGTCATGCCCATGTTGGCATGTGGCCCCTGGAGGGTTGACCATGGCACAATGTGGCCCTTGGCCTGAAAAATGTTATCCACCCTAATATTGCTTGCTTGTTCTTTGTTTGCTTATTAAATTTACATCCCAGCCTTCTGCCCAATGGAGCCCTGGGCTGGCAATGACGAGTAACATAAACAATTCCAGTATGGATCTGGACTAGGAAAGATCCCAACTTTAAAGGCTTGCTGGAAGAGGAAGATCTTTGGTAGATGCTTAAAGGCACCTGCCTGATATTCACAGGGAGGGGATTCCCAAGGGGAGGAGCCACCACACAAAAGGCCCAATTCCGACATTGCATAGAGGGACCTCCTGAACAGACAGCATCTGCAGGAGATGCTCACTTGCAGCGCTCATTGATCAATTGGATATGCAGTATACGGGATGAGACGCTACTTCCCATTCCAAGTGATGCACACCCAAAGCCAACATCCTGACCTTAGCTCGGCAGCTGGTACGATTCTTTCCATTCTTTATGTAGATCCACCTTTAAATGAGAACAGAATCCAATTTCTCCCCGCATCCCTAATGGCTACAGCCATGAAGGCTGGGTTCTACCTCCCCTGTTGCAGCTGATATGCTTCAGTCATATCACAAGTCACAAGTCACAAGTGGGCCTTGTTAGTGCATTGGCCAGGATTTGGCATGGGGTCCATTGACGTTGATTGGATCACTAGGTTAACAAGAAGAGCTGCTGGACCTCTGCTAACAGTGAAGTGCAATGGTTAGAGTGTTGGACTGTGACCTGGGAGACCACTGGGTGACCTCAGGCCTACCTCACAGGGTTGTTGTTGAAATTAAATAAGGAGTAGGAGAGCTGTATGTGTCACCTGGAGTTCCTTGGAGAAAAAGGTGGGATGAAAATGCAACAAAATACAATAGCTAGAGGTTCAGGCTCTGTCAGACAATTTGAAAGTCACATGAGTTGCCCCAAAGTAAAGTTGCACGCCACTATATGGAGCTTGCTGAGCTGACCGGAAAACTTCGTGACCAGAGGGAGGAAGCGGTGGAAGAAGATTGGAAGAAATTTAAATTATATTTTAAAAAGTATTGTAAGATTAAAGAGTAGAAGTAAGCTGAAAGATAAGTGAGGCTGTGGAGTTAGAAAATAGATTTATGTTTTATAATTGTTTGAATAAATATTATGGACAATAGAAAAGAAGAGATGTTAAGGTAATTTAATGAAAAAGGTTTTTAATGAGGTTAAGAAATTACTAAAGATGATTTACAAGGTACGCAGGAAGAGAGGACAAGATGAAGTCAACCCATAATGATAAGAAAGAATGATAGGTTAAAAGGATTTATGTATGTTTTTATTTGTATTATTGTATGGTGTGTGTTTTTCTGTTTGATTGTTGTTTGTGTGTTTTATTGTATTAATTTGATAAAACCAATAAAAATTTATTGGGGGGAAATGGAGGAAGTCTTAATATCACAAATGCATCACCTAATGAACAATATAATGACAGAGGGGAAGACTCCAGAGTCATGGAATCAGGCCCACATTATGGTAATCCCCAAACAGGATAAAGATAGAGAAAATATCAACAATTATAGACCCATATCACTCCTCAATAATGATTATAAAATCTATGCAGATGTATTGGCCCAAAGATTAAGAGCAATATTGAAAGACCATATTAATAAAGATCAAACAGGTTTCCTTCCGGGGAGGAAAATGTCAAATAACATAAGAGTATTAATTGACTCATTAGAATATTTAGATATGAATCCAGGGAAAAATGCGGCCTTTCTACTAATAGATGCTGAAAAAGCATTTGATAATGTCTCCTGGAAATTCTTATAAAAAATAATGGAGAAATCAGAATTGGGCACGCCAATATTAAGGGCAATAAAAGCAATTTATAATAACCAGATGGCAAATTTGATAATAAATAATGAGTTGACGGATAATTTTCCAATCCGGAAGGGTACCAGGCAGGGATGTCCTCTTTCCCCCCTATTATATATATTTACATTGGAAGTTTTGAATGAGGAGATAAGGAAGAATGAAAAAATAATAGGAATAAAATTAGGGAGGAATTCATACAAGCTAAGAGCCTTCGCCGATGATATGTTAATAATGGTCGAAGAGCCAGTAGAAAGTATACAGGAATTATTGAAGGTGATGGAAGACTTTGGGAAAGTTGCGGGGTTTAAAGTAAATAAAGAAAAAATGAAGGTCATGGTTAAAAACTTGGATGAACAGAGGAAAAAATTAATACAGGAAAGGAATGGGCTGCAAATCGTAAAAAAAAAAAAAGCAAAATATCTTGGAATCCAAATATCAATGAAAAATATTGAATTATTTGAGGGAAATTACAAAAGAATCTGGAAAGAAACCAAAAAACAATTGGACGTATGGCAAAAATAAAAATTATCACTCTGGGGCAGAATATCTGTGATAAAAATGATGGTGCTGCCGAAGCTGATATTCCTATTCCAAATGCTCCCAATAATCAGCAATTACAAGATCTTTGAGGACTGGAGGAAGGACATCACACGATTTGTGTGGCAAGGAAAGAAACCAATAATAAAATTTTAAATTTTAACAGATTCTAAAGAAAGGGGAGGTTTCGGATTACCAAATTTGAAATTATATTATTTTGCGGCCAGTTTTGGGTGTATCAAGGATTGGATTTTGCTATAAGATAAAAATATTAGTTAGATAACAGAAACATTGAAAGATGAGAGGAAATTACTAAAGATGATAGACAGTGAAACGCAGCAAGGGAGACTGGAGGAAGTCACCCCAAGATGACTTGGAAAGAAGAAGGGAAATTATGATGCTTGTTTTTGTTGAATGAATGAATGAATGAATGAATGAATGAATGAATGAATGTCTTCATTACGGTCATAGACCAGAAAGGCATAAAACAATTCAGATCGAAAATATCATCTATATACTAAATCACATTTAAATTTAAAATCATCACATATTAAGCTTAAAATTTGTGAGATATCTCACCAGTCTGGTTTTTGTTGTAGTTTTTTATGTGTACTGTGAATGTGTGTTATGTTATGGAGTTTTTATTTGTGTATGTGTTAAAAACCCAATAAAAATCATTTTGGGGGGGAAAGGATTTTGCTGAGAAATACGGAAATTTTAGATATTGAGGGGTGGAACAATCACTTTGGCTGGCACTCATATTTGGCATATAATAAAGTATCCATAAACAAAGATTTTTTAAATCATACAATTAGAAGACTCTTATATAAGATATGAGAAAGTCACCGCTGGCTACTAGAACCCAAAACACCCTAGTGGGTCTCACCACCAGAGGTGATAGGAATTTAAAAATTGAATATGGAAAAGACCTGGGTAACATATCAGGAGTTAGTAACAAATGAACAAGGTATATTGAAATTAAGAACGTATGAAGAGATCAAAAGGTACTGTAGCAGCTGGCTCCAATACCACCAGATAGCAAATCTGTTTAAAGAAGATAAAAAGAAGGGCTTCGGGTATGGAATTTCAAAGTTACAAAAAGAATTATTACAATCAGATAAAAAGATAATTTCAAGAATTTATAATCTTTCATTGGAGTGGGAATTAAAAGATGAAGTAGTAAAAGAATCAACAATAAAATGGGCGCAGGATTTTGGTAAAACAATATACTTAGAAAATTGGGAAAAACTATGGACCAAAGATATAAATTTCACTGCTTGCTATTTAATAAGAGAAAACATTATGAAAATGTGTCACAGATGGTATATTACACCAGTAAAATTAGCCAAAATATACAAAAATTATTCAAATAAGTGTTGGAGATGCAACGAAGAGGTGGGAACCCTAATACATATGTGGTGGGGATGTAAATTAATAAAAAAATTCTGGATAATGATCCATGAAGAATTCAAAACTACAATATATAAAACTACAATATATAAAAAACCAGAAGCATATTTATTGGGGTTATCAATAGATGATATTCCTAAAAATAAGAAAAACATATTTCTATACGGAACAGCAGCGGCAAGATTATTAATTGCAAAAAATTGGAAAATGACAACAATACCAGAGATATCGGAATGGAGATCAAAAATTTGTGAATTCATGATAATGGCAAGATTAACAGAATCGGTGAGAGGAGGTTCCACTCAGAAGATAAAAGAAGAATGGGAATGTGTTGAAATATATATGGGAAAATTTGGAACAGTAAATTAAATAAGAACAAACATTACTAACTGTATATCGCAAGGTGATTGAATAATAATAAGAAAGGAATGAATGTAATGAAAGAACGCAAATAACACAGCAGAATAAGATAATACTAGCACAATAAGATCGCAGGTAGGTGAGGGAAGTTGGGTAGGCAGGGGGGAGGGGGGAGGGAAGAAAGAATATTAAGGGTTAAAATAAAATAAGATGTAGTAGGGATTTGTCTGATGATTTTATGGTTTGATTATGTATGTATGTATGTTTTGATTATGTATATATGTTTGATTTATTTCTCAATAAAGTCTTTTTAATTATTAAAAAAAATTATTGGGGGAAAAAGTAAAGTTGCATGCCATCCCTGCTATTGAGGAAACATGATCCTCTGTTTATATTTTAACTCTTTGGAAGAGAAAGCTGTAAGCAAATGAGATCTCTAGAAGGCCACGCAACTCTTCCTTTCCTTCCTTTCCTCTCCTCCCCCTTTCAGCTATTTCCATCTCTGGATAAATAATAGGCACCAGCAATTTGCTTGAGGGATGGAACGCAGCCTGGAAATGGAGAAGCAGCCCTCCGAGATGCTCAAGGACCTGGTGCTGAGGTGGTTTCTGCATACGCAAGTTCCTCTTATGTTACAGGACGGCAGCTTGCCAGAATGGTTCCATGGATTCATTACAAGGAAGTAAGGAGAAAAGCATTGAAATGAATGTTTTAGTTAATTGCCACTGTCTTCTGAACGAGATGATTCGGGATTGATGGGAGGCTGCTGGTTTTGCACCTTTCTCTTTTTATTAAGAAAAGAAAATGTGCTTAACAGTAGAGTCCGTGATAGGGTTGCTGTGGGTTAGTGAATAGATCCTCAGAAAAGGATTTATGAGACCCACTTTTCTTGAGGACTTTTAAAAAATGCAAACTGATGTGGAAATGTTGAGAACTGAATTTACAATTGGAAAAATGAGAAATGGATAATAATAATAATTATTATTATTATTATTATTATTATTTATTATTTATTATTATTTGTACCCCACCCATCTGGCTGGGTCTCCCCAAAAAATGAAAACTGACAAAATCTTTCCTGTCTAACCTCTACTTCTGTACCAAATCAAGCTGTGACATTATAAAAGTAGCTGTCTCTTTGCACAGGCAAACTGAAGAGCAGCTGAAAGAAAAATGCTTTGGCAGTTTTCTCATCCGATTAAATGAGAGATCGTTTGGATACATCCTCTCCTACAGGTAAGCTTTTGAGTTTAGATTGTCTCTTTGGGCTGGAAAATGCCACCATTTTCAAATTGTCTTATACTGGGTTTTTGTTTGTTTGTTTTGGACTTCCAGCAGAACATCATGTAGTGGACAGAAAGAATCACTGCTCTCACTCTCTGCCATTCTCCTCCAATAGGCAGTCCACTTTGTGTGGCCACCCAGTCCCCATGGGGTGGTTTGGGTGGATGGCCACCCCCAGGGTTGCTGCCTCTATACAAATTTGGTGTTCTTCTGAAAGCCCTGGGACCCTTCAAGCCTCCTGAAAGCTTTCTCTCTCGTGTGTAGATGGTCCTAGGTAGACTACTTAGGGAGCAGCGTGTGTTACCTGAGCATTGGAAAGAGAAGGAATGATGGGGCAACCGGGAATGAATTCCAGAGATGCATGTAATTTGAGGCCGCTGACTGCAATCAGGAGGAAATGCAATACATCTCTCTCAGTTGTCCTTCCTAAGACTGAATTGAATCAAGTTCTACTCATAATAGACCTGCTGAAATGAGCGGAACTAAGTTAGGCATGTCCATTAACTTCAGTGGATTTACTGTGAGTTGATTTTGGATCAAATTCTGCAGGTTTCATCTACAGGTGGTGAGATCCATTGGTGATATTGTTTGGCTCTGATGACACTGAAATGATTATTTTGGCCGTAGGTTCTTAACTAGGGTGGGGATGGATCCTAGTCTACCATCCTTAAGAGATTGTTTGGTAAGTATATGGGATATGGCAGCTTCCCTCTGGCACCTTGCCCTGTGGAACTCCATGCCAGTAGAGATTCAGCAAGAACTATTTCTGCCTTCTTTCAGCCACCTTCTGAAAAACTCACTGGTGACTGGTGTAGCTAGCAGCCATTGATAGCCTTATTCTCCATGGATTTGCCTAATCTTTTTACAGCCTTCTGAGTTGGTAGCCATCACTTTGTGGGAAAGTGCCTTCTCCTCTCAGGGTGCCATTTGTGATGTCCTCGGCATGGCCAGGACATGGCATGGACACCTCCGCCCCACAACTGTGCGACCCTTGAAGCTTTAGTGCTGCCAATTTTGTTACAGAGCAGGGATGTTGGACTCCAGCTCCCAACAGCCTTAGCCAACAGGACCATGGGCCAAGAATGCTGGGAGTTGCAGCCCAGTGACAACGGGACGGGAGGATTCCCCATTCCTATTGTGGAGTCTGGCTCCCCTTCAAAGCATCACTTTCTGTGGCAAAAGAGCAACCCCAGACCTTATACAGCCAATTGTTCAGAGAAAACTGACTCCTGGTGCTAATTGAGACCATTCAGATAGTTTGCTAGTCATACCACAAATGGTGAAAGAGATACTCATGCAAATTCAGACGTGTTAGTGTGTCGAAGGCCCTTGATGAGTCTCTGTATGGTGGCTTCTATCACTGTGGTTCATTTGTTGTCAGATGAAAATCGTTTATTGCACACCCAAAGCCTTATGACGGGCTCTGTCCATCTCTTCTCTCAAATGCTCTGTCTGAATTCAGTCCTTCTGTAGTGACTTTCCATGAAGAGGTACTCCTTCTTATACAGAAGGTCAGTATTCAGGCTTCTGGTACTGCAATGCTTAAAAGAATTAAATATATGATGAGAAGCAGAGAGCACAGGCAACAAGATAACGTCTCCCACGAGAAATTGAGTCTTTTTCTAATGTACTGGAATAATAATGTAAACCCTCATGTGCTACGCAGAACCTTGTGATATTAATTTATTATGTTTGATTTTGGTATGGAAATTTGTTCCTATCTGTTTATCGCTAAGTATCCTTTCTACTTTTGCTTTATTTGGCATCTGTTATTATACTTGCTATGTTGTAAACAAATAAAAGAAATGAAAGAATGAAATTTATCTTATGGGAGCTAGTGGCTCTTAGGAACATTTTCTAGGATGCTTTGGGGTTTTTAACAAGCCAAATAAAGCCTATGGATCATGGAGTTCCCTATTCTGTACCTTTCTGTTTATCGTGCCCCACTGACTGACTTCCAGGCAGGACGTCTGGACTACTGCAGTGCTGCACATGTGGAGCTGCCTTGACAATTGTTCAGAAGCATTTAAGAAAGAATTCACTTACTTCTCATTTCCTAATAATACAGCAGGAAGAATAGATGCCATCTGGTTATCAAAAGACCTGATCCTCAAAATCTATAAAACAGATATTCAACCAAAACAATATCTGATCACGGTGCGGTCATGGTATGGTTAAAGGGGGAGAGGAAAAAAGTTATAAGATGGAGACTTAATGAGAAGTTATTAAAAGATGAAAGAATATTAGAAAAGGCCAAAGTGATACTAAAAGAATATTTTGAATTAAATTTAAAAGAGGACATACACCCCAATGTGGTATGGGATGCGGGGAAGGCAGTCATTAGGGGGTTCTTTATACAACAAAATGTTATCCAAAGAAAACAGAGGGAAAAGAAAATTAAAGATTTGACAGAGGAAATTAGGAAAAAATAAAAGGAACTATATAAAAAACCGGACAACGAAGAGTTAAAAAGGAATATCAAAATTTTACAGTCACAATATTCGATGATAATTGGTGAGGAGATTGAATGGAAATTAAAGCTTTTGAGACAGAAAATTTTTGAACAAGCCAATAAACCAGGAAAACTACTGGCATGGCAATTAAAGAAAAGAGAAAGTGAGAAGATAATTAATAGAATCAAATTAGGCGACCAAATTATAACAGACCCTAAAGAAATACAAAAAAGATTTGTGGAATTCTATGAGGAACTATACAGAGAAGGAGAAGAAACATCTGAAGAGATAAGAAATTATTTAAAACAGGTCAATATACCAAAAATAACTAGTGAACAAAGAGAACTATTAAATGAGCCCGTTTCTATGTTTGAAATTCAGAAAGCCATCAAGAACTCCAAGAGTGGAAAGTCGCCTGGTCCGGATGGCCTGACGGCCGTATACTATAAAAGCTTAGAGGACATAGTGGCGAGCCCCCTTAAAGACATAATGAATAGCATCCTGTCTGGAGGGCAGATGCCCGAAACTTGGAGAGAAAGTTATATCACTCTTATACAAAAGCAAGGAACCGACCATCAGATTATGGCCAATTTTAGGCCAATTTCACTCTTAAATAATGACTATAAATTATTCGCGTATATTCTTGCAGAAAGAACAACGAGAATCCTTCAAAAAATTATTCATAAAGACCAAGCAGGCTTTATACCAGGAAGACAAATTCAAAGTAATATTAGAAATATAGTAAATCTGCTTGAGTATTTAGAAGTCAGAATTGATAAACCAGCCGCCTTTATGGCGGTTGATGCAGAGAAGGCATTTGATAACGTCTTGTGGAAATTTATGATGAATACGATTCAACAGATGGCATTCGGGGACCAATACTCTAATGGTATAAATGCAATATATAAAAAACAAAAAGCTAAAATCATTATAAATGGAGATATTTCTCATGAGTGTGAAATTAACAAGGGGGCCAGACAGGGATGTCCACTCTCACCGTCAATTTTTATATTGACGATGGAAATCCTAAACAATCAAATAAGAAATGAGAAAAACATTAAAGGAATTTGTCTGGGGGAGAATAGCTATAAATTAAGGGCTTTTGCGGACGACCTTATAATAACTACAGAAGATCATAAAGAGAGTTTGGCTAAGGTCCTAGAGATTATGAGAGAATTTGGCAGGGTATCTGGATTTAAACTGAATCATAATAAAACCAAGTTATTAACTAAAAATATGATGCCAAGTGATAAAGATGAGATAGAGAAGCTGACGCAACTGAAATGTTATAATAAAATCAAGTACCTGGGCATATGGATAACGGCTAAGAATACCAACCTCTATGAAGATAATTATAAAAAATGCTGGGAGGGGATTAAGAAAGATCTATTGATTTGGAATAAGCTAAAATTATCTTTACTTGGACGAATATCAGCAGTGAAATTGAACATTTTACCCAAGTTGCTCTTTTTATATCAGACAATCCCAATCTTAGGAAAAACAGCAATTATAGACAATTGGAGGAAGGAGATATCAAACATTGCTTGGGCCTGACCCAATTACCTGGGTCAGGCATTTCTAATTTTCTCAAATACATATTCCAATTGACTTCCCCGTCTCCCTGCTATTGAATTCATCATTAATCTTATTTATCAGGTTCATATTTCATCTTTTAATACATCATCTTTTAAAACATCATCTTCAATCTTTAAACATATCATCCTTCAATTTTTCTTATTTAGAGCTAATTCCACACCTAAGTCTCTAATTACTTTAACATTTTCCCTATAACCTTCTCATTGTTTCCCCTTCCTCCCATTAGTTTCGGAGTTTTTAGCCGTGATGTCTTCCTTTACCTAGTCATTTCAAAATTCATATTTCTTGTTCACCCTCATGCCCATAACCATATCCATATTCATTGTCCTCAAAACCAGAAAAACTGTCCACTTTATCAGAAAAAAGACCTTATTCACCCCACTCCCTCCCTTTTCGCAAACCATGTCCACCAATTCTCCTGACCCAATGGGTCTTCTTCCTTCTCTCTCTGCAGCTCATAGAATCATAGAATCATAGAGTTGGAAGAGACCACAAGGGCCATCCAGTCCAACCCCGCCAAGCAGGAAACACTATCAAAGCATTCCTGACAGGTGGCTGTCAAGCCTCTGCTTAAAGACCTCCAAAGAAGGAGACTCCACCACACTCCTTGGCAGCAAATTCCACTGTCAAACAGCTCTTACTGTCAGGAAGTTCTTCCTAATGTTTAGGTGGAATCTTCTTTCTTGTAGTTTGAATCCATTGCTCTGTGTCCGCTTCTCTGGAGCAGCAGAAAACAACCTTTCTCCCTCCTCTATATGACATCATTTTATATATTTGAACATGGCTATCATATCACCCCTTAACCTTCTCTTCTCCAGGCTAAACATACCCAGCTCCCTAAGCCGTTCCTCATAAGGCATTGTTTCCAGGCCTTTGACCATTTTGGTTGCCCTCCTCTGGACACGTTCCAGCTTGTCAGTATCCTTCTTGAACTGTGGTGCCCAGAACTGGACACAGTATTCCAGGTGAGCTCCCTCCTCTTCATCTTCTTCCTTTTTCGGCCTCCTCCTGTTGGTTGTTCAGCCTTTCTTTCTTTGGTGATCTTTTTCCAGTCTTTTGTAGTTGCTATCCTCTTCTTCTTCTTCATTATTGCGGTTCCAATTCTTTTACGTCCTTGGTATTTCCGGCTGCAAAGTTTTCTTTTCAATTTTATTTTCCCACAGTCTGTGGCGTGTTTTCCTCCTTTGTCTTTTTCCGGCTGTCCCACCGGTACATCTGGCATGATGTCATCCTTGTTTTGGTGGCCAAACCACCTTTCATTGGTTGCTCTGAAAAAGTCTCTTGTTTCCTGCAATGCAGCTAGTATGATTCTCATGTCCATTTTCATCAGAGCTCTTGTAATTTCACAGTTCCAAAAACCACAGTCTCAACAATCCAACATCCAAAATTCTAATCCAAAGCTTATTCTTAGCTAAATTTCCCCGAAACCACGGGAAATAGGGTAACTGGATACTCTAATGCAACGTTTTCTTTTTAACTTCCTCTTTCAATTAGCCTCGGTAGCACAGTTCCCTGCTACTTTGTTTCAACGGCATGGGACCGACCTCCGTTTTTAGAGTCCCAGCGGCTTGATAATTATGTCCAAATGTCTTTTTACTCACAATTTCTTGTTCCAAATCTTCTTTTTAGCTTGGAGGAATCGAAGTGCTCGAAGCGGCCGGTCATGCAGCTTCGCCCGACAGGGGTTTGCGATCCGATGAGCTCCGCCTCCACCTCGCTCGTTCTCGGCAACCCTTGCTAGGGTTTACCGGGGAGCAGGGGAAGCGTTACGAGCTCTGCCGGATCTCCATGGTCCCGGGACGCCCGACCTGGGATTTTTGGGGGCCGCTGCGCTGTCGCAGTCTCCCCTTTCCCCCTTGTCGGACCGGGGAACCTCGGAGCAAGATTCCCCCCGACCGATCGCTCCGGCGCCTCGACCGGAAGTCAGATAAAAGAGCATCTTGGGGGGTGGCTAGATTATCATCAGCTACATGGAACATTTCAACAGGATAAAAAGAGGTGATTCGCTACAGAACCATCAAGATTGGAGGTAGAACTAATAAATAATAAGTATAAGGTAATCTCAAAAATCTACCACCTACTCTTGGAGTGGGAAGTGAAAGAGGAGGAGGTTAAGTCATCTATGGTAAAATGGGCACAGGATATCGGACACCCAATTATGATGAATCAATGGGAACATCTGTGGAGGACGAATATGAGATTTACAACCTCTTACAACATAATAGAGAATATGATGAAGATCCAACACAGATGGTACCTTACCCCCACACGACTTTCTAAGATGTACAAAGGTGTTGTAAGTATATGTTGGAGATGTGGGGGGAATGAGGGAGACTTAATTCATATGTGGTGGAAGTGCCAGAAGATAAAGGTATTCTGGGGGGCAATATATGATGAGCTTAAAAAACTGCTAGGAATAACATTCCTTAAGAAACCAGAATCCTTTCTACTAAGTATTGTGGATAAAGAAATCCCCAGTAAATTGCAGGAGATTTTTTTGTACGCCACTGCTGCAGCACGGATATTAATTGCAAAGAGGTGGAAGGAAGCAGAACCTCCGACGATCTCAGAGTGGCAGTACAAATTACAAGAAATGGCCGAAATGGCCCAATTAACTAACAATTTAAGAGGAAAATCGAAGCAAAAATTCCAAGAGAAATGGGCAAGATACATAGTATATGTTCAAAAATATAGTAGGGGGCAGATAGTTATGCCAGCCTTTAAGTAATTCCAGAGGGGGAAAGACCATTAAAAAGGGAGAACAGGGTGTCACCAGATAATAAAGGGTAAAAAAGATATAAATGAAGTGACGTAATTGAGTTGAATTGCACTCATAGGTACGATCGGAGTATACAATGGGGATTGATAGGAAGTCGGATGGGATTGGGATATCGACATGATATTTTTTCTTGTTTTCTTGTATATATGTCTGTATAGATTTTCTTGTTTACATGTTTGTATAGATTTCAACTTAGATGTAATATGAGATATGTAATATGTTGGGTATGCTGTATCTGCATTGACTTTGTTTGTTTGAGACGAAAGGATCCGGATGTGGGGAGCAACAAAAAGAGGCAGACACAGTAATGTTTCTTTTTTCTTTCTTTCTTTTTCTTTCTTATTTGTTAATTTTCATCTTTAAGTATTTATTTAAACCTTAGTTTTTTATTCTTTAGTTAAAAGCAAGAGCAAAAGAATATTGTATATACGACGAATGAATTGTATATATGAAAATGAACAATAAAATATTATTTTGGAAAGAAAAAAAAAGACAATTGTTCAGAAGCAGCAACTGGCCTGATTTGCCAATGTGTGCAGTTCTGGTGGGTGTGTCATGTGTTAGCGGAGGGACAGTACCTTTGGTCGGGAACATGTCCTGCTCCTTCTGAGGTACTTTGTCCACCTTTGGTCCTCACCCTGCACTCAGCTCTCACCTGTGGCTCCTAGAAGCTGTCAGCGTGCAACAGTGGCCACGATCCCAGGAATGGCTTTGACAGTTAAAGCAGGTGTGGGTAGCTGATGGGACTCAAACCCTCAGGGAGTTGTGTCTTCTCCTGCATGCGAAGACAGGCTTTGGCAGATGGAGTGGATGAGTCCAAGGGTGTTTCTGCCCATGCTATAAAGGGATGTGAGGGGCTTGTCTGCCTAGGGAGCCCATCTAGGAGAAGGAAAACTCTGATCCTAAACCTCTGCTGCCTTGTGGAATATCTTTAGGAGAAGAAAAGGCTAAGGAGTAAGCCCTACACAAATTCAGAGTGGAGTCCCTAAGACAGTTGGATGCCTCCTTCCAGCAACTCCTGCAGCCAAGCTCATGCCAAACATCTTGCTCTGCTTTCCTTTGGACCACATCAGTGAGGCCGAGACAGGGGGTCTTGTTCTCTGAGCAGCCCAGGACCTCCCTGCACACTGCCCAGGTTTGTATCCTGGAGAGGTCCCTTGGGTGCTACTAGTGTGGTTGGGCTTTGGACTATTGGAGAGAAGTGGATAATGCAAAGCAGAGCAACCAAAATGATGGGGGTCAAGAGCAACTCCCGTATGAGGAAAGGTCATAATCATTTGTGGCTTTTTAGTTTAGGAAGAAAAAGTGAAGCAGGTCAGGGAAACGATAGTGGTTTATAAAAGCATGTCTGATGTGGGGAAATTGAGGGGAGAGACGTTTTTCACTCTTTCTCATTAATACTAGAACCTGGGATTGTCTACCAAAGCTAAATGGTGAGAGATTTGGGACAGACAGAAGTAAGCACTTCTGAACAGAGAAAATAGTTAAACTCTGGGATTCCCTGCCACAAGACATAGTGATGGCTGCCAACTTGGGTGCACAGTAATCCAGACAAAGTTAGGAAACCCAGAACAATGAAGGATCAACTGAGAGCCAGTGTGGTGTAGCGGTTAAGAGCGGTGGACTTGTAATCTGGTGAACCAGCTTCGTATCTCCGCTCCTCCATGTGCAGCTGCTGGGTGACCTTGGGCTAGTCACACTTCTTTGAAGTCTCTCAGCCCCACTCACCTCACAGAGTGTTTGTTGTGGGGGAGGAAGGGAAAGGAGAATGTGAGCCGCTTTGAGACTCCTTCGGATAGTGATAAAGCAGGATATCAAATCCAAACACTTCTTCTTCTACCTCCATATCATATGCTTAAAGCACTTTTACAGGCATGGAGCATCCTGGGAACTGTAGTTTGTTATGGGTGCTGGAAACTGCAGTTCTGTAAGATCAGCACCCTTAATAAACTATAAACTACAGTTCCCAGGCTTCTCCGTGACTGTTAAAAGTGGTATAATAATGCTTTACATGTATGGTGTATTGAGTTGCGGACCATACGATGTCAAACAGGAAAGCTATTGTTCATTTCTGAATCTCTCAAACATTTGGGCAACCCATTCAGATGCGCAGGATGTAAATAATAAAATTATTATTATTATTATTATTATTATTATTATTATTATTATTATTAAAATAAAATAAAATAAAATATATATTTTTAAATGTATGGTGTGGATGTGACTGAAGTTAAGTGCTTTGCTAATTCAGGTTGAAATGTAAATGAGGAGGACATTGGAAGCATCCCTGGTCAAGCCCTGTTTGCAGGCTGTGCATGAAGCTGCGTTGCCCCAGTCACAGTCGAGGACATGAATCATGTTCTCTGAAGCGGACTTAGTAGCTGCCTGAGGGTGCAGGACCTGTCGCTAACGATGCGCCCAGATCTCCTGCTCCCCTTCCCGCACTCCTAGACCAGTGGAAATGCTTCTCTGCCTAGTCCTAAAAGGGGCACTTCTTTTGACTGCAGGGGAAAAGATCGATGCCGCCATTTTGTCATCAGTTGTCAACGGAATGGATGTTATGTCATATCAGGGGACACCCAGACCCATCCAAGCCTTGCAGAGCTCATAAGCTACTACCAGACTTCCAAGATAGAGCCTTTCGGAGAAAATCTGACTACAGCCTGTTCAAATGTGAGTCAAGCATTAGAGACTTTGTTTCGAAAATATAATCCTTCCTGTAGTCATCGTGTGAACTGAATTGCAGATCTGAGCATTACATTTTGCCAAAAGCAACCACAGATAGAGTCATCTTGTTGCTTTTAGCCAAGTATAGCAATGTGATCAGCAATCCAGTTCATCCGGACTGATGGTACCCTAAAATTGGATAAGCACCTCTTTATGTGCCCAGGTGTGTTCAACACGTTTTATAGCCTATTTTAACTTTTGCAGGATTTTGCTGGGGTTTATTGGGGGATTGGGGGTGGGGGTGCATTTTCATGCTTGATCTTCTTTGTTGTTTTTGTGTTTTATTATAACTTTGTTATTGGAGTTTGATCCTGAAGGTTGGACTGGAAAACACAAGCTTAGGGCACAGTCTCCAGCTGCCCCCAAAATGCCAGGACCGTCACAAAAACCCTTAAGCCATCACAGCTTCTTACTTTCTCATGCAGAGTCCCAAATTCCCATCTTCATAGAGGTATGCTAACCGCAAATGACTTGGTGTTGGGGGAAGCAGGGGTGGAGAGAGTTGCCAAGTGAGGCCTCCTCCTCCTCCGCCGCCCCCTCCTTTGCCAGAGTTGGAGAAGGTGAGTGGAGGGAAAGACGGATAAGTCTTGCCCCAGGCCTGAGGGAAGAGAAAGGAGGAGTGGCACAAGGGGGCCACCATGGGAGGCTTTGAATAAAAACAATAAGGAGCAGGCCCTGGGGGTTTGGGGAAGGGTGTAGCTGGTTGAGGGGTGTGGGGTGGGCAAGGAGGTTATGGGGGTTGAGGGACACTGGGCCTTGTCTTTCAATTGCAGGGATGCTCCAGGCAAGGATTCGTTTAACGTCTACAGCTGCCTGCAAACTCTATGTGCTAACCTTTAAGGCTGGGAAAATGAAAAGTTGAGAGAAACTGAAAGTGACGTATTCCCCGGAGCAAAGGTCCATCTAGTTCAGCATTCCATTTTCCCTCCAAATCCTCTTGCAAATCTAACTACTGTTATCCTTTTTATTTCTTTTCCACACCCTGATAGCAAGAGGAAAGAAGCATCTATGATGAAATCTCTGTGCATCAGCCAAGAGCTTTCCAGCCAAGCTCTGCAAGCACCACTTCCGAGCTGACCAGAGAAGTGTCTGGCAGCTCACCAGCCACCAGGCCAGCAAAAGAAGACAGCAGCCCCCAGCCAGTGGCACCCAGGAAAAATCTTCAGGAGCAGCAGAAGTCTTTGTCAAGGGAGAACCGGAATCTGAGCCCAGAGGTAGATTTTTCCTGAGGAAAAAGCTTTGAGTGGCTACTGTTAGAAAGATGCTGCAGGGTTTTGTGGCAGTTAAAAAGGTAAAGGTACCCCTGACCATTAGGTCCAGTCACGAACGACTCTGCGGTTGCGGTGCTCATCTCACTTCATAGGCCGAGGGAGCCGACGTTTGTCCGCAGACAGTTTTTCCGGGTCATGTGGCCAGCATGACTAAGCTGCTTTTGGCGAACCAGAGCAGCGCACAGAAACACCGTTTACCTTCCCGCCATACTTGCACTTTGACGTGCTTTCAAACTGCTAAGTTGGCAGGAGCTGGGACCGAGCAACGGGAGCTCACCTCGTCGCGGGGATTCGAACTGCAGACCTTCTGATCAGCAAGCCCTAGGCTCTGTGGTTTAACCCACAGCACCACCCGTGTCCTGGCTTTAAATAGACCAATTACTAAAAGAGGCAAACCCTTTCTCCACTTAAAAGTTGGAAGAGGAAGGTCTTCAGTAGGTGCCAAAAAGGTAAGAGAGACAGTGCCTAATATTCATGGGGAGGGAATTCCAAAGAGGAGGTGCGGCCACACAAAAGGCCTGGTTCCTATGCTGTGCAGAATGGACCTTCTGGTAAGATGGCATCTGCTGGTCACCCGCACCTGAAGAGCCTAGTGATTAACTAAGTATAGAAGGGGTGAGACCATCTTTCAGGTATCCTGATCCCAAGCTATATAGGGCTTCACACACCAAAACCAGGAACATAGCCATCAGCCAGTGAAATTCTTTATGTAGGCAGGATGGCTGTGTTCTACCTCTACTGTGGGGGTGAGATGCCTCCAAATGCTAGTGGAGAGCAGTGCGCATGTCCTGCCTGAGGGCTTCCCATCGGCATGCAGTTGGCCACTGTTTTTGATGTTCTTTGAAAAGATCACTGTCCTCTCTCATCTTCCTTCCAGTAGCACCTTAGAGACCAACTACTGGAAGGAATTTTTTTATTTTGTTTTGACTATGACAGACCAACACGGCTATCTACCTGTAACTCTCTCATCTTGAAATCCTTGTTTAAGAACGGGACATTAATCTCAGCCATTTCTTCTTGCTTTCCTGCCCCTTTCCATCTCACCAGGACCCCAAAGCGGCCCCACTGGTGCCAGACAAGAGCTGCTTGCTAATAGCAGAATCCTTTGAGGAAGACTTTGGAACCGAAGGAAGCATTGCTTATTCAGCAGTGAAGAAACACCCGTTAGACAACAGGAGCCTGGAGGTGCCAAAAGACATGTGCAAAGTGTTGGTGGACAATTTGCCAAAGCCTGAAGAACCCGGCCAAGTTAGTGCCGCTCCCTACCAGAAAAAAACAAGTACCGTGTTTGCATTGACTAAGCAATCTGATAGACTATATGGCAAAAAAGTCACAGAAAACTCCCATCCAGAAACTACTTACTCCATAATTAGCCGAGACCAAGACAAGAGCTGTTTGGCATTCCCTGCCCCCACCAGTGGTCCATCCTCCGCTGCTACACCCAAGAAAGCAACGCTAAACCCTCCTGCTTCAGCTCCTCCCAAGCTGTCTCCTAAATTACCTAATAAGCCTGTGACCTCCTCAGAACTCCGGGGACCGCAGTCTCCATTTGCAGCCTATGCCAGCTCTCTTGTGTTAGAGAAAGAGCCGCAAGAGCCAAACCACCCCAAGAGTTTGCCAGATTTGCCAAGGGGAAACATGTATGGGCAGATCATTAAAATGAAACACCCTAAATCCACAGCACCCCTCCATGGTGATGATCTTGATGAGGCAAGCAATACTTATGAACAAATTCCTTTTAGATGGTCAAAGGGCATCACCCATGACCCCGATTCAGAAAAGCTTCCCCAGTCTTCACTAATACAGCCCAAAGAGACTTATGATCAAATCTCTACAAAGACTGGGCGATCCTCTAAGGCACATGTCTATACTGTGAATCCATGCAAAAAGAGCCCTGATCCATTCTCCAAAGCCTTTTCCTCAAAAAGGAATGTCTCCGCTGCAGAGAACACCTATGAACAAATTCACTTCAGTCCTGGAAAAGAAGCAGAATGCAAGGCAAGCCAAAAGGTAAACTCTATTCAGCTTGCATGAAATAGCTCAGCTCATCCAAACCCAAATCAGACCCTGTTGCACTTGCACCCCTTTGATGTCACCCGGGGTGGAACAGGGCCCAATCCTTCCCCCAGATCCCCACTCCAGCAATAAGACTCCAGATCCCTCCCACCTGTCCAGCTTTTGGATTTGCCATTTTGGGGTGAGGGATGAATCAATATGTGCCCTCTTCCCTTATCTGTTTTTGCTGCTCCAGTGGTGGCAGCAGAATGAAAAGTTTTCCCTGCTCTCCCCCCCCCCCCCCGTGCCTTTCTGGTGCGCAGCAGCACACATCTTCAGCTGCAAATTAGGCACCTGGCTGGGAAATGCAGTTAGCAAGGTCAGAAATGCTGGGAAATTCATACTTTCGAGTGCTCCTGGTGTCTGGGTCACGGCATAGCAGCATGCAAGGCAAAAGGGGGCGGGGAAAGAGATTTGCCTTAGCTCAGTTGGTTAGTTTGTGGTGCTGATAACACCAAAATTGCTGGTTTGATCTCCTTATGAGTCAGCTGCATACTTTTGCAATGCAGGGACTTCTACTACATGATCCTTGGGGCCCCTTCCAACTCCACAATTCCATGATTCTATGCTTCTGCCCCTCCCATGATGCCCCCCTGGAATAGCAGTGAAGAGGGAGGGACTTTGTGGCAGGTGGGAAATGGGGAAAGAGCACCTGATTTCTTCCCCAGCTCAGATAAAAATCCAAGCTGAAGATGAACTTTCCACGGTGCAAAGCTTGCCTTTTCAATTACCCTCATGCAGAACTGCTCAGTAGATTATCTAAAAACCTTTCTCCACCTTTCTTTTGAATTAAACGTTCATGTAATTCATTTCCCTACCAGAGCGATAAGCCCAGAAGATTCCTGTTTGCAGAAAAGAAGACTAAATTCTGAGCACTGTGCTTGAACTGTCGCTCTGAGCCTCAACCTGTACTAAAGATCACTAAATGAGAACCAGCAACAGCTTGGCTTCCTAACAGTCTTCTTCCGCTGTGTTACGAAACCTCATTTGTTTCCTAATCTGGGCTGCAATTGTTGTATTTTTACAGAAGTCCCTTTTCCCATCACAAGGCATGAATGTTTTTCTCGAATGTCCTATCTGCTCAGTCAGACGGTTCTGCTGACATATAAATATCAGGTCTGATGTTTAGAGATATCCTTAGCAGCAAAAACCATATTTACCTATTTATTTGAGGTGGCTCTTCACCTTGACCATGGGTTGGCAAACTAAGATCCGCGGGCCGGATCAGGCCCAATTGCCTTCTAGATCCGGCCCGCGGACGGTGCAGGAATCCAGGCAGCCAGTATAGTGCGTATGCACCGTGGTTTTTGCGACTCGGCCAAGCTAGGGGGTCCAAAGTGAGGCGGGCGGCTGCTGGAGACAAGCCCCTTCTCCGTCCATCGTACGCGCAGCAATCTTTTCTTCCGGGGTGGGAGAGAGGGAAAAGGAGCCACAGTTCGGATTTCCACCATGGAGCTGCCGGCGACTAACCTCAGGAAGGGCAGTTGCGGTGGCAAGGGCTCAGAGGCGCCTTGGGAGCGACGCCCGCCGGGGTCTGTGGCAGCGGTGCTCCCCGCTGCAGGAAAGCTGCACTCCAAAGCAGTTCTGCGCTCGTTAGCTACATGGTGCGAACCATGGAAGGGCAAAGAGCCACGCGGGAAAATAACGTTTTTGCTTGAGCGGCGTTGCCCTGACTTACCATGGCCAATGGCCTTTCCCTTCACCCACACACGCTCTCCAGGGCTGACAGGAATGGCGTGCTTACCTCAGCCCCCCACCCCACCTTACGAGAGAAATAAGAACTGTCAACGTGTAAAACACAAAGGAAGCAGGTGGGTGTATGAGGGAACCCCCCCCCCAAAAAAAAGTCACATTTGGGCAACGTTGGGGCTGGTCCCAATAAGGGGTTTTGCCAAAAATGCGGGTCATAACCATGGCAACATACAGTCCGGCCCCCCACAAGGTCTGAGGGACAGTGGACCGGCCCTCTGCTGAAAAAGTTTGCTGACTCCTTACCTTGACAGAAGTCAAGGCCTGACAGGCTCTGGCCCTTTCCCCCCTTTGAAACATTTCAAAAGCACCATTGTAAAGCCCTCACAAGACCCCCCCCCTTTCTCCTCCTTTCAGTGTCCCCTCATTTGCTTAGTTTTGCCCTAGAGCAGAGAGGTTTATATGCCAAGGGCCAAGTTCCCTCGTGCGCAACCTTCCAGGGGCCACACGGACATCCAAATGAATAAAAGCATAAATTCTAAAACTAAAGAAGAACAGTTGAGGGTGATTTAACACAATCCTATTTTGGGTGGTGTATTTTGCTTATGAAAGAACATGTATATAGAAAAGTAACAGGGTGGGAATCATTGTTAGAAGAGTCTCACCAGGAGACAACTCCTATAATGACTTTTTAAGTGGTGAAAAGAGCTCTGAAATGGCCGGTCTCGGCAACAATGAAGATCCTCCAAGGGGGCAGAATAAATCTGGAGGTGGCAGTCTGCAGTGTGTCCTTGACTGTCTTCTGTCTTGCCCCACTCACACGGAGACCTCCTCCCATCTGACATTAAATGGAGATTAATTATCAACAGAAAAAAAGAAAAAACTCCCATTCAGGAAGAGTCACTTACGTTTTTCATAATGTCCTGATTCATTTCCATAGCTACTAGATGAGCCAGGAGGACTTTGGAGAGTCTGTGCCTTGTTTCACTGTGAAAATTCCCAGCATCTTCATTTAAGGCTGCAATGGTGGTGCTTCTCAAGCAGCTTTTCTACCTAGATGGACCCAAAGCCACTCGCCAGACGAATGTGTGTAAAGGAGTCCTTATAGAAAAGACTCTAGGACAGCCTTTGTCCTCCCTGGTGCCCAGGGAGTGCTTTTGGACTACAACTCCCATCAGCCACAGCCAGCACTGTGACACCACACCCAACCGCCCCGCTTTGAGCAGGAAACCTCAAATTCATGGGCTGGGGATATCACAGGACTATGGGGATTTTAGGAGGGACGTGGGTGGCACTGTGGTGTAAACCACTGAGCCTCTTGGACTTGCTGATCAGAAGGTCGGCGCCGGCGGTTCGAATCCCCGTGACGGGGTGAGCTCCCGTTGCTCAGTCCCTGCTCCTGCCAACCTAGCAGTTCGAAAACACATCAAAGTGCAAGTAGATAAATAGATACCTCTCTGGTGGGAAGGTAAACAATGTTTCTGTGCGCTGCACTGTTTTCGCCAGAAGCGTCTTAGTCATGCTGGCCACATGACCCGGAAGCTGTACGCCAGCTCCCTTGGCCAGTAAAGAGAGATGAGCGCCGCAACCCCAGAGTCGTCTGCAACTGGACTTAACTGTTGGGGTCCTTTACCTTTTTTATGGGGATTTTCAGTACACCTTTTGGTCCATATAGCTGTCTCCCCTAGGAATGTGGAATCTGTGTTTCTCCCTTTGCAATTGGACCACAACTCCCATCATCCCTTCCTCTTGGCCATGCTGGCTGGGGCTAATGGGACTGAAGTCAAGTAGCATCTGGAGGGCATCCTGCTGGGAATGGCTGCTGTAGTAGCACTATCAGACAGACAGACAGACACAGACAGTGAAATCTCTCTAGCCACTTTCATCACTGGGATGCAACGGGGGTGATGGGATTTGGAGCCCAACAGCATCTGGAATCACCCTAAGCACCCACGATAATGGGGGGGGGGGGTCCAATACTCAAAACAAACAAATTAGTTTGCTGCTACTTTTTGTTTCGGGGATGACACACTATCCTCAAACTGCCTCTATATTAAAATCCTGGATACCTGACCAAAACATTTCCTTTTGGGTGCTTCTGTTCAGTGTTCCAGTCACCCAATTCCACCTTCCCCCGTCCCTCCTCTGCAGTTTCTCTTCCTGTCCCCCTGTAATATTTTCTATCAGCATTTCAGGGTCACTGAGCGCACTCAGTCCTCCTTGCTCTGTTTTTGGAGTCTCCCCCTCCCCATCTGCAGCTCAATGGTAGAACATCTGCTTTACATGCAGAAGGCCCCAGGAAGGGCTGGGAGCTGGGGCAGACTTTGGCCTCTCAAGTTTCAGCACTGCCCTGTGCAATGCTAAAATTTGGTACCCCTCCCCCGCATCTCACGCTCGGTTTGACATCATTGTTGTGGTGCCGCCTGCCCCCACCCGCACCCCCATGGCACTGTGCCCAATGTGGCAGAAGTGGTCGCACTACCCTAAAACCGCCTCCGCTGGGAGGCAGCCATGTCTGGAATCCTGGGATGGTGGTGTGACTCCATATAAGGCAGCTTCCTATGTTGGATGAACTGTTTTCTTGTGGGCAGCCGTCACTTCTCCCTCAGGAAGATCATCAGAAAAGATGCCAAGGATTGAACCTGCCTGCCTGTCTGAAGGCCTGAACCGTCTTTCCCATAGGACTTAGTGGTGCGTTGCACCAGGGCGCCGGCCTCCCAGGGGCGCCGCAGCGAGTGGGGGAGCTGCGCGGCTTTGCCGGTGGCCTCCGCTTTCCCTGCACCCGCCAACTGCTCCCCGTCAACCATATGGCTGGCTGGCATGCAGCTTGCCTCCCAAGCCTCCGCGGGAGGAGAGCAATCCCCGCAGAGGCTTAGGATGGAAGCTGCGCCCTGCCAACTATATGACTGGCGTGTTCTGGTCCATGGGGTCACGAAGAGTCGGACACGAATAAACAACTAAACAACAACATAACGTGGAGATACCGACACTCTGCCCAGGTGCAATGAAGAACTGAAATGGCCCTGAATAAGACTTCTTCCTATGTTCTCCAGCTCTTTGAAGCACCTGCATGCTAATATACATTTCCTGAATGCTTGGTTCATATGCTGATAAAGTCCTCCTTTTATATTGGGGGTGTGCTTAGGGACTAAAACAGCAGTAGTGCTATATAGCTTGGCAATCCAATTCAAAGTGAAAAAATGATGCCAATGGCTAATAAACAAACCCTGTGGTCTGTAGATCAGGCATGTCCAACAGGTAGATTGTGATCTACTGGTAGATCACTGGTCGTCTGTGGTAGATCACTGGTAGATCACTGGATTCCCACAAAGAAGCTCAGCAACTTTGGCTCCCCTTAAAAAAAGCTCAACATCTTTGCCCTGAAGCCCCCAAAACAGGGCTTTCCTTCCTAAAAAAAACTCAACTTTGACCCGAAACCCCCCCCAAAACATGGATGGCTTTCCTTCCTAAAAAAAGCTCAACAACCTCGACCTGAACACCCCAAAAGGGGGTAGATCACTGCAAGTTTTTAACTCTATGAGTAGATCGCAATCTCTTTGAAGTTGGCCACCCCTGTTTTATCCCTGGTGGCCTGCTGGAATGCGGAGCTAACCAGGGCTATCAACTGTCTGGCTCTGAAGCGCCCTCTCTGATTGCATGGAACCCAGGCAGCCCCATGGTTTTCCCCAGTGCTGAGGGCGAAGACACACTCGTTGAGACGACTGGAGCGCCGGTGGTGGAAAACTCACTCTGAATCTGACCGGACACGGGTTAGAGCTCAACATCGAGCCTACCAAGTGGCAATAGCAATGGCGAAGAGGACATTCTTCACCGCCTCTGTTGCATCTGCAGAAAAGAGCAGCAGGAGATTCTTTCAGGTGGTTCACACTCTAACGGAACCACATGCACCAGCAGGCCCTGGTAAGGACCCTAAGATCTCCTGCACTGATTTTGCAAAGTGTTTTGCAGATAAAGTTGCTCAGATTCAAATAGAGGTAGACTCCACCATGGGAGCAGGGCCTGGGAGTGCTAGAGCCCTGTCTAGTCAAGTTGCATGGGATCAATTCCAATCTGTGACATGCGAGGATGTGGACAGGCTGCTTGGACAAGTGAAACCGACATTAATTTTAAATGTGCAGCTTATTTACGGGTGCATCTTATATTTCAGCCAATACGGTACCTCTCCCCTAACACCACATACCACCCCTTGTATATCACGTTTGCATGATTTCACACACGATACCATGGAATCATGATTATACGAATCATGATACCGCACAATCATGAAATCATGATCTCTTGACCCCGTGCTATGATTTCATGAAATCATGATACCACAATCATGAAATCATATCCCGTTCTCACGGAATCATGACATGCCATGTGTCATGGAATCGTGCTGTCACACAATCATGAAAATCATGATACCGCAATCATGAAATCATGATACCACAATCATGAAACCATACCACAATCATGAAATCATGATCTCTTGACCCCGCGCTATGATTTCATGAAATCATGATACCGTAAACATGAAAACACGAACTCTTGACCCCCGCGCTGTGATTTCATGAAATCATGATACCACAATCATGAAATCATGATACCACAATCATGAAAATCATGATACCACGATCATGAAATCATGTTACCACAATCATGAAATCATGATATCCCGATCTCACGAAATCATGTCATGCGTCATGGAATCATGCTGTCGTACAATCATAAAAATCATGATACCGCAATCATGAAATCATGATACGCAATCATGAAATCATACCGCAATCATGAAATCATGATATCCTGATCTCATGAAATCATGGTGTGCCATGCGTCATGGGATCATGCTGTTGCACAATCATGAAAATCACGATGATGCAATCATGAAATCATGATACTGCATGAAATCATGCGCTATGATTTCATGAAATCATGATATGTTCTCACGAAATCATGACATGCACGAAAATCACGATACCGCAATCATGAAGTCACAATACCGCAATCATGAAATGATACCACAATCCTGAAACCATGATACCGCAATCATGAAACCACAATCATGAAATCATGATCTGTTGATCACACGCCATGCTTTCATGAAATCATGATACCACAATCATGAAATCGTGATATCCTGATCTCACGAAATCATGATATGCCGTGCGTCATGGAATCATGCTGTCGCACAATCATGAAAATCACGATGATGCAATCATGAAATCATGATCCCACAATCATGAAATTGAAACTCATGATATCACAATAATGAAATTGAAAATCACGATGTTGCAATCATGAAATGATCATGAAATCACAGTGTGTAATCATGAAATCACGATATATCATTTCACGTAGACATCGTGAATCGTGCAATTACGATTTCATGATTGTATGATTTCATGATGCCTGTGGAATATGATTGCATGATACCATATTAGCCCAAATATAAGTTGCACTCCCCCCCCCAAAAAAATCGACCTTGAAAAGTTAAAGTGCAGCTTATATTTGGAACCGAGTGCTGCATGACCCCCTCCCGACACTACCACCCTGAACGGGGGGGGGCGCCGGCTTGGGGGGGTAGTGCTGGGAGGCGTTGGTACCGGGAGGTACTGTTCAAGCATCCCAAGGCTTCAGAGCCAGGGCATAGATAATGGTTTGCCTCCCCTCTCCCAAACAAGTTTTCCCCAGCGCAAAAAAAGAGCTTCAAAGCTCTTTGCCTTGCTTAGGGAGCAAGCTTCTCTCTGTGCACCAGGCTCTGAATGCTCTTGCAAAATTTCATGGGGCCTTCCGAGTTCCCACAAAATCTTGTGGGAGCATCCCAGACCCAACACATAGAGACAGGCCCGTCTTTAAGGCTTGGCTGAGTGGTGCGGTGCGCCACAGCGCCCGCCCACCAGGGGGCGCTGCCGCGCCAGACAGCTGATGTCTGGGAACAGCTGCTGGCGGCACATGCTGCTCAGAGGCGTCTTTCCCGCCACAGCGCCCACCCAGCAGGGGTTCCCAGCAGCTGGTCTGCCGCCCTCTGCGGACTCTGGAGTCTCCTCGGGTCTCCTCGGAGGAGGCGCCACACCGAAAGCCCTACAGAGCAGCGTGGCGCCTCCTCCGAGGAGACCCGAGGAGACACCAGAGTCGGCGGAGAGCGGCGGACCTGCTGCTGGGCACCCCTGCTCCCTCAACTCAGGTTTGTTTCTGGTCAATTGCATGGCCCTTCTCTGCAACCTCAGATGCTGCTGCTGCTGCACCGTCAGGGGAAGCAGCCAGCACCGGCCCGCCCACCCTGCACCCACCCCTGCCACCCACCCTGCACCCATCCCTACCCTGCCCCCTCAGGGGAAGCAGCCAGCGCCTGCCCGCCCACCCTGCCTCTGGAGGGCTTTCTGCGTGGTGCCTCCTCCGAGGAGACCCAAGGAGACACCAGAGTTGGCGGAGAGTGGCGGACCCGCTGCTGGGCACCCCTGCTCCCTCAACTCAGGATCTGGCGCGCGCATGAGCCACGGGGATGCTGCAGAGTTGAGGGAGCAGGGGCGCCCAGCAGCAGGTCCGCCACTCTCCGCCAACTCTGGGAAATGGGGGGGGCGTCGGAGGGAACTTCGCACCAAGGCGCCGGATATGCTTAAGACGGCCCTGCTGAAGGCCTTGGGCTGGTCCTGGTTAATTCCCACATGCCTTGGCAAGTTCCTTTGCTCTATGTCCCTAGCAGCCACTAGGAGAAAGCATGAAAATTCACAATACAATGGGATGGTGTCATGATAGCAAGAGAACTTGCTAGGCACATGTGAAATGGTAATAGGTGCCCTGGCCCTCTTTCCAGAGAGGCTTCCAGAATTGTCTTTATTTCTCCCCTGCTTTGGGAGTTCTGAATTAGCTGGTCTTCTTTCCAAAGTAGAATGGATGCATTGATCCTCCTCCATCCCTTTTGGACAAGTTTCTCTTCCGAATTCAGAGTGAGCATCAGTCCCTTTTTAAAATCCTACCCCATCCACATCACCAATGCACATGCAGACAATGATTTTTTAAAAACCCACAGAAGCCTATCTAGACACACAAGCAATTGTAGTGTGATTTGTACACCTGATTTGGTGTGGTGATTTGTATAATCCACAGCAGCTGATATTCAGATGCATATGCCTTTGACGGTGGAGGCAGAGCAGAGCCATTGTGGGGTGCTTTTTGTGCCGTGTTTTAGCAAGACATGCATCAGTAACACAAAGGGTAGGAACAATGCAAAGGAACCTAATAAAATCCTGCTTAACACACATGGCAGTGTGGTGCAGTGGTTAGAGTGTTGGACTAAGACCAGGGAGAGACCAGGGTTCAAATCTCCACTCAGCCACAAAACTCACTGGGTGACCTTGGGCCAGTCACTACCTCTCTGCCTAACCCACCTCACAGGGTTGTTGTGGGGAATAAATGAGGAGGGGAAGAACCACGTACACTAACTTGAGCTCCTTGGATACAAAATGTGGGATATAAATGCAATGAATGAATATTAAAGCTCCTATTCCAGAACTAATTTCAGAAATTATTCTAGTTATACCAGGCCAAAAATCCACCAAGAAGAATAAAATCAGGAGTAGTTTAATCATGGACGACTTGGATACAGAAGCCACAAATATGTATCAGAGCCCTTCTATAAGACTGTTAGAGAACAGTTATTGTGCATGTGTGATTGTCATCATGCCCCAGTTTTCAGCCAAGACTGGGCATGAAAAGAAAAGGAAGGAAGCTGGTTTTGTAGAGAGAGTATGGGAGCCAAGAGTCAGGGGTTGCTGTCATGCATTTGAGGAGGAGGATTGCATAGCTGGCTTTCTTTTAAAAGCAGGATGTGTCCTTGTTCTTGGTGATGTACTTCCTCTTGAGTATATTCTTGGCTTCATCTTATGTGTGTGGTTGTTGTTGTTTTGCAATATGTCAGAATTATTGAATGGAATATGAAACTAAATGAGACCTTCCTTGGATGCCAGCAACACAATTCAAAAAGAGTCCATTTGAAGAAGAAATTGTTTGCTAATGTATGACACTTTTTAAAAAAAAAAAAAAAGATAAATGTTTCAAGTTTCATTCAGGATGTGAGCATCCATACAATACTGGTTGCTTAAGCACCTAAAGGCAGCCCAGTGTCTCCCTGGGCCCGGACACCCATCTTCCATGACCACGGATGCAGCCACATCCATCTGTGCCAGGTGACAGCTCCAGACAGACTGTGCTAAGCAACAGTGGAGACATTTCCTGATGTTTATCCATTACCTTCTGGGAGTCTCTGCTAGATCGCTCTTTCGTTTTTGCTTGGAGGGACAACAATATCAAATCTACAAATATAAAAATCGCAGGGAGACATACCGAGCAGCATCTGGTCTGGTTAAAACAATGTGCCCCCCCCCCACAACTTTTCATCTTTTCACCCCACATCACTGGCCAACGGCGAAGGTGGGGGGAGCCAAATGTCTCCACAGGTTCATTCCAGAGAAACAGCTTCTTCTCTTCGTTACTGTGATACTCCTCTGTTACATAATTCAGAGGAGGAGGCGGGCATGTGGGCCCCCTCCCCCTGCAAACACACACAGTGCTTGAGATTCAGAGAGGCAGGACTGGCGTCAAATTATTCCAGCAGCTCAGCCCAACATTTTCAGATTCGTATATGGAAGGTGCTGCGGAGACATAAATGAGATTCAAGGTAACAGCAGAGCAGAAGCATCGCTTTGGGAGAGCTGGCAAAGGGGAGATACATAGGCAGTAAATAAATGAAGTCCAGACAAAACTCAGGTCTGTGTGTAGTGGATTAAATATTCTGTCACAAATATCTGAACAGTGGGCTCACATCTCGGAGCCCCCCCTTCAAATACTCGCAACACCCCTGGGCAAACAGCGCCTTGAATTGTACATGAAAGCAAACCGGAGACTGGTAAAGATCATAGAACCATAGAAGTTTGTTGTTGTTGTTGTTTGAATTTATATACCGCCCTCTACGCGGAGGTCTCAGGGGGGTTCACAGAAGGGACCCCGAGGATCATCTATTTCAGGGGTCAGCAACCTTTTTCAGCCGTGGGCTGGTCCACTGTCCCTCAGACCTTGTTGGGGGGGGGGGCGGACTATATTTTGAAGAAGAAGAAAAAATGAACGAATTCCTATGCCCCACAAATAACCCAGAGATGCATTTTAAATAAAAGCACACATTCTACTCATGTAAAAACACGCTGATTCCTGGACTGTCTGTGGGCCGGATTGAGAAGGCGATTGAGCCGCATCCGGCCCACAGGCCTTAAGTTGCCTACCCCTGATCTAGTCCAACCCCAGCTGTGCCAGGTGGGAATTGAACCTGCAACCTTGGCATTATCAGAGGAGCTGGTGTCGGTCAATAACTTGGCTGCCACTTTCTGCACTGGCTAAAATAGCTTCCAAGGGCAACCACATAGCCATGCAATGCAGTAATCAAGCCGGGTTGATATCAGGGGCTCCGATAACCCCAGGCAAAGCACTGTCGGTCTCTGTTGAAGTTATTGCTGCACCACCTGTACCAATCCATACAGATCTGTTTTTTAAAAAATTAAAAAGAGTTTTAGCTTCCACAATGATTTATAAAACAATTTCCTGCGGAAAATGTAACCAGTCTTGTAGAACAGAACACTTAAGCCGTGGCCAGCTCTGAGTGCTAATGGGTCCATTAAAATACAAGCAGCCTCCAAATGATAACATTTTTTAAAAGTGAAACAAACCTACAGGGATCAAATTTTCTGAACCAGCCACTGCCTCAGTCATTTACAACTTATTCCTACTCCTGGACTCTGTCCAGCACAGACAATTTCCTCTGTCCTGGCCAGCTATTAGAGCAGAGGGGTGGGTTGTCGTTGGAGTGTGGTTTTTTTTCAATTTTCATCTTCCGCACTTATAGGGAAGGGCTACAGCTCCATGGGTAGAGCACCTGCTTTGCATGCAGAAGGTCTCAGGTTCAATCTCTGGAATCTCCAGGTAAGACTTTAAACGTCTCCCATCTGAAACCTTGGAGAGCTGCTGCCAGTCTGGGTGTGTCATACGGAGCTAGATGGACCAATTGTTTCATTTGTGTTTTATATTTCCTGTGGCCTGTTGTCCACTGTGGATATGGCCAAAATCTGGATTTCCTGCATTGAGGTGCGTTGGGGGGGAACTAGATGACTTACCAGATCTCTCTAGCACTTCTATGCATATCTGCTTTTGCAAAACAAAACAAAAACAAAAAAGATTTCAAAGAGTGAAATCCTTTCTATAATATGCACATAAGAACTTGGAACAAAGAGGCAATCATGATCTGGTAAGTTCCCTGTGCAGTATAAACAAAGGCAGCCCAGATGTACTGAGATGAAGCTGACTAATATTACAAGGAGTAATGAAAGTAACAATATACAGAAGCAGCAGGACAGTAACTCAAAGATACTGGGTTCCTGTGGCGCCAACTCTTCCTCTTTTATGGAGTAATTTAAAACCCTCTGGGATTGCTGTCATTCTCAGAGATAGCATGCACTTAGTGGGGAGGGATTATAAAGGCCAGTCCAGGATTTTGGATGCAAAAGACCAACATAGCCACAAAATACATTTAAAGCACATTTAATACGGCTCTGCCACCACAGAGAGAGATTCTTGGGAAGTGTAGTTTACCCCTCACTGGGTTACAATTCCCAGCATCCTTAACAAGCTACAGTTCCCAGGATTCTTTGAGAGAGAGCATGTGCTTTAAAAGTATGTTTAGAATGATTTGATCAACTCTGCCTAGTCAAGCTATCTGTCCAGACTGGGACCCAGAACCCCTGTGCTGGCTCAACAATAAATCCATGGCGCCAGGAGGCCTACATTTCACAAGCAGCTGGAGGGGGGGGTTGGTCAGCAGTGTTTGGACAGCGCCTCTTTAAAGTGCAGAAGGGGGTTGGCTGGAGGCTCACATGACTGAATCCATGTACCCCAAATGTCCCTGCACACAGAAATCTAGCACGTTGGAGAGGAGGTCAATCTAGAACTCTTCACCATGCCATTTACAGGAATTATCTGCTGTTTCCAAAGTTCAATGGTGAGTGTGGATCCTTATGTCGTCAAACCAACATTCTTGCACACAATGCAATGGTTTCATCTGTTGTTATAATTGTACACTATACTATTATAATCCATCCTAGGACCTCTAGATCAGGGGTCCCCAGACTTACCTCGCCTCGGGCCGGTTCCTCCAGCACCGATCATGCGGCGGGCCGGAGGGCGGGGGAGTGCGTGCCCATACGCGCTTGCACTCGCTTTTCCAGCACGGCGAGGCACCGGAAATAGCTTTTGTGCATGTGCAAACGTCATTTCCGGTGCACTTCTGGCACGGCACGGCACCGGAAATAGCTTGTGTGTGTGCGCACGGCCCTCCGCAGACCTGGAAGTGCACCGGAAATGATGTTTTGCACATGCGCAAAAGCTATTTCTGGTGCCGCGCCGACCCGGAGATGGGCAGCCGTAAGAGCGGGCTGTGGCAGCGGGCACTGGGGGCTGCATAAATGAGCCCCTCAGGCCGCATCTGGCCAGCGGTCCTTAGTCTGGGGACCCCTGCCCTAGATAGATAATGACAGGTAGACAAGAGAGAAGGCAACAATGAATTCAACACTCCTCCACCCCAATCCTCATCCCATCTCCTTCCATGACTATTTGTTCAATTTGCATTTAAATAGTGCCTTCTGGACATTGCATCAAGGAAGTTCATTGTTTAAAATAAAGTCCAGCCATTTAATTTAATTTAATAGAAATGAATGATGCAATGCAGGCGAAAGGGGAAGAATCAAATGAGCAAGTTTGGTGATCAGGGTCACTACATGAGACAGTTCTGGAAAAGGGCAATTAGTCCCAGCTAGATGGGTGGACTGCAAGAAGATCAAACCTATCCATTCTTAAAGAAATTAGCCCTGAATGCTCACTAGAAGGACAGATCCTGAAGTTGAGGCTCCAGTACTTTGGCCACCTCATGAGAAGAGAAGACTCCCTGGAAAAGACCCTGATGTTGGGAAAGATGGAGGGCACAAGGAGAAGGGGACGACAGAGGATGAGATGGTTGGACAGTGTTCTCGAAGCTACTAACATGAGTTTGGCCAAACTGCGAGAGGCAGTGAAGGATAGGCGTGCCTGGCGTGCTCTGGTCCATGGGGTCACGAAGAGTCGGACACGACTGAACGACTGAACAACAACAACAACAACAACAACAAGATGGGTGGAGGAATCCTCACAGGCTCAAACTGGAGTCAATAATCCTAAGGCTGATCAACCAATAGTGTGATTCAACATAAGGTTGAATCCTATGATTGGTAGGCCTGTATTTCATTCCCAAAGCACCCTGGAACTATGTGTGAGGGGGACAAGGGTCCTCCTCAGGAGTAAGCGACTCGGCAGTCCGTTTGACTTATTTACAAGTTTATTTCACCAGACAAGTTCACAGTTCCTCATCCTCCTCCGATGACTCAGATTCTCCAAGTAAGGGCTTCCGCTTCCCCCCCCAGCATAAGAGCCTTTTGAAATTCCAACGTCTCCTTTCACTCCTCCTTTTCCGTTTCTTGACCCTGCTGGCCCCTGCATTGCCCTCATCCCTTTCACTTTCATCCTCCCTGGAGGTTGTTGCAGAGGCTCCCGCAACATCCTCGACCCCTTGCTCTCCCTCCGTCTCCATGCTCTGCTCCTCTCCCATAGGCTCCTGCGCCACCCTCTCTTCCGTCAGCACAGGCGGAGACAGCCCTTCACTCCCACTTCTCCACACCTCCTTCCCTGCCTCCGGCGACAGCCTGGGCGCTGCCCCCTCCTCGTCCCATGCGCGCAACACCTCCTCCGGCGTCCATGGGTAGCCTCCCGACACCTCTGGCCCCTCCACCATCCCTCCTGGCTCGGGCCAGTCCCTGACATCCATCCCCCCTTCCAAGCCCCCCTTCCCCTCCTGAGGCGGCTCGGTGGGTGGTTCCCTAGGGTATCCAAGATCCCCTGCTGGATCCCATTCCCCTCCTTCACTCTCTCCCGCCGTCCCTGGCGACGAAGGGAAACCCAAAAAGACTGTTGTGTCTGCACTGGACGATGACGATGAGGATTGGAACATCTCCTCCCAATCCTGTCGACACCAGGGAGGAGTGGGGTACCCCAACCACGGTGCGTCTTCTCCCTCCGTGATGTTCCCTTCCTCCTCCCTTTCCCTCCTTGCTGAATGGGGACTTTCTGGCATTTCGTTGTCCCCCCCCAGTGCACGTTTCCCCAGAAGGTGAAAAACCCCAGAAGTCCCCTTCCTCCGAGTCTGTGGGTTGCAAAACTTCTCTCATTGGCCATCCGTATGGCTTTGGTTTGTTGGGGTACAACTTGTGGAATTCCCACACCAGATGCTCCCTGCTGACGTTCTCCGCTGGGATCCAAGCGTTCTCCGACGCTGGCTCCCCTTCCCATGCCACCAGATACTGCAACTCCTCCCCTCTCCACCTGGAGTCCAAGATTGCCGTGGCCTCATTGAACTGCTCCATATCTACCAACGGCACTTCTTGCGACTCCTGCTGGTACCCTTGCTGATACCTGTGTGGTTCTCTAAACTTGGAAAGGAGCGACCTATGAAAAACTGGGTGGATTCTCATGGATTCTGGCAATTGCAATTTGAATGCCACTGGGTTAATCTGCTCCACCACTTCGAAAGGCCCAATCCTGCACTGCCTCAGCTTTTTGCCTCTGCCCTGCATGGGCAATCCTTGCGTGGACAACCACACTTTGTCTCCCACTTGGATGTGTTCTCCCTCCCTGCGGTGTTGGTCTGCTGCCCTTTTGTAAGCACTCTTTGCCTTCTCTAGATTGTCTCTGAGCAACTGGTGCAGGGCCTGCATTTCTTCTGCAAAATGCTCCGCAGCTGGCACGTCTCCCGCTTCCCCCTCGCCTCCCCCCGCCAGAAAGGCTCTTGGGTGATTACCATAGTTCGCCTGAAACGGGGACATGCCGGCGGATACCTGCTGAGCATTATTGTACGAAAACTCTGCAAGGGACAGCTTATCACTCCAATCGCTGTGTCGCTGAGATGCGTAACAACGCAAGTACTGCTGCAGAATTGAGTTTACGCGCTCTGCTTGCCCGTTGGTTTGAGGATGACGGGCGGAAGACAAATTTACCTGCACCTGCAAAATTTGCATGAGCTTGCGCCAAAAGCGGGAGGTAAATTGAACTCCACGATCTGAAATTAACCTTTCTGGCAGGCCATGGTGCTTGAAAACATGCTGTACAAACAGCTTGGCCGTCTCCTCTGCCGATACAACCTTAGGGCAGGCAATGAAGTGAGCCATTTTGGTCAGGAGGTCAACTACGACTAGCACTGCGGTTTTGCCTTTGGATGGGGGGAGGTCGGTTATGAAATCCAAAGAAACCGCCTCCCAAGGCTTGCTGGGGGTAGGAAGAGGTTCTAGTAACCCAGCAGGTCTCTCCCTTCCTTCTTTGGCCCTTTGGCAGATTTCGCACCCCCTGACGTATTCCTTGACCTCCTGTCTAACTCTGGGCCACCAAAACTCTCTCGTGACCAATATCATGGTTTTGAATTGCCCAAAGTGCCCTGCTGTGGGGTTGTCATGCAACTGTTTGAGGATTCTGGCCCGCATTTCCTCCCCTGGAACATACAGTGCCCCTTTAAACAACAACAGCCCCTCCTTTTCCTCAAAACCTTTGGCCTTGGGATCCCCCTCCCTGAGTTCCCTTAGTTTGTTCAGGGCAAAATTATCAGTTTGCGTGAGGCGCACCAGCTCTTCCCGGCCCCCTAGTGTCGCCCCACACCGCCATTGTTCAGGCTTGAAGACCGCCCTCGCCACCGGAGGCCCTTCTTCTTCCAGGTACTCCGGCTTCCTGGATAGGGCATCCGCTCTGACGTTCTGGTCACCTGGAACATACTGGATGTGAAAATTGAAGTCCGCAAAGAACTCCGCCCAGCGCATTTGTCTCTGGTTGAGGATCCTGGCCGTGCGCCAGTACTCCAGGTTCTTGTGGTCCGTATGCACCTGAATCTGATGCTGTGCGCCAACCAGGAAATGGCGCCAATGCTTGAATGCCGCTACCACCGCCAACAGCTCCTTGTCCCAAATCGCGTAGTGGGATTCCGACTTGCTGAGCTTCCTGGAATAGAATGCGCAGGGCCTCCATTCACCTGCAGGATCCTGCTGCAGCAGAACCGCTGCGATGGCACGGTCTGAGGCATCCGTCTCTATCCTGATGGGTTTGGCCGTGTTCACATGCAATAGCTGCCCCTCTGATGCAAAGGCTCCTTTGAGCGTCTCAAAGGCACGCTGAGCCTCCTCTGTCCACTGGAACTTCTTCTTCCCCTTCAAACAGTCCGTTATTGGGGCCGTCATGTGAGCAAAAGCTGGTAGGAACTTGCGATAGAAATTTGCGAAACCGATGAAACGCTGAACGTCCTTCTTGGTCTTGGGGCTTCTCCACTGCAGTACTGCCTCCACCTTGTCAGTGTCCATAGCTATGCCCCTATCCGAAAGGCGGTAGCCCAAAAAGTCCACCTCCTTGGCATGAAACTGGCACTTCTCCAGCTTGACACACAGCTGGTTGTCCTGGAGCCTTTGGAGCACCTCCTTGACATGTGCCACGTGTTCCTCCGGGTTTTGGGAGTATACTAAGATGTCATCAAGATACACCACCGCGTGTTTGAACAGCAGGGGTCCCAGCACGTGGTGCATAAATGCCTGAAAGCATTGGCTGCCAGCCTGAAGTCCAAAAGGCATAACGAGGTACTCGTAAGCTCCCAGGGGTGTATACATGGTGGTTTTCCACTCATCACCTTCTCTGATCCTGATGAGGTTGTACGCCCCCCTTAGGTCCAACTTCGTAAAAATCCTGCCCTTCCGCACAGCCGCTAGTAGATCATCTATTCTGGGCATGGGGTAGGAAATTGGCACCGTCAACGAGTTTAGGACCCTGAAGTCACATATGAGACGTTTCTCATGCGTATTCTTTTTGTCCACCCAGAACACGGGGCTGCCCCCCACTGCTTTGCTTTCCCGGATGAAACCCCTTGCCAGATTTTTGTCAATAAAGTCCTGCAAAAGCACTATCTCCTGCTCTGACATTGTGTAGAGCTTGCCCGGTGGCAACCGCGCTCCTGGCAGCAGGTCAATTTGACAGTCATAGGGGCGGTGGGGGGGCAGCTTGTCTGCCTCTCTTTTGTTGAACACCTGCTGGAACTCTGCGTACTGCTCAGGTAGTGACACTTCCCCTGCCTGCAGTACTGCAGCTGCTTGGTGTTGGGGTTGCAATTGCTGCAAACAGTGTTCCATGCAATATGCTGATCCAAACGTTAGAGAGCGCTGGTTCCAGCCTATGACGGGATCGTGCTGCGTGAGCCATCCCATGCCTAGGATGATGGGCGGACCTGCCAAAGAGGTCACATGGAACGCCAGCACCTCTGAATGTCTGCCAATCTGCATTTTCATGGGGGGTGTACTGTGAGTGACTGCCCCTCCCTTTAATTCTCTTCCATCTATGGTGGTAACCTGTAGCGGAAAATCCACCTCCAAAAGATGGATCTGATGCTGCATGGCAAAGTCCCGATCAAAGAAATCTGCAGACGCCCCACTGTCGACCAGGGCTGGGATCTGCAAGGTGCAGCCATTTGGCAGCTGCAGCGATATCTCCAGCACTATGCCGGGCTTCGGTGCATTGGGGGGTGGGTGGGTGGGAGGGTTGGGCGGGCGGGTCCTTTGGGAGTGTGCTGCTTGGAGGACTCTTTATTGTGGCTGTGCCTGGCTGCTCGTCCCCTCGCTTTGCCGCCAGGCATTTCCGTTTCCCGCCACCGCAGCCTCTTCTGCCCCCCCTTCCTTGAGAACCGCCCCTGCCATTCCCTGCCAGCCTTTCTTTTGTTGACAGTTCTTTGCCAGATGGCCGCTCCTTTGACACACATAACAGCGTTTCACGACCTTCCCGCCTTCCGCCTCACTGCTCCTGGCAACCGTTGGATTTGAAAAAGGGCGCGCGCGGGCTCCCCCCAGCTCCATGGGCATTTCCTGCTGAATTGGCGCTTGAGCGCTTCCGCTCCTGTCCGCTGGGGGAGGGACCCGGAGATTAAACCACCTCCCTTGCTTCCCTTCCTTCTTTGCCCTCTCTCTGCATTCAATGCGCACCCCGATCGCCATGGCAGCTTGCGTCAAACTGTCCAAGTCCTCCAGAGGTCCCGATTTCGCTAGCGCATCCTGGACCTCATCCGCCAGTCCCATTTTGAACATGGCCAGCATTGGGGGTGATTTCAAATCCCAATTCAAACGATGTGCGAGCATCGAGAACTTAGCTTGGCACTCTCTGACCGTCATACTCCCTTGCCTTAGCGATAAAAGTTCCCTTGCCTCCATGTCTTGGGCACTGCGATTCGTATAAACGATGTCCATGCCCTCAAAGAAGGCTTTAACATTTTTTAAGGCAGGGTTCTTGGCCAAAATCAAAGGACGCACCCAATCTCTGGCAGCGCCCTCAAAATGCCCAATCACAAAACCAATCTGTTCCGCTTCACTTTTGAACTCCTCCTTATATAGGTCCAGGGTGTATAACATGTCTGTTTTGAAACCCAAGTATTCCTCTGGTCTGCCATAAAACCTGCTGCCGTGAGAGGGCATTCTCCTTCCTCCCATCGCCCCTCTCCCTGCGCCGGCATGCAGTCTCGCCTCCTCGAGTCGAGCTTGTGACACTTCATACCTGAGCAACAGGTCCTTTGCCCGCTCTTCCCAATCGACGTACCGTGGCTCCCCGGCTCCACTTTCCTTGTCAGTGGTCATCCCGGCAATCTTTCACTCCTTGAAGAGGTTGCGCTGTCTTGGAGAATGCTGTGAGGGGGACAAGGGTCCTCCTCAGGAGTAAGCGACTCGGCAGTCCGTTTGACTTATTTACAAGTTTATTTCACCAGACAAGTTCACAGTTCCTCATCCTCCTCCAATGACTCAGATTCTCCAAGTAAGGGCTTCCGCTTTTCCCCCCAGCATAAGAGCCTTTTGAAATTCCAACGTCTCCTTTCACTCCTCCTTTTCCGTTTCTTGACCCTGCTGGCCCCTGCATTGCCCTCATCCCTTTCACTTTCATCCTCCCTGGAGGTTGTTGCAGAGGCTCCCGCAACATCCTCGACCCCTTGCTCTCCCTCCGTCTCCATGCTCTGCTCCTCTCCCATAGGCTCCTGCGCCACCCTCTCTTCCGTCAGCACAGGCGGAGACAGCCCTTCACTCCCACTTCTCCACACCTCCTTCCCTGCCTCCGGCGACAGCCTGGGCGCTGCCCCCTCCTCGTCCCATGTGCGCAACACCTCCTCCGGCGTCCATGGGTAGCCTCCCGACACCTCTGGCCCCCCCACCATCCCTCCTGGCTCGGGCCAGTCCCTGACACTATGGTTCAGTGGAAAGATTCCTTGCAGCCCCCAAAAACTTAAATAAATAAAATTTGTGGTTCTTTGGGTGAATTAAGTAAATATTTATCATGTAGATGTGCTACAACTTTCTTGTTTAGTAATGAGCCTAGTTGTTACTACTTAAAAGCAAGTCAAATCAAATATACAAGGGAGCTTTCTTCTTTAAAAAAAAACTTATGAAGAAAAGCGTGTCATAATCTGATTGGCGGTTCTGTTTAATCATACAGTTAGAATAGTTAGATTTTATCTTTCTGTGTACATTCAATGTATGTTTTTAGTGTACATTCAATGTATGTTACGTAACTCCTAAAATAAGTACCTATTCCGGTACTGCTGACTATTTCAGTTCCAAAAAGGGAGAGAAGGTGGCATTTGAACCACAACATTTGATTCATCAATCCTAATTTAATTAATGTTTTTCAACCCAATACACCACTTAAGCACTAAGAACTGTTTGGGAAAAGGCTGTGCTGAAACTTTGAATCTTGTTATACCTGTAATTGCATTCCCCCATTAAGTAATTCCCAAATAAGAAAGAACCCAACCTCCGGTCTTTTGCTACTACTTCTTGGGCAGTCCTGTCTAGTGGTGTGTGTGTGTGTGTGTGTGCGTGTGCGTGTGTGTGCGTGTGTGTGCAGGCGTGTGCATGTGCTGCTGCCCATTGCAGTGATGCTAAATTCCTGGATTTCTTACCTTCACCTCACAGGAGTAAAACCATATCTTCAAAAGGAACTTGCAAGTTCCATCTGGAGACATCTGAATGGTGGCTTTATCCTTTTCCTATCTCTAGGGTGTTGTGGGGCAGAATGCAGCCAATGGTCTGTAGCCACCATTCTGTGTCCACTCGTGCAAGAACACTAGCAGATGGGTGAGTGTTAATATCGTGCAAAGAGGAATTCAGTACAGCCATTGCATTAAAGGTGAAGGGACCCCTGACCATTAGGTCCAGTCGTGACCGACTCTGGGGTTACAGCGCTCATCTCGCATTATTGGCCGAGGGAGCCGGCGTACAGCTTCCGGGTCATGTGGCCAGCATGACAAAGCCGCTTCTGGCGAACCAGAGCAGTGTACAGAAACGCCGTTTAACTTCCCGCCGGAGCGGTACCTATTTATCTACTTGCACTTTGACGTGCTTTCGAACTGCTAGGTTGGCAGGAGCAGGGACCAAGCAACGGGAGCTCACCCCGTCATGGGGATTCGAACCGCCGACCTTCTGATCGGCAAGCCCTGGGCTCAGTGGTTTAACCCACAGCGCCACCCGCTGTTGCATTAGGTTAAACCTATTGAACAACCCTTTTCATGATCTATGGCACCACAAAATTGCCAGCAACTTGCTTACGGTAGGTGTTCTCTTGCTCAGCTACATTCCACTGGTGCAAAGCATTTCACCGACACAGTAGGTACAACTGCTAAGTGACTTTAACTTGGCACTACATTGGCTACAACCCAGTATCTTCAGGATCCTGACTGCACCTTCCCTTATGCTCTGCTCTGCCTCTCCACACATCTGCAGACAATGCTAGAGAAGTGTGATGGATTGGGGCTGGCTTGAGTAGAACCCCAGGGTGTTAGGAGTTAAACCCAGCTTCCTTGCTGATTGACGCATTCCATTCCCTGTAGGGCAGGACAGCCACTGGTTCAAAAGGGGTTGGTTAACCGTTGGTCGGGGGAGTGAGTTGAGAGGGGTTTTGGGGAGCGGGAGTGTGAGGGAGGTAAGGGTAGAGTGCTAGAGAGGTTTACTGAGTTTGTAATAACCAGTTTGAGTTAAAAGTAAAGAAGATGTCGATCTAATGAAACCATAAAGAATTATACATGAACTACCGTTAAATAAAGCTTTCCTTTTTGTTGTGAAATCGGATGTTCCTCTTTATTCCAGCAAAGTATCTATACTCCGAAAAGGGGGGTGACTGAGGAGGGGAGGCGAAACTAGGCCTGAAGAGTAGGCGGTTAGTTTGCAACTCAAGGTCACTCTCAGTAGAGGCAGTGCAAGGGAGAGGGTGCCACAAAGTAGCAAGGGTGCTGGGGGCACGGCTGCTGAGGTGAACCTGAGGGCACAGAGATATTCCTGTAACATTTGCCTGGAGTTATTAAAGATACCGAACCACGTTGTGTGGAGATCTGGAGCTACATTCTATGTACTAGCGAACCCATAATAAGGCAGGGAGTCTATTTGGGTAAAAGAAGGAATAGAGGGTTGTTTAAAACGACAATTAATTTCCTTTAGGCACACTGCTAGTAATAGTGAAGGAGGTACATCGCATAGCGACGTGGGGATCGTCGCATATTTGGTGGCAGCGCCGTGATTCGAATCCACGACCACAGCCGAAGTTTGTGGTGGTCTGAGACAATATTTTCCAGAGAAGGAAATGGCACATTTAAGGAAAGCGAAAGAGCCTAGAGGCGGTGAAGGAACAGGAGAGGTTGAAGAAAACCCTAGTTCCGAAATTGAATTAATGAAAATGCGATTACGTATGGCCGAAATTGAGGGGGAAAGGGAAAAGGAGAAATTAGCTGCTGAAAGGGAAAAGGAGAAATTAGCTGCTGAGGAAAGGATGCAGAGAATGGGGATGGAGAGAGATGTACAATTAGGCAGAATTAGGCTTGAAGAGTTGAAGTTAAGAGGAGAGATGTCATCGATCAGGGAAAGTGGGGAGGTTACCTCAGCCAACCTAAAGCGTTTCCCAAAATTTGTGAATGGCGATGATGTCGAGGCTTTTTTGTTCAGTTTTGAACGCAGTTGTCTAGAGCTGAAAATAGCTGAGGAGAACTGGATGCTGTATCTAAGGCCTCAAATTTGTGGCATTTTGAGTGAAATATACTCAGACTTGAGGGATACAGAACTATCCAGTTATGAGACATTTAAGCAGAGGGTGAAAATACGTTGTGGGCTAACCGCTGAACAAAGTCGGAAAGTTTTTCGCGATTTGAAACGGGGTCCCAAAGAGACATTTTCTCAGCTGGCAAGCAAGTTAGATCGTTTGCTAGATCGATGGGTTCAGGGGAGCGGTGTTACAAGCTTCCAAGAACTAAAACAGTTAATTTGTGTGGAGCAGTTTTATAAACATGTCCCAATAAATCTACGGTGGTTTATTAAAGATAAAAGGCTACAAAGTGTGTCGGAAATGGCCTTAATCTTAGATGAACTTGAAGGGGAATTCCCAGTGCCAGTGCAGTGGCCAAGGAACAGACAGGGGAAGCCCTATGAAAAGCCCTATGAAAAGGCGGAGAAAACAGGCAAGGGTCCTGTTCAAGAAAACCCTCCGATAGCCAAAAGAATAGAGTGTTATTTTTGCGGTCAGGAAGGGCACATCAGAACTAGATGCCCGCAATTAGCAAAAAGACAAAATGCTACCGCAACTACCAAATCAGTTAAGTTGCTGACACAAGCTGAGGTAAATAAAACACCTCAGACAAGTGGCCCAGAATCAACTGTCAGTGCCTCAGGGACTGTGGCTAATATAAGGCAGGTCTGGAGAGCTGATCAGGGGATTAATAACGGCTTTATGGAACCAGTGACTGTAAACGGTCAGGGATTTCTCGGATTGCGCGATACTGGCGCAGAAGTTAGTCTTGTGAGATCGCACTGTATGGCACAGGAGCAGTACCTCAAAGACCAAACCTTTAGTTTGAAAGGGATCTGGGGTCCTGAGTTCGAGGTTCCGGTTGCTTTAGTGGACCTAGTTTACAATGGCGTGAGGGGTAAATGGAAGGTGGGCGTCTGGGACAACATTGACACACCTGTGCTGATAGGCAATGATGTAGCCAAGCCTAATTTTAATGTCCAGGTCCTGACTAGAGCCCAAACCTCAGCCATAGGGAGTCCATTAAACGCATTTGAAGGAGCCCAAGCCGACTCTGGGGAGGACGGAATGTTGGGAAGTATGGCAGTTGTAACAGCCATAACAGCCAACAAGGCCGAGTTCCTAAATGAACAAAAGGCCGATGAAACCTTAAAGGGACTGTGGGAAGAAGCTCAAGGGCAGCAGGACACCGAGGTGTCAATAGAACGGCCCTGGGTTTTTTGTATAAAAGAAGAACTATTATTTAGAATATCGCTAAGGCGAAAGACTGCAGCTGAGTGGGTGCGGCAAGAGCAGTTGGTGGTGCCCAGAAAATATAGACTGGAAGTTTTGCAACTGGCGCATGATGCCCCCACGGCAGCGCACTTGGGAATGAACAAGACCCGGTCGAGGGTGCAAGCCCGATTTTACTGGCCCAACATGGGAAAGGACGTTAAATCCTACTGCCAGTCCTGTCATGTATGTCAGACAGCTGGGAAAAGGGGAGACAAAACCAGGGGATTACTGCAATCTATCCCTGTGGTCTCAGAACCTTTTGCAAGGGTAGGAGTAGATTTAGTGGGCCCAATCTCTAGAGCGACTCAGAGTGGAAGTAAATTCGCATTGTGTCTGATAGACTATGCCAGCCACTATCCGGAAGCGGTACCATTAAAGGCAGTAGACGCTAAGAGTGTCGCCAAAGCTCTTTTAGACATTTTTGCGAGGTTAGGATTTCCCAGAGAAATCGTAACAGATCTAGGAACAGCCTTTACAGCAAAGACCATGGAAGAACTGTTGCGTTTGTGTGGAATAAAGCATTTGAAGACAACTCGGTACCACCCACAAACGAACGGTTTAGTGGAGAATTTCAACAACTCCCTTTGCCAGATGATAAAGACCTATTCTCTGAAACACCCAAATGACTGGGATGAGCGCCTGCAACATTTCCTGTATGGTTACAGGGAGGTGCCCCAGGAAAGCACCGGCTTTAGCCCGTTTGAACTTTTATTTGGGCGACAGCCAAGGGGACCTCTGGATCTTGTGAAGGAGGCTTGGACCGGCGGCGAGTGTGGCGAACAGACGGATGTGCTGACGTACGTGCAGGAGCTGCAAAATGATTTAAAGGAGCTGAGAGACCAGGCTGCCAGCAATGCACGAAAGGCACGTCGACAGAAGATCGGGTACGACGCACGTGCCAGGAACAGAACCTTTCAACCAGGGGACAGCGTGCTGATGCTGCGTACCAGTCGTCACGGTCCGTTTCGCGTGAAGGAGCCACCATCTGCAGTGACTTTGTTTCAGATGAACAATGATACGGGACAATGCAAGGTGCTGCATGTATGTCTGTTGAAATCTTATGTTGTCCAAAGTAAGTTGGTTCAGCGAGGGGAGGGGGACAATGCCCCGGGAACACCATCAGCAAGGTGGGGGAAGTTAAGCCCCGACTCTACCCTGGCTGAAGTGTCTGTGGCGGATCCAGTGGACACAGAGGGGGCCAGACAGTTTAATAGTCCACATCGCAAGGGGGCAGGTTGGCAAGGAACTTTGGTCTTAGGGGAAAACAAAGCTACCCTGAAAGTATGCTTGGGTGGGCCTTCGCTAAGCCCCTGGCCAGAACCTCTGCTGGAGGTCAAAAGGAAAAGTTTTACTTTGCTCCCCAGTGTGAGTGTGAGAAGGTTAAACATGGCTAGAGATGCGGCTCAGTGCCAGGTAGGAAAACACTACATGCAACGCATTTTGGGCACATTGTTAGCACAAGAAGAAGGAGACAGGTTGTATGATAGCCGAAAACCAGTTGGAAGAAGACATCTGTCCACAATTGAGCGGAGATGTTTGGTGATTATATGGGCTGTTGACAAACTAAAACCATTTCTGTGGGGGAGTAAGATTATGCTGTGCTCCAATCTTTCTCCTTTAAGCTGGCTAAGCCAAACAAAGGGCGGCAGCGACAAATGGAACGGGTGGAGCTGTTTCAAGACTACACCTCTGGCATCAAGCATACCAATGGCCGGTTTAAAATTATTGCAGAGGTTGTATACCTTGTGTACCAAAGTGTACCTTGAAAGGGGTTGTGTACATGAGTGTGTGTATTGTTGTATATAGTGAAGTTAAAAGTCAAATTTCCCTGCAAGGGCATTTCTCTAAAATGCTTATGCAGTGTTTCCTGGCGGGGAAAATTGTAATGACAAGTTGCTTTCAAATCTCGACTTTACCAGTCGCAGGTGCACTATCCAGATGTTTGGAGGGATAGCTGCAACAAAGGTTACGGTACATAGAGCACCTGGAGGGGGAACCAAGCCATGGAAACCAGGATCCCAACTCCCTGCTTCAGCATTCCTCTTGTCCTTGAGGATGCCTATGCAGTGTCTGGGGGAAAGGGAGAAATGTGACGGATTGGGGCTGGCTTGAGTAGAACCCCAGGGTGTTAGGAGTTAAACCCAGCTTCCTTGCTGATTGACGCATTCCATTCCCTGTAGGGCGGGACAGCCACTGGTTCAAAAGGGGTTGGTTAACCGTTGGTCGGGGGAGTGAGTTGAGAGGGGTTTTGGGAGCGGGAGTGTAAGGGAGGTAAGGGTAGAGTGCTAGAGAGGTTTACTGAGTTTGTAATAACCAGTTTGAGTTAAAAGTAAAGAAGATGTCGATCTAATGAAACCATAAAGAATTATACATGAACTACCGTTAAATAAAGCTTTCCTTTTTGTTGTGAAATCGGATGTTCCTCTTTATTCCAGCAAAGTATCTATACTCCGAAAAGGGGGGTGACTGAGGAGGGGAGGCGAAACTAGGCCTGAAGAGTAGGCGGTTAGTTTGCAACTCAAGGTCACTCTCAGTAGAGGCAGTGCAAGGGAGAGGGTGCCACAAAGTAGCAAGGGTGCTGGGGGCACGGCTGCTGAGGTGAACCTGAGGGCACAGAGATATTCCTGTAACATTTGCCTGGAGTTATTAAAGATACCGAACCACGTTGTGTGGAGATCTGGAGCTACATTCTATGTACTAGTGAACCCATAATAAGGCAGGGAGTCTATTTGGGTAAAAGAAGGAATAGAGGGTTGTTTAAAACGACAATTAATTTCCTTTAGGCACACTGCTAGTAATAGTGAAGGAGGTACATCGCATAGCGACGTGGGGTTCGTCGCAAGAAGCAATGCCCTCATCCCATCCTGAAAGGAAAGCCTGCTCTCATTTGAACGATGGGGAAAGCTGTGGAAAGAAAATTTAAAATTCACGGCATGTAGTTCACTAAAAGCAAACTATATGAAAATGATGTATAGATGGTATTTAAGACCTGTAAAACTTGCTAAGATGTATAAACACTCATCTAATTTACAGTATGTTGGAAATGTAAAGAAAAAGAAGGTACGTTTTTTCATATGTGGTGGACATGCAAAAAGGTAAAGGGCTTCTGGGAAATGATATACAACGAAATGAAAAAAATGTTTAAAAATATGTTTGTAAAAATCTGAGGCCTTTTTACTAGGAATATTAGGAGATGACGTGCCAAAGAAGCAAAAGAGACTATTTATGTATGCGACCTCAGCTGCCAGAATGCTACTTGCCCAGAAGTTGAAAGAAGAGAACGTACCAACGAAAGAAGAATTGAAGACTAAGATGATAGGCTATGACGAAATGGCAAAATTACCGGTAACCACGAAGATCAGGCACCAAGATGAAGAAAAATTTAATCAAGAATGGAAAAAAGTATAATAAGAGTATTTTAAAGAACACTGTAAAAATGTCAAAACATTAGCAGGATTGTTGTAGCATTTATGAACTAAAGGTAAAATTAGGATGCGAAAAATAATTTGAAATTAAGTGAAGAAAAATAGTTATATGCAAAGAGAATAAAAGGGGGAAATTGAAACTAGGGGGGTGAAGGGAAGTTAATCAATGTAAATATGATATGTTAAGAAAAATTGTGGTTATCAGAAAAAATGAAAATAAAATATATGTTTTTAAAAAGGAAAGCCTGCTCAATTCTGGGAGCATTGCAAATGCTTATACATGTACCTGAGGAAATCAGGTGCTTTGGAAATCATGTTTTCAAAATCAGAAAATCCAAGCTTGCCATCACCGTCCATATCAGCTTCGTCGATTACTTTTTCGCAGACCAGGCTGACCTCTTCCTCTGTGAGCTCTTCTTTCGTCAAATTGTTGAGGGTTTTTTCCAGATCAGATTTACAAATGAAGTTGTCTGTGTTAAAATCTGGGCAAGCAAAGATGGAAGAAAACAGGTGGTCAATATGCCTCTTCTCCAAGGACGCCGTAAGCCCAAAGGCAACCCCTGGATGGCAGGTGACTAAAGGGTGTGTGAACGTTATCTCAGTCAAGAATATCAGAAGAGCTCTGCTGGACTGAACCATTCATCCAAAATCCTGCCAACCAGATACCTCTGCAAAGCCCACCAATGGGGATTGGAATTGAGAAGGAGCCATGAAGGTCCCATTCTTAGCCATCACGATTCATGGGTCACATCCAGGTCATAATTCAAATCAAATTTAAAGCACATGGCTTTGGGAACCATAGTTTGCCCCCCACAGCTACAGTTCCCAGGATGCCTGGGGGAAGCCATGTGCACTCAGTGTATGTTGTGGGTGTGGCCACAGTTCAGAGCTGTGGAGAGACCATAACTTGACCTGCTTCCTGCCCCTGTTCACGGCTCCTCATCCACTTCAAGGGAAGGCTCAGGTCTGTGGCCCTGAAGGCTTCACAGCACAGGGAGGGTTTTTTCCACAGAGTTTAGAGCTACAGGGGCGACTTTTCCAAGTAGCCATTAAGTCAGTGTTTCCCAACCTAATCTAGGCAACGGCACACTTGAATCAATGAAAAAATCTCGCGGCACACCGCTCCTCCCCCACCCGGCTGCGCCGGGTCTCCTGACCCAGAGTTACCTCTGGGATCAGCTGTAGCGCGGCGCGCGCGAGGCTTCTGGTCGGGATTCTTGCGCGAGGCTGCTGTTGCTGCTGCTGCAGCAGCCAAGGGAGCAGCGCCGCCCTGGCTTCCGCTTCGCCGCCGGGCTCCAGCAGCGCCGCCGCCACGGTCCTGTGCAGCCCTGGGCTGCAGGTCCCTTTTTCCGTGGCACATCAGCCGGTGTCTCGCGGCACACTAGTGTGCCGCGGCACACCAGTTGGGAAACGCTGCATTAAGTGACCATTACAGTCCTCCCCCGTTCCACTTTACAAAAGAGATTCGGCAGGTGTTGGCCGCTCTACACCAGGTGCTTGCCGATTTATCTTGCAAATGCATAAGAAAATTGCAATTAAAAAGCCATTGTGTGGATTTGTTTTATTGTCTTTGGCTCAAGAAGCAGGATTATCATCAGCCCTATTTAATTATAGTGCTGCAGCATTATAGCATGTTGGGTAATTGTCAGTAAAACAGTCGGCGTGGATTTATTTGCAAAAGCTCTGGCATCTGGTGGGTCATTCTGCAATAAAGAAAATAAATCAGAAAGCATTTTTTAAAAAATATCGGGGCCCCACCCCACCCAAAAAAACGCTTTGGTAAAATTTAAAAGCAGCTGTTATACTAAATCAATTATATGCTTCTGAGAATATTGCTTCTCAGAAGCCCGAGTTGTTAAAAAAAAAAAAAATGCATTTGTTCCATAAGGCAAGAGTGAATGTATAATTTCCAACTACATGGCACCCCCAGGGAGCTGAGGGAATCAGAGTTGGGAGGGACCCTTGAGGGTCATCTAGTCCAACCCCCTGCCATGCAGTTTACCTATGAGATCGCCTTACTTTGTATATGCCCATTCAGCTGCTTAAATCTGTAGAACTGCCAGAGGTGTCACATAATATTCATTCCGCATTGTAAAAAAAAATTGTATTTTAGTGTGGCAGAACCTATACTTTGGAACTCCCTGCCTATTGACCTCAGCCTTCACTGAACTCTTTCTGTGCCTGCTAAAATCTTTTTGTGTAGACAAGCCTACCCAGATATGTAGAACTTTGTTGTGTGTTTTAATCTGTTTTTAATTTATCACTCATTTATTTATTTATTTATTACATTTTTATTTACAATTAAGCAGTGTATAAATTTTATTAAATATAAATCTGAAATGGACCAAAACAAAATTCCCATCCCTTCTGGTTGATGTTCTAACCCAATGCCAATCCCTCTCCTTACCATAGACCTTGAAGGCGTAGATTGCTTTTAGCTCTCGAGGGGCCGTTTCGCTGAGTACAGAGAACATGTCAACAAAGTCATTGAAGCTGAGGCTCCCCTCGTCATCGTCAGAAAAGGAATGGACAATCCTCTCCCGGAAGGGGTTCTCCTGCAGAAAGACAGAATGCATGAGCAACTTGCAGATTTGCTTCTCTTTTAAAAAGAAACCCCAAAAAGGCAGCACTTTAGCTGAAACACTTGTTTAAAGGTGTATCACCCAAAACAAGTGTGCAGCCAGGGCTTTCCCCCCAGGGTACTCAAGGGTATGCAGTACCAGCACCTCTTTTTTGTTGTTAAAAAGTGTGGCACTTACGGTAACAACTTCATGCTGAGTACCGGCACCTAATTTGGGGGGTGGGGTGGGGTGGAAACACTGCGTACAACCAAATACAAAATCCCAATTATAAGTAAGAACTCTGAATCCCCACAAGAGATCATTGGTCAAAAGTCCATTTCAATGCTGAGTTTTTCTCAAGCTCCTGCAAATACCGTAATTGGTGGTTTTCAACTCCTGAGGAATGACTAGTTGCACAGGTAAAGCTGCAAATGTCAGACAGCTGGAGCCTCTAAGTTGACCAGTGGAAAAGAAGCGTGAAGGTGGAGCTGCAAGAATAGGAAAGCTTTTCCAGGCGAGGGGGCTGAGGCTCCTCCCCATGTCCCAGGGCTTCCCCTTCCTGACTTCCCAAGTGGCAGGACCAGGAGCAGCCTGTTAGTGGCACAGGTGAAAGCCCAGTGGTTCGTGGGAGATGTAGTTTTCAGCACAGCAGGGTAGGGACAGACTTCATTCTCCTCAGGCACCCCCATCCCTACTCTTACTACCACCCAGGACGTCAGGAAGGGAAACAGTAGTGTTTTGGAAAGTAGAGGAGCTGGGCAGGAGTTTGTTCACAGGGCTAGAGAAAGCAGGCAGAGAGGGCAGTGGGGAGCAGGGATTTCAGGACTTGTTGTGAAGCCTGTCTCGCCAAAGCTTACATCCGAGCCCAAGTTGGAAAAGCAGTGTACCACGGGAAGCTGCCTTCTGCTGACTCAGATAGTTTGCACATCACTCTCAGTCCCGCCTGCACTGACGGCCACAGTTTTCCAAGGTTTCAGGAAGAAATATTCTCCTAGTCCTACCAGGAGAAGTTAGGAATTCAACCGGAGACCTTTGGCCTGCCAAGTCTGTGCTCTCTCTCTCCTTCTCCTAGATGGGCTCCCTTCCCAGGTGGAGGAGCCCCACCTGCCCCTCACTTCCCTCCCTGCCTTCTTGACCGTTGGACCCACTCTTGGTCTCCTCCACTCAGTCCGCCAGTTCCAGCAACACAGGAAGCTCCCTTATACAGAGTCAAGCCCTTGGTCCATCTCCTTCAACACTGTTTACACTGACTGGGAGCAGCTCTTTTGGGATTTAGGAAGGATATTTCCCAGCCCCTCCCTGGAGATGCCTTGCACATGCCGAGAATGTTCCATACCGCTTCCTCCCAAGTTATGCCAACGTGGCCACACCAGGCAAATTTCTTTTCTTGCAATCCCTGTACACAAGTCCCCAGCCACCGAGCGGGAGGATGGGTCAGGCTGGGACGAAACAGTAAGACATGCCTTTCCATTGCAAGAAGCAGAGCAGAGCCATTTGCTGTCTCCCCCCATGCCCAGGTTGGAACGTGAGCAGCAGCCGCCTGAAGAGTTATTATCTGCACCCAGACACAACATTCTGGGCAAACCAGGACTTCAGCAGCCTCTCTCTTCTTTCCATGCCCCTGCATTACCACCAACTACTTTCTCTTACAACGGAGTGTGTTACCACAGGATCCAGTTACGGCGATGGCAGTTTGCAAACTGATGAATTAAGGACACTCAGAAGCAGGTAATGAACCAAAATCATACCGCAGGGCTGCACTCTTATACCAGGGGGCCCCATGCGGTCTCCCAACAAATGTTATCTGGCCCCCCAGGTGACCCTACCTAATTTTAATTGAAGTGCAGAGAAAAAATGCCCACAATTTCATTCATTTGGGGGAATGCAGTGGCTACTCAGAGGTCTGGATCATACAGTCAGGAACACCTGCATCCTGCTCTCCTGGGCCAAATTCCTCTCCTTCAGAGGGTGATGTCATGGACTCTGAGGAGCTGATGGAGTGGGATGGATGAGGCAACACTCATGTCTGCTTGTGTGAGTTGCCAACCTGAGCTCCACTTCAAGGTGCGACCCTGAACTTGAACTCCTGCTGAAAACCCTCAACTGGCTACAGCCTCCACCTGGAACCCAACAGTGTGTGGGACACTGGCTGAGTACCTGAGCCAGGAAGACTCATCTAGACATACTGAGCAATGCAAGTATGAACATCACTGTCTTCCAAATGGGGATGGACACGTGGCAGGCACCATGCCATTCATCATGCCAGGAGTTAGGCCACTCTTCTTCAGCCTGCCATAAATCATGGAAGCCCTGAGTCCACCTTCCATGTGAAGGCACAGGTTCATACAAGCAGCACCTCCATGACATGCTGGCTTAAGCAGGTGACCACCACCATGCTTAATAATAATAATAATAATAATAATAATAATAATAATAATAATTTGTAGCCCACCCATCTGACTGGGTTGCCCTTCCACAGAAGGCCGTTCCACAGGGAGGGCACCACTACCGAGAAGGCCCTCTGCCTGCTTCCCTGAAACCTCACTTCTCGCAGTGAGGGAACCGCCAGAAGACCCTTGGAGGTGGACCTCAGTGTCTAGGCTCCATATTGTATGTTGTGATCTCCCATTTTGCAACCTGATGAATTGGTACCTTTTCCTCCCCTCCACCTTCCTTTGTTCCATACTGAGTATACGAATATATCATATGGCAACTGATCATCCCAGAGCTTCCTTCAAAATGTGAAGTGTTAAAATTAACTCGTCTGTTGACTCAACCCAAGAATTTAGACTCCTGTATATAATGTCTTGAGTGGCCAATCACCCTGTGCATATATGAAGTTACAAGGCCATGGATATGATGTAAAGTAATCCTCAAGGTTACGAGCCGGTCAAAGCAACCAAGCTGCAACGGCTTGAGAATAGACTCTGGTTGAAGTCAGGGATTGCCCTGGGAATCTATGGAAGAAGGGAGGCAGGGGGAGGTGGTATACCCCATATAGCCAAATATGAAAACATTTTTAAAAAGAAAGAAAGAAGCTGTATTTACATGGAAGTGAGGAACCAATCTAAGCAAAGAAACGAAGCTCACCAGAAGTGCCTGGCTCTTGGGTCAGGCCAAAGGCCCGATTAGTCCTTCATGCAGTTTTCACAGTGGTCAACCAGATGGCCCTGAGAAGCCTACAAACAGGACCTGAAGACAACAGCCCTCTCCCCATTGGTGACTCCCAGAAAGAATGGAGATAGTGAGGTGAGGAGGAGGCACAGCATATTTCCCCCCTCAAAAAGTTGGGCACCAGTTTGTTAAGGTTTGCTGGGGGTTGTAATTCTATGAAGTTGAAACTACAGTGCCTGGAATTTTTTGAGAGAAAGAATCTGTTTCAAATCTGCAATAAATGTATGGTGTGTACGCAGCCTTACAGCCAAAGTCAGTCCCCCCAGTCACAGATTTTGTCGGGTTGGGCTGCAGAAGAATGGCAGAATGTAGACATGAAAAGTAATACCTTTAGCTCTGGCATGTTCACTATAAGCTGCATAGGTAGTTTAACATCTGGATTCTTCGTATAGTCCATAGGTACCATGTTTGGTGCCAGTTCGTGGTAGCGGCCGTGCAACCTGTAAACAAGCAGAATGACACACAGAAGAGGCTGTAAGGAACTGTTTCCATTCCTCAGTGCAGACAGACATGCTGCTCTAAAGCCCTCTTTTATTGCAAACAAAATAGGCTAGGGATTGAGCTGCTGAGTCTTCCTCTCAAAGCAATTTCAAAGACCAGGCATGCATGTTATACTGAGCATCTCTGCTGAAGATCTGTCTGTTGAACTCAAGCAACACATCCTCCAGAAGTCCAAGTTAGGAAAATGTACTAACAGGACTGCTTATTCTTCCAAGAGATGCTCACTTTTCTTGCAACCAAATCAGAAATAAGATGCTGGTTAATGGCACCACTATCTCTAGGGGGCTTGCTGCTTTTGAAAAAAAAAATACTGTTTAATAGACCATGAGACAATTTCAGACCATGGTTTAGAACAGGGGTCAGCAACCTTTTTCAGCCGTGGACCGGTCCACCGTCCCTCAGACCATGTGGTGGGCCAGACTATATTTTGTGGGTGGGAAATGAATGAATTCCTCTGCCCCACAAATAACCCAGAGATGCATTTGAAATAAAAGCACACATTCTACTCATGTAAAAACACGCTGATTCCCAGACCGTCCGTGGGCCGGATTGAGAAGGCAATTGGGCCACATCCGGCCCATGGGCCTTAGGTTGCCTACCCCTGGCATAGAACCTGCAAGAGGATAGGCAGGAGTCTTGAAACAGTATACCTTCCTTTCCCTTTTTCCATAATTTGAAGTCCTATTTGGGTCAGGAACAATTTGGGACACATTCTTTAAAGAGAAACTTTCAAGTCTAGCCTTTCGTTGTTATTGGCCAATAAATTTCTGGCAATCTGCAGAGACCCTGATTGTGGTTTGTTCCAATTCCGCGCTAAACTGTGGGAAAGCAGTGGGACCAAGGGAAGTGTGGAAGAGCCCTGAGAGCAGATGATCCCTCAACTAGACAAGGGTGTCCCCTATTCCCATTACTATTTATCTTGGTGCTGGAAATTCTGAATAGGAAAATAAGGAATGATGGAGGTATAAGAGGTATAGTATTAGGAGAAAAATCTTATAAATCGAAAGCTTACACCGATGATCTTATCATTACTACAGAAAACCCCAAAGAAAGTTTACCAAAAGTGACTGAGGTGATAAAAGAATTTGGGCAGGTGGCCAGTTTTAAAATTAACTGTAAAAAAAACCAAAAATTTTAGTTAAAAATATGGGGCCAGAGGGAAAAAACAAAATTCAAATAATTACTGGATTAGAGGTGAAGAAGAAAGTCAAGTAATTACTTAGGGATTTGGCTAACGACAAAGAATATCAACCTATATCAGGATAATTATGAAAAACTTGGAATGAGATAAAAAGAAATTTGGAAATTTGGGATGGACTACACTGCTTTAAGGACTGGCAACGAGACATTTCGAAATTCATATGGCAAGGGAATAAACCTAGGATTAAGCATAAACTATTAATTGATGTTAAGGAGAGAGGGGTTTTTTCCTTGCCTGATCTCAAATTGTATCACGATGCAGCGTGCCTATCTTGGCTCCGTGAATGGGTAGTACTGCAAAACACAGACCTGTTGGACACAGAAGGGTTTCACAAGGGTTGGCACGTATATCTGGTTTATGACAAGGTGAAAGTCCACAAGAGTTTTTCTTTCTTTCTTTCTTTATTGTCATTGTACAAGTACAATGAAATTGGATTTAAAAATAAAATAAAACAATAATAATAATAATAATAATAATAATAATTTATTATTTATACCCCGCCCATCTGGCTGGGTTTCCCCAGCCACTCTGGGCGGCTTTCAACAGAACATTAAAATACACTAATCTATTAAACATTAAAAGCCTCCCTAAACAGGGCTGCCTTCAGATGTCTTCTAAAGGTCTGGTAGTTGTTGTTCTCTTTGACATCTGAAGGGAGGGCGTTCCACAGGGCGGGTGCCACTACCGAGAAGGCCCTTTGCCTGGTTCCCTGTAACTTGGCTTCTCGTAGTGAGAATAAAAATAAAAGAATAATTTTTTAAAAATCATTTTTCATTTAAACAATTGTTTCCCCAACCAAATTTTTTGAATCATATGATAAGAAAACCGCTTTACAAAGTATGGGCTAAATATAAAGATTTACTCAAACTGAAAACCCCTTGGTGGCTTTCTCCTAGAGAAAAAAAATATGAAAGAGAACTGGGCAACTTATAAAACCTTGCTGGAAGAAAAAGATAATAAATTAAGCCTAAAGAAATTTGAGGAGATCCGAACACAACTAACTGATTGGTTTCAATATTCTCAACTTAATGAAATATTTAGAAAAGAAAAACAAAAGGGTTTCGCAGCAGAGTTATCAAGGTTAGAGAAAGATTTAATCCAATTGAAATAAAAACTTTTATCCAAGATGTATAAACTCCTCCTTGATTGGAAAGTCAAGGAGGAGGAGGAGGTAAAATCAGTTATGGTTCGATGGGCCCAGGACTTCGTTTATAATATCCAAATGGATGTGTGGGAAAGACTCTGGAAGGTAGACATAAAATTCACCGCATGTTATAATCTGAAAGAAAATCTGATGAAAATGTTTTACCGATGGTACCTGAATACAGCCAAATTAGCCAAAATGTATAAAAAAAGACTGAACGTTTGCTGGAGGTTTAAGAAGTCAGAAGGTACAATGCTACATATGTGGTGGAACTGTGTGAAAGTTAGAGAATTCTGGGACATTATATATAATGAACCTTAAAAAATCTTTAAAGGTTCATTGGAAAAAAAACCAGAAACCTTCCTGTTGGGAATCATGTATAATGAGATCAAGAAACATTTTAGAAGAATTTTCATGTATGCAACAACAGCGGCTAGAATTTTGATAGCAAAAAATTGGAAAGGAGAAGTGATACCCACCAAATTAGACTGGCAGGTGAAGATGATAGAATATATAGAACTAGCCAAAATGACTGGAAGTTTAAGAGATGATTTAAAACAAAGATTAAATAAAGAATGGAATGTCTTTAAAGAATATTTACAGATACATTGTAAAAACTTAAACGTTTTGATGAGTCTAGCTGAACCTTGCAGGACAATATGGAACACTAATAAATTAAGTGATAATTAAAATTAAGAAGTGATAATACAAAGTGTGAAATCGAAAATGAAGCCTAGAAAATATAGTGGGATGAATGGAAGTCAAAGGAATATGTGATGTTTTTTCTTGTTTGTTTGTTCTTTGGTGTTGTTACTGCATTGTTTTGTTTTGTTTTTTTAATTATTTGTTTGTTTTTAAAGTATTGTTTCAATAAAGTATTTTAAGAAAAGAGAGAGCAGATGATCCCTCTGCTCAGAGACCCCATCTGCCTACCCAGACAAAAAGTCCCTATCTGACAGTCAGTAGCTCACTTAAGTTCCATTCTGCCTCTTGATTGGTTGCTAGTCCTTCTAGCTCTCACTGGTTGCCGGGGAACCAGGAGGTGGACCCAGGGCCTGCTCGTCTCAGCTGGTGCCTATTGGGACTGGTAGAGCGAAAGGCAGGAAGACCAACAGCAGGTGGCACCAGAGCCAACGCAGGTGGAGCCAGCACCTGCCAGGTGGGGGATGGCTGCAGTTGACAGGGCAGTGCCCTCTTTGCCCTCCTCCATCAGCCTCCGCAGCCTCGGTCCCTGCCAGGCTGTAAGGCCAACTCTAGCCGGCCGTGCAGACCTCTGCCACCTTTGTGACAAGAACTTCCCAGGAGGCAAACTGCTGGGAATGGAAGATAAAAGCTGGTAATAGCTCATTGATTAGGAAGGCTTGAGTGGCCATTAGGCCATGAGAGATTCTGAGCATCTCATTATATCTCCTCCACAACAATGCCAGTCGATTCTGGGCTGCGGAGAAGAGATTGCAAACCATTTGCCCAGGAATGTGCATGGGCAGGGGCGGGGGTACATATCTCACCATTTCCAGAGCCTCGGATTTGAGGAAGGTCCTTTCCTTCCCCCTCATGCACCCCCACCAAAAAAGGAAACACCAAACCCCTGAGAGGTGAACCAAACAGTGCTTATGAGATTTAATTGAAAAATGCTCCAGCATGCATTTTGCGGTGCTTGGTGCATTTTCTGCAACTGTTCTCCTCACTGGTGATGGTATGTTCTCATTTTCAATGAGAACATATAGCCTTACATTCCTAAAACAGGCCTGAGGCCCTCTTTCTCCCACCCAATACGGCTGGAACAGCCACACTGTGACAAGAAACAGAGGGGACATTTATCATATGTGGTGATCATGCAGAGCAGCTAAAGAATTTGGGGAGATTATTTATAATGTGATTAAAAAAATGTTTAAAAGTTCATTCCCAAAAAGACCAGAGGCATTTCTCTTAGGAATAATTGAGTCAGGTGTTCCTGAGAACTATAAGAATTTATTTCGCTATGCAACAACTGCAGCTCAAATTTTATATGCTCCAAAGTGGAGGGAGGGAGCAGTCCCAATGAGAGAGGAATGGCAGCTGAAAACGATGAGTTAGTGAATCTAACCAGCAGAATAAGAGAGCAAGATAAAAGAGTATTTGAAGAGGATTGGAAAATGTTTGTAGAATATATGAAGAACTACTGTAAACAGGTAAAACTGTTAGCAGGTTTAGAATAAATTCAGCAGTATAAAATATGCAGAAATGAAACGTGAAACGATACGATACGGAGTAATAATCATATGCAGTGGTAAAAGATATTAGAAGGAAGCCATGGAAAGGAGGAAGGGAAGTCAATGTTCATTTTTTAAAAAGATTGCAAGGTTGTATTAAAATTGTAATGATGTAAATAATTTTTTTTTAAAAAAACAAGAACACCAACACTGTGGGAAGTATCCTGATATTGGTGAGGTTATTACTGGTTTTTTAAATTTTTACTTGTAAGCTGCTTCAGAAGAATTTGTTTCCTTCTAAAAGTGGGATAATGGTGCTGATAAGAAATTATATTTACACATTTTTCTCAAACTCAGAAGTGATGGATTTCAATTTTCCCTGCATATTAGTTTGTAAGATTTTTCTCTTCCCACCCCACAAATTTAGGACACATGAGCAGAATCCTTCTGACATTCTGAAATCCCAAAGTCCTTCTGGAATTCAACTGGAGCACAAGCAAAGGGATGGCAGGACCTCGGAGCAATGAGGTGGATGAGGTGGAGCGGAGGGATTCCACTCAGACCTATCCAACCCCTGCTCTGTCCAGATGAGCAGCTTTGAGAAGGGCCCAGGGGAGGCGGAGACACAGAAACGGGGCAGCTATCCAGGATAAATATCCCATTCAGCCAATAGGTGGGGGGGCCATGTTCAGTCAGCAATTTGCCAGCCGACTGAACATTCTCTTTTCATTTGTGATGCTTCTGCAGGAGAGCAAAAAGCATTCCTGGGCACCTGGATTTGCTGAATTGGGTTTTTTGTCCTGAAGCCTAGAGGGAGAAATTTAAAAAACAGATGGGCTGGCAAATGAGTAGGCATTATTATGGGGGGGGGGGAGAGACGTGTGATGGAGAGAAATGATGGTTCTCTGCCTGGCATCTCCAGTTAAAGGACTGGGTCTCAGGACAGGGAAGGGAGGTTTGCCAGAGACTGGATGCCAGCTGGATCAGACCAGCCTTCCCCAACCCGGTGGGCAAAGGCCATGGCTCAGTGGTAGAGCGTCTGCCTTGCAAGCAGGTCCCAGGTTCAATCCTCCAGAGACTCCTGCTGGAATCCTTGGAGAGCTGCTGCCAGTCAGTGTAGACAAATACTAAGCTAGATGGATGAAGGGGCGGGAGTAGGCTTCCCAAAGCTGCTCAGCTGAGGTGCCTTTGCCTCAGCTGAGCAGCCCCAACAAGCCTCTGGCTGGTGAGAAGACCCTCCCCCCCCCCAGCCTGAAGAGGTTCTTTCAGGGCTTCCTCAGAAAGTCCGGTGATGGACAGCAGTCAAGCTTGGCTCTTCTCAAGATATCCCTGGGACGCCACAATCCAAAAACCATAAATAACACAGAAATGGGGAAAAGGCTATGGCCAGACAATAGCCGATGTCATAAAATATACCTGTGGCCAGGTACATAGGAAGGGGGAGGGGGCGGTTCGCACCAGGTGCCATCATGGAGGGGGGTGACAAATTACCAAACAACAATTACTGCCCAACTAGGGCGGTTCATAAAAAACAATTTATTTATTTTTTAAAAATGCCTGCTCCAAAGGTCTTATCTTACACTAGGGATTATATAGCTATATATGAAATTTCATGCATATCAGTTAATATCTTGACCCTCCTCCATGAAAATAGCTGTTTAATTGGCCGTTTTCCCATGTTGTGAAGGCTGAAATTTCAATTCAGTGGAGGAGGGGGGTCCTAGCTCCATGGTCAGGGATGGTCTAGTTGAGATTCCTGCATTGCCCCAGGGGTTTGGCTAGATGACCCTCAGGGGTCCCTTCCAACTCTACAATTCTCTGGTGCAGAGTTTTAGGTACATGTTGGATGCAAGGGGTGCATAGGATTGCAGCCCATCTTATGCACCGTCGGCTCGGGAATAAGTCCCACTGAGCATGATGAGACTAGATTGCTGCGGTGCAGTCCTGTTTTTTAAATAAATGTTTTCCTTTTCAGATAATACAGAGCATGGTGAAATCACAATAAAGAAAACCCCCCTTCAATAGTTTCAAGCAGGACTACAGGTTCCACATAATATCTGTACTGCATTGTTTACTGTGGCAGCACCTGCACTTTGGAACTCCCCGCCTCTTGCAACAAAGCACGTGCCTTTGCTAGACTCTTTTCGGGCACCTGCTCAAAGCATTCTTCTTTAGGCAAGCATACCTAGATGCTTAGGAAGTTGAAGTAATTTTAATCTTAATATTTTAGCTTTTGTATGTTTTAAAGTAGGATTGTTAATTTTTCTTGGTTTTACTGCTGTGGGGTTTTTTGTTTTTTGTTTTGGTAAACCACTTTGCAGGTTTTTAAAAATAAATTTTATTAAATAAATAAACAATAAACATAAATAAAATAACACAAGCCAAAACACAATCCATCCTGTAGATTTAAGTATCTGTCCATAGTCGCCTACTTATTATCAGAGGCCCAGAATCCACACTCCTTTGTAAGAAAATATGAAATAACGTAAAACCATTTTTGCAGGCAAAAAAAAAAAAATCAATGGGGGGGGGGAGACAAGCACTGGGTACCACCTGACCTTCCTACGCCTGTGCCTGTGGTCTTCCAAAAATTCCAAAGCTGAAGCAATTCTCCTTGGGAGTAATTTCATGTTGTGACAGACAGACCCAGAACCAATTAGCTGGCTCAGTGCAAAGCAACACAGCCCCCTCCGTGACTCCATAGGCAGGAGGGTGTTGCGTCTCTCAGAGGCCAAGTCCCGAGGTGCTATGTGCTCCCATAGATGTTGTGCCACATACACTTCCAGAGATCCATGCTCCAACTGAGATGCCTGCTGAGCTACCCTGATAAGCCCGCTTTTTATCTCCATCCATTGCCAGTTGCTAATGGGATCTTGGAGCAGCTTGCTTGCTTGCTGTGGACAAGCATCAATCATATTCCCTCATTAAAGGTTTTCTTCAAATTAGCATTGAAAGAAGAAGGAGACAGGCAGAAATCCATTAGCTGGGAGAGGCTCCCAGATTTAATTATTCCACGCTCTTGAACATTTTTACAGGGGGACTGGGCAAGGTGGGGAGTTGTCATCTTGGAGTGAAAGTCCACCCCTGGCTACTCATCACGGCTGCAGTTAACCTCAAGATTTTGAATACCAGTAGATGATGAGCAGCCATGAAAGAGAGAAGTTGTTCAGGGTGCAGAACCCCCTTCAGACCAAGGGCCACATTTCAACATGGGAAAGTTTTCAGGGGCCAGAGGCAAAGCAGACAGAGCAATGGATGCAACTCTCACCTTTGTACAGGAGGCTCCATGCCAGCCACACAAAAGCCATAGGTTCAGAAGAGCATTAAGAGCTCTGCTGGATCAGGCCAGTGGCCCATCTACTCCAGCCTCCTGTTCTCAAAGTGACTACCCTGTAGGAAACTCGTAAGCAGGATCCCATCCCAGCGTGAGAATACTCTCCCCTCCTGTGGTTTCCAGCAACTGCTATTCAGAAGCAGGGCAGAGAAATAAAAGCGTACACGCACCACACCATCTTTAAAATGATGAATTAGGTTAATCTCACGCCTGCCAAACAAAGAAAGAAATTATAGCACTCTTCCAAAGAGACTGGGCAGGGGAATGGAAGTATCTTTTGGAGGTAAAGAAAACTTTGGAGAAACAAGAGGTCCAGTTTCAGCAGAACACCAGTTTGGGAAGGATGGGAGGTTTGGCTGAGCCATGCAGATACAACATACCTAGCATGCAGAAAATGTTGGCTGTTCCCAAGGGGAAATATTTGTGAGGAAGGGTGAGCCAGGCAGGCATCAATAAACTAACGGAGACTGTACCCATTAGCACAGTTCCCTTCTTCCACCCTCCAGTGCCTGCCTGACACATTCTCTTCTCCTCAGACTATTATGTTCTTTGTGGGAACTGAAAGTTCTGCAGCCTTGGCTGGACAGAGAATTATCATTCATTTTTATTTTACCTTTTAGGTACACTGAACACAGAAGTGAGACCTGTATTTGCTGAAATGAATACATAGAATTCCTAGGGAGGGTCTACACTAGCTGGCACTGCTGTAAGTGCCACATAAAACCCGTTCTGCACTTGCAAGACATTGATCTCTGGGTGTGGCAGCACCTACTCTGTGGAACTCCCTGCCCATTGACATCTGGCAAGGGCCTTCACTGTACTCTTTTCAATGTCTACTGAAAACATTTGTGATGAGACCAGCCTGAAAGGTTGATGAGTTGCATGAAGACATAACATTTCTTCTGGTATGGAAAACATCCGTAAAAGGGAGCAGAGACTCCTTGTCTGGGTCATCATCATCTGAGCGTGTTCATTGATTGGCATTTCAGGAGGCTCTCACCTAGGAGGGCAGGAGCAACCCTGGCCTGAGTTCTTGGACAGCAGCTGACAGCCAGAGTAGACAACATTGGGCTAAATGGTAGTAAAGTCAGACAGTGCCTGGAAACAGGACAATCACTCCGTTGTAGAAAGTGTGGTTTGTATGGTCCCTGCTTCATAGATCCCTGGAATCTATCCACAATAGATAAGGCAGGAGGTGATAGGCAAGACCTCTGCCAGATCCCTGGAAAGGGCACAGCTAGCTGGGCCTCATCCACACTTAGCTTTGCTCCGTGTTTCTAGGCACATGTCCAGGCTTTCCAGGTCAGTGTCCAAGCAGGATGTTTGTTTGTCCCAGCACTTTCCCCAGGAAAACCCACATTTTACCGCTGAATTGGAGCAACCAGCTATCAGGTTCTGAGGATTGCTGTTTGCTCCAATTCAGCTGCAAACACAGGTTTTCCAGGGGAAAGCATCAGGACAAAACAAAGCGCTCAGAGCTGGGCCTGGGAAGCCTGGGTGGACTTGTGCCTAGAGGGCCGCCAGCAAAGGCCTGTGCGGATGAGTCCTCAGCAGAGACAGCGATGGTCCAGATCAGGCAGACCAAGGCGGTGGTGCCAGGCAGCAGCTTGTCCTCGCTGGGATCATCTTCTCCCTCTTAAACCAAACTGATAAGAACATACAAACAGCCTGCTGGATCAGGCCTAGGACCCATCTAACCCAGCATCCCATTCTCACAGCGGCAGGTGCCTGTGGGAAACTGGCAAACAGGTTTCAAGCACAAAGGCCCTCTCCCCTCCTGCAGTTTCTGGCGGCTGGTATTCCAAGGCATCGCTGCAGAGGCAGAGCATGGCCACCCTGGCTAGCAGACAGCAATAGCCCTCTCCTCCATCATGTATTTGTGCAATCCTCTTTTAAAGCCATCCAGGTTGGTGGCCATCACTGCCTCCTGTGGCAGGGAGTTCCATAGTTTAACTGGACTGCATGAAGAAGTCTTTTCATTTACATGTATCTTGCTTCACCAAGCATGACATCTCAGCACACAAGCCCTTTCTTCTAAAAAGGAATCTGAACTTCCTGAATTCCTTCCACTGGGAATGATGTGAGCACCACCACCAACCCCAGCACAAATTAGCAGAGCAGAAGGAAGTGTGATCTGCTTACCGAAGGATTTCCTTTCGTGTGAAGAAAGTGCAATCCTGCAAACGAGACAAAAAGAAAAAGGAAACGTGTTTTCATTGATTGATTTGAGAGGATGGTGGTGATAATTTCATTTATGAATCGCTTCCTGTGTGGCATCCCAAAGCGACTGGCATATAGAAAACATTTAAAACAATGGCATCTGTAAGAACAATTAGAAAACAATTACATATAGAAAAACAGCTTAAAACAACAACAGCGCAATTACGTTCTGTGTTTAAGAAAATGCTTTATTCTCTTGCTAACTATGCTGTTTTAAATGTGTATTCTGCATTTGACCTCCTTTAGTAATGTCTTATTTTGAAAACTTTAAGAAATTAAAAAAAAAATTGCTGCGTAAAATGTCTTGTTCTGAAATCTTTAAGATAAAAAAGATAATGGAGCAAGCTTTTTCCAGCTCTGAAGGGTAGGACTCGAACAAGACAGGAGATTTCGACTAAACATCAGGAAGAACTTTCTGACAGTAAGAGCTGTTCAACAATGGAACCGTCTCCCTGAGGAGGTGGTGGCCTCTCCTTCCTTGGAGGTTTTTAAGCAGAGGTTGGGTGGCCATCAGTCATGGATGCTTTCTAGATGAGATTACCCTTGGGGGTCTCTTCAAACTCTACAATTCTATGATTCTATTATTTTACAATATTTTACTTTTTTGTTAATTATGTTGCTTTGAGTTTATATTTCATGTTTGATCTTCTTCTGTAATGTTTAATTCTAAATATTTGATGTTTTAATGTTGATTGCAAACTACTTTGAGGTAATAATGTTAAATATATAAAGTGGTATAGAAATAAAATGAATAAGAATAAGAAATAATAATTAAATAAAATCAGCAGGGATAAAGCTCTCTATTTAGAAGAACAACTTTCAGTAGTTGCCAAAAAGACAAGACTCTAAGAACATGAGCAGAGCATCTGCTGGATCCGGCCAGCGGCCCATCCGGTCCTGCATCCTCTTCTCACAGTGGCCAACCAGATGCCCCCGTGGGAAACCCACAAGCAGGATCCAAGCCCAAGAGCCCCCTCCTGTTCCGCGGCTCCCAGCAAGTGGTGCTCAGCCGCAGAGCCACCGGGGTTGGTGGGCGCCAGCAGTCCTCTTCCACCATGAATGCGTCCAATCCCCTTTTAAAGCCATCCAAGTTGGGGCCACCACTGCCTCCTGGAGGAGCAAGTTGCAGAGTTTGTCTATGTGTTGGTGGGAAAAGTACGGCACTTTATCTGTCCTGAATCTTCCAACGTTCAGCCTCATTGTGTGTCCATGAGAATTATGAAAGACGGTGAGTAACGTTTCTCGATCCACTTTCTCCATTTATATTCTTCTATTCTGTTGCCTCTTACTTGTCAAAAGAGACGGTGTCTATCTGAGGGTTTTACCTTTACACCTGGCAAAGTAGCCAAGGAGGGGTGGGGGGTTGCTTGCTTCTTTGCTGCAAACATTTCTCCATCTCTCTTCAGCCTCCCTGGCTGCCGGCACTTCCTGGTCTGAAAAGGCCGCAGGGGAGGAGCCTTGAACTGAATTGCAGGAAGCCAGGAAGGCTGCAATAGTCGGAGCGCCAGGGAGTGAGGTGCTTTACAGAATGAAAGCAAGAACAATCACAAATACCGCTTTGAGGGGTTTTTTTACAATCAAGTTGTATATAAATTTTATGAACTAAATAAAAAAGGTTTTAAAAAAAACCATAATCACCACCCCAGTCAGCTTAAAAGTTAGGTAAAGATAAAGGTAAAGGGACCCCTGACCATTAGGTCCAGTCGTGTCCGACTCTGGGGTTGCGGCGCTCATCTCGCATTATTGGCTGAGGGAGCCGGCGTACAGCTTCCGGGTCATGTGGCCAGCATGACTAAGCCGCTTCTGGCGAACCAGAGCAGCGCACGGAAACACCGTTTACCTTCCCGCCGGAGCGGGACCTATTTATCTACTTGCACTTTGACATGCTTTCGAACTGCTAGGTGGGCAGGAAGTTAGGTTAGGTAAGCAAGACCAAAAAGAGCCCATTTTTTATGTTGTGTTGTGTTGTGTTGTTATTTTTCTCATTGATAGATGAAAGGTCCACCATCTGAAATCCTGGAGAGCCACTGCTGCCAGTCAGTGTGGTCAGTACTGAGCTCTGTGGACCACTGATCTGAATCAGTATGAGGCAGGAGCCTGTGTTCCTCTCTGGTGCCAAGGGTGCAAGAGGCGCTCTTAAGGACCCCCCCCCAAACACACAGTCAGGATGACATGGGGGCAAAAATTCCCAATAAACCATTTTAATTCTGACCAGCTAAACATGTTTTAATTTGCCAGCCCTAACTAAACATAAGAAAGGAAAGAAGCTGAACCAGCAGACCTGGGCTGGGACAAACTGGTTTGGGTTTCAAGGCCCTCTCTGTGCCTACTGGAGCATCAATTATTAAGCCCCCCCCCCCCCGCAGGTGATCCGAGAGTGAGGCTCTTTCCTGGGCTTGTATTACGTGGCACGGGGGGGGGGGGCAGGCGCCTGGTCGGTGACGTCACCTGGTCTGAATCGGCACAAAGGGAAATGGAGCTGCCAGGACCACGTCTGCCTTCATCCTGGAATGTGCCAAACACCTCACTTTTTCAGAGCTATCCCTTCGGGGGCTCCATTTCCCAGCAAAAGGCTGGCGCAAGGTAACAAAGAGAAGTGGGTTAACTCTCGCAAAAGCAACCTGCTGTGTAACTATATCGGCCTGGAGAAGCAGCCAAGGCCAGTGCTTAACAAGAAAGGGAGTGGAATGTCATCCAAATGTCCGAGTCAGCAAGAAGACGAGCGTCACTGAGCTCAATCAGGAATAATAATACTGTATATGAGGAGGAGGATTGTGATACAGTAGGCCAATTCAAGGCTCCCATCTGCGGAACTGGCCCTCTTACAGGTGCCAATTATCATCATCTGTTCCACATTTGTAGGAAAGAGATCCCTGATTGTGACAGCACCTACACTTTGGAACTCCCTGCCCATTGACAACAGGCAGGTACCTTCTGCACTCTTTTCAGTGTCTGCTGGGGGGGGTTGTTTAGACTAGCCTACCCACAAGTTTAGCAACTTAGAAAATTCTTAGCCTACTTTCCCCCCAAAAGTCTTACATTATTATTAATTCTTTTTTATTGATAATTTTATTGCTATATATTTTTGGAGGGGTTTTTGGGGAAGGTTACAGTCAAGCTGTGAATTTAAAACATGTTCTTCCAATGTCCTACATTGGTAAATTTTTGGCAGAGGAGAATAGAAATGACTGACTGTACAGAAAACTCTTAAATTTGCAGAGCAAAATATACTTTTGAATTATATATCCAATACAAAGGGACAATATGAATGGATTCTCCGTGCCCTTACTATGGCAAAAATACAGGTATTGATGAACTGGAAGAATAAAAATGAGGTTCCCTTCAATGAATGGAAAAAAGATATGTATAAACTTGCAACACAAGAACAAGTTGTGTACAAACATAGACTTGCCGTGGACAAATTTTACGATATTTGGAAATCATTTCTATAAACACTGTTTTAGGTTAGGTTTAGGATAAGTACAATAACAATCTTGTAATGTTTATAGTTTTTTGTTTGTTTTTTACATGGGTGCTATTTTATTATATTACTATTCATGTCTTATTTTACCTTGCACAGCTGTAATTTTATACTTATTTTTCAATAAAGAAAATCTATCTAACTAACAATCAAACCGTGGATTAATTTTATAAAATAAATCCTCATCACAGGTTGGCTAGCCCAACATTCTGACAGTGGTCTGCTGAATGCTCTGAGTGCTCATAAGCAAAACAGGAACCACCTTGACTTTTCTGTAAACCACCCTGAGACCTCCGGGTAGAGGGCGGTATAATAGTAATAATCATAATCACAATCATACAGTAATGCCTTTCCCCAGTACTGTACAAGGGTAGGAAAACACAAGAGTCCTGGAAAGGCTTCTTCTTCCCAGAGCTGCTTCTTGGGCAGGTATGGCAGAAGGCAGGGAGACAGACAGAAAGGGAAATTCTACCCTTGTCCCTGCTGATCTAGGATGGCAAGACAGAATAAGGAGGGAGGAGACAGTCTGGACGTCGCCTGGAGGAATGAAGAGGGAGCTTGGTGGGGCAGTGCCCCATTTGCCCACACAGAGCAGCCTCCACTGATTCTTCCAAATGACCCTCAGTCCCCCAGGGCCACATTCCTGTCCCAGCGGGTCTCTTCCAAGTGGGCAGGGTCAGGGGCAAGAGGAGCCAGGAGGCTGCATCTCAGCCATGCAAAAGTCAGAGATTTCTGCGCCTGCAACTGCCCCCACAGCTCTTTCCTCTCCGCAGGCAGGCAAGGATACATTCCAAACAAAGTACAGTATCGTAGTGGTGCTGATAAGCCAAACACAACAACAAAAACCACCACACTCTGGCTGACACTCAAGTAGCAATAGCATAAAAACTCTAATGAGGAACTGATAATATTATGATGAAACCAAATACAACCATGTAAATATCGCATGTATAACAAAAATCAACACAGTAGAACCATTCAGCAATAGATGTAATAACAAAACTCAGTGCCAACAAAAAGTTTCTACAAGGTTGGTAGTAAATGGACCGCAGCAGATCAATACAAAAATGTCAGTAGTAGGATACGATGATAGGTGAAGTCATAATCCAGTAATGTCACCATCAGTCCAAACTCAACTCCAGGTTTCGCACTTAATGCTTCATCAGTTCTTCATGATACACTTTGGTTAACAAAACATAACCAAAGTGTATCATGAAGAACTGATGAAGCATTAAGTGCGAAACCTGGACAATATCCGGAGGACAGGTTCTATTCTCCTTCGTTTATTCATCGCCTTTTCCTCTCAGTTGCCTTCTTGAGTTTGGACTGATGGTGACATTACTGGATTATGACTTCACCTATCATCATATCCTACTACTGACATTTTTGTATTGATCTGCTGCGGTCCATTTACTACCAACCTTGTAGGAACTTTTTGTTGGCACTGAGTTTTGTTATTACATCTATTGCTGAATGGTTCTACTGTGTTGATTTTTGTTATACATGTGATATTTACATGGTTGTATTTGGTTTCATCATAATATTATCAGTTCCTCATTAGAGTTTTTATGCTATTGCTACTTAAGGATACATTCCAGCCTGTCAAGGATGCAAATGAAGGGCTGCTGGGGGGCGGAGGCTCCCAAAGGGCCTGAGGTTCTGACCCCTGTGCTCACATCTGGCCCCCTCTGTTTTGCAGAGACGTTTTGCCTTGAAAAGTGGTGAATCATCAAATCTCTAAATAAATATGTAAGCTGCCATGGACTAGCAGCTTTAAACCAAAATCTGTTTTCTGTGAATTTGTCCAGACAGCTTACCACAAACAGCTTAGGTTTTTATGTACCAACAGAGAACTTATTTTCTGAGGGCCAGTCCTTTCCTAGGAATAAAGTCACCAGCCACACTCAAAAAGGGGGCCTTAAAAGACTTGCAGTGAAACACCAAGTTATGCAGAAGTACAATTAAAAAATGGGGGGGGGGAGACCCCTTAGCTAGGGCATGAAACAAAAATAGCCCTGTGAGAACTGGGCACTGTTAAGCAGGCATGGAAAACCAAGGACAGAGGGGATGGAATAAAGTATCACAGAGTATCCAGCATGGCTGACTAAACTGGAGTGCTCCCTAAACTGGAGCACTCCACACTACAACATTTTGCTGCAGGCCTCATTTGTTAGATTGCTAAAAGTCACTAGAAATGTGTTTAGAACCATTGGACGTGCGAGACAATAAAGCAGCCTTCACTTGGCACAAGTAGTGAAAGGGGGGAGCTTCATAACTGCAGTGCCACCACAAAGAAGGCCGTATCTTCATTAGCCACCCCTATTTCAGAGGCATACAAGGTGCCATTGGTGTGCACGGGTTTTTTTTACAGTGTAACAACAATGCAAATGTCCTGCCCCGAGGAATTTGCAATATAAAAATTGGCACAGGGGAGGCAGTAGAGCATTGGCCAAGCTGGCTGGGAATGATGGGATCTGGTGTCCAACACTTCTGGAAGTCACAAGTTCTCCATCCTTGCAGGACAGAGATAGGAGGGAGAGAGGGGCGAATAAACAAGGAGAGGGATGCATTGTGTTCAGGTACAGATTCATGCCTTTGCTTTAAAGGGGAACAAGGGATATTTAGCAGTGATTGCTCACGCTGTGCCTCCAGACTCTTTCATGAGCAGCCCAAACCATCTGCCTGCTTCCTTGCTTTAATCTACATCAGGGGTAGGCAACCTAAGGCCCGTGGGCCAGATGCAGCCCAATCACCTTCTCAATCCAGCCCACGGACGGTCCGGGAATCAGCGTGTTTTTACATGAGCAGAATGTGTGCTTTTATTTAAAATGCATCTCTGGGTTATTTGTGGGGCATAGGAATTCGTTCATATTTTTTTTCAAAATATAGTCTGGCCCACCACATGGTCTGAGGGATGGTGGACCAGCCCACAGCTGGAAAAGGTTGCTGACCCCTGATCTACATGATGTTTTAACCACCCTGTTCATCAAGGAAAGTCCCAGGGTGGTTTGCACATCTGTCCAGTTAAAGCAACACACAATAAAACAGTTTGACTGCAATTCTCTGCAGCTTTCAAGTTGTAGCCTGAAATTATTTTATGTTATTTACTGTATCTAGGTCATCATGTTTTACAAGCCAGCTCAATAAATATTAAATACTGTATTTTTCGCTCCATAAGACGCACTTTTTCCCTCCTAAAAAGTAAGGGAAAATATCTGTGCGTCTTATGGAGCAAAGGCAGGGGGCAGCGGCAGGACCAGCGGCCCGAAAGGGCTCCTTTTGGGCCGCTGGTCCCATCTGTCGCTGACACTGCCCACCCCTGCCTCTAGCTGCCACTCGCCCTCCGCTTGCTGAACGTGGAGAGAGGCGGGGGGCCAGCGGAGATGCAGGCTTTTGCAAGCGGGAGCGGCGGAGAAGAATGAGCAGCATCTCCTCCGCTGCCCCCTGCCGTCCCCCGCCTCTCACTGAACGCCAGCTTTAAAGCAAGCGGGGGGGGGGCGCTAGCGCCACACACAGCTATTTTTTAAAGGAGGGAAACAAGGAAAAAAATATTCTGACTCAAACCTGGCGGAGGAGGAGGAGGAGGAAAAAATAGGTGCACCTTATGGTCCAGTGTGTCGTATCAGGTTTAGGATGTCAAGTTGTAGCTAACTCAGTCCTATACAGAGTACACCCATTGAAATTAATGGCATACATGAGCCATGCTTGTTAACTTCGGTGGGTCTACTCTGAGTAAGACTAGCATTGGATCCAAGCCATTATCTAGAAAATATCCTGCTCTTTTAAACAAATGTTTGGCCAATTCTACCAGGCAAACACAAAGCCAACTTCACCTTCCAATTTATTTTTTATTTATTTTTGTAGCAGCTGGAGCTCTGGCAATTGAATTCCAATTCAATTAAAATGTTTTGGCCTGCCTGGAGAAAGATGGAGATGAATCACCCACATCTGATCAGGCAGCTTCCCTAGGCTAGAAAATTGCACCAGCGTTGAGAATGACTTAATGAACACATTAGACTTTCTTCCTCTGTCAGGGAAGAAGTGGATGGAGTTAATTCAAAACACATGGTTTTGCAATCTGTCCAGAGGGTTGATTGATTGATGGATTGCATTTATATCCCATCTTCCCTCCAAGGAGCTCAAGGTGGCATACAGAGTTCTCTTCCTCCCCATTTTTCCTCACCCAAACCCTATGAGGTAGGTTAGGCTTAGGGTGAGTGGCTGACCCCCAAGGTCACCCGGTCAGGGGCATAGGAAGGGGGGTGCGGGGGCTGCGGTCTGCCCCGAGTGCCACCCTGATGGGGGTGACAAAATGGCCAGCGGCCCTCACCGTGGGGCCTGCAGCGTGCACAAGCCACGCATCTCGGCACCCGCAGGCTCTGCGCTATCCGCCGACTGCCTCCTCCCCCCCAGCTGTAGGGCAGCTGAGGCCCCACAGCCCGCTCCGTCCCTCCCTGTGCTGTCCCTATAGGGACGGGACGGTGTGTGCAGTGCCCATAGGGATGCCCCATGTGCCCCAGAGGCTTCCTCTGCCACTGCACCCAGTGAGCTTCATGGCCAAGTGGGAATTCAAACCCTTGTCTCTCCCAGGTCATAGTCTGATTCTCTAACCACTACATTACTTTGGCTCTATTGAAATGATATAATTTAATATATTTTATTTAATATATTAGCTATATTAAATCCTGGGAAGGGGGAATCCTATTCCATATCAAAACAGGATGTTTGCACACACAGTTGGTTGAAAATGTCCCCTGTGGATACCCATATTATGGTGTAATTTAAGAACATTCCTGTCCATCCAGACACTGGGTGGCTGAAAGATAATGCTCCTTGGATCATTTATATTATTTACTGTAGCTGTGAACATAGCCAGTTGTTTTTAAAGTTTAGGTTGTTGTTTGCTGCCCTGAACTCCTTTAAGAGGAAGAACAGGATTATTATTATTATTATTATTATTAATTATTATTACTATAAAAAAATTCCTTCCAGTAGCACCTTAGAGACCAACTAAGTTTGTTCTTGGTATGAGCTTTTGTGTGCATGCACGAAACAAACTTAGTTGGTCTCTAAGGTGCTACTGGAAGGAATTTTTTTATTTTGTTTTGACTATGACAGACCAACACGGCTATCTACCTGTAACTATTATTATTACTGTTATTATTATTGCTATTTCACAATGTGGACGTACAAAGTGACTTACGCAACTCCTTATTTATTTGAATGGATGGACTTTGCTGGCAGTATAGTCTGGGTACTTCTAGAAAATATGTATCTATAGTCCTGCTTAGGTTACCAGCCTGGGGATTTTGGAGTTCCTTTTATTTGAAATTGCATTTGTTCTACATTGTTTAATATCCATATATACTGATGTTTCTGTGCCTCTCTGTTTTATCCACAAATCCACCCAGAGGCCCTCTTTGGTCCTTAACACATTTTGTCTCCAAATAAGACCCTCACCTAAACTTGAAGCTCCACCCAGTCTGACCTAGCGGCCTTTATAACAGAGCTAAGTCATGGTCAGCTGATGGGTCATTGATGCCCTTGTAGGTTAAGTGTCAGGCATCCAAAGGAAGGAAGGAGCAGTCTTTGTTTAATCTCCCTCCATCTTATTGGGTCAGTGAAGATAACCAGCTCTGCTCAAATGTAATGAACTCAAGATACTGTATACGGCCGTGAAGGTCTCTGCTCCCTGTTTAAAACCACATTGCAACAACTACAACCTGAAATCAGAAACTACGGTATTTATACAGTGGTACCTCTGGTTATGAACTTAATACGTTCCGGAGGTCCGTTCTTAAGCTGAAACCGTTCTTATCCTGAGGCGCGCTTTCGCTAATGGGGCCTCCCGCTGTGCGTTCACCTCCAGCGTGCGATTTCCGTTCACATCCAGGGGCAAAGTTTGCAACCAGGAGCAGCTACTTCCGGGTTAGTGGAGTTCGTAACTCAAAGTGTTCATAACCAGAAGCGTTTGTAACCAGGGGTACCACTGTATTCTCTGGGGGTAAGAAACTGGCAGCCAAGGAGGCTTAATCCCTTTCACACCTGTCCCAACCATGGTCACACACCCATTATTTACCTGCTCAGCTTAAAATAATAATAATAAAAGAGCAAGCTTCTAGCCCTCATGTTTAAAGGGGAAGACAAGGCCTGCTGAGAACATTCATACGGAACTGGCTAACTCACCAGACTTGCTCTGGCGTTCCTGGAAGCAGAGACCCCGGGTGCACATTCACTTCATGTTTCCATTCATTGCATTTCTGCTGTAAAGTCTGATAAGGATCTCATGCAAGGAAGAGGTGCAAGATTTACAAGCACTCAACTGATAAACCACCTTCTACTGAATTTGCTGAAATGCTAAGCGCACCCTCGGAGGCTCTCCTCTGAAATCCCCCCTCATTTGAAACCAGGTGAGCGCACTGGAGGCTGAGGAAGTGCAGGGAGGCAAGCTGCAAATTGTACTGGTGAACAGTAATGAAATAACTGGGGCAAGGTATGAGTGATATCAGGTGGGTGTCTTCCCTGTACTCTCTTAGGCAGCACCTGCTAAAAATATCTAGAACACTGATGTGTTTTTAGTTATTGCTGGTTTTAATTCTCTGAATGCTTTAATTGCTTTTACTAATAATTTTATTCATAGAATCATAGAATTATAGTTGGAAGGGATCCCAAAGGATCATCCAGTCCAACCCCACAAATTGTTATAAAGGTAAAGGGTAAAGGGTCCAGTTGCGGACGACTCTGGGGTTGCATCATGCATCTCGCTCTGTAGGCCGAGGGAACCTGGCATTTGTCCGCAGACAGTTTTTCCGGGTCATGTGGCCAGCATGACTAAGCCGCTGCTGGCGAACCAGAGCAGCCCACGGAAACGCCGTTTACTTTCCCGCCGGAGTGGTACCTATTTACCTACTTGCACTTTGACGTAAGGTTACCAGATTTTTTTAGATGAATCCGAGGACAATTTAATTAATTGATTAATTATTTATTTAATTAAATACTACACGTTCTGGACATTGAGGCTGCAGCAATGGCGGTGGCAGAGGGGCGGCCGCCGCCTTGACCTCAACCACCACATTTCCCCTTCCTCCGAGGCTTCCATCTCCTTTCTCCATGAGCCTGGGCAGCCCCTGAGTTGTTGGTTCTTCGGTGGGGGGGGGGGGAAGTGGTGTGCGGTGGGTCAGGCATGGAAGGCGGAGAAGGCAGCAAGGCTCGGGCAGCGCGATGCCTTCCTTCCCATCGGAGCAGCCCCATCCCAACTCCTACTTGCAAGCAGGAGGGGGCGGGGATCCCTCAGCTGGGAAGGGAGGCTTCCTGTTGCCTGCGATATCCCTGCCCCCTCCTGTGATGCCTCCCTTCACAGCCGAGAGATCCCCGCCCCGCTCCTGCTTGCACGCAAGTAGGAGTTGGGAGGCTGCTCGATAGGCAGCATGAAGCCTTCCTTCACAGCTTAGTTGCTGGGGTCAGGGAAGGTGGAGGCAGCCCGGAAGCTGCATCTTTGAGCCCCTGCACCACCATCATATGGGGACTTCTGAGCAGCTCCTGAAGGCAGCGTTCCATTAAGAAGCCATGGAGGGTGGCAGGGGGAGACAGATTTAATCCACAGGGTGCAACCTACAATGACATTTGGTTGGGCTTCCACAGCAGAGCTTCCTGATGGATTCTCCCCTGTGTCAAAGAATGCTAAGAGGCAGGATGACGCCCCCCCCCAAAAAAAATATCTATGGGTAACATGGGGAAGAGCCACATGGGGAAATCAACTGCGAGTCACAGCAGAGCACAAGTCTGATTCAACCCCAAAGCCTTGTGTTCATAAACTAAAAATTATGAGATGTATATATCACTTTTCAGGCAGACCTCACAAAGCAGTTTACATAAGATTATTCCAGTCATAACATTCATTACAAAAAAGTTACACTGTATAATAGAAAAGAAAAGTTGTTTGTTTAGAAAATGCTGTTACTGCTTTAAAAAAGGGTTAGATACATCTGGATTGGTCTGATTCTGTACAGTGGTGTAGCAAGGGCGGGATGTAGGGGGCGGGGCGCCCCGGGTTCCAGGGGAGGGGGGCGACAAGTCGGCGGCCCCTCCCTCCACTCCCCAAGCCGAGCCCCACTGCCCGGCACCCCATCCGTGTGGCGGTGGCTCGTAAGGTTGCCGCGGGGGCAGCAGTGCCGGCCCGGACGGAGTGCGCATGTGCGAAATGTCGCACATGCACATTCTGTCCAGGCCGGCGCTGCTGCAGTGGCCGGGTGAGCCGCCGAGCATGAGTGGCGCACGTAAGGCGTGCTGCTTTTCACGCGCGGCAGCCATCGATCGCTCGGCGGCTCACCCGGAAGCAGCAGCACCGGCTCGGACAGAATGCGCATGCGTGGGATTCCCACAGTGTGGGAATGACGTGTGTCATGACGTCACGACGCACGGCAGGATGCCCCGTCCCCAGCGGGTGCCTCCATTCGCCGCCCCAGGTGGCCGAAAGGCTTCCTACGCCTCTGATTCTGTATAGGCAGGTCTTTCGTTGAGGGACAGAGCTCTCCTGTGACTCTGTGCAGGCAGACTATTCTCGCTTCAATCCCTGGTGTTTCCATGGAGGAATGGAAGGGCCACTTTCCCACAGTCCTAGAAAACCACGGTCAGTCAGTCCAGAAAACCCTGAGCTAGGTACACAAATGGTTTGACTAAGGAAATGGGAGCTTTCTATTCATCTCACAGGGATGTGTTATGATAAAGGGAGAAGGAATGTGTCTCCGTGCACTGGAGCTCTTTGCAGGAAAAGTAGAATATAAATGACATGACTATAAAGTGGAGATGTCAGGGATTGAACCTGGGACTTTCTGCTTACAAAACAGGAGCACTGCCATGGAGCTATCACCTCTCTGCAAATTGCTACCTCTCTTAGGCTGTCATCCTAGACAGGTGAAAGTTGCACTGGACTTGGTGAGGCTCTTTTTTCTCTTACCAAACATGTAGGCCTACAGAATTACACTGTTAAACTGCAGTTAAAACAAATGTAGCCCCAAGACCATGGGTCGGCAAACTAAGATCCGTGGGCCGGATCAGGCCCAATTGCCTTCTAGATCCGGCCCGCGGACGGTGCAGGAATCCAGGCAGCCGGTATAGTGCGCATGCACCGTGGTTTTTGCGACTCGGCCAAGCTTGGGGGTCCAAAGTGAGGCGGGCGGCTGCTGGAGACAAGCCCCTTCTCCGTCCATCGTGCGCGCAGCAATCTTTTCTTCCGGGGTGGGAGAGAGGGAAAAGGAGCCACAGTTCGGATTTCCACCATGGAGCTGCCGGCGACTAACCTCAGGAAGGGCAGTTGCGGTGGCAAGGGTTCAGAGGCGCCTTGGGAGCGACGCCCGCCGGGGTCTGTGGCAGCGGTGCTCCCCGCTGCAGGAAAGCTGCACTCCAAAGCAGTTCTGCGCTCGTTAGCTACATGGTGCGAACCATGGAAGGGCAAAGAGCCACGCGGGAAAATAACGTTTTTGCTTGAGCGGCGCTGCCCTGACTTACCATGGCCAATGGCCTTTCCCTTCACCCACACACGCTCTCCAGGGCTGACAGGAATGGCGTGCTTACCTCAGCCCCCCACCCCACCTTACGAGAGAAATAAGAACTGTCAACGCGTAAAACACAAAGGAAGCAGGTGGGTGTATGAGGGAACCCCCCCCAAAAAAAAGTCACATTTGGGCAACGTTGGGGCTGGTCCATGGGCGTAGCCGGGGGGGCAGGAGGGGGCAGCTGCCCCCCCCTAGAAGGCAGCTGCCCCACCCAGAAGCAAAAATGATCAGTGTCCATTCAAAGCATTTTTTCCCTATTTTCCCCCCCAGAAGCACCATTTCCCTTCCCTCACTGTATCCTCCCTCCTCCCGGTGCAGCCATAGGCTAATATCGCTGAGGGACTGGCCAATGGGCGTGCAGCTCATGGCTGAGAGCAGGAAGAGGGTTGGGCTGAGCTGGCTTCTCTCCTGCGGGCTCAGCACGTGCAAGCAAGCAGCAGCTCGACGACCTTCCTGCGCCTCAGGATCCTGCCCCCTGGATCTTCTGAAACCTAAGGTTTTTGTGTGTTTGCTGGATTTCCCCCCTCCGCCTTCCCTCTGCATCCTGTCCTTCTTGTGGTTCAATTTTCCTGCCCCCCCTGCCCTTTCCGTGTGTGTGTGTGTGTGTGTGTGTGTGTGTGTGTGTGTGTTGGGGGGTTTGTTATTCATTATTGTGCCGCTGAGAAAGCGGATGTGTTTGGTGGTGGGGGGGGTCACTGGCTACCTAACGTTACGCTGAAGGGAGGCTTGCATGGGCTGCCATTTGTTTGCCTTGGTTCCTTAGATCCTAGGCTTTTGAAATTGGACGAGTGTCTGGGGTTTGGGGTTTCTTGTGTGTGTGTGTGTGTGCCAGAAAATTCCTATTACACAGGAGGTTTTTTGCCTTGCCCCCCCCCCACTTCCCTGTCTCTTCCCAGCCTCCTATATTTATTTCCTGCCTGGGTGAGGGGCACCATCTTTTTCAATCATGGGGTGGGGACCTAATAAACCTTGCATTTTGTTATGTTCCACAGTCTGCTCTGTTTCTTAGTTGCCAGTGATTTATAAACATATCAGGCATTTGCTTGCAGTGTATTTTCTCCATTGTGGTGTTTTAAGAATTTTAAGGTGTTGTACTGGGTCCCTCCCTCACCCCCTTGTGTAATAAGAATTTTATATACTGTATATTCATAAGTGTGCCATACAAATAAGGCCACTGAAAACCATTTTAACTCCCAAGCTGACCCAAGTGTTTTTCTGCAAAGAGGGAGGGGGTGGAGGAATCTTACCATTGTTTAAGGTGTTAAAATAATTCATGTTACCAGAATACCAGACAGGTAGCCATTCCAGAAATAACAAAACCCAGATGAAGACAAAGGGGTGTGATTAACTTGGCTGGGAAACAGGGAAATGTAAATATCTCTTTTGTTTTACTTGATGGGTTTTTGGGTGGAGGGCAAGAGTCCAGGATGCTCAGATTACTGCCACTAGACCTCCCCTTTCATGATGTATCTGGAGTGGTGGTATTGAGCTTGTTATAAGAATTTGGGGGGGGGAGCCTCCTTTCAAAGCACCCCAGTACACTATTTGAGACATGGACAGAGACATGAACAGAGAGGGGTGACTGAAACGACATGACCATTTTCTACCACCCAAAATGTCTGAAAACAGCACAGAAAGACAGGCCTCACACCATTTTGACTCCTAGCTGGCCAGGTACCAGATGGCCCATTTCCCTCAAAGGCCTGCATTTGCCCTGCCCTGCCAGGGCAAGAAATCAGGAAACCTTTTGTTATCCAGAAATGTGTGTCTGGGAGGGGTCGAGGGGGGATGACCAGGTGTGGGAAATTCTCAAGTTACCTCCTCTGACCCTCCCAAGTTGTGGTGTAGTTCTGATGGATCTGTGATGTAGGATGATGTATCTGGGGGTGGGCTGGACTCCAAGGGGGAAATTTCAAAAGTCTATATAGGATAAAGCTGCTTTGCTTCTCAATATTTTCTGGTTTGCCTCTGTTATTTCCTCCTACCTATGGAGAACCTATAAAGGACTTTAAAAGGGCTCTTGTGTACCCCATAAGGGAATAAGGGCAGATTTTTGTTTATCACACTTGGGGGGGGAGCATCCCATTGCAACAGTTCAATAAAGATCAGCCTTTCCTCTGTATACTGCATTTAATAAAATTTACTGTATTTCTGGTTCTTGTCAACAAGGGTCCATTTGAGTTGTGCTATTTGATATCGTGGGGTGGATTTGGAGAAGGGGGGTACTATTTCTGCTTACATTTCATTAATCCAGGCTTTTTAGGTTTTCGTTTCTTTAATTAATTTTTGGCTTAAGACTTTTAACGCAGGCTTCCCCAAACTTTGGCCCTCCAGATGTTTTGGACTACAATTCAAATCATCCCTGACCACTGGTCCTGTTAGCTAGGGATCATGGGAGTTGTAGGCCAAAACATCTGGAGGGCTGCAGTTTGGGGATGCCTGCAAGTGCAACGTTTTAAGTTTTGGTGGGTTGATTGTCCCTGCCTTTGGAATATACTGCAGTTTCATTGAAATAAATAAAGTGTAAATACAAGCAAATAATTGTAATAACTACCGTAATAAAGCACTGCTATAATTATATATAATTTTCTTAAAATTTTGGTTTAATTCACCTTTGCCGTGCTGAAATGTCACAACCTGAACGACCATGGCTTGCCCCCCCCCCCCCTAGTTTTGATCCTGGCTACGCCCCTGGGCTGGTCCCAATAAGGGGTTTTGCCAAAAATGCGGGTCATAACCATGGCAACATACAGTCCGGCCCCCCACAAGGTCTGAGGGACAGTGGACCGGCCCCCTGCTGAAAAAGTTTGCTGACCCCTGCCCAAGACCAACTCAAAAGCATCCAGTATTTTGTGCTTTGGGGGCGGGAGGGGGAGGATTGCCCCCTTGGGGAGTTGCTCCCTGGATTTTCTGTCTCTGGCAAGAGAATATATGCAGACCAGCAGGGCGACTCGTCCACGTACAGAGACACACCTCACCGTCCCCTGCAAGGCAAATGCCACTCACCTGGTAGGCATCCAGCTGTTCATCTGTAAATATCGTCTGCTTATTACCCATCTTAAAGGAGGATTCCTCTCCGCACGCACAGGCATCCCATGGCAAGACTCAGGAGTCCTCTGTCCTGCAGGCATTTAGAGCAGACATGCAACTTGAGGACCGAGTGGAAGGAAATCCCCGCGCCTGCACCGGGGAGGCTCCTGGCTGCTGTCTGGGCAGCGGCAACAAGCAAAGGCAAGATGCAGGGGGTTAAAATCCCACGCGAATATCACCCACGAAGGCTGTCTCCTTAACTGCCCTACGTTTTCCTCGGGTGCCACGGAAGGGTTTCTCCGAAGGGCGGAAATCTGATGGGGCGCTTCCAGGGTCTGGAGAAACCATCTCGGCTGCCTCTGATCTCAGGTGCGCACGGCGAAAGACCTCTCCCTCCCTCCCTCCTCTCTGCAGCTTCGCGGTGCGGGAAGGTTCTCAACCACTAGGTGGCATCCAAGAACCCCTTTTGAAAACAGACTCGCCTCCGCCCAACCTGATTACGGCTGAGAAAGGATCGCGAAGCGGGGAGCGGGCTAACTTCGGAGTGTCACAGAACTCTTCTTCAGGCGTGATGATGCTAACCGCACTCGCAAAAAGGGCGGGACAGAAGAAGCTGCTGCTTGTAGAGGACGTGGCAGAAGACCCACCTGAAATATGTTGTAGGGCAAGGATGGCCTGCGATGATGGACTACAACTCAGCCGTGGTGACTGGTGGGAATTGCAGTCCTGTCCAACAGCATCTGGGGGCACCACCTGCAGCGATTCAGGAAGCAAGGCTTTGTGAGACTAGCTTGTACTCCTTGCAAAAAAGAGGGTGGGCTGTGAGGTGCCTTCGCCATGCGCTATTTTAACATGCAAGTGTTCCCCTCCACAGCTAAGAACAGTGCCAGGCAAGGCCTCTTCCCAGTTTCCTCCTATTACCAAAAAAGAAAATGACTTTGGGTGCACCAGGCACTGGCTGTTTAGGCACCCTATATTTCATGCACACAACCTCCACCCAAGAATCCTGGGAACTGTAGTTGCCAAGGGTGCTCGGGATTGTAGCTCTGTGAGGTGTAAATTAGTTGCCAGGATTCTCTGGGGGAAGCCCTGTGATTTAAATGTACAGCATGTGTGCAGACATGTAACATGTAGTTTGCTGTGAGCACATCAGATTTTTCAAGCTCCCTGCCTGTGTTCAATGAGCTCAGACATATGAAAGAAAGAAAATGAAAACACTGATACATATAGTTTAAAGAAAGTAAATCTGTTCCTACTGTAAAATCCTAGTTGATCAAAAGAATTACACAGTCAAACATTTAGATCCCTTTAATCGTGAGATTACCTCTGCAGTAAGAAGCTTGTAGCTTTGAAAATAGTGTGTCCTTGTTTGCTCCTGTCTTTAGGGTGGAGAAAGGACAGGCAAGATCCAGCCAGGGACTCTGGATCCTTTCAAGAACTCAATGGGAAGGAGAAGCAGCTGAATATGACATTGTGATTGCCCACCGTACTTGAATAACAGAACTTGGGTCTTATATCATCTTAAAAAACTAACCAAATTATTGCAGGATACGCCAAGGATCTTTCTCTCCTTGAAGGCCACATGCTGGCAGTGGGCAGGGTCAGAGGCAAATGTGGGCGGAGCACTGGATGTGACTCTTCCCTTGCCACACTGTGAGGGGTCAACTACAGTGTTCCAATTGCCATCACCCTCAACAAACTACATTTCCCAGGATTCTTTGGGGGAAGCCATGTGCCTTCAGGGTGCTTTCTCTGCCCACCCATCCCCAAGGCATGTTTATGCTGAGACTTCAGCCTGACAACCCCAAGGGATGTTTGACCATTGCTCCCATTGGCTGTTTTGCAATATTTATCCAAGCAAGATAAACTTGCCATGTGACATTAGCACATTTCTGCGGGTGCTGCTGCAGAGTGCTATCAGTTCCACCATCTTTCATCATGGGTGTTGCTTCAGCTTCACTTTGTTTTGAATTGTTTGCAAATGGCCAACCAATTGCCCAAAGATTGCATGGCCAAATAAACATTTATCACAGGCAATCAAAGGTTTTGCAGATAAAGCCTTGGATCAACATTGTTGAAAGCGTACAGGACTAGGAACCAAGCACCTTTCTGCATGTGATTCCTTTGTTTGCATCAGGGATGGGGAACCGCTGCCCTGCAGATGCTGCTGATTTACAGTTCCCCTCCTTGGCCATTCTGGATGTTGCTGATGGGATTTGGGAGTCCAACATCTGGAGGCCTACAGGTGGGGGGAGATCAGCATTAAACAGTTTCTCTCCTTGACATCTGACGGGAAGGCGTTCCACAGGGCGGGCGCCACTACCAGGAAGGTCCTCTGCCTGGTTCCCTATAGCTTCACTTCTCACAGGTAGGTAGCCGTGTTGGTCTGCTGTAATCGAAACAAAATAAACAAAATTATTTTGTTTGACTTCTCACACTGAGGGAACTGCCAGAAGACCCTCAAAGGATGACCTCAGTGTTTGGGCTGAATGATGGGGGTGGAGATGCTCCTTCAGATCTACAGGGCCAAGGCCATTTAAGGCTTTAAAGGTCAACACCAACACTTTGAATTGTGCTCGGAAACACACTGGGAGCCAATGAAGATCCTTTAGAACCGGTGTTACATGGTCTTGGCGGCCGCTCCCAGTCACCAGTTACTCAGAGGGTGTCAGTCCTCAGAGGCTTATCTATTCAACAGGCTCAAAAAGTCCTGGCTTGCTAAGTTGTTCAGCTGTGTTCTTTGCCATCTGTCTGAGGACAGAAACAGCCATGTCTTGCATGGGGCTGGCCCCAGCTGCTTGGCTGCTTGCGGTGAAGGTCAAGCGGGTGCTGCTGCCACCCAATTCGACACACACAAGCCAGTCAGGCTGGCAGCTGCATCTTGCTTCACCACGCACAACCACCGTATCCCCCACCACACCTAAGAGCAGGAGAACACAGATCAGACACACTGTGCACACTGTGCTTCAACATCTCACATGGTTTTAACTGTGGAGAAGCAGCACACAAATAAAATGATACATGTGTGGCCTGAAGGCAATGATAGGGTTGGCCCCAGCAGGACTAGTGCTAGGGCGCCCTAGGCGAGGGGGCGGGCCACGTGACGTCATTGCGCATGACGTACGGTGCCCCGCCCCCTGCCCGCCCAGGCGCCCCGCGCCGCTGCGGTTTTCGCCGCTGGTTGGGGTGGCACTGGGCGGCGGCGGGGGGGGGGGCGAGGGGCAGGCAGGCTGGCCAGTGCCCCCTCCATTTTGGCGCCCCCCGCCACCGCGGTTTTTGCCCCAAGCTGCTTGCTCCGCCGCTGGTTGGGGCGGCGGCGGGGGCAGGCTGGCCAGCGCCCCCTCCATTTTGGCGCCCTAGGCAACTGCCTAGTTCGCCTTAATGGACGCGCCGGCCCTGGGCCCCAGTATTGCATGTTGCAAACCTCACTTGACGGGGGCTTCAGTTTCAAGTGGGCATTAGATTGCAGCCATGGATCTGAAGTGTGATTATGCAGTACAAGTCCTGTGGCTTTCAATGGAGCTCACTCTCGGAATAATAATAATAATAATAATAATAATAATAAATTTTTATTTATACCCCGCCCTTCCCAGCCAAGACCGGGCTCAGAGCGGCTAACACCCATAAAATCACAACAAAACATACAAAACAATCAATTAAAATGCATGTTAAAATAAGATTTAAAATTTTAAATGCAGCCTCATCTTTAAGTAGCCCACCAATCAAACAGGGTTAAACTAAAACCAACCCAAAGGCCAGGCGGAACAGCTCTGTCTTGCAGGCCCTGCGGAAAGATGCCAGATCCCGCAGGGCCCTCGTCTCTTCTGACAGACCCTTCCACCAGGTCGGGGCCAGTACTGAGAAGGCCCTGGCCCTAGTTGCGACCAGCCTAGCATCCTTATGGCTCGGGACCTCCAACATGTTATTGTTTGAGGACCTTAAGGTCCTACACGGGGCATACCAGGAGAGGCGGTCCCTTAGGTACGAGGGTCCTAGGCCGCATAGGGCTTTAAGGTCAAAACCAGCACCTTAAACCTGATCCTGTACTCCACCGGGAGCCAGTGCAGCTGGTAGAGCACTGGGTGAATGTGGTCCCGCGGCAAAGACCCCGTAAGGAGCCTCGCCGCAGCATTCTGCACCCGCTGGAGTTTCTGGGTCAGCTTCAAGGGCAGCCCCGCGTAGAGCGAGTTACAATAGTCAAGTCTGGAGGTGACCGTCGCGTGGATCACTGTGGCCAGATCAGGGCGAGAGAGGTAGGGGGCCAACTGCCTAATACGGCGGAGATGGAAAAATGCCACCTTTGCTGTGGCTGCAACCTGCGCCTCCATGGAAAGGGAGGCGTCGAAGGTTACACCCAGACTCTTGACAGAAGGCGCTGGCACTAATTCAGCCCCCACAAGAGATGGGAGTTGGCCCCCCAACCCCATGTCGTCCCGACCCAGCCAGAGGACCTCTGTCTTCGAAGGATTTAACTTTAATCGGCTCCCACGCATCCATCTAGTCACAGCTTCCAAACACCTGGTCAGTGTGTCTGGGACCAAGTCGGGACGGCCGTCCATCAACAGATAAAGCTGGGTGTCATCAGCATATTGATGACAACCCAGCCCAAAACTCTGGACAATCTGGGCAAGAGGGCGCATAAAGATGTTGAAAAGCATCGGGGAAAGGATTGCGCCCTGCGGGACTCCACACACCAAGGAGTGCCGCGGCGACAACTCCTTCCCTAGTGCCACTCTCTGTCCCCGACCTGAGATAAAGGAGCGCAGCCATTGTCGGACTGTGCCCTGAATCCCCACGTCGGCAAGGCGGTGGTCCCGAAGTTCATGGTCGACCATGAAAGCTGCTGACAAATCTAAAGCATGCATGGAGCCCAGTGGGGTGAGATCAGAGGCCTGTCCAGCCTGGCATTTGGTTCTCACAGCTGCCAACCAGACATCTGGCCCAACATGGGTTCAGATCCGGCCCACAAGGCCATTATCCCCAAACCACAGCCACCTATCCCACACCTGGCATTGCACGTGGCACAAGGTTGCGGCAGGTGGAGACATCAGGTGTGGGGAGGTAAAGTGCTCTTTTGATTGGCATTGGCAAAGGAAAGTAGGATTTGGCTCCGCCACATCTGCTGGTGGGTAGCCTCAGGCACCTTAAAGCACCACGCAGGCTATTTGCAAGCCACTCTGGGCGCTTTGAAGCTCTGACTTTGGGACTTCAGTGCACTCAGTCATCTGATATTATTGTAACATCAGGTGTTTGACAGGTGGGAGGTCCCTCTCACCTGTCCAGTTCTGCCCACAGCACCTTCCCCAATTGTGGAAAATATGCATCAAGGCATATTGACTCCAATCATGGAAGTATAACATGTAGCCATTGTGCCTGGTCACAGGATATAGTGACCCTGCAACCAGATACCATGTTTATTCAGCAATAACTGCTACTGAATTCAATGGACTTTATTCCCCAAGTAAGCAAGCACACCATGTGGCAATCGGGCATCTTTCCTAAAAAAGTAAGTTTGCTCAATGTGCATCAGGATTTCTGAGATTAGAAGGGACACTCCCTCCTCAGCGAGAGAAACCAGAGGTGGGGGCCTCCTCCACTGTGCTGCGGGCCCAGGAAGATTTTCAACCAATAGTATTAAAAAAAAATAGTATCGAAATAGAATAAATCAAGGCAAGCCCATTGGCCCGCTGCTGCTCCAGCAGGGATCTTCTTGCGCTCCGAGCAAGGTCACAGCAGGCCTCCGCGCCCCCCCCCCCGCCTTTCTCCACGCAGCGCCCCCTAGCGGGCCGAGGCGAGTGGGCGGGGTCCGTCTCCCGATGGCCCCGCCCCGGCCAGTGAGGAAGCGCGGAGGCGTGGCAGGCGGTGCCCGCCAGAAGCCCCGCCTTGCCCGGCGGGCCCCGACCAACCCGCTGACACATCCGGGGCGGGCGGCGGCTCCAATTGGCCGCGCAGCGCCGGCGAGCGCGAGGTTGAGCGGGGAAAGGCCGTCGAGGAGGCCGCGGCTTCTTCTGCCGTCGCGTCGAAGGGAAAGAGCCGAGAGAGGAGAAGGAGCCGCTGCCGCTGCCATGGCTTGGTGGGCGCCGAAGGTGAGGCGAGGCGGGAAGGCGAGAGGGCCTGGAGCGAGAGGGCCTGGAGGCGGCGGCTTCTCCCTCCCCGCCAGGCCGCCCCTCGCGCGGCGTCTCGCTCCCTCCCTCCCTCCTCTCGCGTGACCTTGCCCTCCCCTTGCCAGCCCGGGCGCCTCCCCCTCGAAGGAGCCCGGGCTCCGCTCACTGGTCCTGCTGGCTAGAAAGGGGGGAGGGGGGAGGCTGCCTGACTCCACGGCGCCAGCGCTGGGGCGCATCTTGGCCGCTTCCCGCCCCGAATGGCCCACGAAGGACATTTGTTTATTGCATGTTGTTCATGGCCGTTTATTCGCGACAGGAAAGGGAAGGAAGGAAGGAAGGAAGGGGCCAAGAACTGAGGAGAGGCCGTGGGATGCTTCTCCTCGGGGCACCTGGTTGGTTACTGTCAGCTGGCCCCGTGGTGAAGGGTTGGACTCTGACCCTGGAGGGAGCAGAGTTCAAATCCTTGGCCATGACGCTCACTGGGTGACCTTGTCTCTTGGCCCAACCTCCCTCACAGGCTTGTGAAGATAAAATTTGGAAGGGAGAACCATGTACTGCACCTTGAGCTCCTTGGAGGAAAAGGTGATTATATAAATGTGATAAATATGTAAACAGGGTTCTGAGCTTGTTACTGTTTCACACAGTGCCCAACCAGGTACCTCTGGGATGCTCAGAAGCAGGGTTGGAAGGCAACTCAGGGATGTTATTGTTCTATTTTGTTAGTGTGGGAAGAGAGTCACAGATAAAACTTCTAAATAAATTTCTCTCACCTCTCATTCACATGTGGATAAATGACTAGAAAGGGTAGGGATGGCAGTCATCTTTCTTGGTATATTTTGTTTTTTGAACTGATTTCCCCCCCTCAAGTCTAAGCTTCATAGAATCATAGAGTTGGAAGAGACCCCAAGGGCCATCCAGTCCAACCCCCTGCCAAGCAGCAAACACCATCAAAGCATTCCTGACAGGTGGCTGTCAAGCCTCTGCTTAAAGACCTCCAAAGAAGGAGACTCCACCACACTCCTTGGCAGCCAATTCCACTGTCGAACAGCTCTTACTGTCAGGAAGTTCTTCCTAATGTTTAGGTGGAATCTTCTTTCTTGTAGTTTGAATCCATTGCTCCGTGTCCGCTTCTCTGGAGCAGCAGAAAACAACCTTTCTCCCTCCTCTATATGACATCCTTTTATATATTTGAACATGGCTATCATATCACCCCTTAACCTTCTCTTCTCCAGGCTAAACATACCCAGCTCCCTAAGCCGTTCCTCATAAGGCATTGTTTCCAGGCCTTTGACCATTTTGGTTGCCCTCCTCTGGACACGTTCCAGCTTGTCAGTATCCTTCCTGAACTGTGGTGGTCAGAACTGGACACAGTATTCCAGGTGAGGTCTGACCAGAGCGGAATACAGTGGTACTATTACTTCCCTTGATCTAGACGCTATACTCCTATTGATGTAGCCCACAATTGCATTGGCTTTTTTAGCTGCTGCATCACACTGTTGACTCATGTCAAGTTTGTGGTCTACCAAGACTCCTAGATCCTTTTCACATGTACTGCTCTCAAGCCAAGTGTCACCCATCCTGTATTTGTGCCATTCATTTTTTTTGCCCAAGTGCAGTACTTTACATTTCTCCCTGTTAAAATTCATCTTGTTTGCTTTGGCACAATTCTCTAATCTGTTAAGGTCATTTTGAAATGTGATCCTGTCCTCTGGGGTATTAGCCACCCCTCCCAATTTGGTGTCATCTGCAAACTTGATCAGGATGCCCTCAAGCCCATCATCCAAGTCATTGATAAAGATGTTGAATAAGACTGGGCCCAAGACAGAACCCTGTGGCACCCCACTAGTCACTTCTCTCCAGGATGAAGAGGAGCCATTGATGAGCACCCTTTGGGTTCGGTCAGTCAGCCAGTTACAAATCCACTGAATGGTAGCATTGTCTAGCCCGCATTTTACTAGCTTCTTTACAAGAATATCATGGGGCACCTTGTCAAAGGCCTTGCTGAAATCAAGATAGGCTACATCCACAGTGTTCCCTTCGTCTACCAGGCCTGTAATTCTGTCAAAAAATGAGATCGGATTAGTCTGACATGACTTATTTTTCAGAAACCCATGCTGGCTTTTAGTGATCACAGCGTTCCTTACTAGGTAGGTGCTCACAGACGGTTTGCTTAATGATCTGCTCTAGAATCTTTCCTGGTATTGATGTCAGGCTGACTGGGCGGTAATTGTTTGGGTCCTCTCTTTTCCCCTTTTTGAAAATAGGGACAACATTTGCCCTCCTCCAGTCTGCTGGGACTTCGCCTGTTTTCCAGGAATTCTCAACGATTACTGCCAGTGGTTCTGAAATCACCTCTGCCAGTTCTTTTAATACTCTTGGATGTAGTTCATCTGGCCCTGGAGACTTGAATACATCTAAACTAGCCAAGTGTTCTTGTACTACCTCCTTACTTATTCTGGGCTGTGTTTTCCCTGCTGAATCATCTGCTCCATATTCTTCAGGTCGGGCATTGCTTTCTTTTTTGGAGAAGACTGAGGCAAAGAAGGCATTGAGGAGTTCTGCCCTTTCTGTGTCCCCTGATCGCATTTCACCATCTTCTTCTCTAAGTGACCCCACTGTTTCCTTGTTCTTCCTTTTGCTACGGACATACCCATAAAAGCCCTTTTTATTACTTTTAACCTCTCTAGCAAGCCTGAGTTCATTCTGTGCTTTAGCTTTTCTGACTTTGTCTCTACACGTGCTGGTATCTTTCTAGGTATCTACACGTATCTTTCTAGGGAAAAGCTGAAGCCCCTTTTGGGGCACCTTAGGATCAGTTTTTATGGTAGTCCAGATCTCAGTCGTACGGATGTATGTATATTTTTCAATTTTAACCCATGAGCTATTGCTGCAATCTATTTTAATTGTATATTTTATCTTTATGAATGCTGTCACTTGTGTTATGCGAGCTGGTCTCTGACCGTAATAAATAAATAAAAGCTTCAACCCATTTTCATCCCATCTTCTATGGCGGTATTATTCCATTGGATTTCCTCACACACTTAGTTGGCTTGCTTTCTTCTAATTAAAATGCCTTTGTTACTCTCTCCCAAGGGCTTGAAGTGTGTTACCGGTAGCAATAGCATTCAATTTTTTAAATCATTACAACGACTCTGTGAAAGGGTAAGATGGGTAGACTGGCAGTGCACTTGGAAGTGTTTAGTTACTTTGTGGAGTGTTCCCTGTCAAGCTCAGAAGCACTTTTGTGAAGGGGATATTCTGTTTATTGTCATGGCTTTGCATCCTTTATCTGCACGATTGCTTTTGCTGATTACAGTATGCCAAAGGAGCTGTGTTACTAAAGAGCGATGTGACAGTTCCAGATGCTTCATCACCCCTGTTTTTTCTGTATGATACTCACTATCATGCAAAGAGAAGAAAAGTCCAAAGTGCTGGTGCAAAAATGCCCATGAGAGATGGTCAGAGTTTGTTAATAAGCTTTGCAGCTGAGTTGCAACTTGAACTTTGAGGCTTATTCCCATACAGAGCTGTCCTGTGGTTGCAGCAGTGTGAATCCTAAATCTGAAGAAGGGGTGAGAACACTTTGCTCCATGAGGGAAAACACTCTGCTTGCTGCCAAAATCTAGCCTGCCAGTTGTAGTCTATAGGTCATACTGGTTCCTGGCTGTGGGAATTGAATATTTCCGAATCAGGTTTGAGCAAATGTGATAGTTACTGTGATCTGTGTATGCACCCAGCCAGGTGTGGCAACAAACGTGTCATATTCCAGACTACCATGGAACATTATGTTGCCTGTCCTTTCCTCAAAGAGGTGAAGAGGTTTTTCCTGCGCTGCTCTTGTCCATTAGTGAGAATGGTTGAGCGCTTGGAATATGCAGGGTCAGTGGAGCATGTTGCTACTTGTGCTTGCCAAGATTAAATGTGACATGGCCTCTTGTCCTCAAGTAATCTTGACAATTTTCTGGCTTGCTGAAGTGATACAAAAAGAATGGACTTGGTAAAAATTGATATTATTCTACTCTGACTTCTCTTTTGGAGCTGGTGAATTTGGCTGGTCATACTGCAGCATCTTTCAATCTCAGAATGTGTAGTGATGGTATTCTTTCAGATATGTAGGAGGTGACGTAGATCTGTTGCTGCATATGGTGCCATTCATGTCCTTCCATAGTCTCTAGTTAAATATGTTTTGCAGATTTTCATGCTACTTCATATTGCAGCTCTCTGTAGCACATCACTTCCACATACTTTGTATTTGATGTGATTATTGCGGATGCAATAATAAGCTTTCCTCATCATAATTTCAAGAGTACTTATGGAATTGTATTTGCAATTATGGTTGTGTTGAGAAAAGAGAGGTGTATATGTAGATGAGTACCCACTTGACTCTTTGAAAGGAAGGAGACATTGGGCTTCAGGAGTGGAAAACTCCATAGACAGCAATCTTCCTGCAGTTTGCTCCAGTCAATTCCTCATCTTTGGAACCTATGAGATCAGGGGGGGAATCACAGTTAGGAATTCTTAAAAATAGAAAATGAACATGTGAGCCCTTACTCTTGTAAGATAAAGTTCTTTTTTCTTCTTCTTGTAGGCCATCTTATAATAGGTGCATTGCGATCATACACGCAAACCATTTTATAGAGTACAGTGGTACCTCGGTTTAAGAACAGTCTGCTTTAAGAACAGTTTGGTTTACAAACTCCGCAAAACCAGAAATAGTGTCTTGGTTTGAGAACTTTACCTTGGTCTAAGAACGGAATCCAAACGGTGGAAGGGCACCGGCGGCAGGAGGCCTCATTAGGGAAAGCACGCCTAGGTGTCGTGTCCCCCAATGGTAACTGTAGCTAGCTGTCAAGAACGCACGCCACTCCGAGAAGTCAGCGGAAGAAGTCTTGAAGTTTATTGTACAGCACACAGAGACACGTGGAAAGTCCGTGAGGATTCTGAGGAGGCCATCTCAGAATCCCCCTTTAATACACCTTGCTGGGTGACTCCCAATTCCCCCCTCCCTTCTGCCCTAAAGGTCCGGGGGTAATCCACTTCCCCACCCAGGATGGCTTGGACAAAAGAGTTAACTGCTCTGGTCTACCTGCACTATTCATGGGTGCTTTTTACATTGTTATTGTGATGCTGCCGGTTCCGCCGCTGATGGCTCGTTAGCGGTTGTATCGCCCATCCTGGGGTTGTTTACCCCGTGGGGCATGCCTGGGCAAGGTCGGGCCTTGCTGCGCTCGGTTTAACCCCTGCGTGCCTGGCTCCGCTGTTGCCCCCTTTCCTGGCCCGCTGCATGGTTCCCCTTCCTGGCGCCCGCATGGCGCGACCCCACTGTCTAGTCGGGTCGCGACATCCTGCCCCCCCGAAACTGACACCCCCCTCCCCTGGGGAGCGTCCTGGGTCCCAGGGCCCCCCGGCCGGTTTGGCCACTGCTGGTGGAATCTCTTGACCAGCTGTGGGGCCAAAACGTCCGACGCCCACACCCATTCTCGGTCCCCCGTTGCGAAGTCCTTCCACTCCACCAGGTACTGCAAACGCCCTCTGTGGAATCTGGAGTCCAAAATGTCCTTGACCTCATGGTGCTCCCCTCCCGCCAGGATCAGCGGGGTGGGTGGCGCCGCCACGGGGTGCCAACCGTCGTCCTCCGGGGACTTCTTCAGCAAGCTGAAGTGGAACACCGGGTGTATCTGTTGCAAGTTCTTTGGGAGTTCCAGCTTCGCAGAAACTCCGTTGATTACCTCTAACACTTTAAACGGGCCCAAGTACCGGGGCCCGAGTTTCTTGCTGGGGAGGCCCAGCTTCAGATGCCGCGTGGACAGGTAGACCCGGCACCCCGCTTTGATGTCCCCCGCCGGTCTCCTTCGCTGGTCCGCCGTCCTCTTCTGCGCCGCCTTGACCTCCAGCAGTTGTTCCCGAAGGGACTCCCAGCACCTGGCCGTCCTCTCTCTCCACTTTCCGAGCTCCTCCGGCTCCCGGGCAGTGGGCTCCCCCAAGTCCGGCAGGTGCCTCAGGTCGGTCCCGTAGACCACGGCGAAGGGGGACATCTCCGTGCTGCTGTGTACGGAGTTATTATAAGCGAACTCCGCCAACGGAAGCAGCTGTGACCAGTCGTCCTGCTGGTAGCAGCCAAAACATCGCAGGTACTGCTCCAGCACCTGGTTGACACGTTCCGTCTGTCCGTCAGTTTGGGGGTAGTAGGCCGAGCTGAGTCCCTGCTCGATCCCCAGCAATCCCAGGAACGCCTTCCAAAATCGAGACACAAACTGGGAGCCGCGGTCGGAAATGACCTTGTCTGGAACCCCATGGAGCCGGAAGATGTGCTCCATGAACAGCTTTGCCACCTGGGTGGCGGTAGGCAGTGAGGCGCAGGGCACGAAATGGGCTTGCTTGGAGAACAGGTCCACCACGACCCATATTGCTGTTTTGCCTCGGCTGGGTGGCAGATCCGTAATAAAGTCCATGGAGATCACCGACCAGGGTCGAGGTGGGACCTCCAGGGGCTGTAGGAGGCCCTGCGGCTTGCCCACTGCCGGCTTGCAGGTGAGGCAGATGGGGCAGCCCGCAACGTAGTCCTTGACATCTTTACGGAGCGTGGGCCACCAGAAGCTCCGCCGAACCAGCTTCCACGTCTTGACGAAGCCGAAGTGCCCAGCCGCTTTGGCGTCGTGGCATGCTTCCAGGGCGGCCCTCCGGAGGGGTTCCGGGACGTACGCGGCGCTCCCTCTTCGCCAGATGTCCCCTTCCAGTGTCAAGGAGTCTCGCAGGTTCTGTAGTTCCGTGTCTGTCGGATACGCTGCCACTAGTCTGTCGCGGAGCGCTGCAGAAGGCTGGCTGCGCTCCCGGGGGGGTGTCCCAACTTGACCCCCTGTCTGTCCCTCTTTCCTCCTAGCCTGGTTGCGGGTGGTGGCGGCTCGGGCTAGGTGTTTGTCCTCAAATAGCGGACGCATCTCTGTGCGGACGTCCGCCTCGTACTGGGGCAGGCGAGACAGGGCGTCCGCGAGGAAGTTGTCCTTCCCAGGGATGTGGCTTAGCTGGAAATCGTACCGGGAGAAGAACTCTGCCCACCGCATGTGCTTGGCGGTCAGCTTCCGCGGCTGTCGGAGGGCCTCGAGGTTGCGGTGGTCTGTCCAGACCTCAAACGGTTCCCTTGCCCCCTCCAGCCAGTGCCTCCACTCCTCAAGCGCCATGCGGATGGCCGCTGCCTCCTTCTCCCAGGTAGACCAGTTCCTTTCCGCCTTCCCAAACTTCCGGGACAGGTACGCCCCGGGCCTCAGACGGCCCTCCCCGTCCCTCTGCAGGAGTACCGCTCCCATGGCCACATCACTAGCGTCTACCTGTACCACCATGGGCCGGGCTGGATCCACATGGATCAGCGTAGGCTCGGCGGCGAACGCCTCTTTGAGCCCCTGGAAAGCCTCCTCCGCCCGGGACCCCCAATCCAGAACCGCCCCGGGACGCTTGGCCCCCTTTCCTTTCCCCTTGGTACCTAGGAGATCGGTGAGGGGGGTCACCAAGGCCGAATAGTTGGGCAAAAAGCCCCTGCAGAAATTTGCGAACCCTAGCAGGCTCTGGAGTTGGCGCCGTGTCCGCGGCCGCTCCCACCCCAGGACTGCCTCCACCTTCTGGGGATCCATGGCCACCCCCGCCGCCGAGATCCTATACCCCAGGTAATCTAAGGAAGGACGGTGGAACTCGCACTTGGGCAACTTGACGTATAGGTGGTTGTCCAGGAGTCTCTGCAAGACCTCCCGGACCAACCGGACGTGTTCCCGGGGGTCCCGACTGTACACCAGCACATCGTCCAGGTAGACCACCACCCCTTTGTACAGGAGGTCGTGGAGTACCTCGTTGATGAGACTCATGAACACCCCCGGGGCCCCGCTCAATCCGAACGGCATTACCAGGAACTCGAACTGTCCAAACTGGCAGTTAAAAGCCGTCTTCCATTCGTCCCCCTCCCGGACCCGCACCCGGTAGTATGCCTCCCTTAAGTCTAGCTTCGTGAAGATCGTGCCGGTACCCAACTGGTCCAGCAGATCCGGGATGAGGGGGAGCGGGTACGCGTTCCCTGCCGCTATGGCGTTCAACCCTCTATAGTCCTGGCACAACCTCCGGGTGCCATCCTTCTTGCCCACGAAGATGACCGGAGCCCCCATGGGGCTCTTGGCGGGGCGGATGAACCCTCTGGCCAGGTTCTTGTCCAGGAACTCCCTGAGGTCCTGGAGTTCCTCCCCGGACATCTTGTAGATGCGTCCCTTGGGGAGGACCGCATCTTCTGGGATGTCGATGGCGCAATCTGTGCGGCGGTGGGGGGGCAGCTCGTCTGCCTCGGTTTCCCCGAACACCGCCGCCAGATCCCGGTACTCCGGGGGTATCTCCGGCGCCACCACATCCAGCTTGCCCTCGTCCCCGTGGACCCCTTTGGCCTCCCCCTTTCCGGGGCACTGGGGGTCCGATTCGACCCTGTGCTGCCCACACCTATCCAGGTCGAACGTCAGGCGCCCTGAGCGCCAGTCTACTATGGGGTTATGTTCCATCAGCCAATCCAACCCCAGCACTACCTGGTACCCATCCGTGGGGACCCTAACTAGCATCCTGGACTCCCGGTGGTCCCCCACCCACAAGGAGACCGGCCCCACTTCCACCCCAAACGGACCCCCCTTTATGGGACTGCCGTCCATCTGGACGAAAACTAAGGGGGTGCTCCGAACCTGGGTGGGCAAGTCCAGTTCCTTGGCCACTTCGGGGTGCAGCATACTGTGGTCGCAGCCCGAGTCCAGCAGCGCATCTCCCGTCCATTGCTTGCCGCCATCCGGGTTTTCCAGCCTCACCCGGACCAGGTTGGGTGGTCTTCCCGCCCGTTTCTTGGGGTCCGTTGACCCTGGCGGGACCTGCAGCTGGGCGTCCTTCACTGCAGGTCCAGGTCGTTTCCCGACTCCGAGCCTTCGGAGTCGGACTGGCGCTTTTCCCTCGGCTCCGACGCGACAGCCGCCCGGCTCCCGGTCTTGGGTGTCCGACTGGTTCCTGACGTCGCTTGGGACCCTGCCGGGGTCCGAACCTCTCCTGGGGGTCGCTTGGGGCACGCCACCACATAGTGTCCTGCCCCTCCGCACCTCATGCAGAGTCCCTCCCGGCGTCTCATCTCCCGTTCCGGGTCGGGGGTGCGCTTGGGCCGGGGGACCCCCGCGCCATCGGTGGGACGGGGGGTCCCTGTGTTCACCGCGGGCCTTCGGTCCTTGCCCGCCCTGGGTCCTAGCTCCAGCATCCCCAGGTCTGCTTCCAACTGAGCCACCATGCGGCACCAGCCGTCCAGCGTCGACAGCTCCCGAGGGGTCCCTTTCACTACGGCCCACTTGCGGAGCTCAGGATGGAGGCCCTCCTTAAAATAGTGGACGAGGACCTCCTTGTTCCAGGAGGAGATTTGGGCGGCCTCCCCCCTGAACATGTCTACATAGTCCTGAACCGGGAGACCCCCTTGCCTGGCCTTCTGGACCCGTCGCTTCGCCTTCTCCTCCGCCTGCGGGTCTTGGAAGCGCTCTCGAAGGGCCGCCAAGAAGTCCTCCAGGTAGGCCAGAGCCGAATCCCTGCGGTCGACCAGGAGCATGGCCCACTGGCCGGCCTTCCCCTGCAGGGAGGAGATGACCGCCGCTACCAAGTCCTCTGGGTCGCAGTCGTCTCCCCCGTACCTTCTGGCGTGGTTCCTTGCGTGGAAGATGAAGGTGCAGAGTTCCGCCGGGTCCCCCTCGAAAATGGCCTTCAGCTCCGGGGGCGGCCTGCGCCGCGCCGTCGCCCTCCCGCGGACGTGCCTCCCGCGGGTCTCCGGGGTCGCTGCAGCGCGCTCGTCCTCGCTGCTGTCGCCCGTGGAACTCCCCGCCACTACGTCGTCCTCCAGCCGGCTGCTGCGACGTCTTGGCGGGGGAAACACCTGCCCCCTCAGGGCCGTCCCGTCCGACCACGTCAGTCGTTGAGTCACTCCGGGCTCCTGACCTGAGCCCTTCCTTGGGGTCTGCCGACTGCAGACCCCCGATCCCGCGTGGCCTTGGCTCCCGCCGCCGCTACGACTTGTCCGGGGCACCGCGCCCCCACAGGCCTGGTCCAACAACCGGCCTGACTCCTCGCTGACCCGCAGCCGCTCCCAGATGAGGTGGTTCAGCTGCTCCTGGAGTCGCGGTAGCTCGTCCAGGCTCCCGCTGTCTGGTCTGGCCGAGGAAAGGCTCCGTTGATTTGAGGTGAACAGATCCGCCGGCCGCTCGAGTAGGGTGCTCGAGGTAACGGGGGTCTGAAAACGTGCCGCTCCGCGCCATGGGGTCGCCATCTCGGTAGCCGCCGGTAAGCGATCCCAACACGATACGGACGTTGAAGTTTTGGAGAATCCTCACTATGTCGTGTCCCCCAATGGTAACTGTAGCTAGCTGTCAAGAACGCACGCCACTCCGAGAAGTCAGCGGAAGAAGTCTTGAAGTTTATTGTACAGCACACAGAGACACGTGGAAAGTCCGTGAGGATTCTGAGGAGGCCATCTCAGAATCCCCCTTTAATACACCTTGCTGGGTGACTCCCAATTCCCCCCTCCCTTCTGCCCTAAAGGTCCGGGGGTAATCCACTTCCCCACCCGGGATGGCTTGGACAAAAGAGTTAACTGCTCTGGTCTACCTGCACTATTCATGGGTGCTTTTTACATTGTTATTGTGATGCTGCCGGTTCCGCCGCTGATGGCTCGTTAGCGGTTGTTATCGCCCATCCTGGGGTTGTTTACCCCGTGGGGCATGCCTGGGCGAGGTCGGGCCTTGCTGCGCTCGGTTTAACCCCTGCGTGCCTGGCTCCGCTGTTGCCCCCTTTCCTGGCCCGCTGCATGGTTCCCCTTCCTGGCGCCCGCATGGCGCGACCCCACTGTCTAGTCGGGTCGCGACACTAGGTTTAAGAACAGTTTTGGTTTAAGAACGGACTTCCGGAATGGATCAAGTTCGTAAACCGAGTTGCCACTATAAACCTTTTCACTGCTGACTTAGAATACAGCCATACCGTACTGAATTTTTTTTTTTAATTGCCCGGATTGTGTACATATTGGCATTTCTGCTTTTATTACATTTCTACAGGTCTTTCGTCTACTAGGGGCTTTCAAAGGCCAAAAACAGGTGACCAGAAGTTTTGGTAGTTCTGTGAGTATAATAGTATAACTTTTTCTTTTCTTTTTGAGAAGCTTCTCAATAAAAGTGCTAAGTGCCAAGATAAAACCAAGCTTGTGGAATTTCTCTGTCAGTGTAGCCTAATTCTGTTCCAATACACCAATGCAGTACCACATTTCAGTCTAACTTGACTAAATAGATCTCTGTTCTCATTTGGAGAAAACCCTGTTGAATTGTGGCAAAAAAACCAAACCCCAACCCAGGCCTTGGTTTTTATCACGAGTCTTAAGTCTACAAAAGAAAATTATAGTTTGTATTTAATGCCTTACATTACATGCTTCTTGGTTGGCAAATTTCAAAGCGGTGGGGGACAGGGACAATTGAGAACCTTCTTATCTTTGGCACCATTGTTTTGAATATTTTTCCCTGCAGGCAGTAGACCTATTTATTTTTGCTATCTAGAGTAGATTTCTCTGCAGCTTAAATCCTTAATTATTTTAGAATGATTCCTCAACAGTGATGATATTCAGGACTGTTTCATTGATTTATTTCAACGATTTATATAGTGCTTAATTACAGTTGTCACATATGCTGCTATTAGCATACTTTGAGTTGCCTTTTGCAAATCTTCCATATTTCTTCAAGCTTGTCCATGACTTTATTTTGAGTTTCTTTATTTTGTTTTTAACCTTGCTGCAAACATGCTTGATGCACATGTAAGAATAATAAAAATCAGCAGGAGTGGGATCTTGACAACTGAATAAATTGGTGACATTATGCAGTACATTATGCAGTTCATCAAGGTACTGTATTCTATCTTAACTCATTTATTATCCAGTTTTTTGTGATGGCAGCTCAAAGCAACTTACAGTATTTAAAGCAAAAAGCAAACACATACATACCGGTACATTTAAAACCAGCATTTTTAAAAGTCTAAAAGACTAAAAAAAACAACAACAAACATCTCACCCCTGCAAGAAGACCATAGATAGTTAAAAGCCAGAGGCCTGAAGAAAGGAACCTAAAGAGATATAGCGACAGTGCCTGGTGAGCCTCCTTGGTTCCCTCCCAAGTGTTTGTCACATTCACACTTTAGGTACACATATTAAAATATCGCACGTGTACATCTTGATGGGGAGTAAGGGAACCCTCATAGTAGCATTTAGTGTTTCATAGGCAAAGAGAACTTCAAAAAATTATTGGCTGATAGTGGTAATGCTGTAATAACCAAGCGTCAGTGGAGAATGGGGAAATCTGGAGGATTGTAACTTGTGTAACTGTAAAAGGATTAGGGTTAAACGAATAAATCTCAAGCAGGCAGAACTGTCACTTTCACCTGAGTATCATATTCCACTTTGTTGTCAGTCGTGTGCCTTGCTGTGTAGTGATGCTGTTCTGAAAGCTTAGTATGCACTGTTGTTGCTTCTCTGCCACTTGCCGCTTGAGAGGGTTGCCCTTGTTCTTTCTATTTCTGTTAGGATAAAAAAGAAGAAGAAACTTAACACCATGCAAGCCCCAAGTGGCATACAGATTTCTGTCCATCTGTGTTTAATCATGGTATGTGGTGGCTTATTTATTTATTTTTTACATCTAGGTTCAGACAGTAACTTTGATCCCAGGAGATGGCATTGGACCAGAAATATCTGCTGCTGTTGTGGAGATTTTTGCAGCTGCTAAAGTAAGTTACTCTTTGACTGTATGTCTTGGGTTCAGTTGGACACCGTTGGGATTTGTTCACTTTTGGTATAAGTTAATGAAAGGTCAGTTGCAGGAGAGGTTCTAAAGAGCAAGGGTCTCTTGCTTTGAGAAGCGATCTGCTTGTTTGGGAACCGTTGTTTTTCTTATTAGGGTAGAGCAGTAGCTTTCAGAGCAACAGATGCCTTGGCTGTTGTGGCTCTGCACATAACAGCAGGAGACTTTGATGTGATAGGCTATCCTTATAATCAAATGAGAGCTCCAAGCCAAGTCACATAAGTTGCTTGCAAAAAAGGATATTCCCCAGGTGACTGTCAACTAAGAAAGCTGAGAGAGACCCCACCAACTGGAACACTTAAATTTAGATTAGTCTACTGCTATATCAGAAGTCTTGGATTGGTTCCAAGCCCTTGTGAACATTGTCTAACAAAACCTCTCAGAACCAGTGATGTTATTTAGTTCCAGTGTGTTTTGGGAAACATTTCTTTTGCTCCCCCATGGACCGCCTGACTACAACTCCCATCAGTCATTCCTAACCAATGGCCATGCTGACGTGAGTAGGGATCCAGCAGCATAGAGAGAGCCAAAGGTTTCCTATCCCTACCCTAAAATGTTGGAGACCTGATTTGATTCACTTATTTGACTTGCCTTTAGTAAAGACCACTTCGTTTTAGTAAAGACCTGAGAAGTCTCCACTCCACTCTGTAGCCAAAAGTAGTGGAAGTAGGTGGTTGGTGGGGCATGGGATGGGGAATCACTAAAGTGTATTTGGTGAAAATACTTTGTAAATTAGAATCCAGTCACTTAGACTTTAAGGGGTAGGAAATGAAGGCAATGAAAACTGATGTGCTAACTTAAAAATGCCTTTCAATATTTTCACACAGTGCATAGTTAAACTATGGCACTCATACTGACTCACAGGAGGCAGTGATGGGCACCAACTTGGATGGGTTTAAAATATGATTGGACAAATTCATGGAGGAGAAGGCTTTGAGTGGCTCCTAGCCAGGATGGCTGTGCTCTGCCTCCACAGCTGGAGGCAGCCCTGCTTCTGAATGCCACTTGCTGGAAACCGCAGGAGGGGAGGGGACTCTTGCGCTTGAATCCTGCTGGCTGGTTTCCCACAAGACAATTGCTTGACCACTGAGAGCAGGATGCTGGAGTAGATGGGCCATTGGCCTGATCCAGCAGGATCTTCTTACATACCTGTGTGCATACATTTGTGTTTCCTTAAGAATAATCATCTGGAGGGAAATGTTTCTAGATGTGGCCAACATTTTGTCCATTCCTGTTCCCTAATTCAACTTGTATTGTTTCATTGTATTATGTTACCAATTTTCTAAAAAACAATGCATTTCTAAAAATGGGTAAAAAATCCACCAGAAAATTGAGAATTTTAAAATTTACTGACATGAACCCACTCACGTTCAAATTCTTAAACATTAATTGGCATATATACAAGATTCCATTAGGGTTCAGTACAATAAAATCGCTCATCAAAACCTGCAACTAACACTTATGATAATGTTGTATAACATTCACAAATCCGCATAGCATGTTGCAGAAACCTGGCTGCTATCTGCATCTTATCCCCATCCTGAGTAAGCATAAGGAAGCTACCTTACATTTGTCTGAATCCCACTCTACTAGCAACCAACTGAATAATAAACTTAGATTGAATTGTCTGATACCAGGGACAGTGCTATGGTTTGGCCACAGTGGTATAGTCTCTCTGCAAATGGCATTTTCTAGAGTCTCCCCTGTAGTATTATATAATAATATTAATAATAATAATAATAATAATTTATTATTTGTACCCCGCCCATCTGGCCGGGTCTCCCCAGCCACTCTGGGCAGCTTCCAGCAGACATTAAAATACATTAACACATCACAGATTAAAAACTTCCCTAAACAGGGCTGCCTTCAGGTGTTTTCTAAATGTCATGTAGTTGTTGATCCTTCTAACCTCTGGTGGGAGGGCGTTCCACAGGGCAGGCGCCACTACCGAGAAGGCCCTCTGCCTGGTTCCCTGTAGCTTTGCTTCTCGCAGTGAGGGGACCGCCAGAAGGCCCTCGGCGCTGGATCTCAGTGTCCGGGCTGAACGGTGGGGGTGGAATACTCCTTCAGGTATACAGGACCGAGGCTGTTTAGGGCTTTAAAGGTCAGCACCAACACTTTGAATTGTGCTTGTAAACGTACTGGGAGCTAATGTAGATCTCTCAGAACCTGTGTTATGTGTTCCCGGCGGCTACTCCCAGTCACCAGTCTAGCTGCCGCATTCTGGATTAATTGCAGTTTCCAGGTCACCTTCAAAGGTAGCCCCACGTAGAGTGCATTGCAGTAGTCCAAGCGGGAGATAACTAGAGCATGCACCACTCTGGCGAGACAGTCTGCGGGCAGGTAGGGTCTCAGCCTGCGTACCAGATGGAGCTGGTAGACAGCCGCCCTGGACACAGAATTAACCTGCGCCTCCATGGACAGCTGTGACTCCAAAATGACTCCCAGGCTGTGCATCTGGTCCTTCAGGGGCACAATTACCCCATTCAGGACCAGGGAATCCCCCACACCTGCCCTCCCCCTGTCCCCCAAGAACAGTACTTCTGTCTTGTCAGGATTCAACCTCAATCTGTTAGCCGCCATCCATCCTCCAACCACCTCCAGGCACTCACACAGGACCTTCACCGCCTTCACTGGTTCTGATTTGAAAGAGAGGTAGAGCTGGGTATCATCCGCATACTGATGAATGCCCAGCCCAAATCCCCTGATGATCTCTCCCGGCGGCTTCATATAGATATTAAAAAGCATGGGGGAGAGGACGGAACCCTGAGGCACCCCACAAGTGAGAGCCCAGGGGTCTGAACACTCATCCCCCACCACCACTTTCTGAACACGGCCCAGGAGGAAGGAGGAGTATTGCCAAAGGTAGCACGTTCAGTCTAACTAGGATGTATCAGGGTGGATTTGATTTAAATCAAATCGATTTAAATCACTAGATTTTTTACAGAAAGACTCTTAATATTTATAACCAAATGAAGGTTTCATTTTTGGAATAGTAAATTTTCAGAGTAGTTTTTACAGTTATATCAAAAATTACTGATTTGGTTATACCAGGGGTTGTCAATGTGGTCCCTACTGCCCACTAGGGGGCGTTTCAGGATTCTAGGTGGGCGGGGGGGGGTGTTCTACGGCACAAGCTGAATCCTCCTTCCATCGAGCACTGGGGGGCGGTAAGGAAATTTTACCATCAAGAAAGATGCATCAGTGGGCGGTAGGTATAAAAAGGTTGACTACCCCTGGGTTATACTACCGGTATTAGAAATACATTGACAGATAATTATAAAATTATTGTGCGGTTTAAAAAGCTAACTGTTTATATTTGGACAACTTTTGTGCTGTACTTTATTGGAAGGAGAAAAAGAATCATTTCCTTAATAACAATTTAAACAATTTATTTAAACACAGTAAAACAAAAACATTATAGCATATGTATCCATGTTTGTTAATATGTAAAAACACACACCTTAGACTGAGTTTTAGCACACATGGAAAACCTAAAACAAATCCTGATTTCCTGAGGAATAGCCTTTGGACTATAATGTAACTTAAAGAGAAAACTATCTTTAGAAAGATTTTCCCTCCAAAAGCATTTTATTTTAAAAATCCAATTTAAATAAATACAAAATCCGATTTAAATAAAAACAAAATCCGATTTTTTTTTTTTAAAAAAGCATTGATTTTTATTCACCCTGCCCTGCGTTGATTTGGGTTGGTCAAGTGGGAAAGATAAGTCACCATTGGCTGTCTGCCTCGCATCATTCCCAGACTTACACAGACACTATTCCTGATTTGGCTACTAAGTTCTTGAAATGTGTTGTCTAACAATCTGTGTTTAATTGTCTCAAATGCAGAATTTTCCAATAAGCAGTACAGGGTGTCTAGTGGGATTCCGGGCTGCTTAATTTTTTTCTCAATCCCTCTCAACCATCATGACAGTTGCTTAGGTTCAGATATAAAATGCAGCCGCAACCAGAACTTGAATGTTAGCAGCCAGACTTTTGTTACTAAAAGACATTGGTTTGTATCTAGGCATAGGGCATTGTAGGGGACACAATTTGGTACACCAAATTTTTTTCAAAGGAAAACTGAAGTCTTTCAGTAGCCTGATTGAAGGCATTTATCTCATATGGTAGTTGTGCGCTTAATCTAGCATTGAACACCCTCAGGGCTGCTGGAACATACTGGTTCCCTTTGGAATAATAGAAACGAGTGATCACTGACACACTGCTTTTAGAAGCATTAATGGCGGATTCTCTGAGCTACCCAGCCAGCCTTATAACGAAAATAAATGCCTAGATGTTTAAACCATTTAACTTGCTCGATGGTGTTTCCTCTTATCACCCACTTATACTCCCATCAGCCCACAATATCCAGAAACAGCAGCTCATAATAATACTTTCATCCTTCCTGCTAGCTTGTATTCCTGTGTAAATATTTCCCATTATCCAGCCTGAAGACACTGGCTTCCAAGGGGATGTGTCTCTTTTGCAGGGTTTGCTTTGACAAAGTCCCTTTGGCAATTGATCATTTCCCCCCAAAACAGATCAGAAGATAATATGAAACAATTGTGTTTAGGCACCTGTTCAGTTTGAAGAGAGAAACGTGACAGCAATCCAAGGGCCAGGAGGCAAATGGACGATACCTCAGGATGCCAAAGAATCCATGGACAAGAACAAAATAGGACTGAAAGGTGTGTTGGAGGTTCCTGTTGATGGGGGGTGGGGGAGGGGGGGAGAGAGAGAGAGAGAGAAAGAAAAAGAAAGGCGCTCGGATTTTGTTGCATCTTTACTGAACAAACCTGTGTTTAATTTTGTACAGAGTTTTGCTCTATACTGTACAAATAAATTTCTTAGTAATGTTCTGAACTTCCTTATTCTATAAGCCCACAAAGCCTTTAATAGTTTGTGTCTAAGGACAGAAGTGCTGTTATTGGAGAAATAGTGTTGTTGCAGCATGTCATGTTCTCCAGCTCTGCCTAGTGTGTGTTTACTCAGAAGTAAGTGACTACTGTATTCAGTAGGGCTTACTCCCAGACTGTGTGAGTAGGATTGCAGCCTCTCAAGGACAACTTGTATATATTCTTCAAACATTGTATTTGAAGTCTTCTTGTAAGACACCAGAATAATATGACCCCTTCACTATGAAAAGAACAACCTCAAAAGAGTTTCCTTTTACTGCTGCCTCAATGACTCAGCTCTCTTACATATGGGGCAGCCAGTGTTGTGTAGTAGATAGTGGACTTCAGCTGGAGAAACCTGTGTCTAAATCCCTATTCAGCCACTAGGTGACCTCTAGTGAGAGCCCTGAGAGACCTCTAGTCTCTCAACCTAACCTCCTTCAAAGAGTTGCAGATAAAGGGGAAAACCCCATGAACTCTGATCTCCTGGAGCAAACAAGAGCCACAGATCTAACATACAGTTTGTTCTATTAATGTCAAGCTCCCCTTCTTTCCCCCAGTATGTATTGGAAGTGTCATGGGAAACATTCCCTAAGCCTAATTTTTGATGGGTGTGAAGGTCCAGAGTAGAGATGTAAAATTTCTGGAAATGTTGAAGCTGTGAGAAAAAAATGTTTTCCCCCTGTTTTTTCCCGGAAAAAATGGAAATTTTGGAAAAATTGAAAAAAAGTTCAGTGTTACAAATTGCATGAAACACAGTGTAGATAAAAGTATTTGCTTGCAATAAAACAGGTAACCACCCCCTTTCCCTCAAAAGCAACAAAAAAGCAAGAAACCATCAACATAAAAAACAATCAGATTTGCCCCTTAGCACCAACAGCAAATAAAGTTGAGATCCACCTCAATATTTAAGCTCCATAGGAGGTCTACCCTTTGAGTAGTGCTTTAAAAACAAACAAACAAGACACAACATATAGCTGCAGTTTATTTTATCTCATTTTCTGAACTACTGCCATCATTTTCCATTTCTTCTTGCTCTTCCTCTTTGTCATTTTTCTCATGGACTTCTAAAAAACAGCTTTGGGGGAAAAGGGGGGGGCACCTTATCCCGAAAGCATAAGGCAATTTTTTTGCATGCCAGGCCCAGAAGTAACCAACATCCAGTTACTGAATACAGTGATCCCTCGACTTCCAAATGACCCAACTTACGAGTTTTTCCAGTTGCGAGGGATCAAAGCGGCCGCCGCTTCCGAATTTTTTCGACTTCCAATCGGAAGTCGCGGCCGCTTTAGATGCGGTTTCCTCGAGTTGCGAAGGTTTTTTTGACCTACGAATGCGTTCTACCAACGCATTCCTATGGGGACTCGAGTTACGGTGATTTCGACTTACGAGGAATCCGTCGGAATGGATTATCTTCGTAAGTCGAGGGTCCACTGTAGTATGTTGCACTAAGGCTCAAACTCTGTTTGAAAGGAAAAGGAGTGTGTTTTTTTGAATTGAATTTGTTATTATATATTATAAAAACCGCAGGATGGTAAGAGAGCTTTCTAATCAGTTTACAAAAATATACAACAGAATATTAAAATGATTGATAAAACACAGTTAAAAGCAGATATTTAACAGTATTCAAAAGATGATTCAAGCCAGCAGTGGTTAAAAGGAAGTAAATTGCATGCAGCTTCTGCGTGTTCAGATGGGCTGGCCCTAATGAAAATGTTTTGAGCAGTTGCCAGAAAGAGTACAGTGAGAGCCCCTGCCTGGTGTCAGTCGGCAGGGAGCTCCAAAGTGTGGGTGCTGGAAGGACTGGAAAAATTGGGGGGAGGGGACAGGTTTTTTCAGGTTTTTCCCAAAGCCATTTTTTTCAGGAAAAAAATGGGGGGAATAGTGTGTGGAATATTCAAACTATATCAAACTATTATTTCAAATTTTCCAGGGGAAAATGGCTTTGGGGGGGAAACCTCCCCCCCCCATTTTTCTGGGTTTTTCCCAGGCCTTCCCATCTCTAGTCCAGAGTGATGATGGAGGAGCCCTGCACTGGGGAAGGGAACCTGTAGCGCTTCACATATGGCTGAGGAACTACCTCCATCAGGTCCAGCAAGTATGGCCAAAGGCCAGGGATAAGAGGGCTTGTAGTCTAGCAACACCTCACCCCAGCCTCTGCCCACCCCAGCCCCATTCCATCTTGCTTGAATATTCTTTTTTTTAACCCAGAAAAAGAGGGGAGTCCTAAATAAATATTCTACCTACTTCTGCTTGCTTACATTCTCATGCATACTTCTTCCCAAAATTGCCTCCACCCAACATTTTCTCAATTCTGATACTGAATTTTCTTTGTTATGCTTACTGTAGTCTAGTAAAGGTAACATAGCTCAGTGGTGGAGTGCATCCTGTGCGTGCTGAAGGTCCAAAGTTCAATTCTTTGCAGCTCTATTTAAAAGAAACACACAGCAGGTGACAGAGAAGAGCTCGTCCTGAAATCCTGCAGATCTGCTATTTGCTATGCTAGATATACGATGCTAGACTTGATAGACGAAGTGTGGCCTTCTTTAAAGCAGGTTCCTGTGCAGTTTCCCCAAGGTGAGGGAGATCTGGGACTGCAGGACCTTTCCATTGCCTGCTTCTCCCCCTTCTCCCTCCCAGTCCCTTTTCCTTTTGAGTTGTATCTCTTGGATTGTGGGACTGAGGGGAGGGACTGTCTTGTCAGTGATATTTTTAAGCTGGTCTGGGAGCCTCCCCCCCCCCCCCAAGCAGAATAAAAATGGCAATAATTTATAATCTAGTGACCTCCAAATGTTTTGGACTAACACTTCTGTCATCTCTGGCTGTGCTGACTGGGGCTGCTGGGAGTTGTAGCCTGGAGGGCGCCGTGTCAGGGAAGGCTGTCCTGCCTGATCCCCACTCAGCTGCTTCTCTTACATGTTTTCTTTCAGCAGATTCCCAAAGTTTGAAATCATTCCTGCCTTTTGAAATACTGCAGCTGAGGATGAGGAACTTTCCTGCAGAATATATCCCCATTGTGTAAAATTCTGCTTAGTGCTGAGCAGTATGGCATGGCAAGTTGTAGCAATAGCCTGGCAACAAGGACAGGTGTTCATTATAAGGGAGAAAGTCCCCTCCTCCCACCTCAAACCCAGAGGGTTTAACTCCGGAGTGGCGGGGAGGAATGATGTTGCTAAGGAGCAGGCCGTGGTCTGACATGTTCTAAACAATTGTACCCCATCCATTCCTCTTGTGTGTTTCAGGCCCTTTGAAAACGCCCATAGCTGCTGGCCACCCGTCAATGAACTTGCTGCTTCGTAAAACATTTGACCTTTATGCAAACGTCCGCCCTTGTGTATCGATTGAAGGCTACAAAACCCCTTACACGGATGTTGACATAGTCACAATACGAGAGAACACAGAAGGGGAATACAGCGGAATCGAGCACGTGGTATGAGTGCAAAATGCAGCCGGACCACACGTTTCCCCTCCTCTCCAAATAATATCAGTTGCCTGAACTAGAAAGCACTTGAACAAATTAGCTTCCTTAACTGCTGTAGAATTTTTAAATGCAGTATTCTGCGGGCTGGATGATTCATCAGACCAGCCCTGCCGGACCTATACAGAATTACTTTCTTAGGAGTCTGCTTTTGACTACCCATGTAACCGTTGTGTGTCTTTCAGATTGTAGATGGTGTTGTACAGAGTATCAAGCTCATCACAGAAGATGCCAGCAAACGCATTGCTGATTTTGCCTTTGAATATGCCAGAAACAATCAAAGAAGCAAAGTTACAGCTGTGCACAAAGCAAACATTATGTATGTGACCATGATGGTAACCCAGTTCTAATGTGCAAAAGTCATGCTGCTTTTTTTAATGGACATGTGCGTGTCAGTTTGCTGCCTCCAAAAGAGGATGCCATACATTTGATGGAGCCTTCTTTTGGCAGTCAGGCCTTTGTCAAAGTTTAAACTCCATTCCCTTGCTCTACTTAAAAAAACAACAGTTTATATGTTAACTCACTAAAAAAAATAGTTCTTTACGTGTTTATGAAATTAGTAGCCACTCTCTCCGTCAAATCCATGGAGGAGAGTGGGAGGATAACCTGCTGCTCCCAGCCTCCCGACGTCAAGAAGCCGAGTACGGAGCTGTGTGCCTCTGTAGGAATGGGGTTGGGCAGAGGATTAGACACATTCGTGGAGGCAAAGGCTGGGATGGGGTATGCTCTCCCTCCATTATCTGAGGCATTAATACGGTTGAATAGTGGTTGCTGTAAACCCCAGGAGGGGAAGGGGCTCGTGTGCCTCTGATCCCACTTGCTGGTTTCCCATGGGGGCATCTGGCTGGAAACTTCTCTCAGGCACTTCTTACGTTCTTAATTTTTGATCACATTGAAGAGCCTTTTTTGGCTGAGGAGAGGGAATAAAAATGCTCTAAATAAATAACAGCCAGGTTCTCATCTTCCGCTGGGGCCATCAGAAGGGCTCCTGTTTCTCTCTCTGAACCAGTTCAGTCTGCTCTAGATTAGGATGTAAGAATAGCACTCTTGTTTAGAAACCTTCCCCCCCAAATTCCATTCGGTTAGGAAACCTTTTTCCCCATAGCCCAATATGTTTTATTAGATGAAAATAATTCACCTCTTTTTCCTGTTTTTGGCAGATGGTGCACACTACAGGTGATTATGAAAGTAACCCTTAACTAAAAAAAGGTTTTGCATAGAAAAAAGAAGCTAATTTTGTATTAATAAGGATGTTTCAGTAATCCAGGACAGCACAATTAAATTTTGCAACATTTGTCTAAAACTGTAACTGAGAATAACGTAAACTTGATGCTGCTGCATGAATACTGTAATAGAATTCGTATTCAAATGCACCTAGGGAAAAAAAATTCTTGCCAAATGTTTGGTACAATACAGTGTTGTTGTATTATTTACAGCTGAGTGTGCCCACTTCCATTGTCTCCATTCCACAACTTGGAATCACGATGCTCCTGAACAAGGAAGACAAAGCAACTTTTCAGTTTTACCACAGACCTCTTTTTTTAATAGTCTATGGTTAAATAAACACAGTTTTGAAGGCCCCTTGATACCACGGCTAAAGCAGGAATGGCTCACCTGTGTCTCTCTTGGTGATCTTAGACTACCGTTTTCCTCGCCTTTGGCCTTGCTGGCTAGGGCTGAGGGGAGTTTGAGTCCAGCATTATCTGGAGAGCCACAGGTTAGCCATCCTTGCTCTGAAGAGTTTTACATCATGTTACGGGCACTGAACAAGCTGACTCAAAATAGTACCACAGCATTGTCCCTGGGTGGCATGAAAGAGGCCTTCCCTTGTATATCTGGAGGGACCTTGCCAGCCATCCCAGCGGATCAGCTACAGCGGTAAGCGAAAAATCTCTCTTGACTGGTCAGATACGTTTTGACCTTTCGTTCTCTTCAGTGGACTTGTCTACTATAATATATACTGAGCGCAGCTAAATAGAAGAGAAACATTTTTACCTCACTGGCTTCCAAGAGGGGTGTGTGTGTGAGTGCATGCGCACATCATTATGTGTATATATCTCTGTGACCATTCAAGAGAACAGTATCAAATATAACAATAGCTTGTAAGGTCTCTGTGTAATGTAGTGGTTGAGTTTTCCGATCCCCGTTCATCCATGAAGCTACTGGGGGACCTTGGGCCAGTCGCTTTGTCTCAGCCTCACCTGCTCCACAGGTTTATTGGGAGAACAAAACACATGTTTGCTCCATTGAGCATCTAGGAGGAAAGGCAGGTTATAAATTTTCCCTGAGAAATACATTTTCTGCTTCTAGGGCAGAAAGCATAAAAATAACTTGTCATATCTCCATCTTTTTCATTCTCTCTTAAAATTTGGAATTTCTTAAGATTAGAAAGGAATATTACCTTTGAAACATGGATATTTGCTTCTGAACTCAAACTAAAAGCCCGGCATGTTACACTCTAGTTGCCATCGACAGGTGCTTTTCCTCTCTACTACTATCCCCCCCCTCCCCATGTCTGAATGCAACATTAATCTGGTCTGCACATCTAGGTCCCTAAAATGCGGCTTTTTTCCCCTTGATGCACAGGCGAATGTCTGACGGGTTGTTCCTGAAAAAATGCAGGGATGCAGCAGAAAACTGTAAAGATATTAAGTTTAATGAAATGTATCTCGACACTGTGTGTCTGAATGTGAGTATATAGTAAACTCATAATTAAGGTGCTTCATAGTTGCTATTTTCCTCCTAAAAACAGCAGCTTATTTCTTGTCCCTTAGATGGTGCAGGATCCATCTCAGTTTGATGTCCTTGTAATGCCAAACTTGTATGGTGACATCCTTAGGTAAGGAAACTTGAGCTAGTGTGAAGGATTTTATGTACGTATTTATTTATAAGATGATTATAAACTGCTCTTCAACACAAGCTCTCAAAGTGGTGTGCAAATAATGAACAAATCTCTGAAAAGCAGCCATAAAACTAGGCCTTATTTCTTACAGAAGCCAATTTTGGCCTGCTGCATAAAATGGAACTTGAAGCATGTTAACTCAGAAAGTGCCAACTGGAGATGCCCAAGGGACACTTACACCTTGCCAGCTACAGCTGTTCCAGGATCAGAATAGCCTGGAATAGTCTCTCTCAAACACACACTAGTTATATCCTGGGTAGATTTCTGAGATGTGTTGTGCTCAGGGCTAACCTTGAAGATGTTCTGGAAGCTGCAGCTGGTGCAGAATGCTGCTGGCCAACAAGGAAGGACCACATCCCTCCAGTTCTTCAAGTACTGCACTGGCTGCTGGTCAGCTGCTGAACCCAATTCAGGGTCTTGCTTTTTTAAACTACTTGGGACCCAGCAACTTGGGTGTGTTTTCCCCAATGCCAACTGACGCCTGCGTTACAATCTGCAGGAGATGCCTTACTCATCCCATCTCTTGGAGTTGTCAGGACAATGTCATGAGGTGGCATTCTCTGTGGTGATGCCCTGCTTAGAAAACTTTTCCAGCTGACATCCAGTTTACCCCCACAATAAAAACACATTAAATAAAGACTAAAGACATCTCATTTGTCCAGGTTTTTGGACTAGAATTGGAATTGATTTTTCAGAGGTGATTATATTTATTTGTCACCACTGATTTTGTGGGTTTTTTAAAAATTGTATGTTCTATTCATTTAGTCTGTGGTGTTGGCCGCCCTGTACTTCTGATTGGAGGAAGGGTTTTGGGATACCTAAAATGTCCATCAAAGTGCATCACTTGCTCACAGCTTCTCTGAGTCTTCCTGTGCTGCAACTTTCTAAGTTTGTCTGGCCTCCATTCCTCAAGCCATGCTTTGCACTGGCCAGCTCCTATTTGCACCCAGTAAAGAAGCTGTGCATGACTGCACTCTGCTACCAAACACTCCTTTTGTGTTTTAGGTCCTTGTGAAGATCATCATCTGTTTTCCACTAGCTCTGCTTTTTAGCTCCCTTTTTCCCAAAACTTCCCACTGCAAATGTATAATACTTTAAAGAGCCTAAATATACCAACTTAAATATTTATTGTGTGTTTGCGTTTTCCTTCCAGTGATTTGTGTGCGGGATTGATTGGCGGTCTTGGAGTAACACCAAGTGGAAACATTGGTGCCAATGGAGTTGCAATCTTTGAATCAGTAAGATTCCTATTCTGAAATACAATCTGGAACTTGAACTCTGCCAGAGCCTTGTGGCTCTCTGATTTTTGACATAATTGCTTTCTGGAAAAGCAAATGCCTCTTTCTGCGGGGTTTTAATAAGTCCATTACAGGGCTGTTCAAGTACAAAGAAGCTTGACTTCAGGACTGGATTTCTGCAATGCACTCGGGGGGGGGGGGGGCTTCCCTTGCACTCGATCCAGAAGCTGCAGTTAGTGCAGAACACTGCAGCATGGTTGCTCACTGAAGGGAGAACCTGTCAGCAGGTGACACTTCTGCTCAAGCCGGGTTCAAAGGGTTACTAATGCTATACAGTTGTACCTTGTTTTGCGTCTGGGATCCGTTCTGGAGCTCCAGCCACTAGCCGAAAAGGACGCACGGCAAAGCACCGCATCTGCACACACGTGATTTAGCGCCTATGCGCAAAATTTGGCAAACCTGGAAGTAACCCATTCCGGTACTTCCAGGTTTGCCGCAGATGTTCGCCAGAATGGACGCTAGACAAGGTGGACGTTCGCGGATGTATTACTGTATAACGGGGTAGGAAATGTTTGTTTGCACGATTGCCTTATCCCATATATGCCCACTCAACCGCTTCAGTCTATTACAAGTGCTGCATCATGCTTGTTCCTCACTTGTAAAAAATAGATCTGCAAGTCTGGCAACACTTTGGAACTCCCCGCCTGTTGACATCAAGCAGGCGCCTTCACTGTATTCTTTTTAATGCCAGATGAAAACATTTTTGTTTAGACACGCCTACCCAGATATGTAGAAGTTGCAACTTTTTTTTCTTTCTAGCAATTGTTTGTTGGAATATTTCTAAATACGTTTTTTAAACCAATTTAATGTTTTAGTTTATATTTGTGTAAAACACTAAGAGGTTTTTTATTTTATTTTTTTTACAATCAAATGGTATACAATTTTTGTCAAATAAGAATTACTGAATGTAGCAATACTTTGAAAAGAGGATCTTCCAAGGCAGCATTTAAGCTGCCTTGGAAGAATTAGGTAGATTAGGAGTTCAAATTCACTTCTCATACGGAAATATTATTCAATATATGACTGAGTGTGTTGTTCTTCCAAACAAGGATGTAGTGTTTTGTTTTGTTTTTATGTTGACTAGCATCATAAAATTTCTTGGGAAATTGCTTAGAATCTTGGTCACACACTGGTGTGGCACAGAGGCCAGCTGCAGCAGGAACTTAGCAGTTCTTGCCGCTGGCCACTACCAGCATCACCACTTACCTTGGCAGCAGGAGACATGTGATAATAGATAGACAGGCTTTGTAAAAAGCACCAACTTTCCGCTGCAAGATAATCCACTGAATCAATGCTTTAGTTTTAGCCAAAGATCAGGTCAGCATTCTTTGTTTTCATAGGTTCATGGAACAGCTCCAGATATTGCTGGAAAGGACTTGGCAAACCCAACAGCACTTCTATTGAGTGCAGTGATGATGCTGCGACACATGGGAATGCAAGAATACGCCACGAAAATAGAAGATGCCTGTTTTGATACCATCAAAGATGGAAAGGTATGTCTTGTCAGGGTTCACGTATCGCTGGCGATCTTGCAATCCAGTTTCTACAGAATGTGATTCAGATAGGACTAGAGCACACGCTATGCCAGTTTGGATAATCGGTTGGAAGAATTTTCTGTTGTCCAGTTCCACTGACACTGAACAAGTCTCCCACTCTCTTCTACCAGGTCTATAAGTGCTCTCTTTCGCAGCACATGCACTAAAACTCTACTAGGTCTGTAGCGCCACCAGCTCCAATTTGTGTCTCAGTATTTGCTGCAGTTTCTAGCTTATAAACAGTGCTGCTAGCATTATCTGTTAACTGGAGGTTGGCATTTAGTTGGGAGACAGTATTTAGCTGTTTGTATCCAGCAGCAAGCACCTACAATTCTGCATGTGTGCTCTGCAAAGAGGAGAAAGGAGTGCTTATCTCTGCCTGCAGGGTAGGTAGATTCTCTTCTGCGTGAACTAGATTGGTTTCTTATGATTTAATTGAGCAGTGGTGAAAAAGGAGAAACAAAATAAAAAATTCCTTTCAGTAGCACCTTAGAGACCAACTAAGTTTGTTCTTGGTATGAGCTTTCATGTGCATGCACACTTCTTCAGAAAAAGGAGAGCTTTCTTATCATCCCAGCGGTATGTGTTAAGTGAGCATATAGGTGCTGAATAAGATTTTGATTAGAAGTTCAGAGTGCCTTTGGCACTCAAATTCATACAGGTGGCACACGGGGGAATACTATAGCACCTGCTATACATGCAGAAGATCCCATGTTCAATCCATTGCTTCTCTCGGCTCCACCCAGACTTGTCACAATACTTGCTGAGCACAAAACACTTGATGCCCATCCAGTTGAGTTGGGCACCACTTTGAGATGACGGCTTGGAAGACCTTCCCTTGACCAAGAACTTGCACAAGTCTTCTAACTTTAGGCACAGAAAGGACAACACCACACTATGTGTCCTGATCCTGTGACTGTAGTTAGCTAATTACATTTCGTTAAACTGAAGCGTTTAAAGTGTCCATTCTTTTTCACCATCTTTTTCCATCTTTCTTTTCAGGTCTTGACCAAAGATTTGGGAGGTAACTCAAAGTGTTCAGAGTTCACAGCAGAGATCTGTCGCAGAGTAAGGGCAATGGAATAAAGCATCTCCAAAGCTTGTTGGTTCCAGTTGCCCCTGATGGAAGCTGTTACTAAAACCTGTTAGCTGTCTGCAATTCATATCCATTTTGTTTGCCTTTCTCTTGAGGAAAGCAAACTGTTAGATGGGGAGCCTCTCTGTTAAATAAATTCAGCCCAAATGGATGCAATTCTTCTTGTGCCTGCTTCTGGTGGACATTTTCCAAGTGCTTATTTTTATTTATTACATGTCAGTCAAATTCCTTTTTTTTTAGCTCATATTGCACACAATTGGCAGCCTTCCATTTTGAATCCTCCTCCTTTTTCAGAAGCACTTGATGTATTTAAGTGTGCAGATATGCGAAAGTCTGATTTTATCACTACAACTTTGAAGGAGGCTTGGTCTGTTATCCATTAGGAACGCAGGAGGTGGCACAGCCTTAAAATAGCACAATATATTTTTCTAAAGCAAAAAACAAGAAAATTTGCTGTACAGGGGTACTCCTGGAACCTGTCCTTCAGAAGCATAAATAAAGACTTGTAACTGTGGAAACATTACATGGGTTTGAGCTGTTATATATAAAATGCAAGGTATCTCTAGCCTTCTGGGACTGAAGGGATACCGTTAAAAGTAAAAATGACTACTCCTTTTTAGTCTTCTCTGCACATTACTTGCTCTAGCATTCCTCAATGAAGATTAGTTACACAACTTGATTTTGTCGGCTACAGATTGTGAAGGGAATGTTTAATGCTTTCCTGTCTAGATGGGATACCAAATGTATAATTTACAGTTACTACTGTATGTATGTAATGGCTTTTGTATTGTGCTCAATGATATATTTATATCTTCAGTTTACCTTTAAGTAGGCTGCTTGGTCATTAATGTTTTTTGAGCCAATCAGATGGGGAGATTTTATAGTTAATCCAGGCCAGGAGATAATGGTGCGTGGCTCATAGCTGCTGCTGGAAACAGCAGCTCTGCACCTCTCCTGGTGACATTTGGTAACACTTAACTGCATGATGCTGTATCCCTGAGCTGTGCCTTCCCAAAGCAACAGCAGATGAAGTGGGGAAATGGGTGGGCAATCTCACAGCATCATTGTGCATGGATTGTGTTGAGCAGATGTTATCCGGGGGCAAAGGAAGAGAACTTTTCAGGGATGCTGTATTTTGCAGCAACTCTTGCTTTCCATCAGGTTTCTGTTTCCCTCATAGTAAAAGAAAATGCACAAATGGGAGTGGCTGGACTTTGTCTGACAGGTGCTGCAAGTCCATAACATGCCCCTTGCACGTTATGTTATGGGCATGAATGTTACAAACCTTTTGAACATCTTGAAATCCCATGCCAAGGGATGGGCCTGCAGCTGGCTGGTGCCCCCCATCTGTCTCCTTTTCCTCCCACACATTAAAGCCGTCATGCAGGATTGCTTAGCCTTGCCAGTTTTCCATGTAGTATCTGCACAACCAGAAGGAGGGATGAGAGTGAGGCTTTGGGAACTTGTCTTTTTTGTGCTTTGCTTCTGCACTGAGAGGTAACTTTCAACATTGTGTATTAATATTGGCTTCTCAAAGAACTTGGGAAACAGAGCTCTTGCTTGATCTGTATGTGCTATATTTTTGCTGCTTCTGTCTGTCTCTTGGATTGTACTTCGCACACAAAGCAAGGAAAAAATAAAGTCCCCCCAAAAGATATGCTGCCTTTGTTTTGGTTCTTAATTAGGAGACTAGTGCTTTGAATAACCCAGCCTGCAGAGAGCTCATGTCTCTCTGTGGTAGTCCATATTGGCTCTTCTGGAAAAGGCAGGTCTGAGTACATCTTCTATGAACTGGAAGGCAAAAATTAGTCCCCTTAGTAGCTTTTGCTAGTAACATACAACTGGCTCATTAAATATATATAATGTGCTAAATAGTGTTGGTGTGAAGAAATGCATTTCAAGTGCCTGAGGTGTTAAGCAATAAATGTTGCAATGTCCTCGGTCCAGAATCTACTGGTTTTCATTCATAGTATAGCAGAGGATGGATTGGTTAATCAGTTTTAAAGCCTTTTGATGGGCAAATAAGTGCCCCAAATTAACATGGTCATGTTGCTCCTTTGAAGTGTGTAATTTATAATTCAAAAAAAGATGGTGCCACAGGCAACATCTCCACATCAATGTTGCCTGCTGCATAATCTAATAAACAATTGTGCACCAGCCTTCATGAACCTAGAGCACGATCCAGAATTATTGGACTACAACTTTAAGAGTCCCCAAAAAGCTGGAGGGCAACAGGTTGATGAAAGCTGACATATGCTTCCTGTCGCATCTCCCCAAAGTCTTGCTTCCAGGCATGGCCAGTGGTGGAGGTGAGGAAAGAGGTACAGTCAAACCTCAGTTGTTGAACGTAATCTGTTCTGGAAGCCCATTTGGCTTCCAAAATGTTCAACAACTGAGGTGTGGCTGCAGGAGCTTCCTGCACTCAAGCGGAAGCCACGTCGGACATTTGGCTTCGGAAAAGTTTGAAAACCGAAACACTTCCGGGTTTTCAGCATTCAGGAGCCGAAACGTTCCAAAACGGAGGCGTTTGGGAACCGAGGTTTGACTGTAGTTGTGGCCTCTCCACACTGTTTTATGGCGGGTGTATTCTGCAACATCCCAGAATTGGTAGGCCGGAATGCCACTGCTCTGACAGCATCACGAGCACATATCATGAGTGTGCAATAGAAATATCCTTGGCTAGTCCTCCACAGGGGTTCTCTATCCCTGTTCTTGCCTCAACACAAACAGCGCAATCCTACATGTTGACTTGGAAATAAGTCCTATTAAGTTCAATGGTACTGAACGTACTTAAGGAATATGTTTTGTTTTGTGTTGTCTTGTTCTTTGCTACTACAATGAATCGGCATAAATTCAAGAGGTGTTTTTAACCTTTGCATTTAGAAGGTGCTTGGTTCATATCTTCAGCTAAGAGAGTCGTGGATTCACCAGGGCCAGAAAAAGCCTTAACTGTAAGATTGGGTTAAAAGACCATTGATTTAACTCATAGTTACATCTTGTTGCAAAACTTGAGTTCTGTAGTCTGATCTACATAATTTTATTTTAATTTGTTAGTCAGGTGACAAAAATACAACCTGCACCCATTCAATGAAAACGAATTAGTATGCTCAACTTCATTTGCTAGAAAACATAACTTTAAAAAATATGGTTATGTTTTCAACAGAAATAGTGTTTGAATGTCAACTGTTTCCAGAAGCTATAAATAAAGATGGAGAAATTTAGCTTAGTTCACATTTTAATGATCCCATACCAAATTAGCATGTCCCAAAACAATACAGGAAACAAAAACGCATCTAACCTTTGAAATCATACTTCTCTGAATTTTGCAGTGCAGTTCTCCAACCTAAAGCTGTATACCAAAGATATATATCTTATAGGAAAGTGTGCATAAAACTACATATATTGGTCAGAATTAATGTCAAAATTCATTATACTTGGGAAAACTGCATACAAAATATGTATATTAGGAGAACCCTACTCACTGATTGTGACAATAAAGAATCAAAATTGTAGGGTTGGAAGGGAACCCGAGGACTGTCTAGTAGTCCAACCCCATACAATGCAGGAATCTAAACTAAAGCATCCATGACAGATGGCCATCCAACCTCTGCTTGAAAACCTCCAAGGAAGGAGAGGCCACCACCTCCCAAGGGCGTCTGTTCCACTGTCAGCTCATCAGAAAGTTCTTCCTTGATGTTCAGTCAGAATCTCCTTTTTTGTAACTTGAAGCCACTGGTTTTGGTCCTACCCTCTGGAGCAGGAATAAACAAGCTTGTTCCATCTTCCATGTGACAGTCCTTGAGATATTTTAAGATGGCTATCATATCTTCTCTTTGTCTCCTCTTTTCCAGGATAAACATACCCAACTCCCCCAACCATTCCTCATAAGACTTTGTTACCAGACCCCTGATCATCTTGGTTGCCCTCCTCTGCACACGTTCCAGCTTGTCAACATCCTCCTTAAATTGTGGTGCCCAGAACTGGACACAGTATTCCAGGTGTTGTCTGACCAAGGCAGAAGAGAGATTTGTGTATTTGCAGAAATGCGCACTAAAGTGATGATGAATTTTAAATGCTTTCTTTAAAGAAACAAACTGATGTTGAAAAGTTGCAAATCCTATTTAAGACTGGACTGAAAATGATAAATCACAACTGGCAGATTGGTCCATCCCTATCAATAAGCTGAATGAAAATCTATATTCACTGGAAATGAATATTGGATTGGTTGGATAGCCATCTGTCATGGATGCTTTAGTTGAGATTGCTGCATTGCAGGGGGCTCAACTAAATGACCCTCTGGACCCCTTCCACATTGATTCTGGGGTGTGGTGCTCTCTGGCTTCTGTAGCCTAATTAGCATTTAGAAGTGGAACCCAAAACGTGTTCTTGTTAGTAATAATAATAATAATAATAATAATAATAATAATAATAATTTATTATTTATACCCCGCCCATCTGGCTGGGCTTCCCCAGCTACTCTGGGTGGCTTCCAACAAAATATTAAAACACAATAATTCATCAAACATTAAAAGCTTCCCTAAACTTTGTATCTGGTGCTCCTCTTCAAAATGGTGGTGGTCTTCAAAACAGCTTCCTTGGAAAGATGGTCTTACATATTCTACAGAATGTGTGTTTCTGTTCTATTGGAGCTTGGAGAGCAATGCTGGGTGGCTGTCTTTATTTTTTGTAAAAGGAATCAATTTCATCTTTGTACTTCTCAACAACAGTTTGCCGCTTTAATTTCATGGTTGGACCTAAAATGGAAGTGAATTGATAGTAGCAGGTTGTCATAAGGAAAGTGTGTGTGGAAAAGGTGGATTCTAATCCAGGGGCTTAATGATCCCAGCTGAAGAACTGCATATGGCGGGTGCATTACACCAGAGATCCTGCAGTTCCACTTTACTAGATACATTTACCAAAGCCAAAACCCAAAGTTAGAAGTCTTACTACCCCTCCAAAGAGATATATCTGGAATTTTTTAATATAACTGAATTCCAGATTGTAACCCAACCCTTGGAAAACTTACCAAATTCCCCACCAGAAATGGAAAAATCCTTTTGTAGGACTGCCCACTTCTGAATGCGCTGAACATTGGCTGCTGCCCGCCCATTGACTCTGTCTATACCATCTTGGATGGCCCGATAAACAGCCGGATCTCTTGTCCGCACAATCTCAGACACTTGAGTGGCTTTGCTGCCAACATTCTGGCAAAACTCCCTGGCTTCTTGGGTCAGGCTGTCCGTAGGCTCAGAAGTCTCAGGATCCACTGCACACTGGAAATGGGGAAGGAGAGCTTGGTGAAATAAACAGCTTTTTATTATTTGTTAAATTTATATAACACCCTTCATATGAAGATCACAGGGTGGTTTACCGCATAAAGTGTTCACACATGTACAGTCATACCTCGGGTTGCACTCGCTGTGGGTTGCACGTTTTCAGGATATGAACGCGCCAAACCCGGAAGTACCGGAACGGGTTACTTCCGGGTTTCGGCGCATGCGCAGAAGCACTTAATCACGCATGCTCAGAAGCACCGAATTGCGTAATGCATGTGCGCACTCAGCGGCATGCACACGAAAGCTCATACCAAAAACAAACTTAGTTGGTCTCTAAGGTGCTACTGGAAGATTTTTATTTATTTCTTATTTTGTTTTGCCTAGAAGGGCAGTAATTGTTCCTTGGTAATTTGTCACCCCCACCTCTATGATGGCACCCAGGGCGGACTGGCCCCCTGCCCCTTCCTACGCCCCTGCCTCTGGCTGCCCACCCTCCCTTCAAGAGACACCACTGGGAAGGCCCTTTCTCTAGGAGACAACTGCCATAAGCAGCTTTCAGTGGAGACAGTGTCCTCCTCCTGCTCAACACGAAGTGAATGAGCCGCTGAATTCCATGCCTCATTTGTACATCTGCCAGAAATGTTTAACTGTGCTGCACCTGTACCTTTAAAGTCAGTAACATGGACAAGAATTTCTTCTGATCTCCAATCAGCATGGCATTGCTCACAAGAGACAGCTCCCTCTTGACAGCATCTTCGAGGGGGACTGGAGGGATGTTTTCACCCCCAGCTGTAATCAGGATCTCTGAGAACAGGAAACACTGGTTTGCACTTGGAGAGAGACAGACAGACAGACAGACAGACAGACAGACAAGGCATTCCTCAATGTGGAGCTTAGATCTCACTCTTTTACTTATGGATGCCTTAGCTTGCTTTCTGATGAGTCAAACCAGAGGAGACATTGGGAAGCCCCCAAAAAAGTACATGCATGTGCCTTCTAGGATGGGGGAGAAATTTGCAAAATAAAAGCCCAGTCAGGCATCCTTTAAAATCCACACTTCTCCAGGTTTTGCAGTACAGTTCTTCAGTCAAGCAATGCGTACAAAAAGTGTGCCAAAAACAGTTGCCTAGAATAGTGAAAATAGCAGGTTATACTGCATTGTATTTGGGAAATTACTTTGCAAAAAACGTTTATAGTTGCCAAAATTGCATTTTTAAAAGGTGGATGTCAGGAGAAATTTGTACTAAATACAACTGGATGTAGTTGGGGCTGCTGTTGCGAGGACAGGGGGGAACTAAATACAACTGGATGTAGTTGGGGCTGCTGTTGCGAGGACAGGGGGGAACTGTCCTTGCTGTTGTGAGGACAGGGGGGAACAGGTTGTATGTCTGGCAATTTAATTCTTTTTTTTTTTTAAGGAATTTTGAACAATCAATGTGGGACTGTGTAGAACTGAACTTAAGATTGGGAAGATGAGAAACTGAAATCATTTTATTTGCCCATCTGTAGTGCTAGCCCCAATTTTCCATGGAAGAAGAAAAAAGAACGTGGGGAAAATGTAAAGCGCTTGCTTTTGGCAGAGAACCTTCCGTATACGAGGGACTATGGGGATGGTGGGGACAGAGAGAGAATTTTGTTTCCGTCTGTATTTTAATGAGAAACTACTTAATTCACACTTCAACATGTGAACTGAAACACAATTATCCTTTGAAATTCAGAGGATTAAAAAAAAAAGCAAAGTGATGTGGAAATGTGATAAACCAAGTTTATGGTCGGAATAATGAGAAACCGAGAGAAACTGGACAAATTTGTCCATACCAGGATTGCATCCACTACACTGCTGTGCTGAGGGGGACTATGTGGCTTGGAGAACCACAACTCAATGTACATTGGGAGCAGACAAACCCAGGTGTAAGGGCTTCCTGAGCTGACCTCGCTCCCACAAGGACCGGAGGAGAAAACCTCCAGCAGAAAAGATCACCTTTAAACTGGAAATGCCAGGTGTTGAACCCAGAAACTTCTACGTACAAAGCAGGTGTTCTCCCTCTGAAACAGAGCTCTTTCTAAGGTGAGCAGCTGAGCCTGTGGAAATGCTAGACTGAAGTGCCACCTGCAAAACCACCAGAAGGGGGCAGGGCAGGACAATTCACTGCAGATTTGGAATAGCAAAAGAGCCGATAGCAGGAAAGGAGAGAGCGAGATTGCCAGGGCCAGACCAAGACCTTTGGGCACCTGAGGCAGACCCAAAAATGGAGCCCAAGGAAGAAGGGTTGAGGGAAGATCTACATCTTCTCAGGCAGCCTGAGGCGGTTGCCTCCCCTTGCCCCAGGGGTGGGCTGGCCCTGTAGATGCTAACAAGGGGAGAAAGCACAGGATGCTTGGTTGAGGAGGGACCCCCTAAAACACACTAAGAAGGTGTGACCCGGTGTGACCTGCATCATCTCTCCACTGAGCAACCTTCGTGCTAAGCATGCTGGCCTGTTGAGAATGACAACATCCCAGGGAGCGTTGCCCTAGGGCATCTCACCTTTAATTCTTCCTGTGACGTAGAGGAACCCATCGCTGTCCATCTTGCCCAGATCTCCAGAATGCAGCCAGCCATCCTCGTCAATCGCTTCCCTGGTCTTGTCCTCCATGTTCAAATAGCCCATGAAAACAGTTCGCCCCCAGAAGCAAATCTCCCCATTGCCGTCGTTGTCCTTGTTCATTAACTTCACTTTGCAACCTGGGACAGCTTTGCCGCAGCTGCAAGGGAAAGGGAGCATGAACAGCAGCAGCAGCAGCAGCAGCAGCGATAGCACTAAGACCCCAAAGAGCAGACAGTAGCATAATTGTGGTCCTCCCACAGCAGGCCTGACCCCACCCCCTCCAAGCCCTGCTTGGGCAGATGACAGGGCCCAATCGTCTCCAAAGTCCTGCCTGGGCCCCTTTTCTGAGCTCCCATGTGGAAAAATAAATAATTGTGTGTGTTTGTTGGGGGGGAAACATGTGAGTGTTCTGACACACAGATGCTGTAAAACTCAGAGCCCCAGAACTGGAGTTGTTCTGTAGCCCTGGAGGAGTTGGGGAAGATGGCTCCACCTTAAAATAAAAATAAAAATAGATGGCGGGCATCTGTTTTAATGCACAAGGCTTCGGAATTATTCGACTTCAATGGCACTGGGGGACAAAGGCAATATGGCAGCTGGAAGCTTTAAAAACTTTTTTTTTTAAGTTAAATATGCAAACCTCAGCAGTGGAAAGGAATACAGCTAACACCGCCTGGTTCCCCTCAGCCCTTCTTGTCCCAGAAGCTGCATTACTAAATACCAGCATTTCTGTACTTTATTTCCACTGATACATGCATTCATATACATACTTTACCCCAATATATGTATTTTAGGACCACATTACTTGGGCCAGAGAATTGCATTGCAAAATTCAGAGAAATGCAAGTTTCAAAGATGACTGTAATGTGGTTCGTGAACAGTTTCAGAAAGCACAAATTAGGTTGGTTCACGTTTCAATGTGAATGGAATCCAATTTCTTACCAATCCCTAATTGAGGACCATTGTCCTGACTGCAAGATTGTTTCCGACCAGGTTGCAAGAACGAAGATGGCATGGCTTTACCTGTAACGCCGGTAAACATATGGGCTGGACATGCAGTGTGGGCCGGTGGTCTCGCTCATCCCATAAGCTTCATACAAGGGGATGTTCAGGCCCAGGAAGAAGTGCAGCGCTTCTGTCGAGAGAGGAGCGGCTCCACAGAAGTGCTTCTTACACCGAGAAAAGCCCAGAGCCTGGCGGATTTTAGCAAGTACCAAAGAGTCTGCTAACCTCATTCGAAAGGGCTTTAAATCACTATGGAAAATAAAAGAGGAGGGAGGGAGGGACACACACACACACACACACACACACACACACACACGAGAAATGGCAATAGCCTTGAGATGCAGAAAAAGAGGCCAAATGGAATTTATTTCTGACTGATATCAAGAACGGAACAATATGCAAAGCGGCCACAGGGAAAAGTCTTCTCCCCCCACCCCACAGGAAGCTGCCTAGAATAATATCTCATCCAGTCTACTCTACTGTGCATCTGCATCAGCACAACCAGACACCTTCCTCTGCCCCAGCTTCAACCAAACCTGTCTCTCCTGCATTGGTCTCTACAGCCACAGCAGGGGCTGCTACCTTCCAGTAGTTTGACTTCACTCCCAAAAACACACTCTTCCATTGTCTCCCGAGACAGACAGAGGCCAAAAAGGCTCTGCTCCAGGGGTGGGCCACCTGTGGCTTTCCAGGTGTTGTTGGACTACACCAGGGGTGGGGAACCTCAAACTGAAGAGAGGAATGTGGCCCTCCAGTTTTCATTCTCTGGCCCTCAGGGTTCCCCCTCCTGTGGGATGTAATCCATTGGTGCAGTCAAATGCAACATTCCTTATTTCCTATAGCAGGCACAGGCAGGGGGACATCCGGTCAGGGTAACTTCCTGTTCCTCTGGTCTGGAGCTTCCTCCCCCTGCATGTGACCTGGGAGATGGGCATGGCTCTGGCTGACTCCACAAAAGAGCCGAGTCACACAGCCATTTTCTCAGTCTAGTTTGGTCTTTCTATTGTCTTGCTTCTCTCTTGCTGCCATGCTGCTCTCCTGCAGCCATTTTGTTCTCTTAATGCAGGGGTAGGCAACCTAAGGCCTGTAAGCCGGATGCGGCCCAATCGCCTTCTCAGTCCTGCTCTCGGACTGTCCGGGAATCAGTGTGTTTTTACATGAATAGAATGTGTGCTTTTATTTAAAATGCATCTCTGGGTTATTTGTGGGACATAGGAATTTGTTCATTCCCCCCCCCAAAAAAAATATATAGTCTGGCCCAACACATAGTCTGAGGGACAGTGGACCGGCCCACGGCTGAAAAAGGTTGCTGACCCCTGTCTTAACGTAATTTTGCTGTCTGCTGGCTCTCAGCCAGCAGCACATGAGTTCATTCTCCATATGAGATGAACTCACACTTTCTTTGTGTAACTATTAAGAAAAGTCTGCCTTTCAGGGATCAAATTGTGAACTGAAATGTGAGTAAACTTTTTGTTACTTTACTCAGAAAGACTCTTGTGTCTTTCTTTCTTTCAGTAGGAGAGCACTTCAATCTCCCAGGACACTCTATACAAGATCTCAAAGTAGCTGTCTTATTGCAAAGGAATTTCAGAAATAGACTGGAAAGAGAAGTTGCTGAATTGCAACTCATTACCAAACTTAAAACCATGGAGAGAACTGGTCTGAATAGAGACATTGGATTCTTATCTCATTATACATGACAAAGCTATTTTTAACCTTCTCACCCCTCGCTTTTTCCTGTAAGACCAATTGCAGTCGTTAACAGTCAACAGTCGTCAACAGGTTTACCACAGCTATCAGCCTATCACCCATTTCCACCACCCCTCTGAGTAATACCCCTCCCCACCCTCTCACTATATATAAGGGTCTGGTGACTTCTGTTTCAGTGTATCTGAAGAAGTGTGCATGCACACGAAAGCTCATACCAAGAACAAACTTAGTTGGTCTCTAAGGTGCTACTGGAAGGAATTTTTTTATTTTGTTTTGACTATGACAGACCAACACGGCTATCTACCTGTATCTTGTGTCTTTATTCTTTTAGGAGGGATCAAAAGGGGGCACCAGGAAATAATCTTAACACAGAGATTCAAACGAATCTGCAAACTAGCTTCCAGCTATATTGAGGGGAATCTGCTCTGCTACATCACCTGCTAGCATGAGTGAAGGAAGGATAATACTTATTCAATATACCCTTTCCTACTATCTTTAACATTCCCACACCTCCACTCACTTCAAGGGCATTGCCTCACATTCTCTTTTGCTAGTGTCTTTTGCGAGGCTGGAATGAAGAGATAGAAGAAGGCCTTTCCCCCCATTCCACCTGGTTTTTGTCTCATTCAGTGCTATTTCTATTTCTAATAATAATTTGTTTTTCATACCCCATGCATCTGACTGGGCTGCCACAGCCACTTTGGACAGTGCCCAACAGAATATAAAAGAGCACAACGATACATCAAACATTAAGAACTTCCCTATGGAAGATCAGGTTGTTGTTTGTTTCCTTGACATCTAACGGGAGGGCGTTCCACGGGGAGGGCACCACTAGCAAGAAGGCCCTCTGCCTGGTTCCCTGCAACTTGTAAAGGGTCTCTTGCACTCTAACTTTGATGAACTGGGCCAGTTTTTAGCTTGTTCTAAAATGACATGAAAGCTGAAAGTTTCAGCTGAGTCCTTTGTCACCTACAAAAACCACCTGGCCTTTTTAATCTGGAAAAATGGAAGTCTACCCTGAGCTTGTTTTTAAGGACTAGGAGTCCCTGGTGCTAATCTGTGCTGAATCTCCTGCTGGCCAGATCTGTACGACATACCTATTAGAGGCACTCAGGTTTTGTTCCAAGCTGACTGACATGGCCCAAGAGAGGATTTTCTTCTTCACAAATCCAGATTGAGAAGAGGCATCTTTGATCTTTTCCATGATCTTCTCCCACACCCGGGGAACTCCCATATGTGAGGTGGGCAGCGCCTCTTTCAGGGTACCCACCAAGCCCCCCTAAGAAGACAGAGAATGGATGGCAAAATTGGAAAGCAGAGACCACAGACAACCAGAAATTGCATAGACAACACAATATAGCCAGACACTAGCTAGCTACTCCTATTTGGCTACATATTGTTGATATTTCTGAGGTCAAACAAAGCCACTTGAGAGTGAGGGCAACCATTCCTAGATAGAAATTGCTCTCACTCGGAATGGGTGACGCTTCATTTCAGAGAAGACCCGAGGGGAAGGCTTTTTGTGGCTACCAAAGACATTCTCCAAAAGGGCTCCTTTGGCTCAGCCTGAGTTCTGTAGTTCTTTCAAAATCTACAGACTCTTTGGCCAGGAAGGGGCAGTTAGAAGAAAGACATATATCTGCAGTCAATGAGACTTTAACTATTCTGATCACTAGTCTGACTTTACACTTAAAGGGTGTTGAAGCGTTTAATCACCCCCAAAGGCAGTAAATTATGTTCCCCATATAGTCTGCTTCTTATTGTTTTCCAGAGGGGTTTCCAAAGCTTTAAAGGGTCTCCTGCATCATCTCACTGAAAAACACCAAGTTCAACTTGACAGTTTTGAAGAGTGAAAAATAACTGGGGCATTTTTATTTTTTACATTTTTTTTAACAGAGACCTTTAAGGCATCCGGCTCTGCAAAGTAGACCTGTTCTCCCCACTTGATTCCAGTCCAGAGGTCATAAATCTGGGCGGCAATGTGGCTGAGAGGGAGGTAGCTGATGATGGTCTCCTGCTGGATTTCAGCCGGCTGCATGTCCCCTGCCCGGCTGGCATGGGCAGAAGTCCAGGTTATCTGTGCAGATAAATACAGAGGAGTTAGAGAATGGAGCAGATGTCCTTTGACAATGAGGAGCCCTCCATCAGCAAAGACCAAGGTCACATTCACACTCTGAGTCCACTGGAAGCAGTTCATGGCTTGCCCCAAATACGGTAATTCTGGGAGTGGTAGTCGGTCCAGGGGGCTACAGTTTTCAGAGTGGTTTAGCAACCAATCCCTTTCCCCAGAGAACTCAGGGAATTGCCGCTCCATGATCAGAGGGGATGGGAGGGAGGATTTTGGTCCACTTCCAATTTGTGTTCACCAATTAGCACTTCTTGAAATGCTACATGGTCCATTAGTCCATTTAGCCTAGTAATGTTGACTCTGAAGGGCAGCAGCTCTCCAAGGATTTGGGAGAATCCCAGGTTGGGATTCAAGGTGGCTTACAACATTTAAAAACATCATTATAAAATACAAAGAAAACCCTAGTTTAAAACAATGGTTAAAATACATAAAAGCACATTTAAAATCAGCATTAAAGTTCAGTTTGCAGTGGCAGCTGCCCAGTGCTCAGCATCATCTGCCTGAACAGGAAGCTCCTAACCTCCCAGCAGAAGGAGAGAGAGAGGGAGCCTGTCTGACCTCTCTTGGGAGGGAATTCCACAACCTGGGGGCCACCACAGAAAAGGCTTGTCTCACCACCAGCTGAGCTGCTGATATTGTCAGGACCCAGAGAAGGTGCTCCCCGAGGAGCTTAGCACCCGGGCAGATGTGTCGAGAGAGATGAAGAAGATGACACCAATTCATGGAGGAAAGGGCTCTCCGAGGTCCTAGCTGTGGTGGCTCTGCTCTGCCTCCACAGTGGGGAGGGGGCTCTTGTGCTCAGGTGCTGCTTGCAGGCTTCCCTTGGGGGCACCTGGTTGGCCGCTGTGGGAACAAGAGGCTGGGCTAGTTGCCAGCAGCCAGCCTCTTCTTCGGTTCTTATGTTCCTGGGCCCAAACTTCAGAAACAGGCTGGCAGCCAGTGAAGTGGTTTCAGTAGGGCTTCCCCTACACAGCTTCCCCTACACAGCTTGCTTCCTGTGGCCAGCGCCAGTCAGCATTTTGACTCGGAAAGGAGCAAGACCGGCAAGCTGTGTGGCATGTGAGGAGAAGGGCAATGGGCAAAGGCTGAGATCAAGAAGGTGCAAGAGCTGGTGGCAGAGAAAGCTTTCTTCTGAGTCCAAGGCTTTGGTGTCTCCTGCGCATCTAAATATGCTTTTCTGCATCATCCTGTGAGATGCTGTGGCTTCGAATTTAATCACAGGCAGAGGGAAACATCCTTTAATAAAGAGGGTATCAGCCCACACATGTGGGCAAGGGATTTTTCCAGGCTGAGGGTGACATTATAAATAACCTCTCTGCCGACAGCTGTCAGGGGCAGGTCGACCAGCCAGAATAGAAATCACGTAGGGAAACAAGAGTCACCAACTTTGCATCCACTGTCAGGGACACAGGAAGCAGCCTTTCGCAGAGGTAGACTATTGTCTATCTAGCCCAGCATGGTAGACTCTGGCAGGCAGCAGCTCTCTAGGGTCTGAGGGGGAGTGAGTCTTCTCCATCACCTGCTGTCTGCCTATTCTTCCATCTGGAGGAGCCAGCAACTGAACCCTGGGAGGTTCTGTGTGCAAATCATGTGGAACATAGGAAACTGCCTTATGTGCAGACTCAGACCACTGGCTCTTCTGCACTGACTGGCAGCAGCTCTCCACGATTTCAAATGGGGTTCATTCCCAGCCCTACCTGAAGCTGCCATGGCCTGAACCGTTCTGGTTTGGGATAAATTTTTGACATTCTGGAGGCCCCATTGATTGTTCTGCTCTCTTGCTCATAGTTTAAGAAACATTTTTTTCTGTCCTGTTGTGTTCTTAAGGCAAGTCTGGTCCTGCCTGTTTGAAGCTGAAGATTAAAATGCACTTTCCCCCCCTGGGCCAGCCCATAGAGAGGTGGTGCCTAGAATACACACATTGTCATGGTTCAGCATCACCCCTTTGGGATTCCCCGTTGTTCCGGATGTGTAGATCAGAACGCAACATTGATTTGGCTTTTGGGACTCAATTAGAGCATCCAGCTCTCCATCCTGGACCTCATTGCCCAACTCCATAAATTCATCCATCTGCAATAGAACAGGGAAGGAGAGACATTGCTTATTTAACAACATTTATATAAAGCATTTTTACCCTGCCCTTCAGCCACATGACTTCCAGTACAGCTCATATAATATTAAAAGCAAGACAGTCCCTCCCAGCTGCCCTACAATCTAAAAAAAAAAAAGCAAAACCAAACACGACACAAAAGAAAAAGGGGAAGAGGAGGGAAGAGGAAAACAAGCAAATTAAATAGCTAATTTTTGGAGTTGTGTAGCAATTCTTATAAGCACCATCTGGAATGGAAACAACTCAGGAGCAGAAAAGCAGATGGGCTCTCATAAGCCTGAGGGTAGGGACTGTCTTGTTCTGCTCTGGGAGCCCTTTTGGCTGAAGTGCAGGGCGCAAGTGCGCTAAATAAATCAATTAATATTGCTGAACTTCTGTTTCCTGATAGCCTGTTTACCAGAGAGAAATAAAAAACTCTGATCTTTGTTACTCTTACTAAATTCCCCCAACGTACAAGTACCTGTGAATCAACTAAAGCAGGGGTCAGCAAGGTTTATCTTGCCTGGGCCGGATCAGTCCCGCGGAGATCCCTCCGTGGACTGGATTGTGCACACGCACACACAATTTTCAGCATCTGCGCAGATGCGATTTTCAGCACGTGCACAGACACAATTTCCAGTGCCGCGGAAGTGAGTTTAGCACAGCGAAAGCGGGCAGCTCAGTTTGGGGGCGGCTCGTGGGCCAGTCACGCAGGCCGCTTCCAGCCCATGGGCCTTAGGTTGGTGACCCCTGAACTAAAGACACTTGCTGCAAACACGCCCAAATGGTAATGGCAGCTTACCCCTCACAGAGCTACAGTTCCCAGCACTCTTAACAAACTACAGTTCCCAGGATTCTGGGGGTGAGGTGCTTTAAATGTATAATATGTAAGCAGACGCTTACTGGAGAGTTAATCTAATTGAAGTCAGTGATAGGGGCTGATCTGAAGCTGCCCTTATCTACACCGAAGTCTAAGGCATAGCTACATGATGATAAATGATGGATGTTTGAGCTAAAGATTCCTGAATCCACATTCATTGTTGTGGCGATTTCAGTCTCCGTGAGCCAAGGTCCTTTTCTGCCCTCTGCGCTCGCTGGGCAGGTGCCATCCCTCTGGTCCAGGATTAGTTCTCCTTCCCTGGTGACGCTTCATAATGCCCTCATCCTGGCCAAGTGATCCTTGTCATCCCACGAAGTGCTAATCCTTCTGCTCCCAAGCTGCCTGGCTGCGGATTTCTTGGCAAGCGTGTGCATCAGGGTAAAGTTTCCGTTTCCACAGACATTTGATGCCGCCATTTGTAAAGGCTGGGCTGCATCTGAAGAGTAAAGGGGAAATGATCCCCAGTGCTCTTTGCAGACGCTCCAGGAAGACAAGAATTCATGCAGAATGCTGGGCAATTCAGACCAGTGCAGCATCCGTCACTCTAGTCTTGACAACATTTGAAGAGCCTGCTAGATCAGGCCATTGGTCCATTACGGGAAACCTTCACACAGGATTTGAACACAAGAGCCCTCTTCCTCCCATCCTATGCTTCCCAGCAACTGACATTCAGAAGCCTGGCTGGCTCCAGCTGTGGAGGCAGAGCAGAGGCCTCATGGCTTGCAGTCCTTGGAAACCCTCTCCTCCACCGGCCGGTCCAGTTCTCTTTTAGAGCCATCTAGGTTGGTGGCCATCTGGGCCCCCCAAAATTTTCAAGGAGGGGACCAGGCCCTCTCAAAATTCCACTGTGTCTGTGCGCACGGCACCCGCACATGCACACGACATGTGAGCAAGCCGGCACGCTTGCCATCAGTGCTTCCTGTGGAAGTGAGTTCCATAGTTTAACTATGTGTAGCATGAAGAAGGGCTTTCTTTTACATGTCCTGAATCTCCCCACACTCTGCTTCTTTGGAGGTTCATGACTCTTCTACCTTTTCAACCCAAATGTGCATTTGGGGATCTATTTCTTAATTTCCAGCCATATATTTCCAACCTTCCTTGGATCAGGCCATGTCCCAACAACCCACCAGCTGAAGACCAGTGATCTAGCTCAGTATTGTCTACACTGACTGGCAGAGACTCTCCAAGGTTTCAGGCATGACTCTTTGTCAGCCTGACCTGGAGATGTTGAGAATTGAACCTGGGACCTTCTTTCTGCATGCCAAGCAGGTGCTCTGCAGCCCTTCTCCCACAATCCCGGTATGGCAGGCATGGGAACCTGCAGCCCAGAGGTTCTCCCTGGCTTCCCTCTCACCTGCCTTCTTAGTGCCCTTGAACTGCAAATGTGTGTCCAGTTTGTGTGTGGCCCCTGCCGGGTTGCGCAGAAGAGAATGCAGCCCTTGGCTTGAGAGAGGTTCTCCCATCCTTGCACTAAAGGAAGAAAGAGTCTCACTCAAAACAGTCCTTGGAATATTCTGCTTGCAGGATAACAAGCTCACCAGCTATTTCATATGTAAGCTAGATTCTGCATGCACAATGTATTCCAAAGAAAAGCTGTTCTTTACTATTTTTAACAACTTGCACTCCTGGAGGCATTTTTCATTGGTTTTCAGGCATTCCAGCAACAAGGAAGAAGAGACAAAATGAATCAGATAAGCAGAAATAAGCAGAATTTCATGTATGGTTTGTGGTTCCCTGCCCAACATACCGTGTACAAATTGGGATGCTTCTCAGTCCAGGGCCCCCTGTACATTACAATGGCCTTCAAGTGTGGCAAACAATTCTGGATCTGTGCAACATTTAAAGGGGGGGGAGAGATGAAACATATGTGAATTTATTGTATTTTAAATCCTTGTTCCCCCAAAAAAGCCCCATAGCTAGTGAACCTGGAAGAGCTGGGAAAAGACTCAGCCATGGGGGAACAAGCCCCCTCTTGTTCCACTGCTCCCCACCTACCACCCATGGCCTCCCTCAGGGAAAACCACTCTTTGGCGCTCAGTCAGAGCAAACAGCAATTTCCCTGGGTTGCCCTTTGTTCCAATCTGTCACTGAAGAGCAGGTTTTCCCTTGGAAAGGAGCAGGGCAAGGGGGAAACCACTCAGCCGGTGCTTTCTAGGGATGACACAAGCAGAAACAGGGAAGAGACCCTGCTCCTTCCAAGCAGCCATGTACATAGGATTTCCTGGGCCAAGGACACTCTCTGAGTCTCTGCGGATTGGGCCCCCTGCATCCCTCCTGCCCCCAGAAATCTATTGACAAGAGCCACTGCTTATGTACCCAACTCCCGCCCAGCAGGCTTGGCTTTTATCAGGGGTTCCCAAACTTTTAGGGACCACCCCCGCCTTTGGTTCCATAACTCATCCCCAGTGTCCCTCCCCCTTACACTATAATAAGCATTGTTCTGAATGCATGACCCAATCAGCAATTGCACATTTATTCAAAATCCATTTTAAAGTACAGGTGCCCCCCCCACTTATGTGGGGGGTGCATTCTGGGCCCCCATGCACATAAAGGAAACCACATAGTGGGGAGCACCCTCTAAAAAGCCTCCGAACACCCATTTTAACCCTGCTCTCCAGCTCTCTCCCCTGCTTTCTCTCCACACAACTCTCTCTTCAACTGGAGTTGAAGCTCTGGAGTTGACTGGAGGATGCGCAGGAAAGGGGCCTCTGTGGCTGCTGCGCTACCCTGCACATCAGCAGTTAGGCGGGGAGGCTGAGCCATGTAAAGAAAGCCCCACTGCACCTCTGGTCTCTCCGGGGCGTCCTTTGCCCTCACTGCTGTCCCCTTCAGGCTCCAGGGAGGGTCTCCTTGGGAGTCAGGAGGACTCTCCAGCTCTCTCCCATCATTACCTGGTTTGACTCGTATACACAGTTGCACGTGAGTAAAATGTGTGTAAGTGGGGGGGGTGCCTGTATTTGGTTTAATTAATTCAACAAAATGAATGAACTTGATTGTCAGGGTCGAGACAGATGAGGAGTGGTGGCAAGCCCCCCCTGACAAGGCAGCACCCACAGAGGAATCTGAGGAATTTGTACCTGGGGAAGACTGGTGGCGGCACTCCTCGGAAGAGGAGGAAGCTGACAGAGAGGAGGGAAGATCAGAGCTACAGGAAGAAGTTGAGACAGGAGCAGGACCCAGTCAGGGGAATCGGCCGATCCCCTCCCCTCCTCCCTTCTCAGCTGTAGAACGCCGAGCTGATAAGCGAAGACGGCAATTAGAGACAGCTGCAGCTCACAAGAAACGTGGGAGTGAGCCACCTATTTAAGGAAGCTGGCTTCCCCAGTCTGCAGCGTCTGCAACTAATGTGCTGGCAACTTGTGTTCGTGAAACCTGATTGTTCCTTGAACTTTGGACTCCTGACTGGCTTTTGACTCGGACTGGCTTCGACCTTGATTCCTCGACCACATTGCTGTTGAGACACTACAATCTTCTGGCAGCTGCCTGCTGGCCTTCAGCCTGACAACCTCAGGTACCATAACATTGATCCAGTCAGCCCAGCTTTTGCCTCCTAGCACCCTGACAAGTGATCGCACCCCCTGGGGGCACTACCACCTACTTTGGGCACAGCTGGATTATGGCCTCCCCTTCCCCAGCACCAGTGCAAGGTCTGCTGATCTGGGGAGCGTCTTGCTAATCTGCAGCTGCTCAGGCTGATGGAATACAGCCCAATTCAGTGAGGCCTGACTCTGCTCTTCAGTCCTTCCCAGAAAACAATGCCCTCCTGGCCAGATCCACCTGGCCAGTATTGTCTTCGCTGGCTGGCAGCAGCTCTTTGGCAGGAGGTTATTTCTTAGCACCTGCTGTCTGATCCTTTTAACTGGGGGTGGCAGGGATTGAACCTGAGGCCTTCTGCATGCACAGCAGGTGCTTAACCCCAGAGCAAAGGCCCTTCTCCAGCTGCACCCAGCCTTTCCTTTCAGCCCCCAGTCAATTCCTCTGGGAATGGATTAGCTTTCTAACACAAACTTTATTGTGCAGATCAGTAGAAGAAGAAGAAGCTGGAGTCTCTTACTTGCGTGATTTTGTCCAGTTGTTTCTGGTTTTCGACCACAATGATATTAGCTCGGCAGTCCTGAGCAATGTAGTGGCAGACCTCAGGAGAACTGGTTGTGTAGATCCCTGTCACAATGCCGCTGGAAGGGGAGGGAAAGACACTTTTAAAAAATGAAAGCTTCGCTTCCTGGCAATGTTGTGTGCGCCTCCATCTCCGAGAGGCTCTAGGGGTTCCTGCACTTTCCTTGAAATGAAGGTCAGCGGAGATGGTGGTGTCTTTAGGACCTATGGTTTTTGTCAGGGAACTGCCCTCAGCCTTGCGGGAAGGCTCAGCGACAGAGCGCCTAAACCCCTCCTGAGTAGCGAGACCTCTTCCAGCGGGGAGGGGCAGGCAACAGGCAGCCCGGTGAGGCAGGGGCTGGAGGATGCTGCTGAGAGAGACAGCGCATCCCGTGAAACTCACTCAGAAGGGGGCACGCCACGTCCGTCGCCCCAATTGCGCAGAGGGGTCAAGAGGAGACAGGGGAGGAGGTGCTTGGGTATCCCCAAGTTCTTATGTTGGGGTCGCAGCTGGAAACCGGCACTCCCGGATTCTGCTAGCGACTGAGGCAGTCATGTTTTCACTAGCTCAGCACTGTAAAAAGTTTGTACAATAAACTTGTATATAGACAAGACGGACTTTGTCGTTACTCATGAGCAACCGCTACACGGACCTGACAGTTTTATTTACACCCATACACAACCTGAGCATGGGATGAAGGCACTCACAGCATTAACCCTCCAGCAGATCTCACTTCCCCATTAGGTTGCCAGGGAAGCCCCCACCCCACCCCCGCCGCCTTGGGTCCAGTGCTGAGCAGAGATGCCTCTGTCTCTCTAGCTTTCAGCATCAGCTTCTGGCAACACTGGTAATCTGGCTGGCTATTAAAAGTCCAGACAGGAAATTTGACCATCCTTGCAAGGGCTTAGATGGCACTCCAAGGTTCCTTCCTCACCCTGCCAGAATTACTCATAAGGCTGGGGAGGTCAGAGGATGCCAATGGAAACTGGTGAGGAAATTGATAATGTTCACTCACTTGTCCTATGTCCAGAATGAAAATCAGCCTGATGCATATGGACTGTATTTACTGTTATTACTGCTTTCAGTCCACAAATCAACACATAATGGATGACATACACCCATTGTCATTGTGTTTCTTTCACACTGAAACTAACAGTATGGAATATCACATAATAATAACAATGCAGCTAATTGCACAAAATCCCACCACAGCAGACAGCAAGCCCAATGATGTCGTTTTTGTTGGAAATTAAACAGCAGCGTAATGGAAACAGTGCAAGTAACACTGGAAATTGGAGTCTTCTACCCTGACCTCTGGACCACCCCAGGTGTTGCCAGACTCTGACCCCTGCCATTGGCTGGGCTGGTGACTGTTGGGTCCAAGATCTGGAAGGCCACGGGCTCCACATTGCTGGCTCCCCATGGCATCCCCAGGATATAGTCTTGCAGAAGCTAAGCAGATGTGGTCAGGGTTCCAAGATGGAAGAAAGGTGAGATATCAACATAAGAAAAGAGTAAAACAAAATGAAATACTGGTGAGGTGGTGACATAATGGAATAAATGGTGGTTCCTTTTGTTTCTGATCTTGCAAAACAAGGTTGGCTGAACAGTGCCTGAAATAAGTCCCCGTATGCTTCCTCCAAAGCTTACCCAGCAAAAACAGCTCCCACGGCTGAAATGAACCATTCTGTGGAATTGAACCCAAGTATCGCTACACTGTGGAATCGCTCAAGGCCAAGCTGGAGAGAGAAAGAGAGAGAGAAGATAAAGCACATTTTTTGCAAAAGAAATAGGAGTCTGAATGCTGCCTGAGGTCAATAGGTGGGAAGTTCCAGTGTGCAGGTGCTGCTGCACTAAAAGATCAATTTCCAGCAGATGTGGAACTGGGATTATGTGGCAGGTCAGCGGTTCGAATCCCCGCGACGGGGTGAGCTCCCATTGCTTGGTCCCAGCTCCTGCCCACCTAGCAGTTCAAAAGCATGCCAGTGCAAGTAGACAAATAGGTACCGCTCCACCAGGAAGGTAAATGGTGTTTCCGTGTGCTGCTCTGGTTTGCCAGAAGCGGCTTAGTCATGCTGGCCACATGACCTCGGCCAGTAAAGCGAGATGAGCACCGCAACCCCAGAGTCGTCCACGACTGGACCTAACGGTCAGGGGTCCCTTTACAATAATGCCAGTTCTGCAGACTGAAGCAGTCTTGTAAGGCCATCTTGTAGGTCAGCTGGGCCCAAGTTGTTAGGACTTGAAACACTAATAGAAACACTGTGAGCTTGGCCCCCTGGCACATCCCTCTGAGACACAGACATCTCTCAGGCTTGCTCTCGACGCTGGGGCTCTTGGTCCTCCTGCCAGGGACCTGCCCACCCTCCTAGGATGCTTGTCTGTTCTTATTGTTCCCACCTCTCCTTAAGCTTTAAAAATGACTCTGAAAAGCAACCACACAAGAGCCCCACCCCAAAGGACAGCACTTTGGATCTCCTGCTTCAGCCCCCCTCCCCCCAAGTTTACCTTCAGGAAGCTTTTAGCTGCTTTGCGAGAATAGTGGTAATACTCAGCAAAGGTGATCTTTTCCCACTCCCCATCCTTCTTGCTGGCCATTGCATTGAGAGACCCGTATTTCTCTAAGGATTCTTGAAACATCTGATGAACAGTTATGGGAGCTTGCAGACACGTGGGGTCCATCCTCAACTTAACCAGCCCATCAGCAGTCGTGGTCCAGAGAGGCACTGGGGGCAGAGAAACAGGAGACTGCTGCAGCACCCGTGCATCTCTGTGCAGACAATGAAATATTCTCTTGTGGTTTGCAGGAGCGGGGCCAGTCTGTATGATGCCCTGGGTCCCATCCAGATCTTGGGCCCAGGGAGGGCTGGAATCTCATGGAGGAGGTTGCTGGACTGGTGAGACAGGTTTCTTTGTAAGGCAGTGGCCTTAGCGGGCCACTTAAGGGTCTTCATCAGCATATTAAAAAACTGAGCTCAGTTGTAAGAGCTAACTGCCCTCCAGGCTATTGGGTATTGGCGGCACGTAACTATTTTCTCATTAATGATGCCTCAATGCTCGCCACCCATTCTGCAGGCAGCTTATTCTACTATAGAGAAGGTGGGATTTGGCCAGGGGTGGAGCAAGGGTGGGACGTTGGGGGCAGTCTGCCCTGGGTTCCGCCCTCTAGGGGGTGACGCTCTGAGCACCCCCTGCAATGCCCAAGCTGCGCCCCGCTGCCCGGCACCCCGCCCGTGCAGCTGCTGCTCGTGTGGCAACTCGTAAGGCTCCCGCACGCGAAAAGCAGCACGGACAGGGCAGCCTTTTGCGTGAGGAAGCCTTATGAGTTGCCACTCGCTTGGTGGCTCACAAGGTTGCCGCAGGGAGCAGCAGCACCAGCACGGACGGACAGGACGAATGGCGCATGTGCGGGATGGCCACACATGCGCTGTTCGTCCTGTCCATCCGTGCTGCTGCTCCCGCGGCAACCTTACGAGCCGCCGAGTGAGTGGCAACTTGTAAGGCTCCCGCACGCGAAAAACTGCCCCGTTGCACGGACGGGGGGGCCGCTTGCTCCCGGCCCGGCAGCCTGGGCAGCCTGTGCTCCGTAGCACATGCGTCGTGAAGTCACGACGCATACGCTATGGAGCAACACCCCGCCCCTGGGGGGTGCCACTTGGCTTGCCGCAACTAGGCTCATTTAAAACAGGGCCTCTGTATCCCTGAGCTAGACATTCTGAGGGTCCTTCTTGTTTGGAATTATTGAAGGTGCAAAACCCCATTTGTTTGTTTTCCCACCAGGTGGGAGATACAATATTTGAATGCTCTTCCATATAAGAACTTACTGAAGCCAGGAAATTAACACATCAGGTACAAAGGATCTGGCCTTGTCTTCTCCTTGCTGTGCTACATTTCTACTTGCACAAAGTCATTCATGTGGGACAGCGGTGAGGAACATGCAGCCCAGCGGCACACTTTATCCTCAGTATATACCGGTACCTTTTTGTGTGCATTATTTGGTGGGAGAACTGCATTGCTAAATTCAACAAAGTGCAAATTTCAAAGGATGGCTGGGTTTCTGTGAGAATACCGGTACTGTTTGGGGAAGTAGGAATAGTTTTGCCTTTCAATGCAGACTGATTCAAACTGCCCCCCCCCCCATTAGGGAACCCAATGCTGGACTAGACAGGATTTTGGTCTGATCCAAGAGGGCTCTTCTCACCACTGAGGAAGTTGCTGTGCACAAAGGAGGAACAGACACAATGGTGAAGCCCTTCTGAGTCCCAGAAGCAAGGAAGCCCCTTTTTAAAGCTGGCTCCGTTCAACAATGGCAAGAAATGGCAGAGCGCCATTGAAACCCTGCACAAAGTTGTTGAGGAACAGAAAAGCCATTCTAGGTGCCCACAAAAGCTCCTTTATTCTGCAGACACTGACAACTAGTTCGTTTTTGTTTTTTTCCTGATTATGCTTTGAGCGAGAGAGGTCGCAGACCACAAGAGGGGAAAGGAGTTGCTGCCCCATTTGAAACTCTGTGCGCACAGCAGGGAGAGGTATGAAACTCAGGTTAACAGTGTAAAAAGTTACCACAGACAAATCCAGAAGGCTCCCATCCAGCGCACTCAGGAGGACAGTTTGGGTTGTGCTGTAGGCGCAGGAATAGGTTGGCATTTCCTGCGCTTTAGCAGTTGCTCTCCCCCCACGCTTACATGAAAGCAAAGATGGATACTACACCTGGAGCAGGTTAATTGGCCTCTTGTGCGTCCTCCTCCACTCCCCCCTTTCACAGAAGGCCCAACTGGGCAGTTATGTACTACATTTCGGGTGTCTCCTTTCTTGACATATGTTTACCTGAGGAATCTTCTTGCCCTGTTCCAGAATCTTTCCAGTTGTTCTGTGCTTCTGACGAATTCCTGAAGAAGGGAGGAGAAAATACTTTCATTAGAAAGTCTGTAGGCAGAGTTTTGCATGGACTCAGAAGAAGCACATCACCAAAAGAAAAAAAGGAGATAGATTTGCATAAAATGTGATTAAAAAGGAATGTTTTCACCCGGTGCCTAACAACATGTAGCAAAGGCACCAGGCGAGCCTCCCTGGGGAGAGCATTCCACAATTGAGGAAACACCGCAAAAAAGGCCCTTCTCATGTTGCCACCCTCCAGATTTCTCAAGAAGGAGGCACACAAAGAAGGGCCTCAGAGGATGATTGCAGGCTCCAGGTTGGTTCATAGGGAGAGAGGCAGCCCTTGAGGTATGGTGGTCCTGAGCCACATAATAATTTCAGTCTTATTCATTGTTCAGATAAGCCCAGGGTGGCTGGCCCGGCTCATTAACCCCCACCCCCACCCCTGAGCCAACTTTGAGAGGTGGGCAGGACAATTTATCTGACAGTGAGCTGGTTTGGGAGCACTTGAGAACCGCAAGGGGTGTTGCAAGCCCTATGCCCAGCAAAGCACCCTGCATTTGGTTGGCAGAGCTGCTTTCTGAGTGGGGATTAGCTGCATGATTGAGTTCCCCATGGAGAACTGGGCCCCACAGCCAATCCAGCTGTGCCTCGCCCTGCCACACTCCTGATGTCACACATCAGTCACTGTTATTCTTCTCCAGGCCTTTGGCTCTTAATAATCTGTTGCTCCTTGAGTGGGTGGGATGTTCTAATCCTGCCTTTTAAAAACAGAATTGTATTTTAGATTTCTTTCTTTTATGCCAGTTTCAACTTATGTGTTTGCTTCTATGTTGTAAGTTGCTTTGAATTACCTTGGTTAAAAAAACCAAACAAATAAATAATAGTAACAACAAGAAGAAGAAGATAATGGTGTCTAGTATAGAGAATTAGGAACAAAGCAATGCAAATCGTCTCACTCCCATAACAGTTTTTGCTGCTGTGTATGTGGTGTATGTGGTTTGCAGAATACCTTGCGATTCTACAAAACTTTTCCCGTCCCCTGCCTGCCCCTTTCTGCCTGCATTCTTATGACTTGGCTTCACTCCCAACTGAGCAGCACTTGTTTCCATGTCAGAATGCAAATTGCTACTTTCCCCATTTCATTCTCTCCTGTTCTATTTTCTCCATTTACTGGTTTCAGCTGGGGGGGGGGGGGTTAGGTGGGGGGGGAGATAGAATCACATCTATGTACTATGTACTAACATACATAATATGCTAATGTTAGAAGGTTCAGCAACTTAAAATTATTGCTTGATTGTTGTTATTTTTTTAAAAAAACAAGGTGCAAAGTAGCTATTTTTTGAAGGGCAAATGTTCTCTTTCCCAAGTCAATGTCAGCAAATGAGAAACAGTGTGCAAACTTCCATGTCCTTCCATTGACAAAGAATTCCTTGTTTGGTTATCCTTGTTACCCGTTTTAAATGAGCAACCCATAGCCTGCTGATTTGCAAGGAGCTTTCGCTGAAATCTACAACATTTACTTCTTGTTGTCATGGAATGAGAGAGAACACTCATTTAATTTCTTACAAGAGCAGAATCGGGTCCATGCTCTCAGAATGCACAGAAAATCAACCTTCCTCATGTTCACTCAAATGCAAGCCCTGCTGTGTTCAGTAGGACTTACTCTACCTGGTAAGTTTGCATTGGACTGCAGCCACCATTTCTTAGGAAGGAAATATGGATATTTACAAAAATTATTTACCTGATTCCATTGCTTTCGGTCATTCTCTCTCCACTTATTGTTTTATCCTTGGTGGGAGTTGGGAGACGGGTGCCACTTCTTTGGCAGACCAATGCTGGCTTCAAATATGCTAAGAGTTTTGTATGGCCAGGCAGAAATAAGCTGATACGACTTAGGAAACCAAGAGCAAATGGACACTTTCTTAGTCAAAGACGTAATGCAATAGGAGGAGACTCAGAGTTCCTAGGAGCCATTTCTCACTGACCATGCTCAAAAATGTATCAATGCTTGGATGGTGTTCAACAGTTACAACTTTCCTTTGCCTTTCTTTAATTAACCATGAGAAGAATGTCAATGAGATGCTTTTTAAGATGCAAATACTCTCTCTCTCTTTCTCTCTCTCTCTCTCCCCCCTTCTAATCTTTGGTTCAAATTATTGTGGTTCTCTTATTTGAATGCTATATTTTGTACAATAGTGGCTCTCTTTCTATAGGACAGAACTGGATCTCAGTCACTGACTTGGGGGAAAGGGTGTTGAAATTCTTAAGGCATTTCTGCAACAGACAGACAGAAAGATGGAATATGGGGCATACATCATTCAAAACCCAGATTCATACTGCGTAATCTCAACATGGGAGAGCCTGCATCTATTGTGCAAAATTCGTGAAACGAAGTCCTCCAGCTCTTAAACAACAACATATACAGTATGTCTGTTCAGATTAGGGGTGACTAACCTGTCAATTTCAGTTTCTCATTTTTCTAACACCAGGTTGTTTGCCACATTTCCAGACCAGTGTGCAATTTTTTAAAAAAGTCCTCACACATCAGTGTTTCAAGTGTAGATTTCTCCTAATGAATGCATTTCTGCATGCAATGTTCATTAATATCATGCTGCATTTTGTACACAGCATTGCAAAATTCAGAGCAGTGTGAATTTCAAAAGATACCTGTGCTTTGGTCTGCCTATTTGGGAAGCACAAACTGAACTGAACTTGTCACCCATACCTCGGTCAAATAATGAATTCTTCCTATCCTAATTTCTCCACTCTCTGTGAGGCCTCTTACACCATCAGGGGAGATCAGTACTCAACACTTTAATTTATTTGGGGGATTTATACCTCTGCCAACATAGCCTCTAAGACCCCATGAGGGAGCTTACAGCTCACAATATACACATCACAAACTCATTCTCCAAGTCTGGAGCCTTTGGACGGATCATCAGGCTTGGGAGAACCTCAAGATTTGGAGGAGGGGGGGGACTCAAGGAGGGTTGCAAAACAGAAGGGCTGATCTGGCTAAGTGTGCAGCAGACAAGTGAGGGAAACAAAAGACCGGGGGGGGGCCAGAATGGAGTATTGTGGGAAAGGGCATGGCAAGCTGACTGGCAGGAATACTGAACGGGAACTTCACATCGCAATGTTTTGTTGCAAGGGGAAAAGAGAGGACCCAAACAATTACCGCCCAGTCTGCCTGACATCTATACCAGGAAAGATTCTAGAGCAGATCATTAAGCAAACGGTCTGTGAGCACGTAGAAAGGAACGCTGTGATCACTAAAAGCCAGCATGGGTTTCTGAAAAATAAGTCATGTCAGACTAATCTGATCTCATTTTTTGACAGAATTACAAGCCTGGTAGACGAAGGGAACACTGTGGATGTAGTCTATCTTGATTTCAGCAAGGCCTTTGACAAGGTGCCCCATGATATTCGTGTAAAGAAGCTGGTAAAATGCGGGCTAGATAATGCTACCATTCAGTGGATTTGTAACTGGCTGACTGACCGAACCCAATGCAATTCATGAGTTCGTAGGGATTTGAACTGCCGACCTTCTGATCAGCAAGCCCTAGGCTCTGTGGTTTAACCCACAGTGCCACCTGAGTCCCTAAATTACATCTTACACTTGATTAATTTCCATATTGTTGTTTCTTCATAGTTACATTTGTTTTCTTAGTTGTAAGTGTTTACTCAAACCCTGCTAGTGAGTCCATTTAGATACAACATGAACGGTTCCCAATCTTTTTTTAAAGTCTTCATTATCATTGTCTTCCTGTGAGTTTTGCCATTTCAGCATATTCCATCAGTTTGACTTGCCATTCTTCTTTCGTTGGTATCTTGTCCTCTTTCCATTTTTGAGCTAGTAGAATCCTAGCTGCCATTGTAGAATACATAAACAACTTTTTCCGCTCTTTTGGCAATTCCTGTCCAATTCCACCACATCAGTGGCGAAGCTGCATGCTCCGCTACCAGGGGCGGAGAGCAGGCAGGAGTGTGGCTAGCACCCCCAGGGGGCGTGACACACATCCCAGGGGCATGGTACGCCGCCCACAGGGCCGTAGCATGTGTTCGGGGGGCGTGACGCACCGTCTGTGGGGGTGTGGCACCCGGCGTGCGGGGATGTGCAACGCATGTCCAGGGTGGGCACCGTTTTGGCACCCTACCGGAATAGTGGTGCCGGGGGCGGTTTGCTCCCTCCGCATCCCTGTCCCTCTGCCAGTGCACCACATATGATAAAACGTACCTTCTTTCTCTTTACACTTCCAGCACTTATTGGAGCTTGTTCTATACATTTTTACAAGTTTAACAGGAGTCATATACCATCAATACATCATTTTCATATAGTTCTCTTTCAAAGTTATACAGTCAGTAAATTTTAAATCCTCTTTCCATAATTTTTCCCAATCTTCCATTTGTATGTTATGTCCAAAATCTTGTCGTCATCATCATCAACCTTTTTATTGGCATCAAACAAACACACATATAAAACAGAACCGGATTAACACTTTCATAGTGACACAAACTATGCTAAAAAAGAAAAGAGAAAAGACTCCGCTGTCCGCCGTCACATCTCTGGGACTCCTGATGACTCAGCCGACTGCAGAATATTACGACGAGAGAAAAGCAAATGTAGGTATTGAGCCACCAATTTGGTAAGCTCCTGGTCTTTCCCTGATAATAGGAGCTGTAAGACCTCCTGCACTGCTCTCCCTCTAGGGATGCAGAGCCGATCCAGGAATTGCAGACGGAGGTCATCGTAAAGTTTACAATGGAAAACCATATGAACAAGGCTCTCCACTTGGAGGACATCGCATGGACAAATCCTCTCACCCTCCGCCCTGCCTGAGAACCTTCCCCATAGGAGGTTCGATGGATTTGCATTGAACCTGGCCAACGAAAATGCCCTTCTTTCTGGGGGGTTCAGCAGAAAATTGAGATAGTTACATTTTGTTTCATGTGCCCACGGAAGATGGAAATAAAGAGGGGAGCATGTTTTGTCTGCTGCCACTATAAGTTCTTGGCGCTCGATGTCCCACAACCTAGTTTTTATTGTGGCCTTGGCAGAAAGTAAGGACATTGAACGCAGAAATTCCACTGAGAGGCCCAGTTGCTGAACCTTCCTGTTGAAGTATTTTAACCCTGAGGGAAGGAAGGTGTCCGATAACATTGCCTGGAGGAGAGGGTCTCTATCAGAGTCAAGGCAGATGTTTAGCCAGAATATAAGAAATCTTACCCAGGCGACAGACTCAACCTTATGTTGGGCTCCCTCTAGACATAAAGCTGCATATGGAACACATCGTGGGACTGAACAAATCTTGTAGAGGAAGGCTGATTGCACTTGTTCTACCATCTGGGTGAACCCTGGCATCCAGACTGGAATGCCGTAGAGCAGTTGAGAAATAATTTTGTCGTTAAAGACCTTGAGCGCAGAAGGGATATACGAATTGCCCCTTGTTATAAAAAAGCGCATTATAGCCTGCATAGACAACTTACTGGTGTTCACCGCCGAATCTCGGTGTGGAGACCAGAGGAGCCTATGGTGGAAGGTGATTCCTAGGTAATTGAATTTGAAGACCTGCTGAATGGATTTATCTCCAAAAACCCAGCTATAGGTCTTGCGTGAGTTACCAAACACCAGGATTTTGCTTTTCTCAAAGTTCAAACATAATTTCATTTTGAGCATATACTCTATACATGCATTTACCAGTCGCTTTAGCCCTATTCTGGTCCGTGACAGCAAAACCATATCATCCGCGTAGAGAAGGATGGGAATACTTATGGCTTGGAGTTTCGGACTGTGGGCATCCACCTGGTTTAGTGAAGAGGCAAGGTCATTCAGAAAAAGATTGAAAAGCGTGGGAGCAAGTACACAGCCCTGTTTTACTCCTCTGTTTATAATGACTGGTGCTGTCAGTTCGTTCCCAGGATGGATTCTTATGCGGCAGGTGTTATTTGTATAAAGCTTTTTGATCAGATAAAGCAGTCTGGGTTCTACGCCCATGGTCTCCAATTTGGACCATAGTAACCTCCTGTCGACGGTGTCAAAAGCAGCCTGGATATCCAGGAAGGCCACATAAAGATGTTCTTTATAGAGTCGTGTGGACTTGGCGACTAGGTGAGACAGCACCATACAATTGCATAAGGTCGATTTCCCTGACCTGAACCCAGCCTGCTCAGGGCCTATGATGTTGTTGTCGTCAAGCCAAGTAGTTAGTCTGTTTAACAGATGCTTAGCGTATAATTTCCCGATGTTAGATAGAAGACTTATAGGCCGATAGTTAGACGGCAGCTTTTTGTCGCCTTTTTTAAAAATGGGGATAATTATAGATTGCTGCCAGGAGCTGGGCATAATTCCTGATCTATCGACCAGCGTAAACAATTCTGCCAGTGTCGGAGCCCACCATTCGGATTTAGTTTTAATCAGTTCAGGTGGAATGGCGTCAGGGCCTGCAGCCTTTCCTACTTTCATCTGGCCAATTAAACTTATAACTTCAGAATTGGATACCGGAGGCCACTCGTCTAGGAGAGAAAGAATGTCCTGATCCTGCCTATCCAGTGGGATACAATTATCAAAGAAGACTGTCTTAAAATGATCTGTCCATGTACTCGATGGGATCAAAGTCAGCTGCTCGTTCTGTGCCTGAGGGTGATCTGCTACAGTCTTCCAGAATTTCTTATGATCTCTTGATAGTATGGCTGAGAGTAGTATTTCCCAGCATGTCTGATTATATCTTAACCGGCTGAGCTGGATACTCTCCCTTAGTTGTTGGGTTCTAGAGAAGTAGATGTCAGGTAGTCGGGAACTGCCTGTCTCTCTGAATTCTCTATATAGTTTCCTGACTTCGGATTTAATAGCTAAAGTCTCTTTGTCAGTCCAATCATCAATTCCCCTCCTTTTTGGAGGACTATGCGAGAACGGATGGGCCAGTTCAGCCACTATAAGGTCAATAAATTCCTCGAATCGAGTGACTCCATTTTCGGGAGAGAGAACACCTTTCTCTGTAGAGATCAAGTGGGTCACGCGTTCAGAGTTCACCAGACTTTGGAAAAGGGACAGAGTACACTCGTTAACTAAAATCCTTGAAAGCTGAGAATTCTGCCCCCGGGGGGGTGGAGAGGTTTGGTGTACTGTGTTATTCGATGGAAAAACGAGTTTGCAGTGTAGGGGAAGATGATCGCTAAGCATAGGGTTACCTACATGGAACTCGGACACATAGGGCATCATTGCAGCGGGTAGCAGAATATAATCAACCACACTATTTCCCTGCTGGGATATATAGGTGAAGTTCCCAGAGCCTTCCCATTTGGTTAGCCCATTGAGCCATAACAGGGCTCTAGTAGTGGTCAGCATAATAAGTCGCAGTCCCGCCTGGTTGATAACTTGATCCTGGGATTTGCGATCCCAAGAACAAAAGTCTGGAAGAACTGACGTATCTAGGATGCCCCATGCTTTAGAGTATGCATCCCACCCTTGGCCTAGACGAGCATTGAAGTCTCCAGTCAATATAATGGGTAGGTCAGGATAGGCGAGATCAAGATTTTCAAACACGTGCGTGATAAGATCCCATTGAAGGTTCTTGGTTGTAACCGTAGGAGTGGGGGGGAAATACACATTAAACAATAACATTTCCTGGTTCTCTAACTTAATCTTTGTTACTAATATTTTACAGCTGGCATTTGTCGACAGGATGTGTTCGCATTTTATATGGGGAGCCACTAGGGTTAACAATCCACCTGAAGGCCTTCCTTTCTTGTGGCTTTTGGTTGCCGGAACAGAAAAAGCATTAAAACCTGCAAATTCGATACGATGTGATGACCAGGTTTCTTGTAAACAAATTATATCATGTGCCCTTATTAGCTTTGTGAACTCAGGGAGGCACAGCTTAGAAAACCACCCTGCCACGTTCCACGATACCAGCTGCAGAGAAAGATTTTGTACCAGGTTCCCAGCCGTGGCATAAAGTCAATCTAGGTGCATATCGGAGGGATGGCTGTCACTTGAAGTCCCGGACGGTTCCAGATGTATTTCCTCCATTACCTCTGGGGCGTCGGTTATTAGTCCGTGGACCCTGGAGTCGTTTGCTAAGACAATCAGGAGGTCTTCCTCTCTCTGCCCCGTATAAGAATTCCGACTGGCCTTGGGTTGCTGGGCACTAAGTAGATGTGGTGGCTTGGGTTGGAGGGCCAACAGGTTGATATGGCCGAGAGGGTCCTCGATGGCACTGTTGCAGGTGTCAGGGTGTTCAGCATTTGCTTTAAGAGCGTGGACTTCGCCGGACAGTGTAGAATGTAAAGGTAGAAGGTCAGCAACTGTATCTTGAGATGGAATATTTAGAGGATTAGAGTTTAACAGGTGTTGCGGCTCATGGCCTCGTATTGGGCTTGATGTAACAGAAGTTTCCAGATCTGGCATCGAGGCATATGAAGATGAGAGCGTTTCAGTCCGATGTTGCTTAGGTGGACCGGCGACGGGCACATCACGTGAGGCGGCCAGGGAGCCAAGAGGAGGGTGTAAAAAGTCAATTAAATCAGTTGCAAGCAGACTTGGATACAATGCAGGGCTGTCCGAGTCCTGTTGGGAAATAGCTTTGCCCATGCGAGAGGGCCTCGGCTCCAGCCCTCCATTCGTTAGTTTCCTACGACAGTCAGGCCTAGCGTCAAAGCAGATGGCCCCTGTCCTGATGGATAACGGTTTACGGATCAGGTTAGTAAACACCCTTGTAAAATATATATGCCATTTCCTTGTACAATTGTTTAATTTTAAGATTCTTGCAGGTAGGTGCATGGATCTAAAGTTAATAACCATACGCCTCAGGAAGGGCCCGGAAGGCAGCCATAAGATATCCACAATCTCAGTAGGACGAAGAATATGCCCCAACAGTTGGGACAGGGAGTTGGCAATTGAGTGTTTATCCACCCATTTGTTATAGTTCAAGGGATGGTTTCCCACTAGCACCGCAAGTTTACAGGGCTGGAGTTGTAAATTCAAGTTTTGAGCTTGTTCATCCAGGTACCTTTCTTGTTGTGCAGAGTCGGCCTGCAGACATGAACGGAGGGGAGCAGGGTTAGAAGCGTTGTCAGACTGGGGGAGGGGCGTTTGGCCAGACTAAGCACTTCTTCAAGCTTCTTTTCAATGCCATCCAGCCTTTTATACAAGTTGGTAATTGTATGCGTTATCAGTCCGGACTGGCAGGTTAGCAATTCCAGCATCCCTCGGTCCGCACTGAGCTGGGTGGATGATTGTGGTGGTTCAGCTGAGGTAGTTTGAATTGGCTCAGAGGAGTATGCCTCCTCACGTAATCTCGGGGCTGACTGTGTCTCGCCCGCCATGCAGCCTGACTCTTCATGAGTAGCACTAGAGGCAAGAGCAGCAAAACTGTTTGCAGTAGGGAAGTTGCTACAGATCTCTGACAGGTCATTGTTAGGTAAAAAATCACTGATTTTCATCTGTTTCTTGGCAGAGTCCGCGACCTCATTGGAATGCTGCCTAGTGCGCTTCTTCCCTCTCATATCAGCATAAACGGAGCCAAAATCTTGTGCCCATTTAATCATTGCACATTTAACCTCTTCATCTTTGGTTTCCCATTCTAGCAATAAATTATACATCTTCAATAATTTGGTATTGTCATCTATAATTTCTCTGTGAAATCTTGATAGAGTATAACTGAATCCTTTCTTTTTATCTTCTTTAAATACCTGATTTACTTGGAAATACTGCAACCAGTCATTGACTTGTTCTCAAATCTCTTCACAATCTTTCAATTTTAATTTTCCTTCTATTTCTGGTAAGCCATTTTTCTTTCCTATTTATTTTCAATCTTCTTTTCTGGTCCTGTCCTATATAGATCTGTGAAATATTTGAAAAATTCTTTCCTAATCTCCTTTGTGTTATTTATAAGTTTTTCCTTAACTTTAATTTTACTTACAGTATTTTTCATCTCATTTTTATTTAATTGCCAGGCCAACAACTTCCCTGGTTTGTTAGCATACTCAAAATATTTTTGTTTCATTTTTTAAATTTTCCACTCTAGTTCTTTACTAATGATCATTGAATATGGTGTTTGTAATAATTTAATAGCTTGCTTTGTACTCTTTATTTGGTTTGTATATTAACTCTTTTTCCTTTTTTATCAGAGCCTCTAAAATTTCCCTTTTCTTCTGTTCTCTCTCCTTTTTTGGTATGCATTTTGCTGAATAAAAAAACCTCTCATCACAGCCTTACTGGCATCCCTAACAATCTGAAGGTCTGTGGCTTTATTTAAATTTAGCTCAAAATAATCCCCTAATGTTTTCTCTGCTTTTTCTAACAGATTCTGAATGTCTAACAAATCTTCATTCAATCTCCATCTCAGAGTGGAATGTTTTTAATTTTGCAATTCTAAAATTAATGGATTGTGATCTGATAGTGTTCTTCGCATTATTTCTATTTGTTTTACTCTTAATACCAATTCTTTAGAGATCCACATTGCATCAATTCTTGCACTACTTTCGTAGACATGTGAAAAGAACGTAAACTCTGTATCTAATGCAGGGGTCAGCAAGGTTTACTGGCCATGGGCTGGATCACTCCCATAGAGATTGTCCATGGGCCGGACTGGCACAGTGCAATGCCAAAAATTGCGTTTGCGCATGTCTGCGGCACCGGAAATCGATTCTGCGCATGCCCAGACGCCGAAAATTACGCCTGTGCAGAAGCGATTTTCGGTGTGTGCACATGCACAGACGCGATTTCCAGCACCGCTTGGTGAGTTCCCGTGCCACGCTGCACTGTGCTGCTTTAGCGCAGCTCGGTTCGGGGGCGGCTCATGGGCAGGTAAAATAGTCTTCGTGGCAGCATCTGGCCCATGGGCTGCACACTGGTGACCCCTGATCTAATGGATGCTTAGTTCTCCATATATCTATCAAATTTAGATTCTCTGCCATATCGCAAAAACTTGTTGAGAATCTCCCTTCTTTGGTATCTTTTTTCCTAATTGTTCTACCCATTGCAAGCGAAAACACCCCATTAAAATCATTTTCTGATCAACAAATTCCAATAAATCTGTTTCCATTTTTTAAAAATAAAATTCTGCTTTCTTTGCATTTGGGGCATAAATTCCAACTATCTGTACTACAATCACTCTTCCTTGCTCGTCTTTCACAATTTGTTTGGGCTCAAATTTTGGTTTAATATACAGAATAATGCCTCTTTATTTATCTGCTGTTATAAATTCCATTCCTAACCTTTTATTATTTGGATTCTTGTGTCTACTTGCTATAAGGGCCTCTTGTAAGCAAATTACATCTATATTTTGTTTTAGAATTATATATTCAATTTTATTTCTTTTTACTTTATTTACATTCCAGCTCCATACCTTTAGATCTGCCATTTTATTTACCTGCTTCTTTTTCCCTAGAGTCTTGTCTTTTCCTTCTCTCGGTTATTTAAATTATCTATTCCCCCCCCCCATTGCTCCCTCCCATTTCTCCTGTTGCTCCCACCGGTTCAGTTGGTGTGTATGGATTTTCAAAATATCTCCCATGTCTTTGCCAGAAGTCCTGTGCTTGATCTATGTTAGTAAGTTTATGTCTTTGTTTCTTATATGTAAAGGAAATTCCTTCTGGGAATTCCCATCTGAAATGTATGTTGACATTTTTCAAAATATCTGTGAAGAATTTATACTGTAAGCGTTTCTGTAACAAACTAGGAGAGATTTCTTTCAGCATGAGGATTGGGCTTCCTTCAATCTGGAGTCTGTTTGCATAATTATTCTGGACTATAGCGTCCTTCAGCTTTTTAGAATTAAAAGTCACCAAACAGTCTCCAGGTAGTTTCCTGGCCTTAGCAAATTTAGACCTTAGCCAATAACAACTGTCCATTGCATCTGCAATGTAATCCTGTTCTTCACCCAGCCATTCAGCAATTGCATTGGCTAGGTAAATTTTGAGATCCATTTCCCCATCGTCTGGAACACCCCTCATTCTTACTACCCGAGATTTCTGTCTAATCTCCAAAACTGCTAGACAGTCTGCAAATTGATCCTGTCTGCCAGACAGTCCCATCATATCACCCCTTATTGTCTCTTGCTCTTTTTTAATGTCTGCATTATCACTTACATTTATTTTATTTTATTTATTTATTGAGATTAGGCCTCCAATTATTCCACAGAGGGGTCCAAAGCTTCTGGCTTGCTTGTTTTTTTGTTAAATTTTCTAATTTGTTGCACATTTCTGTGACCATCTTAGTATTTTCCCCCAATTCCACTACCATCATTTCAGACTGTTTTTCTTTCAGCATGTCTTTTTAAAATTCTGCCAGGAAATCTGCCATTTCTGGAGAGACAGGTCTGTCTGTTGTCTCCTGCATAGATCCCCTTCTGGCTGCAGCAGCCTGTTTTCTGGTTGTTGTCATTCTAAGTAGTTTACACTGTTTCTATACCAGCCAGTCTTCTGGTTTATTCTCAAAATAATAATTCTTTCAGCTCAGTCTTATCACTCCTTCAAGACCACAACTCATCCCTTGTTTGTTCTCACCACCCAGCCTTAGTTGGGAGCAAGCAAAATATCAGACAAAAGGATAGGAGCAATTCAGAAATGGAAATACCCTAAGTTACAAAGACAGTTCCACAAAATAATGGCAGAAAATAAAGCAAATAAAGTGGAAAAGTTAACAAAATGATACTGCTTACAATGTCTAGATGGTATACAATAGTTGTTAATTAGTCCTCTCAACATTAATCCAGAACCGTCTGTTGAAGGAAAAGGCCACAAGGACAAAGAGAAACTTTCCCCAAGTCTAATTAAATGTAGTCTACTTTCTTTTTGTGATCAGTTATTATTTCCTTCCAAAGTTCCACATACTCTGGTCTTCACCAATCACTTTATTTGGCCTGATTAGTTGCCCAACCTCCAGCTATTTCCAGGCACTCACCTTTTCCATGGACTTTTTTGTCCAAAGTTAGATGAGTGTTCCCCTCCATAGGTTTGGGTTTGATTGTGAAGTTCCAGGTAGTTCCAAATAGTTCAGTAAGGTATTTTCCAAATCAGAAACTGTACAAATTCAAGTTAAAGATCAAAATTATTTCCAATATTCTATATCATGGTTCAAGTTCAGTGTTCAAGATCAAGATCAAAGAGTATATCCAGTATTCCAATAAGATAGATATGCTAATGAAGCTTTTAAAAAAAGGATTTCTTACCAGAGGGATTGAAGTGGCTTGTCAATCTCCCACTTACAAATCTTTCCCCAGCAGTTGGAAGGTAGCCAGAAAACGGAAGTTGACTTCCTTTCTAGTTTCCGTTTTCACTGAATTGAAAGAAATAAATTTCAAACATTTACAGGAATCTTCTTACCAATATTTTTCGGCTTTATAATGTTGGTATGAAAATCCCCTGCTTACAGTGGCAGCTTGAGGCTTTGACCCACAGATTCGCAATGCAGCTGTGAGCGCTCTAGACCGCTCTTCCCCTGCCACTTGCCTTTCAGTGGTGTTTTTCGGGGGCGGGAGATCGGTGCTCTGCTGGACTTCTCAACGTTCCACAACCCCTAGCGGAACTTTCGGGGGGGCTTGCCTTGGCGTTCTCCCCTCTTTCCCCTGCGGGTCTTGGACTGATCGGATGATCAGATCCGTGCTCCCTTCCCGGTCGGCAGGAAACCAGAAGAGCAGGCTTTTCATACAGTTCCTAAAAAACTTTAGTTCCCTCAAACCATTGCTGGCCACCTCATACCTAACCCCTTGCCAGCTGGCTACAAGTTTTTAAGGCTCAGGCAGCACATCTTTAACCCTCCAATCAGGGTTTCTTTCCAGCCGGAACTCACCGTAGCTCAGTTCTGGCACCTCTCAGTGGGTTCCATCACCTTCCAGGTGGCCACTATTACCATTCTGAGAGAAAGAGGGAGGTGTTCATGGTGAGTTCCGGCATCTCTTTTTCTGGAAAAATAGCACTGGCTCCAACATTCCTCTGATGAAAATAGGGACATCCTAAGGAAAAGCAGGATATTCCAGGATCAAATCAGAAACCAAGACAGCTTTTGTAAATCTGGGGCTGTCCCTGGAAAACAGGGACACTTGGAGGGCCTGAGATAGCCCATGTGGAATTGCCCAGATGTTGTAGAGTCCAGCATTTGTCAGCTACAGCCAACAGTCAGCAGAGATGGGGTCGTAGTCCTGTGCTGCCAGCCATGGCAGAGCTCAGTGGTGGGACAGGCCAGCCAACCAGCCAAGTCTCAGGGGGAGTAGTTGTCTGACGGCAGAATCCATATACAGTGGTACCTTGGTTTAAGAACAGCCCTGTTTTTGAACTATTCAGTATACAAACTCCACAAAACCGGAAGTAGTGTTCTGGTTAGCGAACTTTACCTCAGTCTACGAACGGAAGCCAAACGGTGGAAGGACACCTGTGGCGGGAGGCCTTATTAGGGAAAGCGCACCTTGGTTTAAGAATGGCTTTGGTTTAAGAATGGACTTCCGGAATGGATTAAGTTCATAAACCGAGGTACCACGGTACAAGGTCCAGTCCAGTCCTAATTTCAAGAGTATCTCAGTTCACATAGTCAGACAATCTGGGGGTCAAGAAAGCCAAGGGTCCAAGGTCACAAGAAGCATGAAGCAGCAAGAGTCTGGTCAGGAATGATGAATGTTGTTTCCAGCAACTCGGAGACTGGAAACCCTGCTTAAGAAAGCTGGAGCCAGCTGCTTCTCATCAGGAGCAACAAGGCTGATCAGCAGCAGGTAGAGTCACCTTCAGGCTGCTGCTCAGCAGGTGAAGTCCACTTCTGGCCCATGACAGATGGGAGTTGCATTCCAACAGAATGTGGAGGGCTCCAGGTTGGTTGTTCCTGCTCCAAGGCTTTAATTCTGTGCATGTCTTCTTGGAAGCAAGCCCCACAAGGCTCACTGGGATTTACTCCCAGATAAGTGTGTTTAGGATTCTACTCCAAGTCTGTATTAGAATGGTGTGTGCCCCCCTCAATCTGATTTGGGGCCCAATACAGCACATGAGAGTGGTGACCTGAAACGATCTGGAGCCAACCCAGCAAGGGCCTCAAACCAATGCAGTGGTCTTGTCTGGTGTTTCATTGGGACTTCACACCCGGGCTGGCCCACCCATCAGGCAAGGTGAGGCAACCACCTCAGGTGGCAGGATCCACAGGGGCAGCAGATCTGGCCTCCAAGCAATGTATCACCACTGCTGTTGCGGCAGCAACAGCTGCAATGCGCTTGTTGGAGGTCAAATTGCCTCTACAGTGGCCTCTTGGAGAATAGGTGCTGCTGGTCTCTTCCCACCATTGTTCCCAACATAGATTTTTATTCCCCACCCCACTCCCTGTTCCTGCTGTAGATCATCACTCACCCCTTCTTCCCTTGTGGGGAGGGGGCATCATTTTGTGGTTTGCCTCAGGTGTCCCAGTGTATTGGGCCAGCTCAAATTTCTGTGGCCCAAATTTGCATCTCCATCTCCCCCGGAATCACTCTCTCTCTCATCACTTGCACAGGCATTTTTACTATTGAAGTTGTTTTAATAAATTGTGGCTTTGCTACATAGATTTTGGGGGGGGCACGCTTTTGCTGTGGCAGAGTAATTTGCTCTGCATTGTCAGTAGACAAGGCAGTATGGAAATATTTTAAACACATAAAACAGGCCTCACTCTTTTAAAAAGTCCATGTACACACACACACACGCACACACATATTTTTAGGATGACCTGAGAAGGTAAAGGAAGCAGAAAATCAGGAGCAACTGTGTTCCTAAGCGACCATAAAGGTCAAAGAGGAAAACATTCCATTCATTCCATTTGACAGTTGGCCAGAGGAAAGGCTGGTGGTGGTATTGTTCAGTAGTCTCTGAAAGAATGGGATGTTTCTAAGCTCTCTGTTGTTTTTGTTTTTCTCAAGCAGATCTTTCGTTGTTTACACCTGCCACAGCTGAATCTCCCACCTGGACAAGATGTCTTTAAGCATCACACTTGTTAGATGAATTCTCACGTAAATGCAGGTATGTCCTGTCCTGGGCAGCTCTCTAATAAACGATTACAGCTCACAATTGTTATAATAATAATAATAATAATAATTCAGTCCATAGGAGCCAACTCCTAGGCACTGAGGTCCCTTCATCCCCCCAAAGTTCATGGGCATTGCCATTCATATGGTGTGGGTGTGCCACATCATGTGATCGATTATACGGGGTGGGGTTTATCTCCCCCCCCAATATTTTATTCAAATTGGCACCCCTGATTCATTCCCTATAATTAAAAAGTGGACATTTTAAAGGACATTTCAGATTACAACAGTCAATGTTCAGTCAATGTTCAAGCTGGAAAGTGTGCAAAGGAGGGTGACTAAGATGATAAAAGGGTCTGGAAGCCAAGCCTGATGAGAAGCAGTTGAGGGAGTTGGGAAGGCTAAGCCTGGAGAAGAGGATATGAAAGCCATCTTCAAATATCTGAAGGGCTGTCACATGGAAGAGGGAGCAAGCTTATTTTCTGCTGCTCCAGAGGGTGGGATCCAAACTAATAGATTCAGATTACTATAAAGGAGATTCCAACTAAACAGTCTGATTATAAGAGCTGTTGGACAGTGGAACAGACTCCCTGGTCAGGTGGACTCAGTCTGCGTCCACCGTAAATCCTAGAAAATCCACCTGTTGCACTCCTAGCAGACACTTTTCCCGCTTCACCTTGAGGCTGGCCGTCTGGAAACGGTGCAGGACGGTGCGGAGTTGGTCCCCGTACTCCCCCGGCGTGGCCCCGGTGATCAACACATCATCAAAGAAGGGGGTGACGCCAGGAATTCCTTTGAGGAGAGAGTCCATTAGATTTTGGAATATGCCTGGCACCACGCTGACACCAAATTGCAGCCGCTTGACACGGAACGCGCCCCTGTGCATTACAATTGTCTGTGCCTCGGTGGTGGCCTCGTCCACTGGCAACTGCTGATAGGCAGGTTCTGTCCAGGTTCAGCTTGCCAAAAATCTTAGACCCTGCCAGGGTGGCGAGGACATGGCTAACCACTGGCACCAGGTATGCATGAGCTGTAAGCGCCTTGTTTATGGTACATTTGTAGTCTGTGCAGATGCGGACTGAGCCATTGGGCTTGACAGGTGTGATGATTGGGGTTTCCCAGGGGGCGTTAGGCACCGGCTCAAGCACTCCTTGCTCCACGAGCCAGTCTAATTCCTCATTGATGTGGGGTTTAAGGGCGAACAGGACCCGGTGGGCCTTGAACCTGATGGGTCATACGGTGGGGTCTAGTTGTAGGGCAACGGGGGGCAGTATATCATCCCAATGCCCCGTCGAAAACCTCTGGAAACTCTTTGCAGATGGCGTCCACGTCCACGTAGGAGCTGGTGCGGTTCACCCCGGTGATGGCTAGCCCCAGTGGCCCAAACCACACCAACCCCAGTAAGCTAACATAGGGCCCCTTGACCACGATCAATTCCAACTGCCGCTTCCACTCTTGATATTGTACATTGAAGATTCCTCTTCTCCTTGTGCCCTCAATCTTTCCCAACATCAGGGTCTTTTCCAGGGAGTCTTCTCTTCTCATGAGGTGGCCAAAGTATTGGATAAACACAAACAGCATAAATAATAATAATAATAATAATAATAATAATAATTTATTATTTATACACCGCCCATCTGGCTGGGTTTCCCCAGCCACTCTGGGCGGCTTCCAACAAATATCAAAATACATTAAAATATCACAGATTAAAAGCTTCCCTAAACAGGGCTGCCTTCAAGTGTTTTCTAAAGGTCATGTAATTGTTTATCGCTTTGACCTCTGATGGGAGGGCGTTCCACAGGGCGGGCGCCACTACCGAGAAGGCCCTCTGCCTGGTTCCCTGTAACTTGGCTTCTCATAGTGAGGGAACCACCAGAAGGCCCTCGGCACTGGACCTCAGTGTCCGGGCTGAACGATGGGGGCAGAGACGCTCCTTCAGGGATACTGGAAGTATCACTGTGGTGATAATATGAGCCATAAACAACCAAAACCACCACACAATGGCTGAAACTATAATAAAAGATTTACTGGAATCCTCTTCTGAAAAACTAATAGTCTTTCAATAAAGCCACATGATTAACAAGCCATATATGCGTGATATAACAGAATGTATAATGTTCACGTGACTGAACCATTCATCAACAGGTTGGGTATAGCCACAAAATCTTGGTGCCAACAAATCGTTCACAATTGGTTGATGGTGAGTAGATAGTAGAATTCTTCAACGGTTCAAAGCAAAAATCTCATGGATGTAATAGTAGATGAAGCATATTTATATGAGTCTTGCAACATCACCATCCAGCCAAAATCAACACAAGTGGCACATGAGAAGGACGAAGAAAGAAGACCTGTCCTCCGGATTACTCACAGGCACAGCTGTGGAATATATCGCATGTTGTGCTAATCAGAATGCTTAACCTGAACTGATGAAGCTATATAGCGAAACCTGTGAGTAATCCAGAGGAAGAACCGTTGAAGAATTCTACTATCTACTCACCATCAACCAATTGTGAACGATTTGTTGGCACCAAGATTTTGTTGCTATACCCAACCTGTTGCTGAATGGTTCAGTCACGTGAACATTATACATTCTGTTATATCACGCGTATATGGCTTGTTAATCATGTGGCTTTATTGAAAGACTATTAGTTTTTCAGAAGAGGATTCCAGTAAATCTTTTATTATAGTTTCAGCCATTGTGTGGTGGTTTTGGTTGCTTATGGCCAAAGTATTGGAGCCTCAGCTTCAGGATCTGTCCTTCCAGTGAGCACTCAGGGCTGATTTCCTTAAGAATGGATAGGTTTGATCTTCTTGCAGTCCATGGGACTCTCAAGAGTCTCCTCCAGCACCATAATTCAAAAGCATCAATTCTTGGGCGATCAGCCTTCTTTATGGTCCAGCTCTCACTCACTCTATCTGTACCTCGATGTAAATTTTTTTCGCATTCAAATGAGGCAACTGGTATACCTGACAATCTGTGATCTCTGTCAAGTTGCCTCGGTGTGTCGGACCGTGGGGCCTGGGACTCTTGGGTCCACCATCTAATGCGAGGCGTTGGGCGGGGCGGGCACGGCACACCCGGGCGATGTGTTCCACTTTTCTGCATTGTCGGCATTTTGCGTTCTGGAAACGGCAAGTCCTCCGCTCGTGGCTTTCCCTGCAGCTTGCGCTGTTCCCCTCTTCCGGATGAGGCTGTCTTGGTGGGCGTGCGGCTTGTGTGCGCTGCTGCACTCGGTGCATGTCCTCCCGGTCAGATTCTGAGTTGTCGGTGAGGTCCTCGTGGTGGATCCTCGGTTGGGACGACACGTTTGACTGGAATCCTTGCACTGACCTCTTGGCAGCTTCAGTTGCTAGAGCCTCCTCTAGGGTGACCTGGAACATCAGGTCCTTCTTGGCGTAGAGGCGCCACTGCAACTTCTCGTCCCCCAGGCCGCCCACAAGGTGGTCACAGAACATGTTCTCAAGCTCTGTGACGTTGCAGAGCCGGGCAGCCTGGTGGAGGGAGGTCACATACCTGGCTATGGTTTCTCCGGGAGCCTGCTGCTTTGCGTAGAAGGCGTTGCGACCACCGAGGGCTGTGGCGAGAAGTGCCCCTTCAGCCATTCCATTATCGTGTCATAGGGAATGGTCGTGATATTTGCGGGCGCGAGGAGGGCTCGGGCGATCTCGAGCATTTCTTCTCCACAGATGCTGAAGAAGGTCGCCCTCTTCTTGGCTGCGTCGGTGACGTCCTTTGCCTCCAGGAGGAACTGGAAGTGGGTGGCGTATCCTTCCCAGTCTCCTGAGGCTGGGCTGAACAGCGTGAAGCTGTTGTCTGTCACCATTCTGGGTCCTTGGGTCCCGGAGCCGGAGCCTGGATGCACGGTGCGATGCTGTGTTGCCTGTGGCGGCTGTGTGCGGTGCGTGATGGGCAGCTCAGCAGGATCCCACCTTTGTCACCAGTGAAATATACTTGGTGTCCTGTAATGACTTTGTGCTCTTTATTGCAGCTTGTAAAACAGTGACTGAATTTCCCCCCAAACCTCAGGCTTTTATATACATTTCTAGCTGACCCGGACACGCATTGCTGTGGCTGATTTTACGCTTATTACCATCAGTAGCAGCCGCAGCCAAAATAAACCGCCACCTACCCCCGCCTTCGTCGTGTGCACTCTGCACACGCTCAGGTGCCCTCTCGCGGCCTGTGGCAGAAAAAGCCAAGGAAGGAGGCCTCTGACGCCATCTGAGGGAAAAGCACTATGGAAACGCACAGATAAAAAACACACTTCGGGAGATCACTGAGGGACGATCACGGTGGCCATTTCCCGGCGTGCCTTGCCTGTGGGCCTTTTCAAGGGGAAAAGTGCTAGTAACCCTCTAGAGAGGATTTGATTCCATTTCCCAGAGTGCCTTGAGCACGCGGTTGGTTGGGATAATAAGCCCACCGTTTCCCAGCATGCCTTGTGGTTTGGGCGAAAGAGCTTAGTTCACCCACAGGGCGCCTTGACTCCATTTCCCAGCTTGCCTTGCTGGTCCGGCCTAGTTAACTGCGAGAGGTGGTGGCCTCCATTTCCCAGTGTGTCTTTGACAAAAGAGATATTTACATTTCCCTATTTCCCAGCCAAGTTAATCACACCCTTTTGTCTGGCACTCAGGTATCAGGAAGCCACTGACACAATCACCCCCTCCTTCCTTGCAGAGGGCGAGGTTTTGCTGGTGATGTCATATGTGTGCGCCAATTTTTTGCTTTTGTAGCTGTAGTACCAGTATAGCCGTCGCTAGAGGGCACTGTTTTGCTGGTGATGTCATATGTGCGTGCCAATTTTTTTGGTGTTTTTTCTTTATTTTAGGTATGTCAGGTGTGGTTTTTATGAATTTTTATTATGCCAGATTATTTTGAGATGGTAATGGAACGCTGTGTCCTAATTTGATGCGATTTGGTCCAGTGGTTACGCAGCAAGGGTGTTTCGGACAAACGTGCAATGGGAACATTTATATATATATAGATTTACACAATGAGTCCCATCTGATTGGCTGATTCTGCTTCCCTCCTGGAGCCTGGTTGGTCTTTTCCTGCAGGCCAATCAGTTGTTGCATTCTAGGATCCTACTTGCCTATTGTTCTAGGATCCAAGCTTAGTACATAACACCGGTGGACTCTCCTTCCTTGCAGGTTTTCAAGCAGAGGCTGGATGGCCACCTGTCATGGATGCTTTAGCTGAGATTCCTGAATTGAAGGGGGTTGGGCTAAATGACCCTTGGAGTCTCTTCCGACTTGACAAAATGATGGTAAATGATGCTCAGTGCAAGCACTAGTGATGGGCAACTCACTTTCCCCTCAGTCTAGGTTGGAGTGGCTCAGAAATCCCCCTCGTCCCAAAAGAAGTTTGGCGTATTTTTGAGTCCAGTCTTCTTTTGCAAGTACATCTTAAGAAAGCTACATTACCCAGGTGCCCTTTTGTGCTATTAGTGCAGTATGATGAATGAAAGATGAATCAGCTGACAATTCTTCCTGGGCACAGATTTGAATCCAAGCCAGAGAATAATTTAGGAACACGTGATATAAGTGTGTATATTAATATTATTTAACACTCCTATAGCACCTTCTTTTTTCTATGCACTCTACATATATTAAAAGACAAAGAAAAAGGGATGCGGAGGGAAGAGTGCAACCCTGTGCCTGCTTTTCTGGGAGTTAGTCCCATTGAATTGAGTGGGACTGACTTCTGAGGAAACAGGCTTGACTTTAGGCCTGAAATCCTACACCCACTACCCCAAGGGTATGTACCACTGACCTCAATGGGAAACACCAAGGAAACATGCATAATTTTGCTTTAAGATTGCAAAGAACTGTGCACTTATTTGACAGTGAAGATCCAAGTATGTGTTATGTTAGCTATGACTCTGTGTCCTAAAGTGCAAGGTTGCTGGTTTTGTTTCCACAAATTGTCAGCAGGGATAGTGGTGCTGATCCAGATTGGAACCCTGATGTGGAGGGTGGGTTTTAAAAGTGTTTTTTTAAGGTTTATGTGTACTGTGTTCCCAAAATGGATCATGGGCAGGGGGGACACACTTGCAATTTGCATTTGGGGAAAAGGTACTTTCATATCTCATCATTTCTGAATGTTTTTCCCAATCTTCTTCAGCATATCTAAACAAAGGAACCTGAAATGGAGCCTAAAGAGGACAAAAAACCCAATGGCCAGCCCTCAGAGGACAAGAAGGCTAATGGGCAGCTACCAGAGGACAAGGCATCCACTGCCAATTCTGCAGAGAAGCAGCAAGAGGATGGACAAGCAACCGAGGACAAACAAGCTGATGGAAATGCAGTAAGACAACCTCCTTATATTCCATGCATATTCCTTCCTTTAAATCAAAGTTATCCCAGATACTATTTTATAACATGTCTGCACACTTTCAGAAAACTACTTCTAAACTGCCAGGTCATTCTAGCACAAAGCTCTCTAGATGTTTGATATGAATTGCATTTCACTCCCTCTTGGAAGCCTTTCCTAAATTTCAGATCTGTGCTGACTTGCTCTCTGCTTACTGGACCAGTTTGAACGGACCTCTCTGCCAAGACAGGCTGCCTGTCCCCCGGGCACACGGATCCTATCTCCAAGCTCACCACTGGAGAGCCCTGTGCGGATGCAATGTGGCTCTGAGATGGCTTCATCACTGCAAGCATTTCTTTGGACTAAACAGAACCACCTCCCCTCTCCTACTCCCTCCCATGCACTGTTTTGGGGGTTCTCCTGACCCCCCAGAGCAGGCCTGGGGAAGACACATGGGACACGTGGGAAGCGGGCAGGAGAGGGGGGAATACCCTTTTGCACCAGCAGCAGTCCTTGCGCTGGCTTCCACCAGCAGAACAACGTAGCCCAGTAGGTTGTATCCAGCAAAGTGTTACTCAGAGTAGACCCATTGAAATCAATGTACCTGAATAATTTTTATTTAGTTTACATTCCTCCCAAAGGAGCCAACAGTGGCAATTTTGAAATTAGTCATGTTCATTGATTTCAAGGGGTCTGCTCGGAGTACGGCTGACTTTGGAGACATCCCAATATTTCTGAAGGAGGTGCACACATAACATTCGGTCAGCCTCCCCCCTCAACACACCGCTAATGCCCTGCAGATATTTGGAGTACAACCCCCATTTATTTATTTTAATTATTAAATTCATATACTGCCCATCCAAAGATCACAGGGCAGATTACAACATAAAACAAAAATTAAAAACTGTTGTTGTTGGCATCCGCCTGTCTCAGGAGACAATGGAGGACTGCGTATTCAGAGCTAAAGTCAAACCACTGGAGAGTTACAGCACCTGCTGTGGCTGTAGAGACCGATGTGGGAGAGACAGGTTTTGTTGCAGCTGGGGAAGAGGAAGGCTGCTGCAGAGGCACCTTGGCAGTTCTTCTCTCTGCACTCCTCCCAGCGCTCATTCCTCCTCTAGTCCCTGCTGTGGATACGCAGCCTGACCGATTGTCTCCAGGCACTGCGATCAAATCATAACAAAAAAGCAATTCCCCTCCATGCAAACACATCTTAAAGGCTGTAGATGGTTTAATCAGGCATCAGCTCCAGCTGTTGTCCCAAAACATCTGGAGGGCACCAAGTTGAGGGAGGCTGGTCCTAACAATGCAATTTGTTTCCGGATTGTGTATGGGATATCAGCCATGAGCTTTGGATTTACATGTATTTGGTGCTGCATGCACAAAACCTTTCCATTGGTTTTCATCCACTGATCTGACCCCTTCTGGTCAGGGCAGTGACCTTATTGCCCCATTGCCTTCTTGAGGTGGCTCAGAAGTGACAGTCCTCACTCAGCCCTGAAAACTGGGAAGATGCCCAGCACAATGCTCAAAAAAGCCTTCTGTGTTCAAGGAGGTCCAGCTTTAAACTGCAGTCCTATGCTCTCACTTGTCCATCAAACCTGACGGGAATTACTTCTGAGTAGGGATTGCATTGTAAGGCCGCAGTCCTTTCTCAATGGGGCTTGCTTCTGAGTAAACACATCTATAATTGCATTGCAAAAGAAGAGGGAGGGGTGATGTGTATTGCTGATTTGTAGTTTTGGCTGCTGCTAAGGAAGCCTTTATTTTCTATCATGGGTATTTTTAGTTTAATGATTCTGAAGTGTATGTATTTCCACTCTGGGACCTTCGGGTAAAGGGCAGATCATTAATACATTTAATCAACCCTTTTCAGGCTAACTCAGTCATAAGCCTTGCTTAACTTCACAAGACTTACTCCTAAGTAACTATGCGTGTGGGGATGTGTTTGTTTGTTTTTTAACTGTTTTACCTTTTTTTTATGGTCAGCTTCCTTGGATATCTCTTGTTGAAGGTAGAGAACAAATGTTTTAGTACATTTTAAAATATGAATGTTTGCTTGGAACTGCATTTCATGGAGCTCAATGGGGTTGACTCCCATCTCGAATTTTGTTTTAATTTGCTTATTTATTATGTTTGTATCTGACCCTTTCTCTAAGGAGCTCCAGGTTGCCTACATGGTCCCCCCTTCCCAATTTTACCTTCACAACCACAGGGCTGTGAGGTAGATTAAGCTGAGAGCCAGAGAGTGAACCAAGCTCTCCAAGCAAGTATCATAGCTGAGTGGGGATTTGAATGTGGTTTTATCCACCCCTTGTTATCCGTGCAATTCTATATCTGACCTATGTGGGGTGGTTAGAGTGTCAGGTGAGGACCTGGGAGAAATCCCCCACCCAGCTATGAAGTTCACTGGGTGACCTTGGGCTGCTTCTCAGCCTAGCCTACCTCACAGGGTTGTTGTGGGGATTAAATGAGGAGGGGAGGACCATGGACTCCACCTGGAGCTCCATGGAGAAAAAAGGGGCAATATGAATGCATTAAAATAAATAAACCAGCAATATTTTTGGCCTGGCCTTCCATACCCTTATCATAGGGGGTGGGGGGTAGGTGACAGCTTTAGCAAGCGAGTGGGACAATTCCACCTATCAGTCTTCTGATGTAATTATGACACCAGGTGATTGACACCTGCCAGAGGTTGCAGGTCAACCACGTGAGCCTTGGGCAAATAAAGGAGACCAATACATTTAATAAATAAACAGCAAGAAATAAGCAGGGCTGGCGATTCCCATCTGTACAGGGCAGTCTCATGCATGGAGCCCCGTGGGACCCACGGCTCGCAGTCTCCCGGCCCCACCAGGGCAGGTTCCCTCTCAAGTAAATCCCACGCGGGAGGCCACAGGGCTTCAGCTCTTCCAAGCGCCCCCAGGAATCATGGATTGGTGGAAAAGAAAGGGACCACGAGGGTCATCTAGTCTACCCCCTGCAATGCAGGAATCGAGAGAAGTATCGCCACTGAAACGGAGAAAAGGGGTTTGCAAAACACAAACGAATTACAAGACAGCTTTGTAAAACATGAATTAATTAGAGCATCGATCGGCTCGGCGCGTGGAGAGAAGCGCTGCCGCCGTCCTCTTTGGCGGAGGCTGTGCACTGGGGCGCGCGAAGCAACGAGAAGGATCCAAGAGACGCTCGGCCGGCGACTGCCATATAAGGCAAGAGGCGGGGCCTCATGCTCCGCCCCTCTCGCGCACGGCGCTAGGCCGATTGCGTGGCGGCCGTCGCTTAGCAACTCCGCGCGGTCGAGGCGTCCTTTCCGTCCTCGTCTCCCCTCTGAATGGGCGCGGAAAGGAGGGGGCGGAGCCTCCGCCCTCCCAGCGCTCGCCGATTGGTCCCACTAGGTTTGTCGAGGCTTTTGTCGTGACGTCGCGGCGGCGTAGTTCCAGAAAGTTCGCGGCGGCGCCTATAAAAGGCTGTCGACCGCGGCGCCAATAGTCGGGTCGGAGCGCGCGAGAGAGGCAGGCGAGTCTCAGGTGCGGGAGGAGGACGGGCAGAGAGAGGCGGGCGCGGCTCCCGAGGAAGGAATCGCCGCCGTGAACGCTTTCAGATCTGCAAGTGCGGAAATGGAAATGGGGGTTGGGCTGGAGGGTCCTTGGGGCGGGGGCGGGGGCGGCAGGGGGCGTCCTCCGGGGCTGGGAGGCCCAGGCCGGCCACCTCTCGCTCCTTCCTCCTCAGGCTCCGTTCTTGGCTGGAAGCGGAGAGAAGGAAGCTCGTGCTGGAAACGAGTTAAGCCAGGCCATTATGTGTGTGGTGGGTGCTGCCAATAGGCACAAACACTGTTTCTCGTTGTGAAGAGTAGTATAAAAATATAGATGCAAATTAGAATTCGTTCTAATGAAGAGACATGTTGGGAGAACATCGTGTTTCCGTTGTGTTTTTGAGTGCGCGGAGAGAGGGCTTTCTATGAGTTGCCTTGTCGTTGTTAACGCAAACCCTGTAAGGGAGCTCCACGCCTCGTCTGGGACACTTGGAGCGGTCTTAGTATCGCCTTGCATTTATCTCAGATATATATATATATATATGTTCATGCCAATCCAGTGAGGTAGGACAATATTAATGTGACAAAAGGGGACTGAGGGAGGAAGAATGAACTGGTGGCTACAGGGATAGTCAAACTGGAGACCTTCAGTTTTTATCTCCATCTCTAGGAGATGGAGAACAACATCCTTACAGATACTGAGAACAACCCTGGCCCATTTCTAATGTTCAAGAGTGCTTCATTTTTGTTACCATGTCATAATTTATTTCAGCTTACGGCCTTGCAGTTCTCTGTGCAAGCTACCGGTAGGCTAGCATTGTCGTCCCCATTTGCGGGTTGAGTGAAGTGGCTGAAGCCGAGTGTCTCGTCCAAGGCCTTCGAGAAAACTCCTGGCTGAGACAGGATCTGAAGAAGCTGCCTTGCGTCAAGTCAGACCAAGGGTCCATCTAGTGCAGCACATTGACTGGCGTCAGTTTTCCAGGTTTTCAGGCGGCAGTCTTTCTTTAACAGGGTTGCAGAATTAAGGACTCGGCAGGCAAAAACAAGTGTTCTGCCATTGAGCTAAAGGCCTTTAGGTTTCATCGCTCAGTGTCTTAGATACTCGGCTATTCTTTTAAAAAGGAGAGCAGCAAACTGGTTTCGTCATTTAGTTTCTGTGTCTAGTGATGTGGGCCTTCCGTTGGATTTTTTCTGCTCTCCTAAGTTGATGGGAATTTGTTTTTCCATAGTTATTTAACCTCTATTTAATAAACAAAACTTTAAAAATCTATGCTGTGCTGCTATTATGTTCTGTTATCAATGCCTGAAAAAATTTCTTCCAGTCCTCTCAAGTAGATGAAATATGAGCAGGTCAAAAATGCCATTCTCTTGCATTAGATGAAGATGCCAAAATATTTTTAACGTGACTGAAAACGGCATGCAAAATACATAGTCGCATATCAGCTGCCAATATTTGTCTGAACTTCCCCTTCTCTGTTCCCCCACCATCCTCAAACCTGCTGCAGAGGTTCTCCCACCATCCTAAGCAGAGTTTGGGGGAGCTGCAGGGAGGAGGAGTGGAAGGGTGAATCCCGTTGCACCAGAGGATATCTGTTCTGATAATTGAAGAAAGTACGGGCTGTCTGGGACCATTTTTGTGCTTGTTTAATGTGTTCATTCAGATTAATTTATTAAAGTATACATTTACACAAGCACACAGTAAGGTTGGAAGTACAATAGCTTTGTAAACAAGCATTTTGGTTTCCCTGTGAATGTCCCGGTCCTCAAACACTGCACTTCAATCCAGAGAAAGCTGCATTCGCAGAGCTCAGGCGATGCTGGATTTCAGCATCAATGTTGGCCCTTGTGGAAAGATAACTGCCCAGGTAGGAGAAGTGATTGACATTTTCCAACGTTACACCATTGAGTTGGAGCATTTGATTAATTGGCAGTACCCAGTTCTGGTTTTTACCATATACAAAGCTTTCTTAGTGCCTTCAAAACATATTTGATGACAACCTGCATTCCAGGTTGGGAAATTCTTGAGCAGCATTAGGGAAATTTGATGAAGAAAAAAACCTGAGTGCTGTCTTCTGATTCCTTCTGTTTCTTTCGTCCTCTCAGGCTGCTGCCATGGTGAAGGAAATGGGCTACTATGATACGCTGGGGGTGAAGCCAAGTGCCACCTCTGATGAGATCAAGCGGGCCTACCGCAAGTTAGCCCTGAAGTTCCATCCAGACAAGAATCCCAGCGAGGGCGAGCGGGTAGGGACTTCGGTTGGAGAGGGTGAAGTGGGGGGGGGTCTTAGGGAGGCAACTACAGGTGAGCAACATTGGTCCAGTTGAGACACCAGCTAGGAGGCACATGTTTTATTTTTTAGCTCGTGAAAGCAAGTGGCTGGTCTTGCAGAAGGGAGTAAACCACTGTGCTTAGTTATTGTAGTGGGGATGACCAATATTTGACACTTAGTAGTCCTAAAACAGGTACTCTATGCGCAGGAGTACATTGGGTGTCCATACAGAGTATCTACACACACACACTGTATTCCAGAGATCCTTGCAAATATAGATTACATTTTATCCATCAAAAATTATTGGCATTTGGCTAGTAATTTCTTGGGTTCCATCTGAACCCAGGGATGGGAAGTCTTGCAGGCAGTAGAGCATTTTCCTCAGTGAGTAATGCTGTATATCTGTTTTATTTTCTGTGGCATACTGTGAACAGTGATTATGCTGATTGATATATTGCTAGTAACTGCTAATTTCCTTTACAGCATTTATTTTGGCCTGGCTTTTTCTTATATTAACCACTTCAGGAAAAATACTCTAAAATAGATAGACCACTGCTTTTGCTGGGTATATATTTACTGAATTGTCTCTTAATGGATGTTCAGGAGTTTTCTTAAATCACTTGTATGAAACTTAACTATTGTCTGCTAGCCAGCTATTTAGAGGGTCTCTTTCTCTTCTTAGTTTAAACTCATATCCCAGGCTTATGAAGTTCTGTCAGACCCAAAGAAAAGAGACCTCTATGACCAGGGTGGGGAGCAAGCTATTAAAGAAGGAGGCCTAAGTGGCGGCAATTTCTCTTCACCCATGGACATCTTTGACATGTTCTTTGGTGGTGGAGGCAGAATGAATAGAGAAAGAAGAGGTATGCATGTGTGTTTTAAATACTGCATCAGTTAAATTCTAGTGTTTGAGACCAAAATGTAGAATGCTACTGTAGTATTGTGTCCAAAGCGTAAAATCCTTACACTGGTACCTTGGTTCTCGAATGTAATCTGTTCCAGAAGTATGTTCAACTTCTAAAACATTTGAAAACCAAGGCTCTGCCTCTGATTGGCGCAGGCCAATCAGAAACAATAGCCGACAGCCACATCAGATGTTTGGCTTCTGAAAAAGCGTTTGAAAACCGGAACACTTTCGGTGTTTAGGAGCTGAAATGTTTGAGTATCTAGGCGTTGGAGAACTAAGGTTCCACTGTAGTTGCCAATGGGAACTGCAACTGAAGGGTTCATTCATGAGGCAGCTCTCTCGGCCTTACTGTAAGGCAAAGCTACTATTATTAATGATTGACTTTTGTTGGCCCTGTTACACCTGTTTTTTCCATTCTGGGAATATCATGGCAACAATTAGTGCAGAAATGGCAGTGTGGTATATCTGAGGCACAGTAACTTGAGGTTATCTTTGGTAATGCTTAGATTCAGGTGATAGACATCAGAACCAAATAATTTGGGGGGGGGGCCTGACACACACAAAAAAATGCAAAACCCAAACCAGGATAGTCTAGTCAGTTCTTTGGTTTCATATCCATGAAACATGCTAATTTTGAGAGTTGGTGGGTTTCCCCTTGGGGTTTTTTTGGGGGGGAGGATTTTGTTCTGCACTTAGAATAGTGCTTGGAATTTGAGGGCTAAAACAATACAATGCCTTTGAAAACTGGTTGGTTTAGGGATACTTATTTCAGCACTGCCCAGTAGTGTCTAAACAAGGAAGTGGATAGAGGTAAGTTGTCCAGAGGACCAACTTCATTCTGGTCAATATCCTAAGCTGATAAAAGAGCTCCGCATGATCAAGGAAGCAGGGCTGTGCCACTGACCCCACCCAGACAGTATGCCTGCCTAGCTCCCCCTCTGTGCATTGGGGTAGCCAGTTGGCTTCCCCGTCAGGCATGTGCTCAGAAGTGCAGAGGGCAGGTGGTCGTCCCCTGCTCCCTTTCCCCATGTAGAGCCCCACTAAGGGGGCTACAGTCACACTTCAAAATATGCATTCTGTGAGAAGTGCCATGCCACCCTGTGGCAAGTGTAAATGTGCAGGGATTGTCAACAGCTCTAAGACAAAGTTTCCATACAGCCTTGGTCACACAGGGCCAGACAGACAATCCTTCCCTGCTTCTCTCCCAGCCTTCCCAGCTCTGGAACTGGGTGGTTGGCATGGATGAACATTGAATGCCATTGCTTGAAGGCATATAAAAGGCCTTTAATCAGCAGTGCCCAACAACACATGCTCCCTGCTCAACCTTCCCAAGTACAATTTTTTAAATTAGATCTTGCCATGGTTGCCAGCAGGCCTGGCTGTTTTTTTTTTCAAGAAAATGGCCTTTGAGAGGGAGGAACTGCCATGGCATGTTTCTTTGCCCTAGGATGCATATGATAAATCCAGATGAGGGGAATTTCATCTTGGTTTTGTCCATGTGTGGCATTACAGGTAGTTAAAAATTAAAAATAAAAAGCTGGATAGGTAGCTAACTTTGCAAAATTCTGAAAAGCTCAGCCGTATTGCAGAAACAGAGCTGTTGTGTTTCAGAAGCAGTTACCTCTTAGTAAAAGGTACACATTCCATTCTGGAGGCTTGTTAGGCTTGCAGAGAGGGTAGGGCAAAAAGCTTAAAATGAACATTGGAAATGATCTTGTGTTAAGCATCTGACCTTCATTTTCATTAAGGAAAGAACGTTGTCCATCAGTTGAGTATATCCCTTGAAGACTTGTACAATGGAGCCACAAGAAAGCTGGCACTTCAGAAGAATGTAATTTGTGATAAGTGCAAAGGTAATGACTCAGTGAACTTGAATATAGAAGTTGGGCTGTGCCCAAAAAGTGTTCTAAAGGCCACTCCTGTAACCTCGAGTGAGCTGAACATTATATGCAGGGATATTTGAAGGCACCAGCTGTCTTGAATACATTAAAGTCAGACACAGAAGCATTTTGTGAGTGTGATTACTCAGGAAGTACTTGCAGTGCTCACCAAACCATTCTTAAATCTAAAATCAAGAATGTGCCATTTACGTTCTTTCAAAGTCACAAACCTTTATTGACATACACAAGATTCCAGTACGATAAAATCACTCCTCAGAAACCTGCATCTAACACTTAAGTAAATGTTGTATAAGCATTCATGAATCCTCATTGCATGGTGCAGAAACCTGGCTATTTCCATCTTATCCCCATCCTGAGTTAACATAAAGGCTACATTAAATACATCTGAATACCACTCCCTACTAACAACCAACCGATTATGCGAACCGGATTCTATTTGTGTCTGTTCACAGAGGCATAGTCTTTCTACAAGTGGTATTTTCTGGAATTTCCCTTTTCTTCATCTTAAAGGAGCATTTGACTATCTAGAAATCACTTTTGGGACAAACCTCAGGATGGGAATGGATAAAAGTATACTTTACCTAATTAGGAAACTCGTATTCTTCTATAAGCTGCCAAGTTAAATTTACTCCCCAAGGGAACTTAAGATCCAAAATCTCAATCCACAAAGGGGTGAAATGGGAAACTTTCTGTTTCAGATGTATTTGCCTCTGAAACAGGCAACGGCTCATTTTCTTAATAGCAATCATTATTTTTAATGACAAAACAAGTATGATTGCTTTAAAAAAAATGAGCCCTTAGTAAAAGTGGCCATGATCCTCTTTAAAAATGTGTTTATCTCTGGTCCATGATACAGGTCAGTTGTGGATTGATAAGTGTATATTACATAAATTGTGAACTGATAGAATTCCTACTGATCTCCACTTCTCAAGGCTATTGTCAAATATTTGGCAGTCTTATGAAACGTCATGAGAAGTGAACAGATTGCTCTGTTCGAAGAGTGCACTGGAAACAATTGAGCAGCCTAGCAGTGTTTGCGGACTTAATCAAATAGTTTCCTTGCTGTTGTCCAAACGACATAAATATGCTTAGACCTGTTCATTATTTTGAATAATTATGCCAGACCCAGGGAGCCACACAGAGCTCAGAGGGAGTAATGTTTGGCACTGAATTGGTAGATAAGATGTAGTCAAAGCCCTGTTCACTTGGTGTGGCCTGGTATGAGAGCTATACACGGATGTTGAGATTGGTAACAGGAGCTTGGTGAGCTGCTGCCTGCCATCAGGGAACGCTAGGAGTTACTGTGTGTGTGCATATGTATTTCCTTCCAAGGCCTCGGTGGAAAGAAAGGTGCTGTGGAAAAGTGTCCTACATGCAAAGGAAGAGGAGTGCAGGTGCTTGTTCAGCAGATCGCGCCTGGAATGGTGCAGCAAATCCAGACTGTCTGTCCAGACTGTAAAGGCCAAGGGGAACGAATAAATCCCAAAGACAGATGCACCACCTGCAATGGCAACAAGGTGGTTAGAGAGAAAAAAATAATAGAAATACACATTGACAAAGGTAAGGATTTCATCACACCCAACCTTCCCAGGCAGCTAGCTACCCAAAATTGGCAGCCCATGAGGGAATATCTCTTTGCTCATCCCCAATGCCTGGCCCTCTTGCACATGACCATTGCTTCCTTTTTCAAGCATGACATTCATGGCAAGGCTTCACTGCCACAAGGCACAAAATTTTATATAATTTTTTATTCATTTTAAAGAAGAAAATACAAAACAAACAAAATCAGAGTATAAGAACAAAGAAAATACAAAAAAGGCAAAAATACAAAGCAAAACCAAAAATTCTTCTTACCATGATTTTCACTATACATTATAAGTGACTTCCCCCTGATCACTTCCTTCTGAATTTCAAATCGCAAATCAGTAACAGTTACTTTACTTTATTCCTTTATTCGACCGATAGTCAGAAAAACATTTCTCAATAAAAACATCGAAAAGATACACAAGTAAAAAAAACCACGGGCAGCACTATTAACATTATACAGGTAAACCCACATCAAGGCATTCGATTTTACGCTTCTGACACAAGCACCAGGAAGAGGAATTTAGCCACCGATAAGGCTATTTTCCCAGAGGGCTTGTTCAGCAGATATGCAACCTGCCTTTCTCTTGATCGAAAACTAAGATGGAATAAATATGGGGCTATGAGATATTGCCTTAGCTCAGCGTAAAAGGGGCAACTCAGTAGGATATGTTCTGTAGAACAGTTCCGTAGTAACAGTTTCTAAGAAAAAAATTAAACCAAAATTTCTTTCAAACCAATTTAGATTTTAACCTAATTCTAGGATAAATTCTGAAAAACCTATAGTTTCTTCCCTAAGCTTTAATGTTACATTATTTTTTTCCAAATATAATTTAAATTTTTTCCAATCTTCTTCCACTATCTCTTCTCCCTGATCGCGGAGTCTCCCTGTCAATTCGGCTAGTTCCATAAAGTCCATCATCTTCATTTGCCATTCGTCTATAGTTGGTAGATCTTGGGTCTTCCAATTCTTTGCTAGTAGTAGTCTCACAGCAGTTGTGGCATACAGAATAATAATAATAATAATAATAATAATAATAAATTTTATTTATACCCCGCCCTCCCCAGTCAGGACCGGGCTCAGGGCGGCTAACAACAACAAAAATCACAATAGAATACAAAAACCAATTAGTTAAAATAAGTTAAAACCAGTTTAAAATGCCGATTCATTTGGCGCCCAATTACCAAACCAAGGGGAGGAAACCATCAAACTTAAGTGTCCGACCCGAAGGCCAGGTGGAACAACTCTGTCTTGCAGGCCCTGCGGAAAGATGTCAAATCCCGCAGGGCCCTAGTCTCTTGTGCCAGAGTGTTCCACCAGGTTGGGGCCAGAACTGAAAAAGCCCTGGCCCTGGTTGACACCAGTCTGGCAGCCTTGTGGCTCGGGATCTCCAGCAGATTATTATTTGTAGACCTTAAGGTCCTTTGTGGGGCATAATGGGAGAGGCGGTCCTGTAGGTACAAGGGTCCTAGGCCGCATAAGGCTTTAAATGTCAAAACCAGCACCTTGAACCTGATCCTGTACTCCACCGGGAGCCAGTGAAGCTGGTAAAGCACTGGATGAATGTGGTCCCGCGGTGAGGACCCTGTAAGGAGCCTCGCCGCAGCATTCTGCACCCGCTGGAGTTTCTGGATCAACTTCAAGGGCAGCCCCGCGTAGAGCGAGTTACAATAATCAAGCCTGGAGGTGACCATCGCATGGATCACTGGCCAGATCCGGGTGAGAAAGGTAAGGGACCAACTGCTTGATACGTCGAAGATGGAAAAATGCCACCCTTGCTGTGGCTGCAACCTGCGCCTCCATGGAAAGGGAGGCGTCAAAGGTTATACCCAAACTCTTGACAGAAGGCACTGGCACTAATTGGGCCCCCGCAAGAGATGGGAGTTGGCCCCCCAACCCCATGTCGCCCCGACCCAGCCAGAGGACCTCTGTCTTCGAAGGATTTAGCTTCAACCGGCTCCCACGCATCCATCCAGCCACAGCTTCCAAACACCTGGTCAGTGTGTCTGGGACCGAGTCAGGGCGGCCGTCCATCAACAGATAAAGCTGGGTGTCATCAGCATATTGATGACAACCCAGCCCAAAACTCTGGACAATCTGGGCAAGAGGGCGCATAAAGATGTTAAAAAGCATCGGGGAAAGGATTGCGCCCTGCGGGACTCCACACACCAAGGAGTGCCGCGGCGACAACTCCCTCCCTCCCTAGTGCCACTCTCTGTCCCCGACCTGAGATAAAGGAGCTCAACCATTGTCGGACTGTGCCCTGAATCCCCACGTCGGCAAGGCGGTGATCCTTTTTGGGGATTTCCTTCCCCACTATTCCCAATTAAAAGGCTTCTGGTTGTTTTTTACAAAAGTGTCTTTCAACACTTTTTTTCATTTCATTATAAATCTTTTCCCAGAAGTCTTTTATCTTGGGGTACGTCCACCACATGTGGTAAAAGGTTCCTTCTTTTTCTTTACATTTCCAACATTTATTATCTGATGTGTGATACATTTTTGCAAGTTTTACAGGTGTTAAATACCATCTATACATCATTTTCATCATATTCTCTCTTAAAACAGTACATGCAGTAAACTTAATTCCTTTTTTCCACAACCTTTCCCAATCCTCTAACATAATAGGCCCAATGGCCTTCTCATTCCGGCCCACGGACAGTCCAGGAATCAGCGTGTTTTTACATGAGTAGAATATGGCCTTTTATTTAAAATGCATCTCTGGGTTATTTGTGGGGCATAGGAATTCGTTCATTCCCCCCCCCCATATAGTCTGGCCCCCCACATGGTCTGAGGGACAGTGGACTGGTCCACAGCTGAAAAAGGTTGCTGACCCCTGCACTAAGGTACCCTAGTGATCCTCGAGGACTGGAATTTCATTGCTCAAGGAAGACAGACACATAGGCATGCAATAATTTTTATCTTGCTGTTTGCCCCGTAGGGAACCCACAGCAGATTAAAATAAGTCATAAACAGTATCTCACATATTAGAGATGCTTTCAAAATAGTCAATTTTGGAATTTTGATCCCATACAGTATGTTTCAGTTGTTTCAGAAGGCAGCAGTAGTAGAGTAGCATGGCACTAAGAGATGGGTGGATTTCCCCTGTTCCTCCATTTTGAAGCTTTGCTGTGCTTTGTTGCTTAAGTTGCATCTTAACTAGGATAACTTATCCCAGTGTATAGTTGGCTGCATTTTAGAGTTAATTTGCAGCACACCCTCTTCCTCACATTTCTAAAGACACCAGAATAAGCAGTCTTCATGCAATCATACTTAACATTGCATTGTGATTGCTAGGATTGTAGTGGTTTTTATCAATACGTATGATTTGTTATAAGGGAAAAGAACAAGGCTGTTGAAACCCTTGGTCAGAAATTTAAAAAGCATTCCTAATGCATCAGTTTTACTTTGGAAATAAGGCCACATAATTTGGAACTTTTGGAAGTATTCCTAACTTGCCATAGGCTAGAAGTTACAGGGTGTCCATTAATCAGGTTGCTGGCACTGTTTTGACAAATCTTCTGAATGTGATTTCTTTGTGTTGTTTCATAGGTATGAAAGATGGTCAGAAAATAGTATTTCACGGAGAAGGTGACCAGGAACCTGATTTGGAGCCTGGAGATGTCATCATTGTGCTAGATCAGAAAGACCACCCAGTGTTTCAGAGAAGAGGCAACGACTTAATTATGAAAATGAAAATTCAGCTCACAGAAGCCTTGTGTGGCTTCAAAAAGACAATTGATACCTTGGATGACAGAGTCCTTGTAATAACTTCCAAAGCAGGTAGATGTTTCATCTACCTTGTTAAAGGAAAAAATGCTTAGCAAATGGCATTTAATTAGCAGCTTGCATGTTTCCATTAAGGTACTGATTCTAATTAGTTTCTGCTCCAAACCAGTTAAGATCATCCACTGGAGCTGATGACTGGAGACAGAGGATGAACAAAAAGACGAGCTGGTTTCCATGAGATTTGATGCCCACAAACTTAAGATGGCTTTAAAAGGGATTGTCTCTCAGAACCCATTGCAGGGAACAACAGTGGGAAAGGGCTATAGCTCCTCATGTTCTGCTTTTGAGCTTTCCAAATATCCGATTGGCTATGTGGAAGTGGAATGCTAAACTATGCTAACCTTTTTAGCCCAAAGGGCCAAATTGTCTCCCCCCACCCCCACCCATCTTGAGCAAAGTTGGGACAGGAGAGCAGAGTCACTCACCTGTCAGTTACCTGATGTCACGACGTCATTGTGCCCCCCTTTTTTGTCCAGATTGTCAGCAGCTCGTTTCAAAATGTTATTCTCTGCAGAGCTTTGAAAGGCTTTGCAGGCTGCCAGCACCCTTTGAGCTGAGCCAGAACCTACCTAATTAGGCCAGTGGGCCTCCGGTTCCTCACCACCGAGATAGACCCTTGGTCTGATCCAGTAGGGTTTCATGTATCATTTTGCTGTCGGGAACCTCTGCAAGGAAAAAGGGGTTTTGGAAAGCTAACAAACTGCCCTCATACTTAAGTGTGTGTAATCACTATTCAAACAGGTGAAGTGATAAAGCATGGAGATGTCAAATGCATCATAAATGAGGGAATGCCAATTTACAAGTCACCATTGGAAAAAGGTTCCCTAATAATTCAGTTCTTGGTAAGTAAGCTAGTTGCTTTTAAACAGTTGTTTGAATCTATCTGCGTACAAGCTGGATGAACTGCATTTCCAACTGAACAGGCAGTTGTAAAGTCAGCAACATACGCTGTGCCTGTAGGTGCCACACAAGCAGCAAAGCGTTCTTGAAACACACACTGAACTGCAAGCTCATGAGGCACCTCAACTGTCCCTTATTGCTTCCTGCTTCAGGGTTTGTGCATATGAAGCAGTAGCAGAGATTTGTAAAAATGGGAGGGGTGTGCCAAAATGTGTTCTTCAGAGGTGGGGTAGGGAGGTGCACAAAGGAATTCCCTCCCCAGCCATGTCATCTAAAAGCAGTGTCTAAAAGTTCAGTGTCAGATGAGCATCGCCCTGTTTTCTTGTTTTAATGGCATCTGGGATCCTTTGAATAGCTTTTTAGCAAAGTTTTCACCTACTAGCTCTGCCATTTAATCTGCTCTTATTTTGGGATTGCAGGCTTGTTTTATATTGTAAGCTATCTTGAGAAAGCCAAGCTGTGTGTCAGCTTGGTAGAAAGCAGCTGAGGGGCAAAACGAGGGAGAGGGTTGCTGGATTTTTTCTGACCCCTCCACATACCAGATTGCCTACCCTGCTATCTATGCAAGACAGTGGCAATAATTCCTGGTGGTAGTTAACAAAATCAGCCTTAAGGTCTTTGCTTGTGTTCAAGGAGCTGCTGTTCCAAATGCAGGATGTGAGCATAGCTCCACACTAGTTACATTAATGCTGCCTTTTTATTACAGGTTGCATTCCCAGAGCATCAGTGGCTTTCCAAGGAACAGCTACCCTTGTTAGAAGCACTGCTTCCTCCACGAGAAGAAGTAATGATTTCAGAAGACATGGATCAAGTTGATCTTGTTGAATTTGATCCAAGAGAGCGAGCTTTCCGTAATCATGGGGAAGCCTATGAGGAGGACGATGAAGGTCCTAGAACTGGTGTGCAGTGTCAGACATCTTGAACAGGAGGTGTGACTGGACTGCTAGTGTGACAGATTCAAAAATTGGCTTTTGAAGCCACTTGTCATTTTCAGCACAGAGATGCTGAGTATCATTTTTGTAACTATATATATATATTTAAGCGTTCATGGAAAAAAAAACCTCTGTAACAAGACTTGAGTATACTGCAACTTGGTTGAATAAGCACTTCCAGTTTCTCTAAAAATCCCTAATGTAGAAATAACTTTCAGAGCACTATTTACATAAAACAGCTATACAGTTTCAGCTTAATGGGCTGTTCTCTAAACCTATTGTACTGTAAAAATTGAAGCATTGCTTCAAATAAAACAGGACCATTCAGTGTGGTGTGTGAGGACTCTTAAGGGCAACTCTCACCCTATCCCTCTGGAATGGGAACTCAATGCTTTCTTGGCTTAGGGAGCTAGGACACACAATAGAAATTCAGCTGCTAAAAGCTTCATGTTCTGATTTTTATGCTTGGGTGCCCCCTGCTGGAAAGAAACTTTGTATATTGCATATATTTGCAAATTGCAGGGCTCCCCTGAGCACATGCACAGCCTTTATTCTTGTTTGTAGTCACACCTGTGCCATCCATGACAAGCACAGCCACCCCAAATAGGGGAAAATGTCTAACTGGAAATGATACTCCAGTAGCCCAGTTGGCAAATTAAGTAATTTAAAGTAACAAATACATTTATAAACATAAATAGCAAAATTCATACAAACTTAGATATATATTGATTATTTGCTTTTCTCAAAATCTAAAGGTTTTCTTGACGCACACAATATAAGACAGAATTATCAAAACAGACACCTTTTGAAAGCTCCACAGCTTTCAAAAGGAACCCAAGTTGATTTAGGTACATTTAAATTGGACAGTCATAAATATGGATTTCTTGATCATCGCCAACTGATACAATTTTAGAACCATTTCCGTTGTATTGCACTCCCCAGACCTGTGAACAAAACCAAAAGATTGATTGCATAGAGTTAGGCAATAGCGTATAACAGACATTTTAAAAATTACAATGATCACGTCCTTTTCTTTAAAGGTAATTTATATATATCTATATATGCTGTGTACCGCCCACTGCACAAGAGAAAACCAACCCAATGGGCTACAACTCCACTGGGCCTGACCATGGCTGATGGGAGTCTAGCAGTGACCATCGTAAAACTGAAACACAAGAAGCTGCCTCGTATTGAGTAGCAGCAACTCGTAGTCTGAGGCAGAGCTTACCCATCACTTGCTCCCTGATGTGGAGATGCCAAGCGTTGGACCTGCATTCTCTACATGCCAGGCATATACTTCCACCAAGCTATGGCCTCTGCCAGCAAAAGCACACTCATTCTGCTAAAAAGGCAGGCCAATGGGATTGCACTTTCCGTCTCACACCCTTGTTACCAGCACTTTGCACAGAGGCAAGCTGAGTGGTTCAATCATCTTGAACTAAAATGCCCAGTTTTATTTGGGGGTGGGTGGGTGGAAATCTTCTGTTTCAGGTGTTAAGAGAACTGCTCAGTAGGCAGCACAGGGATAGACAATTAATTGGACATACTTCACATTTATTTTATGGAACAAAGTTTATATACTACTGTAAGAAAACTCCGCAAATATAGCAGGAAGTAACCCTTCAAATTTTTGAACTAAAGGTTTTAATGTAAGGAAAGTTCCCTAGGCTGCCACAACTGACAGCCACAAAGTTCTATATACCTGATCTTGATGATCAAAGAAGGTATGAGCACAGGTCTTAGAAGGTACATCCCACACTTTCACAGTTTTGTCTGATGAACTGGAAAAGAACAAGGATCAACCATTTTGTTCCGTTAATACCAACCCACCAGGAATAGGAAATGGCCTCTGCTTCATGAAATCACCATTTGTGCAGTCTACTGGTGTGAGTCTCCAACCCTGAGCTCGCCCTTCCCTCTTTGGGGAATTAAAAAATTGCAAGTCACATCTCTCACTTCATCTATCCTGAAGCCACGGTACTCACTATTTTGTCACGTTTATTTAGGATATTTCATTGAAAGGTTCCAGGCTAGTGTACAAAAGTGTGGATAACCCCCAACCCCAAATAAAAGCAGAATAGAGCAAGCAAAAAAAACAAACTGCCATCTGAATTGTCTGGGCCAAAAGGACAGTCTTCCCCTGGTATTGAAAAAGGTGCCAGTGTTGGCACCAGACGTATCCCTGGAGCGGACGCAGAAAAGGTCCTCTTTTAAGAGTGTAGCATACTAAAGAAGACACTTGGAGCAGGGCCTCTGCAGAAAATCTGAAGACTGGCATGATAATTGTTTTAGTTTCCCTAAGTGTGTATTTGCCATGCATAAGGTTCGGTCCATGTGTTGTGCAAGACATAGCACAAAGCAGAAGCTGCCAGGTAAAGGATCCCTGACAGTTAAGTCCAGTCACGAACGACTCTGGAGTTGTGGCACTCATCTCGCTTTACTGGCCGAGGGAGCCAATGTTTGTCCACAAACAGTTTTTCCAGGTCATGTGGCCAGCATGACTAAGCCACTTCTGGCAAAACTAGGGTAGCATGGAAATGCCATTTACCTTCCCACCGGAGCGGTACCTATTTATCTACTTTGACATGCTTTCGAACTGCTAGGTTGGCAGGAACTGGGACCGAGCAACGGGAGCTCACCCCGTAGTCGGGATTCGAACCGCCGACCTTCCGATCGGCAAGCCCAAGGCTGTGGTTTACACCACAGCACTACAAAACTAAGCAGACAAGTAAAGAGTAACTAACTACCCTTAGCAACACAAGATTAAAGACTGCAGTCCATTTAGTTTCCAACCGAGACCAGACTTGCAGAACTCACTGGCCTGACCCAACAAGGCACCTGAAAGTTCAAGCATCCATGTTCCTTCACCGCAGCAAAATGGAGTTCACACATTCCACACGCTATACACTTGATGACTGGCAGCTATCCAGTTACCAAACAGCATACGAGAAAGTGAGCCCACAGCATGCAACTGTGTCTAATGCAGAACCTTGCTCAGTGGTGCGGCATCTGACTTGTGTGCAGAAGCTTCAGTCCCCAGCATCTGCAGAAAGGGCCACTGCCAGTCAGTGTAGGGAACACTAAGCTAAGATAGACCAATGGTGTGAGTCAGCGTAAGGCAATTCCTTTGTCCTATACAAACCCCCAAGTCAAGTGTGGCTCAATGCAGCTCCCAGAAAAATTCAGCACGGCTCATACCCCTACAATAGATGCCCCACATTTTCCCATGCTTGAAGATGACACCAACAGTTATCTTCCGCTCACACGTTTTGCAAATAAACCCAGGAGAACAAGGGCAAGAGCTTGGGGATGCTGTTAACGCCTTGCTGTTTATGGGGAAAACCACACACTGAAATGAGCAGGAAAGTAGACTAGAAAGTAGAGCAAGATCAGCAAGGTAAAGAAACAATGCCTCATACACGTTTCTCTGGGCAGCAGACCCCATTTGAGAATTTTTCCTTAGGAATTCTTCATCATTTATCCCATTACACACTTAGACTTCTTTTAACATCAACACACCGTATTTTTCCATGTCTAAGACGATGTTTTTTTCGTGGGTCTTATACAAGGATAGGGCAGAGGGGGGATGGGCGATTGGTTGCAGGTGCGAGCAGGAGACTGTCAGTGGCGATTGGGTGGGTGATTGGTGACTGCTGGTGATTGGGAGTGTTGGTCCGGCAGGTGAGCGATTGTTGGCAACCCCCATCCCAAAAAAGCTGAACAACTCTGGGCAACCCCCCACCCCACCCCACCCCAAAATACGGTATATTCATTTGTGGAAAACCCATCTTAAAAATAGGGGGAGAAGTTGCATAGGTTGTATTCAACTAACCTTTACTCATAGTAGACCTATGATTGTAATTAACTGGCCATGACTTAGGTCCATAAATTTTAAGGAGTCTGAGTATGTTAGTTGAATACAATCCTACAGTTACTTGGCATCTTTTGAAAATAAGGCTGCTAATTCCTAGTTCTTGGGAATTCTAGCTTCTTGGGAGAAAAGCAATGACAAGCCTAGACAGCATCTTAAAAAGCAGAGACATCACCTTGCCGACAAAGGTCCGTATAGTTAAAGCTATGGTTTTCCCAGTAGTGATGTATGGAAGTGAGAGCTGGACCATAAAGAAGGCTGATCGCCGAAGAATTGATGCTTTTGAATTATGGTGCTGGAGGAGACTCTTGAGAGTCCCATGGACTGCAAGAAGATCAAACCTATCCATTCTTAAGGAAATCAGCCCTGAATGCTCACTGGAAGGACAGATCCTGAAGCTGAGGCTCCAATACTTTGGCCACCTCATGAGAAGAGAAGACTCCCTGGAAAAGACCCTGATGTTGGGAAAGATTGAGGGCACAAGGAGAAGGACGAGATGGTTGGACAGTGTTCTGGAAGCCACCAACATGAGTGACCAAACTGCGGGAGGAGTGGAAGACAGGAGTGCCTGGCGTGCTCTAGTCCATTGGGTCACGAAGAGTCAGACAATTCCTAGTTCTACCGAATTAAGAAAATCAATTCACCAGTCATGCATCCAGTTTTCACAACTATGTGAATTTTACTCTATGAAGCTTCATTTATAAACAGGCCTTCCTCTCCACATCCCACCCGCATAAATGAATGGTGATGCTGTAATGTCATAGGATCAGGGGGCAAGTTCAAATCCACACTGAGCCATGAAGTTCACCAGATGACGATTAACCAGAGTCTATCTCAACCTAGCCTGCTTTACAAGCATGCTCTACTTACCTCTGTTGTAATTCTGGGGATTCCTCTCGTGTTAATGTGTTTGTAGTCTTGCCCCTTATAAAATTAGTGATTTAAAAAGAATGGCTTGGGGGAAGGCAGAAGAGAGTAACCCCAGCATAGACATGCAGCAGGCAACCATTCCCTCTGCTGGGGGCCACATACTAGCAACAGGCGTGGAAAGGTCAAAGCCCAATGTGGGTCACCACTTCTCTCTCTTTGCACCACCTCCTTTCCCATCCATTTCCCCCTCCTTGCTACCCACATGAAATTAGGTGAAGTGCTGCTCAACAATGCACCCACTAGTGACATACTCCTTTCTAGAGTTCCATCTAGAGGCAAGATGAAAATGTAACGCATAACCCAACCAAATCAGGTCATGTCAACATTCTACATACCTAGAAACGAAATGGGTGTCGTCAGGACAAAACGCTACATTTAGCACCCAAGATGCGTGGCCACTCAGGGTGCCTGCCAGGTTCGCATGCTGCCTGCAGAATTCAAAAACAGGCTGCAGTTTAGAAATACACCTTAATAACAGGCTGTTCAAAATAATATTCCAGGGAACCTCTGAGTTTCTTTGGATGTTTATCAGTGGATTCTCAATGAAAAGTTGGAGCAATTGTGGACAAACCTCTGTGAAAAAATGGTTACTTCTCATTATGAATCTTCCTTGCAATTCTTGGCTACCTGGGAGTGCTGGGTCCATTTTACCACATTCTTCATTCAAGGTCCAGGAGAATAAAACGTATTTGCTAGACCGCACCCCATACTTTCCTGCCATGTGAAAGGGTTCGCACTTAATGAAAACGCAACCAACATCATCACTTAGCAGGATATGACTTCTCCCTTAATTCAACCTTCCCCAACCTGGTGCCCTCCAACCCCCATCATCTCTAACTAGTTGCTATGCAGCCTGGGGCTTATGGAAGATGGGGTTCAACAGCTGCTGGAGGGCATGAGGCTGGGGGAGGCTGCCTTTCTCAGTCACATTAATTACAACCTTCGTTTTCCAATGGAAAAGGGCAAACAACGCCAAAAGATGCTTCTTTGCCAAATGGATGAAGGTAAATATTTTTATGGTGGTGCAGGGGGGAAATGAGCTAGATGAACCAATAGCATATACCACCTGGTATAAAGGGGCTGATGGCCGGATGGGAACAAATCCAAGGAAAAAGAGGTTTTTTGTAGCTATTAGACATGTCAACCAAATATAACTTCCACATTCAGACATAGAAGGCTGCTCTTGCAGGATGCTAATGCCACCCTACATTAGAAAGGCACTAGAAAGTGGCTGCCTGCTGCTGGTGTGTCTCTGCTGCTCAGCTGCATTTAAGTGTTTTTCTCTACCAGACACAGGAGGCTGAGAAAGAACAAGCAAGGGTGGGAGGGTGCCATGGGGGGGGGAGCTTTTACTCAGGAGTAAATCTGCACTTCAGAGAACCTGTCTGAGTGCTGGGAGGAGGGACGGAGGTTGAGATCTCCAACGACGGAGGGAGAAGAGGTATCCATGTGTGTGCCATTTGGAGAAAAGGGTTGTTTCCATCCCTGATCTGGTGTTTGTCTTCTACTTGCAACAGAATTCCATGGGGCTTCCTCCAAAGTAAAACGTGCATGGATTGGATGTGCTTGAATGGCTAAAGCCGTGTGTGACTGTTAAGGCTAGAGTGAGCATATGCAGATAACATCTCCTCCAGGGTCAGTGCTGCCTGACCGGCTAGGGGTTGTGTGTGTGTTTTAAAGTATACCATGTTCACTCTACTGCCTCCTGCAGTAGACGCCACCGTTTCTGTCTCTGGGCAGGAATCCCAGCTTTCTCATGACCTCTTCCTCCCCCCACCCCACCGGATCATTCTCCTTTTCATTGTCTGGATATTTCCCCCATTTCTTCCCCATTTAGAAGGGGTCACCCAGACCCCTTCTAAAGGGGCAGTGTTCTGTGTTTGGATCCTGTCTCTCTTCAGGCTCCATTCTGCTCTCCTCCTTCCTCCTTTATCTTAAAATGCAATGGCCCCTTTTTTTCCTCGTCTCCCCAACTGTTGTAGGATACTTCCCATTTTCTTTCAAATCTAGGCCACTAAACCTACTCTACCCTTTTATGGTGATGGCCTATTTCCTTTTTCTTTCTTTCTTTTGGACTTTTCTGCACCCTAAATCTGGCCTGGCCAGCTTTGTAGGTGAAAACTTAACACAGCCTTTCTTTAGTGGAGGAAGCCATGGGAAGCATGCAGATTTCCTTGCCATTTCCATCTAACAATCTGAAGAATGGCCTGTTTCCATATTGATTCTATTGATACTTGTTTTATTTGGTAGTTTTTCTGATGATGTTCTGGTTCACTTATAATTGTTTGTCTCAATTGTAAACTAACTTGTGAATCCATTGGATTAAAAAGCTAAATATAAATACAAGCAAGCAATAAATGCGCATGCACATGCATGCATTGGGCATCTCTGCCATCTCTGCGTAGGCCTGTAATATGCGTTGTTGTTTAGTACAGAATCAGGAAATGGTTGTTACTCTGGATTTATTTGCCCAAAACACAAAGGTATGGTCTGGGGTGCTCATTTTATTTTTGATGCTTTCTTTTTAGAATGGTTAATTGCTTCCATCGTTCAAAAGGCCACAAAAGACACCTGGAATAACCCAAAGGAATCAAAACAGCAACAAAAAGGTGGGGAACCACCGCTGTTAAATTTTATTCTGCTGATGATATACACAATTCATTTTCAGCTTTGTAATTGGGGGGGGGGGGAGGAATGTGGCTAGACTTTCCATTGTTGTGATCGTAACCTAGGCTTAAGGTGCCATGTGATGCCTAGTTTGTATATCTGAGTTTCTAACTCTGTTGACCACTGTAAGAAACTGGTAACACTAGATTAGGGTTGGCAGTATCTTCTGGGGCTGTTTGCTCTTTTCTATGAAAGCCAAAGGTTGTCACTGATGTAACTGATTCAGGCAGCCTTCCTCATCTTGGTGCCTTCTGGATGCTGTTGGATTACAACTCCCACCGGTCCTGACCATCGGTCCTGACACAGGAATTGGAGTCCAACAACCTCTGAAGGACATGCTCTCAACATCCATCCTGGCAAGGAAGGAAGCCAAGTCCCTCTTTCCTGTTGGTTTGGAAAACTGAGGAGCAGTTAAGAGCAGATACAAGGAGGTAGAAAGGTGTACAAGAGTCAAGGGGAAATTGATTTTTTTATCTCCAAAAAGACAAATTTTATCATTACATTACCACAAATCAGTTTTCAGAGACATTGCCTTGCTCTGGACAGAGAAAGGATTAGCACTTACACATCATAAATCTTGATGTAGCCATCATCTGAAGCTGTGACAAGTAACTGGGAGTCTGGGGAGAATGTCAAGGAACGGATTGGCATAGCATGCCCTGAAATATAAAAGAATCCCACTTTCATCCATGAAGGCCTGAATATATCACATCTTGTACTGCCCCCACCCCTGCAACCTTGTTTGACTAGCTCCTTTCCTGTACTGTTTCTGGAAGCATGGGCAGGAGAAGCTCTGCTGGGAACCTGAAAACAAAGGAGGAAAGCAAAGCACAGCCTCTGTATTTGGAGGCTTCAGACCACTTTCCAGAGATGGAGAGCAATCTGCTGCAAACATTCCAACCTTACCTTCCAACGTGTGAAGAAGTTTTCCAGTCGCAATATCAAAGATATTGATAATTCCATCTATAGCTCCACTGGCAAGATATTTTCCATCTGGGCTCTGCAAATAACAGAGAATTGTGCTATTTTTAAAAAAATGCTATCTTCCTCCATCCCCAAGTGCAAGCAGGAATAAAGGGAAAACATATTCTATTTAGAGAAATTTATAGACCACCTAATCAAAACAACCACCACTAAGCTGAAATAAAGTTTTTTGAAAGCATCTAGAACAGCATAGAAAAGATGCCTGCCTGTGTTAATGTTAGGAAGGTTGCTCCAAAGCATAGATTGGATTGAATCCAAACAGATGAGGAATGAACATTATCCGACATTTTGTAAAAGTGCAAGTTCCACAGATCAAAGTGGTCAAGTACGCATGTATGGGGTAAGGTGATCTTTCATGTAAACTGGTCTGAAGTTCTCAACAGCTTTATGTAGTAAGAGTAAACCTTGAACTTGTCCGAGTAACAAACTGGCACCCAGTGCAAATCTTGAGCCATAATATGCTGCTCTCAACAACTGCAGTATTCAAACCAATGGCAAGGACCCCGCCCTGAGTTCTTTGCAGTAATCCAACCTTGAAGTCACCAATGCCTTGAATACTGTGGTCAAGTTATAAGAACATTACGTCAAAAGAGCACAGTTGCATCAGGCCACAGTCTAATCTAGTCCAGCATCTTGTTCTGACAATGGCCCATCAGGTGCCTATGGGAAGCCCGGGAGCAGAACCCAGAAAAAGTCAACTATACCTAAGCCTCGCCAACATCAGCCAATTTCTTTCTGGAGCAAAGATGAGAAAGGCAGCCCTCTCTGCTCGAGTGCACTACTATGCTGTGAAGATTAAATATACCTGTGGATCAAGCAGATCCAATAATGGGAAAGGCTTCAAGCTGCAGCTTGACATTGCAGGTCTCTTACAAATCATCCTGCTTGGGGCTATCTTGGCAGCATTAGGGTCTGCAGAGCACTAGATGCTTTGCAGTACCGGTCTACACTCCACCAGGGGATATCAGTCTCACTTCAACAAGGCTCTGATTTTCCTGCAAGAAAACCCAGAGGTGGATCCCTAATCAAGGGCACCAATTGGTCTGGGGCATAAAATGTTCCAGCTGCTGATTTCAGGCTATATCATAAGGGTGGTGAACCTTTTGGTGGTATGGGCCAGATCCTTATCAAGATCAGCCTCACTGGGCTGCTCATACGCCAAGCACATGACATCAAAATGACATAATGTGCAAGGTGCTGTTAAAAGGAAGGTCCCCCCCTTCTGTTTCAGTTGGGGTTCCATGCAAAGCCCTTGAATCAGGAATTGGGGGAAACGGCCTCGACCAGCTTAGAGCCTTTGGTGGGCAACGTCTGGCCGGCAAGACAGAGGCTCCCCACCACAACATATTCTAGGATCATCAGCTAGTGGGGACACACCTATAAATCCCATGAAAAAACAAGCATTGATCATTGACAAGTTATATTCTTGCCACATTCAATTTATCTGGGCTTGTGTTTTAATGTCTCTGGGCACCCATACAATTTCTTTCCTACTGCGGGCCCCATATAGTGTGAAAGCATAGCATTTTATCTGGTTTAGATTTGCACACACAGCCTTGTGAAGAAGAAAAACAGAGTAAGAGGTGCTGGATTTGAAAATCTTCTGAAGCAGCACTTGTTGATCAGCATTTTGAAACCATTAATGACCTAGCACAGTGGAGGTCTGAGGCCTGGTCATCTCTCCCTTGGCACCGCTTTTTAAATGCTAGCAAAACAAAGGGCATTCAGGACGAATTAGTAAGTGGTGCAGATAGTAAAAGAGATTGCACCAAACACCAATTAACAGCTAGGATTCTTACATATGCAATACTCAGGATGAATTTGCCTCTTGTATCCAAGGAATATTCTTTTTTCCCAGTCTCGATACCAAAAATGTTCACTTTCCCTATGTGGCTTCCTGTTGCAACATATTGGGAGTCAGGCGAAAAAGCGAGTGACCAGGCATCCACTGTGAGAGGAGGAGGAGGGAAAAGTTAGTGCTATAAACTCCAGATTAAATATCCAAAACTGATTGAACAGTTTTTATATTATAAGTGCATGGCAATGTTGATGTATTGAACTGTGCATGAAAGCAGATATTAGAAGGTGCATCCCACTGCGAGCCATTATCATTGTTCACATGCTATTGTGCTTAATATCCTGGTGATGATGTTGAGGGTCGTGATATTTGTGTAATGGTTTGAATCATTCAAAATGATTTATATTAATTATTTAACAACAACAACAACAACAACAACAACAACAATTTATTATTTATACCCCGACCATCTGGCTGGGTTTCCCCAGCCACTCTGGGCGGCTCCTAACCATATATTAAAAACACAATACAGCATTAAACATTAAAAACATCCCTAAACAGGGCTGCCTTCAGATGCCTTTTAAAAGTAAGATACAATGGTATCTCCAGTTGCAGACAGGATTTGTTCCGGAGCTCCGGTCGGATCGCAAGGTTTTCACAACCAGAGGTGCCTGTTCTGCGCATGATTGCAGCACAGTAGAGTGCTTCTGTGCATGTGCGCATGGTGAAACCTGGGAAAATACTTCCGGGTTTGCCACATGAGTAACTCTAGGATACGTATCCAGAGGTGCACACGAGAGGTACCACTGTAGTTGCTTATTTTCTTGACATCTGACGGGAGGGAGTTCCACAGGGCGGGCGCCACTACCAAGAAGACCCTCTGCCTGGTTCCCTATAACCTCACTTCTCGCAGGGAGGGAACTGCCAGAAGGCCCTCAGAGCTGGAACTCAGTGTCCGGGCAGAAGGAGACAGGGATACAGGACCGAGGCCGTTTAGGGCTTTCAAGGTCAGCACCAACACTTTGAATTGTGCACGGAAACATACTGGGAGTCCCCCCCCCAATGTAGGTCTTCAAGGACCAGTGTTATGTGGTCTTGTTGGCCACTCCCAGTCACCAGTCTAGCTGCCGCATTCTGGATTAATTGCAGTTTCCAAGTCACCTTCAAAGGTAGCCCCATGTAGAGCGCATTGCAGTAGTCCAAGTGGGAGATAACCAGAGCATGCACCACTCTGGCTAGACAGTCCACAGGCAGGGAGGGTCTCTTGTTGGAAGCCGCCCAGAGTGGTTGGGGAGACCCGGCCAGATGGGCGGGGTACAAATAATAAATTATTAAATTATTATTATTATTATTATTATTATTATTATTATAAAGCATTAAAGCTACTTTCTGCAAAAAAAATCACACTGTATGACCAAGGGTATAGAATTGCTAAGAATAAGGTCACACCAAAATACAAAAAAGGCTATTACATATAGTTGAAATACATACTAATTAAAATGCTCATCAAATTAAATGAATAGCATTTTTAAAACTTAAAAAAAAAAAGTTTTCTCTAGCTCACATTTCAGAACTGTCAGTGGTGAATGACACAATGCCCAGTAATGTAATTGGATCAAAAAACTCATTATTCATTACTTACACTGGCTTGACTTTAAACCAGATTTTTAAAATGTAGGTTGGAAAAATGGTTCTTACATTAAAATTTATAATTTGTGGAGAATATTCTCTGGAGAATTTTCTAGCAGAGAATATTCTCAAGAATATTCTTATTCTCGATAATATTCTCCGGAGAATATTCTCACCTCACATCACTAGTCAGGATTACTATCCTCCATTCAGAAGATGGAGAAAAAGATGCTGAGAAGGAGTGGCTTACCTGAAATTCAGCTAGTGAGCTTCATCACAGTGACAAGGTTAAAACTGGGGCCCCTTACTGATTCATCACCTTGGAACTGCCCAATGAACAAACCATCCGAGCAAACATGCAGAGCTTTAGCCTCTACTTCCTAATGGAACAAATTACTAACTCCCTATTGATTTCTATGGGATTCACAGCCTAATCAAGTTATTCAGAAGTCAGTCCTGCAGAGTTTAATGTGATGAACTACCGTTGGCATGCATATGATTGCAGTTAGTCATGATTAGCTTTTTATGGAACATATGGAACCTTGTAATCCACCACAAGGTCCTCTTTTATGAAAATAGCAAATACTCAAAAATTAGAATATCGTGGAAAAGTTCATTTATTTCAGGAATTCAACTTAAAAGGTGAAACTAACATATGAGATACACTCATGACATGCAAAGCGAGAGATGTCAAGCCTTTATTTGTCATAATTGTGATGACTGTGGCGTACAGCTGATGAAAACCCCAAATTCACAATCTCAGAAAATTAGAATATTGTGAAAAGGTGCAGTAGCTACTCAATCCATAACACCTGCAAAGGGTTCCTGAGCCTTTAAATGGTCTCCCAGTCTGGTTCAGTAGGAATCACAATCATGGGGAAGGCTGCTGACCTGACAACTGTGCAGATAACCATCATTGAGACCCTCCATAAGGAGGGAAAGCCTCAAAAGGTAATTGCGGAAGAAGTTGGATGTTCCCAAAGTGCTGTATCAAAGCACATTAATGGAACGTTATGCGGAAGGGGAAAATGTGGAAGAAAAAGGTGCACAAGCAGCAGGGATGACCGCAGCCTGGAGAGGATTGTCAGGAAAGAACCATTCAAACGTGTTGGGGACTTTCACAAGGAGTGGACTGAAACTGGAGTTAGTGCATCCAGAGCCACCACACACAGACGGATCCTGGAGATGGGCTTGAGATGTCGTATTCCTCTTGTCAAGCCGCTCCTGAACAAAAACAACGTCAGAAGCGTCTTATCTGGGCTACAGAAAAAAAGAACTGGTCTGTTGCTCAGTGGTCTCAAGTCCTCTTTTCTGATGAGAGCAACTTTTGCATCTCATTTGGAAACCAAGGACCCAGAGTCTGGAGGAAGAATGGGGAGGCACACAATGCCAGATGCTTGAAGTCCAGTGTGAAGTTTCCACAGTCTGTGTTGATTTGGGGAGCCATGTCATCTGCTGGTGTTGGTCCACTGTGCTTTATTAAGTCCAGGGTCAACGCAGCCGTCTACCAGGAGATTTTGGAGCATTTCATGCTTCCTTCCGCAGATGAGCTTTATGGGGATGCTGACTTCATTTTCCAGCAGGACTTGGCACCCGCCCACACTGCCAAAAGTACCAAAACCTGGTTCAATGCCCATGGGATTACTGTGCTTGATTGGCCAGCAAACTCGCCTGACCTGAACCCCATAGAGAATCTATGGGGCATTGTCAAGAGAAAGATGAGAGACATGAGACCGAGCAATGCTGAAGAGCTGAAGGTCACTATTGAAGCATCCTGGTCTTCCATAACACCTCAGCAGTGCCACAGCCTGATAGCATCCATTCCACGCCGCATTGAGGCAGTAATTGATGCAAAAGGGGCCCAAACAAAGTACTGAGTACATATGCATGCTTCTACTTTTCAGAGGTCCAATATTGTTCTATTTGTAATCCTTGTTTTGTTGATTTCATTTAATATTCTAATTTTCTGAGATTGTGAATTTGGGGTTTTCATCAGCTGTACGCCACAGTCATCACAATTATGACAAATAAAGGCTTGACATCTCTCGCTTTGCATGTCATGAGTCTATCTCATATGTTAGTTTCACCTTTTAAGTTGAATTCCTGAAATAAATGAACTTTTCCACGATATTCTAATTTTTTGAGTATCACCTGTACATAAAGCTTTAGTTAATGTTTTAAATTAAATAATCAATAAATCAATAACCTATTAATCACCCTTCCTCTCAAAGGGTTCAGAGCAATGTATAACATACATATAAATTTCATAACACAAACACTAGAAGCAGTATGCTAAAAATAAATATTAACTACTCATTAGAACACCTGCAGCCCTTGAACTGTATATTCTTAGTAGTCAGAGAACTTTTGAACTTTACCAGGTCCAGCATCTATTGACTTGATCTGTTTGCCAGTGTCTAAGTCCCAAATACGAATGTGAGCATCTAAAGAACTTGACGCAGCAATGGTACCCGAGCGACTAATATCCACCGAAACTACACCCAGCTGATGACCTTCTAATGTCCACTTGAGATCCAGCTTCTCTCCGTTCCTTTGCAAAATAAAAGGAAACTAAAATTTAAAAATAATACACGTTTCTTCATATGGCACACCTATCACCACATTCTGAAATTCTGTTCTGCATATTTTTCCATTTCCATGTTAATTTTGGTTTTCACAATCCATTGCCCTCCCTAAATTTCAGTCTTCCGCATGAAAAGGAGATGAAATAATTATGCACATAGAAGCAGGGTGGATAAAAATCAATGATTTTTTTAAAAAAATAAAAAAAAATCGGATTTTTTTTAATTTAAATCAGATTTTTTTTATTTAAATCGGATTTTTTTGATTTAAATTGGATTTTTAAAATAAAATGCTTTTGGAAGGAAAATCTTTCTAAATATAGTCTTCTATTTAAGTTACATTGTAGTCCAAAGGCTATTCATCAGGAAATAAGGATTTGTTTTAAGTTTATCAAGTGTGCTAAAACTCAGTCTAAGTTTTTTTTTAAAAAATGTTTAACCACATCAGTTAACAAACATGGATACATATGCTATCATGTTATTGTTTTAGTTAAATAAATTGTTTAAACGGTTATTAAGGAAATGATTATTTTTCTCCTTCCAATAAAGTACAGCAGAAAAGTTGTCCAAATACAAACAGTTAACTTATTAAACCTCACCATAATTTCATAATTATCTGTCTATGTATTTATAGTAGTATAACCAAATCAGTAATTTTTGATATAACTGTAAAAACCACTCTGAAAATTTATTATTCCAAAAATGAAACCTTCATATGGTTGTAAATATTAAGATTATACCAGCAAGAATGAGTCTTTCTGTAAAAAAACATATTTAAATCAAGTCTTACTGACTAGTGATTTAAATCACGCCTTACTGACTAGACACGATTTAAATCAAATCCACCCTGCATAGAAGTCCCAAGGAAGTCAATGGGAAAGGCATTAGCTCAGTGGCAAGGATCCCACATTCAATCCCTGGCATTTCCAGGAAGGATTTACCCTTGTCTGAAACCCACTGTCAACACTTTCGAAACCACAAGTTACTAACAGCACAGTGAAAACTAATTTTTGCAAGGCTTGCTTGGGTAAATCAAAGCACAGCTTAAAAATCAAATCTGAATTTGTGTTGAACTACAGCTTGGTCCCAGCTCCTGCCAACCTAGCAGTTCAAAAGCACGTCAAAGTGCAAGTAGATAAATAGGTACCGCTGCGGCGGGAAGGTAAACAGTGTTTCTGTGTGCTGCTCTGGTTCGCCAGAAGTGGCTTAGTCATGCTGGCCACATAACCCGGAAGCTGTACGCCGGCTCCCTCTAACTGTCAGGGGTCCCTTTACCTTTACAGTGTGTATACACAGGAAACCAAATTATATCAGAGCTAAAAGAAAAAGAATTAGACAAGTTCACAGAAGTTATATCAGCAGCAACTAGCTATGATGCCAAACAGACCAGCACATGTTTTACATCATGCTCCTGGCTTCTCTAGAATTCAGTTTAACCAATTCTTTTTCTTTCTTTCTTTTTTGGAACTCACCATTTCCAGACTTTCACCATGTCATCCAAAGAGCCTGAGATTACTGTTTCTGAGCCATCATTTCTATTCTTCCCCCAGGCCACTGACCAGATGGCGTCGTCATGTGCTGGGAAAGAAAATAACTGATTGAAAGATGAATGGAAGATTATTCCAAAAAGGAATGCAGTTTAACAGCTGGGGTTATCTTAAGTTTTACTGGATAACAGCAAGGTGTCACAGATAGTATCGATTCTGCCTTAATATCAATTAGCCCACTCTGGACTAAAAAACACAATTTTAGAAGAAGATATATTTCTCCTTTGTTTTACTCAGCCAGTCAGGTGGGGTAGGGGTGGGTGGAATAACAGACTATCTGGCTCCATATCCATTGCTCTAGGAAACTGATTCCATTGTCAAACTGCTCGTTCTCAAGATGCTTCTCCTATGGTACAACCAAAATCTACTCTCCTGCAATTTAAGCCCATTAGATCTAATCATGTCCTCTTGAACAGCAGAGTTTAAGTCATTGCCCTCTTTTATTTAGGAACCCATCTAGGTATCTGAAGAGTGTTAGGATGTCTCTCCCACCAACCTCAGTTTGTCTCTTCTCAATACTGTACATAACTTACTTCTCCAACCTAGAGACTACAAATCCCATCATCCTGACCAGCAACCATGCTGACTGGGACTGAAGGGAATTGGAGCCCAACAACATGTGGTGGGCCAAAGGTTCCCTATCCCTATGGTATCAGAAATGTCTTCATATTTCAAACATACCAGGAATCATGACAACTAGAACATTTCTTTCATAAATTCTTTCTTTCTTTCTTTCTTTGAACAAAGCAAAATAAAATAAAAAAATCCTTCCAGTAGCACCTTAGAGACCAACTAAGTTTGTTCTTGGTATGAGCTTTCGTGTGCATGCACACTTCTTCAGATACTTCTTCATTTTCTTCAGAAAATTTTTTTATTTTATTTTGCTTTGACTATGACAGACCAAAACGGCTATCTACCTTTTTCTTTGAACAGTTAAGATGTTAAAAGTCTATCCCTTTCTCATACATTCAAATTGCCAGTTTTTGTTAATCAGGCACAAAGTAGGATTATTTCCTCACCTTGTTCTTGCTTGAAGAGAATACTGTACTAGGGGAGAAAAAGGAATATCCCTGTTATAAAGTAATAAAATTTAAATCGTAAAATTCAAAGTTGTGGCTCTGATACACTTACTTGCGTAGTCATTTCTTCATACAAACTGAGGACACACAGAAATGGTCTGGGGAAGGAAAGAGGGGCGGTCAAACCAAGGTAGAAACATTCCCAGTGAAGAAATAAATATGCATAAGATCAAGTTACAAGGAAAGCAATAAAATAACAAACACTGTAGAGAGCAAGAAAACAAGCTACATGTTATAATTTCACCTCTGCCATAAATTCACAAGGTCATGATTTCCAAGTCCTAAAAGGTTGGTGCTGTGATGTTTTTACTGTAATGATCTGTATGTTTTCATATATTGTATCAGATAGATAGATAGATAGATTGATAGATAGCTTCAATTTTATTAATGTTTAATTGCTTTTTAATGGCTCTTCCCACCCACCCCACTTTATCTTCAGCTGTTTCTATTTTATCTATAAGCCGCCTGGAGTTCCTGTCATGGAAAAAAGGGGAGTCTAAAGAAATATAAAAATAACAGCACCAGCGCCAGGGCAGCCGACGGAGCCGCCACCGAGGTCCCGTCTCCCCGAGGCGGCGGAAGGGGAGGCCTTTCCCCTCGGCTTTGGATCCCAGCCAATGGCCAAAGCTTGCACCAAGGCGGACGAGGCAGCAGCCCAAGGGGCGCCAGCGCCTCCCCGGGCAAGAGACCCCCGAGAGAGGCGAAAGCGATGTTGCTATGGAAACGCGGCCTAGCAACCCCCCCCCACGGCCGCCCCCTCCCTCGCCTTCCCCGCGCGACCCCACGCAGTACCCGCGTCCAGTTTAAAGATATATTTGTCTCGACGGATATAGCGATAGTTCAATCCGTCTCCAAGGCTCCCCGCAGCACTTCCGGCGCCTCCTGGTGACGCAGACGATGACGCACCGCCTCGCCGCCAGGAGGCCGTGGAGGAGAGCGGGGAAGTCCTGGCAGGCCCCGAGAGGGGCTTCTCTGCCGCCCCCTGCTGGGCAGGAGGCCGTTTGCCGGGCGGCGCCCTTTGCGCGTGCGCTGTCGGCGCCGGGCCGCTTTCCCTCGCTGCTGCCCCTTGTGGCTGCGGAGATGCCGTCGGGCTGCTGGCGTCCCGGGGCGCGCGGAGGAGCCGGAAGTGCTGACAGACAAGTCACTGGAGCGCCGCCCGCTGGGGACCCAAAGAACCCCTCTTGGCCCGGGTGGGGCAGCGCGCTTCTCCTGATGGACAAATCAACAAAACAAAAAAAGGAATATGGGGGGGGGGGGGCTCACACTTTCCATATCCTTTTGCTAAGACCATCAAACGTGGTTTTCACCCTCCATCAAGGACAGACACTTTCCTTTCCTTTCATTGCCTTCCTGGGAACTTCCAAAACTACAACCATTAGCCACACTTTTCATTTCTTTTCTGCGCAACCGCTAAGCTTTGTGTTCCTTGTCTAAGTCTGTTCTGTGACTTGATATTCAAAATCATTTAAAAATAAATAAAAAAATACTGCTGGCTCCTGAAAAGGTTTGGGGGAAAGGCGTCCTGCTTTATTTCCAAACACTGCGTGTTCTGTAGCTTCACACACTTATAGTGCATGCGCCACCCGCTCCCAAAAATGAATCCTGGGAACTGTAGTTTGTCAATGGTGGTGTGTCTGCAGCCCTCGTGGTAAAAGTAAAGGTAAAGGGACCCCTGACCATTAGGTCTAGTCGTGACCGACTCTGGGGTTGCGGCGCTCATCTCACTTTATTGGCCGAGGGAGCTGGCGTACAACTTCCGGGTCAAGTGGCCAGCATGACTAAGCCGCTTCTGGCGAACCAGAGCAGCTCACGGAAACGCCGTTTACCTTCCCGCCAGAGCGGTTCCTATTTATCTACTTGCACTTTGATGTGCTTTCGAACTGCTAGGTTGGCAGGAGCTGGGACCGAGCAACGGGAGCTCACCCCATCGCGGGGATTCGAACCGCCAACCTTCTGATCGGCAAGCCCTAGGCTCTGTGGTTTAACCCACAGCGCCACCCACATCCCTTCGTGGTAAAAACACCTCGTGGTAAAAACCCCACAAAAAAGGAAATGTTGCCGAGGGAACCTATGGTTCCCAGGATTCTTTGGAGAAAGTCACATGTTTCCCTCTCAGACCTACAAATCCCAGCACAGTTCTCAAGATTATTGGGGGTGGGGATCATATGGTTTAACTTTTTGTTGGGTGTACATTAAATGTACAGTTGTGATCTGCCCTTAATGTCAGTTGCTGTGATTTCCTGAAGGCATAAGTATTGTCTTGTTAACAAATCAATTCATATGTTATTTTTCTTAGGAGAAAGAAGGAGGGCGATGTTCCTAATAAGGGACTGGCAATTCTCCCCACAAAATATATGAGTGCTAGCCAACTAAGTCGGGGAGGCGCAACCTGCTCCCCTCCCAATGCTGTCAGACCCTGACTCCTCTTGTCCCTAAGCAGTGGACATGCTGGCAGAGGCGGATGGACACTGGACTCCAATAATATCGAGAGGGCCAGAGTTTTCCTGCCCCTAAAGGAAGACATACTCCAAGTAAAACCATTTAAATCAAGGCACTGAAGAAGTGCATTTAATTTGGATATATGTTTCTGTGTGCACATTTGTGAACTTGCTAACCCTGGCACAGTTTAGCTCTTCCCTGGACCCTACAAGTGGGAAGCCCAACAGGGTGCAGACTGATACCCCAGCTCAGTCACTGAGGACATCTGCAGGAGCTTCTCTGGTCATTTCCCAAGTTGGTGAGGCTTCTTTGACAACATCAAGAAACTGAGCCTTTAGGGTCACTGGCCCAGTCCTGTGGAACTCTCTGCCACTAGAGATTCAGTAGGTGCTTTCTGTGCTAACTTTAAAATGCCTGCTGAAAACTTCTTTATTCTGCCATGCCCATGCAGAGAATTACAAATGCATCCTTCCACAATAGTTAATTGATGTCTGCTTTTAACTGTTTGTATGGTTGTATTGTATGCTTTTATGATTATACTAGATGGCCCGGCCACGCGTTACTGTGCCTGATTTTGTGATAGGGAAAAGGGAAGTGCATAGCCAAAGATGAAGTGTGTGCTTTCTGTTTCAGTGTATCTGAAGAAGTGTTCATGTACACGAAAGCTCATACCAAGAACAAACTTAGTTGTTATGTTAGTGGAGGCAGCGTTGTAAATCGGAAAAAAAAATTCCCCCACTTGTGGCCGTACTGGCTCTGTAAGCGGGCAAGGTATTAGCACAAATAGCGGATGCGACATTTTGGCTACATTTCACACCCCACCAGATGGTGCCTTGGCCGCTGACAGGAATAGCCGTTTTTGTGGTTGGCGATGGCAGCAGCGGCATTTGTGAGTGGCCTGCCTTTCTATTGGCTGGTTGTAGTGACATTCTAACAGGAGGAGGAGGGGTTTGAGTCGTTTTCAGTGTGTTATGCTGCGTTCCGTCCACTGGAGGGCGCTGTGTTGTTGTTGTTTTGCACAAAATCACATTTTTCTGTGGGTTAGGTGTGATCTTTTTGTTATCTAACTGCGTAAGATCCTTCCCATATGCCTGTGGAAGGCCATCCAAATTTGAACGGAATCGATCAAGGGGTTACGGAGAAAGGTGGTACAGCACAAACACCCACCTTTTACGATTTTATATATATAGATTACTGTAAACCGCTTTGATATCTTTTTTAATGATGTAGTGGTTTGACTTCACCCTATGTGCACCCACTCTCTCACACACAAACACACTTGCTGTCATCAGTCTTTGTTTGGTGTTTGGTTTCCCCTTTGGAAACTTTAGTCTTAAAAGAAGTTCCTCATTGTGTTTTGGGATGTGCTGAGTGAGAGCGGAGGCCAGTTCCTACATCTTTTATGACTCAGTTCATCTTTCAGAGTTCCTGAGAAGCCGGGCTTAATTTCATCCCACCCAGAGGGCAGCGAGGTGCCAGGCAGGGGAAGGCAGCTTCTCAGGGGCTAAACATCTGCTTTGCACACAGCGCAATTCCCCGCATCTCTCGGTAAGGCTGGGGATATCCTCTGTCTGAAACCTTCTGTGCTAAGAGCAATATGGGATCACTGGATTAAGGGCCTCACTCAGGATGGGTTGCTTCTTCCTTGTGCAGTGGATCAGACCTGGATGACATGAACCTTGCAGGGCCTTGGCTCCAAGCAAGCAGAGCTCAGCCCCTCGAGTCCAGCATCCGGCCGACCACATCCTCTCCAAAGAACCCGTGTGAGGCTCAATAGGCCAAGGATGAGCCTCTGAAGCGGGGGGGGGGGGGAGTCCTGCACTTGAGCAGGCTGTTGTACAAGCTGCTGTAGAAGGCAAAGCCGTCGGCCGTGTGGAAAAGCCCCAGAAGCATTTAGCTCCACTTTTCCAGATCATTTCAACACATCCACAGAAGGCCCAGCTAGGAATCGGGAGCCACTATGCTTGCGGTTCTGAAAGCACTGGCTGTATCCACACCAGGCACCAAAAGCACTATGATGCCACTGGCTGGATCCAGCAGGCTCTTTTTGTGCTGTTGTGTTTTTATGAGTTTGTGAGCATGACCCAGTTTCCCTCGGCTGCAGACTTTGCAGAGGCTGCATGAAGCCATGCAGAGCGACCTCACTGGGATGACACCTGGGGATTTTCAGAAGCCAAAGGATCCAAAATAAGCCATGCATCAAGCCTCCTTTGGCATGAAAGCAAAACAAAAATAGACAACCTCTAAGCAGAAAAATCAACAGTGAACTTTATGCAACCTCTCAGAAATGCACGCAATATTATCCTCAAGAGTAAGAGAACCATTTTTAGAAAACTTGCTCCTTCTCCCCACATCCCAAATGTCATTTATTACTTTTCTCCCATGCTTTCTCCAAGGACCTCCAGGCAGCAGACGTTCTTCTTCCCTGCCCTGCTAAAATACAACAACCCTGCAAGGTAGATTAGGCTGAGAAATGCTAGGCCATATCTGGAGTTCTTGGTCCATGACACAGGAATCCAATGCAACAGTTACTCCAGTGGAAGTCTGCTGCCCAACAGCTAACCCTTGGTGTGGTATCAGTTGCCCAGCCATCTTCTGAAATGTGCTTGTCTTTACTTTTGTACCACGATGTTCCACTAGTGCAACAACTATACTGCTAAATGACTTGAAAGTAGTGCTATACTGACTGCAATCCAGTGATCAATCCAGAGTCACCCGCCGAGCTTTATGACTGACTGGGGATTTGAACTCAGTCTTTCCCAACCTGGTGCCATTCAGAAGTTGCTGAATGCCAAGTTACATCAGCCTCAGCAGCCAGTGTGGCCAATGGTCAGAAATGAAGGGAGCTGTGATCTATGACATTTGGAGAGCGCCAGGATGGAGAAAGCTGCTCTAACCACTGGGCAGTCTCAGCTATGTTTTAACACAAAATTATGCTTTGGTGTTGTCTGAGTGACCATATCCTCCCAGGTTCACCTTCTCCTCCTCTTCTCTCCATTTCCTGTACAGCAAGGAGGAGGAGTTTGGAAGCTTAATTCACAATTTGTTGTTTCATCTAAACCACAGTTCCTTGAGTTTGGACATAACAAGGAACTGTGGTTAGTTCAAACCCAGGAGTGTGAGATGTTGATTCCCTCCTTGCACAAAGAAGAAGAAAGGAAGCTTGAAATCTAAGACTCAAGTTTGGAGGTAGAGCTCATGCTTTGCATGCAATAGGTTCCATAGTTTAGCAATAACTATAGTTATGCCTGATTTGATGCCTGATTTGAAACTGGCTTGTTCTGAAACTAGCCAAAGCTCCTGTTAAATGATGATCCCCAGTTTAGATGAAAATGACAAGATGCATTTAAGGGAAAGCAAACCCCAAACCTTCCAAACTCCCCTTCCAAGTCAGGTAGGAGAAAGAACGGAGAGGGGAGCCTAGCGAAAGGGTCATTCATTCACATACTACTAAACTCAGGTGAAGTTTCTTGTAAATAATTTGGGAGTTGGGAGGAAGCCCTTCAGATGTTAGTGGACCGTCACTTTCATCAGCCTCAGTCAGCCTGGGACCAGGGAGAATGGGAAGGCACCACACGGCCTGCCTCTGGCAAGAGGTGACTAAAATGGGATGTCACTGGAAGAACACTTGCTTTGCCTGCACAAGCTCCCATGTTCAATCTTTGGCATCTTCAAGTAGGTCTGGAACTGTCCCTTGCCTGAAACCCTGGAGAATTGCTGCCAGTCAGTGTAGACGATACAGAGCTGGGTGGGACAATGGTGTGGCTCAGTTTAAGCCAGCCCCCTTTGTTGCTACCTGAAAATAACCTGTCCATTCACTTCCCATGCCTCAGCAAGGTGGCAGCTTTGCACAGCAAACTTACATTTCTATTTCTGCTTAATGTGTTGGAGCAGACCTTGCTTTAGGAGGCAACAGGTGGCATTTTCCTTTCTGAGTCATGTCATATTATGACGTTGCCATCCAACCTGATGCGACAAGTCCCAGAGTTGCTGCATGCTCTGCCAGAGCCGTATCTTCCCTTGAAGGAATGAAATCATATGGAAAATTATTTCTTCCACCATTTGAGTATGCTTCAACGCCTGAATTTTCAACAGTGTCAGAAAGATAATCTGGATGCATTTGCTTTCATTTCATCCCATTCCCCAACCAATGGCCCAGTTTACACTGGTTTCCCATTCTAAAAACAAGCTACTGTGAACTTAGACACTTCCTCTTCCTACTCCTTCAAGTATGCAAGGAAAAGATTGTAACCTTCTGCTTTTGAACTAACCACCATACCCTGTTACATCACATTTCAAGGAACTGTGATTATTTAAAACAAGCTGGGATCAAACCATGGTGTGATATTCTTGTTTGTTAACTAATTATGGTTGGAACAAACCACAGTGCCTGAAGCTTGGGTGTAACAGGGAACTGCGCCAATGACCTGTCTGGCTATAAGTCCAAGACTCAGGGCAAGTTCATTCCTGTGATGTAGATGGTGTAGCTTCCTCTTGCATCGGAAATGGCCAGATGTGTTGAGCTGCTGTGGTAGCCAGTATCTGCATTTCTATCATTCTGTCATTGAATGGTTTTGAAATGTCCCCCTTTTCTTTGTTGTAAGCTGCTTTGAGCATGTGTGTTTTGTGGGAAAGTGGCATACAAAGAAAACGGTTAGGTTGGTGGGTGAATTAGAGGATGAGTCCCCTGGAATACCTCAGTCTCTCTAGCCTTGCAAAGCCAAAGACTGCAAAATGATGTGAGGACCCTTTAGCCTGGTGTAATATGCGGTTACACCAACCCAGCAGTTCAAAAGCACATCAAAGTGCAAGTAGATCAACAGGTACCGCTCTGGCGGGAAGGTAAACGGTGTTTCCGTTTGCTGCTCTGGTTCGCCAGAAGCGGCTTAGTCCTGCTGGCCACATGACCCGGAAGCTGTACGTCGGTTCTCGGCCAATAAAGCAAGATGAGCGCCGCAACCCCAGAGTTGGTCATGATTGGACCTAATGGTCAGGGGTCCCTTTACCTTTAATATGTGGTTACTGACTCCTACTTGCATGCATAAACAGACTTAACCTGAACCCTGAGCTCATGTTGCTAGTGAGGGTGGGTTAGCTGGTTTCCAGTAGCTTTTACCTCTTTGCCCTTTGTGCTCTTTGTGCTTCCTAGAACAAGCAAGGAGTCAGGCGGCCAATGACTCCCAGCTGCAAGAAAAGCCAAGTGAACGGAATTCCCCAAATGGAGATTTTAAAGCCTGCATCTTTGCTAACCCGAAGATGGAACGATCCTTTTTGCAAGGAAACCACATATTTTCTTTTTAAGTCATTTAGAACCTGTTTCTATCCTTGTTATACTGCCAGCAGATGGAGACTTGTTTGCTGAAACTTCTGGAAACTATCTGTTTACAAAGCTAAGTGTCTGTGATGTGTATTCTAGCCCAAGTATTTTCATGGGGAACATTAGTTTCAAGGTGAGTGAGGGCAGATGTGCTTGGAGCAATCACCATTGTGCTTAACTCTGCAAATGGAGAGTAGGGATCTCTCTTCCAAGCCTCTCTCTCCAACATTGCCCCTAGGCAGCTCTTCCAGGACGGTGGAGTCCACCCCCTCTAGGTCTGGACAGTGCACTCAAGGCTTTCGTTGCCTCTAGATCACTGCAGAGGAAGCAGCTCTGGTCCCCTTGAGCTGCCCAAGGTTCTGCACCTGCATTCTCTCCTCTTGTCTTTGACTTCCTTGAGAGCTCACAGGACACTCACAGAGCTCTACTTTAAATGGTTTGGCTTTTGAACGAAGGAAAGGCTTATAGGACACACCAGTAAGTAGAGACAAGAACTTTCTCTCTTAAGCAAGGACAGAACAGCCACAGAAAACGCCTGGCTTCATCCAAGCTCTGTGCCTTGAGGAAGGACTGAAGCTCAATGGTTGAGGGCCTGCTGTCCCAGGTTCAAGTTCCAGCATCTCCTGGAAAAGGCTTCTGCCTGACCCCTGCAGTGCCTCTGCCAGTCAGTGTAGACAATGCTGAACTAGATAGGCTGATTAATAGTCAGACAGCTTCCTGTGTTCCCATTAGTGACTAAGCCATATAAGGACTCTGTCCACACACCTACGGGAGGCCTACATGCATCTTACCATTTCTGAGGTCAAAATATAGCTATGCAAAATAATTCAGAAGTGTAGAGTTTGTGCATCTAAATGTCAAGCATGCCCCCCCACCCCAAACTGCAGGTAAAGAGACAAGGACCTGCTTCAGACTAAATTCTACATTCTGAGCGCCTTAATCAAGTCATCCAGGATAATGGTGCCTCTTTTCCTCCACCTCCAGGCTGGAGGATGCATCCGGATCCTCTTTTTGTACAGCCAGGGGCAAAAGCTCTGTAGGAGGCCTGCTAAGCAGATAAGCTACTTTGCATCTCTTTGTTGCTCCTCTCCCTTTCTCCCACCCACCCACCCACCCACAACAGCTGCTCCATTTCCAGTGGCTAATTGTAGTCATTCATGATAATAGCATGGCCTTCTCCAAAAATGAGCATTAACGAGCTGTTCATTAATTGCCATTGACAAGAGTCACAGCAGCCGTTGCAGCCCTCATGAAGCAGCTGAACACAAGAGGTTATTACAAGAAGCCATTCTTGCTGGATGAAGATGGTCCCATGGCGACCGTGGTCAGTCTCGGCTTCAGTGAAGTTGCAGCTGAAGTCCTCTGACTGGGGATGGGGTGGGGAGGCAGATGTGACCATTTCATTGTTCTTTGCTCTCCTGCAATTTCATGCACCTCAACGGACTGCCCCATGTTCTGCTACCTGGGCCAAAAGGAAGGGCCATCAATCAGAGAAAAAGAGAATTGTACAGTTGGAAGGTGCACTAAAGGGTCTTCTTGTCCATGCCCTCTGCAATGCCAAGTTCAAAGTGTTGCTACTTGTATACAAAGCCCTTAACAACTGGGGACCAGTTCACCTGCGAGACCGCCTTGCCCCAGACAGGCCCTCTCAACTGAAGTGACACAGGTGCCTTTGTAAGAAATCAATATTTTAGTATGGTGATACCTATGCTTTGGAACTCCCTGCCTATTGACATCAGGAAGGTGCCTTCGCTGTGTTCTTCTCAATGCCTGCTAAGAATATTTCTGTTTTGATGAGCTGACCCAGAACAGTTTATTGCTGGTTTTACTATTCTGAATGTTTTAATTGTTTTCACTAATAGTTTTATTGTTTTCTTCGTTTTGCAAACTGCTTTGAGGGGGGGGGTTAAATTAAAAAAAATACTCAAGCGGTATATAACTTTTATGAAATAAATAAAATAAAAATAAACAGGCATAGCCAAGCCCTGGGTCTTTTATGGCAGTGTTTCCCAACCAGTGTGCCTCCAGATGTTTTGGGACTACAATTCCCATCATCCCTGACCACTGGTATTGCTAGCGAGGGATGATGGGAGTTGTAGTCCCAAAACATCTGGAGGCACACTGGTTGGGAAACACTGTTTTATGGAATATAATATCTAAGAAAAAAATGTGATCCATTTTCACATGCCAAATTGGCTTTCTGGGGAAACTCAACTTTAAAAATTAGGAAAAGATGGTAATATTTAAAAATTGGATGCAAGAGGGCAAAATGAGGAAGATGAATTTTATACGCAGTGTTTTAAGAGACAACTATCTATCAGATGCATCCCAATGGCAATATCTGCAGTTACAATATGTTGTAACAACAATGTTTGGACTGGCAGCTTTTTCATCCTCTGAGACACCAGAGGTATTAGAACAATTGATCAAATCATTTTGAACCAAAAACCGACTATCATTTTTATAGATATTTGTTATTAATAAATTAGTTTGATGTCAGGGACTGGTCCATCCCCAAGGCAGGGTCGGAGGACACAGGCAGCTGGAGACAACGGAAGGAGTTTAGATTGGATAGCGACTCACAGGAGAGTCAGGGAGAAGGCAGCAGTGGGGAGGCGCAAACCCAGGTGCCACCACTGGGGGACGGGCTCTGGGGAGAGGCTAGAGCCCCGCTAACACCAGAAGAGGTGCTCAGACTCTGGGATGAAGCTGAAGCCCTGAACCCACAGGAAGAAGCGGGAGGGCTCAGGGATGCTACTGGAGCCCCAGAGCAACCGGAACGCAGGGGACAGGAAATGGAGGTGGACACAGCGGAGCGGAGTCTCTGGGATGCTGCAAGAGCCCCAGAGACACCGAGTCGTCAGGACGGGAGTATGGGGGAAGCGACCAGCGCGACCCCACTCAGGTCCAGACCGCGGAAGCGGAAGGAAGGTAGGCGGCGCTTCGGTTTCCCGAAGCTCTTATGCTGGGGGCGGAGCCGACAGCCCGCACTCCGGGTATCTGACTCAGATGAGACGGATGATGAACTGTGAACGCTGTAATGCTTGATGCTGTAAATAAAGCTATTAGTTTAGCAAGAAGCGTGCGTGGATGCTTACTCTTGAGAAGACATCACACACCTCTCACAGCATACCCGGAGTCTTCGCGAGCTTCTCAAGAGTGACAGCGCAGCCAGTATGAGTGCCGAAGAGGAGGCAATAGCGGCAGGCATCCAGGGGGCTGCCGACGGACGTGCACCCAGTTGGGAGGACAGAGCCAAAGAGCTTGAGGTACTGTACAAGATCTCCCAGGCGAAACTGGAGGAGGCACGCATTCATGCCGGTCAGCTCAGGACAGCGCAGGTGGGGAGGAAGATGCCCACGCTGGCAAGCAGATTTCATGGGAAAGCCAAAGGTTATTTGGGGTTTAGAACAGAGATGCTGTACGCATTAGAACTGCAGAAAAATGACTTTGCGAGTGAAGCGGAGCAGGTGGGCTTCATAATCTCCCACTTTGAGGGGCCAGCGCGTGATTGGGTGCGTCCCCTCATTGCTGCAAAAAACCCCGCTCTCAATTATGTAAAGGCCTTTTTTCGCGGAATGGATATTATGTATACGAGCCGCACGGAACAGGAATTGGAGGCACAGGTGCTCCTGCTGCTCAGACAAGGGACAATGAGCGTCCGCGAATATTGGGGAAAATTTGCGTTATGCCACCGTTTGGATTGGGAAATTGAGAGCGCTCTTTAAGCTAGGGCTATCAGATGAAGTGAAAGACGCACTAGCAAGAGCGGGGCCATTGGATGACATTGACAGTCTCACGGAGGCGGCAATGGCGATTGGTGTCCGTTTGGAACTTAGAGACAGAGACAAGAAGGCTGGGAAGGCGGGAAAGTGGGTCAACTTTCGATTTCCCATGCAGTCCGCGAAGCCGGCCGGAGTTCCAACACAGCCAGAGCAAGAAACGCCCATGGAATTGGGAGGAGCCCGCACGCGCCCCTTTTCAAACGCAACGGTTGCCAGGGGGAGTGGCGCGCAAGGCGGGAAACCGCCGAGGAGCTGTTATGTGTGTCACAAGGTCGGACATCTGGCAAAATCATGTGACCAGAAAAAGGCATGGCAAGGAATGACGGGCACGGTAGTTGGTGAAGGGGAAGAAGCAGCGGGGGTGTCGGGAAACAGCAGTGCCTGGCGGCTAGTCGAGGGGACAGCCAGCCAGGTGGAAAAGCAGTAAAATGTCCCCCAAGCAGCACACCCAAGATGCCCCCCACGCCCGCCCGAGCAAGCCCCTCCCTACCCGCCCAAGCCAGGGATCGTTCTGGAGGTTGCTCTAGAGCTTCCGAACGGTTTCACGTTGCAAGTCCCCGCCTTGGTAGACTCAGGGGCGTCGGCGGACTTTTTGGATTTGGACTTTGCGCTGGAACACCAACTGCATCTCCTGCCTTTGGATTTTCCGCTGCAGGTCACCACCATTGATGGGAGGGAGTTGAAAGGGGGTGCGGTCACGCAGAGCACTCCGCCCATGCGGATGAGTATAGGACGGCATGCAGAGGTCCTAGCTTTTCACGTGACCGCGCTGGCGGGTCCCCCCCTCATACTGGGAATGGGGTGGCTGGACAGACACAATCCAGTGGTGAGTTGGCATCAGCGCTCTCTGACTTTTGGATCTGCCCACTGCATGGAGCATTGCCTGGAGTCGCCAGGTCCCAAGGGGCAGGTAGCGGCAGCAATGATGCAGGCAGGGAAGGTGACGCTCCCTTCACGATACGCTGAGTTCGTGCAGGTCTTCAATGAGAGGGAGGCGGACAAGTTGCCCCCCCCCACCGCCCCTATGACTGCCAGATCAATCTGGTCCCGGGAGCGCAGCTGCCACCTGGAAAGCTGTATGCAATGTCGGAGCAGGAGTTGAGCGCTCTGCAGGAGTTCATAGACAAGAACCTGGCCAGGGGTTTCATACGTGAAAGCAAGGCAGTAGGGGGCAGTCCCGTGTTCTGGGTGGACAAGAAAGACACGCCTCAAAAACGCTTGGTTTGTGATTACCGGATTTTGAATTCGCTGACCTTACCAATCACGTTCCCCATGCCACGGATTGACGACCTGCTGGCAGCAGTACGCAAGGGCAGGATCTTCACCAAGTTGGATTTAAGGGGCGCTTACAACCTCATCAGGATCAGAGAGGGGGATGAGTGGAAAACCACCATGTTCACGCCCTTGAGTGAACCTATGAGTGCCTATGAGTACCTGGTGATGCCTTTTGGGCTGCAGGCTGGCAGCCAATGCTTCCAAGCGTTCATGCATCACGTGTTGGGACCCTTGCTGTTCAAGCATGCGGTGGTGTATCTGGATGACATTCTGGTGTATTCTCAGAACCCAGAGGAACACGAGCAACACGTGAAGGAGGTGCTGCGGAAGCTCCAGGAACACCAGCTGTGTGTCAAGTTGGAGAAATGTCAGTTCCACGCCAAGGAGGTGGACTTTCTGGGGTACTGCCTTTCTGACACGGGCATTGCCATGGACACGGACAAGGTAGAGGCAATCCTGCAATGGAAGAGCCCCAGAACCAAGAAGGACGTGCAAAGGTTCGTGGGCTTCGCAAACTTCTACAGGAAGTTCGTCCCGGCATTTGCACACATGACAGCCCCGATCACAGACTGCCTGAGAGGCAAGAAGAAGTTCCGGTGGACGGAGGAGGCTCAGCGCGCCTTTGAGACCCTCAAGGGGTTTTTTGCGTCGGAAGCACAGCTGCTGCACGTGAACCCTAGCAAGTCCATCAGGATAGAGACAGACTCGTCAGACAGGGCAATTGGAGCGGTCCTACTGCAGCAAGACCCGGAACAGGAATGGCGGCCATGTGCGTTCTACTCCAGGAAGTTGAGCGTCTCGGAATCGAATTACACCATTTGGGACAAAGAACTGTTGGCAGTAGTGGCGGCGTTCAAGCACTGGCGCCACTTCCTGGTGGGCGCACAACATCAGATCCAGGTGCACATGGACCACAGGAACTTGGAGTACTGGCGTACGGCCAGGGTCCTCAACCAGCGCCAAATGCGTTGGGCAGAGTTCTTTGCAGACTTCAACTTCCGCATCCAGTACGTTCCGGGGCAGACGCACTGTCCAGGAAACCAGAGTACCTGGAGGAAGAGGGACCCCCTGTGGCGAGGGCCATCTTCAGACCTGAACAATGGCGATGTGGGGCGACATTGGGTGGTCGGGAAGAACTAGTGCGCCTCACGCAGGCTGATGACTTTGCCCAGAACAAACTGAGGGAGCTCAGGGAAGGGGCACCCACTGCGAAGGGGTTCGAGGAAAAGGAGGGGTTGCTGTTGTATAAGGGAGCACTGTATATTCCGGGGGAGGAAATGTGGGCCAAGATACTCAGGCAGCTCCATGACAACCCCACGGCGGGGCATTTTGGGCAATTCAAGACCATGATACTGGTCACAAGAGAATTCTTGTGGCCCAAGGTTAGGCAGGAGGTCAAGGAATACATCAGAGGGTGCGAGGTTTGTCAAAGGGCCAAGGGGGAGAGGGCGGCACCTGCGGGATTGCTGGAACCCCTTCCCACCCCCAGCAAGCCCTGGGAAGCAGTGTCCCTTGACTTTGTCACGGATCTCCCCCCATCCAAGGGGAAGACGGCAGTCCTGGTAGTAGTGGACTTATTGACCAAGATGGCCCATTTCATAGCCTGTCCCAAAGTAGTGTCGGCAGAGGAGACAGCCAAGCTGTTTGTACAGCATGTCTTCCGGCTGCATGGGATGCCATCACGGGTTGTTTCAGATCGTGGAGTTCAATTTACTTCACGTTTCTGGCGTAAGCTCATGCACCTCTTACAGGTGCAGGTCAGCCTGTCCTCAGCGCGTCACCCACAATCCAATGGTCAGGCAGAACGTGCTAATTCCATTTTGCAGCAATACTTACGCTGTTATGCTTCCCAGCAACACAATGATTGGTCCGACAAACTCCCTTTGGCAGAGTTTTCGTACAACAATGCTGAGCAAGTGTCAGCGGGTATGTCGCCGTTCCAGGCCAATTACGGCAGCAACCCTAGGGCCTTCCCGGGGAGGGAGGGTGAAAGGGGGGGACTGGATGTGCCAGCGGCAGAGCAGTTTGCGGAGGAATTGGAAGCTTTGCACCAACTGCTCAAGGACAATCTGGAAAAGGCAAAAGCAGCCTACAAAAGGGCAGCAGACCAGCACCGCAGGGAGGGGGAGGACATCCAAGTGGGGGACAGGGTATGGTTGTCCACCCAAGGGCTGCCCCTCCGAGGCAGGTGCAAGAAGCTGGAGCAACGCAGGTTGGGACCCTTTGAGGTGGTGGAGCAGATAAACCCCGTAGCGTTCAGAGTGCAGCTCCCAGATTCCATGAGAATTCACCCAGTGTTCCACAGGTCTCTCCTTTCCAAGTACAGGGAACCACACAGGTACCAACAGGGCACACAGCAGGGCTCGCAGGGGCCCCCGATGGTGGACCCAGAGTTGTTTAATGAGGTGACGGAAATCTTGGATTCCAGGTGGCAAGGGGAGGAACTGCAGTACTTGGTAGCGTGGGAGGGGGAGCCAGCCTCTGAGAATGCCTGGATCCCAGCGAAAGCGGTAACCAGTGAAGTTCTGGTGTGGGAATTCCATGAGTTATTCCCTGACAAGCCAAAACCTTACCGCTGGCAGTTGAGAGACGTTTTTCAACCCACGGATAAGGAGGAAGGAGATTTTGGGGGGTTTCCACTGTCAGGAGACAGTGAGGGGTACCCGATGGCGGGGGAGGGGGCTGTGTCGCCAGGGCCTGTCCACCCGCCCATGGACGGGTCGGAATGGGAGGCGATCTTCGACTCGTCGTCGGATGACGACGCAACAGTCTTCCTCGGTTTCCCTTCCTCTCCGGAGGCAGGAGGCAGTTCCTGGGGGAGATGTTTGATCCCACAGTGGAACTGGGCAGCGGACACCTGCAGCCAGCCGATCCCTCTCAGGGGGGGAAGGGGGGCTTGGAAGGGGGGGTGGATGTCAGGGACTGGTCCATCCCCAAGGCAGGGTCGGAGGACACAGGCAGCTGGAGACAACGGAAGGAGTTTAGATCGGATAGTGACTCACAGGAGAGTCAGGGAGAAGGCAGCAGTGGGGAGGCGCAAACCCAGGTGCCACCACTGGGGGATGGGCTCTGGGGAGAGGCTAGAGCCCCACTAACACCAGAAGAGGTGCTCAGACTCTGGGATGAAGCTGAAGCCCTGAACCCACAGGAAGAAGCGGGAGGGCTCAGGGATGCTACCGGAGCCCCAGAGCAACCGGAACGCAGGGGACAGGAAATGGAGGTGGACACAGCGGAGCGGAGTCTCTGGGATGCTGCAAGAGCCCCAGAGACACCGAGTGGTCAGGACGGGAGTATGGGGGAAGCGACCAGCGTGACCCCACTCAGGTCCAGACTGCGGAAGCGGAAGGAAGGTAGGCGGCGCTTCGGTTTCCCGAAGCTCTTATGCTGGGGGCGGAGCCGACAGCCCGCACTCCGGGTATCTGACTCAGATGAGACGGATGATGAACTGTGAATGCTGTAATGCTTGATGCTGTAAATAAAGCTATTAGTTTAGCAAGAAGCGTGCGTGGATGCTTACTCTTGAGAAGACATCACACACCTCTCACATTTGATATGCAGACTTTGTGAAATGATTGGAATGAAGAATTGGTTGTTCCTATAGTGCCTGAGATGGTGTCCCACTGCCAAGGTAGTATTGCTTGTTGTTTGTTGCTGTTTAGTTGCTTAGTCGTGTCCGCCTCTTCGTGGCCTCTGGTCCATGGGGTCACGAAGAGTAGGACACGACTAAATGACTAAACAACAACAATACTATCTTGGCATTGGGACACTGTCTCAGCTTTGATAGCAAAGATATTGATGGATCTAAAATTAAGACATGCAACAGAAAATAATATTTAGACTCTATTGGACTCCATTGTGTTTGTATAAAAAGGAGAGTCTGGTCTATGTAGCTCTTTGTTGGAGAAGGAATAAGGATAATGTCTCTTTGAAACATATGTTCTTACAGTGTCCTATTCTCACCAAGTTTTGGGAGAAAGTGTTAGACTGTATAAATTTGAGTGTATGGGAAAACTTAAATGTTTCTGAGGAAAATATTCTTTTGAATTATATACCTACTAGTATATTAAGCCTGTTGCAAAAAACAGGCGCTAGCCGGAGGCGGAGCAGCAGGAGCCGGGGGACCGGGAGGCTTCGGCGGGGGCGACCGGCTGGCCCGTGAGCGGAGGCCGCCTCGCCTCGGACCCCCGCCGGCTGGGCAGCGCGCAGGGAAGGGCGCGTGCCGGACGGGGGTCTCCTTCAGGCGGTGGCAGGAGCCTCCATGGGCGGGCAGCGGCAATGGCGGCGGCGCAGTTTCGCCCGGCCGGAAGTGTCTCTGCGTCGTCCCGCCCCCCTCTCCGCCCCCTCCAATCCCTGCGTTCCCGTGTGACATGCGCAGAACCCACTTCCGTGACACACGGAAAGCAGGGACAATAGGATATTATTATAGAGGATTATATGGAAATTGAAAACAGAACAACAAAAATGGATTCTATGCACCCTAACTATAGCCAAAAGACTGGTACTGATGAACTGGAAGTACAACTCTGTGATTTCCTTTTACCAGTGGATTAGACCACAGCTCTATCCGCATCTCTTTTACAGAATACAGTTGGTTATTAATAATCATATAGGCATTGCCATATATAAGAATCATATATATATATTAGCATATATTGTACCCTCTTCTTTCTTCTTTCTTCTTTCATTATATTTTGCACAAAAGTTTACAAACTTTAAAATAACAATAATAAAAAGCCCTGCAAGTACAGACAGGCAACTCTTGATTTCCTGTGCCCCACTCCAAAGGGCATTAGACATCAGAATGTAGGAAGAACACTGTCAAAATTGCTCTTTTCAAAATATCACAGCCTGTTTGATATTGGAAACCACTCATTGGTTGGGTTGGTTGGTTGGTTTATACTCTGCATTGTTTCCTGATGGGACTCAAGGTGGCTGATAGATAAGAACAAGACCTGTTAGAAAAACAGAAACCTGTTAGAAAAAATCAATCATTAAAATAAAATTAAACATTGATAGAATGAAAACTATATACATCTATAAAATGTGTTTAAAACATACTAATAATTACAGTAAGAAATACGAAAAGAAAATACGAATAAGAAAACGGGGATTAGAGATGGGCAAACGTGTCAATTTTGGTTTCTTTCGGGTTTTCATTCTTCCAATCTGAAATTCAGTTCTACCCATTTCTTTTCTTTTTTTTAATGAATTTTATTAGAATATATAAAGAAAAATCAAGAATAAAAAAAGATAGAGAAAAGGGGGGGGACAAAAAAAGAAAGAAAGAGAAAGAGATAAAGGAAAAGGAATAGAAAGAGAAAGAGAAAGTGGAGAGAGAAGAAGAAGAAGAAGAAGAAGAAGAAGAAGAAGAAGAAGAAGAAGAAGAAGGGGGGGGGGAGAAAAGTTAAGAAGCTAAAGAACTCCCAATTCTTCATCTGTCTGCTATATATAAACATTATTCACTTCACCCACTCCAATATAACACCTAATAAAGCTACTTTCTAGAAACCATTACCTTCAATTTTCAAATCCAAATGTAATCTTTTTTTCCCACGTAGTTCTACCCATTTTCTGATTGTCATGATCATTAGAATTTTAAAAAATTGCAAATCATGCTGAGTTTACTGAGGAATGTCCCATCGTGCTTGTCTTATTATGCACTGAACATGGATGCTTAAATCTGTGTAATTCAAATTGCTTCTAACAACTGAGTTGGTTGGGTTATTATTATTAATTTTTAAGACATTCCTCCCTTCCTGTGGGGATGGGGCAGATCTTTCCAAATGCACGATAATTGAGATAATTGGCTGATGTGGTTTCTAATTAGGCTGAGACAATCAGCTAACCTTTCACTGACAAACCTCATTTATGAAGCTCAAACATGAAGGGGTGCTTGGCATTAGATCTGCTTTTTATAGAAGATTATCCTGTTTCACATCTGCATTCTGTTTGTGCTTGGGCTCCAGAAGACAAAATTATTATTTATTATTATTTATTAAATTTCCATACCACCCTTCATCCGAGGATCACAACGCAGTTAACAATATAATAACAGAAAAACGCACAACATAGTAACAAAAAAAACAATGCCCCCTCCCCAGTTTAAAAGGCCATAAAGGTAAAGGGACCCCTGACCATTAGGTCCAGTCGTGTCTGACTCTGGGGTTGCATCCCCATAGATTGCTTAATTAGCCAAAAGTCTGGGAGAAGAGGAATGCTTTTGCCTGGCACCTAAAGGCACCCACCCCAAGTCACTCCAGAAGGAGACCATGGTCGATGGTATTGAAAGCCACTGAGAGCTCAAGGAGAATTCACAAGGGCACATTTTCCCTGTCTCTCTCCCGACAAAGGTCACCAAATAGGATGACCAAAGCAGTTTCTGTGCTAAGGCTGGACCTAAATCCTGATTGAAATGCATCTAGAAAATCAGTTTCCTCCAAGAGGGCCTGGGAAGATTTCCAGCACTTGATCTGATCTCCATCTCCCCCTCCCACCTGTTGGACCTGTGGCCTCAACTGGACTTCCAGACCAGGACCTGCCTGCAGCTGGGGGGGGGCAGGCAGCATTGGAAACACCTGCTCTATAAAGCCTGCCTGCCTGCCTGCCTGCCTGCCTGCCCCAGGGTTGGGGCTGCCCAGAAGGAGAGACATCAAAGGAGTTGTCCCTTTGGGGGCTGCACTTTGGGGGTGGGGTGGGAGGTGTTGTTTTATTGGGGGTGCAATTGTTTTAAATTGTTGTTAAATGTTATATGTTAATTTGAATTTTGTATCTGGATTTCACACCCTCCAACATTTTTCTGATGAAAATAGGGACGTACCATTCCATAATGATAATTTTACTATTTATACCCTACACTGGGTTGCCCCAGCCATTCTGGGCAACTTCCAACATATATAAAAACATAATAAAACATTAAACGTTTTAAAAATCCTATATAGGATTGCCTTGGTATCTGAAGAAGTGTGCATACAGACGAAAGCTCATACCAAAAACAAACTTAGTTGGTCTCTAAGGTGCTACGAATGAATTTTTTTATTTTTTATTTTGTTCTGAGGATTGCCTTCAGGCGGCTTGGGGGTCAGATAACTCCATACCCTCCAACATTTCTCCAATGAAAATAAGGACATCCTAAGGAATATATATGTATTAGTATTGCCCCAGGTCCTATATATATATTAGTATTGTTAACTGTTTTAATTATTTTTATTACGTATCTTGTACTTGTTACATTGTACTTTACGTTGTGAACCACCCTGAGACCTATGGGTATAGGGTGGTATATAAATTCAGTAAATAATACTATGAATGTTAGCTGGTATAAGGGTGGTTTTCATTGTTTGACGATCTTCAGTTGTTCTCAAACATTTTGGGGCCACTTCTCCTTTGGTTCCCTAAACTCAACCCCTGTGCCCACTCCCCTATCCTATAAAAAACATGAACCAGAATAGCATTTTGCGTGACCCACTAAGGAACATAATAACACCATGAAATTCCAAACACTAACAATTGCACATTGATTCAAAATCCAAATAAATATTTTCAGCTGAAATAATTCAACAAAACTGATGAACTTGCCCCAGTGACACCAGCTTTTCAAAGCCTGATAGTCATTTATCCTTCCAACCCTCCTTTGCTACCCCTTTGCCTCTTAGCAGCCCCCTAGGGACACCCCTCACCCGTGCAGTGCTGCTCCTACCGACCTAACTAAATGTCTTCAGGGATATTGAAGGAAGAAGTGCAGTATAATGGTTAGAGAGTTGGGCTTTAACCTGGGAGAACAGGATTCGATTCCCTACTCAGCAAGGAAGCTCATTGAGGTGAACTTGGGCCAGTAGCTGCTTCTTAGCCTTGCCTAAGTGATTGTGGGAACTAAATGAGGAGAAGACCCATGTACACCACCTGGAGCTCAATGAAGAAACAAATAAACCTGTCCTAGCATAGTCTGCAATTTTTATTCCCCTGGAAAAGTGGATTCCATGTTTCCACCTCATTCTGCAAATTTTTATTCCCCTGGAAAAGTGGATTCCATGTTTCCACCTCATTCTGCAAATTTTTATTCCCCTGGAAAAGTGGATTCCATGTTTCCACCTCATAAGATTTTTGTTAGCACTTACTCATAGTTCCAGAGAGTGCAAGATCACGCTTCCTTTCACACTGTGCAGAGTCCAGGGATGGTCTGCATGGATGAATGAATCAGTCCCTTCCAGTTTCTCACTGTTTCTCATTTTCCTAATCTTAAGCCTTGCTTCTCCACATTTCCAAATCAGTTTGGGTTCATTATTATCATCCTCATCCTCATTAAAAGCCCTCGTGAAAATTCATCAGCATTTTAGTGCTAATTTCCTGTAATCTACACGCTTTTATATGCAGAAACAAAGAAAAAAAAATTAAAAAATCCTTCCAGTAGCACCTTAGAGACCAACTAAGTTTGTTCTTGGTATGAGCTTTCGTGTGCATGCACACTTCTTCAGATACACTGAAACAGAAGTCACCAGACCTTATATATAGTGAGAGGGTGGGAGGGGTATTACTCAGATCCCCACCCTCTCACTATATATAAGGGTCTGGTGACTTCTGTTTCAGTGTGTCTGAAGAAGTGTGCATGCACCCGAAAGCTCATACCAAGAACAAACTTAGGTGCTCTAAGGTGCTACTGGAAGGAATTTGTTTATTTTTTATTTTGTTTTGATTACGGCAGACCAACACGGCTACCTACCTGTAACTTTTATATGCAGATTTGTCTAATATAGCAAAGCTATATTTGTCTAAATAGCAAAGCTATTTCCCCAACTGTAATGCATTTTTGAATGTTATCTTCTCAAATATATGCATTTTCATGCACACCTAGTCTGAGCATTTTTGTAGACACAGAATTCAGAGGAGTGTGAGTTTTGATGGATGTCTGTGCTGTAGTCTGCATGTTTTTTTCAGAAAGTATGGATTAGGTAGGTTGGCCTTTGGATGCAAACTTATTCAAATTTCTCCGCCACCCGCTAGTCTGGGTTCATTTTTTGTACCTATGGGAGGGTCAGCTGGCAGCATGCTCAGCCAAGCTAGTAAGGTAAAGGTAAAGGGACCCCTGACCATTAGGCCCAGTCGCGGACGACTCTGGGGTTGCGGCGCTCATCTTGCTTTATTGGCCGAGGGAGCCGGCATACAGCTTCCAGGTCATGTGGCCAGCATGACTAAGCCGCTTCAGGCGAACCAGAGCAGCGCACGGAAACACCGTTTACCTTCCCGCCGGAGTGGTACCTATTTATCTACTTGCACTTTAACGTGCTTTCGAACTGCTAGGTTGGCAGGAGCTGGGACCGAGCAACGGGAGCTCACCCCATCGCAGGGATTCAAACCGCCGACCTTCTGATCAGCAAGCCCTAGGCTCTGTGGTTTAACCCACAGCGCCACCTGGGTCCCAGGCTAGTACTGCAGCCTAAATGGCACTCTCCAAGCCCAGAACTTTGGCCTGGTGAACTGCTAGAAACAGGCAAATGGAATCCCACATGTTCCTGGATGTAAGCCTCAATGAACATGGTGGGACTTCGCCCCTGAATAAACATGCATAGGATTGTGTTGCGAATCTGGAAACGAGGGGATGCAATTTGTTCTTTCTCGCTTTTCTCTCTCTTTCTCTCTGTGTGGTTATTTGTGACATCAGATGGGAGGGTTAATAATGAAAATAAAACAAAAGGGGAAACTGGGGCATTTGGGTGGTGTTCTTTTCCACAACTGTGCCCTGAATGTGCTTAGTGACCAGTGAACTGTGCCCTGAATGTGCTTTGTGACCATATGCAAGATCAGAGTTGGATGTTGCACATTGGAAAAGAGAGAGATGAGCCCCTTCCTTCCTTCCTTCCTTCCTTCCTTCCTTCCTTCCTTCCTTCCTTCCTTCCTTCCTTCCTTCCTTCCTTCCTCCCCTCCTCCTTGCCTGCAACCTTCCAGTCAATTTTGGGAAGTCTCAAGACACAGCATTAAGGGTAGCAAATTGCGTTTAAACATAGACAGTGTCATTTCTATTCCCCCAGCCCTGAAGGAAGCACCAGAATGGAGCAGGTGGTCCCATTTCTGTTGTGCCATTTTTAGTTTTAGTTTCTGTTGTGCCATTTTTAACAGATGAACAAAGCATCATTCCTGATGTATAAAATATATGCAGAAGCATTGCAATTTATTTATTTATTATTATCATCTTTACAAGATCACACATAAGTAGATTTGCAGATTCTGGGCGGGGTCAGCAAACGTTTTCTCTGGTCTTTTAAGCGCAGGGGCCCCTGCTCTGGCTGATGCCCCAAATGCAAAACCTAATGATGCGGTGACATTTTAATGAGTGTCTAATAGACCATATGAAGCCTGAGTGTGGCTATGCTCTTCCTTCCTCTCCCATCGGGTTACATTTCACCCATTGTCACGTAGGGAGACCCACCGTCAATTTAATTTGGCAGCTAAATTTACAACAGCCATTTGCCTTCCAGATGTATAATTTATTTGTGTCACAGGCTATTTATTAAAATTCTCCTTAGAAACCCCACCCCCGGCAGCCATTGCACCTTAATAACTTACACATGCTGTTTTCTTCTGATCCTGCCTCCCCTCCCTGCCTGCACGCACACACACCCACGGGCACACAGCCTTCTTAGGCAACTCCAGGATGGTCAATCAATAGACACAGGGGGATACTTGGGGTCCCATTATTGGCCGCTGATGTGGATGGATGATGGAGTGTCCCTGGCTCCATCTGTACATATGTTCCTTTCCTTTGTCTTCGAGACACTTTTGGGAAGATGGATGAGATCCATCTGTGGAGGAAAAGGATGGCCTGAGGGGATTCAGGTGAATAAAGAACGGCAGGGAAGGGATAATTTACGGGAAGCAGAGTGTTCCTAGGGAGCCCATTTGGTGGCCCTCAGAGAGACCAGTATCCAACAGTGGGCATCTTGATAAAGATATGGCTAAAAATTAGATCATTGTCCTCATGCTCCTGAAGAATGGCTCAATGCATTGGTTAGAGGTGGGGGGAGTAGTGAGAAAGGAACTTGATCCAGTTCACATATAAAAACAAATCAACCTAATTTGCACCTTCCCAAACAAAATCCTGCAAAATCTGCACTTTTACAATGCCTTTCTCCAGCCAAGTAATGAGTATAAAAATGCATATACTAGGGTAAAAGTGGGCCCTTTTAGTGAAAATAATATAGAGACATGCTGGCCACATGACCTGGAAGCTGTACTCCCTCAGCCAATAATGCGAGATGAGCGCCGCAACCCCAGAGTCGGTCACGACTGGACCTAATGGTCAGGGGTCACTTTACCCCTTTACCTTTAACTAATATAGAGACAATCATTATATTAGGGGAAATATAAATGTTAGATAAATATGCTTTGCAAAAATACATATAGTAGGCAAAACTGCATACTGTACAATCAGGAGAAATTTGCACTAAAATGCTGGTGAATTTTCAAGTGAACTTAAACTCATGTGGAAATGTGAACGGAACTTAAGATTTCAAACATAAGAAACAGAGAACGCAAAATTGACAGCTTTACCCATCTCTAGTGTTGGTGCAGGGAGAAAGCAGCTTTCTGTGCCAACACTTCTTTCCTTCCTTCCTTCTTTCTTTCTTTCTTTCTTTCTTTCTTTCTTTCTTCTTTCTTTCTTTCTTTCTTTCTTTTTTTCCTTCCATACTTACTACCCACAGATCTTGAAGAGGTTTACAATAAGGAAAATCTAAGTATGTTATTAAAAAAATGCTCTTCAAGGGCAGCCCCAGGAAGAGTACATTGTAGTAATCTAGCTGGGAAGAAAACCTAAGAGAAAACAAGCTTCTGCAAGTCATTAGCACTGGGAGGTTGTTTGGACAGTTGCTGCTGCATTGGTCCAAAGAATGCAGAGGCCTGTAACACTGTGGAACAGAGCATGGAGATTTGGCTGTGGGTCAGCAACTGACGTCTCCCTTCTGTCATGGATCCAGGCCTGATTGGCACATGTTTCTTGCCTGCTGACTTCATTACTGCCTTTTCCTGTGCATTGCTCTGCTCTATGCCAGCCGCCGCCACCATCATCTCTGCATATATTCTGACAATGTCCCATTTAATTAATGGTAATTTCACAGTCAACGGCTTTTGCGTTCTGCATGAACAGAGATGAGCATTGCCAGGCCATTGGGGGAGGGGGCCTTTTTCATTATGGTCAAATAGGACATTCATTAGTCATGGAATCATGATTCTATCATCAGATGCTGGGCCTTTGATGCTTGCTTCATATTATGCTCAAGCAAACCCTCTCTTTGTGAAATTCATTTCCCTCTCCACCCAAATCTGTTAGCAATGTTTAGAAAACCAATTAGAGCCTTCTTTGTTCTTCTCTCATGCTGCATTACAACTATTTGGCTCAAAGAGGCAGTAAATCTTGACTTGTTGATGAAAGCTCTGGTATTTTCTGGGACCTCATATAAGGAACAGACAGATCTCAATCTTGATGTGTGCAGATGATTTAGTGCTCTTCTCTCTTTCCCAATTGGACCTCAAAAATCTTTTGGAGGTGTCCAGCACATACTGTGAACAGGAAAGCCTATCTATAAATTGCTGTATGACAAAGTTAGTCATTTTTGGCAGACATGGATCAGCAGCCTACAGAACAAATTCACTCATTTAAATAACTGGGTGTACTCTTTAATGAACGCCTCTCTGGGAAGTGTTATATGGAGGCAGTGAAAGTCAAAGCACAGAAAACCATAGTAGCTTTCCATAACTGCTTTCCATAACTGAACTCTGCCTTGCTCTTGAATAATAATAACTAAGGTATTGACTCTTCTGGATAGAATCCAGATGGAACCTGCAACTAAACAGAAACATCAAATTTCCCCCATGGTATCCATTATTGAGAGTATTTTGGAGCTAGTTATCTGACCAAACTCTCACCAGCTTCCTTAAGAAATGCCTTTATTGAGTTGCATTTCCAAATCAGGCCTATTGCAGTCTTGGATGGCAGCTACAGAAGTTTCCATATGCAGGCAGACATTGCATTTGTGGTCAACCTCAGGTGGAACACATCATTCAACATCTGTTAGCCTGACCCAAGAGATTGCTTTCTATGTTCACACAAGCAAGCGGGTACACCCTGGCAGAAATGGTGCGTTTTCTTTTGAATGACAATAATAGCTTCATAACACACAGAATGGCTCTCTAAGCACTGGCTGCAAAAAACAAAAACAGGAAAAAGGAGTTAGGTAAAATCACTATATATTGTGGTGGCGGGTTCAGAGATTTCCTTTATTTGAGTTTGTTTGTGTCTCTGGCAACCTCTATCTTACATCCTGGATGTTGGCTCATATTGTGGATGTATCATGATCTATATTTTTGGTGTGTTAGGGGACGGGCTGTATCACTTACAGGGGGCACATTGTGCTCATTCTTGGGGTAGTTTGTCCACCTTTGGCTCCCACCCTGCACTTAGCTCACCTGTGGCTCCTAAAGCTGCCAGCAGGTGACAGCAGCCACACCCTGAGAAACGGCTTTGACTGGCTGCCTAAACCAGGTGAGGGAAGCTGATGGGTCTCAGACCTTCAGGGATGTGTGTGAAGACAGGCTCCAGGGGATTGATGGAAGGAGACCATTGGTGGATCCAAAGGAAAACTTTGATCCAGTGGCGTCGTGAGGGGGCGGGGGGGCGGTCCGCCCCAGGTTCCGGGGGAGGGGGTGACACTTGGGCCGGCCCCACCCCACCCCACCCCGCCCCGCCGGCAGGCCCTGAGCAAGCCACGGAGCGAGGCAGCCTCGCCCCACAGCCTGCTCGCAACCCTGCTCGGTGGCCTGCAAGCAAGCCGCGGAGCGAGGCTGCTCCGCCCCACGGCCCATCCAGGGCCCGCCCGTGGTGCCGCCGCGTGTGAGCGCCGGCTCGTGGGGCTGCAGCACAGAAGGGGCAGCCCCAGGAGCCGGCGCTCGCTCGGCAGGTCCCCGCGGGAGCAGCAGCACTGGCTGGGATGGACTGCGCATGCCCGGAAATTCCGGGATTTCTGGGCATGTGCATTCCATCCTGCCGCATGCGTCATGACATCGCGACGCATGCGTCAGGATTCCCCGCCCCCAGGGGGTGCCTCCATGCGGCAACGCCGCCCTGGGCGCACAAGAGGCTTCCTATGCCTCTGCTTTGATCCTAAACCTCTGCTGCCTTGCAGCTATACTCATTCATGAGAAAGGCTTTGGGAGTAAACCCCAAGGAAAAATCTGCACCTGCTGTTTGGCAGGAGGTCTTCAGGAGAAGAAAAAGCTAAGGAGTAAACCCTATGAAATCTGGACTGGAGTCCCTAAGAAGGATGGGTGGCGCCTTGTACGCGTCCTTCTGGCAACTCCTGCAGCCAAGCAGGTGCCAAACATCTTGCTCTGCTTTCCTTTGGACAGTGAGGCTGGGGGGGGGGTCTGGTTGCCTGGGGAGGTCTCTCTGGTGCTGCAAAAACAACAGCAAAAACGGTGCAGGAGGCAGCAGTTATGAAGTTGTTTTCTTGGTACTGGTGTTTTGTATTTGTCATGGCCTTTGGCTAGAACAATAAATTGATAATGTAGGTTTGGCAATCCACCCCTATAGAAGGTAGGAAGAGCCCTGTTGGATCATAGAGGACCAAGGAGCAGGACCTGAGCGAAAGGGCAGCTCCACAGTCGCCACTCCCAGCACCTGATCGATCTTCACAAGTAGACACTGCATTTTACTTTTATTTTATTTATATACCGCCCTTCATCACAAGATCTCAGGGCGCTTCACAGAATAAAAAACAAAGTTAAAACACAAGTGAATAGTTAAAACGAAAACAACAAAACAATAAACCAACACGTTTAAAAGGCGGCCCAGAGCCACCATGGCTAGGAAGCCACCTTTTGCCCTCTCCTCCGGGGAGAGGCCCCCACGGCCAGGACCGGTGCTGGCAATTTTGGCGCCCTAGGCGAGGGGGGCGGGCCACGTGACGTCATTACGTATGACGCACGTTGCGGAGCGGTGCCTCGCCCCCTGCCCTGCCGGGCGCCCCTCACCGCCGTGGTTTGCTTGCTTCACTGCTGGTTGGGGTGGCGGCGGGGGGGGGGCAGGCTGGCCAGCGCCCCCTCCATTTTGGCGCCCTAGGCAATTGCCTAGTTCTCCTAAATGGACGCGCCGGCCCTGCCCACGGCATCTTTCAGCATCCATGGCCCAGTCCTTGGGGTGCGGGAGGGCAGACACCCACCTCTCCTGCTCCACCTGACCAGTGGCTTCCCCTCGGCTCCCGGTCTCCCAGCTGCAAAGGCAGCCACGATTGGCGCGCGGGGCTGGAGAGGAGCGAGCGACGCTCCTTTCGGGGAACCCCCAGGCGGCAGACTGGCGAGGGGCAAGGGATGATGGATGGGTGGGTGCTTGTGGGAACGGAGGAGGAAGGCTGCGGATGGGGAGGTGGGTGATGGATGGGGGGTGAGGGGAGAGAAGAGGCAGATGGATGGGTGGACGGGTGGCTCCCTGCGGGGAGCGGGGGGAGGTGGGCAGTGCGGAGAGGCGGGGGAAGCGCACAGACACTTGGCCACCTCGCAAGGTGCCTGCCCAGAAGAGAGAGAGAGAGAGAGAGAGAGAGAGAGAGAGAGAGAGAGAGAGAGAGAGAGAGAAGCGCCCGCCGCTGCCTGCCTGCCTGCCTGCTTCGCCCGCTCGCCCTCCCTTCCCTTCCTTCGTCGTCGGGTCTGCGGAGCAGCTTCTTCCCCAGCGATGGCCAACTTCTCCGGCACTTGGAAGATGAAGAACAGCGAGAATTTCGACGAGCTCCTCAAAGTCTTGGGTGAGCAAGGAAGGGCAGCCTTGGCCGCTGCGCCCGGCGCTCCGGCAGCCCTTGGGGGGGTCGGGGGGGCAGGAGCTTTTGCCTCCCGCGCGCAAGATGCTAGGCAGCACGAGGCCCGGGAGAGGCTGGCCGGGGGACTCCAGGGGGGCGCAGGGGCTCACCCATTCCCCCCACCCACAAAACACCGCCCCCCAGGTCAACGGGCCAGGCGGATCCTCGTGCACACGTTTACACGGGAGTCAGCGGAGCATTGGAGAGCGGAACGTGACTTGAGCGCGCGCCAGATTGCGGCCGAATCCTCCGGGGCCCGTTTACTCGGGAGTCACTCGTGGCCGCCGGATTCCGGGGGTCTCACCGCGTCCGGGAACGCGGCATCGGATCCGGACTATCTAGCTCCGGGGTCGGGGGGAGTAGCTGCCACGTCCCGTGGGGCTTTACTCCCAGGTAAAAGGTGAACGCGGTGGGTTGGGGCAAGTTTACTCAGAAGGAATCGCCGCTGTGCTCAACGGGGCTTACTCTCAAGTAAATGAGTGCGGGGAGGGGCTCAGGGTGGAAATCAGTGCGTGGGGATTCTCTCTCCCTCTCTCTCTTTGGGGATCGTTTTAGAAAGGGGGGACAGGCTGAGCCTGTATTCCTGCAACGTTTACATGGGAGTAAGCCTCCCTGAACACGTTGAGACTTACTCCTGCGAATAGGCAGATCTGACAATTTTTGTTTCTCTCGGTTTCTTACTTTCCACTCTTAACTTCACATTTCTACATTATTATTTTTTTAAAAAAAGTCATCTTGAAAATTCATCCTTTTTTTACTGTGACTTTCTCCTAGTATACTCATGACTGTATGCTATTCTTGCAAAGCAATTTCCCTTTTTGTATACTAGATACCTGAATACATGCCTTTTTTACACACACTGGACTCTGGGATCCACCTCTTTGGGTACAAATCCCCCGTCCAGAGAACCACAGTGCACAAGGATTGCTTGTGTTGTGGTTCTTGTATTGTTTCGGGAAATGGGAATTAAGGCGCTTGGCCTTAACAGGTGGAGTGAATTGCATGTCTGCCCCATCCCCACTTTCCCCCACCCCATGTAAGCCATTGGGGAAGGGCCCTAGTTAAGCCTTAGAGACAGTACCTGCTTGGCAGGCAGTGGTTTGCAGGCTCAGTCCCCGGCATCACCAGGGAGGGCGGAGAGACCCCCCTGCCTGAAACCCCAGAGAGCTGCTGCCAGTCAATGTATGCAATACTGAGCAAGATGAACCAGGGGTCTGACTCGGTATAAAACAACCTCCAATGTTGGAAGCAGTGATGCTTCTGGATGGCAGCTGCTGGAAACCACAGGGGAGGAGAGAGCGCTCTTGTGCTCAGATCCTGCTTGTTGGTTTCCCCCAGAGAGGCATCCGGCTGGCCTCTGTGTAGGGTTGGAAGGAACACCCAAGGGTCATATAGTCCAACCCCCTTCAATGCAGGAATCATAACTAAAGAATTCCTAGCAGATGGCCCCCAACCCCTGTTTGAAAACCTCCAAGGAAGGACAGTCCGCCACTTTCCCAGGGAGTCCATTCCATTGTCAAACAGCTTTTATTGCCAGAAAGTTCTTCCTGATGTTTAGTTGGGATCTCCTTCCTTGTAATTTGAATCCATTGTTTTGGGTCCTCCCCTCCAGAGCAGGAGAAAACAAGCTTGCTCCATCTTCTGTGTGACAGGACTTCAGATATTTGAGGCTGGCTATCCTGTCACTTCTCAGTCTCCTCTCCTCTGAGCTAAACACACCCAACTCCTTCAACCATTCCTCATAAGGCCTGGTGTCAAGACCCTTGATCATCTGGGTTGCCCTCCTCTGCACACCTTCCGGCTTGTCAGCCTCATGGCCCAGCAGGCTCTTCGTGGTCGTCTTATGTCCTTTCGGCAGTTAACTTTGTGTTCAGCGTCATGGTTCCTCCTCCTTGGTTTTTGCCCAGGGGTCAACGCCATGCTCAGGAAAGTAGCCGTAGCTGCTGCCTCGAAACCACATGTGGAGATCCGCCAGGAGGGGGACCAGTTCTACATTAAGACCTCCACCACCGTCCGCACCACCGAGATCAATTTCAAAGTGGGCGAGAGCTTCGAGGAAGAAACCGTGGACGGGCGGAAGTGTCGGGTAATAAATAACCGCTGTGTGTTCATTTAAGGGTTTTGTACTCTGTTTCCCCATTATATCAATTTATTTCACTATAAAAGTATTTCTATACCATCTCAAGGGTCTATGATTTTATGACTCAAATGGGCATGTATTAATGTATAAACAGAGATGCAATTCTGAGCTGGCTCTTTACATCAGGGCTTACTTTAGGTTATGGGGTGCCGACGTGATTTTCTGGGCCAAATGCATTAATACTGTTCCCAGCAGACTAGTAGAGACTGGTCACTGCCTCTTTGCCTAACCTACCTCACAGGGTTGTTGTGGGGGTCAAATGAAGAGGGGGAGACCCAGGCACACCACCTTGGAGAAAAGATGATATACCCTGTTTCTCCTAAAATAAGACGTAGCCATAAAATAAGCCGTAGCAGGATTTCTACGCATTTGTGAAATATAAGCCATATCCCGAAACTAAGACATAGTGACACGGCGTCTCTCCCTTAAGACGGCCTGGATAGGCGTGGCTATGCAGCGTACTGACGCGGAGCGGTTAAAATAAGACATCCTCCGAAAATAAGCCATACTGTGTTTTTTTGAGGGGTAAAAAAATAGAAGACGGTGTCTTATTTTAGGAGAAACACGGGTATATGCAAAGCTGAGAAGGGTCTTGGCTTCTGGGCAGCCCAGGACCTCCAGACCCCCTGCCCAGGCTTGCACCCCAGGGAGGTCCCTTCGGTGCTGCTAAGGCGGAGATTTGACTTTGCCCTCCTTTGCCTCTTGAGACAGACAGATGCCAACAATAGTTGACATGCAGTCCAACACTATGCTGCCCAAATCAATCATCATCATCATGAGGGTAGGACTAGATGACCCTTGGGGTCCCTTCCAACCCTACAGATTCCGTGATCCTCATCCAGGGGTTCCTTGCTCTTTCCATCAGCCATGTAAGATAGGTCCTTTAGAGCATGGGTAGGCAAACTAAGGCCCGGGGGGCAGATCCAGCCCAATTGCCTTCTAAATCCGGCCCACGGACAGTCCAGGAATCAGCGTGTTTTTACATGAGTAGAATGTTTCCTTTTATTTAAAATGCATCTCTGGGTTATTTGTGGGGCGTAGGAATTCGTTCATTATTATTTTTTCCAAAATATAGTCCGACCCCCCCACAAGGTCTGAGGGACAGTGGGCCTGCTGAAAAAGTTTTCTGACCCCTGCTTTAGAGATTTGGGACAGATTTCTGAGAGATCATCCTGATTCCAGGGGCAATTCAGGACCATAAAGACATTGCTGATTGGGATCTCTCCAGTCCAGAGCCTTTCTTACTCTAGAAAAGTATTACATCCTCAGGCTGCTACATTTTGATGTGCTGGGATGTGTTTTTCTATTTGTCATTCAGGGGTGCCAACTTGAATAAAATATTGTGGGGGCCAGGTAAGGCCCACCCCACATAATGGATCACATGGCACAGCAGTTGAATGGCAATGAACGTCAACTTTGAGGGGGCCCAGCCCCCTCAAATATTTTGTGGGGGGGGGGAGTCCCCACAGCCCCACTTTCTCTTTTTTGGTGCGGGGGGGGCGGAGAGAAATACACCCTGTTATCTTTTATAGCCTTGAATTGATGACCCTGGATCACACCGCCCTGCATTTTCTTCTAGTTTCCCCAGCAGCAAAGTGTCCCATGAATATTAGGACAAAGGCATTGCTACCCCCAGCCCCCCCTCGCCCCTCCCATCGTCATCTCTTGTTAATCAGAAATCCCTTTCCTTCTGGTGTTAGCCTTTTGTGGAGTCAAGTCGAGAGGTACAAAAATAATAGTGACAGTAATAGACATAAACATTAGGGAAAGTGGATGGATCCTCATGGATCCTGACATTCAAGAAGCCATTTGCTACCATTTCTCTGCTTTGGCTGTTTGCACAAAGAAATTTTGCCTGGTTCTTGGGACTGTTTATCCAGCCCTTTGCACCCACCACTTTGAATTGCTGGCTGTCTAGTGGTTTGAGTGGTGTGAGGTGACTGGTGTGCTTTAGGGCAGGGAAAGACAACCTCCAGGCTACTGCACTTGGGGGCTTCCTCCTCTCAATTTCCACCTTGGTTGGGGTGTATATGTGTGTGAATAGTTTTGGAAGGCTGATTAGGACCCTACCCTGGCAAGCGGGCAGGTAGAGGGGTCCCAATCCAGTTAGGCCCCATGCACCTACAAATTGCACTACCAAAGGAAAAAAATAGTTAAATAGATCAGGCTTGCCCTCTGTGATCAATCCGCTGCACTGCTTGGGAAGGGAAGTCACGGCAAGTGAAGCCTTTGCCTTGCTCTGTTCACTCTCACCTGCATGCATAGCACAGGTGAACCATAGCAAGGAGGAGGAGGAGGAGGAACAGCTCTAGGATATGGGCAGTGGGTCCCTTGCTGGGTGACCTTCACACCTACATACTTATCAGACCAAACCAAAGCCCACTCCAAATCTGTTTCATTCAGCTAGTAGTGGCACCTCTGTCACTCTCTGACTGAGCAGATGGAAGGCACAAATGAGCAACTACGGAATGGATGGCATCCAGTTTCTGTGAGGGAAGGTAGCATTGAGACTGATGGGGGCAAGATGAAGATTGAGAAGACAATGCTGTTTAATCTGGATTCTTTAGGCTTGTCATGAAATAATGCAGCTAACCCCCCCCCCCGGATGTGCGGATTGTGTGTGGGGGTACTCTTTGCTTGCAGAGTTTAGCCACTTGGGAGACTGAAAACAAGATCTATTGCAAACAAACTCTTCTGGAGGGAGAAGGCCCCAAAACATACTGGACGAGAGAACTGGCTGGAGAGGAGCTGATTTTGGTAAGGAATTTTAATTGTACAGGGTTGGGTCTGGATGGAAAGGGTGGGCTTTCCTGGTACATAGAGAAGCCCCTTTCCCCCTGTTGTATCCATGCACTGATGGCAAATGCTGGTGGACCCCAATTCCCATCAGCCCCAGCCAACATGACTAATGGTCAGGGGTAATGGAAGTCGGAGTCCAACAAAATGGAAAGGGCACCATAATGTCTTGGAGCAATACTGCATTTTGGGGGGCAATTAACATGAAGGTCTTTTGCCAAGGGACCCACCAAACCCAGGGTCAGCCCAGTAGGGAGAAGGCAGGAGTCCAGCTCCTCTCTACAGAATACCCTTTGTTGTAAAAAACAAAACAAAAACCAGAACCCTCTGCATTAGAAGTGGAAGTACAGAGTGCCCCATCATGTCTCCCAAGATCTACAGTCCTAACCTCCACTTTATTTATTTACTTAATATAACAAGGCAGAGTACAGCATTCAGACACAATACAACAGCCATAAAACACCTGAAATACAGCAAAGGGGGGGGGGAAGGTTGGTTAAAAAGTTAGATTGCAAAAATAAATGAATGAATGAATGAATGAATGAATGAATGTCTGCACAGGACAGACAATGGTTTGGTCTTTGGTAAAAGCCAAAAGAACCTCAGCCCCCCACCCCCCACCCCCGCCACAAGTGCTGCATCGGGAAAATGGTGGTGTTGAGGAGGAGCAAAAGGTCTCAGGCAAACCTCCAAGGTGCTTGGAAGCTCTGCTCTTGCAACTTCTCTGTCAGCCATAGAAATCTAAAACCTTTGGGAGAGGGAGTTTTTGCGGATTTTTATTTATTTATTTCATAAAAGTTATATACCACTTGAATGAAAAGAAAAACACCCTTAAAACAATCTACACCAGAAACAAGAGCAATTTACAACAATAAAACATACAAAAAGTTTTAATATGAAAACATTAAAATTCACACCAGCATAAGCATCAGCAGGCAAGCACCAAAAAGAATACAGTGAAGGTGCCTGCTTGAAATCAAGAGGCAGGGAGTTCCAAAGTGTAGGTGCTGCCACAATAAAAGACCTGCAGGAACAGGTATTATGTGGCACCTGCAGGGGTGCCAATGCCACTGACTGAAGCAGCTGAGTGGGCACATGTGGGGGCAAGTCCACCTTGTAGGTAAATTGGTCTCAAGTGGCACTGATTTTGGAACATTCTCCCCCCCCACACCCTCCAATCTCTACTATGACCCATTTTCACAGGTTGCCAGGTATTTGAATATTGAATGTTTCCTTAGATAAATTACAAATAAGTTCTCCCTCCCTCCCCACCCATTACACACACAGACTTTATTTTCCTGATGAAAGCAGCCTGAAGCCAAATTTTGCAGAGTTCGTTCATTTTTTAAAAAAATAGTTTTATTAATTTCCAATATATAACCACCACAAAAAAGAGGCAGGGGGGGATACAAAAACAAAACCCCAACTCTCCCCGCTTCTCTCTGCCAAAGTCCAATCTGTGATTTCGGTAGTTGCCATTCTTCAGAGTTATCAGTAAAGTGTTTTATAAAAGAATGCCAATTGTCTACATAATTTGTATTATTCAATGCATGTAATCCCTTTAATTTTCCCGATACAGCAATAATGAGAGATACAGAGATGGTCCAGTCCTTTCCAATTCTGTGCCTCTAGTAGGTGTGCCGCTATTAAAAGAAAATTAGTTATTCATAACAAAGTTCAGATTGCCCTTTTAAAAATAGTTAACAATCCCAAACTTGAAGTACATTCCACATGTTGACCCATAATGTAGCTTATTTCTGTAAATCCCCTCTCCCAGAAGGGCTTTCTATGTTCACACATCCACCACATGTGAAGTGTTGTATCTATACTATTGCAGCCTCTCCAGCACAATGGTGGGATAATTTTATTAATATAACTACACCGTAATGGTGCCAAATGCAATCAGTGTAGTAATTTAAATGTATCCAAGTTGAAACTGATTTTAGTGGTTTTTTAGCCCACAAATTATTCCAATCCACCTCTGCAATCTCTATCCCTGGATCAGATTCCCATTGTTGTTTCACGGAACTACATCCTCCAATTGCTAACTCATTAATTATTTGATAGAGTATACATACATACATGTATTTGTATGTAAAATAAAAATTTCAAAGGATGTTAAAGGTCTTATGGCATGAGCTTTAATTTTGGTTTGATATGAAATACTCTATTCAATGAACATAAAGCCAATTTACACCCTGCGTTCCCAGTTTTCTCGTTATTTGTTAGCTGAAGCATTTTTTAATAAATAAATTAGTCTATAAAGGTCTTTCTCTTTCCATTTCTGAACAACATTCTTTTCCTGTCATATCAAAATTGGATGCAGTACAAAAGGTATCAATGGAGAGACTGAGGGAGTTAATGGAGGTGCCCACATCTTCTTGCTTTCAGAGCTGCCTTTGTACATGGATTTATTAGAGAATCAAAAATGTTTTTATTATGTATTAAACACAGTAGACTCAGTACTCTATATATTTCTATCAAACTCCATTTGCTGCCATAGTTTATCATTTGTGTTGTGTATTATTCCAATTGCATTTTGAATATGACATTTTTATAAATGAGGTAGAGCAAGCTCCCCCCCCCCCCCCGGACTGCAGATAGATCACAGCTAATTGTAATCTGGGTCTTTTACCCTGGTGTACAAAGTTTACTATCATCTTTTGCCTTTTAAAAAAATTCTCAGTTGAAATACAGATGGGTATAGTCTGAAACAAAAACAATTTTTTTGGTAGAACCATCATTTTCACTGAGGACCCTCTTCCCATCCTTTACTTTCCTGATGAAAGCAGCCTGAAGACAAATTTTGCATAGTTCACAGATCACACCAAGGGGGAAGAAAGGTATATCCAAATCAATTATCATCTAAGTCAAAGATCAGAGGCTTTCGAGCAGCTTGAAAGAAAGATTCATAAGCCCCCTCCTCTCTCTCTCCCTGAGGAAAAAAAAAATCATGCCTCAGCCGATTAAAGCCAGCGAGCTGTGGGGCACGGATGATTGAGTGAACATTTTTATAAATGGCATTGCAGAATTGTGAAATTGAACGCGGCTGGTGAGAAGGTTCAACACACAGTTTAGAAGCTCATGTAGGGTTTTGATCTCCAGTGGCTGTGACTTTTCAGACTTCGTCTCAGCTGAGCCCAAGCCCTAATCCCTTGAACATTTCCACACCCACCTACCCACAACAATCTTCAGGATGATATAAAAAGAATGTACAAATTGCTGCTGGAGTGGCATACGCAGGACGAGCTCGTGAAATCTGCAATGATAGATTGGGCAAAGGACGTTGGACATAACATCATGATGGCTGACTGGGAAAGACTATGGAGGAGAGGCATAGAATTCACTGCTTGTAATTTGTTAAGAGAAAACATAATGAAAATGATGTACAGATGGTATTTGACCCCAGTAAAGCTTGCAAAGATCTATCATTTGCAGGACAATAAATGTTGGAAATGTGAAAAGGTGGAAGGAACATTTTATCATATGTGGTGGACCTGCCCCAGGTTGAGAGTCTTCTGGGAGATGATATATAATGAATTAAAGAAAGTGTTTAAAAACACATTTCTGAAGAAACCAGAGGCCTTCTTACTGGGAATGGTCCACTCAGAGCTACCTAAAGAAGATCACACCTTTTTCATGTATGCCACAACAGCAGCAAGAATATTGATCACCAAAAATTGGAAGACTAAAGACTTACCGACCTTGGAAGAATGGCAGACAAAGCTGATGGAATATATGGAGATCGCCGAGCTGACCAGCAGAATCCGCGACCAGAGGGAAGACGCAGTGGAAAAAGACTGGAAAAAATTTAAAGATTACCTTAAAATCTTTTATAAAAAATAGTATATGAACCAAAAGTCGAAAATAGTAGTATTAGTTTATAGAAGTAGATAGGAATAGGAATTATATTTAAGATAATTTAGAAGTGTTAAGAATGTTTTAAGATGATTTAGATTGGTGATACAATATAATGATAGATTTATGGATGATTTAGAAATATTGATCGATAAGGATGTAATCTAAGAATGATAATAATGATAATAATTAAGATTGATAGTAAAGAGAATATAGATGATGCAAGTAATATGTAATAAGAAATTGCCTTCAGAAAATGTTAAAAAATAAATGTCACAGAGAGAGAGATTGGAGGAAGTCCAAGCATAATGTTAAAGAACCTAGAATAGGGAATTAGGAAATTTAATTTTTTATTGATGTGTTTTATTTGTTGTATGGATGTTTTGTCTGTTTGTGTGATGTTTTATGTGTTTGAAATTTAATAAATATATTTAAAAAAAAAAAATAGTCATGCTGGCCACATGACCTGGAAAAACTGTGGACAAACGCCAGCTCCCTCGGCCTGTAAAGCGAGATGAGCACCGCAACCCCAGAATCGTTCGCGACTGGACTTACCCGGTAACTGTCAGGGGTCCTTTACCTTTACCTAGCGTTTGGTGAAGAGTGCTTGGGTTTTTTTAATGGGGAGGAGACAATGATGATGCTATCATTCCTTGCCCTTTCTGAGCAGACCCCACTTTTCCTCATTGTTCTTGCCTATCCATGTGTCCCAGTCCCTCTGGACCCAATCCATGTCACTACCCAGAGCAAGAGAGCAACACCCTGCCACTTCCTGGCAACAGAGGGAGTCTTGCACCCTTTCTGCTGTCTGATTTGATTAGAAGTGTCTCTTTTTCTGTTTCCCTCCAGACTTTTGGTGCGGATGATGTCGTATGCACAAGAATTTACGTAAGAGAGTGAAAAGTACCAGCCACCATCGAGCGGGTGGGGGATGAAGAGATGGATTAACAAGCAGATGTTGCGAGAGAGAAATCCTGTGCAGTAAACATCTCTCTGTGTGGCCTACAGAGCAGCCTCGTACGTGACCATACATGTCATCTTGAATCCCAGTCGACCAGCCCATGCCTTGGGCTTTTCACTTTGATTACAAACCCTAGTCCCATTAGAATTGTGTCGCTCTGTGTGTTCCTCATCTCTTTTCCATTCCTTTACTTTGTGTTTTGTAGTTTACAAATTTGTATGATTTGAGCAGTAATTAAATTTATTGCACACAATGCCCAAGGCTTTGAATGGGTTCCCCTCCTCTTCTTTTCCCTCAGCACAAGGAGCGCAGCATTCCAGGGAGCCAACGGGATGCCGTGGCTATTGTGGATGAGGGTGGCCCTAAGGCTCAGGCCCCTCCTAGAGCTGGAGACCACTCAAACCTGCAGGGTTTATGAGCAAGAAAATGAACTTATCAGTCCTAGGAAGCTCTTAGACTGAGTCAGGCCAATGGTTTCCCTAGGCTAAGCATTGCCTACACTGACTGGTAGCTGCTCGCCAGAGTTTCAGGCTGGGCTTTTCCCCAGCCCTGCCTGGAGATGCTGGGGATTGAACATGGGGCCTTCTGCATGCCAAGCAGATGCTCTGCCACTGAGCCAGGGTCTGTCTCTTGTCCAAAGGCTTTCCGTTCCCTCCAGCAATGAAAACATCCAGAGGTGAACTCTGCAGGCCTTGATCAACAGAGGCTGGTGGCACCTTAGAGCCAATGTAGCCAATGTGGCAACCTCCAGATGCTGCTGGACTAAAACTCCCATCAACCCCAGCCAGCAGGGCCAGGGCTCAGAGGTGATGGGAGCTGCAGTGCAGTAACATCTGGATGGCCACAGGCTTCCCATCCCTAGGTTTATCTTGGGCTCCTCCAACCTCTTCGGCTCTGCAACACTTCAGGCATGCTCTTCCCCAAACGAGATTGAAGGTCCCTCTGGTCCAGCATCCTTGACCCAAGAGTGTCCTGGAAACCCGCAAGCAAGGAAGGCAACATCTCTCACCACTGACTTGAGCCTTCTACGTCCAGGGAGCTATCACAGCCAACGTCATTGACAGACCTACCCTGAAGCGGCCTACTCCACCATTTCAGAGGCATCTCTGATAGCAGCCATTGCCCCATCTAACGCTGAGCCAATTGTGCCTTGGATGGAAACAGGGTTGGGAACCTGCAGCCCACCACGCTCACCTTGGGCCTGCAACTGGGGTGGATGGGAGTTCGGAACCCAGACATACCTGCTTCCCATCCCCACACAGAGAAGTCTTTCTTTGCACAGTCCACAATTAACTTAAGGAATTTGTTGTCGAAAGGCAGTGCTGGAAACCTGTGTTCCCTATGGACGAGATATTATTTTTCATCCCTGTTGCCTAGAAGATTACAGCTCAGCATTTAGAGTTTGAGAGCATTTAAGGACAAAGCACACTGCTCATGCAGTCACTGTACTTGCCAGGAAACAGCAGCACACAAGCTTTTTTCGGATAGATTCACTTGCTTTTTCCCATGGATTACCAACTGCTCAATTGTGCTTAATCTCCACAGCTTAGTTCTTGAAAATAACTAAGAGGCAATCCTGAGGAGGTAAACCTGTTTCTAGAGTGCACCACTTTAGTCAGCAGCTGGGGGCTTGACATGACAGACAGCACTGCCATATGAAAATTAAACAAATCCCTGCATGTAGAAATCTATCCCATGAAGAAGCAGCAGCCTATGTATCATGTCAAGAAGCATCCAAGCATCACTGTCTCTCTCACACGGTCTTTTCTCTGGGATTCTCATTAGTGGTACCATGACAGAACATTTGATCAATTTAACAGCAATGTGAAAATGACTATGCAAATGAGAAATGATGTGAATATCTAGAATCGTAACATGCTTCTTCCCATCCACTGAAACCTTTGCACCTCTCCATGGATACAAAACATACATTTAATCTGTTTTCAGTTTCAAAGCCATCCAAAATGTATGCCTCATAAAACAAAATGAAGGATTGGGAATGGTTTCCTTGGGTGGTTACCCCACCCCACATTTTGTTAAGTGTATTTTATTACTTGTATACATGTGCTAAACATGATTTAAAATACAACAAACAAGAGCAGCTAATATGTCATATCTTGAAAGAAGGTGTAAAGTTGGAACCATACTGAGAACCAGTTTATAATGCATGTTAGAGGCTCCGATCCAGTAGGTCTCTGAAGAGGTTTCCATGGATCTGGGGAGGTGATTTAGAAACTCACTTTGATGCAGGACAGGGCGCAGCCTTCCGCAGACCATTGTGGCCATCTAGTTCAGTACTGTCTGCACTGACTGGCAGCAGCTCTCCAGGATTTCAAGCAGGGTTCTCCCCCAGCCCCCAAGATGGATGCTGGGGTCCAAACCTGGGAACTTCTGCATTCAAAGCAGGTGCTCTGCACTGAGTTATGCCACTTTCCCACTGTGTGAAAATTGCTGCACAGCTCCTTAAGCCGTTTGACATTTTCTCGTTAGGGCAAACTGCTGCCTCATCTACTTTTGACCCTGATGCCTTATGCAAGGGGAAGTGCTTCGCCACTAATTCCAAACAATGCTGCATACTAAAACACTCACAATAGGAGCACTGGCCTGTTAAATTAAGTTTGAATTCATTCAGACTATGTTAATTTATGAATACTTCAGAGAGAGCAATTATTAGGGTTTTTCCTCTTTCTTTTTTGCCCAAAGCTTGCCCTTAGGATGCCCACATAATTAGGGGCTAGAAGCAAGCAGTTAATCTTCAAGCATGCTGGAAAGAGGATTGTTTGATGAAGCGCTGTGTTATCGGGCCCAGCTCCGAAAGATGCCTACGAGTTCAAGGACTTAGGATACTCGACTGAAAACCACTGCCTGTAACACCCCAAGTGCTGAGCACAGTGAAGCACAGGAGGATGCTGGCTGAGGCAAAGCAGGGAAGGTTTGGTTGGAGTTGCAGCTCTCAAACTTGAATAACATGCTGACAAAAGGCATCTATTTTTTAACACACAGCACAGAAACAACACAATAAGCTGCCTTGGAAGAAGGGAACAATCTCTTCTCCCACATTTAGCAGCCACAGACCCTCCTCATGCATCAGCTGGGGTGACATTCCAAAAGGTCCGTCAGCTCCCACTTTCCATGCTGGCTGTGATGAAGAGCAGGCATTGAGGAATGTGAGATCCTTGGTGTATATGGGGGGCGGGTGCTGATTCCTCAGGGAAACCTGTTCAGGGGGTTCCATATTTGAAGGGAGTCATAAGTTTGGAAAGCTCTGTCTCAAGAGGCTCCTGGCTGAGTTACTCCATCTTAGATTTGGTGTTGGGACCAGAGTTCAGAGTCTCTGTGGCTTGCAACTTTGCTCTTCCTGAGCCATCCGGCTCTTCCTCCTCCATGTCACAGTCTTGGCTCACAGTTGGGGTCATGACACAGGTATGTAAAGTGAGAAACACCCATAACATGAAGTGTGAGAGGGAGCAACAACAAAAACAGGGCAAGCAAAATGTTGATTATCAAATATTGCATTTTTTAGGTTGTGCACAAATGATTTCTCCACCATAAAAAGCAGCATCTATAGACAGTCTGGCTTAAAACAAATTGGAAATTTACAATGTTAAAGCCTTCGAATAAAGAGATTAACTGAGCACAATCCCTCTTGCTCCCTCCTTTCCAGCTGTTGGGGGCCCTCTGCTGACAGTCTGAAAACCTGCAATAATGAGCATGTCCTAACCCAGTCATTTCCATCCTTGCAGAATATGGAGTCAAGATGGTGACCAGCTTAGATAGCTGTACAAGTATGATGAGGTGCATCAGAGAGAGTAAATAGCTATTATGTGCTGCTTGCTGAACATTAAACCTTCGCATCCAGGAGCAGACACTTCGGACGCAAGAGACAGCAGACTTGCACAAGCTGTGCCAGAAAACTTCCCTGACAAATCTGCCTGGCTGCTACTGAAGACGATGGACCAGAAAACTTTTGGTCTAGTACCAGGGGAGGGGGTGGGGAAGAGAGATCTTATGAGTTGAACTGTCCCATGACAGCCCCTCCCTATTCCAGATTTTAATTTAGACTACTACTTTTAATATTGGCAGCTATGGGACCTCCACATTAGAGAAAACAGACTAAGACTGCTGCACTGGAGTGAGAATCTTCCACAGGCTACTTTGTACCTCCAGTAGAGATTCTGCCTTCCAGCACAGCATGTAGCAAATCTACACAGATCTTCATTTAGTTGTCTTTTAAGGACGCAAAAGCCAAGTGTCCAAGCTAAAGGCTCAAAAGGGTGGGAAGGGATCTGAATGGAGGGACTGTGGAGAAATTTTTCATAAACCTGTTTTGTTTGCACTTCCTGAACCAATACGCAAACCAAAACACAGTTAACATTTGAAATCTGCACTTCTTCCAATTTTGCAATGCAGTTCCTCCAACCAAAAAGAAAATGTGTACAAAAAGGGTACATTCGGGGAAAGTGCGTACAAAGAGCAAGTTAGTGAAAATAATGTACACAATGCATTTTAGATGGGAAAATTGCTTGCAAAAATGCATGTATTAGGCAAAATCATGTACAGTCAATCATACATCAGGAGAAATGCACACAATTTTTTGTGTGAACTTCCTAAAAAAAGAATTACAAAACAAATGTAGAAATGGAACAAACGGAACTTAAGATTGGAAAAATGAGAAACAGTGAAACTGAAAATGGCAATTTGCCAATCTCTACTTGGGTGTGGCCATACTTCCAATTCTAAAGGGGACAGGCCCTATCAAACTTCTTCAAATCAGAATCAAGTATACAAGCACCTTTGTACCATATCTGACAAAAGGGAGTTACAATCCCAACAACCGAAAACATTTTTGCTCACTGTTGCACTTGTATTGAAGAGAACCAACCCGCTTTGAGCAGTTCTGCACACCAGAGGCAAATGCATGAAAGTCAAGAGCCCAAACAGCACTTTTCAAGTTCACCCAATCAAGACCTCACCAATGTTTTGGCCGAGTTTGATCAGGAAGGACCACCAAATCTGTACACGAGTAGCCCTGATATTTTAATGGAAATACTGCACTACAGTCAAGTTTACAACATCTGTATAGAAATCATCACATGAATAGGTGGCAAAAAGGTTCACGTTACAGAATACAAAAAGCAATTTAAAATTAGAACGAAAGTATTTTGCTATTTGTACAGGCCAGGACTAGGAGCTTGGAGCTCAGATGTCAGACATCAGGGATGGGAGGGTCTTGAGGGGGTGGGGAGAGAGAAATGCTGAATTCTGAAATCCTGCTACAGGAAGGGCAGTGGCCTCCTTTATTTTGCAGCTGCAGGTGGTTTTTCTTACCCTCGAAAACACTGGGTGAGAAAAAAATCCCACCCTGCTCTACCTGTCTTGCTCAAAATGACACTTGGGCAAAGGAACAGCAGCAGCTGTTTTATTTTCTAACTTGGTATAAAGGTCTAAACTGATATTTAAATATACACAGAAGAGGAACATCTGAGAGGCTGTCGAGAGTGAGGAGCAGGGGAGCAGCACAAGCAAAATGGAACAGGACACAGTAGTGCTGTCATCCCCCCATCCCCAAGGGAAGGAGACATGGGTAAGTTAGCTTATTGCTGGCATACCATAAGAACTCCCCAGCTGGGCTCCACTCCTTGCTTTTACTGCTGCAGGTCACATTTCCCCTGTGCAAACCTGCCTCTTACTGCAGAGGCCCAACCTGCGCCTCTACACTGCTCTCTTAAGCTACAGGGAAGAGAGAGATACTTCCACAGATCCTCTTTTTCTCCTCTCTCATTTCTTTGCCTTGGACCGTGACAACACTGTTCTGAGAGTGTGGACAGCTACTTGCCAGGATACCTGGAGAGATGTAAGTTTGGCAGATTTGGGGAGAAGACAAACACCAGCAAGCCATATTTTTAAAGGCCTCTTGGTTTTGTCACTTTGTACAAGCAACCAACGCCTCCTTGGTGGAGGGCACAAATGTTAGGTTCATTGCCATTTACAAAACCCACAGCAACTTCTTTTATCTTCTGTTTCTGTTTGTGCCATTTATAGTAAAAAAAAATATGTCCCTGCTTGTGTATGTTACTGGTGAAACCACAAAAGGCCACCCCTCTTCTTTCCAATGGTCCTGCATGTGCTCTCACTCTCACTCTCTCTCTCTCTCACACACACACATACACTTTCTCTTGAGCAGCTCTGTCAAATACTGGTTTGGCATTTAGGATATTTTCTTCAACACTGAGAAGAATCACACAAGAAAGCACAATCAACCCCAAACTAGGGAGCTCAGCAACACTTTCAAAAAGTGCAGATTCTCTGAGCTGGAAGACTAGATGGATAATAAAAAAACTACCCACCAAAACAATCTCCCCAAAACAAACAAACAAACAAAAAGAATTTAAAAATTCTGATATATATTCTCATTCATATACCATTCAGGCTGCTTAAAATACGAGTCATGTAAAACCACAACACATACATTCTCTTTCTTCCACACGCATATCCTTTTTTCCCTTTCCATGGTGAATTTTTTTTTGGGGGGGGGGGGTTGGATGCCTCCCTGCCCGCAATTGGTAGCCATACAACTCTCAGAACAGGGTGAGGGAACCAGCAAGAACACATCTTTCTCTGGTAAGAACCAAGATGTATTATTATTATTATTAATAATAATAATATTTTTGTATTTTTGCATTTTTGTATTTTTTACAAAAAGGAACAAGTTTCCACACAACAATGATAACTCCCTTTGGTAGAAAGTGTAATAAAAATGTCTCTGTCACTCTCATCTGTAGGTACTAAAACCTGAACCTGAAGCCACCTGGTACTAAGGTACACAAGAAGCTAGTAGTTATACTAGCACATCAAGCATACTTTTTCTTTAATAAAAAACAAAAAAAAAATGACAAGTATGTACATTTATTTACAAAAAAGAGGGGGGAAACCAGTTTAATATAGGTTGTTGCTATTGTGAAAGCGTGTGTCGTCTGTCTAGGGGTACTGGGTAGGTGAGAGGAAGTGTTTGTGTGAAAAGCTGGTGCATGGCACTAAGAGACACTAGTAAACAAGCAGGTTCAAAAAAACAAAACAAAAAAACAAACCCCAAACCAAACCATCGTTCCACTGGAAAGGACAGACCAATCTGAAATGGTTTGTGTTAAGTCAGGCACCCAGATAGCAAGGAAGGAACCGGAGAGAAAAGAGAAGGGGGCAGCAAACTCAAGAGCCAATGTTTCCGCCATCTGGACTGCTGAGCCCTGAGAGCCGATGGAAGGTTCCAGAAAGTCTGCTGCCTACTCCTGTTGAAGCCGGGATTCCCAACAAAGATACTCTGGCTGCAAGACTTTTTTTCCTTTTTCTTCTTGGGGAGGGGGTGTTCAAACGCACCAAATCTTGTCAGGCTATTCAAAGCCCCCAGTTGTCACTGATGCCCATGTGGCTGGGAGAACGCTGCTGGTGTGTGTACAGGCAAGATGGGCTTCTCTACCGCGACTCGGACACCTCAGCGCCCCTCATGGCATGGAGCATGTGTGTGATCTCAGCCTCTGGGCAACAGTTCCAGCTTCCGTTTCTCAGGATGGACATTTCCAAAAGTGGCCCCCCTGGGGCAACAAGATGTACCAGCTATGAATTAGTCCAGAAGTGGCTGTTGTTATGGAGATAACAGCGAGGGGCTGGGGAGGAGGCAGGAGGAAGGCATCTTCCTTGTTTTCCTTGATGAGCCTGCACGAAATGTGCACCCACAACTTGACCTTTTCCTATCCCCCTGGAGTTTAGGGTGTCTTGAATATTGTGCCATATTTGACGCGGTACTTGTTAATGCTCACAAAGTGCAGGTCCTCTGTGTCGCAGGTAGTGGTGCAAGGCACCAAGCCTTCCAAGCCCTCCCCCATTAGCCACTTGCTAGTTTCAGCTGCCATTTCACGGGTCACGTGCTCCTTGGTCCATCTGTCAACCCAAGCCTGGAATCGCTGGTGCAGCCTTTTGCTTACCCTTTCATGGGACTATAGGGAAGGGAGAAAACAAGAGAAAGCTTTAGTGACAGGCATTACGCAATGAGGCCTGCTTAGCACATGTACAACACTCTTTCCCCTCCATGTCACAATCCGAATATAGTCTAATGGACACAGGTTTTCTGCAAGTGGCTTCCGTTACACATACTAAGTGTGCCATTGAAGTGATCCCCCTTTACTGGCAACAAGGCAAGCCAATGTATGCAGAATACAGAGAGTTCTCAGTTGATCTCCCAGTAAGATACGGACCAGACCCTGACACCTCTGGTCATAAACACAGTTGCTTTGATGAACAGTGATGCAAGCAGAGGGCTGCAGGGGGAATGAACCAAAACACCACCGTATCCTGGCTGCCTGCAGCTTTCCCTTGGGGAGAAGCCAGAGCTGCTCACCCCACGCGCTTTGCTCAGGCCTACCTGATGGGCACGCAACAGAGCAGTCCTCCTGTACATGTAATCCTCCGATTTGATCACATACACCATCTTGTAGGAGTTGAGCTTGAATTTGCACTCCAGCTTGTCCAAGCTCTCCACGTTCTCCAAGGGCTTCTTGCTGATACCCTCCTTCCCGTCCTTCTCCTGCTGCTCCCGACCCCGCTGACACTTGCGGATCCGCCTCAAGTTCCTGTAAAGCAGAGAGCCCCTGCTGGAATTAGCACCCGCCTCCCTCATCGGGCTGGACGTTGTGGCTCGCGGGGCCTGCTCCTCAAAATCCATCACACTGCTCGTGCTGAATGACGATAAGAGCGTAAGGGATGATTAACACATTTAACGTTGCCGTGGTTGCCTGCATCCTCCTCCACTTGCTGAAAAACTGCTGGGGAAAGGAGCAAATCCCCTCCCGGCAGAGTTCAGCCCAAGCTGAGAGGGGAAGGGTGATTCCCAGGCACTGGCTAAATTGGTGCTTGACCTGCACTGCAGAGGAGAAACTTCTGTTACACATAACCATCCTTTTTTCCTGACCAAAAATGTGATCTTTGATATGCTACCAAGGCACATTCATTCAAAGAATTGCCACAAAAGTTCATGATGACATTTGCTGGCTAGTTGGGCCAGTGTGCACAATGGTGGTTTTTCCTCCTCAGTACAGGCAAGCATTAGAGCAACCAGGCCTTGTGACCCACTCCTTCCCTCTTTGCTTGCACCGAGCGCTCGGTGAAGGGCCTTCCACCACAAGGAGAGGGAGACATAGACAGACAGCTACGGCTGTTTTCAATGTGTGGATCAGCACTTAGCCACAACCACGGGAGAGCTTCAAAGCTGTTTACAAAGCCTGTACACAGTGCAACTGCATGAAGCTGAAGCAGGGTTGCCCAAGTACATACTAGTGACCACCCCGACCTGAAACATTGCCTATGTCTGCTTTGTTTTTTGTGTTGTTGTTGTTGTTTTTTGGGGGGGGAGCAACTAAAGTCACAAGAGCAGAGGCCTACAAGGAACTCAGACTATTAGCAGCAGCAGCAGCAGCAGCAGCAGCAGCAGCAGCAGCAGCAGACAACTGTCACCATGTGCTTTCCAGCTGCCAGTTTCCTACAGTGACCCTAGGCAATGGGGCTATGATCTCCAGAGGAAATGCATGCCTCAAAATGACCCATTAGTTCTTAAGAGTAATGCGCAATATCATTTCACTCACCTTGGCAGAAATACTGGCTTCTGGGCCAGCTGCTCCCGTAGTTCAGGAGACGTAGAATCAGAATTGACGTACCGATCCACATAGTCGGTCCAACGCTGAAATAGAACACAAAATAAAGAGATGCGCCAATGAGCTCCCTTTAACAGACAGGAAGCTTTCCTACGCTGGTACCCAGGGATGAAGGACCATGCACACAGCCCCACTTCTGAGCAGCCTCCGTTCCCCTTCTGTGTCCAGGGCAGCTGTCTACCAGCTCCATCTGGTACTCAGGCTGAGACCCTACCTGTGGACTGTCTTGCCAGAGTGGTGCATGCTCTAGTTATCTCCCGCTTGGACTACTGCAATGCGCTCTACCTTTGAAGGTGACCCGGAAACTACAACTAATCCAGAATGCAGCAGCTAGACTGGTGACTGGGAATGGCTGCCAAGACCACATAACACCAGTCCTGAAAGACCTACATTGGCTCCCAGTACATTTCCGAGCACAATTCAAAGTGTTGGTGCTGACCTTTAAAGCCCTAAACGGCCTCAGTCCAGTATACCTGAAGGAGCATCTCCACCCACATCATTCAGCCCGGACACTGAGGTCCAGCTCCAAGGACCTTCTGGCGATTCCCTCCGTGTGAGGTTACAGGGAACCAGGCAGAGGGCCTACTGTGGCACCCATCTTGTGGAACGCCCTCCCATCAGATGTCAAGGAAATAAGCAACTATCTTACTTTTAAAAGACATCTGAAGGCAGCTTTGTTTAAGGAAGTTTTTAATGTTTGATCTTTTATTGTGTTTTTAATATTCTGTTGGGAGCCGCCCAGAGTGGCTGGGGAAACCCAGCCAGATGGGCGGGTTATAAATAATAAATTACTATTATTACTATTATTACTATTGTTATTATTATTATTGATGATACGACACTCATTATTTGTAAAAACAGAGCTGAGGAAACCCTGTCTTATTTGTTTTAGAACAGCAGAGGTATGTGTCACTTGGACTTTAAAGCAGGGATAGAATAATCTGTTTAAAATTACTGCTGTTCAATGGCACAAATGTTACAACATTTATAAGTGGCAACTCACTGATCTTGGTAAGCCACGATTTTATAGAATTTTGTTAGTGCAAATGCATCTGTAACTTACAGGATCAAACTTTTGAAGTTCAGTTCCATTTTTGAAAGAACTCACCCTCCTTTTCCCTACATTGGTCACAATGAAAGCAGCCTGAACCATTTCATGTTAAGGACAATATATTGCTCTTTCACTTGTATTGCTAAAAATATTGCATTACTCACCCCAAACTTGAGGGACAAAGGGCTATAAAAAGAAATAAGATTAGACCCTTTTGGGTTTGGCAGTGCACAACAGTATCTTCTACGAGTAGTCTTGGCACTGAATAATTACCGTATTTTTTGCTCCATAAGACGCAGCTGACCATAAGACGCGCCTAGTTTTTTGAGGAGGAAAGGGGGAAAGCCCCCCTTTTTGAGGATCAGTTCAAAGTTGTGCATCTTCTTTTGGAAGAAGAAAAGCCCCATTTGCAAAAGGATCAGCTCACAGTTGTGCTGCTGCTTTTGCAAAGGAGAAAAGACCCATCTGCAAAAGGAGCAGCTCAGAGTTGTTGTGCTGCTGCTTTTGCAAAGGAGAAAAGACCCATTTGCAAAAGGATCAGCTAAAAGCCCTTTCTACAGTTTCCAGACAGATAATCTAATTAGCCAGTCACATGTCGCTGAGGAAACCAACAGCCTTCTCTGCAGAAAGGGAGCCAGGGACCTTATCTCTCTCCCAGATCTCTTGCTGATCAGCTGTAAAGCGGCAGCCTCTCAACACCCCCTTCTCTCTGTGTAAAAGAAAAAGCTCGATCTTCTTTTGGTCCCTGGGCAATTCAGCTCCAGGGACCATGCATTCGCTCTATAAGACGCACAGACATTTTCCCTTACTTTTTAGGAGGAAAAAAGTGTGTCTTATGGAGCGAAAAATACGGCATGTTGTGTGAACCTAAATATTTTGGAAGGACTTTTTGTTTGCTTTCAAGCCTAAGAATGCATGCAGTCATTGTTCCTCATGAAGACGTCATAGAAAAGCACTGGGCAACTCCAACTAATTATTGGAAATTGTTTGAGGTTCACCTTGTCTTGTTGTTTGTACGTAATGCTTCAGAATGCAACATTTGGAATTAGGCACCTACTATGGCTAATATTTTCAGCTTGCTTTTAAAAAATCAGTTATCTAACTGTCATGAATGTTTCTGACCTGAAAGCACCTAATCAGATGAAGCTGGAATATACTGACTTGCTTGCCTTTGTAAGGAGTTGTGCACACATATAATCTACTCATATTCTGAAGATAAACAGCAGAATCTGCTTATTACTATACACAGATAAACTATACACGTTAAAATCTGGGGGGGGGGGAATCCACATAGTAGAACCTGGACCTATTTTTACTGCACCTGAAGCACTTCAGTAAAAATGCATATATGTTCCTTTGATAGCTGAAATTAAGAACCCCTGACCAACAGCAGTGCGTTTCTTACCTCAGCCTCAACAGGGTCATCAGAGTTCTCCTCTTCTGTGTCAAGCAGCTCAATAGTTAGCTGAACATGGTCTCTGCTCTGAACAAACATCAACTGCACAACAGAAGACAGTACTTCAATAAGGAACTCAATAATCCTCAGAGTTTTTATTAGGTACCCAAAGCCATATGCATGCTATACAGGCTGAACGTGGCCCAGCAATGTAAAATCACCTTGTTAGAGATCAAAGAAGGTTCAGATAAGCAGAGAGCTCACTTGAAAAGTTCTCTGCTGGAAGTCTACAGATGAGGCAGCCACTATCACCATAGGAACCATGAGTTTTCTTTGGGCTAGCAGCCTCCACCAAGAAACTGCATTATTTTGCCCTTAAGGTAAAAGTGAGGGAATTGCCCTGCCGGCTGCTAAGCCATGCTGTAAGACCAGGCTGGACTGCTATCACTAATCCTGCAAGTCCTTTGATTCACTGAGCAGGGGGGCTGGGCATTGCATTTTTAAATTAGTTCTGTGGCTACACTTTTCTGCTTCTCACTACCCCAGCTATCTTTCTTCAATTTCTGCTTGTTTCCCAGACTTGCTGACTACAGCAGGAAGCACTTCAGCTACAAATGTTGGAGCTGAATCCATCACCTGCTTCTCTTCCCCAACCCACAATTTTGGGTTTAAGGGGAAAAAAGAGAAACCAGAAGCTTTATATCAACTTGCTCCAGCCTGTAGGGATGAATTTTTAAAAGGGGGGGGCATGGAAATCGCTGCAGGGAAGCAATGGGAACACAGAGTGAACTTCAGTGGAAGGAAACATTATATTTAAGAGCCTTCTGATCTATGCTGAAGAGATTTCAGGTGCAAATGAAGCTCTGGGTAGTGTGAGTGCAACTACAGAATGTCCATGTACAAGGGAACTAGAGAGTTGTAGAGGAGAAAAATAATTGTGAAGAGCTGGTGGAAAAAACTGGGACTTTGGTGGGGTGGCCTATGTATCTGTAAGGGAGGTGGGGTGGGGACAACATTTACTTAATTGAAAGAAAGGTGTAATGCAGGCATCGGCAACCTACGGCCCATGGGCCGGATGCAGCCCATGAGGCCAGTTCACCTGGCCCACGAGCCACCTGGTCACCAAGCCGCCCGCTCGGCAAGTCCCCCGCGTGCTGCGTTAAACCAGCGCGGCGTGGGGACTCAGCCAGACGCCGAAAATCACTTCTGCGCAGGCGTCTGGGCATGTGCAGAAGCGATTTCTGGTGCCGGGGGACATGCCCTGACCCGAAAATCGCTTCTGCGCAGGCATCTGGGCATGTGCAGAAGCGATTTCTGGTGCCGGGGGACATGCCCTGACCCGAAAATCGCTTCTGCGCAGGCGTCTGGGCATGTGCAGAAGCGATTTCTGGTGCCGGGGGACATGCCCTGACCCGAAAATCGCTTCTGCACAGGTGTCTGGGCATGCGCAGAAGCGATTTCCAGTGCCGGGGGACATGCGCAGATGCGACTTCCGGTATCGCGCTGTGCATGTCCGACCCACAGACGAGCTCCGTGGGATCGATCCGGCCCACGGCCGGATAACATTGCCAACGCCTGGTGTAGTCAGGACTATAAGTTAAGTCATGCTTAAGTCTGTACTGACACCCAAGAAACCAAAATGAAAATGCTAAGAATGGCAATTCAGGGAAATGGAAGCCTATGCCAGCACACAGGTGAGGCAGTCACCTTCTTTCTATGCTTGTTCAAAACAGAAAGAGCAGCTAATTGGGATCTGACTGAATGCTGCTTCTGCCAGCTTGCGTCAAATGTACTATAAATCATTAGAAAAACAACTACATAAATTTCACTAGTTATGTGCTCCAGTTTCCAAGAAAAAACTGATTTGTAAGCTTCTACAAGTTGCAAGTAATTGTGTAAAAGATCAGGCTTGGAAAAGCTGGAAAGCGTTTTCAACACATATATAAAAGTCAAGAAAGAACAAAATCGAAGCCACTGCTCCTTTTATGCTTGCCTTGTTTGACGGAGCACAGCAGCTTATCTGCATGTGACACAGAGCATCATTAAGCAACCACTGCTACATACAAACCTATAGCACCTTTTGCGATTTGTCTCTATGGCACTGGAACTGGTAGGTGGTTACGCCAATAGCGGTTGCAAGGGGCGATGGCAGAAGCCAGGTGAAATACCTGGTGAATTGCTCAGTAAGCGTAATGCAATTTGGAAACGTGCACATCCTTGGACGTTTTGCTAGCAACAAAGAAGATCATCCCCATTCCGCTACCCCACTCTTAAGTACATCAGGATCTCTCTTCCTAGATCTGTAAAGACTCCAATACTTTTTTTTTTTACCTTAAAGCAGTTCTCATCTTGCATTAGCTGCTCAGCTTTGCGCTGGTATGCTGTCTCCACAAGGGACCGAGATGACTGTGATGACAGCAGGCCTGCGGTAGCTCCATTGCTGTTCTCAGCCAGGTACAGTTCTGTCACCTGTACACAGAGTTCGTCGCTCACAATGTGCTGAAGCTGTTGATATATCATATACAGGAGACATTACAATGCTTTCTGGTAACCAAAATTACCAAGTGCAAAAAACCCCCACATAAAATTGCAGGCTAAATCATTCCAGAGAGAGAACTAACTACAGCTCACAAATGGCACACCATCCAATAGCAATTCCTTCTATGAGTAACAGGTGTGGGTACAAGTTAATTTTTGTGTAACTTGATAAACCACTTAGAAGCCTACTTTGGCATTAAATGCTATATAAATCAATCACTCACTCAAAATAGTTAAGACAAAAAGGTAACACAACCTCCTGGATTTCTCATCCCCATCTCCTCTGGTAGACAGGAGATGAGGTTCAGCAGATAGTGACTATGAGCCCTGCACTTGTTTTCTAGAGCACAGCACTGACAAGGCCTGCTCTTTCTTGTAAGTCCCAGAACCCTTGCCCCCTCCTCACCTGTCTAACAATACTCTGAATCAGCTTGTCCATGGTGAAGGCAATGTAGGCATGGATGGTGAACATCTCGCGAAGAGAGTCCTCATATTGCGAAGAGTCCATGTTGCCGTCCAGCAGGTTCCGCACCATGTCTAGGAAAGCAGGGTAGTAATCTTCCACATCGATATCCACTAAAAGGGGAAAGAAGGATGCTCCATGTGAGACCTGCTTCTCCCTCCCTCTCACCACCTGGCCATTAAATGTTGACATGGGCCAGTAGGAAGGTGGGAGATTATATTGGAGTTTGAGAAAAAGGATTGGAGGGAGAGACTGTGATGGGAGTTTGGCCGATTTTGGGCAGAGTTTGGCTTTTAGATGGTGTTCCCCACTCTACGCAATCACATGTATACATGGAGCGTACCCAGGAACGTAAAGAGGGAGACACCTGTCATTACTTAAAAATGCGGGGGGGGGGGGCTGGTATCTATCTATCTATCTATCTATCTATCTATCTATCTATCTATCTATCTATCTATGCCAGTCCTCTCTTGGCCACCTATACAGTTGTACCTTGGCTCCCAAATGCCGCGCTTCCTGCAGCCAATCAGAAGCCGCGCTTTGGAAGTCGAATGTTTCAGAAGTTGAATGGACTTCCGGAACAGATTCTGTTCGACTTCCGAGGTCTGGGATGCCGTATTTTCCTTTCTTATCAGGTAGATGCAGAAGCCCATTTGTTTCTCTTCTCTAATGAGATACCTATTACTCACTGTTTGCTAGCAATGAGTTACCAAGCTTTGAATCTTTCCATGTAACTGCTGAAACTTGCATTTTTTTAAAAAAAAAATACTTTGTCCAGTATTATTCAGTACCCTTTTAACTTTATTCTTGTCTGGGTCCTTCACTGGACTTAGCATTGTATCTTCCATTTCTTATCTCACAACTTAAAAAATAAACAATAGTTTGAACCATTTATTGTTGTTTGGGTTATAATCATTAGCCCATCTGATTGAAGTTATGGGGACATTAATCTCTGGCAGCAGAGGCAGACAAGCAACAGGGAAAGGAGAAGAGCAAGAGAATAGGAGTTGTCCCTCTTGACTGGAGAAGAAGACCTATCCAACGTTCTGCTCCCAGGCAGTTCAGGAAAGCTTACTGGCTGGACAGAAAAGCTGCAGTCCCTTCCCTTCCTTGCTCCCAGAGCCTGGCATTCAGAGCTATACACCTACTGAATCTGAAGCCTCCACATAGCTATAGTAGCTGATAGCCACTGGTGGACAAATTCATCAAGTGCAGATTTAACACTCATTTTAAAGCCCCTTAAGCTATTGTCCTCGCTCTAGGTTGTAGCAATTGACAAGGGCCTTTCATGGCTGGAGCAAAAGCCAAACTGTGCTGATGGGAAGGAAGATGGCTCTTTACAACAGAAAGCAATCCCACCTCTTCTGCCTTGGAGACCATTGTCAAAGACCAGCATCTGCCACGCTAGCCCCAGCCAAGTATGGGTGTACTCACTTGGCTCTTTCAACCGCAGCTGGATGGCAGGGCTGTCACTCTTGTCACGCTTGACACCCAGCACATCCCGCTCCCACTCCCTTTCCCGATTCTCCTCTTCAATCTGCCGTTCAGCCTGGTTGTATATTCGCAGCAACCGCAAGCAGAGGATCTGGTGGAGACGGAGGAAAATGTACCAGTTGTTGTTGACATAGAACAGGTTGTAGACTTCATCCATTCCACGCAGCTTCTGGGCTGCCGTGTTGCTGAAGAGCAACTTGGCTTTAGGAGGGCTACTACCCCCCACGCCATTGTGCTTTTTCACGGCCCCCGAGCCTTCGTCCACATCCATCTCTTCCTCTTCCTCCTCCTCCACATCAGACAGCTCGCCTCGCTGAGCGAAGAGCAGGTCTGGGATGAAGTGATACATGATCTGCTTGATTTTGTATTTGTCCTCTTTCTGGATGCCTGTCTGCCGCTTCACGTGGTGGATAATTAGAGAGGCAGCGTCGTCCAGGATCTGTTTATCTTCGTAGGCTAAGGACAGGTGAGGGCCAATGTTATCTTCAGAAGTCTGCTCCTGCCTCTGAAAATCAGGAGAGAAAGAATATAAAACCCATCTCCACATGGCTCTCTTCTCTCATCAGCTGAAAATCACTGCCTGGGCTGGACAGGAAAGTGCTCTACCCCAGTAAGTATAAAAAGAACTGTGCAACAAATTATTATTATTATATATTTTTTAAAATTTTATTAAATTTATTTTGCAAATTACAAAAGAAAAACAGTAAAAAAACACAAATACATAAAAAAATTAAAGAAAGAACCACTTCCCTCCCCCCACCCCCCTGTGATGACTTCCAGCCTTTTCTGTATTGCTTTTTTGTGATTCTTAGTTCTTATATATACCTGTATCTATGTTTATTCCTATCTATTATTAATTTGTTTGAGCCCTTCACGTGTCTGCTAAGAGACCAGCTTTTTCTACAAAACATGTCAAATAATCCTTAAACATTTTCCAATCTTTGTCTATTTTCTGGTCACTTACTCCTTTGATTTCCCTTTTTTCGCCAAATTTTGATATGTTATCATTTTAATTTGCCAATCTTCTTTACTAGGTACTCTATTACTTTTCAATTTTTTCGCAACTAGGAGTCTAGCGGCTGCTGTTGCATACATTAATATACATCTGTCTTTTTCTTTGATCTCATCATCTAACATTACTAATAAGAATAATTCTGGGTTCTTCTTAAATGAGTATTTGAGTATCTTTTTCAATTCCCTGTAAATTATTTCCCAAAAGTTCTTAATTTCTTTACAATGCCACCAAAATGTGTATAAATGTACCAATTTCTCTGTGACACCTCCAACATACATTGCTGCTACCTCTGTACATTTTTGCCAATTTCGCCGGGGTTAGATACCACCTATATTGCATTTTGAATAGAGTTTCTTTTAGATCATAATTTGGTGTAAATTTTATATCTTTTTTCCATAATTTTCCCCATCTTTCTAGCATAAGTGTTTTTCCCAAATTTTGCGCCCATCTGATCATTACTTAAAAGAACTGTGCAACTAATTAGTTTATACCAGGGGTGTCCAACTTCCAAGAGAATGTGATCTACTCCCACTATAAATAAACTGGCAGTGATCTACCCACTGGATTGACCAAAGTTGTTGAGCTTTTTTTAGGGGGAGAGACCAGAGTTGTTGTTTTCACATGATCGACCAGGGACAGCCCGCAATCGACGAGCAGCTTGCGATCGACCACTTGGATAGCTCTAGTTTATACAAAGTCACTCATCTGGAGGCCAGAGCAGACTTCATGGCACCCAAAAGGACCAGTTTCATTGAAAGCTTTCCCACCATTGGTGCAGCTATTTCTCCTCTCTATCCGGAACCCTTTTGCTCACCTCAGATTATAGTACAGTGGTACCTCAGGTTACAAACACTTCGGGTTACAAACTCCACTAACCCGTAAGTAGTACCTCAAGTTGCGAACTTTGCCCCAGGTTGAGAACGGGAATCGTGTGCAGGTGGTGCGGCGGCAGCGGGAGGCCCCATTAGCTAAAGTGGTACCTCAGGTTAAGAACGGTTTCAGGTTAAGAACAGACCTCCAGAACGAATTAAGTTCGTAACCCGAGGTACCACTGTAACAAGGAATGATATTGAAGGATATAAAAAGGTAAAGGGACCCCTGACCATTAGGTCCAGTCTCTGTGACCAACTCTGGGGTTGCAGCGCTCATCTCGCTTTATTGGCCGAGGGAGCTGGCATACAGCTTCCAGGTCATGTGGCCAGCATGACTAAGCCACTTCTGGCGAACCAGAGCAGCACACAGAAACGCCGTTTACCTTCCCGCCGGAGTAGTACCTATTTATCTACTTGCACTTTGACGTGCTTTCGAACTGCTAGGTTGGCAGGAGCAGGGACCGAGCAACGAGAGCTCACCCCGTCGCGGGGATTCAAACCGCCGACCTTCTGATCGGCAAGCCCTAGGCTCTGTGGTTTAACCCACAGCGCCACCCGCGCTGAGGATATAAAGCTCTTTAATTATTAGGGCTGCCAAACACTGAAGGCAGCCCTGTTTAGGGAAACTTTTAATGTTTGAAGTTTTATTCTGTTTTTAGTCCTCTGTTGGGAGCCACCCAGAGTGGCTGGGGAAACCCAGCCAGATGGGCAGAGTATAAATAATAAAATTATTATTATTATTATTATTATTATTATTATTATTACTACTACTACTACTTAAGAAATTGAGTTTGTCATCTGCCATCTAATCATTTTACTGCATATGGCCACAACCTGAATGCAGGTGCATTTTTGGAAGTGTTGAACAAATGGAGAGGCAGTTTGATAAAAATTTAAAAAGTAATTTGATAAAAAAGCAGCTGTCACCCACTGTTAGAAAAAAAAGCAAACTTTCATTTCCATTTTGTATTATAGTAACAAATAGCCTCAAAAGAACAAGCCCCACCAATAACAAAACTGAAATATTGCAATAATTCACAACATCCTTTCCATCAATTGCCAATCAGGATGAAATAAGGTTGAAACAGAGAGGACAAAGTCTCCGACCTACCTCATCATAAATAGTCTCAATCTCGCTAAGAAGGCTCTTTGATCTTAAGACCTTGGTGTCATTTTGTTTAAAGTTGATGCCCTGGTGGTCAAGGGACTTCAGGTAGTATTTCTCATTCTGTTCCCGCCACACTTTGTTGAATCCTCTCTGGGCTTCTCTCCACTCCTCCTCTTTCATTTTTAACCTTAGCAGAAAGAAAGGCAACATGGCCTGAGAGATGAGTACAGCCATGAGGACTAGCAGGAATAAAGCAGCCTGCCTTTGACAGACTTTAACATTCAAGGGATATTCAAGGCATTCGTGATTTGACCACATTCAGCATGGGAGAACATGAGCGGAAGGTGATGTAACACAGAAAATGGGCTACTTTGGTCTTGCCACATTCTAGATCAGAACATTCCAAATTAATTACCATTGTGGATCTTTCCCTGTTTAAAAAAACATTCTCTGCCATGAACAGAAGTTTACCATCTGCTCTCCTGTAGCAGCAGCTTTGCTGTAACTTCATTTGAATCCACAGCTAGCATGATGGACTTGGGTGAAGGAGATCCATGTTCCAAACCTCACTCAGCTGTGAAGCTCACCACTAACCAACGTCACAGGGCTTTTGTGAGGATAAAGCGAGCCCAACCCCATCCATGTATGCCACTCTGAGCTCAGTGGGGGGCGAGATACAAATGTGAGTGGTCACCAGCGCTGAGCTTCTCTGGGCCATAAGCAACGTGATGCAAGGGAGGCTGCCTTTGAGAACAGCCTGGAACACTTCTGAATACAAACTGCAAGCTGGGGCTGAGTGCCCTGCCAACTGCACAAGCTCCTGGTCCACTTCTGATCCCGAGTCCAATTTAAAGTCTTAGCTTTGACTTTATATTTCTTTACAGATTGTGACCAGGTTACCTCATAAGGACTGCTCTTTTGCATATATCTACCCAGCCAGAGATCTTTGTATGGGACCCTCAACTATGAACAGAACCCTCAACATGACAGATAGCCTTTTCCTTGCCTAGCTTTAGAATGTCCTCCCTGGAGAAGCTGACCTGGTGCCTTCTTTGGCACCTTGTTCAGACCCCTGGGCTCTCACTTGTGGGGTGCCTCAGGGTTCCGTCCTCTCCCCCATGCTTTTTAACATCTATATGCAGCCGCTGGGAGAGATCATCAGGGGGTTTGGACTGGGGGTTCATCAGTATGCGGATGACACCCAGCTCTACCTCTCTTTCAAATCAGAACCAGTGAAGGCGGTGAAGGTCCTGTGTGAGTGCCTGGAGGTGGTTGGAGGATGGATGGCGGCTAACAGATTGAGGTTGAATCCTGACAAGACAGAAGTACTGTTTTGGGGGGACAGGGTGCGAGCGGGTGTGGGGGATTCCCTGGTCCTGAATGGGGTAACTGTGCCCCTGAAGGACCAGGTGCGCAGCCTGGGAGTCATTTTGGACTCACAGCTGTCCATGGAGGCGCAGGTCAATTCTGTATCCAGGGCAGCTGTCTATCAGCTCCATCTGGTGCACAGGCTGAGACCCTACCTGCCCGCAGACTGTCTCGCCAGAGTGGTGCATGCTCTGGTTACTCCCGCTTGGACTACTGCAATGCACTCTACGTGGGGCTACCTTTGAAGGTGACCCGGAAACTGCAATTAATCCAGAATGCGGCAGCTAGGCTGGTGACTGGGAGTGGCCGCCAGGACCACATAACACCGGTCCTGAGAGATCTACATTGGCTCCCAGTACGTTTCCGAGCACAATTCAAAGTGTTGGTGCTGACCTTTAAAGCCCTAAACGGCCTCGGTCCAGTATACCTGAAGGAGCATCTCCACCCCCACCATTCAGCCCGGACACTGAGATCCAGCGCCGAGGGCCTTCTGGTGGTTCCCTCACTGCGAGAAGCAAAGCTACAGGGAACCAGGCAGAGGGCCTTCTCGGTGGTGGCGCCCGCCCTGTGGAACGCCCTCCCAGCAGAAGTCAAAGGCACTAACAACTATCTGACATTTAGAAAAGGGAAGTTTTTAATCGGTGACATGTGTATGTATTTTAATATTTGTTGGAAGCCGCCTAGAGTGGCTGGGGAGACCCGGCCAGATGGGCGGGGTAAAAATAATAAATTATTATTATTATTATTATTATTATTATTATTATTATTATCTCTTTGACACCGGGCCTTTTAATTTATTGTATTGATTAAGTTTTTGTCTCTGTTGTGGAATTTGAGGCTGTGCATATATATTTAAGAGCTGTTTGACATTGGAATGGTCTCACCTGGCAGGCTGTGGACTTTCCTTCCTTGGAAGTTTTTTAGCAGAGGTTGGATGGTCATCTGCCATGGATGCTTTAGCTGGGATTCCTGCACTGCAGGGGGTTCCAACGCTAAGGTTCTATGATTCTATAATTCTATACATAATACACACGCTCGCGTAATGGATATGTATTTTTATATTGCCTTTTAAATTACAGGCAGCCTCCCATTTACACATGTTCAAAATGTGTGCAACCTTATGTTCGTGCATTGTGCCCAACACAGAAGTGACCCTGAAACATCATAAAGATGTCACTGATACATCACTAAAAGGGTGGAGCGGGGGTGGGGCGTTGCAGGCTTTTTCAATGGGTTTCAATGGTATACAATTTAACTGGCGTTTGCGGTGCCTTGGAATGTAACTCCCACGTAAACAAGGGTGTACCTGAAATTGCTTTTTAAATTGTGCAATGAATCATCAGTCACATTGAGAACCTTGTTAAATGACAGGACGAAAATGCCACCAAAAACCATCATTAAAAAGCAGCACTGGGGGAAACTGAAAAAGCAGGGGGATGAGGGTGCTCCACCTGCATTTCCCCGTTACCTTTTCAACACAATAGGGACTGCGACGGCTGGGTTCTTCCTAAGCCCATCAATTATGTCAGCTGCCTTGTCAGCATATATCCTCTGCAATGCCTTGCGATGAATAACTTCTGAGGAGCCGCCCAAAGTGTTGTCCAGCCGGAATTTGGCCTGCTCCTCAGCTGATAAGCGTGAGAGTTTCTTCTGTATCGTCTCTAGGACTCTGATGGTCGCTAGGTTGGTCTCCAAGACAACATCCAGCTGAAATGGAGAGCATGCATCAGCCGTGGCTTATAGCAATAAGTAAATGACATAAAAAATAAACAAATTCTGGCATATGTGGGAATGGGGTTCTTACATATAGTACAAAAGGCTTTTCAACACTGTGTAAGATGGTGGAAACTGAGATGAAAAGCAGACCAATAAATCCAAACAAAACTCTTATTCACATCCGATAGTCTTTAAATCTATTTTTTTGGTGGGTGGAGGGTGCTATTGTAATAGGTAATTTAATTTCTATGTGAAGCAAAACATCAAACCTATGAGCCTGCAGCTGCTCACTTTCAGGAGATGCACATGGCAGCAAGCAAAGTTTTGACAAGTATTATATCTGGGAGGGTAAGATAGGAAGACTATTGCAAACCACCATGACATTACTATTGTGCATTTATACAACGCTGAGTGCTCAAAGCACCTCACATACACAACCATAGTCAATCCTTACAACAACCTTGCAAGGCATGCTGGTGTTATTATCCCATATTACAGAAGCAGAGGTGAGCTTTTTAGGCTCCTACTCTGTTTGTTGTGGGAGCAAGGTTCAAATTGGTGGCTTTCCTTCTCACAACCCACACTCTTGGTTAGTGCTTTACACCAAAGCTATCAAGAGCTATTCATTCATCAAAGCAGATATTAAGTCAACCTAACATAGTATCCCAAGCTTCCCATGACATTAAGCTCTGATATAGGTACCTCAAATCGTTCATCCTCACACCGGTAGATGTGCTCTTCATATTGAGTCTTCTTGGAGCTCACAAACGTGGAATCTTCAGACCAGGATGGAAAGGAGACCCAGGTGTCATTTAAAACCTTAGGAGGAGAGAGAAGCATCTCATTTAAGAGTAGCCAGATACCGATAATTCTAGCTCCTATATAAAGCAAATTCTTACAGATTTTTGGGAACTGTCATAGATGTACAAGAAAGGGCAGTAACAAAAGATTTTCTGAATTTTTGATCCATTGGTCAGTTTAGTTGTAAGATTAAAAGTACTAGAAACCATCATGCTTTGAGCAAAACTGAATAGGAGCGCTTGAGCTCCACCTGCAGGACCACAGTAACAGTCATTTCCATTTCTGCCTAACACATTATAATGTGCCTTGGATTTTAAGAAGACTAGACTTTGCAATCCACACATAAAATCACATGACAGTACCTCAGAGTGGCTCTACACTTTATGAGGCGAGCACAGATGCTATGGACGTATTGGCACTGACACTGGTGTTTCACAGAGTAAATATGCAAAGTGTAGATAATATGCAGAGGCCTTTAAACCCAAGTGTGCCCACGCCTGCACGTTCTGTAGAAACCACTCAAGTAACACCAGTAGACACACAACAATAAAATAAGATTTATTGTACTTGCCAAAGGCCATGACAAAATCATATCAACACTGTCAGGAAAAAGAAGTATCTATATAACTATATATAAAAAGCAGAGCCACTGCCTGAACCATCAAGATCATAAAATGCAGGTGCTCATGTAGAATGGGGACGTCACACAGCTTGTGAGTTTCCTATTTAAGCCTCTGAATCTCCCTTACAGTTTACTGCAATTTTGTCCAGGTTTTTCTTCCTGATCTTTCTTGCCACCAGCACAAAGAGGGCCACGTTATAAGTCACTGGAGCATTAGCATCCCTAATCAGCAATAGACCCCTCTCTGCCGGGAAGAGACAGCTTTCCTGGACGACCAAGGGATTTAGAAAGGGTCTACTAGGTTCTGAGTATAGTGGGTACTGTAATAAATAATGCTGGATGTCCTCCACTTGCAGTTGCCCACAAATACAAAATCTATCTGCATGTGGAGGGACGCGGGTGGCGCTGTGGTCTAAACCACTGAGCCTAGGGCTTGCCAATCAGAAGGTCGGCGGTTCGAATCCCCGTGACGGGGTGAGCTCCCGTTGTTCGGTCCCAGCTCCTGCCCACCTAGCAGTTCGAAAGCACGTCAAAGTGCAAGTAGATAAATAGCTACCGCTCCGGTGGGAAGGTAAACGGCGTTTCCGTGCGCTGCTCTGGTTCGCCAGAAGTGGCTTAGTTATGCTGGCCACATGACCCGGAAGCTGTCTGCGGACAAACGCCGGCTCCCTCGGCCTATAGAGCGAGATGAGCACCGCAACCCCAGAGTCATCCGTGACTGGACCTAACAGTTAGGGGTACCTTTACCCATTACCCTTTATCTTTATCTGCGTATGGAACCTTATTATAATGCCCATTCAGGACAGCAGAGGGCATTCCTTGGAAACACAGCTCAGCAAAGGCAGATCCTAATGAAGCTGGCCAAAGTTTAGACAGGGAGTTGGCTCTAAAATGCACCCTTTTTAAGAGTGGAAACCACTGGGTGCTTTTGAGGATTTGATTACTTCATTGCCGAGAAGACTCAGAAGCGAACATGTAAGCAGCTGGCTTCCTTATAAATTTGATTAATTTGGCTTAAAGTAGAAGGCACTCTTGTCAAAAATGGTATGTGGAAGGTGACAGCAAAAGAAGAGATCTAGTGAGAAATCTTTTGTGAGATTTCTTATTTGGACAATTTGGGAAAAATCATAGTTAAATGGAATTGCAGGCAGGATTAAAATATGAGCATCATGGCAAGAGGCTTATATAACTTTGATTCCTAAATCGGACACAGATAGATTGCAAATGAAAAATTATCGACCCATCTCCCTCCTAAATGTGGATTACAAAATTTTTGCCAATATTATGGCCAACAGGCTCAAAGGAATACTAATGAAGATTATCCACAAGGACCAAGCAGGGTTTTTACCCCAGAGACATTTGAATGGAAATATTCGGAATGTTGTGGATATACTAGAAAGACTAGAACAAAAAAAGGATCAAAAAGGGATTTTGATGTTTATTGATGCTGAGAAGGCCTTTGACAACGTTTCATGGAACTTTATGAAAGAGAACTTTGAAAAAATGGAGGTGGGAGGGGCGTTTATGAATGGACTGAAAGCTATATATTCGGAACAAAAGGACAAAATAATAGTCAATAACATTATTTCAGAAAGCCTTAAAATTGAAAAAGGAACAAGACAAGGGTGCCCCCTTTCCCCATTGCTTTTTATAACGGTCCTGGAGGTCCTTTTGAACATGATCAGAGAGGATGAAAATATACAGGGCGTGAGCGTGGGGACGAAACAATATAAAGTAAAAGCCTTTGCAGACGATATAGTATTAACTCTTCAAGAACCGGAGACCAGTGCAGTGAAGGCACTGGAAACAATTCAAGAATTTGGACAAGTAGCAGGATTCAAGTTAAATAAAACCAAGACGAAATTATTGGGTAAAAACTTGACACTGGAAGAAAAACACCATATTGAGGAAAAAACAGGACTTGGCTTTGTTAAGAAGGTGAAATACCTAGGGGTGAACCTAACATCCAAAAACCAGAATCTGTATAAAGACAACTATGAAAAAGTATGGAAGGAAGTCAAGAAGGATCTTGAAATTTGGAACAAATTAAAGCTGTCTTTGCTTGGACGTATAGCTGTGATTAAAATGAATGTGCTGCCAAAACTGCTATTTCTGTTTCAAGCACTTCCAATTGTTGATAAGTTGGAACCATTCAAAAGCTGGCAGAAAGACATATCAAGATTCATCTGGCAGGGGAAAAAACCCAGAATTAAATACAAGATTTTAACAGATGATAAGAAGAGGGGAGGATTCTCACTGCCAGATTTAAACATATATTTTGAAGCAGCGGCATTCTGCTGGCTGAAAGAATGGTTCCTGTTGGAGGATGCAGATATACTGGACTTGGAAGGAAGTGACAATCGGTTTGGATGGCATGCATATTTGTGGTATGATAAAGTAAAGAGTCACCAAGGATTCAAGACACATATAATTAGGAAAGCTTTGTACAGAGTCTGGTACAAATATAAAGATTTGCTGGAGAAGAAAACACCCAATTGGATTTCACCTTTAGAGGCCAAGGCTCACAAAAGAATAAATATGGAAGGTAATTTTCCTAAATACAGAGACATAATAATTCAAGAAGGAGACAGTGTCAAGTTGAAACCCTTTGAACAATTGAAAGGAGAATTAGAGAACTGGCTGCAATATCATCAAATCAATGAGCTCTTCAAGCAAGACAAGAAACTTGGTTTTCAGACAGAAAAATCAAGATTGGAGACAGAACTGTTAGAACCTAAAACAAAAAACTTGTCTAGAATGTATAATTTGCTGTTGGAGTGGCATACACAAGACGAACTAGTGAAATCTGCTATGATAGACTGGGCGCAAGATGTAGGTCATAATATAATGATGGCTGACTGGGAGAGATTGTGGAGGAGAGGAATTAACTTTACGGCTTGTAACTTGCTAAAAGAAAACATTATGAAAATGATATATAGGTGGTATTTAACCCCAGTCAAGCTAGCTAAAATCTATCATTTGCATGATAATAAGTGTTGGAAGTGTGAGAAATCAGATGGAACGTTTTACCATATGTGGTGGTCATTCCCGAGAGTTAAGGCCTTCTGGGATTTGATATACAATGAATTGAAGAAAGTGTTTAAAAACACATTTGTTAAGAAACCAGAGGCCTTTCTCTTGGGAATGATACACCAGGAGTTACCTAAAGAGGATCACACTTTATTTATGTATGCCACGGCAGCAGCTAGGATCCTGATTGCAAGATATTGGAAGACAAAAGAACTACCAACGGTGGAAGAATGGCAGTTGAAAATGATGGACTATATGGAACTCGCAGAACTGACTGCAAGAATCCGAGACCTGAGGGAAGAGGCGGTGGAAAAAGAATGGAAGAAATTCAGGGAATATATGAAGAAACATCTTAAAATCTAGATTATAATTTTGTTTGTGTATTGCTGAGTAGATAAATAGTTTATAGATTGGATAAGGATTAGATAAGATTGAAAATATATATGTATAAGTAGAAAGATGATAGAAGATAATGATAAGAGTAAAAGAATAAGGGAAGATTAGGAAATATGATTTATGAAAATAGATTGATAATTAGGAGATATAATTTATTGTGTTTAAGAAATAAGAAATAGATTTGAAAATGAATAGAAATTGCTAAAATGTTTTTACAATGTAGTGTTAAGGGAGGGAAGTGGGGGAAGTCTATTAGACAATGTTAGAGAATATAATAATTAGGAAGTATTATTTTAATTGTTATTTTTCTTTATGTAGGGGTGGGCGGGGGGAAGATGATTTGTGGGGTTAATGTGTGTTTGTTTTAATTTTTCTTTTTTGTTTGCTAAAAATTCCTAATAAAAATTATTTTTAAAAAATAAAAAAATAAAAAAATAAAATATGAGCAGCAGAAGATGAATGATAAATTTGTAATGAAGGGAATGTGGAATAGATTAAAGTATAATTGCAGCAGGAATGAGTGGGAATACAAACACCACGGAAGAAGGGTGGGAAGTCAACTTTTAAAATGTGTAGTAAATTTGGTGTAAAATTTGATGTTAATCTGTTAAAAAATTGTGAAAATTAAAGTGAAATTAATTGGAAAAGAATTTATGTACATTTTATAATAATCTCATTTGGATATTTATTGAGACATATGGACTGCCTATATTAATTTCTACATTTAAGTCAGGATTGACAGAATACTTTAATTGTTGATGCCAGCTGCTATTTCTTCTTCTTTTCCTGTTATTTTTGCAAAAAGAAAGCAAAGCCGTGCCATTTTCCTCCTGCCTACTTAAGTCTCAGGTTACTGTCATTCCAAGGGCTCTTCCTCTGAACCTCATCCAAGGAAAGAACAACAGCCCAGCGGTAGCACCTCCCAGGCACCTCCAATTTATTATGCTGCAGCAAATGATGGGAAAGATCTTTCCTTGAGATGATAGAGAGCCACTGCCAGACAGAGAAGACTCTCCTGGACTAGACAACTGTCCAACCTGATGCACAGCACCTTCCTATTTTCCACTAGCATCCATTTACTTCAATATGAAGAATGCTGCCTTACCTCCTTACACAACGGAGTCCGACCAGTGCACTTGGGCTGCTGGTAGCTCTTCGGCAAGGCTCTGTAGCTAGAGCCAAGTCTCTTACAAGAAGCGTAGTCTATTTCCATTGCTATCCCTTCTGTAGCCCGTTCCTTAGGAAAAGTCTCCATGTGTGCAGACTCTTTGTAGCCCAGAAAGTTTTTAAACCAAGTGAACAGCTCTGGGAATTTCCTAAAAAGGGGGGGGGAATGGGAGAGGAAAGAGAAAAGATTATAGAACTCAATGGTTGCAGGAAGATTATCTAAGTCTTTTGTCTAAATGGTTTACACATTTAGGACACAAAAAAGGACAAACTGCATTGCCGTAACTTATTCCTGTTTAGAATTGTGGTTTAAGCATGCCACATTTTGCTGGGTGGATTCAGCACCACAACTATGGTTTGCAACCAACTAGAAGCAGAAGCATCTAATCTCTTCGCCATGCAATTAGTGGAAGGAGGAAAGCAGGGGAGGGAGCAAGTGAGCCCAATGTTCATTGCTGCTAACTCCAAACTTTCCAAATCAAGTTGGCTCAATGCAGCCAGTAAATTCATCTCCTTTGTCAAGCGCCCCAATGTACAAACAGCTGGCAATGAATCATGCAGCCAAGTATCATTTATTTAACTTACCCCAAAAATGGAGAGACTAACTGTACAAGCTCAGCTCGGGATATCACCTCCTGATTAAAAATGACCAGGCAACGGAGGAAATTCTCATATGCTTCTGTGCTTCGCAGAGCTTTCCGAACCTTGTGGGAGAAGGAAAAATATGGTTAGCAAATTGTTGAGAAAAATGAACTACAACACCATCAATACACCGTACTCAACACCATCTCTTTGGAATGCTACATGGGAAACAATTCATAAATGGAATAAACAACTATATAAAATTTTACTGATTTAAGAGTTAATGCTCCAATTTAAAAAAAGCCTTGAATCCACTTTGGTAGATTATTATTATGCTGTTTAAAAGCTGGTTAATCTTAGTACCTGACAAATGAAAATGTTGTTCAGTTGCATCTGAAATTGTTTTTACACATGAAACTCTTTTAATAGTTGCAATTGTTTTCATTGCTGAAAATTATAATGCAAAGCCGCTTAGTTCACTGCTCCTTTTGTACAGAAGGGTACTTTTAGCAAAATTTGCTGGGGTTTTGCAAATTTTCAAAATGTCATTTAGTCTCTGAAACAGTGGCTTCAAAAGGTATCTAAGAATCAGAGATCTCACCTCAATCAGGAGAGATATACAGTCGGCTGAGGAGTGAAAAGGGGCAGTGATGCAGAAGTTGTGTGAGAGGGTCAGAAGCCCCCTCCCCATGTTAGATGCTGAGACTGACAGACTGGTAACATCTGGGAGGCTTAAGGCTGCTTTCCTAATCTGGGAGTAGGACTCAAATAAAAGTAAGCGCTAGAGCTGTTTGAAAACCAATGGCTGCTTCAGCAGATGTCATCCAAAGCCTCACCTTGTCAAAGAACAGAGATTCTGTCCCATGTTTTCCAGCTTCTACTACTGAAGGGTCCTTCAAACTGAGCAGCTTTGGCTTCTTCTGCAGAAAGAGAGAATGAGCCACAGAGTTTCAAAAACCAGAGTCAAAAGATAATACGGTACTTGGGCTGATGCCTATTGCAAAATATTTTAGTTTTGCTAAGCTGCTGCAGAGAAGCCAGAGAAGTGGAGAATGGTATACATTACAGTCATACCCCGGGTTGTGAACACACCGTGTTACGTATGTTCGGGTTGCGCACTCCGCAAACCCGGAAGTGTAACACGGAGCGCAGACGCTTCTGTGCATGTCCACGTGGTCCGTGGATGCGCAGAAGCGTTCTGTGCAGTTTGTGCATGCGCAGAAGCGCAAGATCGTGTGATCGCATGCGCAAAAGCGCCGCCCGAGTTGCGCACAGTTCGGGGTGTGAATGGCACCCCAGAACGAATTACATGCGCAACCCGGCGGGATATGACTGTACTGTTGTTTTGATAGGGTTAAACAATGGTTACTGAAGGCATATAAGAAAACCAGTCAGTAGATACATACTACTAACTCTTCCCTGGGTTTTCATTATCAGCTTGGAAAAGCAAAGCATTAAAATAAGCAACAGTTGATACCGCCCCATATTAAATTCTGAATGGTGAATTACAAACACTGTTTCATTTGCAATAAGTTAATTGATCAACAAGAGTTAAACAACCTTGCCTAGAAACACTGATTTGCTGGCATCCCATCCTAGGTCTCAGAAAATATTATATGCCTGTCTCCTCCTCACCCAGGACCTCAACCTTTTCTTGCAGACCTCACACAAGGGCTCCCAGGTGCCATGGGACACCTTTACTGGCTGTTCCCTCACTTTCACCAAGGTTAACTCCCTGCTTAAGAGTTTCTTCTCCTAGAGCAGCACAGCCCCTCCATTCCCTTCAGAAGAATTTGCATCCTGAAAGGTTATTGTAATAAATAAATATTAGGAAGACAATGATTCAAAAGCACTGATGGGCTCTGATGAACAAATGATTTTCGAGCTAAAATGAGCCCATTTGTAACTTACAACTAAGCAATCAGGGACCGTTGTCCCACTGACAGCTCACTCTATTCTTGCTTTGGACTTTATGCAGAACTCCTCCTCCACCCCAATCCTACTGTTTTCAAACATAAATATGTGCATCTACCAATCAATGAAACACCTTCATGCATCTGATCAAGTGGCCTCTAGTCCACAGAAGCTTAGGCCACAATACAGTATTTTAAGGGTCACAAGGGACTCTGTTGCTTTCATTGCAACAGACCATTGCAGTATCTGGTATCAGCCTATTGATGAAGATGATGATCAATGCTCACCTTCACTGGAGGAGTCGTCCCAGTTGCAGCATGCCGCCGGATCTGACAGCCATTCTGATTAGGTCTTTGCTGCTTGCTGTTAAGTTGGGGCTTCTTGACTGTGCCCCCATGGTCATTTCTCACAGACTCCACTTTCTCTGCAGTTGTCTTGCTTAAAAGCTTGTTTAAACAACAATGTACAAACACATTTATTGATCCCAGTATCCCATACAGGCAAATGTATTTCATTGTAATCACCCAGGCAAAGGCCTCTAGAATGCAAGGAACTTGATATTAAAATGGCCTTGTTAACTGGGGGGCAGGGGGGGCGGGGCGTAGAGAACAGGACTCAGCTCACATCACCCAAAGTATATCCTTTCCAGGAGTAAGCAGAACAGGATAAGCAACGCTCTCCTTTAAGGTGCCCTGTAAGTAACAGCATTAGGAGCAAACTCACCACAGAGCTGTTTGCATCTGGCAGGAACTGCCCAAACTCCGAGAGCAGATCTTCCTGGTTCTTGAAAAGACGGGCCACCTGGGCATAGACCTCCTGCTCAGTCAGTGCCGGTGTGTAGTTGCCTCCTGCTTCCTTGGCATTCCGCTGCTCTTTCTGTCATGAGATGGAAGAGAAAGGAAGAGCTCAGAGCAGCTGTTCTAACCAGTTTTGTTCTCCTGGTTCTTTAAAGAAAATCCACAACACCTAGCATGAGAGCTCAGGAGAAGAGCATCAGATGACAAGATAAAAAGGACACTGGAGAAGATTCCTTCCTGCCCCTGGAAATATTCCACGGAGGGCCAGACACTTGAGAGGCACATCTGGCTGTTGTACAAGTGTTGCACCCTTTGTATGACTCATCTCCATTAATGATGGCTTTTAAACAACATCTCTGGAGAAAATTTCCTGCTCTGCAGGCAGGAACTTTCTATTACTACAGCAGGTAGGTTTGAAGCAAAACTGAGCTAGTGTCAACTGGCTGGGGATTTACTACTTGTTATGCTTCACCCAGTCAGGGCTTTTTTTTTTTAGGCAGAACTTGCCGGAACTGAGTTCTGGCCCCTCTCAGGTGGGCACCATTGCCATTATAAGAGAACAAGGGAGGTGTTCAGGGTGAGTACCTCTTTTTCTAGAAAAATAGCACTGCACCCAGTATCATCTTTTCCTTCTTTGCTTGACAAGCCACTCTTTTCTTCTATATAAAAGTGAATATTGAACAGGAAAAAGGTGTCATTAAGACTTGTGCAGTTGCCCACTCACCTGATAGGTATGGAGGATCTCCAAGAAAGCCTTGTAAATGTCTGGCTGTCCCTGGAAACGATTCTTGATCTTATTGACGTAGTTGATGGCATGATTAAACTCAACCGGCTGGTTATTCTGGAGGGATGGTGTGGATCCAAGAGAGATTGTCACAGGTGCATGGGGCTGGACTGGTGGAGAGCGAGGGGATGCATAGGGGATTGGGGGAGTCTGCTGGCTGGTTGGTGTATGTGTCTGTAGCTGGGATGGCTGGGAAAGAAAAGCAGACACTGGGTTACACTGGTTCATGAACAGCCACGTAGTGAGTGAGCCCTTAGTGAGCCCTCCAGAGTGCTGCTTGACTATGCTCAAAGCAAAACAAAGAGCAAAACTTATTATTACCTCAGGATGATACAGACCTTGCCCAGAATAATCATGCAGCAATATAGAGATGACAGGAACCAGAAGCTCATCTACTTCAACTCCTTTCCCAAAGGCAGTGCTATTCCCTTTTGAATCCACCTAGCTAGATCATTTACACAACACCAACTATGGTATGTTAACAAAGCAGAGCTGCAGAAGCTTGCTTGGCCCAGAAATTTTAGTGCCTGAAGAGGGAAATTCCAAACAGATATTGTGCTCATGTGCAGTGAGGCTTGCACTGAATGTGTTGGTGGATTGTGCCCCATAGGTCAGCTATCTGTCTCTGACTCTCCACTTTGGCAACATGCCTCCTTGACAAAACCCCGAAACAACCTCACTTTGTCCTTTGAGAGGGCCTTCTCTGTCCAGAAACCACAGGTGCCCCTACTTCTAAGCTAGAGACTACCTGTTTCATCTTGCGGTTACCTTGCTGATCTTGGCAGGTGTCGGCTGTGGTGCTGGCTGTGCTGGGGCTGGGGCAGACTGTACTGATGGCTGAGACTGATGCTGATGCTGGGGCTGGGGCTGGGGCTGGGGCTGAGGCTGGAGGCCGTGGGTCGGGATCTGATGAACCTGCCCTGGTGTCGTTACATTCACCATGTCATTAGTCTGCACTTCAATTTTGTAGCCAGGAGGCAAGAAAGTGTTGAAACCCATGATCAAATCAGGATGGCCTTTGAACAGCTGAGACACCCGGCTAATCACTCCTGGAGTATCAATGCTGTGAAATCAAGACAAAGGGGAAGAGAGAGATCAGGTCTCCTCTGTGGATTTGACACATTTCAGACATGCATAGCACTACATTTAGAGAATGTTGTTAACACACATCCCCCAATATGGCTACTAGCAGAAAATAAGGCAGGCGAGCTGCCAACATAACATGCTGCTTGGGGAAATAAAAGTGCCCAAATTCTTGAACAAGCACCTCTTTCCATGCCAGCCTGCCCATGCCTGAAGAACTTCTGGAATAGTTCTGCTTCAAGTACCCTCTTTAGCAGAAATATGCCATGCTTCTATAAAGCAGAGGGCCTTACCTATGGTGGCACCTCAACTGTGGAATGCCCTTCATCAGGAGGCCCACCTGGCATGACATCACAAGCTGTCAGAACCTGATGAAGACTGTCCTATTTGTCCAGACATTTAGACTGTAGATGGGTTTTGGAATTGTTTGTTCTGCTTTTAGCTTTTTAAGAATTTATTTTTAATGCTTATTTGCTGGTTACAAATTGAATTTATTTGTTTTATGAATTGATTTTATTCACACTTTGGAATTTTTTAATGAAAAGCAGGTAATAAATATTTAATATAAATAAAGAATAAAGAATAAATAAAGAAAACATATAGGCATGGGCATTTCACAATAAGCAAAACACTGCGACAGGACAAGTTTGTCTGATAATCTATTGCTAAAACTCAAGATTCTAAATCTCAAGGGGGCGGGGGTGAGAAAGAAGACTTCTCAGGGATTGTGTTTTCTTTTTCTGCTCCCCAAAAGCACCTATATCTTTCCTCTTCCCCCAAGAAACTATCTTTATACAAGTATCAAATCTGCAATGACAAGTTAAGTGGCTGTTGGTAGTATTTATCATTTCCTTTTTATTTTGATACTTTGGCAACTCCTGTTTGCTTTATTTTTCTTTGGATATATTAAAAAATCTAATAAAAATTCTTTTTTTCTTTTCTTTTTTTAAGTGCAACATCAGAAAGTAAAATCTGCATCATGGACTTCTTAATTTTGTTACGTGCATTTCTTCCACAGTGGCAGTCAATGAGACAGGTTCCAAGTGAGTCTTCAAAACCAAAAAAGGCAGCTGCAGAAGTGGACATAGTTCCCAATGCGTTTCAAAGATTTTTAAATTTTATTTTTTTCATTCAGGATATGATTTATGCTTAAATCTCCTTACAGCAAATTTTCTGACTCAGCACACCTGAGCACATCCTAATTTGTCTGAGTACTTTGCATTTAAGAAGTATAAAAACCTCTTCCTTAAAGAAGAGTTTTCTCAAAATACATTGAGAACCATATCTAGTGATGCAGCCACCTTTTCACATTTTACTTGTGTTTTCCTATGGATGCTATTGATTCTCTTCCTATGTATTCAGACAGCCTCCTATCAAGGCACTAAGCATGCTCAGGCCCTACCAGTTTCAGCAACTTTGCCATATCAAGCCCATCCAGGCTATGATTTGGACCTTGGATAAGGCATGCTTAAGAGCAAACTTTGCTTTTTTAGGCCGACTGTAGATGGGGTTAGGCATGAGGGGTTTTAACCAGATCAGGGATTAAAAAAGGAACTTGGGCTGTGAGTAGAATTATGAAAACAAGCACAAGAAAAAAACAGCAGGCAAGATAGGACTGTGGTGAATTTAGGGCAGACAAAGGGAAAGATTCAAATGTGTGATATTGTCAGGTATTTGATTTTGACCTTACTAGTGAAATACTACATGGCCCAAAGAAGCATCTGTTAAAATAAAGCACATGGCAGGTTCGCACCTTTGAGATTTAAACTCCTTCATGATGTCCAAGAAATCGTTGTAGACTTGAGGCTGGCTGCCAAATTGCAGCTTCACTTGGTCAAGGTAGGAGAGGGCATCTTCCACCTAGGACCAAAATAAACAAGTTAGGAACATGTCTTTCTGTCACCATTTTATCTCCATTCTTGCACATTCTAAATCCGGCCCAGTTGCCTTCTAAATCCGGCCCACGGACGGTCCGGGAATCAGCAATCCCTGAGATACAAAGAAGCAGTTAAGCGAAACTTATTCTTCCACCAGAAAGCAATTCTGCACTATGTATAGCTCTGTCTTCTGTGAAGCCCAGCCATACATAAGAGATATAAAGGCCTGGGGGGAAACTGGGGAACTGGGCAGAGTGGAGGAGAATAGTCTGTCCCTAACTTCTACCATTTATTTCGGGGGGGCGGGGTCTGGAGCTTCACATCTCTTGTCATGCAACACAACAGTCCTCTCAAGAAGTCAATCGTGTTGTTTTACGTTGTGATGGGTGTGGCCCTTTTGTGATGTGCATTTTGCTGCTGCTTTCCGGGAAATTTACACATTACAAAGGGTTGGATAAGAGCGCCTGTTTCCACAGACCCAGAACAGTGGTGGATCCAGGGCTTCCAAGCGGGCTTTTTAAATAAATGTCTAGTGGACAAGCCTGAAATTGCAAACCCTTCATAAGCATGGTGCTGTGCAGAAAAACAATATACTGTACCACAGCCACTCTGGTTATTTAAGCAATATTTCAGCCAGATTGAAAAGCTGTTTTTTCAATTGGGGGGGGGGGTTCCTGCAATAGCTGGGCTATGCATGTGCTCTTTCCTCAGACTACTTATAGTTGGCTACATAACAGTTTTCCTGAGTTAAGTGATGGAAACTTTTGTTCACTATTTTGTTCGTCAACCAAGGCGCAATTTGTTCATCTATTTTTAAAAAATATAGTCTGCCCCCCCCTCAAGGTCTGAGGGACAGAGGACCAGCCCCCTGCTGAAAAAGTCTGCTGACCCCTGACCTAAAAGCTCTAAAAGCCCACAGCCATACAACACATTATTTTATATATTTATTCAATTTGTTAATCGCTTTCTCTTGCCCACGACAACCCAAAGCAACTTGCAACCAAGTAAGTGGACATCCACTTGAGCTAACAGCATAACTTTCTCATTTCCCCAAGCAGTCTGTGCTTCTCTGAATAAACGTTAAATGAAACCAAGTCAATCTACCTCAAACCTTACCTTCAGTCTCTGGAACTGTTGCTGCCCCTGCACTGGTGCTGCAGGGGGAGTTGGGTGAGCATGACTCTGCACCACTTGGCTGCCATGAGGCTGGGTTGGGTTGGGATGGTGATGCCCACTATGGGCAGTTGCGAGAGTGGGCCCATGACTGCTGGAGCTCTGTGGCACAGTGGACACCTGGGAAGGAGAGAATAAAGACAAGCCACTAAGGTTAAGCCTTATGCCAGCATGGCCATCTCCAAACAATTGCTCTGGATGTCACCTGGGAATGATGACTCCAAATAACTTCCATCAAAGCAACATCTGTGGTAAAAAGTGAACTCATATGCTGAAGCATCTTTGGTTGTCCAGCCTAGAGCTTTCCTTTCAAGTGCTCCTTTGAGAAAGCTAAGCCTGGCCTGGAGTGACCTGTCTGAACAACAATGCTGCATCCCTGTGCAGTCCCCACAGTTGGGCACAGGAAGAGCACGGCTAGAACCCTGTCACCTATTTAAACTGATTCACCCATCCCCATTACTGACAGTACCAGCTTGACCATGAGATTTACTTCCAAACGAACATGCTGAGGATTGCACTGTTAAATGATGGGCCTCAAGACTGTATCTACTTCCAAGTGCAAGGAGGCTCGAGTCTCACACACCGGGGGGTGGGGGGAGAAAGCATGCTCTTTATTGTTATGTTATTGTTTGCCCACAGAGCAATGAAGATTGATGAACTTCCTCAGAGGACATAAGCTTAAAAAAACATGACAGCAATTCTACCTGGTAGCTGGGCGTTACAGAGTACTGTATCCCAGTAGCAGATTGCATGGTCTCTGAAACAGATTCATATACAGGAGGTGCTGGAGCAAGAACACGATGCTGGTGTTGAAATGGTTCTGTGTTGCTGGCGATACGTCTCTGCTGTGACGCGTACACAGGTGACTCCTGTTCATCCAATCGCCGCTTCATTCTGAATTCATGCTCAGGAAAGCACTACACAACCTGTTAGAAAGAGGAATGGACAAAGAGACGCAACGAATTGTCAACCTTAACAGTAAAAATTGTATTTCAAAATCAAGGAGACAAAGCAACAAAGATTCTAGTTATCCATTTAAACAAAGGCAGCTCTTTGTAGGAATTTAGAGCAGTGTTTCCCAAACTTGGGTCTCAGCTGTTTTTGGACTACAACTCTCATCATCCCTCACAAGCAGGACCAGTGGGGTCAGGGTTGGTGGGAATTGTAGTCCCAAAACAGCTGGAGGCCAAAGTTTGGGAAACACTGGTTTAGAGGGTAGACTGTGACTAGACTGAAGATTTATAGGTGGACAAACACATTACATTTTAGTTTCACCTTAAATGTATCATGATAAACTTGACGGCTTCATGAGTGCAGTTATACCAAACTATAGAACTATAGCACCATATATAAGATAAATGCTACCATATCTGCTTGTGCAGATCCTAACCCCCCCCCCCCAAAAAAAGACCACTTTCAATCCAAGCTGAGTTAGCAAAGTTCTTCTGAATGGCCTTTGGCAGATCACTCTTTTAGCCTAACCTACTTCTCAGGTTAACCTGCTTTTTAAAAGCTTCCTAAAATGGGGATTCCATAGCATCCTTAAGTACTTTTGTTTGCAAATATTAATCTACTTCACAAGGGTTGTCTTCAGTGTTAGAAACTGAGATATAAAAGCTAGGAGCCATAGCAAAACAGAGAACACAGTGGGACTGAAATTTAGGCATGTGTGGGACAATAACAACCAGTGAATTTCATGGCTGAGTGAGGATTTGAACTCTGGTCTCCCAGGTCCTAGTCCTACAGACACACTAACCACGACACCACACTGGCTTTCATTGGGGTGAGCCTTTTACTTTCAGTTTGCAAAGTCACAGCTTCTGCGATAGGTGGAGGTGCCAGGTAGGGACACTGCCTAACTGTCCATTCATGCCCACATAACATGATTCTAATGTTCTAATGTTTCTATTTCTGTAAAGGAAAGCACTTCCCTGTAAATGGTACAGGACCACTCATGCAATTATTTAAAAAGTAGGGTGATGCTGCACAATTTCTATTTAAAAAATTCCAGCATCATAATATCCTTTAAGAGTTGTGGTAACCAGGATTGTACACAATATTTCAAGTGCAGCTGCACCATAGGCTTGTATTATGTCCAGTCGCAGACAACTCTGGGGTTGCGGCGCTCATCTCGCTTTACTGGCCGAGGGAGCCGGCGTACAGCTGCCAGGTTATGTGGCCAGCATGACTAAGCCGCTTCTGGCGAACCAGAGCAGCGCACGGAAACACCGTTTACCTTCCCGCCGGAGCGGTACCTATTTATCTACTTGCACTTTGACGTGCTTTCGAACTGCTAGGTGGGCAGGAGCAAGGACCGAGCAACAGGAGCTCACCCAGTCGTGGGGATTCAAACCGCTGACCTTCTGATCAGCAAGCCCTAAGCTCTGTGGTTTAACCCACAGCGCCACCCGCGTCCCTGACTTATGCAGACTTGGGTTCAAAAAGCAGGTAACATACATCCAGTGAATCTCACTCACTGTCACAAATAGGCAGGACCAGGACCAAGAACAAGACAAAAATGGTTTCCATATCTATTTCAAGATATAAGAATATTTATTCTACTTAGACTCAGCGTTCGAAATTAGCCAGGCGCTGGTTACATTTTGCGACTGACAACCAGCCTTTAATGAGGCATTGGAGATGTCAAAGTGCCATTGTTTGGTGCCTAACATCTCCACCTGACTGGTGTGGCTGCAATGCCATGCCAGTCAGTTGGTCTGCGGGGCAGCAGCACACCAAAAGATACGCCTCTTTTGCTGCTGCACTGTTCAGCGAATCACCTGGTCAGCAGGGTAACACGGCACCAGAAGTGCTGCACAAGCCAAGTGATTCCCCACAGCCAGCCAGCTACTCCAGCTTGCTGGGCTTCAGTTGCTCTGCAGAGGCCACCTGGGTCCAGTTTTGTTGGGGCCAAGGCACTGAATTTTGAGCCCTGGAAGTAGAGGGCTGCTCCTGGTGGTGATGGGCAACAGTGGGATGCGGACGGCTACAGCAAGAGGGTGCAGACACCCGACACTGTACTGCTGGGGATGCTGCCAAGGAGCCTTTCTACTGGGAACATTTCTACTGGGAATATTAGAGGATGATATTAAACCAAAGGACAGAAAAATAGTAATGTACTCAACAGCAGCAGCCAGGCTTCTTATAGCAAAAAATTGGAAGACACAATATGTTCCTAATAAAGAAGATTGGCAGTTAAAAATGTTAGAATACTACAACCTAGCAACAAAACATGGAGAAATAAAAGGTTTAAATAGAGAAGCAAGAATGAAGGAATGGGAAACATTTAGAAAATACATCACAAAGCAAGTAGAAAAAGCCAATCTTTTGGCAGCAAATTAAAGGCTCAAGCAGAAAAAGACAGCAAGATAGAAATGTTGGATATAGGTATGTAAATAAACAAAAATGCTTAAATTGTAATCTAGCAGGCTGTGAAGTAACGGGGGGGAGGGAGGGGGAAGAGGGAGGGAGTGAAGAAATGAGCGACAAAATTGTAATTTGGCAAGAAATGTTTTTATTTGTATATTATATGTAACAATATTTGTAATATTGAAAGTAACTCAATAAAGATTATTTTGTAAAAAAAAAAAATAAATAAAAAAATAAATAAAAAATAAAAAACTTGGCCACAAGGGAGCACTCCTGAGTTGCAGAAAGCGACTGGCAACTGGTTAATTTCAAACACTGGTTCCCTGGGAAAAGGAAAATATGTTCACAAGGCAACTAGTCCATACGGTAGAACCATTGTAGTCTGCTATCCACATGATGCCCAGCTAGCCATTCTGGCTCTGAAAGGCACAGAGGACCAACTTTGTTTCTTCCTGAGGATGACCAGATTATGTGGCTACTTATAAACATCAGTGAGGAATGAATTATTATCCAGACAAAAACTTTGTAAAGGAAAATGAAGAAAAAGAAGAGAATGCGGCAAATTAAAAAAGCAAAACAAAATAAAAAATAACAAAATTCCTTCCAGTAGCACCTTAGAGACCAACTAAGTTTGTTCTTGGTATGAGCTTTCGTATGCATGCACACTTCTTCAGATACATGCACACGAAAGCTCATACCAAGAACAAACTTACCGGTAGTTGGTCTCTAAGGTGCTACTGGAAGGAATTTTTTTATTTTTTATTTTGTTTTGACTATGACAGACCAACACGGCTACCTACCTGTAACTAAAAAATCAAAAATAGCCATACAAAGGTAAAGGTTAGGGCCAGAGGCCTAACTGGACTGCAGTAGTGGATACTTGGAGCTGTCTCCTAGCTACTTTTTCCAACAATGTGAATGCTGAATGTTGACTGTGACATCCTTTTCACAACAAGAGCAACGCTATACAATAGTTCACTCCAGGGATCTAAATTCTCCCCTTTATCATATCCCAGGTGTCACCTGTGGATCATTTAGGCAGTTTAAGGTAGGCTTGGAGAGAATAATATAGCTTTATTTCAAAGAGCTTCACATGCATTACCTCCCTTACCACAATCCTGTAAGGTAAGCAAATGCCATTCTTCTCATATGGGAGATGTGGGGCTGAGGTGAAGAGAATGTTGGCTTGCCTAAAGCCACCTAGGAGGGTTCCACCAACTGGGAATGTCCCAGGCTTCCCCATTCAATAACTGTGCGACACTAGCCACTTCAGCTGTACATACACTCAGGTAACAAAGTAGAGGTGTTTTTACAAAAGCTGGGTGCTTTTAATTTGTTTGCCCTTAAAGCCACTAATGACAAGTTAAATATGATGGCTTTGTATCTTTTAAGAATTATTTGCAAGGGTGCTCTAAGGCTACCTAATATTTCATGGTATTTCAGAAAGGAAATAAAAAGGTTCATTCATGGTTGTGAGCCATTATATCAATGAATCAACGTATCAATTCTGTTGCGTGACACTTGAAAGGAATCTTCCACAAACTGGTGCTCTCTGGATGGTTAGGGCAACAACTCCCATCAGGCCAGCCAGCACAGAAAGGAAGTAGTGGACATAAAACACAGTGATGATGTCCATCTTTTAATATCTTGCCTTCTGCAACAAATCTGTCCCCAACAATGATGGGATGTGTATCATGTGCTGATCCATGCACATTTTTAATTTTGAGCAAGGCAGAGCCACAAAAACCAGAGATCTAGTTTGTTTCCTAACCTATGGATGATGATTAAATACCGGTAAGTCATCAGAAATAACATATTCTACCCTATTTTTTAAAAGCTTTCCACAATGGAGATTTCACAGTTTTCATTATTAATTTTCCTCTCGAATATTTATGAATGCTTGTTTTTCTTTCTACACAATCTCCCTAAATAACAAAAATTAGAGACAATATTCACTCTGTTATGGAATACATTTCTTCTCTTTGATTCTTGTCTAGTGGAGTTCTAGTGGAATTGTCTATTCCACTAGAACGTCATTTGATCAAGCTCTGCAAGTCATACTGACTTTGATGAAGCTCTGCAGTTAATACAGCTTCCTACTCAAACATATACTGGTCTTGTCAAAAATTCTTTACACATTATTATTACTTCCTGTGCAGATCATAATTGTTAAGGAGAAAAAGAATGCCACTATCTGAGCCCTACATATGGAGGTTCAGAGAGAGCAAATATCAAATGCTGAGAAAAACATAATCGCCTTCCTCCAGATGATCTAGTTGTGTTGTACGGGTCTCTGCAAACTTCTTCACTTTAGCCAATTTATCTCTTGTTTACATATAATCCACTTGAACATTTTAACAATGCAAAGTGGCTTATCTCTGGAAAGTGACATGCTTTACATTTTAAAATAAAAGGGCATATCCTCTTCATTTTCCTTTTTCAACAAAAGTGCCAATGAGAATTTGAGCCAATGTAATAGGGGGGCTTAAAATTAAGACAAGCTTTTTAGTAGGACAATAATGTCAAAGTAGCCCAGTGTGTAGCTGAGAGTTGAACTAGGTAAAGGTAAAGGGACCCCTGACCATTAGGTCCAGTCGTGTCCGACTCTGGGGTTGTGGTGCTCATCTCGCTTTATTGGCCGAGAGCTGGCGTACAGCTTCCGGGTCATGTGGCCAGCATGACTAAGCCGCTTCTGGCGAACCTTCCCGCCAGAGCGGTTCCTATTTATCTACTTGCACTTTGACGTGCTTTCGAACTGCTAGGTGGGCAGGAGCAGGGACCGAGCAACGGGAGCTCACCCCATCGCAGGGATTCGAACCGCCGACCTTCTGATCAGCAAGCCCTAGGCTCTGTGGTTTAACCCACAGCGCCACCTGAGTCCTGAGAGTTGAACTACCATTCCATAAACTGAAGGCTGCCTTTTGTTCACCAGTGGCAGTGCATTCTGCATTTTTCACAAATTACCTCTCATGCAGCTCTGGGGAGTCTCCTAACCCTCTGGAGCAATTTTTCAAGAGGCAAAGGGGCTGCCGAGGAAGGGATAGAAAAATGCTGCTGTCCCAAAAGCAGAACTCACAGGATTCGTCCACCAGTGGCACCATAATCAGAACCTACAAGCCCAACACTAAGAATGCTAAGCTTCACATATGCTACATATTCCTGTTTCTCATTCCAGATCCCTTCAACGTCCTAATCTGCATGGTCTAAGCCTCAAGAGGCTAAAAGGAAACTATTGACATACATAACCTTCCATTAACTCTGAAAATACATACACAGTTGATAGTGCTAATTAGATTTAGGTCACTTAACTATAGGAAATGATGCTCCTATGTATTGTTCCCCAAGACACACACACTCTCTCTCTCTCTCTCCTTCTGCATCCATTAGAACACATGCTGTTGATTTGCCCAGAGGTTAGGCAAGGTCAGAAAGCTGCTGTAACAGACACCATTCAGAAGCAGATCCCAAACTTGTAACAGGGATTTGGGAATTGCTTGAAAATGAAAAAAGCAAGCAAGCAAACCACTTGTGTTTTTTAAAGGAACAATACAAAATTCTAGTTAAGAAAACAAAGAGTAAAATTTCACCCAGAAGATTAAGTACAGCACCATAATTTAAAAAATATAAACTTCTAATACTTAAAATGTAGAGACAGAGATAAGGCACACAGTTATAGAACAACAACAAAGTATATCCAACATCATTTGCAATACAACTCACCCCAACCGTAGCATGGAAAAGAATTGTAGTATCAGCAATTAGCAGGTGCAATTAGCTTAAATTCAAATGTCATCACTACATAAATCAACCCTTTTTCATCAGCCAAAAGCAGATTTTTCCATTCCCCATTGCATATGATTTGCACTCACTAGAAAGAATGAACTTTATCCACTGATTTCAAACCACTACTCAGGAAGAAAGATACCGGTATGTAAGAAATGGAAAGGAGAAAAGGACAGCTTTAAGAGGACACCATAGTCTGACAAAGTACAGTAGCACATATAAGGCACACTCCCTGACCAGGTCATTTTAAAAAATGGCCATTTCCCTAACAGGCATTTCAGACTGATCCAAAAATAAGGGCACAAACATTAACAAATTAATCAAGGGCAATATCCTCCTACTCAAAAGATATACACCATGGTTTTACAGGTGCAGGTGCCAGATTGCCCTCTTCCTGGCAACTGTATTTGCCTATGTCTATGAAATGAGAGGCCACTCTCCTCTACCAGATAATGTGCTTCATGCCACGCAGGGGAGAAAAACACCTGAAAACCTGTACGATGAAGTGTCAGGTTCAAGCCATTCAGATATAAAGCTCAATAGGTGACGTTAACCTAATTCCCTCACAGGGTTGTTGGGAAGATTAAGCAGTGGTGGTGGTGGGTAAATAACTGTGTACCTGAGTTTTTTGGAGGAAGGGCGCAACAGAAACATAATAAAATTAAGTAACTGTGTCCTCTGGCACAGGCAAAAGAATCAAGAAAAGGGAGGGGTCAGCGTCTTCCTTTGCCACCCTTAGGCTAAGAGACACGCAATAGGTGCTTGCAGCATGCTTCTGAGTAGCTCCAGTGCTGAGTGGAAGAAGGACCCCACAATTTGCCTGAGTTCCAAAGAGCAGCAAGGAGGGGAAAGGGCTCCTTTTTCACCCTGCACTAGGTTTTGAGAGCAGTCAGTAGCAGTGATACACCTTCTGCCCAGTATGAAGAAAACCAGCCTTGTCCTCTGTGCATTCCATGATTTTAAAGTGGCACTGCTCTCCAATGAAAAGGATGGAAGCCGCTACAGGGTTTGGGTGCTGAAAAGGCAGAGCAAGAAAAACCAGACTGCCACTGAGAGGGGCCAATGTGTAGTTCACCCCTGCCATCAGTATGACATAAAATGAGTTCTAAAATTATTACTCCATGATGTGGAGCGGGCTTGGAAAGAGAAGAGAGAAACACATGTGATAATAACAGGAAAGGTAAGTTGTGCTACACTGTGCTGTGGGGAGAAAAATGAATCAGATGTAGGGCAATTAGTTTTAGCAGCAAACCCACCCCCACTTCTTGTAACTATCCTAAGTTCTATCCTAAAGCTCTAGCTGTGAAGCCCACTGGAAAGTCTAAGAATCACTCTCTCCCCTGCAAACTACCGCAGAAGGTGGTTGTTAAAAGGATAAAATGTCACTGTGGAATCCTTGAAGGAAGAAATTGATAATAAGCAATTCATCAGCAATTACCTTATCCCCTCTTGGCTATGACCAAAGTAAAGGCAAGAGGCAACATACCAAGTTTTTATAAAATAACCATTTCAATCATAACTGTGGAATACAGTGGTACCTCAGTTTTCGAACGTCTCCATTGCTGAACATTTCGGTTTTCAAATGCTGCAAACCCAGAAGTAAATGCTCTGGTTTTCAAACACGCCTTGAAAGTCGAACATGCCACGCAGCTTTCGCTGAGTGTAAGATCCTGAGGCCTAGCTGTCAGCTATTGAGTTTTCAGTTTTCGAACATTTCAGAACTTGAAAGGTCTTCTGGAATGGATTACGTTCGAAAATTGGGGTACCACTGTACTGCTATACTGAAGTAAAATCTGAAATTTTTAAATTTTTAAAATGTAAAATTCTAATTTAATTTTTAAAAATCTAATTACTTTTAAGTAGACAAGACCAACTTATGTAGGATGTGGGTCCCAATGCATTTTAGAACACAGTTTTTCCAAATACCGTGGTACCTTGGTTTACGAACTTAGTTTATGAACAACTTGGATAAAGAACGCTGAAAACCTGGAAGTAGATGTTTTGGTTTGTGAACTTTGCCTTGGAATAAAAACATGTTTCGCTTCCTGTTGAGTGTGTTCCATTTGTAAATTGAGTCCCCCCCCCCCCCTGCTATGGGAAAGCACACCTTGGTCTAAGAACGATTTGGTTTAAGAATGGACTTCCAGAATGGATTATGTTCGTAAACCAAGGTACCACTGTAATAATTTTTTTAAATTGCAGAGAATCTTCAGAGATACAGAAGTCCCCAGCTTCATGGTTGCCCTCCTCAAGTTGATGACAGGGTGGGGGGCATGAAGCTAGCATGCTCATTCCCATCAGTCTCCCTTGGGTGATTAATTGACCGGGCAATAGGCTGCCTGAATAGGGCTATTGAGAATGAATTATCAGTAAAGAGCTTCAGATTTCTGCATGATAAAGTCACAAGTACATATTCAGAGGTCTAAATCCAAGCCTTTTGCACTAGAACTCAGCAACGTTGTTTCTAAAGCACAGACCCTGTTATATTAATGCAGCTGCACTGAAGTAGTTTTACAATCAATATCACTCATAGCAACAAACCACTCTAGATTTCACTAATAGAGGCATGAGATTTACAAATCAGAAGCATCAACATAAAGAATTTTATTTCCTGTTTCCAATAAGCTATGTTTGTTTGTTTTCTGAGATATTGTAACACACCATTTGTAAACTGATCACCACATAAGGGCCAGTAGTAATTTCACATGCTCCCTGATCTGAACCACCTATAACATCACTCCCCTATTTTTTATTTAAAAGTCCTAAGACTTTATGTTATTGTTACTGCTTTGTAGTGGTTTATAAGCCCACTCAAGCATGGAAGTCAAGTAAACAATAAAACAATCAATCAATATCCTTTATTAGGCATACCATAAAGTCAAGTAAACATAAAATATGGCTATGCAGAACGTATGTCAACATGAAAATGCTATTCTATGCCCAACAATCCTATATGTGCCTACTCAGAAGGCCAAGTGAGCTCAGTGAAGCTTCCTCCTAGCAGATTACTCCCAGCCAGTGTGGTGGAGTGGTCAGAGTGGGACAAAACCGAACAGACCTAGTTTCAAACCCCAATTCAGCTGTAAAGTTCAAGAGGTGACTATGGACTTGTCGTTTTCACTCAGCCTAGCTTGCCTCATAGGGATGTTCTGAAGGAAAGACAATGGAAACTGTGTGCTAAATTGAGCTCCTTGAAGAAGGCAGGATGCAATTTTAATAAAATGAATGAGTATAGAATTGTATCTTTACTAGAGAAGAAGTCCTACTGAACATGTATGTAAATTTGAGTTGAGAAGTTTAATACCCTGACCCTATGCCGACCTACCCCTCCATCCCCCCAAAACCAAACCAATGGTAACTAATGACAAAATGCTTTTGGCAGGGATGGAGAACCTGTGGCCCTCCAGATGTTGCACTGCAACTCCTATTAGCCTCAGCTGGCATGGTCAAGGACACCTAGAGATCCACAGGTTCTCCATCCCTGTAAAAGAAGCACAAAACCACTTTGCCCTGAAACCATAGCATAGAATACGATGGAACCTTTAAGAGGACTAGTATGATCTATTTCTATAACTGCACTTTAGGTGGAGAGACATAGTTATATCCATGACAGCAAAAAACTGAATGAATAAATTAAATTCAATAACATTGCACACAACAGGTAAAACATTTACATAAGGTTTGAAGAAATCTAGAAACTTACACAGCAGTTTTTTCAAAGGGAAAAACAGTCACTTTAAAAAAAAATCCTTTTAATAGTTATGTATTATTTATAACCAACTCTTCTAGATATCCAATTGCATTCCTAAAATAAAGAGAGGAAAATAACTGCCAGCTAGCTGCCCTCTAAATTCCACAACACAAACACCATTATTTTTAAACAGCCACTCTTAAAAATTGCACACTGAATATTTCTATTTGAAGAACATATTTAATGGCAGTGAACCCCATTTAAGCACAGCCCAGTGTCTGGAAAAGCTAAGTGTGCTGCCTCTGTTCACACCGGAGCATCTGAGGACAAAAGGCATCAGTGTAAGAACTGAGTGATTAAGGAAGGATTCAAAGTGATTGGTTGCAGTGCAAGTAGTGGCATTACAAGGGGCCTCCGGGGTCTCCCTCCAGGGTCTCTGTCACCATCCACTCTTCTGGCAACAGCCCAACTTCACCCTGATGACCTCGGATAAGGTCTTTTAGGGGGCTTTTACGACTAGCATCGCTCTTGCCTGGAAAGCCCAGTCAGCTACTACTTCCTGCAGCTGCTTCTCAGGCACGTGGAATGAAAGGATGGCTGTTCCTGTGCTTGCTAGCTACTAGCCAGGTTTTTTACCAGCCACATGTTGAAGAGCTTTGTGCCCACACTGACAAAAAGAAAAAGCAAATACATCCATTCATTTAGCCACACTTCCTCATCCACTCAAGCTTTCCCTGCCTTCCATTCCCGAGCATTGGAGCTGAAGTGAAAGTGAGCCACCAGGATAGCAACATTCCCATTCGTGGGATGTTCTCCCCAGGGAGGTTCGTCTGGCACTTAGGTGAAAAAGTTCCTCTTGAAAAAGGCCTTTGGCTGGCTAACATCCTATATCCTTTTAAATGTGCTTGCAGGAAGGGAGGGGGGATTATTGTTTTGTTCTGTTCTATTTCTTAAGCATTTTGTGTTTTTATCTACCCAAGATCTACGGATGAAGGGCGGTATACAAATTTAATAAATGATAATGTTAGTAACAGTAAAGTCCACTTGGGCTTACTCCCAAGTAATCGGGGCTAGGCTTGCAGCACAAGCAGCTCTCCTCTTCGTCCTGAAAGTGAAGCAGAATTCCAGGAAGAGTGATAATTTTTTGATTTTATTTTCATTTTAAAGGACCCAAATGCCCGACTGCAGAGACCACCGCCCGCAGGAGGGGCCGCATCATCCAGGACGAAACTACCGAGGGGGGAAGGGGAACAGAGGCCGCGGAAGCGCTACCGGAGAGGGAGGGAGGGAGGCCCGTCCACCCGGCGGCGCCCCTCGCCCTCTTCGAGGGGGCGGAGTCACAATGCATCGTGAATAAGCGGGGTGGGGGGAGAGATTTAAGAGAGCCGGCCGAGGAAGAGGAAACATGGGGGCGGGTCCAAGCAGCCAGAGCAGCCTAGGATTGGCAGCGCGGGAACAAGAAGAGGGGGGGCCGCCGCCGCCGCCGCCTTAAGTGCCGATGACCGAACGAATCGCTTCCACTCCCTCCATCCTCCCTCCCTCTCCCGCTTTCAACGGATGGCGCGCGCGACACAGGCGCGAAGCCACGCCCCCTCCACACACTGCGCGCGCACCACGCTCCCCTTCGTCCGCCCGCCACGGGTCTTGTCAGCGCGCGTGCGCGCGCCCAGCCGCTCGCGCCTTCTGCTCACCTCAGCGCCGCCGCCGCCTCGTACTTGCCGGCCTCCTCCCGCTCAAGGCGCCCGTCTCCTCCCGCTCCCCGCCGTCCCCTTCCGCCGCTGCCGCTTTCTCCTCAGGCGGCGGGGCTGAGAGCCTCGTCAGGAGCCGAAGGCCAAGCCCGGCCTCCGTCTACCCGCCCCGCGTCCCCCACACACCGAGCAGGGCGACGAGGGAGCTCGCGGCGGGGGCGCCGCTCGAAGGGAAGCTCACGAAGGGAAGTGAAGGCAGCAGCGAGGGACCAGGTTGCCTAGACCAACCGCCTCAGGACGGCCGCCGCCGCCGAGCACTGCCCGCTTCTCTGTTCCTTGGGAAATCCCGCCTCTCCCCTGCCCCCAGGGAGGCCTCCCGCACAGCCATTGGGCGCCGCTGACGCCGCTCGGTCTCTCCGCCAATTGCCGCGCGGCGCTGGCCAGCTTCCGCTGCCTCGATTGGGCGACGGCTCCCAGGAAGGGGATGCGAAAGGAGGGCTTGTAGGAGGAAGGGGGAGAAAGCTAAAAAAAAAGTCCGTATCGTAATCAAAGGCCCGCCCTTCCCGTTCGCCCATTGGATGGCGAAGCACGGCCCCAGGCCAGCTTGTGGCGGAGGAAGCCGTCCCTCGAGGAGGCGGAGAGGCTGGCCCCGCCCACTTCGGTGGCTGGAGGAGCCCTTTTGTGGAATGTTTACATCGCGGCTCGTGGCGGCCAAAGCGGCGCAGCGGCCTCGGCAAAGGGCGGGCGGGAGGGAGGAGCCCGTGGGCGGCCAGGCGCGCTTCGAGGACCCCCAGCTGACGCCGCCGCGCGCCAGACAAACTCACGCGAGCAACGCAAGAACGTGCGCTCCCGGGAGGAAGACCGCGGAAGCCGGGCGGGCGGGCGGGCGGGGGCAACAGGTTTCCAGAGCTACCATACGGCCGCTAAGTAGAAATTCCCGCAAAAAACATTCGACGGGAGTAATTTCTGAAAATAAAGAACTGTTGCAATCCTATGCATTCTTACCTCGGAATAACTCCTGCTCTGTTCAGTGGCCCATACTTCCAAGGAAATATGTATAGACTTGTACCGCCTATTTAAGTCAGTCACAGAATTTAAACTTCAGTTTGATACCCTGAGAATACTCAATTAGATCTGACTGTTTTCATTATCACAGGCAACCAACACCAGAAAATATTGAATTCTTAAAAACATTCAGGACACCCTGCCAGCATCATGAGAGCCAATACCCAAAGAATTGTCCCAAACCAAGTACTGTACACACAAGACCAGTTGAATACAGCAAGCTGCAGTGTTACATAGAAATTCAGTCCACACAATGATCACTATAGATCTGCAGTCCAAAAACGAAAACTACTTTGCTTGCTATCTGTCCTCTTTTTAATATATACACTGGGGAATCACATTTTTAAGCAAAGGGAGAGCCCAGCCATTCAAATAACGCTAAATACGTTTTTAAAATGTGTGTAGTTAGCTTGCAAATGCTCTCCCCTACCCCCAAACTTTAATGCTGGTGCATCATCACACAAGAGATTTATGTACATAATTATTGGTTTGGGAAATTGCAGTCTTAGAAAACTCCTTTGCCCACACATCAGCTTTGCTTTCCTACATTCATGTACACTCACACCTGAACATCCAGTTTAAAGGGTAGCAACACAATCTGCCTCTCCAAGTCAATGATGTATGTCTTGAGCCGCAGTTCTGATCAAATGAAATGCAACATAGAATCACAGAATTGTAGAGTTGGATGGGTCCATGAGGGTCATCTAGTCTAGCCCCCTGCAATGCAGGAATCTTTTTGTCCAATGTGGGGCTCAAACCCACAACCCAGAGAGTAAGAGTCTCATGCTCTACCGGCTGAGCTATCCAGGCTCTGACATGTAGGAGTCCATTTCAAACCTTCAGGTGGCATGGGTTTATAGGCTTCTTTGGTATCAAAAACAACTTCCAGAACCCAGAACGGCAAAATTCTGTAAAGTACAGAGCTTATCTATCTGTGTTTTATTTATTTATTTATTTATTTATTTATTTATTTATTTATTTATTTATTTCATTTATATACCACCTTTTTCTTCCAAGGAGCTCAAGGTGGTATATGAAGTTTGTAACCACTGCATTAAACCAATGGTTTTCCAGCTAGGAACTTCTTAGAAAGAGGGCATAATGTTTCTGATGCTCCCAGTGCCATGAAAATATACAGTGAGAAAGAGAAAGCTCTGGGAGGAAGACCTTTCATCGCCTACAGACAGCCACCCAATCTTAAACAACTCCTCACCCACAATAATACTACAACCAGACTTAACACGGACACTGGTACCAGAGCCTGCAATAAACCCAGATGCCAACTTTGCTGCCACATACACCCAGACAACACCATTACTGGCCCCAACAACATCAAACATTCCATCTCAGGACTATTTAATTGCTCATCGTCTAACATTGTGTATGCCATCAAATGCCAACAGTGCCCTTCAGCTCTCTATATTGGACAAACAGGCCAAACCCTACGCCAAAGGATAAATGGACATAAATCTGACATCAGGAATCACAAGACAGAGAAACCAGTAGGAGAACACTTCAATCTCCCAGGACACTCTATACAAGATCTCAAAGTAGCTGTCTTATTGCAAAGGAATTTCAGAAATAGACTGGAAAGAGAAGTTGCTGAATTGCAACTCATTACCAAGCTTAAAACCATGGAGAGACCTGGTCTGAACAAAGACATTGGATTATTATCTCATTATACATGACAAAGCTACCGATATTTTTAACCTTCTCCCCCTTGCTTTTTCCTGTTAGACCAATTGCAGTCGTTAACAGTCGTCAACAGGTTTACCACAGCTATCAGCCTATCACCCATTCCCACCACCCTTCTGAGTAATACCCCTCCCACCCTCTCACTATATATAAGGGTCTGGTGACTTCTGTTTCAGTATATCTGAAGAAGTGTGCATGCACACAAAAGCTCATACCAAGAACAAACTTAGTTGGTCTCTAAGGTGCTACTGGAAGGAATTTTTTTATTTTTTATTTTGTTTCGACTATGACAGACCAACACGGCTACCTACCTGTAACTGTGACTCAAACGTTTTGGATTCTGAATGCCGCAAACCCAAAAGTGAGTGTTCCGGTTTGCGAACGTTCTTTGGAACCCGAATGTCTGACGCGGCTTCCGTGGCTTCCAATAAGCTGCAGGAAGCTCCTGCAGCCAATCGGTTTTCAAACGTTTTCAGAAGTCAAATAGACTTCCGGAACGGATTCCGTTTGAGAACCAAGGTACAGCTGTAATGGAATGGAGTATCCCGAGAGAAGGCATGGCTGGCTAGAACACTGAATACAAGCACTCCACAAGGCACAATTACATTGCAGTTCCTGCTTAAAAACAAGAAGTGATTCTTTACTCCCCTAACCTAATGCTGTGGACATAGCATATCTTGATTTCAGTAAGGCTTTCGACAAAGCCCCCCATGATATTTTTGCAAGGAAGCTGGTAAAATGTGGGTTGAATGAAGTAACTGTTAGGGGTATTTGTAGCTGCTTGACTGACCAAACCTGTACTCCTTGTCATCCTGGGAAAAAGTAACAAGAGCTGTTTGACAGTGGAACAGACTTCCTCAGGAGGTGGTGGACTCTTCTTCCTTGCAGGTTTTTAAGCAGAAGTTGGATGGCCACCTGTCATAGATGTTTTCGCTGAGATTCCTGCATTGCAGGAGGTTGGACTAGATGACCCTTGGGGTCCCTTCCAACTCTGCAATTCTAGGATTCCACCCAGCTGTCACCAGTAATTATATATTAAACTCACCCACTCCTTCCAACAATGATATCTGGGCCAGATCAAAGGGAAGGAAGGTGACACAGTCTCCGCTTATACCCAAGTTCATTACATCATACATGAGAGGAGGCTGCTTCTTGGATTTCAGATCCACTATTTGGGAGCATGATTTTATCCTGGAAGCAGCAAACACAAGCATTGCCTAAGAAGCTCCAAAGTGGCACATCATCACCCAACAAATCCCATAATTGTGAAGCTGGCAGCCACACATGCTCAGAGCATTGCTCGTCCACACATTTTCCCACATGGGCAAAGCTACTAGCAATTAAGCCGCTTCCATCACCAGGAACGCCTCCGACTTGCAGCTGCTGCACAGCACACGTTCATATTAGCCTGACTCTTAAAAAAAAAGAAGTAAAAATAAATCAGCCAACATGACTGGGCTTGAATTAATAGAAACTGTCCCTCAGGAAGACGGCGCCTCAGCTAAATATGGGGTAATAATTATATTCACTTAGCTGGAGATCTCTAGGATTTGATTCAATGTGATGGCTTTAAAAAGGTAGAGAAAAGTGGACTAATTCATGGAGAACCAAGTCTGCCAACAGTGATTGGCCACATTAGCTACATAAAACCTCCACATCTAAAAGCACCTCCTGAGGAGGACCACTGCCTTCATGCCCTTCTCATAAACATCTGACAGAAAAAGCAGGTCAGCCCAGTGTTCGAAATTAGCCAGGCGCATTTTGCATCTGGCTTTCAACCACTTGCAACCAAATGAAGATGCCTGGGCGCCAGGATGGCGCCTGTCATCTTAGCCATCTAGGGATCATTGGCTCTGGACTGTTTTCGCACACTAATACCCCATTTTGTATAATTACATTTTATCTGCAAAATCAAGGGAGCCGTGGACACAAAAAGGTTGAAAACCTCTGGCTTAAGGAGTCATTTGACACCTTGGTTATCTATCTAAGACTGTTGGAAACACTGGTCCAATTCCGGGGGGGGGGGGCGGTTCTCCCGAAAGCTGTGTTCTAGACCAGAGCTTTCCAAACTTTTCATGTTGGTGACACACCTTTTAGACATGCATCATTTTGCGACAAAGTAATTCAGTTTAACTAGCAAACCGGAGGTTAAACTAACCCCTTTCCAGCTCTGGGGGAGCGTAGGGAGCATTCGTGCAACACACCTACACACTGCAGCCGACACAATGTGTCGTGACACACACTTTGGAAAAGCTCTGCTCCAGACAGTTGGGATCCAGACTGAGGAAACCTGCATCCAAATGCTTACACAACCATGAAGTTCCCTGGGTGTTACCTCAGCCTGCAACAGCATTGTCGCACATCAGCTACCATAAAGTTACGAAGGTAGGGAAGACACAGATGAAATAAATATTGTCCCACTGAAGCTTGTTTTGTTCTCCTAAGTAACTTTTGCCCAAAGCTCTTGATGTTTTATTCCCTGCCTGCACCATACCCAGGGGAGAAGAATGTGGTTCTGGAACCCCAACACCACCAAGAGGAAAAGGAGATCCTTCAAAATTTTACAGGCAGCAAAAGAAAAATGCTGAAGTCTGAAAGAGAGAAAGAGTTACATATGATTGTCAAAGACCAGTGGAGCAAGAGTAAAAACCACTTCCTGTTGAGATCAAGGAGTTAAAAAACAACTTGAAACCTATCACTTGAACTTAACAGGGTTGGATTTGACTCTCATAAAACAGTCCTCTGCTTTGATTTACGGACTGAACTCCAGGAGAATCTACTGCCCCAAAAGACTAGAAAAGATTGCTTTGAAGAACAGAAGACATACCCTGCTGGATCAGGCCAAAGGCCTATCCTGTCCAGCATCTTGTCCTCCTTGCAAGAGCCACCCAGATGCCCACCAAAAGGGCATGAGGAGCACTCTAACACTCTGCTCACCTGTAAATCCAGGTAACTGACATTCTGGAGATGCAGCCTCCAACAGGGAGGCAGTAACGGTCATTGTGGCTACTAGCTACTGAGAGCCTACTCTTCCCCGAGTTTGTTAGACTCCTTTCCTTTGCAAAGCCTCCATCCAAGTTGGTGGCCACAACCCCCCACTCAGCCGCAAAGCTCCCTGGGTGACCTTGGGCCAGTCACCTTCTCTTAGCCTAACCTACCTCACAAGGTTGTTGTATGGATCAAATGAGGAAGATAACCATGTACAACCACCTTAAGCTCATCGGAAGATAAAGGTGGCATATAAATGCAGCACATAAATAAACAAAGTGTGCTGTGTGAAAAAGTCCTCTGTCTATCCTAAATCCTCCAACATTTGGCTTCATAGGACAACCCCCACTGGGTTCTACTTTCTCCATCAGATGCATAATTTCATATACAGTCGTACCTTGGCTCCTGAACGCCTTGGGAGTTGAATGTTCCGGCTCCCGAACGATCGAAAACCAGAAGTGAGTGCGGGCATTCAAACGTTCTTTCGGAAGCCCCAACGTCCGATGGGGCTTCTGCAGCTTCCAATTGGCTGCAGGAGCTTCCTGCAGCCAATCAGAAGCTGCGCTTTGGAAGTTGAACATTTCGGAAGTTGAACAGACTTCTGGAACAGATTCTGTTCGACTTCCGAGGGACAACTCTACCTCTATAATATGCTCCCTAATACTCACCTTCAACCACAAACCCCCAAATGTTGCAACCCTCCCCCATATGGGAGTTATCTGTCAGGCTTAGTATTATTGTTGTTGTTGCTTTAAAGCAGCCTTATGTGTGAAGACATGCCTTAAGGTAAAGGGACCCCTGACCGTTAGGTCCAGTCATGGATGACTCTGGGGTTGCGGCGCTCATCTCGCTTTATTGGCCGAGAGTCGGCGTACAGCTTCCCGGGTCATGTGGCCAGTATGACTAAGTCGCTTCTGGCGAACCAGAGCAGCACACGGAAACGCTGTTTACCTTCCCGCCGGAGCAGTAACCTATTTATCTACTTGCACTTTGATGTGCTTTTGAACTGCTAGGTTGGCAGGAGCAGGGACCAAGCAACAGGAGCTCACCCCGTCGCGGGGATTCGAACCGCCAACCTTCTGATCAGCAAGCCCTAGGCCCTGGCAACCTTTTTCAGCTGTGGGCCAGTCCACCATCCCTCAGAACCTTGTGGGGGGCCGGACAATATTTTTGGGGGGGAAATGAACGAATTCCTATGCCCCACAAATAACCCAGAGATGCATTTTAAATAAAAGCATACATTTCTACTCATGTAAAAACACCAGGCAGGCCCACAAATGACCCAGAGATGCATTTGAAATAAAAGGACACATTCTACTCATGTAAAAACACGTTGATTCCCAGACCGTCCATGGGCCAGATTGAGATGGCGATTGGGCCGCATCCGGCCCACGGGCCTTAGTTTGCCTACCCCTGCCCTAGGCGCTGTGGTTTAACCCACAGCGCCACCCACGTCCAAGACATGCCTTACCTAGCAGCAAAGGATGACAGAGACTCATCAAGTGTGTTCTGAGGTGTCCTGGGGCTGGTGAGGAAACACAGGGGCAGGCAGGACAAACATTGAGGGGGAAATGAAAGAACGTCCACAGCATTCAAAGGTATTTGGCATTCAAATCATGATGGAAGAGCAACTAGCAAAGCTACCTTACATTAAGTCAGACTGTGGATCCACCAAGCTCAGTGGCTCCTCTAGGATCTCTCCCTGCCCTTCCAGCAGATGCCAAGGACGGGACATGGCCCTTCTGCATGCAAAGCAACTGTTCTCTCCAGAAACAACTTTTAATCCAGAGCCCCCAAGACACACAGGCACAAGGAGGAAGATGGGTCCTAGCCCTCCCTGAGGTTCTGCACAAGGCAGGGTGGAGAGATGAGCTTTGTTGTGGCAGCTCTTGCAAGAAGGTGGCAGAGAGTTCCAGATTCCTCTTCTGAAAGGAAAAAGCATAAGAGCTCCGCTCCAGCCCACCACAAGTCCATCCGTCCCTGGGCATCCCACAAGCTTTCTCCCTGGCCTCTGGGGTTCCTATAACTGCCCTGAACCTGGAGGCTCCACAGTCAACAGCGAATCTTCCATGGCTCTATCTAACACCCACCCATACCATTTGTACTCCAGTGGGCAAAGAGAGACGCTATTTGAGCCAATGGTATAGCAGAACGGATGGCAAGATAAACCAACTCTGTTTCTACCTAGCCTTCCGCAACCTGGCGCCCTCCAGATGCTCTGAACTATAACTCCCACATAGTTGCATCTGGAGGGTGCCAGGTTGAGGAAGGCTGAAGTACCTGCAATTCAACAGGTCGGATGTTCCATTTGTTTTCTAGAAGCACAAGAGCAGCCCTGCAGGATGAGCCACAGCACCGGACGCCGGTTAGCCAGATTCCCCTGCAGATATACTGCTTCTGCACATGGAGGACTCGACGGCCTTTAGAGCACCGACCCTTCGTGGAACTCAAGCCTGCCGAAATGTCGCGAGGGAGGTGGAGGGAACACGATCCCTGGGGGCCGGCTCCTTACATCTCTCTTATTGTACTCCTCCACTGCAACCGAATTTCAGTTTCACTTCCGGGATGCTTTCAAACAGCCGTCACCTCCCCCCCCCCCCACCGCGAACACTCCCCTCCTCTCCGCCCCCCCATCCATAATAGGGAAGGAGGCGGAGCCCGTTTTTTCCGCCCTGCCCCAATCCGCTTCAAGGAGAAAGACGCCCTCCCCCGCCTCTCCCCTCTGGAATTACGAGTCACATTCTTGACCAACAGCACAATCCGAATTGCGGCGGCGCCTCCCCCGCCCTGGAAGCTCTGCCCTCTTCGACGAGGTGGCAATGCATCCCTTCTCCAAGCAGGAGGGGGCCATCCCCACGAGAGCCTGGCCAGCGGGGAGGGAAAGAGCGCGGCGTCCCGCCTCCAAGTTCATGCACTTCAGGAGGGAAGCTGCCCGTCAAAGCTGCGCCGTAAACAACGGAGGCCGCCATCCCTCTTCCTGCGCGCTGCTGCGGGAGCCGAGCCCCGCGGAACGCAGGGGCGTCGCCGTCTACTCCCGAGCAAACGTCGAAGAAAAGGACAGGACCGCACGTCCGCATTGCACGGGGCGCAAGGGGAGGGGGCGAGAGAAAAACCTCCGAAGGTGCCTTCTCCTCCCCTTCGTCCGAAGAAGCCGCGCGTGCAGCCCCCCCCCCCCGCTTCTCTTCCCGTTACCTTGGTTGTTTTCCCGCCACCCCGTTCACACGCACACCCAAAAAGGAGCCAAGCCCCGCGTATGATTTAAGTGATTTTAAAAAATAATAAGGAGATCCCATCTGCAATCGCACGCCAGCCAGGTTTATGTGGGAGGTTTTGCGCCTCCTCCAGTTGTGGAAAAATCGGGACCCCCCGGTGGGAGCGGGAGGGTTAATGCAAAGGCAAGAGAGCCATCCAGAAGCTGCTCGTGTTTTGCCCTCCTCTCGCCAGCCGTGCGAGGAAGCGGGCGGAGACTAAATGCCACAACTCTACGTTAGTTAAAAGGAGGGGGCGCGCAAGGCAGCCGAGACAAGCGGGCGGAGGTCGGGCGAGGCGCGCCATCCCGGCACAGGCGCCACCGGCAGCCAGCGGAAGTTCCCCGGTGCAACGTTCGCCCGCCAGTCAGAGGGAACGCGGCGGGAAACGAAATCGGAAGGGAGACTTGCCCGCGGGGGGGGGGGGACGGAGCCGCCGCGGATCCCCAGACACGCGACACGCGACACACACACACACACACACACCCCGAGGAGACGCGCACGATTCGGCCACAGAATGATGCTCCCCGGCTAGTAACAGCCGTCCTCCCGCCCCGCCAGGAAAAAGGGGCGGAGGGAGCGGGGGGAGAGGAAGAACATCCGGCCTTGGAGCCGGTGTGCGGTGGGCTTCCAACTCTCCCCGCCGCGCTGGAGGGCAGCGGCCACGGCCGGCCCGAGGCCAGAAGCGGACGCTGCAAGCCCGCCAATTGCGCTTTTGTTTCGGAGGAAAGATGGTCGAGGGGGGCGCCGAGGGGCGGAGGGTCCCCTCGCTCCTCCCTCGGCTGCTTTGGGACAGAGCGGAATCAACCACCGGAAGAGAACGCGCCGCGCCTGGCAGGCGAGCGAAGCCTCCGGCGATTTCCTCTTGCCTTGCGCGAATGGCCCGGGGCGCCCCTTCCCCTCGCGCCCTTTTGTCTGTCACCCCCTCCCCATTTTAACTGCCCGGTCCCTTTCCCGTCTTTATTAACAGCCCACCCCCCCGCCAACAAAGTCGTTCTAAACTTGTGCGACCCCCTCTTTTATAAAAGGGCACAATATGGGGGAACTCAGTTGAAAGCAGCTGTTACATACCCTCAAAGCCTGGACGAGGAATCCTGAATAGGTGGGAACGCCCCCCGAAGCGGATTGGCTGCTGGCGGAAGAATCACGGTGGTTGGGGCGGGGACTGACCCTACACTGTTAGGCCACGCCCCTTCCCCCTTTCCTTTCCTTCCCGGAGCGCCCGGGCTTTGCACGGAAAGTCGATTTCCGGCCGATGAGCCGATCGAAAGTGATTCGATTGTCTGAAAAAGTGAGAAGCGGCCATAGGAACTCCGGGAGGACCCTGTTGCTTCAGAATCGCTTTTCCGCCTGCCTCGCTCGGGAGAAATCGCTGCAGATCTGCCTGTTACAAGGGCATAAACTTGGGCTCCGTGCGATAGATTATGGGCTTTTTTTTTTTTTTTGACCTAGTACTTCTGATCCTTTCCTCGCTCCTTGTCAAATTCCCTTACACCAACCTAATTTAAAACTCCTATTTTTCTACTTCTAACACCCTTACCTCCCTCCGATCTCGAAATATTTAGCTAAATATCCCATTACTAAACTCTTCAGTTTTAACATGTAATCATTAAAGCCAGTGTCCAGATCCAAGCCTCATAATCCTTTAAGCCAGAAAGAAAACAAAATTCAGATATATACTTTTCAACCCACCCCAACCCTCACAACAGTCCAGGCCCAACATTCAATCAAAACCGTATGGCACCCTCTTTTTTTTGCTCTGCAATGTGGTGTTCTTCATAACTTCATCCTTATTAAAATCCTGGTGTTTGCCCATCTTTTTCCTCCTTTTGCATTTTTCTGTCCATCTTTTCTTCCTCCTTGGAAGATCCACCCTCTATGTCCTCTGTGACCACCTCTCTGCATGACAGTCCTTTTGAATCAGGTGTCAGTCCTCTCTTTTGTTGTAAGTCCTTTGACAGAAAGTCTGTGGTAGGATTTTTTCCTTTCACACTTTCCACCAGCACTTCCATTTTCTCTGAAACTGGCACTTTGTTTTCCTTTTTGCCAAAGTTGTCCAAAGCCAAATTTGTAGCTCTGACAGACTGTTGCATTTCCCACAGCATGTCCAGTACTTTCCTCAGGAAGGCAGCCCGCTTTCCTTTTGCCATTTTCAAGGTAAAAAACAACAACTTTGTAGTCAAAACAATCTGTTATATTGTAATCCAACGTCCTTATTGTACGTTTCTTGCTAAATTTTCCAAGATCTCGGGGGGGGGGGGGGGGGAGGGTAACTTTTTATCCAATCAGTATTTGTAACAATCATTTCCTCCCAAAAACCGTCACAGAAGTTTCCTTCTTAACTTTCACTTTTGACAGCAGCCTTGGTTACAATGTTCCACAGCTTCCTTCTGTTTCAACCGCAAGGGACTGACCTCCGTATTTTAAATCCCTTGCTTCTTCTAATTAAGACCAAATTATCTTTTTACTCACAATTCCGATGTTTCCAGTCCTTTTTTTGCGGAGAAATTAAGCTCTCAAGGCAGACGGCAGTCGCAGCTTCACACGGCAAGGGCAGCCGCTAGATCCACAGGGCTCCGTCTCCACCCTGCTCTCTCTTGGCAGCTCTTATTAGAGCTTACCGGGGAGCAGGGGAGACCTAGAGAGCCCCCGCTGGATCTCCATGCCCCCAGGACGCTCTTCCAGGGGTTCTTCTGGGGTCCGCAGCGCGGTTGCGGATTCCCCTCCCCCTTGCCGTGCCAGGGATCCCGGAGCAGAGATTACCCCCGACTGTTCGCTATGGCGCTTAACCAGAAGTCTCGTCCAATCCCCTTTTAAAGCCATCCAAGTTGGGCCACCACTGCCTCCTGGAGGAGCAAGTTGCATCGTTTGTCTATGTGTTGGTGGAAAAAGTACGGCACTTTATCTGTCCTGAATCTTTCAACGTTCAGCCTCATTGTGTGTCCATGAGTACAGTGGTCCCTCGACTTACGAGTGACCCGACTTCCGTATTTTTCGAGTTACGAGGGATCAAAGAGGCCGCGCGCCTACGAATTTTTTCGACTTCCAGAAGGAAGTCGCGGCCGTTTTAGATAGGGTTTCCTCGACTTACGAAGTTTAGATGCGGTTTTTTTTTTACATACGATTTTTTTTCTCCCAATGCATTCCTTACGACTTTTTTCGACCTACGGCGATCCCTTCGGAACGCATTAACTTCCTAAGTCGAGGGACCACTGTATTATGAAAGACGGAGAGTAACGTTTCTCGATCCACTTTCTCTGTACCATACATAATTTTATAAACTCTAGGACTCTGCAATATCTGATTTTCAACATTGTGATATATCACCCATCAAACACCATAATATACTGAAATATCATGATGTCTGAAATAAGAATGGAGCTATGTAGAGGCATTGGCTGGCTCCACGGTTTTCCCCACATCATGTTTTTTGCATAGCACACACATGCACACCATGATTCACAGTATTGTTGCTAGCTCAAAAATTATGAAACTAATATCACAATATAGACTTCGAACCAGTTTTGGACAATAGATCGCCCAGTCCTAACACACATTATTATTTTATCACTTTTAATTAAATTTGTATATCGCCCTATACCTACAGGTCTCAGGGCGGTTCACACTCATAAAAAATAACAAAGTCTGCCAAAATACTGGCAGACTCTAGAAATGTTTCAGCACAGATATTAGCATTTTTACCAGAACCCATATCTGAAAATGAACAATAAAATTAGTTCAAACAATTGTTTTACTAACTAAGCAAATAAAGGCATATATTTTCATTGAAAAAACGGATCAATGCAGCTCAAAGCATTGTGGGGGTGGGGGGGAGTTAGTCATGTGCACAGCTAGAAATGTGCACAGCTTTAATTTAACATTTGTGTTTATGTCCAAAAACAATTCTTCCGAATTAACCTGCTGAAAGAAAGGTTGGTTTTTATGCAAGCATCTATACCTGAACACTACAGTCTAAACCCTCTTTAATTACTTATTAATTGTTGTGCCCAAAAGACTTCAAATTGTCAAAATATAACAGTGAAAACTCTAATCAATGTTTTAGATATTAGGCAACTTCCAGAGGGATAAGTCATTGCAGTTGCAACATGAAATAAGAGTCTTGTGACATCTTAAAGACTAACAGATTTATTGTGGCACACGTTTGCAGATAAAAAATGTGTTATCCTCAGATGGCAAACAGATTAGAGTAGATAAGAGAGAGACAGTATAAAGAAGAACATGATTTTGGACATAATATACTATTTGAAGAATGAGAAAGATTGTGGAAAGCAGATTTGAAGTTTACAGATTGTTCCTTATTGAAGGAGAATTATATGAAGATGATGTATAGATGGTATATTACACCAGTTAAAATGGTAAAAATGTACAAAACTGGATCAAGTACATGTTGGAAGTGTAAAGAAAAAGAAGGGACTTTTATCACATGTGGGAATGTAAAGAAGTGAAAAAATACTGGGAAATGATTTATAATGAACTGAAGAAAATGTTTAAAATGACTTTTGTTAAAAGACCAGAAGCATTTTTATTAGGGATTTTAGGAAAAGATATTCCAAAGACATTAAAGAACTTGTTTATGTATGCCACAACTGCAGCAAGAGTTTTGGTAGCACAAGGATGGAAGAAGGAAGAATTACCAACAAAGGAACAATGGCAAGAAAAACTGATGAGTTATGCGGAACTGGCAAAATTAACAAACAAATTGCGTGAAAAGGACAATCGGGATTTTAAAGAAGATTGGGATCTATTTACAAACTATTTGAAAAAAATAACAAACAGAATTAGATTCACTGGCAGGATTTGAATAAACATCCACAAATTTTATTGAAAATTTATTAATAACCAAGATTTGGAATAACATGAAAACAAACGTTAAATGGACAATATGCAGAAAGAATAGTGAACTAATAAAGCAGTAATGGAAGCTGGGGGAAGTCCTGGGGGGAGGGAGGGGGGAGGAGGGAAAAGGGGAAATGGTATGACATTGTATTGTATGATATTTTGTGTGGAATTTAAAAGTTCTTAATAATAATAATAATAATATTTTTTAAAAAAGAATAACATGATTTGCGATATATTGCCATGTCAACAATTATGAAATTATGATTACCACAATATGGACTTCAAACCGGTTTTTTATATATTGCCCAGCCCTGGTTGTGTCACCTCTTCCTTGCCTTTTTTTCAAGCTAAAAAGTCCTCAAAAAGCAAACTTTCTTCATTGGTGGGGTTCACCATCCCCTTGGTCATTTTGGTGGCCCTTTTCTTAACCCTTTCCAAATCTACAGTATCCTTTTTGAGGTGCGGTGACCAGAACTGTGCACAGTACTCCAAATGTGGTCATACCATAATTGATATAATGGTGTTATGATATTATTGGCAGTTGTCTTTTCAATTCGTTTTCTAATCATAGAATAGAATCATAGAATCCTAGAGTTGGAAGAGACCCCAAGGGCCATCCAGTCCAACCCCCTGCCAAGCAGGAAACACCATCAAAGCATTCTTGACAGATGGCTGTCAAACCTCTGCTTAAAGACCTCCAAAGAAGGAGATTCCTCCAAAGAATGATTCCTAGCATGCAATGTGCCTTTTTCACAGTTGCTGCACACTGGATCGACATCTTCATTGAGATATCCACTGCAACCCCAAGGTCTTTTTCCGGGTCTGTCTCCTCCAGTTTAGACCCCATGAGCGTGTACATGAAAATTAAGATTTTTTTGCTCCAACATTTATCACTTTACACTTGTTTACATTGATTTGCATTTGCCATTTTGCAGTCTCTTCACTCAGTTTAGAGAGGTACGGTACTTTTGGAGCTCTTTGCAATCTCTGTTTTAATGACTCTAAACAATTCAGTGTTGTTAGCAAACGTGGCCAACTTACTGCTCCCTCCTAACGCGACATCATTTATGAACAAAGTAAAAAGCACAGGTGCCAATACTGATCCTTGGGTAACTCCACTTTCTACTTCTCTCCATTCAGAGAACTATTGATTTCTTCCTACTCTTTGAAATTCAACCAGTTCCTGTCCCATAATAAGACCTCTCCTCTTATGGCGTTGCTGGGAGGGGGAACACTCACCCTCAAAGCAAGAAGCTTGCCCCCCGCCTCCATTTCTGAACTCCTGTCAGTACATGCTCTTACTTTTTTATTTCTTGCTCACCCAAAAATATATCCCTGCCATTTTTTCCCTCTCTGGTGCCAACGCTTCACCTATCTGCAGCCAATTCTCTGTTCCTTGAAACAAGAATTAGTGAAAGCTGCTGTTCCTAAACCTGCTCGACTAGGGATTAAAACCCATTGAGCTTAAAGAGTTCTGCTTCTGAGTAAACACATTTAAGATTACCCATTATTTTTTACATATATGGTAAGGGGTGTGTGCAGTGATTACAGTGTTAGAGTTTTGAACTGTGACCTGGGAGACCAGGGTTCAAATTCCCACTCAGCAGTGAATCTCACTGGGTGACCTTGGGCCGGTCACTGTATCTCAGCCAATCTTTGTGGTAAGCAACCTTACGATAAAACATGCCATTGGTCCATTTCCCACTGGGGTAGAGAGCATCCTTCCCATAGGCCAGAGCTGGCCAGCCAGGGGTCCAATTTGGCAAAGGAGGCCATTTCCCCAAACCATGGCCACCTGCCTCTCACCTGAGGACATGGGTCAGGTTGAGCCATGACTGGATCAGCTATGCAAGCAAGTTCCCTGTGGGGAGGGCACAGCCAATCCCTGCAGAAAGTGAAGCCACCTGCCATCAATTGCGAGTCTGAGGTAGGCCACCCTCGCCACCTGCCACAAGGGGTAGGGAAGATGGGTATCTGGCCTGAAGCTCAGATGAGCTTCCTTACCCTTAGTTTACAATGAATGGCAGCAGTTCTCTAGGATTTAATGGACTCATAGACCTGTAGAGTTGGGAGAGACCCAATAGGTCCCCTAGTGTCCCCCCACAACCTGGAGGTGCATGCTGAACTTCTGCCTGCACCAGATGTGTGTGTTGCAGCTCTTTGCAGAGACAGAGACAAAGCAACAAAAGACATTGGGGTTGCACATGGCACCCCAAGAGCACGTGGAGGTGCGGAGGGGGGCAGAGATGAGCCGACACAACTAGAAATGGTGCTCCTTGATTGCTTCCCTGACTTACTTCAGGAGGTTGCGGGCCTGAAGAAGGGCTTTGGGCAAACATCTCCATGCAAGCAGGAGGACTAAGGTTACCAGATATCCCCGTTTCCCGGGGACAGTCCCCGGATTTACAAATCAGTCCCCATACAAAATCCATTGAAGTTGAAAAGTGTCCCCAGATTAATTGAAAAAAATCTGGTAACCTTAAGAAGGACACCTACTTGGTATGCAGGTCCCAGGCTCAGCCTCCTGTATCTCCATGGAAGGCAGAGACCGTCCATGCCTGAAGCCCTGGAGAGCCTCTGCCAGTCCATGTAGACAATAGTTAAGATCAATGGAGCAATAGCTTGATTCTGTGTGTGGCACCTTCCAGTCTTTATATTTAAACCATACCTCTATTTAGAACCACCAGAACCAGGATCTTGATTTATTTTTATGACAGGAGCCAAAGTTCCCAACGTAGAGGAGGAGCCCAGGTTCAGGCCCCTGCCAACTGCACGTCCAGGGGGCACAACGGCTCCCACTGGAAACCTTGGAGAGTTGCTGTTGGTCATTGTAAGCCAGGAGGGGGAACCTTTGTTGAACTCCATACCAGTTGCTGGAACCTTCAGGAGGGGAGGGTGGTCTTGTGCTTGAATCCTGCTTGTGGGTTTCCCACAGAGTGCTAGACCAGAAGGGCCATTGTCCTGATCCAGCAGGCTCTTTTATGTACTTACGTTCAACTCCCATCTCTTCTGACCCTTGACTATGCTGTCTGGGGTTGATATGAAAGGATGTCCAGCAACATCTGGGAGGGCCCTAGGTTCCCCATCCCTGGTTCACATTGACTAATAGGTGGAGCAGAGGTCTGATTTAGTAAATTATTATTTATTACATTTATACAGCACCTTTATCTTCCAAGGATCTCAAGGTGGTGTACATAGTTCTCCTCCTTCCCATTTCATCCTCACAACAACCCAGTGAGATAGGTTAGGCTTCTAGCCTAAGGTTACCCAGTGAGCTCCATGGCTGAGTGGGGATTTGAACCCTGCCCTCCCAGGTCCTCGTCCAACACTCTGGCCATTATGCCACATAGTTTCTCATGTCCACCCATGTTCCTGGGTCCTACGGCATATAGGATTATAAAGCTAAACACTTGAATTTTGGCTGGAAATGGAACAGTGTTTATTTCATTTTTTAGGAAGGTGGGGTGGGGGAAAATCACAGGTACTGAGATCTGGGATTCCATGCTGAGTTAATGATTTCACTTCACAGGCTGGTAAGATGTGGAGGCAACTGGGAAACCCTCTGTGCTGTCAGACAGACGTATTTCATCTTTTGCCATTGCTATTTCACTGCCCCTGGCTTGTAGCCATGGGCCAAAGAACTCAGCGGGTGTTTTGGTTTCAGTAATTTTGACTGCAATGTAAAAAGGGGAAAAAGGGCCACCTCTTTCCTTGCAACAAAGGCAGCAACTAAATATTGGACAAATATAACAATCCTTAATGCAGTTCAGTCAACGGTGCTGCCAAAGACAGGTAGGTCACAGGATTTGCACAAAGCAGAAGTGTGAGTCGTTTTATTGCAAACAAAATGCCTGCAATTTTGAGCTTTAACCACCCAATTACCTTGATTTCTTTCTTTTTCTTAAAAGAAAAAGAAAATATAATCAAGTAAAGAATAGAGGAAACCAGAATCAAAGATCCTCTTTCCACTCCAGGTGGAGACCAAAACAGCGCAGCAAAGGTGGTGGCGGTGCGACGAGGGGGGGGGGGCGAAATGCCAGTTTGTGCAGGACTTCAAGAAAAGAAGCTGGACTGATACTAGCTACTGCCAGGTAACTCTTGCATGAGAGGAATTTATCTGTTATAAATTTTGGAAGTTGTTTCTGTATTTGCTATGCATTTGGACTCCTCTTAGCTTTTGTAACCCAATTTTACCTGATATCTTTTGTTTGAGTACAATTGGATGCCATTTTTAATCAATATGGCAGACTTAACTTTTCAAAACCATGGATTTCAAAAGTGCAATGATTTTGTTGGGCTTCTTAGAACGCCCAAGCACTGCTGGGTACGAGGCAGAACATTTCCTTTATATGTAGCAGGTCCCAGGTTCAATCTCCAGCAATCTCAGAAAGGGCTGGGAGAGATCCCTTCGGACATCCTGGAGAATTTCTGCCATGGTATGACTTCATATAAACAGCTTCCCACTTTCCCATCTTCTGTGAGCTGCTTGGAGCACAGTGGGTTTGTAGGAAATGAGGTATGTAAATGATCTGACTGCTTCTTGACCTTTCAGCTAAGATCATGCAAAAACATTACAGTATCTATGCTAATTCATCTGTTCTTATCAGTTTAATATCCAATACAGCCTGGATTTGAGGACTATATAGTGCTTCTCCTAAAATAAGACACCGTCTTATATTTCCCCCCCTCAAAAAAACACAGTATGGCTTATTTTGGGGGGATGCCTTATTTTAACCGTCGGTACGCTGCAAAGCCACGCCTATCTAGGCTGTCTTAAGGGAGAGGCGCCGCGTCACTATGTCTTATTTTCGGGGTATGGCTTATTTTCAGGGTATAGTTTATATTTCACAAATGCGTAGAAATCCTGCTACGGCTTATTTTATGGCTACGTCTTATTTTAGGAGAAACATGGTATTAACTGGATTTTTGGAACTGGGAGATTGAATAGGGGCTTCCTCCATCTGCTCCACGCATCAATCTGGTATTGTAGTACACCTTCAAGAATGGCTCACCAAAAATAAACAAATCAGCTATTTTTGAGAGATGTTCAGTGCAAAACTGAAATTCCCAGAACTTTGGGAAAGAAACCACAACAGTTTAAGCTAGTACCAGAAACTGACCCACACCAGTGTTACGGAAATTGAAGTTGTTAAATGCTACAAATATTATGCATGAATGTATCCTTTTGACTTGACAGCTCAGGGAAGTTACCTAGCTTTAAAAATCATATAAAATCAACTCCCTTGCCAGTTTCCTCCATTCCAACGCTATTTTGCCCTTGGAAAAGGGACCCCTTGGAAGTGCCCAGAGGTGACAATTGCTGAGCTGATTGTTGGCCAAGGAAAGCCTAAGCCCACCCCCAGACTTGCCAGGGGGTCCAGACATGCAAAGGAAGTTCTATTGTACTTTGGGTGGTGGGACTTCAGAGGTGTTTTCCTCTGCTCACCTTATACCTGGGTCTTGCCCTGACATGTCTGCTTATGCTAATCTTGAACCAAGGACTTGTCTGGACATGTTTGCCAAGGTTAAACTAGTGTACCCGTCTACCCCTCCCCTTTGGTGACATGTCAGTGATGTAAAGATGATGTATCAATGATGCTGTGCAAACTGTATCCTGGGATGTGGTGGGAAGTTTTAAAAGTCAATGTCGCCCCATACTCTGGGTTCAAAATTCCTCTTTGAACCTGTTGCGCAAAAACTTTGGTCTACAGCTATTTGCTTCGGTTGGTGGCTGGACTCCTTCCTTTATTCCGCAGGGACCCGCGGGCTCTGCCGGATGAGCTGGGTGACAGAGCAGCCTCACACCTGGAATCTCCCAGTCATTCACATGCTTTAACTGAGGGGCAAGTAATGTTTTTCCAGCTTGAGGAGCACATTCTCTCATCAGTTTTTGGAAAGCTGCATGCCATGGCTGGGTGGGGCCAGAGGCAAAGGGGGTGGAGCAAACAGATGCAACTCGGAGCTTGCTATGGGAGCCAGGCCAAAGCCCTAGAGGCGTCTCCAAATCTCCCCACCCTGCTCCATGCAGGAAAGCAGAAAGCATTATCACAGCTCAAGGGCCTGTTCCTCTCAGGCAAAACCAGTATGTGAATGGAGGGGGCCTGGGGAAGAGTCCTAACAGGCAGGCTGCCTGGCCCCTGGGGCCTGACTGTCACCACCTCTGCTTTAAACCAACACAACAAATGAGACGGCAGTGAAGGTGTGGGTTGTAGGTATATTTATTTGCAAATACAAAAGAGAGGGAGAGAGAGAGAAATTGCCATACAATAGCAAATAGGAACGTTTACAGTTATCTCCAATTCGGACTTGATCAAGTTAATGTTAAATACAAAACTGAGAAAGAAAGAAAGAAAGAGAGAGAGAGAGAGAGAGAGAGAGAGAGAGAGATTGTAAAAAATAAAAATATATGCACATTCAAAAGAGCTTATTCCAGTATAAAGTTACTGATGCCACCCTCCTCTCCAAGCAGAAATTGGGGTGGAGGGTGGCTGTCAGCCTGCTTTAGTAAAACAGGAGCTCTCAGTCTTGTCACTGGCAGGCTGCACAAGGAGAAAGAACTGGATGAAGAGAGCAAGAATTGGCTTTCAAGGAGGGGCTGTGGAAGAGAACAGCTCTGAGGCCCGATATCAAGTCTCCTTCCTCTACCTCCCTTCTCCCAGATGATTGGGGGTTAAGCCCCACTTATTTGGCCACTCACATCCACACCGTCCCCTGCTGAGTCCTTTGTACCAACAACTGCCTACGGTAGCATTCCTGGCAAGCGGCAAAACTGCAAGTGGGTTCCACATGCCCCGCCCCACATCGCAGGAAAAGAGACCCACAGATCTGCACCCCAGCTAATAACCTTTTCTGCAGGCTTAAGATACAATCACAGGCAAGAAAGGTGAAGGCGGGGGAGAAGAATCCCACTGAGATGTGGCACGGAGGACCCTTGCAGGTTAAGGGTGCATCCTGCTGTGGCAACATCACATGGAGACACACACACCAGGCACCGCGGCATTTGTGTGATACAACATCACAACTTGCACGCTGCCTGTATGCCTTGCAAGTGGAAGCTACATCAGTGGATGGACTGGGATGGCACAGTGGGCAAGACCAACCTTAGGCAGCTGCGCAGACAAGAACCATTAAAATAATTCATAACACTGACTCTGCCACTCATTACAAAAGGTCCCTGTGAGATATTAGGACTCTGCATCTTATCTATGCAAAGAGAATACTGGCTACATCTTTGAACAAGGAGTGTGTATTAAGTACACACAGACAAGGAAACACCTAGATTCAGTGGTGGGCAAGATGGAAGCCTTCTTCTATCCCGGCCTTGGATATAACTGGAATGGGTTCCCTCTGCATCAGAACCAGGGAAGGAAGCAGCACCCCCTCCGTCTCCAGAAGGTGGAGGACACTGACATGGCAAGGAGTTCCATCTTCTCCGATTGCCTCTAGTGGCAAGTCAGGGCCGGAAGTTTGGTTGGTTCTTTGTTTAATAAGGCACAGTTCAATCAAGGGTGCTAGTCCTGGAGAATGCAAGCCTTCATAGCCCATGGCTACTAGTTGCAACTTGAGCTAGCCAGCTAGTCAAACAGAAAGTTTCTGATAGCCTCAGTGGCAGAAAAATTGGCTCACATCAGTGTTCTAGGAAATGCTGCATCTGAAGATGCCGACGAATCTGGTTTGGTCAAGAGGAAGGAAGGGAGGAAACAGGGTTTGGCCTGGTCCCTGCTGCTCTGTGGCCGCTGGTCCAGGATTCCTATTAGCTCTTCTCCTTCCCTGCCCAGGCGTAGGAGGAAGGGAGCAGGTTCTCTCTCTGCGCATGCTCAATGATGGCCAAGTAGCAGAAGTAGTACTGCTCGGGAGTCTGGATGCTGAAAGCTCGCTGCGTCCTCATCCGCACCACCGTCTGCTGCACGTTCAGTGTGCCCACGTCCTGCAGTTGAGACAGGCAGATGTCCAGAGCACAGAAGGTACCTGGGGGAAGAAGATCGCTGTAAGCCATACCCAAGCCAGGATCCCTTGGACACTCCCACATCCACCTTCCCCCACATCCTGGGGCCCTCGACTCCAGCTTCCACCAGCCTCAGTCAGCATGGACCAATGGTCAGGGAGGATGGTCCTGCAACACATAATGGCCCTGCTCTGCCTCCACAGTTGGTGGCTCTGAATAGCAGTTGCCAGAAACTGCAGGAGGAGAGAGGGCTTTTGTGCTTGGGTCCTGCTTGCCAGTTTCCCTCGGGCACCTGCTTGGCCACTGTGAGACCAGGTGTTCTTAACACCTGGAGAGCCACAGGCTCCCCACGTTTTGGTTCCCCACCCCTGTTCTTCAAACCCTATGACCGATTTATTCATTCATTGTGGGTTTTATCCAATGAAGTGCTAATTTAAAGTAACAAAGGTATACTTGTTCTGTTGCCGAAATGTTTTGCACCAGCAGAACGCTGTGATGCAAGAGAAAGATGAAGCAGTTTGCTGCTACGTTTGCCCTGCAACAGAAGGCACAGCCTGCTGTCCAATGAGTTTCTGCTAATGCAGCTGCTGAACTGGATTCCTCCACTGTGCAAAACTGAAACTTGCCCATCCACTAGTGCAAGAGCCCTTGCAGAAGAGCCCTTGCACTCATGGACAGAAAACTCTGGATATATTCCACTGTCCTGAAAAATATCACATGTATACACAAATAGGAATAAGGAAGCCCTGGCTGCTTCACAGATTTTCTTTTTGGCTGATTATGGGATGTTGATCAGGTCAACTAAAGGCATGGTTAAAAAGGAACATTTTTGCCTGGCACATAAAGGTGTATAATGAATGTGCCAGGCGAACTTCCCTGGGGAGAGCATTCCATAGATGGGGAGCCACTGCAGAGAAGGCCCCATTCTTGTGCTGCCACCCTCCAGACCTATTGAGGAGGCACACAAATAAGGGCCTCAGAAGATTATCTCAGGGTCTGGGTAGGTTCATATGGAAAGAAGTGGTCCTTGAGGTATTGCGGTCCTGAGCCGTTTAAGACTTTATAGGTCAAAACCAGCACTTCGAATTGGGCCCGGTATCAGGAGTAGGCAGGCTGCCAGCATAGAGAAACACCAAGCAGTGGTACTAATTACAGGAAGATTTCTTGTCTACAGCCAATTATTCTTGGAGCCACGCTCTCTAGCGACTATACATCATAGTTCCATTGAAACGTCTGAACATGAGTCCCTCCCCCCAGCAGGAAACACGGAATCTCCTGCCCTTCCGTTTCTGGGGTCGACACATGTCTCTGACCCTTGTCATTCATCAAGACCTTGGGCTCACAGGGTCAGCTGCCTCCCCTTCCTCTGAGGAAGAATCATTCCCCCTCCAAGCAGTGATTAACGGTTGCTCCTCAGAGAGTTGGCTTTCTTCCAGCCTGAGAAGGGTTTTTTTAGCCCATGGCTTTCAACTGTCTGAGAAAAAGGCAAGTGTCCCTCTTCCACTTCTGCCTGGCTGCCCCCCACACAATTCAGCCTGCTCCTCTTGGTAGTGTAGTCAGTCATGTCCATGACACCCGGAAATTAATTGGTAGCCAGTGCAGTCGGACCAGGATCAATGTACCATAATATGCTCAAACCGTCTTGCTCTGGGCGCTGAATTCTGCACTAGCTGAAGTTTCTGAACTGTCTTCAGAGGCAGCCCTACGTATAACACACTGCAGTAATCTAACCTTGAGGTTACCAGAGCATAGACAACAGTAGTTAGGCTGTCCCTGTCCAGATAGGAGTATAGATGCGCCACCAGCCGAAGCTGATGGAAGGCACTCTGGGCCACTGAGGCCACCTGAGCCTCAAGTGACAGCAAAGGATCCAGGAGGGCCCTCAAGCTACGAATCTGTTCCTTCAGAGGAAAGTTAACCCCATCAAGAGTAGGCAAGAGTTAGAATGAGTAAGAGCGAGTAAATATGTATGTGAAAGTATGAGGAAAGATTGTATTAGAAGGTGTAGACAATAGGATGGAAAGTGAAAGAAGAGTGAAAGGGAATGAATGTAAAAGCAAATGTTAGTGGTTAGGATGAAAAGCTGGAAAATGTATGCAATATGTAATGTATGTATGTATGTATGTATGTATGTATGTATGTATGTATGTAATATGTAATTTTAAAGTTTTTTAAGAAATAAAATTATAAAAAAAAAAAGAGTAGGCAACCTCCCACCCATCTGGTCTAGGGAACCCCCCACTAACAGTGCCTCTGTCTTATCTGGATTGAGCTTCAGTTTCTTGGCTCTCATCCAGTCCACTACCAAGGCAAGACACTGGTCCAGCACTTCCACTGCCTCACCTGCAGATGTAAAGGAGAAATACAGCTGAGTGTCATCAGCATACTGCTGACAACATACTCCGAACCTCCGGCTATCCCCACCCAGTGGTTTCATATAGATATTAAACATCATGGGGGATAGGATTGAGCCCTGTGGAGCCCCACATTGAAGGTTCCACGGGGCTGAAAATAATAAAATAATAAAATAATAATAATAATAATAATAATAATAATAATAATATATTATTTATACCCTGCCCATCTGGCTGGGTTTCCCCAGCCACTCTGGGCGGCTTCCAACAGAACTTTAAAATACAATAATCTATTAAACATTAAAAGCCTCCCTAAACATTCCCCAAGTAACACCTTCTGGGAACGACCATCCAAGTAGGGCTGGAACCTCTGCAAAGCAGTGCCACCCATCCCTAGTTCAGTGTCGCTCCAGATGCCATGGTCGATGGTATCGAAAGCTGCTGAGAAGAATTAACAGGGACATGTTTCCCTGATCTGGTCTGCGACCACTCGCTCCATAACCTTGCCCAGAAAAGGGAGATTAGCAACTGGCCAGTGTTATGGTGTTATGTTCCATTTGGAACAGTTTTATGCAAGTGTAACGGCCTTAATTGTTTAAAAACAATTAAGAACATCTGAAAACAGCCACACACCCTTAAGACTAATTTCCAGGTTGCTAGAGGAACAGTACCCCCTGACGTCAAATGCCTGGGTGAACAGGAATGCTTTGAAATCCTGGCTGAATGTTAATAAGGAAAGAGCTTGGACACACCGTGCCTGAGGAAGCCTCATTCCACAAATGAGGAGCCACCACTAAAAAGGCCCCATCACTGGTCAGCGCCAACCAGTCACTAAGGCTGCAGGCAGATGTCTTTCTCAGCCTTTCCATTAAAAAAGGTAAAGCTAAAGTACCCTGACAATTAAGTCCAGTCGCCGATGACTCTGGGGTTGCAGTGCTCATCTTGCTTTACAGGCCAAAGGAGCCGGCCTTTATCCACAGACAGTTTTTCCGGGTCATGTGGCCAGCATGACTAAGCCGCTTCTGGTGAAACCAGAGCAGCACACAGAAACGCCGTTTACCTTCCCGCCAGAGCGGTTCCTATTTATCTACTTGCACTTGATGTGCTTTTGAACTGCTAAGTGGACAGGAGCTGGGACCGAGCAACGGGAGCTCACCCTGTCATGGGGATTCGAACCACCGACCTTCTGATCAGCAAGCCCAAGAGGCTTAGTGGTTTAGACCACAGCGCTACCTGCGTCCACTGAAAGCCTCTTTGTCTCAGTATCCTTACCTGTCCTGCCAATGCCAGCACTGCAATGCACCACAATGGGTGGCCCACCAGGATGGCCTTTGTAGCCTGGCCCCAAGGCACTGACAGCCACCCTCTGCTGCTGTTTGACAGCCCCTAGGAAGTCGATGAGAGTTGCTGCCGAGGTCGGGACACCATAGTCAGGCCAGCTCACATACTGGAAGTGGGTCACCAGGCGCCTCTCACGGCTCTGTGGGGGGAAGAATGGTGGAAAGGGGAGAAAGGAATGGACCCTGCTCTTGCCTGTCCCTTTTCTTATGTCACCCCCTTTACCTGGACCCCCCCCCAATTTCTCACCTCTCTTCTGCTTAGATCAGCAGTGATCACTTCCTGGAAGGGTCACAATTACTTCACAGGTTGACATAAGCAACAGGCCCCAACTGTATCCCCATAATGGGAACCCCAAGTATATATATATATTTGAAAGTGTTTGTTTGTTTATTATTTATTTTAATGCATTCCTGTCCCACCTTTTCCTCCAAGGAGCTCAAGGTGGCATACATGGTTCTCCCTCTCCTCATTTAACCTCCACAACAACCCTGTGAGGCAGGTTAGGCTGAAAGTGAGTGACTGGCCCAAGGTCACCCAGTGAGATTCATTGCAGAGCGGGGATTTGAACCTGAGTCTACCAGGTCTTAGTGCAGCACTCTAACTGCTAAGTCACACTGACTCTCTATGCAGACAATGGATGCTTAGCAATCAGGGCTGAATTAAATGTTCTTTTGAGAGCCAGTGTGGTGTAGTGGTTAAGAGCAGTAGACTCGTAATCTGGTGAACCGGGTTTGCTTCCCCGCTCCTCCACATGCAGCTGCTGGGTGACCTTGGGCTAGTCACACTTCTCTGAAGTCTCTCAGCCCCACTCACCCCACAGAGTGTTTGTTGTGGGGGGAGAAGGGAAAGGAGAATGTGAGCCGCTTTGAGACTCCTTCGGGTAGTGATAAAGCGGGATATCAAATCCAAACTCTTCTTCTTCTCTGTGCGCTCAGGCAAAGGCTCTTGTGCTGGCTGAGTAAGGAGTTGCAATGTTGCGCAACAGATTAATCAAATGCAAGAGCTGCACTGGGGGAAACTATTTTGTGCAACAGATTGCACAATCTGTTGTGCTACAAAGTTGCCAGCAAGGCACTTACATATTATCTTGTGAAACAATGTTCCACTGGCAAGTATGCCACATGAATTTAACTCTATTCTATTGCCACATGAATTTAACTCAACACTAAAGAGGGGATGAGCGCCACACCCCATAGTCAAATTTGACTGGACTTAACTGTCCAGGGATCCTTTACCTTTGCCTTACCTTTACATTGGCTACAGCCCAAAGAAACAAAAAATGTAACTATCAAGATTTCCAGACACTGGAGACTCAGTTCTCCATAGCTTCTGGTCACCACAGAAAAAGCAGAATCAAAGGTGCAAAATAAGTGAAAGCATCCAACTTTTCAGTATTTATTCAGAATGCAGAACCTGGCTTCCTTGCTGCTGAATACAGGCTAATGTGGTACAGAATTCTGAGGCCTTGCATAACGTGCGCATGCTGTGCCCTCGGCCTCCATACAAGTGACGCTTGTGAGTAGGCCCAACACTTGACCGTCTACAAGGCATTTCACTCTGCTTAGTCAGTAAGAATATTCTCCAGCTGGATACACTGCAGATTCACTGATCAACAGATCTAATGTTCACAATGTCCAGCATGAATCAGACATTACACACATTGACCATTTACAAAGTTCCCTGTGTCTGTATTAGGAAGACAAACATTCTCAGGTTAGTCTGTCCAGGATTCCAGGCAGGCAGGAGTCTCTCCCAACCCTGCCTGGAGTGATTGAGCCGGGGAGCTTTGCCACTCAGTTATGGCCCTTCTCGCCAGTGAGCAAAGTTCTCCCTAGCAGCCCTCCTTGGTGCTGGGACAACCGACCTGCCTTGTCTTGTGGGGCTCTTCCTCAGGACCAGAACACAATACAGCCTTAGGCAGTGTTTCTCAAACTTGGGTCTCCAGCTGTTGTTGTACTACCATCATCCCTGACCGCTGGTCGTGCTAGCTAGGGATCATGGGAGTTGTAGTGTAACAACAGCTGAAGACTCAAGTTTGAGAAATACTTAGAGAAATTTGTGGTTACCTCAAAGTTGTAGATCTCCAGAATGGTTTTCTTGTAATGGTTGAGGTTCTCCATTCCCAGATTGGTGACTGTCAGGTTTCCATAGCAAGTCTGGAAGTCTTTCTCCAATGGCCAGTACTGGCCACACTTCCGTCTGCCTCCTTCTTCCAGCCTTGAATACAAGAAAGGGAAGCTGAAGGGCTAACTGATTTAATCAGAAGAAAGACTCTGTGTTTCCTGTGAATGACACCTGCATATCTACCAGGCCAAGTTCAAGCAGTTTGCAGGGGGTCCCTTCCAACTTTACAATTCAAGGATTTGATGGTTCTATGATATTTGTGTGTGTTTGCTTTTGAGTAATCCTGGTGTATATTTTGCTATAGGAGGCTTAGTTTGGTCATAATCGAGTGTACACTTCCAGAGTTAATGCTAAATACATTGCTTTTGGTCAAGGAGTCACCATGAACATTTCTGTCCTGGGCTTTTTAGCCTCATCTACCCATGTCCTGGGACGCAGGTGGTGCTGTGGGTTAAACCACAGAGCCTAGGGCTTGCCGATCAGAAGGTCGGCGGTTCAAATCCCCACGATGGGGTGAGCTCCCGTTGCTTGGTCCCTGCTCCTGCCAACCTAGCAGTTCGAAAGCACGTCAAAGTGCAAGTAGATAAATAGGTACCGCTCTGGCGGGAAGGTAAACGGCATTTCCGTGCATTGCTCTGGTTCACCAGAAGCGGCTTAGTCATGCTGGCCACATGACCTGGAAGATGTACGCTGGCTCCCTCGGCCAGTAAAGTGAGATGAGTGCCGCAACCCTAGAGTCATCCGCGACTGGGCCTAATGGTCAGGGGTTCCTTTACCTTTAACTTTACCCATGTCCTAAGTGAAGCCAAAGGGGCACATTGGTTGCCAGATGTGATTTTTTTCAGCTTTCCCACCTGTTACTTAGTTTATTGTAGATTTTGTCTCCTGATGTTTTAAAGCATCCTTTTTTACTGATGACTTTATTGTTTTTTATTTTCTTTGTAAACCACCCTGAGGATTTTCTTTCTTTTCTTTTTAACAATCAAGCCATGTATAAACTTCATGAAATAAATAAGTAAGTGAGCACCTGAACCTCTGAACCAACAAATGGCAGGTGGTCAGTTGGTGGGGCACCTGTGCCTCTCCTAGTCGCAAGGCAGAGTGCAGGTGCAGAGTGAAGGGGGGGCTCTGCCTGAAACACTCACCTCGTAGTCATGACTATCACCAGCACATTTTGCTCCCACACCATGCGCCAGAAGTCACCATATGTGTTCTCTAATGGCCCTGAAGAGAAGCAGCAGCACACACACATTAAGAAGGGAAAGGAATGGAAGGCCTTGTTTTATTATGGCATTTCTACCCTATTTCTCCTCCGAGGAGTTCCAGGTGGTGCAGATGTTCTCCCTGCCCTCATTCATCTTCCCGGCAGCCCTGTGAGGTAGACGAGGCTGAGAGAAGATGGCTGGCCCAAGCTCTTCTGCCAGGCTCCATGGTTGTGTGGGGATGCAAACCGCGGTTTCCCAGGTTTGCATCTATCTAAAGCCACTAGACCTTATTTAAAGGTTTAACATAAGGATTCATTCTCCCTGACATTTCCCCTTCAAAGGACTTTCAGCTCATGAAGCTTTGCTGCCAGTCAGAGAGCCCTGGACTGGGTGGAACAACAGCCTGCTTCAGACAACTCCTCAACCCATGGTTAACTTGCTAAATGCATTCCCACCAAATAAGTATCATAAGATGTGGTGAGAAAACTGTGGCAACAGTCATCATCTTAGGAGGTCTTTCCAAAGTATTGCGAGAAGCCCATGGGCAAAAGGGTGCCCTACTGGAATCCTTGGGACTCCAGCTCCCATCAGCCCCAGCCCACACGACCTATGATGGGATGATGGGAGTTGTAGTCCAGCAACATCTGGAGGCCCACAGCTTCCCCAACCTCTGGTTTAAGCCTATTGGCCAAGAAAGCTAAAACTGAAGCTCTCACCTTGGGAGGTCCTGGATCACCAGATGGGAGAGGTGGGACCTGTGGCCCTCCAAATGTCACTGGACTACAACTCCCATCATCCCTGACTGTTGGTTTGGTGCTAATGGGAGTTGGAAGTTTAGAGAAAAGGCCAGTAAGAGGTGTTGCGAGAGAAGCTTATAAAACGAGGCATGGCGTAGAGAAAGGGGAAAGAGAGCTTTTTTCCTCCTCTCTCATAACCAAGGAAGCTGAATGTTACACAACTGGAGGGCCACATGTTCCCTATCTCTGCGTTGAGATGCTAGGGGCACAGCCAGCTCATTAAGGAGCTGGACAGGAGAGTGTTGGTCCGGGTAGTGCTGCCTGCCCTGGAATACCAGTTACTGGGGATCCCAAGCACACGAGGAAGAGTGCGCCCATGCACTGCTTGTGGGTTTCACATCAACATGTGTTCAGTCACTGCACAGAGTACCAGAACATGTGGGCCATTGACCTGATCCAAGCGGGCTCTTCTTATGTGGCGAGATTGAAGGTGAGACCTTTGGGTTGGTTCAGGGCAGCAATGCTTGTATTCTTCCAAACAGCCTGCTGGATCAGCTCCAGGGCCCATATAACCCAGCACCCTGTTCTCCCAGAATCCTCTGCAAGCAGGATTGGAGCACAAGAACCCTCTCCCCTTCCTGGGATCCAAAAACATCATTCCCTCTGGCCGGGCGGCAGAGCAGAGCACCTCTTCCATGAATTTTTCCAATCCCCCTTTGAAGCCAGCTGGCCAGGGGCGGGGGGGGGGGGGGCAGCACTGCCTTCTGCAGCATAAGTTCCCACAGGTTACCTATGCACCGTATGAAGAAGGGTTTTCTTTTACCTGTCCTTAATTTTCTAACATTCAGCTTCCTTGGTTATGAGAGAGGAGGAAAAAAGCTCTCTCTCCCCTTTCTCTACGGCTACGCCATGCCTCGTTTTATAAGCTTCTCTCGCAACACCTCTTACTGGCCTTTTCTCTAAACTAAGAAGCCCCAAATGCTGCCAGCTTTACTCATGATGGAGTCACTCCATCCCATGATCATTTCGCTTGCCCTCTTCTGCATGTCTCCAAACTCCACAATATCCTTTTTTAGGTGGCGTGACCAGAACTGTACACAGCAAAGCTCTGAACACCTTAGAGTGGGGGTGGGGGCAGAACTCACTGGAAAGGCCCCCTGAGAAGGGGCAGAGAGGCCTCACCTCAGAAGGGATGTTGCAGGGATGGAAAAGGTTCAGAAAAGGGCAGCCAAAAAGATCAAGGACAATGGAGAAATCCCTTTGAGAAGAAAGATTACATCTGGGACATTTTAGTTCAGGAAAAAATGTGAGCAAGGTATACAATGACAGGTGCATGAAGTTATGCATGGGGAAAGCAGAAAAATAGTTTATTGGGCAGCCAATGAAGCTGAATGATGGAAGCGCAGTGCCAAACCATGGAATTCCATGAAATGTTGTTGGATTATTGTTTATCTTTTAAAAAATTCTATAAATAAAATTAATAATAAAAAGGAATTCACTCTCACAAGAGGCCGTGATGGCCACCAACTTGGGTGGTTTTAAAAGGCGATCAGACAAATTCATGGAAGAGAACAGCAATCAGTGGCTACTGTTTGCAGAGGCTTGCGCTGCCTCCATGGTCAAAGGGAGCAGGCCTCTGCATGCTGGTTCCTGGGACTCACCAGCCAGGAGAGTGCTGTGGCACTCAAGTCCTGCTCCTGAGCTTCCAGGGGGCATCTGGTTGGTCACCATGAGAAGCAGGACACTGGATTAGGTGGGACTTTGGTCTGATCCAGCCGGGCTCTTCTAATTCGGATCTCAGCTTGTGATGGAAAGTGCCACCACTGCTTCCTCTGCAACACGGTCTCTGCAGGAATGCAGCAGCTGCCCGCCCACCCACCCTGCTCCCATGGCCAGATCACCACCCCAAACACCGATGTGCCCAGGGCCTCCCTACCTTGGGTGCCAATGTATGCATTCCTTTGCTTGTAGCCATCCATGAAACTGGCGTTGATGTAATCTGTTAGCTGGAGAGATGCAACAGGAAAGGTCACCCTTACAGACAGGCCAAAGCAGTGACACCAAGCAGAGGCGCACCATAACACCCTTGGGAGGTGCATGGGTATGTGCAGGGGAGAAAAGGGGCTGGGGTGGGGGCAACAGCCCATGACTTTCCTCCTACACCACTGCATGCTAAAGGTTAAAATGGGCCTGATTCTACGCTGGAAGGAGGAATGCTCCAGAGGGAGGGTTGGAAGGAAACCCGCAGCGATTTAGGGGGTACCCAGGGAAAAGAGAGGGAGGGCGAGTTTTGTTGCACCATCTAAAATGCTTGTGCTAGTGGAGCTGCTTGGTTCAATACACTCTTGTTATCTGTGAATACATGAACTGGATTAAAAAGCTGCCTTCTTTCAGGCAGAACCTGGTTGTCCCTGTACCCAAGGGCACTTGACTCAGACTGGCAGTGGCTGTTGAGGAAGAGAACATCTTTCATCTCACCTGATGGTTCTTCTATCTGGAGATGCTGGGGATTGAACCTGGGACCTTTTGTATGCAAAGCAGCTGCTTTACCACTAAGCTCTGAGCCCTTGCCATAAGCTGCTGTTGGTGTAGCACAGTATCATCTCCTCTGAATGACAGCCCTTCCCCAGAGTCTCAGATATCGGGTCTTCCCCATTAGCTACTTCCTGACTCTGCATACTGCTTCTGGAGGGTTGCCTGGAAATGTAGAACTCATGTAAATGAACATAAGAGTGGTGAGACCTGGGCTGAATTCCCTACTCAGTCACAAAGCTCACAAGGTGATCTTGGGCTCATTGCTGTTCATCTGCTTCACCATCCTCACAGAGTTTAATGGGGGTGGAACCAAACGCTAAGTAAGCTGTCCTGAATTCCTTGGACAACACAAATGTGGAAGAGAAATGTCTTTAAAAAACAGGGGTGCCATTTCCACAAATGTCATCTGCTCACATTGATTGCAAGCACAGAATTTGTGGGAGGGTTTTTGGGGGGTGGGAAGCATGGCACAAGAACCCCAATTTCTGGCTTGCATTTACTTTGAATTTCTGCATCAAGAAACTGACCTCTCTGCTCTGAGTCAGTGCAGACAGTAGCAGTCTCCCAAACTTGGCAAATGATCTTTGGTTCCAGCTCCCATCAGCCCTAGCCAGCAGGAGCACATAGGAGGCATGATGGGAGTTGTAGTCCATCATCCTGTCTTATTGGAATGTGTTCTACATGGGGCTAGCTTTGAAGGCGGCTTGGAAACTGCAGTTGGTGCAAAATTTGGGGGTCAGGCTGCTCACTGGAGCAAGATGGTCTGAGCACAAAAGACCAACCCAATAATAATAATAATAATAATAATAATTTATTTATACCCCGCCCATCTGGCTGGGTTTCCCCAGCCACTCTGGGCGGCTTCCAACAAAATATTAAAATGCAGTAGTCCATCAAGCATTATAGGCTTCCCTAAACAGGGCTGCCTTCAGATGTCTTCTAAAAGTCTGGTAGTTGTTGTTCTCTTTGACATCTGGTGGGAGGGCGTTCCATAGGGCGGGTGCCAGTACCGAGAAGGCCCTCTGTGCTAGACCTCAGTGTCCGGGCTGAACGATGGGGGTGGAGACGCTCCTTCAACCCAATCCTGACTGCACTGGCTCATGAACCCAATACCTCCAAGACTGATTCTCCCCCTATGAACTGGCCCAGACCTTGGGATCATTCTCCAAGGCCCTTCTTCACCCTTGACCCCAAGAATAGGCCTTTTTAGTGGTGGCTCCCCGCTTGTGGAATGCTTTCCTTAGGTAGGCTTTTTCTCCAGGTCTTTGGCTCTTTAATAATCTCTGGCCTCCTTGACTTTGTAGGCCGTTTGAATTCTATGTTTTAAAATCAGGATTGACCTTTATTATTATAAGTTTTATTCATTTACTGTAGATTTTGTAAGTTGGTTTGAGTTACCCTTGGGGGAAAAAGAGTGATCAATAAATATGGCAAATAAATACTAGAGGGAACCAGATTGTGGAAGGATGAGCTAGACCGGCAGTCTGATTCAATACAAGGCAGCTTTGCAGAGCCAAAACTCTCAGCCAGATTACCTCTGGATAGCTGAATTGTTTGGACAACTTCACCCTCGTTTGGTCAAGGCACGGCACATCCCCATATCTGTTCTTCTCCTGGTTGAAGGGAGACCTGTGGCAAGCAAGAGCAGGCACAGTGAGCGCAACGCAAAGACCCCTGTTTTGCCTCTAACAGAGAGATGGGGAACCTCGCCTTGTGGGGCCAAAGGGGGCTCTCAAGGCCTCTAATTAAAAAAGACACACACACAAACTCATGGACATACAATGAAGCTGAGTGTTGGAAGATTCAGGACAGATCAAAGGGAAGGGCTTCCTCAGGCAGGAGGCATTGGAGGCTGTCTATCTAGGCAACTTTAAAAGAGGCTTTTATAAATCCTTGGAGGAGAGGCTACTGGTGTCTACCGTGGCTCTGCCTCCACAAGGCTTCTCAGTGGCAGTTGCTGGAGACCACAGGAGGGGAGAGGGCTGCTCTTGGGCTCAAATCCTGCTTGTGGCTTCCCCCCAGAGAGGCATCTGGCTGGACACTGTGAGAACAGGATGCTGGATGTGATGGGCCATGGAGCTGATCTGACAGGCTCCTCTTATGTTCTTCAATATGGATCTCTTGGAGAGCTTAATTCCTGTGCACATTGCCGCATGGGATAAATTTCCCCAGTGTTCCTGAATAGTGACAGGATACACCCTGGCACTGACCACAGTCAAGAGCTGGTTCAGCTGTTCTCTAAGCCAACCACCTGGTGCTCAGCAGGCCACAAACAAGGCTACAAGTGAAGACCTAAGAAATGTTGCAGAAATTGGATGAAACGGGACATTGGGTGGGGCGAGGAAAGGGGCATTTCTCTTCCCAAGACTGCGGAATCCTATGGGTGTTTCCCTGGCAAGGGGCGCCAGGAGCAATCAGCCTCCCCCCTTCTGCCACACCTGTTGCCCCCAGTGCCACACTTGAACCCTTACAAGGAGCAGGCAAATGTTCCTGTCGGGCTCCTGCGCCGGATGCCTTCATACTCCTCGTAGATGCCCCGCTTCTGCTTCTGGGTGACGTGCTCCAGCACCTCCTGCACCATCATGGCCTTTGGCCCCGGCGTGTGCACCGAGCCGTTGTCCCGGGGGGGTGCCAGTGGCACCAGAATCAGCTCGTCGAGGGGGTCTGGGTGGCCGTTCTGCTGTGGGAGGAACCTGCAGTTCCAGCTGAGGGGATCTAGTTTGAGGGATCCGCCCAGGTACTCGGGGAGACACTCTTGGGGCAGGTGCTCCTTCAGCTCAGACATCTTCACCATCTGGACCTACAAGAGAGGGGGGGCAGGGGGAAAGGGAGGCACAGCAAAACATGAACCCTCCCCTGCGCTCTGTGTGGGGCTGCCTTGGAAGGCGAGTTGGACAAGACTAAACAACTAAACAACAACAACAACAAAATGCAGCAGTCAGGTGACGGCATTGCTTGCCAGTTTGTTTCCAGGCCCAATTCAAGGTGCTCATGTGGGTGTTTAAAGCCATAAATTACTCAGCCCCCCTGCCCTCCGCATACCTGAATGACTGCTTCCTCCCTTACAAAACCTCCTACAAGGTGCTAAGATTGACAGAGGGGCCCTTCTAGTTGTTTCCTCATCCTCACAGGCATGGGGGGGAGACTGGGAGATAGTCTTCTCTGTGGTGGCCCCTAAGTTGTGGGAGACCCTTCCCACAGAGTTGCGCCTGGCACCTTCATTACATAGCTTCTGGTGAACGCTGAAGATGCACCTCTTTATCTTGGCTTGTGACACTTGAGGTGCATATTTTTGGAGCCCACCTTATTTCAGCGATTGCAAGTTGTTTTGATTGTTGCAACTTGCCCTAGGAGCTTAGGGGGAAGGGCGAACAATAACTAATAAGAATAGTATTAGTAACAACAGTAGTAGTAGGAAGAAAGGAGGAGGAGGAGGAGGAGGAGGAGGAGGAGGAGGATGGAGATGGTGAATGGTGGAGGTCCACTCACCCTTTCCCGGAGTTTCTCTTTAAGCAGCAGGCTGATGATGGAGTATGGAACTCGGAACCACATCGGAGCACCCACAATGAATACCTTCTTGAGACGGGCTGGGAAGGCTCCCTGAGAAGAGGGCAGGGAAGAACAGTTTGGAGAAGGAAATTTATGTTTCTGAATCGCTGTCAGTATTATCCATGACAGGCAGCCATTGATGGCTATGGCCCAACAGCTCTGCCCTGCCTGACCTACAGACAGAGAAAGCGATGCCTTCGAGGACCAGCTGCTGAGCATCACAAGGGGACAGAATTGCGATCTTGTGCTCCAGCCCTGCTTGCGGACTTCCCCCAGAGAGGCATCTGGCTGGCCACAGGATGGGCCATGGGGACCTCATCCAGCAGGTGCTTCTTATGAGACAGAGGCCAGTTGTTTATGCTTTTTTCCAGAGTCAGCCCAAGAGATCTGGCTGCCTCAGGCAAAGAAGAGTTTGGATTTGATCTCTGGCTTTATCACTACCCGAAGGAGTCTCAAAGCGGCTAACATTCTCCTTTCCCTTCCTCCCCCACAACAAACCCTCTGTGAGGTGAGTGGGGCTGAGAGACTTCAAAGAAGTGTGACTAGACCAAGGTCACCCAGAAGCTGCATGTGGAGGAGCGGGGAAGCAAACCCGGTTCCCCAGATTATGAGTCTATTACTCTTAACCACTACACCACACTGGCTCTCACAAAGGACCAAATCAAATCTGCCTGCCATGTGCAGAATCAGAAACTTACCTCAGGTGCATCCTCTAGCACAACTGAGGGGAGCAGGTCGCTTTACCGAGGGGAGGGAGGCAACAGGCTGCACCACCATACGACTCTGTCTTCCCAAGGAGAGGGATTGCTGGGGACTTAGCTGCTCCCCTCCAGCAGCTGCTGCCTGAAGTGTCGAAGGCTCACTCAGCCTTATTGCAGGGCCGACGCGGAGACTTGTTCTCTAACTCACTCTAGTCTGACTTGAGAGTAAGCCCACTAAAAGTAATGGGCACAACTTAGTCTCCTTAACTGCAATAGGTCTACCCTGAGAAGAACTTAGTTGGAGACAGCCATATAACATTTCAGCCAACACCTCAAAATGCTGATCCAATAGGAAGGATTTCCACAGGCGTCTCGGAAAGTCAGGAAACTGGCTTGAGGGCCAGCAGCTAAACCGGAATCAATCTGGATTGTGAGCAAGACAGCAACACCCTCTCGCCAACCTTTTTGCTTTCTCCTCCTGTGGCCAACAGAGGGAGACCCAAGTATATGAAAAGATGGCAAAGTGAGGTTTCATGGCTCCACAGAAGATGAAGAGAAACCAGTCACATGGAAGGCTGGGCTGGAAGGCAATTTTTCAGCCCCTTTGCAACTCCTTCCTCCCTGGCAAACCAACAAGAGAATTTTGTTGGGGGAAGGTTGTGGTTATTGCCACTGCTTTACATGCAGAGAAAAGTTCCCTCCCCAACAGCATCTCCAGGAGGGGCCAGGAGAGACTCCAGTCTGAAACCTTGGAAAGCTGCTGTCAGTCAGTGTAGGCAATACTGAGCTAGATGGAACAATGGTTTGACTCAGTAAAAGGCCGTTGCTCTTTGCATTTTTGTTCAGTTGTGAAACAATGAACTAAATAAAAAGGAGTCCCAACAGGCGGTGGGGAGAGAACACATTTCCACTGCACGGTTTTCCTATCCGGGCTTAAGAGACAGAGAGAGTTTCCATGACATAGGCTCCGATTTCGAACAAGCACTCCACTGCTCCAGGGCAATTAACTGACTCACTTTTAATTGGATGAACATATTTATGGAACCTCAAATGCTCTTTTTTATTTATTTTATTTTTATTTTGTTTTTTAAAAAGGTCAATTAAATAGAGGAAATGGTTGCTTCTAACTTTTCTGGGAAATGGCTTCAAATGCCTTGACTGAACAGCAGGGAATGCTGTCATCCTGACCAAGGTGATGACCTCTTTGGTTCTGCATTTGTGTTCCATATCTGTGATTTGCCAATTCCCCAGCATCTCATCAGCCAGTTGGTGGATTGTGTTCCTTGTTAGCCCCACTCAGAGTAGACCTAGTTAAAAATGACAGGCATGATTATTCAATAGGCCTAGTCTGGGTACAGCCTTATTGGATACATCCCCATTGCTTTAGGCCTTAGTGGATAAACTTGCTTAAATTAAGTACAGTGGTACCTTGGTTCTCGAACTTAATCCGTTCCGGAAGTCTGTGCGACTCCCGAAACGGTTTGAAAACCAAGGTGAGGCTTCCGATTGGCTGTGGGAGCTTCCTGCACTCAATCGGAAGCTGCGGAAGCAACGTTGGACATACAGCTTCCAAAAAACATTCGCAAACCGGAGCACTCACTTCCAGGTTTGCGGTGTTTGGGAGCCGATTTGTTTAGGAGCCAAGCTGTTCAACTACCAAGGTACCACTGTATGTCCCTTTCTCCAGTTTATGAGGGACCATCCAAAAGGCATGATTGGATATCTTGGTATTCCAGTGCAGCTGAAAACATCATCTGCACCACATTGATGTCACAGCCACTGGGCAAGAGAGGAGCGCTCTCCCACTTCAAAAGTGAAATACCAACAGGATCTTTATTTTTTATTTTTTTTAAAAGAAGACACCTTCTAAGAGTAACATGCTTAAGAGCGTAAAGGGGGGGGGGATCAACAAGGAAACGTTGCACCATTTGGGACTTTTTAGTTGAGAGAAAAGGGAGGTAAGGGAGGCAACCTGAGAGAAGTCTATAAAAAGATCAATGACAGGGAGAAAGAGCAGAGAGAAAAGTTTTTCTCCCTCTCCCATAACATTAAAACATGTGGACAGCCATCAAAGCTTAAGGTTGGAAGATTCAGGGGGCATAAAAAAGAACTTGGGACAGCTTTAAAAAAGTATTAGACACATTCATGGAGGAGCAGGCTCTCAATGGCTACTGGCCAGGAGGGTTCTGCTCCTTCTCCTGGCCAGAGGGAATAATGAGAGCCAGTGTGGTGTAGTGGTTAAGAGCGGTAGACTCGTAATCTGGTGAACCGGGTTCGCGTCTCTGCTCCTCCACATGCAGCTGCTGGGTGACCTTGGGCTAGTCACACTTCTCTGAAGTCTCTCAGCCCCACTCACCTCACAGAGGAAGGGAAAGGAGAATGTGAGCCGCTTTGAGACTCCTTCGGGTAGTGATAAAGCGGGATATCAAATCCAAACTCTTCTTCTAATGCTTCTGAATGCTGGTTGCTGGAGACCACAGGCGGGGAGGGGGCTCTTGGGCCTGGGTCCTGCTTGTGCATTTCCTGCAGCCATCTGGTGGCTGCTGTGGGAACAGGATGCTAGATGGGATGGGCCATGGGCCTCATCCAGAAGGCTCTCCTTATGTTCTTAATCATACAGAATCTTTGATACCGTACCTCTTGGCTGCTACTATTATGGCTCTTCCTGCCACCGTTATCCACATTTATAGCCCACCTTTACTCTAAATAACTGATGGTGGCACACAAGGTTCCCCACCCCTCCTAACAATCCTGTGAAAGGGAGCTCTCTGATGGAGCAGGTATTTGAACCCTGGTCTCCCAGGTCTTTATCCAATGGTCTAACCACTAGACATGCTGGTTACTGACAGAAGGACCACCCTGCTCCCAGGCCCATCTCACGTTAAGCCTTTAAGAGCAGCATCACAGCCTTCCTCCAGCTGCTTCCCCCTCCCAAGGTCAGCAAGGGGGAGGCCAGAGATAAGGTCAGTCCGCCCCATCTGGGTGGCCTGCAGTTGCTCTTGGACCACAGCTCCCACCAGCCGCATCCAGCATGACCACTGCAAGGGCTGATGGGACTTGTAATGCAACAACGTCTGGAGGGAGCATCACAGGCTGGGGAAGGCACAATCTTCGTGGCTACTTTGCCATCTTTCCGAGCCAAGAGCCACCTTGACGGCTACCCCATTTATTTACTCCATAAAATGCCCCATTCCTGGTGCCTCCCCTCATGCCATGTTAGCCAAACCAAGGCGAACCTCTGCAATGAGAGGGAGGACAGAACTCCAAGCGACTCCAGGATCCATCCAGGTCTCTGTAGCTGACAGGCCTGGGCCTCCTTTCCACAGCCCTGGCAAGCAATTGCTTAAGGCTTCTGGGCAGGGAGACAGCGGGAACGAGAGAGATGAAAGGAGGTGACAGAAAGAGAAAGGGGGGGGCAGGAGAGAGAGAGAAAAAGGGGCCCTGCCTACTGGTGTGTGTGTGACCCAGCCCACCACTGGTTTCATCCCTGCCCATAGCCAGCACACAGCCGCTGGTAGGGATCAACCCCACAGGAGTGCAGCCCTTTGCAGAAAGAGAGGTTGCGCACCCCCCCAGGCACCAATGACCCTTCCTTTTACCTTCAGAAGGTTCAGGATTTTCTTGCTGAGATCCAGCTCAAAGTTGGTATAGTGGGAGCCTGCCATGTCATATATAAATACCAGGCCATTTCGCTGAGTTTCAAAGCTGGCAGGGGGTAGAAAAGAGAAAGTGTGCACAAATGAGGACTTCGGTAACAGCACATCAGCATTGTATAGGAATCAGGACAGAAATGGAAAAATCAACAGAACCTGAGATGTTTAGGATGCTGCTTATAGATTTCTAAAACGACGTCTGGTGAATAGGGAGATGTTCTCCCACTCTCATTCCATGAGAGCTCAGGGTCCTCCCATGTTTGGCAGAGAGAAAAGGAAGTATTTCTGCAAACAGCCCAGGATTAATTGATAGGAATCTTCATTGCCAGAGGATAAGGTGAGGGCAACCAACTCAGAAGGCTTTAAAAGGAGGTAAGACCAATCCATGGAGGAGGAGGAGGAGGAGGAGGAGGAGAGGTCTGTCACTGGCCAGTAAGTCATGATTACTACATTGAACCTCCAGGATCAGAGGCAGCAGGTGACTGAATACCCTTTGGAGGAGAGTAACAGAGAGAGATCACTGATGAACATGTCCTGCTTGTGGGCTTTGCAAGAAGCATCTTGTTGGCCACCATGGGAGACAGGACAAGATGCGCTTTTGGTCCTTGAGATCCTTGAGATCATAATCCAGTCAACGTTAAGTATTTTAATTTAACAGAATAAAGTATGTGCTTAACTATTTGACTGAAGTTATCCAGAATTAACATGCACTCTTCTTCATAACAGAAGTATATAAAATTATGCATCACAAGGAGAAAGGGGATAGAGGAAAGTTTTTATCTCTCTCTTATAACACCGAAATTTGTGGGCTTCCAACTGAATGTTGGGAGATTCAGGGCAGATAGAAGAAAGTCCTTCTACACACAGCACATAGCTGAACTATGGAACTCCCTCCTGCAGGGGGCAGTGATGGCCACCAAAGATTAGACAGCTTCATGGAGGAGAGGACTCTGTGGTTACTAGCCCTGAGGGCTCTGCTCTGCCTTCACAATTAAAGCCAGTAAACTCTTCTGAAGACCAGTTGCTGGAAACCGAAGGAAGGGAGAGGCCTCTTGCACTCAGGTCCTCTTTACAGATTTCCCAGGGGCATCTATTTGGCCCCTGTGAGAACAAGACGCTGGACTAGATGGGCCACTGGCCAGATCCATGAGGTTTGCTTATATTCTTATATGGATCTCATTCTGGATCAGATGTGAAGGCAACGCTGCAAAAAAGCAAGGGTTGTTGACATACAAAAAACTGCACACAGGATCCCGAAGGGGAAAATACACACATTATTGAAGTGCGGTCATCTGAAGGAAGCAAACCCCACAGGGATGGAAAGTGTTCTACTCACCTCTCCACAGCTCTGTCCAGCAAGTAGAAGAGTGCTTGGAGGACCACATGTTGGATGCTTTTGTTGGGATGGTGCAACTTGGCAGTGAAGAGGGCAATCGACGCTCCAGTGGGATCTCGTACGCTCTGCAATAAAGCCAGAGGGAAAAGATCAGCAATGAAGAAGAAGAGGGACAGATCCATCTCTGCAGAGGCATAAGTCAAAATCCATTCAAAGCCACTTTGGAATTCTGGCTTCTAGAATCATAAAACTGTAGAGCGGGAAGGGACAATGAGGGTCATCTAGTCCAACCCGCTGCCATGCCCAACATGGGGCTTGAACCCATGACTCTCATGCTCATGGGTCTCATGCTCTCTTCCAACTGAGCTATCCCAGCAGAAGCCCATGGCACCTAGTATTCCCAGGGGGTGTCCCATCCAGGCACTAAACAGGCCTGACCTTGCTGTGCTTTCGGATCAGATGAGATTGCACATGTTTTCTACCTGATGACATGGAACTTTGAGGCAAAGCAGGTGTTGCCAGCCTACCTCGCAGGGTCGCTGCAAGGATAAAAATGTTGACAGGCAGACTTCTGGTCGGCTCGTCGAGGAAATGGCCGACTTATAACACCACTCCCGACCTCCACGCGCAATTTGGCGGCTGCTATGGGAGTATGCAGCCTCCCCAACCCTCCCGGGAGGACGGGAGGGGCCGCTGGCCCGCAGATGCCCATTAACCCATTCCGACCCTTCGGGGGGAGCGGGGGGGCCTGGGCTGAAGCAACCGTGGGGGTCGGAACTCCTGGAGGCCACCCTCTTCGTGCACGATTTCCAGAACTTAAGTGAAAAATTCGGCAATGTTTTGGACTTGCTTCAGACAAGAAGGAGAAGAGGCATTTTGCTTAACCAACCCAGCCACTGAAAAGATAAGAGGAAATAAGAAAAAAGAAGACTGTAACATTCTCTCGGTATGTGGAAACGGAACGAAAGGGGGGGGGGGATTCTTGCTCTATGTAATCTATGGGTACAACCCCCTTGAAGAGACGTTTTTACTACTTATAACAAGTGAGATTGAAAATAAACTGTGTGGAAAAGAATTTATGATGCAATAAACCCCTGGTCACGGCTGCCTCTCTTTGTTCACTCTGTGAGAGACCCAGCCGACTTCTGGAAATTGCCGGAGTGATTTATGACGCAGCTTAATTAGAGGTCGACTGAGACAGAATCTGGCTGTGAATCAAGGTCAGAGAGGATGGGAATGCCACAATTACTGCAAAATTTACGGACTTATATACTGACAGGCCCCCACCCTTGGAAAGACTTTGAAGCAGCTGGAATGATAAAACCTTTTAAGCAAAACGCAATATATGGGATACATCGAAGTTAAGTCAAGATGGCGATTGTCGAGATGGGACTACTGGATTTGAAGCCGAGAGGCACCGGGCCAGGGGGGTGGAAGAAAGTATGGATATAAAACCCACAGTCATGATAGTTTTTGGCTGTTTTATCTCACTTGCGAAAGCACTCAGTGGCGTGAAGGAAAATAAAATAATGACGGATAACAACAGAAAGGAAATGGATGACATCAGGACGATGGAAGGCGATGGACTTAACAAGATGATTAAAATCCTAATTGTCTGAAGCAAGGGAAGTCAAAAAGGGAAAAAAAGAAAAAGGGACAATGAGTCAGCAATTTATTTGGAAACTAATTGGACTATATGGACTAATTGATATTGATGTTATTTTTTATGATTGGAAAACCTAATAAAAATGATTTGGCCAAAAAAAAAAATGTTGACAGGCAGAAGTGATCTACAGGGCCTAAACCTCCTTGGAGGAAAACAAAGGCGATAAACCTAATAAAACAAACAAGCACCTCTGAGGGCCAAAGTAATTACGATGCTGTTGATTCATGAATAGGATGCGATGCGGGGAAAGCAGAGTGAAATTGCAGACAGATAAAAGGAAGTCCTTCTTCACACAATGCAGAGTTCAAGGATGGAACTTTCTCCCTCCAGAAGCAGGGATAGCCATCAGCTTGGATGGCTTCAAAAGAAGATTGGACCAATTCATCGAGGAGGAGGAGGCTATCAAGGGCTATCAGCCAGGATGGCTCTGCTCTGCCTCCACAGTTGGAGACAGCAGCACTTCTGGATAGCAGTTGTTGGAAACTACAAGAGGGGAGAGGGCTCCTGTGCTTGGATCCTGTTTGTGGGCTTCCCATAACTAGCACCCAGTTGGCCACTGTGGGAACAGGATGCTGGACTAGATGGGCCACTGGGTGACTCAGCAGGCTCCCAGTGTTTCTCAAAGTTGGATCCTCAGCTGTTCTTGGACTACAACTCCCATCATCCCTGCTAGCTAGGAATGATGGGAGTTGTCATCCAACAACAGCTAAGGACCCAAGTTTAAGAAGCACTGTTATAAACAATCTGTCCTCCCACATCTGTGGATGCTGTGATTACTAAGACACAACATGGGTTCCTCCGAAGCAAGTCATGCTAAACAAATCTCATTTCTTTTTTTGATGGAGTTACAAGCTTGGTGGATCAGGGGAATTCAGTGGACAGAGTGTAACTTGACTTCAGTAAGGCTTTTGACAAAGTCCCCCATGATATTCTTGCAAGGAATCTGGTAAAATGTGGGTTGAATGAGGTAACAGTTAGGTAGATTTGTGACTTGTTGACTGACCGAACCCAGAGTACTCATTAATGGTTCTTCGTCATCCTGGAAAAAAGTGACAAGTGGGGTACCACAGTGTTGTGTCCCAGGCTCATTGTTGTTCAATGTGTTTATAAAGGACTTGGACGAAGGAATTGAGGGGATGCTCATCAAATTTGCAGAAGGGTAGCTCATGCCACAAAAATTGAGGGGATGCTCATCAAACTGGGAAGGGTAGCTCATGCCACAAAAATCAGGATTCAAAAGACCTTAACAGATTGTAGAACTGGGCGCAAGCTAACAAAATGAATTTCAACAGGGACAAATGTAAGGTTCTGCACTTAGGCAGGAAGAACCAGATGCACAAATATAAGATGGGGGACACCTGGTTTACTAGTAGTACATGTGAAAAGGATCTAGGGGTCTTGGTGGACCGCAAGCTTAATATTGAGTCAACAGTGTGATGCAGCAGCAAACAAGCTAATGCTATTCTAGACTGCATCAACAGAAGTCTAGTGTCCAGATCAAGGAAAGTCATAGTCTTGCTCTATTCTGCCTTAGTCAGACCACACTTGGAATACCGTGTCCAGTTCTGGGCACCACAATTTAAGAAGGGTGTTGACAAGCTGGAAGGTGTGCAAAGGAGGGGAACCAAGATGATGAAGGGTCTGTAGATGAAGCCTTATGAGGAACAGTTGAAGGAGCTGGGTATGTTTAGCCTGGAAAAGAGGAGACTAAGAAGAGATATGATAGTCATCTTCAAATATCTTAAGGGCTGTTATGTAGAAGATGGAGCAAGCTTGTTTTCTCCTGCTCTGGAGGGTAGGACTCGAACCCATGGCTTCAAGTTACAAGAAAGGAGATTCTGACTCAACATCAGGAAGAACTTTCTGATGATAAGAGCTGTTCAACAGTAGGATGGACTCCCTTGGGAGGTTGTGGACTCTCCTTCCCTGGCGTTTTTCAAGCAGAGGTTGGATGGACATCTGTCATGGATGCTTCAGCTGAAATTCCTGTATTGCAGGGGGTTGGACTAGATGACCCTTGGGGTTCCTTCCAACTCTACAATTTTATGATTCTATGATCTAAAACCACACTACGGAGACATGTCTCCCATGCCTCCGCAAACAGGAAGCTCAACTTCCACAGTTATCCACAGCTCTGTCTGCCCAACCAAAGCACCTTACTCACCAGGATAGTGAACTTTCCACTAAGCAGCTCTGAGCGGAGAGGTTCCTCATGAGGCTTCAGCTTCACGATCCCTTCCTTCAGCCTGGTTTCCTAGGAGGAAAGAGAACACTGTGTTTGTCTGCAACTGAGGTGGGGAGCCTCCATCCGCTCAGACCAGTAGCCCTCTGGGTGGGGCTGAGTGGAGCTGGAGTCCAGCAGCGCCTGGAGAGCCACACAGACCGTGACTGGCAGCAGCTCCCTGCACAAGCTGTGGGGCAGCCCATGATGGGATCTTTCTTTGCCATTAAGCTTTCCAGCTTCTGGGGCCGAAATACCTCCAGGGCTTCACTGGCCAGGGACCATTGCAGTCCACCTTGGTTGCAGCCAGGGTGGCTCTTCTCAGCCAGCGGATCCTTCTCACCCAAGAACAGAAGAATCTCCCTGGGCAAATTGCCTGAGTTGCTTTATTCCACGACAGACTAGGGGATAAGCTTACTTCCTAGGCAGGGAACCTCATGTGGCCCCCGACCTCTCTGTCTGGGCCCACAGGACTCTTGCTTGGCCAGATCTCAGGCCACAGCCCTCACTCCCTCGAGTGTGTTCACCTGCCTGGAATAAATCCACGAAAGAGCAATGTTCCCTGCTTGTCTGGATGAAGGGATAGGTGTGCAAGGAAGTAGAAACACCAGACTTTGGCATGCCTGGAATACAACTTACTATGCAAGAGGAAGAGTATCACCCTTTGCCCCTCCCCCAAGGGCACATGCCCCCCGCAACGCTGCCCAAGGCAGATCGCAGCCTTTGGGGCTGAAAAAGGTTCCCTTTTTCAGTCTGTGTCAGCTGTCAGAAGCTCTCCAGAGTTTCAAACAGGAGGGCTTTTTAAACTCTGCCAGGTGTTCCTGAGATGCTGGGAATGTGACAGCATCTACACTTTGGAACTCCTTGCCTATTGATGCCAAGCAGGAGCTTTCACTGCACTCTTTTCAGCACCTGCTGAAAACATTTTTGTTTAGACAGGCCTCCCCAGATGCTTTGAAATGCTGATAGAAATTTTTATCTTTTTAGTACAGGTAATTCCCCACATGTTCTGGCACATAAGTGGAAGCACCCTCTAGATACCCTTTAAATGCAATCTCTCTACAAGCCAGATCAAAAATATTGAACCCCAAATAACCGCAATTGGAATTGAAGCTCTGGGATGTGAAAAGTGGCGGCTGCCAAGCAACCCTTTGCATCAGCCTCCACAAAGCCCTCTCCTCCGCCCTCCCTGAAGTCCCTTCAGGCTCCAGGAAGGGTCTCCTCATGAGCCATGAGGGCTCTCCAGCTCTCTACCTCCATTTCGGGGAGGAATTGATCCCCTTACCCTGTAGGAGTGGAAGAGCTCAATCGCTCGGAGGACATCGAATTTCCTGGCCATGAGGAATTTGACTGCCACGTTCCAAGAGAGGGGAGACACATTGTACTGGACTGTCCACTTGTTAATCTCTTCAAGGAATTGCTTGGTTGCCTGTTCCAGAGAGAAGAGAAAAGAAAAAGACACCATTAATTAAAATCATCATCACAGCCCTTCATGCTGAGGTCCCAGGGCAAGCTACAACAATTCTTTAAAAAATGCTTTACTGGTTTTAAAAATAAAAAAAAATTCCTTCCAGTAGCACCTTAGAGACCAACTAAGTTTGTTCTTGGTATGAGCTTTCATGTGCATGCACACTTCTTCAAATACACATTGTGTAGGGTCTGAACAGAGGATTGTAGAACAGCACAATGTAACCCTAACCTTTATTTAGAGGGCTCACGTACGCACCTTAGTCTACAACTAAAATACAGTCATACCTCAGGTTATGAATGCTTCAAGTTGCGTTTTTTTGGGTTGCGATTGCAGCAACCCCTGGAAGTTTTTACTTCCGGGTTTCGCCATGCGCGCATGCGCAGAAGCGTTCTGCACAGTTCACGCATGCGCATAAGCGCCGCTCAGGTTGCGGACTTTTCGGGGTGCGAATGGCACCCCAGAACGGATTGGGTTCATAACCCAAGGTACCACTGTACTTCTGATCATGCGCCTACTCCTAACCTGGGTCAGGAGCCCCCTACCCCTATTGAGAAAACTCTAAATACTAGTGTTTAAGAAGTTCCACCTTTCCCATGCATTTACGGGGGGGGGACCAGATGTTCCCCCCACCCTCCTCCTTCTCCACGCTGTTACCAACTCACTTATGCCACCCTCACTTTAATGAGGGTGGCCGGTGCCTAGCAAACATTTTTATAACCCTCGGCCAAAGCCAGCCACACCCCTTAGTTTTAAAAAGAAAAGAAAACAATTACAAAACAATACGCAATTATCAACAAAAGGCAATCCAAAATCAACACTCATTACAAAAAAAGAACATCTGATTGGCATTCTCTATTCCAAACAGAAGCTAATAAAGGAGGAACTCTCTGCATTGGACAACACTCTTAGGAACCACCCAGCTTGGCAAGAGTTCCACAAGGAAAAACAAACCATTTACCACTCTCAACTGGAGTTACTGAAAAAACAGAAAAACAAAAAACTCTCTAACCTTTCTAACCTACAGACTACTAATCCAAACAACAAGATCGACAATATTATCAATCTCTCACAGCAAACACTCAGCCCAGCTGAGGAATCAGTCCTTTCACGTGGACTATCATTCTGCCCTGCCAAATCCCCACACGATTCAGTTCTGTGGGGACTTGGAAGCATTTGAAGGAGTATTTTCAACACTCAAAACAACAAAACAAAGCAGAACAAACAACATCTTCACAACTTAACATCTCTCAACCTACTGGGGAACAACAACCACCCTCCCAACAGAACATTGACCACCAACTACCACAAAAAAATGTTACACAAAAAGGGACCCCACATGGACCCCTCCTGATGGACGCAATACCACACTTGATCTGTACATCGATTGCTTCCGCCACAGAATCCAAACAGATGTGACCAGAAAACACCATCGCTCACAACAAAATCTAAACCATGCTGAAAGGAGAGCAATAGATAATCTTAGGAACAACCCAGACATTATAATTAAAGAGGTGGACAAAGGTGGAGCTGTCGTCATCATGAACAAAACCGATTACATCCAGGAGGCTCACAGACAACTTTCCAATACCGCCTTTTACACAAAATTGGACTCAGACCCCACACAAGAATACAAAAAAGAACTGAACAAGATTGTTAAGGAGCTACCCCTACACATCCAAGAACAGACCCTCACAAACACACCAGCAGAACCTCAACCAGGAACTTTCTATCTTCTACCTAAAATACACAAACCAGGAAATCCAGGACGCCCCATCATCTCAGGTATTGGCACTATCACAGTGGGTGTCTCCGGTTATATGGACTCTGTTCTGAAACCATATGCCATCAGTGCTCCCAGCTACGTACGTGACACCACAGATTTTCTGAGGAAAATACAATCTTTAAATAATCTTCCTAACAATACTATACTAGCCACGATGGATGTGGAATCTCTGTATACCAACATCCCACACAACGATGGTTTACAAGCTATAAGGAACACCATTTCAGATAAAACCACAGCGGACTTTGCTACCAAACTCTGCCATTTTGTCCTTACCCAGAACAACTTCAAATTTGGTGATGACCTGTTCCTCCAGATCAGCGGCACAGCAATGGGCACCCACATGGCCCCACAGTATGCCAACATCTTCATGGCAGATTTAGAACAACATTTCCTAAACTCCTACCCACTCAAACCTCTCTTGTACCTGCGATACATTGATATTTTTATTATCTGGACACATGGTCAACAGACCCTGGACACCTTCTACCAGAAATTCAATGACTTTCACCCCACCATCAACCTAACAATGAACCAATCTTATGCAAGAAATACATTTTTTGGACACTACTGTAAAAATACAGGATGGGCACATAGACACCACCTTATACCGTAAACCAACTGACCGACAAATATATCTACATGCTTCTAGCTACCATCCCAAACATCCCAAACAATCCATTGTATATAGCCAGGCTCTACGTTACAGCCACATCTGTTCCAACTCTACAGACAGAGACTCTCACCTAAGAGATCTACAGCAAACCTTTTTAGAACTAAAATACCCACCGGATGAAGTTAAACAACAGATCAACAGAGCCAGACTGATACCCAGAGAGAACTTGCTGCAAGACAGACCCAAAAAAGAAAATAGCAGAACACCACTAGTAATCACATACAGCTCCCAAGTTAAAACAGTACAACGCATCATCAGAGATCTACAACCTCTCCTAGACAATGACAGTTCTCTTTCTCAAGCTCTGGGAGGAAGACCTTTCATCGCCTACAGACAGCCACCCAATCTTAAACAACTCCTCACCCACAATAATACTACAACCAGACTTAACACGGACACTGGCACCAGAGCCTGCAATAAACCCAGATGCCAACTTTGCTGCCACATACACCCGGACAACACCATTACTGGCCCCAACAACATCAAACACACCATCTCAGGACTATTTAATTGCTCATCGTCTAACATTGTGTATGCCATCAAATGCCAACAGTGCCCTTCAGCTCTCTATATTGGACAAACAGGCCAAACCCTATGCCAAAGGATAAATGGACATAAATCTGACATCAGGAATCACAAGACAGAGAAACCAGTAGGAGAACACTTCAATCTCCCAGGACATTCTATACAAGATCTCAAAGTAGCTGTCTTATTGCAAAGGAATGCATGCACACGAAAGTTCATACCAAGAACAAATTTAGTTGGTCTCTAAGGTGCTACTGGAAGGATTTTTATTTATTTTTTATTTTGTTTAGAAAAAAGAAAAGATTGAATTCACACATCACGAATTCCGACATGACTTCCAGTCCCCCCATTGTGGTTCCTAAATTACATTACAACTGCACACAACTTTATCTCTCATAGGTTGTTCAGTTGTGTTAATTTTGTAAAATTCTCTTATTTGATACAGAAGTCAATCCAGGCCTGCCAAAGAATTTAGATTATTACACACATTATTACAGATTTCTTTTAGATATTCTCTGTAAATATTCCACTCTTTATTAAATATTTGATCTGTATGGTCTTGGAATCTTGCTGTCAATCTTGCTAGCTCTGCATATTCTAACATTTTATTCTGCTAGTCTAATTTTGAGGGAGTAGAATCTCCTTTCCATACCTTCGCAAGCAGAATTCTTGCTACTGCTACTGCATACATAAAATTTTCCCTTACCCTTTTTGGAATTTCATTGCCCATTATACCTAACAGGAAGGCTTCAGGCTTCTTAGGAAAGGAACATTTAAACATTTTTTAAAAGTTTGTTATATATAGCAGTAGCTTCCCAAAAATCCCTTATTTTTTTGCAGTTCCAGTACATTTGGATCATAGTGCCTCCAGCAGATGTTTGACCTAGATTTATACATTCTGGCCAGTTTTACAGGTGTAGAGCATTTTCATGAAATTCTCTTTCAAATTGTAGCAAACAGTGAATTTCAGGTCCTCCCTCCACAACCTTTCCCATGATTCCATTTGGATGTTGTAGCCAAAATCTCTGGCCCATTGTACCATAACAGATTTTACGTCTTCCTCCTTGACCTCCCAGTCAAGGAGAAGCCTGTACATTTTAGAGAGCGGCTTTTTTGTGTTTGTATTAAAGGTAAAGGGAACACTGACCATTAGGTCCAGTCGTGACCGACTCTGGGGTTGCGGCGCTCATCTCGCTTTACTGGCCGAGGGAGCCGGCGTACAGCTTCCGGGTCATGTGGCCAGCAGGACTAAGCCGCTTCTGGCGAACCAGAGCAGCGCACGGAAACGCCGTTTACCTTCCCAGTGCAGCAGTACCTGTTGATCTACTTGCACTTTGACATGCTTTTGAACTGCTAGGTTGACAGGAGCAGGGACCAAGCAATGGTAGCTCACCCCGTCGCGGGGATTTGAACCGCCGACCTTCTGATCGGCAAGCCTTTCTTAAGTCTAGACATTATATTTCTTAAGTCTAGACATTATATTTTCACAAAATATAAAGCAAAGGAAAGCGTGGAAATATAGGCTGTTAGACCTTTTAAAATATGCCCTTGTGAGTTCCTTCCAACGTTTTCCTCTTTCCCAGCACATAAAAAGACCACACATATGGCAAGTTATGTGTGGAAAAAGTTGCACAGGCAGTAAAACTTGTGGCATGTGCACATGGCCACTGGGAAATTTTGAGGTGCCCCAGCTCCCTCCTTGAAAATTGAGGGGACCCTCAATCCCCCCAGATCGTGCACCTGTCCCAAGGTGAGGGAAAGTGGACTTAGCTGAGCTTGGCAATACTCTATGGTATTAACCCCGTCATGCATTAATTAGACTTAAGCATGTTGGTTATATGCGGCTGATTATCCCCACACAATTCGCACCAGCGTTCCTTGAAAAATACTTTGCTTAAAAGCAGCCAGCAGCTGAAAAGGCTTAAGGCTTAAAGAAGAAAACCCACAGCTCCCAGAGCATTCCTGTTATCTGTGCATCCTGCAAACACAGAAACTTTTCATTAAGGTCTTGGCAGGTGAACATGAACCTTTCCATTCCAGCTGGACATTCAAATGCTCTCTCTGTAGCCAGTGCTCTAGTTTTCTTTTCTCCCCCTGCCCTCCTCCCTCCCCAACCCCATTTCCTTTTGTGTTCTGTCTTGTATACTTTAAGCACAACAATCCTTCCCTAAAAAGGCCTATTTATGGGTAAACAGGGAAAGGTATGTAAAGATGAATGACCCCTGAGTAAGCCAAATCTTCAGGCTTCTATGTGACCCATCTTTTGCAATGCCTCAAAGCAACTAGCTTAGTGTTGTCACTACAAACACATTCTTCCTGGGGTGCGATGCTCACATAGTACCGTGTTTCCCCCTTTTTAAGTAAGCCATGGCAGGTTTTTATCACATTTGCAAAAAATAAGCCGTACCCCGAAAATAAGCTGTAGTTCCGCCATTGCCCCCGTCGCCTCCTCAGCCCCTCCTGCCTGTTCCTGGAGCCCAAGTCCTGCAGCCTGCTCCTGGTGTGCAAGGAGCCAGAGAGCGAGTGGCGCGAAAAAAAAAGACGCCCCGCCTGTTCCTGGAGCGCAGGGAGCAGCGACCCAGAGAGAGGCTCAGGGGGGAAAGCACCTCTTTCCCAAGTTCTGCAGCCTGCTTGTGGCGTGCAGGGAATCAGAGAGCGAGAGGTGGGGGGGAAGACTCTTCTCGCCCGAATCCTGCCAGAGCTCAGTGGCCCTGCCGCCGCAGGAGGACAAGGAGATTTGTCCGACAACGACTGAGAGAGGGAGCGAGAAGCACTGTCGCGCGCGCTTTCGAAGTTTCTCTCCTTGCCCTTCCTCCTCCTGTTTGTTTACCCTCCCTACCCCCGAGGATCGCCTCCCCCCCCTCCTTGTCCAGCCACTGCTGTTTGTTGGCTGGAGGTGCGAGGATTCCCCCCCCAAAAAGATTTTATTGGTTTTTCAGGTTTTTATATCACTCACACATTTTATAATCATAAACACTTTAAACACATAAAACATAAAACACATACCTAACAAAACAAAACAAAAATATATCTAAACCTCTGTTCTTATCCACTTGAAATCACCTCAGATTGACTTCCTCTGAACCTCCCTTATTAAAGTTCCATGCCTTGCTTCTTTAGCAGTTGTCCAATTTCTTACTTCCTTTACCTCTTTAGTTCTTATTATTCTTGATTTTTTTCTTAACATTCTCCTAATCTTTCTTTATAGAGTTATTTCACAAACTCTCTATATCTTAATTTCTAAATACTTAAACCTATCCTATCTACTAAACATATATTTCTAATCTGAGCCTCTTTTGGTCTTCTGAAGCATTACTAAATTCAAATATTGGAGGTGGGAGGATTTTTTAAAATGTTGACCCAACGTGTGGCAGTGAATACTACCAGTAGATCGCTGTACCATACTGTCAGGCTGCATGGGGTCCCTTCCCCAGCTGGCCACTCAAAGAAAGACTCTGAAACATCAAGCTTTTAAGCTTTAATCTTGGCTAATTACTTTACAACGCGGAGTGCATCATAAAAACGGCTCATCAATCACTTTCAGTTTCCCCAAGTGGTTTGGCGCGATTCTCTTTCCAGGAAACCCATCTCGGCAGACGGAAACACCTTGTGCGCCTCTTCTTTCTTTCCCCAGCTACGGGGCGATGGCTCTGCCTGGCTGTCTGAAGCCCCTCCACCACCTCTCCTTCTCCACTGCTAGGGCTGGAAGGGGAACTGGATGAATCCGTCGTTAAAATTGGGGGCTGCTCTCGATAGCTGCTTAACGCAGGACTGGAGCAGGGCTGCAGCCCCCTGACACGTACCATACTGACATAATAAAAACAAGACACCCCCTGAAAATAAGCCACCCTGTGTTTTTTTGAGGTAAAAAAGTTATAAGACGGTGTCTTAAAAAAGGGGAAACACGGTACCAAGCTGCTGGGCTTGGGTGCCCTTGGACTGATCAACATCTCAGTCATGTTCACACCATACACTGAAAGACCCCTAATGCTACGTCACTGGTCATGGCTCCCCCCCCAAAGAATCCTGGGAACTGTAGCTCTGTGAGGGGTCTCCTGACAGTCCCTGGGACCCTTAACAAACTACAATTCCCATGACTCATTGGGGAAAACCATGACATGACATGGTGACCGAACAACGGCGCTATCATCCAGGTTCAAAATCCCACTTGTGGCACAAGCTTGCAAGGTAGCCTTAGGTAAACTACCCTCTTGGTCACAGCCCCCATCTTCAACACAGAGGTGCTGATGCCAGTCTACCTTTAAGGTTGTTGTAAGGATTAAAATAATGCACACAAAGCACTGTGAACACTTAAAAGTGCTGTACAAATACTAACAAATATCATCAATAAGTTTAATATACTAGCCAAAAGCTATGACACAAATCCCAAGAATTATCCAGAGAAGTGGGACCAGCAGCAAAATAGTGGTGGTGAGTGTCATGCCCTTTTGCAGAATACTCCATTCCATCTGCACCCAACAATCCCTCAGCATTCCATGGCCACCAAGCAGGTTCAGTCCTCACTGAACCACTGGGGATGGCGGGGGTGGGTGAGTGGGAGAGACAATGACTTGGCTTCCTTCCTCTAGACTTCTTTTCCCATCTTTCCACAAACTTTGCACATTTCCTCCAGGCCTGCTGCTCCCTCCCTCCTGTGCATGAGTGAGGCCATTTTGGTTCCATAAGCAACAGCACTCATGGCCTGAACATTGCAAAGAGATGGAATCCTGACTGGAAAGGCACGTGGGAACCAGGGCAAGTGAAGACAGAAGAAGAGGGAAAAGGCAACAGAAAAATGGAAGGAAAAACAACATGGGTAAATTTGCTATGCATGCCAAGGAATGCTGAACATGGGAGGTATATTTTAACGCAGTTGCCTAGTTCGCCTAAATGGACGCGCCGGCCCTGTGTGCAGTCCTAGACCACTTTCCGCCACAAAAATTTAGTTTGGGGTTGGTGTTGAATGACTGTCAATCCCTATTCTAAGCTGCTTGGTGCCTACTCTGACATGAACCTGCCCAATTATTAAGATCCCCTCAACTTGAGGAGAAGTGAATAGAAAAATAAGGTGTCTCCTTTCCAGTGGTGGCTCCTCAGTTGTGCAGTTCTCTCCCCCCCCTTTCCCAAATCTCCACTCCATATCCTTCTAAATGACTTTTAGGTACCAGCTCAAAATGTTGCATTCACGCAAGTTTTTAATGGAGTTGAGTATCGTTTCAGCATTCTTCTTACTGAGTCCGGATGCATTTTAACACTTTCTGTAGTATATATTTTGCTTGTGCCTTTGCTGTTCTGTTCTTACCAATGATTTGTTTTTGGGGAAGGAGGGGGTGGTTTAGGAGGCATGCACTTTACATTTTGTTGCAAGGTACCTTGAAAACTAAGATGAAGCAGCAGGATAAAAATAAATGCTGAAAAAAATAATTAAAAATATAAAAACCACATCCCAATGGAAGGGTTTCCTAGAAATGGAATGCATTTTTTTTTTGGCCGGGGGGGGGAGCTAATATCTTTCTCCCACTTCACTTTCCTTTCATATCCTCTCAAGAATGGCAGCTTGTGGCACCCAAAGTCAACTGCCAGTCCTTTGGGAATGCACAAAGGGAAGGTCACAGGGAGGGGGGAGGCAGAGAGAAGGAGCAACAGAGTTTTCAGGAGTAGAAGAGGACAACAGACAGAAGACAGCAGGGCATGGGAAAGGGGCAGAGTCCCGGAAGTACAGCTAGGATCTCAAAAGGTCTGAAGAATTCAGAGAAAGATAAATTGCTGGGAGAATTTTTACCAAGGAACTCTGAAGTTATTTATTGATTGTGATGCAGGTTGTGGAATTTTCCCCCAGTGATTCATTTTCCATTGGAATTTTTTCCCAGTTTCATGAGTTCTTTAGTAACTACCGGTATGAATGGATGTCAATTGCAAATACACGTTGCTTGGCTTCAAAAAGTTTAGCTTCATTTACAATAATACAAGTAAAAATATGCACACTAAATTAGATCACTCCAATGCAAACCACCCTAATTTGCATATTGTAATTGCACTGGAACTTATCCTAATTAGCATAGAAGAGTTTTTTGGGGGAAATGTCTGGGAATTTTCCAGTGCAATTTTTCCAGTGCAAACACTATTAACAATGTAACACAACATTCCTCAGGGAAGCTTTTAAATAAATTAGTAAATACAACTGAAATACATAGTAAAACAGAACACCATTAAAAGGGGATCGGGGGAGACCTCCAAAAGTACAACAAAGCAAAACTTGCTGCAGTCCCAAATTAAAGGCAATTAGTAAAAGAAGAGAAAAGAGGATCAGATCACCTGAGTTGTTTCAAAGGTATGGGCAAACCGAAATTTTTTCCGCTAACACCATTAGCCTTCCCAGGATGGCTATTTCATAATTAGAATGCCACTACTGAAAAGGTATCTGAAGAAGGTATCTGAAGAAGTGTGCATGCACACGGAAGCTCATACCAAGAACAAACTTAGTTAGTCTCTAAGGTGCTACTGGAAGGGGTTTTTTTGTTTGTTTCGACTACGGCAGACCAACACGGCTACCTACCTGTAACTGGAACTACTGAAAAGGCTCTTTCCCAGGTGGTTTCCTGCCTCATGTTGGTCTGTTGGGGCATCTGTAGCTGGCCCTCCAGAGAGGGTCTCAAGGTTTGGGGAATTCAGTGTTTCAGGGAGGCTGATGCCAAGCCATTTAGGGCTTTAAAGGTTAAAAGCAGCACTTGAAGCTGAGCCTGGGAATCAATGGGAGCCACTGCATCCAACAAAGCCCAGGCCTCATGAGGCCCAACCACCCTGTGCTAGTCACTTGCCTTGAATCCCTGCTCTGGAGCAATATGGAATTAGTTTACAAAGCAAAAAAGCAACACATGATTTAATTTGCTAGCAGCTGTCAAGATGCTAACAAGAAAATCCAGGAAACACATTACTGCATTTCTGTATTTGACTAGTTAGTGTTTGGGCTATGGGGAATATACTGAAATTGACATATGTAATAACAACTTTTAGACGCTAAGAAAGATATTTGATCTTGGCGGCTTAAATCTAGGGCATGTACCTGTTCACTTTTCCAGGATGGAGCAATAATACCGTATAACTATACAATGCAAGTGAAACGAAGCACATTGGTCAGGGTCTGGTCAATGCTTGGATGGCGGACACTAGCAAATAACAGACTTCCTAGTCCAGGGGTCAGCAAACTAAAGCCCGCGGGCCGGATCAGGCCCAATCGCCTTCAGGATCCAGCCCGCAGACTGTCCGTGGATTGGCGTGGGGATTCTGTTCGTTCAGGCTGCGCCATTCTCCCCCCCCCCCGTGCCATTCCATCCCCCCCCCACACCCTGCGGCGGCGCCTCCTCCCTCCCTCCTCCTGGCTTCTCCCCACCCTGCCTAGAGGAGGAAGGGGGCTGAGCGCCATTTTAAGCAGCCCCTCTCTGGAGCCAGCCTGTTCGTGCCACTCATCTTCCAGCCCCCGCCCCCGCCGCCCTATGGGCCAGAGAGCGGACGAGCTCACTCTGCCTACCCACGAGAAGCTGCGGCGGCGGCAGCCCCTGGGAAGGTAAGCACAGCAGCTGGGGCGGGGGCGGGGGGGGAGGACTACTTGCCCCCCATACCTCTTCTTCCAGCCTCCCCCCGCCCCCAGTATCGCTTCTCTGGCCCACCACAAGGTCTGAGGGACAGTGGACCGGCCCGCGGCTAAAATTTTTTGCCAACCCCTGTCCTAGTCCATGCCACCAAGGCTAGATGGCGGTCTCCTCGGGGCAGGGACCTGTCCTCTTCTACTCTGCAAAGTACTGTCCTGGATCTTCTAAGCCTGTCTGAGCCTTACAATCAAAAGCAGGGACCTTCCTCTCTGGCCCATCCTTAGTCAAGAACTTATCAATGGGGACAGGGTGCCAATGTGAATGAAATTTTGGGAGCCCCCCCCTTGAATGGCAAGGCCCACCAACTTTGGAGGTGCCTGGCCCCCTCAAATATTTTATGGGGGGGTTGAAGGGACCTTGGCCCCTAGGAGTTGGCCCCTATGAATGTGGAGCAGCGTTTTCTGACTGCTGCTTTTATTGTTGTTGTTTTGTTTCTTTTGAGGGGGGCGTTAATGCTGCTCTATGCTTTTTAAAAATATTACATGATTTCACACTGCTGTTGTACACTGCTGGTTTTTAAGATGCTTTGGGAAATTTGTTTGAAAAGCATGGAAGACATTCTTTAAGAAACCTAAACAAAGCCACCAGCAATCGGATGGAGTAATAGCAACAATGTATGCCACCTTCATAGGGACCCAGGTGGCGCTGTGGGTTAAACCACAGAGCCTAGGGCTTGTTGATCAGAAGGTCGGCGGTTCAAATCCCCGCGACGGGGCGAGCTCCCGTTGCTCAGTCCCTGCTCCTGCCAACCTAGCAGTTTGAAAGCACGTCAAAGTGCAAGTAGATCAACAGGTACCACTCTGGCAGGAAGGTAAACGGCGTTTCCGTGCGCTGCTCTGGTTTGCCAGAAGTGGCTTAGTCATGCTGGCCACATGACCTGGAAGCTGTACGCCGGCTCCCTCGGCCAGTAAAGCAAGATGAGCGCCGCAACCCGAGTTGGTCACGACTGGACCTAATGGTCAGGGGTCCCTTTACCTTTACTTTATGCCACCTTCAATTCTATGCAAGACAGGCTATATAATTGTAAGATAAAAAACAAACAAACCCACAGACCATTTTGTTTGAATAAAAGGGTTACATTTATTGTATCTTTTCCACTGCGAGGACGGACAATGTTCACTTTTTCTGCTACAAGATAGGAGTGTGAAAACTTTAACGGAGAAGAGATGCTTCCGAGGTGGGGTTGCCTCCCGGCCTTCGCGGGGTCGCTGACCCCTTTCTGGGGAGCCTTCCGAGGGTGTGTGTCCCCCCTTCTCCTCCGCCTCTTTCTTCTCCCGAAGGGATGAGCAACATCCACCTCGCATGACTCAAGCGCAGCCGCATCCGGCGGGATGTGCGTGCGCGAAACAGGAGGGCCGGCGAAAGGAGCTCGCGAAAGGGCAACGGGCGAGGCGGAAGCAAGATGTCCCTGAAAACAAAGCAGCTTTGCAAGCGGGGGCCGGTGATCTTTTCGCGAGGAAGGAGGGACGGGGGGGGGAGAAGCCCCCCGAGGGACCCACGCGGAGGCCTCTCCGGGAACCCAGGAGTCCTGTGCAGATGCGCAGGCGCTTTCTCGTGAAGAAGGTCGAGCCCAGCCAGCTCCCCTGCAGAAGCCGATCTCCCCGTCTGCCCCCTCCCGCGGCAGGAAGGGGAGGGGGAGGGGAGAGGGAGGAGGCCCCGGCCAGCCGCCGGAGCAGAAAGCGGCCGCGGATCCTGCGCGCTTGCCGGCCTTTTCCCCTCCGCGGCACTTCCGCTCCATGTTGCTCTTCTCTCTCTCGCCTCACAGCTTTTATAAAAGGGGTGGGGGATCTAATTACCCCCCCAAAAGAAAACATCACACACACAAACACGGGGCGGGGGGGAGGATTAGATGAGAAAACAGTTAATGAAAGAGGAGTCAATTAATGGGGGAGAAGCCCCTGAGGCTGCTGCATCCACACCCCCAATAGAAAACTGCGGGGATAACGCGGGGAGGCGGATAATTATCCTTCACTCTCCAAAAAAGGCACCCCAATACCAAGAGCGAGTGTGTTCTTGCAGCCCCCCCCCAAATAAGCGAATTTCCTTGCTTATTAACAACTCCTGCGGTGGCGGCCTCCCTCCTCGCCCTGAAGGGGGGCGTCTTTTATTGTGGGATAATAGCGGGAGGGGGGGCGTCCCCATGGCCCAGCAAGACTCCGTCTACGACTAGGCCGCGTCGCAGCTCCCCCCCCCCCGGCAGCGGTTCTGATCTCCATGGAAACCTCACCAGGGGGCACCACGTCTGCCCCTCCCCTTTAGGTGGGGAGTGGCGGGGGGGCGCTACACTTTAAGGGACGCAGCTCCCCCTACCCACCAAGAACGGATTTCACCCCCTGGAAGAAGAGGGGAGGGGAAAGTAGGAGCAAAACGGAGAACAGACCCCACCCCTCAAAAAAACTAGGCCTGTGCCCTCGTCAGTCAGGAGACGGGGGGGGGGTCGAGGGCGGAGACGATGCTGGGGGGGGGGGCGCTGCTTCGTTTCCAGGAATGAGACGACCGAAAAGCAGCCCCCCAAAAAACAGATGGGTACGAAGCGTTACTCTAGGCAAATAAATATTATTGATGCATCTCATTACTCTTTCCCCTCGCAATCCGCGTTGTTGCGAAGCCGTTTAAAAGAGCGCAGCAAAGAGGCCCGAGAGGGCCAAACAAATGAGCGGGGGGAGAATGCGAAACTGGGAAGGAGCCGAGAGAAGCCTCTCCGGCGCCCCCGCGAAACCCGGCCCGGCGCAAACCCCGCCATCCCGGCCGCCTCGCCCTCCTCCTCCTTCCCCATGGCCCCCCAAACCTATGGGGGCGCCCAGAGAGCTCCTACCTGCTCCTCCTCGGGGCTCAGCTCCGCCGCCATCCTGCCCTCGGGGCGCTCCCAGGACTCGACGCCGGCAAGAGAGCAGGAGATCTTGCAAGTTTTCCACAGCTACCACCCCACAAACATTTCCAAAAGCAGGTCGTCTCCTTTTTCCTCCTCCCCCCCCCACTTTTTTCGGGGGGTCGCTCAGCTCGGGTCGCTCCCAAAGTTGGAGGGTCGCATTCTTCGCCGTCGTTGTCTTTCCTCCCTTTTATGATGTGCTTTTGTAGATATATAGATATATGAAAGTATTTTTTGGAAATGGGGGCGGAGGGGAGCACCCGATTATTAGTATTCGGTGGGTTGTTGTTGCTGTTTTTTGCGCCCACTCTCTCCTTTTCACTGTAACAGGGACGGCGACAACGACAACTTCGACAAAAAAAGTTCCATTAAAAAGAAAGGTCCTGGAAAACAAAAAACATCTCTCTTGATAAAATAATAATGCTAATTCTGATTCAGCCGCGGTAAATGCCTTCTGGCATTAAACACGCCTACATATGGATCGGAAGGCTAAGGGGTTTAACGAGAAGGGAAGAAGGGGCAGAAAGAAGATCTCTCGAAATGGCAAAACTTCCCAGCCCCCAAAGCTTGAGCTCCTCTCCAGATTGTGCCGAGATCTTCACCCTGCAGAGATCCCTCCTCCTGCTGCTTTCTGGGAGAAAAAGGAGGGAGGAGGAAGAGGAAGGGGGAATCATATATATTAAAAAAAAAAACAAAGGAGGAAGCTTTCACACCCCCATCCGTCCTGTGGCCTAGAGGGGGGGGTCGTGGGTGGGGAGGGGGGCGCTCCTCCCTTCCCCCCTCTCCTTTCTGCAGTTCTTGTTCCTCAAAAGCAGCAGGCAGCGCAGAGGGAGGGAGGGAGGGAGGGAGTAAGCCCAGCTAACCCGCCCCCCATCACAGACCAATACAGCTTCCTTTGCTGCTTCATTTCCCTGCCAAGCCTCCCTCCCTCCCCCTCCCTGCTTTCTCCATTCAGAAATTGAATCTCATTCACAAACAGTAGCAGCGGCAACAGCAAGCCGAGGACAAGCCGGGACGGAGGGCTCCCAAGGGGGGGTGGGGAGAGAGACCTAAAAGGCATCGGCAGCAGACAGACAGGCAAGAAACGAATAACCACGTAGCAACCTGCCCTGGCAACTTCTAAAAACTAAGGTGGCAACTCCATGCACAAAGGAGAAAATCCCATTGAAACCAATTAAAACTTGCTTTTGAGTCAATGTGCTGTAAGAGACACCGTCTTCGTGATGTGAATGCTACACTGACTTTCATAGAATCATAGAATCATAGTTGGAAGAGACCACAAGGACCATCCAGTCCAACCCCCTGCCAAGCAGGAAACACCATCAAAGCATTCCTGACAGGTGGCTGTCAAGCCTCTGCTTAAAGACCTCCAAAGAAGGACACTCCACCACACTCCTTGGCAGCAAATTCCACTGTCGAACAGCTCTTACTGTCAGGAAGTTCAAAGTAAAGACTTTGGCTCTTTACTTTAGATAAGCTTTTCCTGTGAGGCCCTGATCTAAACTTCCCAGCGCCCATGAGAATGCTCTGGCATTGGGAAGGTATCTCTGGGTGGCCCCGTTGTAACTAGACCCAGCTACAAATCCAAGACAGGTTCAAGGTGTTTAGGGAAGCTTTTAATGTTTAACAGACCATTGCATTTTAATCTTTTGTTGGAAGCCACCCAGAGTGGCTGGGGAAACCCAGCCAGATGGGCAGGGTATAAATAATAAATTATTATTATTAGGAGTAGTAGTAGAGAAAGCTCTACCAGATCGCCTTAGCCAATAGACGCCCTCTGGACCACTTCAATCTGTGGAACTGACCCACATTACAGGTGCCACATAATACCCCATCCACATTTGTAAGCAATCCATCTTTCAGTGTGGCAGCACCTACACTTGGGAACTCCCTGCCCATTGACATCAGGTGAGCATCTTCACTGCATTTTTTCCAGCACCTGCTAAAAACATATTTGTTTAGGTAGCCCTACCTAGACATGTAGAATGTCAATGTTTTTAGTTTGTTGCTGATTTTCTTTTCGAATGTTTCCAAGAGTAATTTAAACTGTTTTTACTGATAATTTTATTGTTTTATTCTCTTTGTAAACCACTGTGAGGGTTGTTGTTGTTGTTGTTGTTTTTTGCTTTTCTTTTGTTTTACAGTCAAGTGGTGCAAAAATCACTTGAAATAAATAATGTGAGCATTACACGAATAGCATAAGCGGGACCAGATCCTGAGCTCCCCCTGCACCATGGGCCATTTTGACACATGGGTGGTAGCACCAAACAATCACGTGACATCAGATGCCCAAAGGGGACAGTTTTCAGGCAGAGCTTGAGCTGTGTCTGCAAAGGAAGACCATTTGCATTACCTGCAGAGGAAGACCATTTGCTAGGAGGGGCTCAGCCGGGGCCCAATCACTGCACACCCCATTTCCTGCTCTCGATCCGTATTCTCCTTCCCCAGGGGGGCATGCTGGGTTTGGAGGCAATGATTGACTCTTCATGGACATCAGTTTCGCCAAGAAGTACCAGGTACCATCTGTTGTGAAAGCCTCGCCTGTTTCAGTGGTGGGTCTGGACGGGACCCCCCTCACATCAGGACCCATTACCCGTGAGCCCTGTCCGCTGGCCATGTTAGTGGAACCCTAGCACCAGGAACTGTTAACATTTGAACTGGTGCAGACACCACATTTCCCTGTGGTCCTCGGTAGCCTTTGGTTGGTCCAATATGACCCCACCATTTCCTGGGCGCAGCGGACGCTGTGTTTCTCATCGTCTTTCTGCCATGACATCTGTGCCCAATCCCTTGTATTGCTTCCGTTGCCACCAGCACTTATGAAGCCCCACCAGCCGGCCACCAGTTCTTCCACTTTGCAGGGGACTGCCTCAGATGGGGCAGGGTCACCAGATGTTGGCCTAATCCCGGAACCCTATCGGGATTTGGCTGACGTTTTTGAGAAAAAGGGGGCTGAGACTTTGCCACCCCATCGGACTTACGATTCTATTGACTTGCAGCCAGGAGCAGAGATTCCTTTCGGACGCATATACGCCTTGTCAGCCCCTGAACTTGGGGCCCTCTGAGAGTGCTTAGATGACAACCTTGCCAGGGGGTTCATTCACCCCTCTACTTCCCCTGCTGGGGCCCCCATCTTCTTCTTTAAGAAGGAGGATGGTGGTCTATGTCCATGTATTGATTACCGAAATCTGAATCAGGTTACCATCAAGAATCGCTAACCCCTGCCGTTAATTCCATAATTGTTCGAGAGGCTGCATGGTGCAAAGGTCTTTACTAAATTGGACTTACGTACAACCTGGTTTGGACCCAGGAGGGGGACGAATGGAAAACAGCGTTCTGGACCTGGTACGGCCATTTCAAGTACTGGGTTATGCCTTTTGGACTGTGTAACATGCCGGCCATGATCCAGCACTTCGTAAACGACGTTCTGCGTGACTTACTGGACCGGTTCGTGGTTGTGTATTTGGATGACATCTTGATATTTTCTACGTCCCCAGAGGAGCATCGCCAGCATGTCCGCCTGGTCCTGCAGTGTCTTTGGCAGCACTGGCGTATGCCAAGCTGGAAAAGTGTGCATTTCACCAGGAGCGCATGGAGTTCCTGGGATACATCATCTCCCCTGCAGGTCTCCAGATGGACCCCCAAAAGTTGCAGGTGGTGCTGGATTGGAGCCCCTCCCGGGATGTAAAGGGGGTACAACGGTTCATTGGGTTTGCAAATTTCTACCCTGGGAGAAATCCAATGTAAATTGAATGTTTTGCTGTTCACACTTAACCATTTAACCCTTAATTCAGAACAGCAGACAGACATTTCCGCAAAGTTCAGGCCATGGAGCGCCCTTTGGTGTATTTCCCCCAATTGCCTGACCCTAAGTGGTGCGGTCCAGTACCCCATATCTCCTGGGGGAGGGGTTATGCTGCTGTGTCTTCCTCTGCAGGTCCTCTGTGGATTCCAGCTAGGTGTGTGAAGCCTGCAATCCAACCAGCTATTCGACATGGCATGGCACCAGCACCAGAGTCTGACCAGTCCAATGTCAGACTTCAAGTTGACCCTCCAAGAAAAGTCAGCACCGGATCACCAGAGGGGGAAGCGTCACCGGATGCAGACCAAGGAGCTGCGCCTAGTCACTTCCGGTCGGAATGCCGGAGCGATCGGTTGGGGGAAATCTCGCTCCGAGATTCCCCGGCCCTGCAGGGGGGAAGGGGAGACCACAACAGTGCTGATGCCCCCGTTAATCCCGGGAAGAGCGTCCCGGGCCCCTGGCGATCCGGTGGGGCTCTTAACGTCTCCCCTGCTCCCCGGCAAACCCTAGTAAGGGTTGCCGAGAGAGAGCGGGGTGGAGATGGAGCCCATCGGGTCCACCACTACTCCTGTCAGGCGAAGCTGCGTGACCGGCCGCTTCGAGCATTTCGATTTCTCCAGAAAAAAAAGATTCGGAACGTCGAAATAGTAAGTAAAAGGGCATTTGGACATAATCATTAAGCCGCTTGAGACTCTAAAAACGGAGGTTGGTCCCTCATCGTTGAAACAACAGAAACAGGGAACTTTGTTACCAAGGCTAATTGACTGAGGAAGTTAAGAGGAAAACTTCTGCAACAGTGTTTAAAGTTACCCTTCTTCCCGTGGTTTTGGGGAAAATTAGCGAAGAAAGTGCATTAAAAACTGCTGGATCATGAAGTAGGACTGTTGTGACTGGAGAGGCTGTTTTTTGACCTTGAAATGGCAAAAGCTCTGAGGGACCCGGACTTGGGAATAATACTATCTGCATTGCAGGAATGGAGAAGCACACTCAGAGCGACCAATCAGAGGGGAAACAGCTGTCAAAATAAGAATGACATCATGCCAGCTGCACAGGATGGAGAACTGCTGGAAAAGGAGAAAATAGAAAACTGCACCAAAGATTGTCAGAAAAAACAACAACTTAAAGGTACATGCTGTAGACAAAAATATACGGGACATAACAAAGTTGGAGCTACAAAAAGAAAAAAGAAGATAAAATGGAGAAGGCCAATTCCAAAAGAAAGAAAAGTAGAGTGTGGAAAAAAGACTGGGAAGATGAAAAGGATGGAACTACAGTGTGAGAAAGAAGGACAAGACCCATTGGGGCAGGAGAAATGGTGGAGCTGGATTGCGGAGAGGGAGGGTGTGGGGTGAACAAGGACTTTTTTTGGAAATGGACTAATTTTCCGGCTTTAAGGACAATGAATATGAATATGGATATGATTACTGGCATGAGTGATGAAATAAGGATTATTAATTCTTAAATGATTAAGTAAAGGAAGATAATATGGCTAAAGACTCTGGGACCAGGGGGAGGAAGGGGGGAGTTAAGATGGGAAGAACATAGGGAAAAAACAGAAGTATCTGGATGCTTAGGTGTGAATCTAGGATTAATAAGTAAATTTACCTATGTACTTGATAATGTATCAAAAGATGATGTATGAACCTGATAAAGATGATTTATTATGAATTCAACAGGGAGGGATGCGAGGAAGTCAATTGAAATATGAAATTGAGAAAATTAGAATGCCTGGCCTAAAATTGGGCCAGGCCCAAGCAATGTTATTGAAAAATATTAGAAAGGTTAAATGTATAATGGATATGTATACCCTTGTGAGAGGGGGAGATGGATTTTGGCTTCCCACAGTGAGAGGGGGGAAGTATGAAAATTTAACCGATATGTTATGTGCTTATAAAATTGTAAAACCAATAAAAATTATTTTTAAAAAAGGAGCTGCGCCTAGTCACATGGGGTGACATCAAAGGCCTTGTCGCAGCAGCTCAGCAGCCAGAGACTCCCGACTCTTTATTTGCGGCCATACTTGCTCAGCTTACTGCCAACTCCATGCTGTTTCTTTTCATGTTATGCCTGTTTTTGCCAACCCCAGTAGCAGCTAAGCCCTTTTCTCTGAAGGAGCGCATGTCTTATAATATATGGGAACTTGTAGCCGAAATCGCAAATGTCTCTCATTTCTGCCTCAGCAATTCAGTCCATAGCCTCCTCTATGGAGCGCTGAAGCCAATGCTTCCATTTGGAACGCATTTGTGCCCACATCTGAACATGCACGCAGCATGTCAGAAAGCTGATAGTCTTCGTGCGCCACTACAGCCTGTAATGCGCGGTGTAACGTTTTTGCACTGTTTGTTCTTTACTTTTCAAAATAACCCATCAAGGGTTAACTCAGACTCTAGGCTTGACTGACTGAACATTCCATGAGGGGGGGCGGCTGACTGTTGGAGGAGAATGGGCAGTCGTTTATTCAGTTGAGAAGGGGTTTGGAAGAGGGAGTGTGGGGTGGTGTAGGAGAAGAAGCTGAGGGAGTAGGATTAGGTTAGGGAGATGGATTGTTATTGGTTATATGTATAAAAACAAAGATATTTACTCTGAAAATTAAGTCTGTACACGCTAAGCCTGACTGCAACCATTACGCTTTCAAACAATAAAGAAATTGCAACTTTAAAGTGCCAAACATGAAAGTCGTCTGAATCACTATCCAGCCAAAGTACATGAAAGGCCCAGGTGGGGAATAACCTTTTAAAAGACTATACTTTCCCTCAAAAAGGAACGGGAAGGTAGTGAGTACGAAGGTCGCTGAGAGGGCTAAAAAGGGAGAAACGACCCAGGTTGTCACTAAGTTACCTCAGGGAAGAGGCAAGCTTGTCAGTAGGGGTTCTATAGAGGTTAGACCCCTGGTACTGGACACAAGGGGGAGTTTCTCATATAGCTCAGGAATAAAAGCGTACCCGGTCACGGTTAAAGGCTGGAAAGGGACCTCTCTCTTGTGTTAGAAGACAAACAAGAGTTAGAGGGTTTACAGGAAGGGTCTGGGTTGCCAAGGCCCTTGTCGTTACATTTTTTGGTGGCAGCGTCGTGATCCGAATTCTTAACCCACACGCCTGTTTAGTTGGGAATCAGACGACTATATTTATTTTGTTTTGACAGAAAGATGGCACATTTAAGGAAAGCCAAGGAAGCGAGAGGAGATGAGAGAACTGAAGAGAGGGAAACAGGAGAGAACCCTAGTACAGAATTAGAGATTATGAAGATTAAATTAGAAATGGCCAGAGTTGAGGCAGAGAGGGAGCGAATTGCTTCTGAAGAGAGAATGCAGGCTGAGAAATATAAAGTAGAGCAGGAGAGAATAATTATGGAAAAGGAAGTACAGCTAGGCAGACTGAGGATTGAGGAAATTCAAGTGAGATCAGAATTGCCTCAGAGTCAAACCAATAGTGATAGTACCTCGGTTAATCTCAAACTGTTTCCTAAATTTGTGAAGGGAGACGATGTAGAAGCATTCTTTTGTAGTTATGAAAGATGCTGTAAGGAATATAAAATTGACGAAAACAACTGGATGATGTATCTGAGACCACAAATATGTGGGATACTGAGTGAGATCTACTCAGATCTGAGAGAGGAAGAGCTATCTAGCTATGATATATTTAAACAGAAGGTTAAAGTGAGATGTGGTTTAACTTCGGAGCAGAGTAGGAGATCGTTCCGTGAGGTTAAACGCAATCATAATGAAACCTTTTCACAATTGGCCAGCCGGTTAGATAGATTGCTGGATAGATGGATCCAGGGAAGTGGAGTACAAAATTTTGATGAACTCAAGCAGTTAATTTGCTTAGAGCAATTCTTTAAGCATGTTCCCTCCAATTTGCGTTGGTTTTTGAGAGACAAAAGGTTACGCTCTGTATCTCAGGCGGCAGAAGTTTTGGATGAACTGGAGATTGATTTTAATGAAGGACCATTTATTAAATCTCCACAGAAATATAAACCTTGGAAATCTGGTGAGAAGAAAGATAAACCAGAAAATTTTCCTGTCAGGGAAGCAGGCTATGACAGGACAGGGACAAGAAAGATCACGTGCTACAACTGCAATAAAGAAGGACATATTAGGTCCAGATGTCCCCTACTGGCCAAAGCGCAAATTACATCAACTGCAGCTAAGCCCATTAAGCTGCTGAAGCAAACAGAGCCTGGTAATTTTACACAAACACCAGAATCAAACGAAGCAAGTAGCCCCTCAGAATCAATTTCCAAGATAATGCAGGTCTGGAGGGCGGAACAAACTAATACTCAAGATTATATGGAGGTTATTCAGTTAAATGGGAGAGAGGTGCTTGGTTTAAGAGATACGGGTGCAGAGGTCACTCTGGTTAAATCTCAGTTTGTACAACCTAAGCAGTACCTCCCAGAGCAAGCTTATAGTTTAAAAGGAATATGGGGACCCGAGTTCGAGGTACCCATTGCAGAAGTTTTCATACAGTATAAGAATTATCAGGGAAAGTGGAGAGTGGGTGTATGGGATAGCTTGGATATTCCTATCCTTATAGGTAATGACCTAGCTAAGCCTAGACAACAAGTTAATGTCATTACCCGTGCACAAGCTCAGGATATTGGGAGTCACCCACCTGCCAGTAACGATACACCTTTAGTTACTGAGGAAAATGCCATGCTGTATGATATGCCCAATGCTCAAGAACACAGTACTCAGTTCTTAGAGGAGCAAAAGGAAGATGTGACATTAAGAGAGCTTTGGGGGAAAGCCTTAAGTTCAGACACAGAAGTATCTTTAGAGAACCCCTGTGTATTTAAAATTATCGATGAGAGACTTTATAGAGTAGCCAAAAGAAGAAAAGGCCCAGAAAAAGTGTTGAGAGCCCATGTGAAGCACAGGAAAAGGGCTATACAAGACCTTCAGAGGGAACACTTATTCGAAATCTTCGTGGAGAAAGAGGCGGATCCAAGAGAGTTTTTGACCATGAGAAGCAAGGACTATACACAGTTTGAACTCAACGATATGTACAGACGCCTCGAATGCAGAGAGCGGAGCGGGACGATGTCATCCGGTCGAGGAAAGCTGCTTGCATCTCATCGAGTATGTTGGAAGAAAAAAGAAAATTGTGTTTGTGATGAATCAAATGTTTGTTCTGATTGCATTGATGTATGTTTAGGTATATAGTATGTCGCTGATGTCGTTTATAGTTTTGGTTTTAAAGGGAAGGTTCCGTGACCCATTGCACCGGCATTACTAAACATAAGTAAGTAAATGCCTATGCAATTTCCCAGGGGTAGGGAGATTTGTAACGTTTTTGCACTGTTTGTTCTTTACTTTTCAAAATAACCCATCAAGGGTTAACTCAGACTCTAGGCTTGACTGACTGAACATTCCATGAGGGGGGGCGGCTGACTGTTGGAGGAGAATGGGCAGTCGTTTATTCAGTTGAGAAGGGGTTTGGAAGAGGGAGTGTGGGGTGGTGTAGGAGAAGAAGCTGAGGGAGTAGGATTAGGTTAGGGAGATGGATTGTTATTGGTTATATGTATAAAAACAAAGATATTTACTCTGAAAATTAAGTCTGTACACGCTAAGCCTGACTGCAACCATTACGCTTTCAAACAATAAAGAAATTGCAACTTTAAAGTGCCAAACATGAAAGTCGTCTGAATCACTATCCAGCCAAAGTACATGAAAGGCCCAGGTGGGGAATAACCTTTTAAAAGACTATACTTTCCCTCAAAAAGGAACGGGAAGGTAGTGAGTACGAAGGTCGCTGAGAGGGCTAAAAAGGGAGAAACGACCCAGGTTGTCACTAAGTTACCTCAGGGAAGAGGCAAGCTTGTCAGTAGGGGTTCTATAGAGGTTAGACCCCTGGTACTGGACACAAGGGGGAGTTTCTCATATAGCTCAGGAATAAAAGCGTACCCGGTCACGGTTAAAGGCTGGAAAGGGACCTCTCTCTTGTGTTAGAAGACAAACAAGAGTTAGAGGGTTTACAGGAAGGGTCTGGGTTGCCAAGGCCCTTGTCGTTACACGCGGCGACAGTCTATATTTGCTTGCTCAAAAGCCAATTTTTTGATTAATTCAGCGCCGGCCTCCGCATTATCGACCTGGCGTGAAATTGCCTCCTGTAACCTATCCACAAAATCCTGAAAGGATTCTGAGGCACTTTGCTTAATTGAGGAAAAGGACTTAACTGGCTTCCCTGAAGCTGGAACTCTCTTGAGGCTCTTTAAAACACAGCGGGAGATGACCGGATACGCTACTTCCGGAATTCCTTCTGCTTGTTGAATCACAGTAGAGAACAGTCCAGCACCATATAATTGATCTGGAGTGTATGCTCCACCTGAGATGTTACCCTCTTGAATCGCCTCGCGTCTATACTCAGCGTCCCAAACCACGTACTGCGAACTGGTAAGGATCATCCTTTTTAAAAAATAATAATAATAATAATTTTTATTTGGTTTTACAATTTTAGAGGCAACTCACATTTTTTTCACAGTCAGGTTTACCTCCTGACTTCAATTGGTATTCCCTTAACTTTGCCAAGGCCTGGCCCTTTTCCAGGCCAGGTCACATCCATATAATAACATTATCATATGACTCCCTCACATCCACCCCATTATTTCCATATTCTTTAAAATTCAAATCTAAACAGGTTTCTAATTCATCTTCCATTACTTCGTCTCGAATTGTTAAACTTTTGCAATAACTTACATTCTCCTTAGCATACTTATATTTTACTTCATATACATTTTCCCTTCCACCCCCCTCTCTCCCTGGGTTCGTAGCCTTGATATTACTCTTTATCTTATCCTCTATCTTGTATATCTTATCTTATGTAATCTTATCCTCAATCTTAATCATATATAATCTTAATGTCTCTTAATCATTCCTTTGCCGTGTCCATAGTTCTTGTCCAGAAATCCATAAGCAGAAAAATACTTATGTAATGTCCCTCAGCCCTCCCCCTTCGGTTGTGCAGTCCAATACCATTGTCTCTCTTTTGTAGCATCCTCCAAAGTCCCAAACCAGACCTCTTCTTGTATGGTCTGGCCTTTTGAATCTTCTTTTTGCCGCTGCTTGTTAGGTTTAATGTTGCTGCTTTTCCTGATAGTTACTTTCTTATTGCTGCGTTTGACAGCTCCATCTTTCCTGTGTTTATAAAGTTTCTTCTTGCGGCTGGTTACTGATGTTTTCTTCTTCTTGTTTTTGACCTTGACTCCTGACTCCCCCTCCTTCTTCAGCTGGGCATCCAGTTTGGCATGCACTTCATTTAGACTTTGTCTTATCCTATTGGTGGAGTCTCGGGTTTCAGCATCCCATTTCCTCATTTCCGCTCTGTACTGCTCCAACGCTTCCAAAACTTTCCATAAGTTTCGCCATGTTTCAAGACACAGCTCCCCACAGTCACAATAGTCTCTTTTCAAAAATTGCTTATCAATAAATCCAATAATCCAAATCAGTCCTTATATCTGTCGCTTTTCCTCTTCCCCTCAGCTACCCCCAAGACCAGGAGTAGTGAATGGGTTAATCCTCCGTTACAAAGTTTATCTTATGTTTCAGTTCAATGCCTCGGTTACAAGTTCCTGGTTCAATATCTTAATGGCAGGGGACGGACCTCCGTTTTGAAGTCCCAAGCCAGTCTCTAATTCTTTCCAAATTAATTCTTTTTACTCACTAATCTGATTGTTGATCTTGGAGAAATCAGCGCGCTCAGTCACGGACGGTCTTGCAGCTTCACCCGACGGGGGTTGCAGACCCTGGAGCTCCGCCTCCCGCTCGCGCTCGGGAGCCCTTGCAAGGGTCTCCCGGGGAGCAGGATCGGCGTGGTGAGCTCAAACGGGTCCTGGAGACCCCGGGACGCCCTTCCCGGGGGTTTTGGGGGCCGCGGCGCTGGCACGGGCACCCCTTTTCCCAGTCGGGTTGGGGAATGTCAGAGCCGACATGTCCCCCCGACCGTCTGCTCTGGCGCGCCGACCGGAAGTCAGGTAAGGATCATCCTAAAGAGATCCTTCCAATCTTGCGGTACGAGGTTATGAGACGTGCTCACACTCTCGAGAATTCCCTGCGTAAAGGTAGACCTTAAGCCTGTCTCTACGATGCTTTTCCTAATTTCCCTTAAAACTTGATAGTTCAAGGGTGCCCAGTGCTAGTGGAGATTGTTCTGTTCATCCACAACCCTGGTCACTGGGAAAGCCTGCAACCCTGCTTCTAACTCCTCTAAGCTCAGACTTCCCTTCAACATTTCCTTGCGGAATCCTGCTCTAACTGCTCCCAAAGCCCTATTTAGGGACATAGCAGCAGCAGCAGGCGACCTGACCTCCGGTTCCTCAGGCGACAGCTACTCGCTGAGAACCGAAGGCGAGGAGGTGGCAGACTGATCCCCCTCTGGGAGCCAAGAATGTGATGAGGATGGTGCCTTGCTTTGTGGAATCCCCATCTTCTCAATGGCATCCCTGCATAACTTCCATGCCGCGATGACCGACACAGGAGCTCGTGGGTGGGAAATTAAACACTTCCCGACTTCCTCCCAATCCCCTAGATCGAAGGAGCCTGCTTCTGAATACCACGGGCATTGACCTTTAATTACATCCACCAGCTCATCTAATTCGGCCCTACTTATTCCTGCCTGACTGAAAGTTTCTACAACTTCCTGCAACTCTTCTGCATGGCTGGCTTGCTGAGTTGTGCTAGTTAACCCCATACTCACGGGAACGCGTACGTTGAGGGCCCAAAGACTTTTCCAGTCTCGTGTGAATGAATGGGACGAATCACGTCGGGGTCACCACAATGCGGGGATGGCGAAAAGACGAGACTCTGAGACAGGATGATTTTCCAGGAAGGCGACCTAGACTCTTTGCAAGCGCTCCCTTTTATTGGGTTTTGACAACATGTTAATGAGTAACTTAGCATAGGTACAACCCACCTCAAAACAGGGAAACTTTTAAAACTTGCCACCCCATATATGGGAAGGGGTGACACCCCCAAGCCTCACCCTTAGGACCCTGCCATTGCGTACGTGACTGTTCCTCATGCTCCTTCCATGCACCCTCCTCCTGCTCATCTCGTGCTTCTAGGTGTTATTCCTTGTGTCTGCCATTATCCATTGTTATACCCTGACACGCGCCTGCCATTCCAATGTTCAGGGCGACGTGGATTGCCAACACACCACCCCCTGGTCGGCGCAGAGACATCGTGGCATGCCAGCACGATGTATAACGCGTGTAGTGTACTGTATGGGCTCATAAATCGTCCCAACAATGAAGTCAATGCTCACCATTCCTCAGGGCCTGCTGGGGGTGGGTAGGGGCTGCAGCAGACCTGCCGGTACCCTATTATCTCCCTTGGCCCTTTGACAGGTGTCACACGCCCTCACGTAGTCCCTGACATCCTCCTGCACCCCCGGGAGGATGGTCCCTGGTCCCTGGTGACCAACAGAATGGTCCTCTGCTGTCCGAAATGTGCTGCAGAAGGGTTGTCGTGGAGTTGTTTGAGAACTTTGGCTCTCAGCTGCTCCCCCGGGATGTAAAGTGCCCCCTTATAGAACAAGAGCCCTCCCTTCTCCACAAAACCTTCTTCCACCCCCCTCCCTTCCTTGAGGTCTCGGAACTTCTGTTGCGCAAATGGGTCTGCGCGGGTGAGTCTTAGCAGCAGCGAAGCTTGCTCCATCGTGCCTCCACATGCCCACTGCTCTATCGGAAACATGTGTCTCGCTCCCACCGGCTCTTCCTCTCCCAGGTACTGCAGTTTCCTGGACAGAGCATCGACCCGCACGTTTTGCTCCCGAGGAACATAGTGGATCCGAAAATGGACGTCCGCAAAAAAATTCTGCCCATCGGATCTGTCTCTGATTGAGCACTCTAGCCGTTCTCCAGTACTCTAAGTTCTTGTGGTCCATGTGCTGCGCCCCAGTTAGGAAATGGCGCCATTTAAAAGCCGCAAAAATTGCCAGCAGTTCCTTGTCCCAGATGGTGTAATTCTCAGATTTGCTGAGTTTCCGCGAAAAGAAAGCGCACGGCCTCCAATCTCCGGCGCTGTCCTGTTGCAAAAGCACCCCCGATGGCACGATCTGACGCATCTGTCTCCAGCCTGATCGGTTGCGCCGGGTTCACATGCAGGAGGTGCTCCTCTGATGCAAAGGCTCTCTTTAGGGCCTCAAACGCCTGCTGGGCTGCTGGTGTCCAGACAAATTTCTTCTTGCCACTCAAACAGTCTGTGATTGGAGCGGTTAGCTGCACGTAGCCCAGGATGAATTTGCGGTAGAAATTGCTGAAGCCCAGAAACCGCTGCGCGTCTTTCTTGGTTCTGGGGCTCTTCCAATCTAAAACCGCTCTCACCTTCTCTCCATCCATGGCTAACCCTCTGTCTGACACTCGGTAGCCCAGGAACTCCACCTGCTTGACGTGGAATTGGCACTTCTCTAATTTGACGTACAGCTGGTGCTCCCTCAGTTTGGCCAGCACCTGCCTGACATGCTGCCCATGCTGAGCCTCACTCTCCGAAGAAACCAATATGTCATCCAGAAAACACACACAGTTCTTGTACAGCAGGGGTCCCAACACGTGATGCATGAAGGCCTGGAATGCCGGAGAGCCCCCCTGCAGACCAAACGGCATAACCAGGTACTCAAATGCCCCCAGGGGGGTAAACATGGTCGTCTTCCACTCATCTCCTTCACACACTCGTATGAGATTATACGCCCCCCCGAGGTCCAGCTTGGTAACCCCCCCCCTGCGACCACTGCCAGCAGATCGTCGATCCTGGGCATGGCGAAAGCGATCGGTTCCGTCATGCTGTTCAGGGATCTATAGTCTATGATCAGTCTCTTCTGGGTGGTCCCCTTCTTGTCCACTGGGTCATGAAGGTCGAGCCAGCTCATTCCCAAGACGATGGGAGTCCCCGCTAGAGTGGTCACGTTGAACGAAATGACCTCAGAGTGCTTGGAGATGCGCATTCTCATGGGGGGTGTCTGTTGTGCCACCTCCCCTCCAAGTAGCTCCCTCCCATCGATTGTGGTCACCACCAATGGGAAGTCCAGCGGGAGCAGGTGTAGCTGATGCTCCAAGGCAAATTCCCTGCTCATGAAATTTGCCGAAGCCCCTGAGTCAATAAACGCTTCTAGCTCTAGGGGGTGCCCATTGGGAAGGTCCAGCACCATTCTTAAGACGATTCCCACCTTGGGAGGGTGTGGAGGGGGGTGGGGCTCTCTTCTGGGGACTTCACTGCTTGCTTGCCTGGGTGCCGCCCCTCAGCATTTGCTTTACCCAGGCATCCTCGTTTCCCGGCTCTGAGCCACTCTTCTCTCCCTCTTCCAGCACCCTTGCCCCCCTACCTTGCCAGACGCGGCGCTGCGGGCAGAACTTGGCGATGTGCCCCGGGTGGTCACAGACGTAGCACCTCCGTGCGCCCTTGCCTTCTCTCCCCTCAGCCCCCTTGGGTGTGCCTGCGCCTGAAGGTTGCTTAGCGAGCACCGCCCCGAGCTCCATAGCCTCTTCGGGTGGTAGAGTTGACGCGTTGCCCACCGCGGGCGTGTTGCCAGCTGTCCTCCCGTGGTAATGGCTGCCGGGGAATCTCTCCATCTTACCTTCCCTCTTCTCCCAATCCCGCTGCTCAGCGCGCATTCCTATTGCAAGTGCCGCTTTCACCAGCTAATCCATGTCCTTGGCCCAGGGTGCCCTGCTCAGCTCATCCTTGATCTCAGGGTCCAACCCCTGCTGGAACAGCGCCTGCATCGTCTCTGACGTCAAGCCCCAGCCCAGTTTATGTGCCAACATCGCAAATTGGGAGAAATACGTACGCACCATGCCTCTCCCCTGCTTCAGCCTCAGGAATTCCTGCCGCGTCACATCCAACTGCACTTCATTGGCAAACATGGCGTCCATGGCAGCGGTGAACTCTTTCAGATTTTTCATCACCCTGCTCTTTGCTGCCATGAGTGGGCGCACCCAGTCCTTCGCTGGGCCCTCCAAGTGCGCCACCACGAACGTGATCCTCTCAGCATCATTGGCAAACTCCTCCTCCTGCAACTTTAGGGCATAGTCAATGTCTGTCCTGAAACCAGCATAATCCTGTGGGTTCCCTGTGAACTTGCTGATCAGCGTCTGTAGCTTCCTCCCCAAGGGGGCTCTTCTCTCTCCCCTTTCCACTTCCCTCCATTCCTCCAGTCTCACCTGCATTTCCCTGGCATGCTTTTCCAAGGCCTCATTCCTCCCAGACAGCTCCCTCACGCTGCGCCGTAAATCAGCCAGCTGAGCCTCTGAAGCTTGTTTGTAGGCAATTCTTGCTCCGCTCGTGCTCTTATCTCAGCCGTGGCTTGCGCAACCTGCTGCTGCAGTCAGAGCGATCCTTTCTTCGTCGGACATGATGCCTCTGTCTCTTTCCAGCACGGAGGGGGTGGGGGGCCTGCTGATGAACAACCTTTTAAAGACTTCCGGATTGCTGTCAGGGTCTCCCCCTCATCAGTCGTTCAATAAGGAGGCCGAGTCATTTGCCTTTCAGTAGCTTTTTATCGGTGCTCATTATCTTACAGTGAAGAGCTAAATCAAATCATGTCTACTCAGTCACTAGCAGAATCCGGAAGTGGCGCACAACGATTCTGGCACCAACACAGCAACTTAGGGAAACGGAAACGCCTTTTCCTCCTACGTAATCTCTGCGCCGGACCTGCTTGCTGGGAGGTGCCAGGTCCCTCGCTGCATCTCTCTTTCCCTTCTGAAGAGCAGCTGCTTCCACTCGCAGATGAGTCAGTAGTCAGAATGGGTGGCTGCTCTCTATAAACACTGAGGGCTGGACTGGCAGGGGGAGGCAGATCCCTGACACACACATACCATGATTCACAATATATTGCCAGGTCAAAAATTATGAAACCTGTATCACGATACGGACTTCAAACTGGTTTTGGATGATATATCGATATATCACCCAGCCTTAGATACAACCCAAAATTTGAGGCTTCTGGAGCACTTTGGTGTGACATTTTCAATGCTGGTGCCTCTAAATCAGTGGGACACTAAGAGGCAATTAACTCTTAGTTTTGAATTCCTTAGTGGGTTGTGCCAACTGCTATTCTGAATAATGCTTTTTATAGGATACTAGTAAATTAAGCCCGTTAAGATAACGGGCGCTAGATTATATGTGATATGGCAGACTTCTTCTCTATCCCCCCCACACACCTCGCATCCCCACGTGCAAAAACGCTGCATCCCCCTATCTCCCCCTCTACTTCCCACATTTCCACATAGTTTGCCTCTCTGTCTCTACACCCACTTCTCTCTCACACCCTGCCACCTTTCCTCTCATCCCCTCCTAATTCACACCCCCACACTCTCTCCTGCCCCATACTTCCATTTTCCTTTCTCTCGCTCAATAGCCGCTCACTCCTCTAGCCCTATACCCCTGCTACACTCACCAACCCCTCTTGCCCCATATCCCACTACATTCAGCAGCCCCTCCTACCCCATACCAACACCCCACTCATCCTGCCCCATACTCCCACACTCACCAGCCCCTCCTGCCCCATACCCCAACCCCACCCCTCCAGCCCTATATCCTCCCAGACTAAGCAGCCTCTCCTGCCCCATACTGTCACTCACCACGCGCTCCTACCCCATACCCCTATCCCACCCCACCCCTCCTGCCCCATATATCCTCCCAGACTAACCAGCCTCTCCTGCCCCATGGCCCCTCAACATCCCATGCACTCCAGCCCCATATTCCGCACACTCACCAGCCCCTCCTGCCCCATGCCGCTTTCGTTTCTCACTCTCCAGCCCCTCAGCCCCATTTCTGCTTGCGCCGGCCCCTCCCCTTCTCCTCCTGCCTTTCTTGCCTCACCTCCATGCCCCCTTCCACAGTGAAGCCTGACCCCAACACGGGAGCGCCACCGGCACCACCCCCTCCTCCTCCTCCCGCTCTCCCAGTCGCCGGCTGCAGCAGCAGCGGTAGCAGCAGCGACGGCGGCTGCGGTAGCCGCTGCCGCTCCCTCTGCCCCCTCGGCCGCCGCTCCTCTAGCGGAAGGGGGCGAGTCGTTGGCGGTAGGAACCGACGTGAAGCCGCCGGTGGCGCCCAGCCCTGCGCCGCCCGCTTCACAGCTGCCCACCGACCGGCAGACGCTGCTGGCTGTGCTTTGTTTTTGTGGGGGGCTCTGGGGGTGGGGTGGGGGTGCCTGGGTGGAGAGGGTCGGGCCGGCCGCTGCCGAGACAGGTGAGCGCGCCCGGCCAGAGGCGGAGGCGGCAGAAAGCAGGGGACCCTCCGTCGCCGTTTCTGCTGCTGCTGCCGCCGCCACCACCGAGGTCCAGCAGCCACAGCAGAGCGGGCCTGTGCGCCTCTCTCAGTGGGGACGGCGGGACGCTTCCCCCTTGGCTCTCTCTTTCTCCTCTCCCGCCTGGCCGCCGGAAGTCTCTGTGAGCAGCGGGAGAAGCAGCAGCAAGCAAGCAGCGTAACCACGCCCCCTCTCCGCCTGCTCCAATCCCTGCTTCCGCGTGTGTCATGCGCAGTACCTCACTTCCGTGACACACAGAAAATTGCAGGTGGACGCAGGGACACTTGAAGATTATAATATAGGATTGGGCACTGGGGATGAGTTTCAATAACCAAGGAGGCAGTGGCTTGAAAGTTTGGAAACTACTGGTTTAAATAAATCTGATTTCATAGTCTATGTTTCCACCTTCAAAAGGACTGCTTAAAAAAAAACACCAAATGGATTAAGAAATAAGGATGAATAATTGTTCATAATTGCAGCAGTGGTAGGGAGAAGCAAGGGAAAGCATGCAAAAATGGAAGATGAGGATGCAATTTTGGGTTTTGGGAGGACAAAGGCTTGGGCTGCTGAGAGGTGGAGGAAGAAACAGAAGTACTTATATTCCTGCGTATAAGACTATCTTTTAACCCAGGAAAATCTTCTCAAAAGTAGGGGGTCGTCTTATACGCCAGGTCGTATTTCTTATACGGCGAGTATATCCCAAACTCTATATTTTAACTGGAAAAGTTGGGGGTCGTCTTATACGCCCAGTCGTCTTATACGCCGGAATATATGGGTATGGGAAAAGATGGAATCCCTTTGACAACTGTCAGGAGTGCGTGCAGGAGCCAGGCCCTGTGACTGGTAGGCCTTCCTGAGTTTGGCCTGGAATGGCAAGGCGCAGCCGCACAGGTGAGGCTTGACAGAAGACTAGTAGCACCTGGGGGTAAGGGCTGGGAGGGGTATATAAGACTAGCATTTCCCTCGGGCTCTTTGCCTCAGCAACACGCTACCCACCTAGCTGTGCATCCTGACTTCCTGGTATCCTGACTCTTGGACCCTTGGCTTCCTGACTCCCGGTATCCTGACCCTCGGACTCTTGCTTCCTGACTCCTGGTTTCCTGATTCATGGACTCTTGGCTTCCTGACCCCTGGACTGCTGACCTTGGACTACTGATTCCTTCTACCCTAGTTCTGACGTACCAAGCCGGGACTCCGACTGTCCAGTGACACTAACCAGTAAGATAACTCTCATACGTTTCAGATCTCTCAGATGCTCATTATTCAGTGAAACCAACATCCATAACAGAAGGCTTACAGTTTCACATACAGCAGAAGCATGGCAGTAGTGGATGGAAAACACTCATGTCTTTCTTAATGCAAAAAGGCTTAAGAATAGGAGACTCCCAGGGAGGAATGGTGGCGGACTTATCATCGGCTGCTGGCATTCCCATCAGAAGGCAGCTATGTGGTGATCAAAGGTAATCAAGGCATCAATCTTGGTACAAAATTCCCTTTTGAGATAACGGGAGTCGGGGATCAGCCTCATATGCTCAGAAGATGACATTCATCACACCAAGACAAATAAGTTTTCAGGGGTGGAGGAATATCTCGAGCGAGGACCTTCCAGCAACCCCATGTGCCGCATTGTTGTTGTTTAGTCGTTTAGTTGTGTCCGACTTCATGACCCCATGGACCAGAGCACACCAGGCACTCCTGTCTTCCACTGCCTCCCGCAGTTTGGTCAGACTCATGTTGGTAGCTTTGAGAACACTGTCCAACCATCTCGTCCTCTGTCGTCCCCTTCTTCTTGTGCCCTCAATCTTCTCTTCTCATGAGGTGGCCAAAGTATTGGAGCCTCAGCTTCAGGATCTGTCCTTCCAATGAGCACTCAGGGCTGATTTCCTTAAGAATGGATCGGTTTGATCTTCTTGCAGTCCATGGGACTCTCAAGAGTCTCCTCCAGCACCATAATTCAAAAGCATCCATTCTTCAGTGATCAGCCTTCTTTATGGTCCAGCTCTCACTTCCATACATCAAAACAAAATAAAAAAATTCCTTCCAGTAGCACCTTAGAGACCAACTAAGTTTGTTCTTGGTATGAGCTTTCGTGTGCATGCACACTTCTTCAGATACCTGTGTGCATGCACACGAAAGCTCATACCAAGAACAAACTTAGTTGGTCTCTAAGGTGCTACTGGAAGGAATTTTTTTATTTTGTTTTGACTATGACAGACCAACACGGCTATCTACCTGTTGTCGTGTCCCTAATGGTAACTGTAGCTAGCTGTCAAGAACGCACGCCACTCCGAGAAGTCAGCGGAAGAAGTCTTGAAGTTTATTGTACAGCACACAGAGAAACGTGGAAAGTCCGTGAGGATTCTGAAGAGGCCACCTCAGAATCCCCCTTTAATACACCTTGCTGGGTGACTCCCAATTCCCCCCTCCCTTCTGCCCTAAAGGTCCGGGGGCGATCCACTTCCCCACCTGGGATGGTTTGGACAAAAGAGTTAACTGCTCTGGTCTACCTGCACTATTCATGGGTGCTTTTTACATTGTTATTGTGATACTGCTGGTTCCGCCGCTGATGGCTCGTTAGCGGTCGTTATCGCCCATCCTGGGGTTGTTTACCCCGTGGGGCATGCCTGGGCGAGGTCGGGCCTTGCTGCACTTGGTTTAACCCCTGCATGCCTGGCTCCGCTGTTGCCCCCTTTCCTGGCCCGCTGCATGGTTCCCCTTCCTGGCGCCTGCATGGCGCGACCACACTGTCTAGTCGGGTCGCGACATCCTGCCCCCCGAAACTGACACCCCCTCCCCTGGGGAGCGTCCTGGGTCCCGGGGCCCCCCGGCCGGTTCGGCCACTGCTGGTGGAATCTCTTGACCAGCTGTGGGGCCAAAACGTCCGATGCCCACACCCATTCTCGGTCCCCCGTTGCGAAGTCCTTCCACTCCACCAGGTACTGCAGACGCCCTCTGTGGAATCTGGAGTCCAAAATGTCCTTGACCTCATGGTGCTCCCCTCCCGCCAGGATCAGCGGGGTGGGTGGCGCCGCCACGGGGTGCCAACCGTCGTCCTCCGGGGACTTCTTCAGCAAGCTGAAGTGGAACACCGGGTGTATCTGTCGCAAGTTCTTTGGGAGTTCCAGCTTCGCAGAAACTCCGTTGATTACCTCTAACACTTTAAACGGGCCCAAGTACCGGGGCCCGAGTTTCTTGCTGGGGAGGCCCAGCTTCAGATGCCGCGTGGACAGGTAGACCCGGCACCCCGCTTTGATGTCCCCCGCCGGTCTCCTTCGCTGGTCCGCCGTCCTCTTCTGCGCCGCCTTGACCTCCAGCAGTTGTTCCTGAAGGGACTCCCAGCACCTGGCTGTCCTCTCTCTCCACTTTCCGAGCTCCTCCGGCTCCCGGGCGGTGGGCTCCCCCAAGTCCGGCAGGTGCCTCAGGTCGGTCCCGTAGACCACGGCGAAGGGGGACATCTCCGTGCTGCTGTGTACGGAGTTATTATAAGCGAACTCCGCCAACGGAAGCAGCTGTGACCAGTCGTCCTGCTGGTAGCAGCCAAAACATCGCAAGTACTGCTCCAGCACCTGGTTGACGCGTTCCGTCTGTCCGTCAGTCTGGGGGTGGTAGGCCGAGCTGAGTCCCTGCTCGATCCCCAGCAATCCCAGGAACGCCTTCCAAAATCGGGACACAAACTGGGAGCCGCGGTCGGAAATGACCTTGTCTGGAACCCCATGGAGCCGGAAGATGTGCTCCATGAACAGCTTTGCCACCTGGGTGGCGGTAGGCAGTGAGGCGCAGGGCACGAAATGGGCTTGCTTGGAGAACAGGTCCACCACGACCCATATTGCTGTTTTGCCTCGGCTGGGTGGCAGATCCGTAATAAAGTCCATGGAGATCACCGACCAGGGTCGAGGTGGGACCTCCAGGGGCTGTAGGAGGCCCTGCGGCTTGCCCACTGCCGGCTTGCAGGTGAGGCAGATGGGGCAGCCCGCAACGTAGTCCTTGACATCTTTACGGAGCGTGGGCCACCAGAAGCTCCGCCGAACCAGCTTCCACGTCTTGACGAAGCCGAAGTGCCCAGCCGCTTTGGCGTCGTGGCATGCTTCCAGGGCGGCCCTCCGGAGGGGTTCCGGGACGTACGCGGCGCTCCCTCTTTGCCAGATGTCCCCTTCCAGTGTCAAGGAGTCCTGCAGGTTCTGTAGTTCCAGGTCTGTCGGATACGCTGCCACTAGTCTGTCACGGAGCGCTGCAGAAGGCTGGCTGCGCTCCCGGGGGGGTGTCCCAACTTGACCCCCTGTCTGTCCCTCTTCCCTCCTAGCCTGGTTACGGGTGGTGACGGCTCGGGCTAAGTGTTTGTCCTCAAATAGCGGACGCATCTCTGTGCGGGCGTCCGCCTCGTACTGGGGCAGGCGAGACAGGGCGTCCGCGAGGAAGTTGTCCTTCCCGGGGATGTGGCTTAGCTGGAAATCGTACCGGGAGAAGAACTCTGCCCACCGCATGTGCTTGGCTGTCAGCTTCCGCGGCTGTCGGAGGGCCTCGAGGTTGCGGTGGTCTGTCCAGACCTCGAACGGTTCCCTTGCCCCCTCCAGCCAGTGCCTCCACTCCTCAAGCGCCATGCGGATGGCCGCTGCCTCCTTCTCCCAGGTAGACCAGTTCCTTTCCGCCTTCCCAAACTTCCGGGACAGGTACGCCCCGGGCCTCAGACGACCCTCCCCGTCCCTCTGCAGGAGTACCGCTCCCATGGCCACATCACTAGCATCTACCTGTACCACCATGGGCCGGGCTGGATCCACATGGATCAGCGTAGGCTCGGCGGCGAACGCCTCTTTGAGCCCCTGGAAAGCCTCCTCCGCCCGGGACCCCCAATCCAGAGCCGCCCCAGGACGCTTGGCCCCCTTTCCTTTCCCCTTGGTACCTAGGAGATCGGTGAGGGGGGTCACCAAGGCCGAATAGTTGGGCAAAAAGCCCCTGCAGAAATTTGCGAACCCTAGCAGGCTCTGGAGTTGGCGCCGTGTCCGCGGCCGCTCCCACCCCAGGACTGCCTCCACCTTCTGGGGATCCATGGCCACCCCCGCCGCCGAGATCCTATACCCCAGGTAATCTAAGGAGGGACGGTGGAACTCGCATTTGGGCAACTTGACGTATAGGTGGTTGTCCAGGAGTCTCTGCAAGACCTCCCGGACCAACCGGACGTGTTCCCGGGGGTCCCGACTGTACACCAGCACATCGTCCAGGTAGACCACCACCCCTTTGTACAGGAGGTCGTGGAGTACCTCGTTGATGAGACTCATGAACACCCCCGGGGCCCCGCTCAATCCGAACGGCATTACCAGGAACTCGAACTGTCCAAACTGGCAGTTAAAAGCCGTCTTCCATTCGTCCCCCTCCCGGACCCGCACCCGGTAGTATGCCTCCCTTAAGTCTAGCTTCGTGAAGATCGTGCCGGTACCCAACTGGTCCAGCAGATCCGGGATGAGGGGGAGCGGGTACGCGTTCCCTGCCGCTATGGCGTTCAACCCTCTATAGTCCTGGCACAACCTCCGGGTGCCATCCTTCTTGCCCACGAAGATGACCGGAGCCCCCATGGGGCTCTTGGCGGGGCGGATGAACCCTCTGGCCAGATTCTTGTCCAGGAACTCCCTGAGGTCCTGGAGTTCCTCCCCGGACATCTTGTAGATGCGTCCCTTGCGGAGGACCGCATCTTCTGGGATGTCGATGGCGCAATCTGTGCGGCGGTGGGGGGGCAGCTCGTCTGCCTCGGTTTCCCCGAACACCGCCACCAGATCCCGGTACTCCGGGGGTATCTCCGGCGCCACCACATCCAGCTTGCCCTCGTCCCCGTGGACCCCTTTGGCCTCCCCCTTTCCGGGGCACTGGGGGTCTGATTCGACCCTGTGCTGCCCACACCTATCCAGGTCGAACGTCAGGCGCCCTGAGCGCCAGTCTACTATGGGGTTATGTTCCATCAGCCAATCCAACCCCAGCACTACCTGGTACCCATCCGTGGGGACCCTAACTAGCATCCTGGACTCCCGGTGGTCCCCCACCCACAAGGAGACCGGCCCCACTTCCACCCCAAACGGACCCCCCTTTATGGGACTGCCGTCCATCTGGACGAAAACTAAGGGGGTGCTCCGAACCTGGGTGGGCAAGTCCAGTTCCTTGGCCACTTCGGGGTGCAGCATACTGTGGTCGCAGCCCGAGTCCAGCAGCGCATCTCCCGTCCATTGTTTGCCGCCGTCCGGGTTTTCCAGCCTCACCCGGACCAGGTTGGGTGGTCTTCCCGCCCGTTTCTTGGGGTCCGTTGACCCTGGCGGGACCTGCAGCCGGGCATCCTTCACTGCAGGTCCTGGTCGTTTCCCGACTCCGCGCCTTCGGAGTCGGACTGGCGCTTTTCCCTCGGCTCCGACGCGACAGCCGCCCGGCTCCCGGTCTTGGGTGTCCGGTTGGTTCCCGACGTCGCTTGGGACCCTGCCGGGGTCCGAACCTCTCCTGGGGGTCGCTCGGGGCACGCCACCGCATAGTGTCCTGCCCCCCCGCACCTGATGCAGAGTCCATCCCGGCGTCTCCTCTCCCGTTCCGGGTCGGGGGTGCGCTTGTGCCGGGGGACCCCCGCGCCATTGGCGGGACGGGGGTCCCCGAGTTCTCCGCGGGCCTTCGGTCCTTGCCCGCCCTGGGTCCTAGCTCCAGCATCCCCAGGTCTGCTTCCAACTGAGCCACCATGCGGCACCAGCCGTCCAGCGTCGACAGCTCCCGAGGGGTCCCTTTCACTACGGCCCACTTGCGGAGCTCAGGATGGAGGCCCTCCTTGAAGTAGTGGACTAGGACCTCCTCGTTCCAGGAGGAGATTTGGGCGGCCTCCCCCCTGAACATGTCTACATAGTCCTGAACCGGGAGACCCCCTTGCCTGGCCTTCTGGACCCGTCGCTTCGCCTTCTCCTCCGCCTGCGGGTCTTGGAAGCGCTCTCGAAGGGCCGCCAAGAAGTCCTCCAGGTTGGCCAGGGCCGGATCCCTGCGGTCGACCAGGAGCATGGCCCACTGGCCGGCCTTCCCCTGCAGGGAGGAGATGACCGCCGCTACCAAGTCCTCTGGGTCGCAGTCGTCTCCCCCGTACCTTCTGGCGTGGTTCCTTGCGTGGAAGATGAAGGTGGAGAGTTCCGCCGGGTCCCCCTCGAAAATGGCCTTCAGCTCCGGGGGCGGCCTGCGCCGCGCCGTCGCCCTCCCCCGGACGTGCCTCCCGCGGGTCTCCGGGGTCGCTGCAGCGCGCTCGTCCTCGCTGCTGTTGCCCGTGGAACTCCCCGCCGCTACGTCGTCCTCCAGCCGGCTGCTGCGACGTCTTGGCGGGGGAAACACCTGCCCCCTCAGGGCCGTCCCGTCCGACCACGTCAGTCGTTGAGTCACTCCGGGCTCCTGACCTGAGCCCTTCCTTGGGGTCTGCCGACTGCAGACCCCCGATCCCGCGTGGCCTTGGCTCCCGCCGCCGCTACGACTTGTCCGGGGCACCGCGCCCCCACAGGCCTGGTCCAACAACCGGCCTGACTCCTCGCCGACCCGCAGCCGCTCCCAGATGAGGTGGTTCAGCTGCTCCTGGAGTCGCCGTAGCTCGTCCAGGCTCCCGCTGTCTGGCCTGGCCGAGGGAAGGCTCCGTTGGTCTGAGGTAAACAGATCCGCCAGCCGCTCGAGTAGGGCGCTCGAGGTAACGGGGGTCTGAAAACGTGCCGCTCCGCGCCATGGGGTCGCCATCTCGGTAGCTGCCGGTAAGCGATCCCAACACGATACGGACGTTGAAGTTTTTTCGTGAGAATCCTCACTATGTCGTGTCCCTAATGGTAACTGTAGCTAGCTGTCAAGAACGCACGCCACTCCGAGAAGTCAGCGGAAGAAGTCTTGAAGTTTATTGTACAGCACACAGAGAAACGTGGAAAGTCCGTGAGGATTCTGAAGAGGCCACCTCAGAATCCCCCTTTAATACACCTTGCTGGGTGACTCCCAATTCCCCCCTCCCTTCTGCCCTAAAGGTCCGGGGGCGATCCACTTCCCCACCTGGGATGGTTTGGACAAAAGAGTTAACTGCTCTGGTCTACCTGCACTATTCATGGGTGCTTTTTACATTGTTATTGTGATACTGCCGGTTCCACCGCTGATGGCTCGTTAGCGGTCGTTATCGCCCATCCTGGGGTTGTTTACCCCGTGGGGCATGCCTGGGCGAGGTCGGGCCTTGCTGCACTTGGTTTAACCCCTGCATGCCTGGCTCCGCTGTTGCCCCCTTTCCTGGCCCGCTGCATGGTTCCCCTTCCTGGCGCCTGCATGGCGCGACCACACTGTCTAGTCGGGTCGCGACACCTGTTCCATACATCACTACTGGGAAAACCAGCTTTAACTATACGGACCTTTGTCGGCAAGGTGATGTCTCTTGCTTTTTAAGATGCTGTCTACGTTTGTCATTGCTTTTCTCCCAAGAAGCAGGCATCTTTTAATTTCGTGACTGCTGTCACCATCTGCAGTGATCATGGAGCCCAAGAAAGTAATAAGAGCCCTTAATTCAGGGCACCAGACCTTTTGACTATCCTTGAGTCTGGAATTAAGTGCAACTTGGATTTTCTATCCACCAGTTGATTGGCAACCAGAAGGCAAACCAACTGCAGGAGGATGAAAAAGTACTAATTAACAGGCTAAGGAACAGACCAAAAGTTTTGTTTTAATTACTGGTAACTACGAAAGATTGTAACAGATAAGACAGCTCTACACCGGCATAAAATCTTCACTTTACATCACCTGTAATTCTCCTGTCTGTGTGGTGTTGAATGAAAAAGTGAAACTGCAGCTTAATGACAGTGTGGGACTGGACTGGGCTGGACACTTAAGGAGGCAGGCACAAATTTCCTGAAGCAGAGACTGCCAAGGGGGAGATGAACAGTATACCCATTATGGCAGAGATACTCATCAATCGTTGGTTTCATGAGGCAGCAGATAGATGAACAGCTGACAGAAAATAGAGCTGATATTCGAGCAGAGAAACAGCAGGTTAAAGAATGCACAGAAGCTGTGGAAAAAGATCTTGACCTAGGCCTGCCTGAACTTGAGAAGACAAAGCCAAGGTGGGTAACAGCAGGCTTTGAAACCAAGTGGATGCCCATACAGCTCTCTAGAGGACTGAAGCAGACAAAGAATGCTGTTGGGATTCTGGAAGGGATGAATGGAATCAGACACTAAGAAACAACTTGAGATGGCAGAGACAGAGCTGAGAAGAAGAGGAGGAGTTTGGATTTGATATCCCGCTTTATCACTACCCGAAGGAGTCTCAAAGCGGCTCACATTCTCCTTTCCCTTCCTCTGTGAGGTGAGTGGGGCTGAGAGACTTCAGAGAAGTGTGAATGGCCGAAGGTCACCCAGCAGCTGCATGTGGAGGAGCGGAGACGCAAACCCGGTTCCCCAGATTATGAGTCTACCACTCTTAACCACTACACCACTACTTGTGTACAAGTTGAAGTGAACTCAAGAAGAAAAAACCTCCAAACTCTTTGTGATTGGTCTGCAGAAAAAAATGAAAAATGATGACTTTATTTATTATCTAAGATAGAGAAGCATGGTCAACATTAAATGGAATACATGAAAATGGGTACAATTAATGAAGACTCAACAAGTAAATAATTAGATTATTATATTGCTTAGATTTGTTGGAACCCTTAGAGAGAAATTCATCATACTGGATTGGAGAAGGATTATCATTGACATTTAATAATAACAAGAAAAGCCTCTTTTGGACTTTTTGGGTGAAAAAAGGAATGAACTTGAGATGCTGGGACTGAAGATTAGGAGAACACCAACTAGCAAAGTGAGAAACAGCTGGCTATTGTCTTGGCACACAGCTAGATGTTATCATGGAGTGCATATTTTGAACATCTTGAACAATCATACACAAAACTGGCAGATGGGGAAATCAGAAGTTCTTATTATTTTTCTTTTTACTTCTCTTTTAATCTTTCTTCTTTTTGTTTTTTATTTTTTGCATACCAATTAAATTTCTTTTCTTTTTTATGCTTTCTTTCTTATTTTTACTATGTTTTGCTTTTATTGTATTCTAAAACTTCTAATAAAAATAGATTATAGAAAAGGAAAAGGAATAGAAGGTTTCATTGCTGCTCCTACTTTGAAGTGAAGGAGGGTAGCTGCCTTGGCACAACATGGCTACCCCAGTGACAGCAAAATGTGATTTCACTTCATTTTTTAAGCAGCTACTGATCAGAGAGCGGAATGAGTTCACCAACAGAAGCCTCTGAACAGGATGGCTCCACATATTTCTCCACAGCTTTAATTCTTTTAAACAAACCCTGCTGCTAGCAATTAGGAATTACATCTCAGGCATCAGCCAAATAGCTTGCGACGCCTGGAGAATTATTATGGAAGTGGACATCCTTCTACCCAAAGTGCTGTCGAAACAGAGCTGCTCCCATGTTAGTTTATTTTGCTCTCCTCCTGAACAACATAGAAAAGCAGCCACCCCGAGCTACCTATCAATTCTCCATCTTGCTCGCAGAGTCCCTCAGAGCCGAGGGAAAGCCTTCGGCTTTTGGTGTGGACAAGTGTTCCAGTTCATAGCGGCCATCCTGGTGGGCCGTGCTGACACTGGAGTAATCCTCCTCAGCGGCCTGCTGTAGGCTCCTCTTACGCTCCACGATCTGCTGCAGCTGGAGTCCCGCGTAGTCTGGCTTGGCCGTCAGTGGGCAGAGGGGGACGGGTATGCCCAGGATGTCTGGCACCATGTACGGACGGAGCCAGCCCACTAATGGGGTGCTACCAGGGTTGTAATGAGTTTCTTTGTGATAGAAGAGGAGCCCGTCCACCTAGGGAAGAGAACAGAGAGAAACCAGGTAGGCAGCAGCTTTGGGTCTATACAGTCCATGGCCTTACAGAATGCTCCAGCGGTAACCTGCCTTTTGAAAAATGGGAGAAAGTGCTGTGGGCATCCCACCTCACCTCCTGTTCTATTGGTTACAAGGAAATGCTTGTTTCAAGCTTAAATTCAACAGGAGAAGAGAAGAGGGGACCCTATGGGTATGCCTTTGGTGACAATTGGAATATTCTGTAGATTCAAAGCACACCCCTTTTGCAGTGGGAATCAGTTATAGCCTCTTTTAAAATAATGGCAATTTTGGAAGTAAATCACACAAACCAACAGAATAAAAATAACAGAAGTACATAAAAACAGCACAGTATAGCTAGGAGAGGCTTCCTATTAGGTTAGTAAAGAATTTAAGACCCTCAGGAAAGCCTCAGGAAAAGCCAAATTTCACAGTGTACTATGGAGAGGGAGTCTGTCTCTGTGTGTCTGTCTTTCCTGTATATAAGATAAAATCCAACCAAACAGCACAGAATTTCCCTCACTTTTTAGGAGGGAAAAAGTGCGTCTCATGGAGTGAAAAATACGGTATCTAAATCACTAGAAGAAGAAGAAGAGTTTGGATTTGATATCCCGCTTTATCACTACCCGAAGGAGTCTCAAAGCGGCTAACATTCTCCTTTCCCTTCCTCCCCCACAACAAACACTCTGTGAGGTGAGTAAGGCTGAATGACTTCAGAGAAGTGTGACTAGTCCAAGGTCACCCAGCAGCTGCATGTGGAGGAGCGGAGACGCGAACCCAGTTCACCAGATTGCGAGTCTACCGCTCTTAACCGCTACACCACACTGGCTGTCCACCACTAGTATATGCTTGTATTCATATTGGGATACCAAAAAGTAGCTGGGACAACACTTTAGCTTGAAAACTCTGAATACCAGCTGGTATAAATTGGTTACCTTTCTGAAAATAAAAGCAAGCTACTGTTGAGGCAGTACACTTTGCCTGTTTCATAGCACTTGTGTGATGGTTTGACCAACCTGAGTTGCTCTGGGAAAAAATTCCAAGATATCTGTGCATCTTTACTTGGATTTCTTGTCCTCTTATTTTCCATTTCTCTAATTTCCAGGAATTAGAGAAGACCAGAATTTTTGTCTTCTCATAATTTATTGAAAATTTATTGGTTTCACAATAGGAAACCAGGGAGAGTAAGACGTTTCAGACCTATCCTCATCAGCGATAATAAGGCAACATCACCTGCATACAGTAACAATGGGACCGGGTTTTGATTGATTTGGGGGGCATGTGATTCTACTTTTTTCAATGTGCTCTGGAAGATCTGATAAAAATAAATTAAAAAGAAAAGGGGTAAGAATACACCCTTGTTTTACACCTTTCTTATTCAGGATGTTGGAATAAAGCTGACCTGTGGCATTGAGTTTGATTTGGCAGTTGTTAAAGGAATATAAATTCTGTATTAAGATCATCAAGTGATGATCAATTCCTAATTCTACAAGCATTTTCCACAATACATTTGCCATTGGGGCAGAGTTGCCTGCAAAACAAGATTAGCTATACTATTGCTTCTGTCCAATATGGAGACACCATTAGACATTTCCCAGGCACAATAATGCTTATGTGAGAATTAAAAAGCAAGGTCCTATTAAGTCCAATTTATGAACTGCGTTTTAAAGATTTAGTACCCTACTTTGTTGACCATTGGGTCTACAAAGCCTTTGCCGAAGCCCCATCAGTGCATTCATTGTGGAATGAGAAAACAACATTGCAATTTTTTAATCCATCACTTTGCTTCTATGCTGTTCAAGACAGTTCTTAAATGCAAAACTAACTTATGGAATTTCACTACAATAAGGTGCAATGGTGGCCACTAAGTTCGCGGTTTTTAAAAGGGGATAGGACAATTTTTGGGACGCGGGTGGCACTGTGGTCTAAACCACTGAGCCTCTTGGGCTTGCAGATCAGAAGGTCGGCGAGGTGAGCTCCCATTGCTCGGTCGCAGCTCCTGCAGTTCGAAAGCATGCCAAAAGTGCAAGTAGATAAATAGGTACCACTCCAGCGGGAAGGTAAATGGCGTTTCTGTGCGCTGGTTGCTCTGGTTTCGCCAGAAGCAGCTTAGTCCTGCTGGCCACATGACCCGGAAAAACTGTCTGCGGACAAACGCCGGCTCCCTTGGCCTGTAAAGCAAGATGAGCACCGCAACCCCAGAGTCGTCTGCGACTGGACTTAACTGTCAGGGGTCCTTTACCTTTTAGGACAATTTTATGGAGCAAGTTACTAGCCATAATGGTTCCATAGAACCTCCTGATTCAGAGGCAGTATACCTCCAAACACTAGCTGCTGGGGGGGCAAAGGGAGATGATGGAGACCCTTGTTGGATGCTTGATGGAGGCATCTAGCTTTTTATCATGGAAAACAGGGTGCTGGACTGGATGAGCCTTATCTGAACCGGTAAAGCTCTTACATTTAATAAACAATCAACATTTCCACAGCACTTTCAAGTGTTCAAAGCACTTCATATGCAAATCCCCTGCTGTAGCTTCCTCTGGGGGATGTCCCCATTTCTAAAAGTGCATTGTTTCATAGATATAATACCAGCCAGACTGGTTAGTCTCAAACTATCTTTTTCAGAGGCAGCACCTAGGAAATACTTCTAAGTATCTAACTAATGGCATTTGGGGAACACTAAATTAGAATGCAAAAGTTCTGCAATTCTTGTATCCCTTGAAATTTAAACAATGTCAGGGAAGTGCGTGCTGCTGAGTGACCAGATCTTCTAATATTTATAATAAATCTAATAAAAATGGAAGGGACAGGTCAAGCCTTGCACTGGCTTGAATGCAACCTTAAACATGCATTTAAACTAAAGTGTGCTTCCTTGGATGCAAACACTTCCATTCCATTGAGATTCCAGGAAGGGAGGGGGAGAAATTGAGATTTGCATCCCAATGAATTTAGTATGTGAAAAATAGTTCCTGGTACCTCCAGCTTCATAAGGGTGGGGAGGGAGGGAGGGAGGGGAGAGCGGCTGTGTTTTGTATCTTCCTGCTTGCTCAGGCTGAAGAAATCCTTAACATTCTCCTCTCCTCTGACAATCAATGTGAATTAAGAGCATCCTGTGCTTTAACAAGGCTTAATTCTTTCCATCATTTCCTCTTGCTGCAATACTGCAGCTGGCGAATACTCCACACCGCTCCTGCTAGTCCCACATACATACATTCCCCCTTTGGCAGTAAAAAAAGAAAAGAAAAGAAAAGAATCTTCTATTACCCCTCATGTTCAGCTCCCCAAGGGGAACAGAATTTTACAGATATCCCGCTGTGGAATTTCCTAAGATTTGAGCTTTTGCTAAATTGGCCTGTGCTTTTAAAAGGCAATTTGTGTGCGGGGAAGTGATGACTCTGGAAAAAGGAGCAGCGGAAGCTGCGAAGAAGTTAGGAGGACTGGGGGGTGGGGGGAGAGAATGATGACAAAAGACATTTCTGGCCAGTGAGGCAGGCTCCTCATTCCCGCTCCAGCATTGTCTTTCCTTAAGAGCTCTGCATAGACAGAGAGAAGGCTTGAAAGAAGCAGCTTTGATCAATACCTCCAAAGCCAGCAGCATTAACCTTAGAATCATAGAGTTGGAAGGGACCCCAAGGGTCATCTAATCCCAGCCCTTGCAATGCAGGAATCCTGCCCACACTGTCTCTGGGTGGGCTCGAGCCACCAACCTTCTGGTTAACAGTCAGACGCACTGCATCGTATGGGGGGCCCTTCGCAAACCACAGCTTCCCAGGGTGCCAAGCCAAGACTCTTCCGAGAGAGACGCCATAGGTAATACCTTGGATTTTGTAAAAAGAAAATGCCCTATTAGATCAGCTCAGAAGCCTGTTTATCGGGTATCTTGTTTCCCAAAGTGGTCCAACCAGATGCCTCTGGGAAGCCCACAAGCAGAATCTGAGCACAACAACACGCTCCCCACTTGCAACTTTCAGCAAGTGGCACTCAGAAGCTTGTTGCCTGCACCAATGGAGGGAGAGCATAGTCATCAGGGCCAGCAGCCATCCAAGTCAGTGGCCATCACATTCATTCATTCCTTCACTTGGTGGGAATGTGGGAGCACATTCCACAGTTTAACTATGAGCTGTGTGGGGGAATACATTCCTTTCTTTTTCTTTCAAAAATTTTATTACCGGTAAGTTTTTACAATTTTATAAGCACATAACATAGCGGTCAAAAATCCTTGCTTCCCCGCTCTCACTGTGGGAAGCCACGTATGTCCCCCTCTCTCACAGGGGTATCCTAATCATTGTACAATTAACCTTACAAGCTATATTTAACATCCTTGCTTGGGTCTGGCCCAAGTCCCAGGCCAGGCATTCCTACTTGCTCAATTTCATATTTTGTTTGACTTCCCCATGTCCCTCTCTGTTGATTTCATTATCTATCCTTTCTAACAGTTTTCATACTTCTAATTTCAAAATAATCCAATAAAATGTACAATAAATTCATAATCCAACAAAAAATAGTAAAATAACAGAAAATTCATTTTACTTAATACAACCCATTTTTCCATACCTCCGCATCATAGTACTTCTGATTCTTTCCTATAGCCTTATCTAAATCCCCTATTACAACCTAAATTAAAACTCCTGATTTTATACTCTTTACACCCTTACCTCCCTGTGGTCTCGGAACTTTTAGCTAAATTTCTCCCTAATTATCTCCTGATTCTTCTTTTCCCTTTTAACATGCAATCCTTAATATCAGAATCCCAGTCCATACCTCATAATCATTAAAGCCAGAAAAAGAAAAAAACAGCCTAGTTGCAGTATATCCTTTTCAACCCACTCCCATTCTTACATCAACCCAGCTCCAATAGTCTGAGAACATCCTACAACCCACTTTTTTTCCTTCTTTGCAAAGAAATGTCCTTTGTAACTTCATCCTTGGTCAGATCCGATCCTACTGTCTGGGCCTCTTTTCACTTCTTTTGACATTTTCTGACCATCCTTTTCTTCACTGTGCTGACCTCTCTGCACGACTGTTCTTTTGAATCAAGTGTCAGCTCTCTCTCTTCTGTTGTTTGTTGTAAATCAAAGTCTGTGATAGTATTTCCTCTTTCCAAACATTCCTGCTGCACTGCTTCCTGTGAAACTGGCACAATAGAAAGTCTCAAAGCCAAGTTTGAAGCTCTGATGGACTGTTGTATTTCCCACAGCAAATCAAGGACTTTTCTCTTGCCGTCGTCACTAATTTCTTCAGCCATTTTCAAAATCAAAACCGACAAATTATAATCCTGAATCCATAATATACTTTCCTTGCTAAAATTTCCCAAACCTCGGGAAAAAAGGGTAACTTTCTTTCAAGTCAAATATTTTTAAACAGTTATTTACTCCAGAAGCCATCACAAAAGTTTCCTTCTTATCTGTCACTTTTTAGCAGCAGCGTTGGTTACACTGTCCACTGCTTCTTCCTGTTACAGCAGCTAGGGACCGACCTCCGTTTTTATAATCCCTTGCTAAACCAATTAAGTCCAAATTGCCTTTTTACCTTTGGAGGAATTGACCGCTGAGCCGGTCAGTATCGCAGCTTCACGCTGTCAGGGAAAGCGTCTTAGTCCGATGCGCTGGGGCTCCGACTCCCCCGCTCTCAAGAGGCTCAAAACAGAGCATTCCCGGGAGGGGAGGAACCCACTTTTTGCGCCCGCCGGACGACCATGCCCTCAAAACGCGCGATTTGAGGTTCTTCTGGGGGGCCGCTGCGCTGGAGCGGCTTCCCCCGTCCCTGAGCCGTTCAAGCCCGCTCCACTGAGTGGACTTGCGACCAATGGCGGCTTCGCGATCAACCGGAAGTCGGGGAATACATTCCTTTGTCTGTCCTGACTCAACATGGATGAAAGCATCCATGTTGGATGCATCCATCCTCTTCACTGGATGAATGCGAAGCTTGTAGCATCATTACAAAGGTTTGGTGTGCATGCTTTAAAGTATGTGTATCAGAAAATATAGCGGGGGTGGGGGGTGGCACCTGGCCTGACAGCAATACATGCAAAAAAGATCTAAGGCTCTTAGTAAACCACAAGCTAAACATGAGTCCACATGGTGATGCAGCAGTAAAAAAAGCTAATGCTATTCTAGGCAGCATCAACAGAAGTCTAGTGTCTAGATCAAGGGAGGTAAAAGTACCACTCTATTCTGCCTTGGTCAGGCCACACCTGGAATACTGTGTCTGATTCTGGACAACACAATTTAGGAAGGATGTTGACAAGCTGGAACATGTGCAGAGGGCAATCAAGATGGTCAGGGGTCTGAAAACCAAGCCTTATGAGAAACAGTTGAAGGAGCTAGGCATGTTTAGCCTGGAAAAGAGGAGACTGAGAGGAGATACCGGTACTATCAGAAGGGCTCTTCTTCCTTTGATGTTTTAAAGCAGAGGTTGGGTGGCCATGTGTCAGGGATTCTTTAGTTGTGATTCCTGCATTGCAGGAGGTTGAACTAGATGACCCTCGGGGTCACTTTCAACTCTAAGATTCTATGTGCATGTAACATATGTGTTACACCCACACATTCACCACAACACCCACCAACCAGGGTTCAGCACCTGACTCCCTCTGTATCCCTGGCACTCAGTTCCCACGGGATTGTCAGGTTCCATTGTCCCTTTGCAAACCAAGAAACACCAGGACTGGTTTGATGAGAATGACAGTGGGGGACAGTGGACATGATTTTCACTGCTCAACAGCTTCAGGAAAAATGCAGAGAGCAAAACCAACCCCTGTATATGGCATTAATTGACCTGACTAAGGCTTTCAACAATGTAAATCATAACGCCCTGTGGACTGTCCTTCTGAAAATTGGCTGCCCAGATAAATTTGTGATCATTCGGCTCCTCCATGCTAATATGACAGCAACAATCACAGATAACAAGGGCTCTCAAAGTGAACCATTCACAGTGGGATCAGGAGTTAAACAGGGTGGTGTTATTGCCCCAACTCTATTCATTATTTTCATTGCCATGATCCTACACTTTGTTGAAGGGAAACTCCCCACTGGGGTAGAAATCATGTATTGAACAGATGGAAAGCTCTTCTATCTGAGCAGGCTGAAAGCAAAGAGTAATGTTACCGTAACTTCCGTCACAGAGCTTCAGTATGCTGATGACAACGTAGTGTGTGCACGCTCAGAGGATGACCTCCAAATCATCCTAAATATCTTTGCAGAAGTTTACAAAAAGCTTGGCCTGCCACTCAACATCCAAAAAACCAAAGTGCTGCACCAACAAGTACAAAATAACCCCTCTGCAGCGCCACAAATCCAACATTGGAAAATGTAACATTGGAAAATGTCTATCACTTCTCCTACCTAGGCAGTTATCTTTCCACAAGGGTCAACATTGATGCCGAAATCCAGCATCACCTGCGCTCTTCGAGTGCAGCTTTCTCCCAATTGAAGTGCAGAGTGTTTGATGGAAACCAAAATGCTTGTTTACAAAGCTATTGTACTACCAACCTTACTGTCTGCTTGTGAGACATGGACCACTTACAAAGGCCATCTCCAACCTCTCAAAAGATTCCATCAATGGTGTCTCCGAAAAATCTTACACATCACTTGGGAAGACAGGCGAACTAATATCAGTGTACTGAATGAAACAAAGATCACCAGTGTTGAAGCAATGATTCTTCAACATCAACTTCGTTGGACTGGTCGTGTTGTGCAGATGCCTGATTATCGTCTTCCAAAGCAACTATTTAATTATTTAATTATTTAAATATTTAATCTATTCCAAGCTTAAAAACGGAAAGCACAATGCTGGTGGTCAACAAAAGAGGTTTAAAGAATGTCTCAAGGCAAATCTAAAAAAATGTAGTATAAACACTGTAGATTTTGTGGGTTTGTCTTTTGGGGGCTGTGTGTGATTACGTGTGTGCTTATTTGTTTCCTTATTTGTTGTGTGCTTCTTTCCTAGGGCTTGTGCTTGTTTTCTAGGGCTTCTGCCTCTTGGATTTGTGTGTGTTTGTTTCTGGCCGTGTGCTCTCCCTGAGCACATGGTCTGAGGGGGCGGGGCTTCTGTTGAGTCAGGTGACTAGCTGTGGGCGGAGCTAGTCAGTGCCTGGAGGTCAGCGGCGCGAGCCTAGCAGCGCACGCAGTTTGACCATCTTTTAGATAGAGGGGAGCTAGTCTTAAACGTTTATTGGAGGAGACCTAGGCTTCTTTTTTTGTCCTGACTTTAAGCTCTTCAAGATGGAGGGTGAGGGAACAATTGCAGTCACCTGCAATTCCTGCACAATGTTTGTCTACTTGCCAAAGGATGTAGGCAGCTACACCTGCAGCAAGTGCAAGTTGGTTGCCCTACTAGAAGACAAGGTCCAGCAACTTCAGGCCTGTGTATCTATGCTCCCGAAAATTAAAGAGCTGGAGCTTTTCTTGGATGCAGCAGAGCACACTGTCTGCACCAAGCAGGAGACAGGGCACATCCCTGAGGAGGAGGTCAGTTCCCCAACACAGGAGCCAGATGTATGGAGGAATGTGACTCATAGAAGTAGAAGGCCCAGGGATCGCTCTGAGTGTTTAGAACTACACAATCGATTTGAAGTGCTCTCCCTTAACATGGAAGACGAAGTACAGACTCCATTTGAAGATCTCTCCCACATCACAGTTGATGAGGAATATGAAGACGAGCAGCAAAGTCAGTCCTCCAGGAATGTGCAGGTGACCTTGGGACAGCACATGTAAGAATCCCGACCAAGCCTATGAGGAGGCATGTAGTGGTGATAGGGGATTCCCTACTGAGGGGTACAGAAGCAGTGATCTGTGGGCCTGACAAGACGTCTCGAGAGGTGTGCTGCCTCCCCGGGGCCAAGATCCAAGATGTAACAGAACGGCTGCAAGGAATCATAAAACCCACTGACAAATACCCCTTCCTTTTGGTCCATGTGGGAACCAATGACACTGCAAGCCATAGCCTCCAGAAGATCAAAAGTGATTATGAGGCTCTGGGCAGGAAGTTGAAGCAATTAAATGCACAAATTGTCATCTCATCTGTCCTCCCAGTTGAATGACGTGGCTCAGGGAGAGAGGGAAAAATAGGGGAAGTGAACAACTGGCTTCGCAAATGGTGCCAGCAGGAACGGTTTGGATTCTTAGATCACGGTCTGCAGTTTCTTGAAGATGGACTTCTGGCAAGTGATGGGCTGCACCTCACAAGGGTTGGGAGGCATGTTTTTGCCAACAATCTCAAAAACCTCATCTGGAGGGCTTTAAACTGACTTATGTGGGGGAGGGAGACAGTGGTCCTGAAGGTAGGAGTCTATCAAGTGATGAAGATGATCACCCAAATGTCAAGGACCAAATGGAGCAAACAGGACGCAGACCCAGTGGTGGGAGGAAAAAATCCTTAAATAAGAGACTAGGGAGAATGATCAATGGTCTTCAATGTCTGTATACTAAAGCACAGAGCATGGGAAATAAACAAGATGAACTTGAGCTCTTGGTACAGCAAACTAAATACGACATAATAGGCATCACTGAAACCTGGTGGGATGAGTCTCATGATTGGAATGTAGTAATAGAGGGATACAATCTATTTCAGAGAAATAGACCAAACAGGAAAGGAGGAGGAGTGGCGTTATATGTCAGGGATGTGTATATCTGTGAAGAGATCCATGATTTAAAACTTTAAAGCCGAATTGAGAGTGTCTGGGTCAAAATTAAGGGAGAGAAAAATAAAGTGATCTCATTGTAGGAGTTTACTATAGATCCCCAAGCCAGACTGAGGACACAGATGATGCCTTCCTGGAACAGATGACCAAGCATTCAAAGGGAATTGAATGGGGGATTTCAACTATCCTGATATTTGTTGGATGTCAAACTCAGCCAAGAGCAGATTCCTCACTGGCCTTGCAGACAATTTCATTGTCCAGAAAGTGGGAGAAGCAACAAGAGGATCAGTCATTTTAGATCTGGTCCTAACCAATAGTAATGACCTGGTTAGTGGGGTAGAAGTGGCAGGATCATTAGGTGGGAGTGATCATGCTCTTTTGGTGTTTATTATACAACGGAAAGGAGCAACCAAGCATACTAAGACTCAAGTTCTAGACTTTAAGAAAGCCGACTTCAGAAAACTTAGGGAAATGTTGGGTGTGATCCCATGGTCAGTAATACTAAAAGGGAAGGGAGTTCATGATGGATGGGGGTTTGTTAAAAGTGAGATATTAAAAGCACAACTTCAAGCAGTACCAATGAGACGAAAACATGGAAGGTGCCTAAAGAAGCCAGGGTGGCTATCTAAAGAACTTTTAACTGAGTTAAGATTTAAAAGGGATATGTACAAAAAATGGAAAAAGGGGGAAACCACCAGAGAGGAATTCAAACAAATAGCCAGCACATGTAGAGACAAAGTCAGAAAAGCTAAAGCACAGAATGAACTCAGGCTTGCTAGAGAGGTTAAAAGCAATAAAAAGGGCTTTTATGGGTATGTCCGTAGCAAAAGGAAGAACAAGGAAACAGTGGAGTCACTTAGAGGAGAAGAAGCCCAGAATAAGTAAGGAGGTAGTACAAGAACACTTGGCTAGATTAGATGTATTCAAGTCTCCAGGGCCAGATGAACTACATCCAAGAGTATTAAAAGAACTGGCAGAGGTGATTTCAGAACCACTGGCAGTAATCTCTGAGAATTCCTGGAGAACAGGCGAAGTCCCAGCAGACTGGAGGAGGGCAAATGTCCCTATTTTCAAAAAGGGGAAAAGAGAGGACCCAAACAATTACAGCCCAGTCAGTCTGACATCAATACCAGGAAAGATTCTAGAGCAGATCATTAAGCAAACGGTCTGTGAGCACCTAGAAAGGAATGCTGTGATCACTAAAAGTCAGCATAGGTTTCTGAAAAATAAGTCATGTCAGACTAATCTGATCTCATTTTTTGACAGAATTACAAGCCTGGTAGATGAAGGGAATGCTGTGGATGTAGCCTATCTTGATTTCAGCAAGGCCTTTGACAAGGTGCCCCATGATATTCTTGTAAAGAAGCTGGTAAAATGCGGGCTAGACAATGCTACCATTCAGTGGATTTGTAACTGGCTGTCTGACCGAACCCAAAGGGTGCTCATCAATTGCTCCTCTTCATCCTGGAGAGAAGTGACTAGTGGGGTGCCACAGGGTTTTGTCTTGGGCCCAGTCTTATTCAACATCTTTATCAATGACTTCAATGATGGGCTTGAGGGCATCCTGATCAAGTTTGCAGATGACACCAAATTGGGAGGGGTGGTTAATACCCCAGAGGACAGGATCACACTTCAAAATGACCTAAACAGATTAGAGAATTGGGCCAAAGCAAAGAAGATGAATTTTAACAGGGAGAAATGTAAAGTACTACACTTGGGCAAAAAAAATAAATGAAAGGCACAAATACAGGATGGGTGACACCTGGATTGAGAGCAGTACATGTGAAAAGGATCTAGGAGTCTTGGTGGACCACAAACTTGACATGAGTCAACAGTGTGATGCAGCAGCTAAAAAAGCCAATGCAATTCTGGGCTGCATCAATAGGAGTATAGCATCTAGATCAAGGGAAGTAATAGTACCACTGTATTCCACTCTGGTCAGACCTCACCTGGAATACTGTGTCCAGTTCTGGGCACCACAGTTCAAGAAGCTGGAACGTGTCCAGAGGAGGGCAACCAAAATGGTCAAAGGCCTGGAAACGATGCCTTATGAGGAACGGCTTAGGGAGCTGGGTATGTTTAGCCTAGAGAAGAGAAGGTGTTAAAGGGTGATATGATAGCCATGTTCAAATATATAAAAGGATGTCATATAGAGGAGGGAGAAAGGTTGTTTTCTGCTGCTCCAGAGAAGCGGACACGGAGCAATGGATTCAAACTATAAGAAAGAAGATTCCACCTAAACATTAGAAAGAACTTCCTGACAGTAAGAGCTGTTCGACTTTGGAATTTGCTGCCAAGGAGTGTGGTGGAGTCTCCTTCTTTGGAGGTCTTTAAGCAGAGGCTTGACAGCTACCTGTCAGGAATGCTTTGATGGTGTTTCCTGCTTGGCAGGGGGTTGGACTGGATGGCCCTTGTGGTCTCTTCCAACTCTATGATTCTATGAAACACTAACAACTGGGAAACACTGCCCTGAGAGCGCTCCAGTTGGAGAACAGCCTTTACCAAAGGTGTCATGGACTTTGAAGACACTCGAACTCAGGACGCAAGGGATGCTAAGAGGAGGGCACGCTTGGCAAATCTGCACTGTGATCAACTCCCGCCCGGGAACCAATGTCCCCACTGTGGAAGGACGTGTGGGTCCAGAATTGGCCTCCACAGTCACTTACAGACTCATTGTTAAAACCGTGTTTATGGAAGACAATCTTACTCTGCTACGAGTGATCGCCAAAGAAGAAGAAGAAGACACCCACACATTCACCACAACACCCACCAACCAGGGTTCAGCACCTGACTCCCTCTGTATCCCTGGCACTCAGTTCCCATGAGATTGTCAGGTTCCATTGTCCCTTTGCACCTTTTAAACTGGATGCTGAGAGTTCTTCTTGCACAAAACAACCTTCATTTAGTCTTGTATTTAAAAAAGCTCAGAACATGCAATCCAAACAAGGTTAATTGTTTTGGCACCTTATTTCCTATCTGTTTTTGGAGACTTTGGAAAAATACTGCCTTTGTATGTACACAATTCAACCAGAGGGGCAAAGGATGTATCGTCACCCCCTCCCAAAAAACACAGTTTCTGTTTGCTACTTTAAAAACTAAAATACTTATAAGAATTCAGTACCTGCATCCCTTAAGTCAAAACTATACAGCTATGTTTTAAGCCAGCCTTCCCCAACCTGGCGCCCTCCAGCTCTTGGACTCCGATTCCCCCCAGCCCATGCTGGTTGCAGTCCAAAACTAAAGGGGACACTTGCTTAGTGACTGCATGGTTATCCTGCACCCCCCCTCCCATATGGAAAAGAAGATGGTATATACATGAGGTTGTTCATATTGCCAGCCCTTCTCCAGTTCAGGCACTGGCCAGGTCAAAATCTGCTTGCTTTCAGGATGGGGGCAGGCTGTACCATGCGCTTTTGGACCTTGCCCAACCACAGCCTTCTCCAACCAATGTTTCACACTGGACCTCCCAACAGCTGGAGCCAGCTGGCTTGGCTGGTGCGAATTAACAGGATGGACACTTTCAACCCTTCTAAGTGCATAAATCAGTTTCATGCTATTTATACTGTTTGGGACACACAAAAAGAGAAAAACTTCCCAAAGTGGGGAATGCCTGCCCTCTCCTAGCTTTTTAAAAAAAGAAGACTGAAGGATTTCCCACTTGGTCACTCCAAAAGGAAGAGGATCAAACCACACTGCCCCGCCTCAGTGCCCCCCCCAAGATCACGGCACTTAGGGAAAGTCCCTGGAGAGCAGCAGAATCCAGAGGCTCAAAGGCGCTGCCTTTGTTAATAGCCTCTCCACTTTTCAGTAGCCCAGATTATTCCATCCTGTGAAGCTGCTCGTGTTTATTTAATGCACCGTCTGCCTCCTTCCCACTGACTCACGGCACTGACGCCAGCTTAATCAGGAAGGATGGATGAAGTTACTGTTTGCATAAAAGTCTGGGGTCTGACCGGCAAGGAGCAGCATCAGCACTTTGCTCTCTGGACAGCCAGAGGTTCCAGACTCTCTAGATGAGACAGAAGCAGCTGTGCCAAGAACTGTGGCAGCAAAATGGCCATGTGTGAAGCATGCGTGAAGTGTGAAGCCAGACATGCTGCTGGTCTCAAACCAAGGAACTGTGGGTGGGGTGTTTTTGTTTTAAAAAGGGGCTCCCCAGAGCCACATTTCCATCACCACAAGCCATGCAGCAGGGATGTGGCAGTGTGTGTGTGTGTCCATGGGCCCTTCAGTTGTTGTTGGACTGTAGCTCCCATCCTCCCTGGCGGTTGGTCATGCTGGCTGAGGCTCATGGGAGTTGGAGTCCAACACGATTTGGAGGGTCCCCTATGCCTGTCTTACAGACAAAGCAGTGTTGCTCAACAGTGCCACCTAGGTTGCAGTACAATATGGGGCTCAGTCAGCTGACACTCAGCTGATTCCCAGGGGCCAATCAGGTTCCACTAAGCATTATAAAGCCCCAGCCTCAGCCCCTGCCTTGCTGCCTTTCAGTCAGCGGCTTGCCTTGCTGGCAAGGACTTTGCCTGGCTGAGCAACAGCTCCCTTTGGACCAGCCTTTCTCAGCCTTGGGTCCCCAGATGTTCTTGAACTACAACTCCCATCATACCTGACCACTGGTCATGCTGGCTAGGAATGATGGGAGTTGTAGTCCAACAACATCTGGGACCCAAGGTTGAGAAAGGCTGCTTTGGAACCTGGGCCACACCCTGTGCCTCAGCCCCTCCCTCTGCAAAATGGGGAATACTATTGTATTAATGGGAGCAAAAGAGGGTGGACATCTAGTACCGCTGAGGTGTTCTGGGAAAAGGTTCCAGGCATAAAGGGTTAGAAAGAACAACAGAATTTGCAACCAACACAGGGCAGTGAACGCTGCAAGAGGACACGAGAAGAGTTCTGCCAGATAAGAGGCGAGAGGCCCACCTCGTTCACCTTCAGGAAGCCTCCAAACTGGACATGAGGGGGAAAGTCCCTTCCTGCTGTTGCTCACTCAGCCACAGGTATTTCAGTGGTACAATGCCCCTGGATAGGGAGGCTCCATTTTGCCTCCATGCACAGGGACCCAATTTACTCTGGAAACAGCCCTGTTTCTCTGTGTTTACTTTACTGTTTCTCAGGTTTATGCTAACATTGTTCTTTCTTTTTGCAGAGAGAGAAATCAAACACATAGTTAGACAATAATACACTGAACAATAATCATCCTAGGAAATTATAAGTTTCCAAAATGATAGAGAAGGGGGGAAAGTAGGATAAATATCTGTATTATCCTAATTATATGCACTGCACAACTTTTAATAAACTACAGGGCTGAGTAATACCCTGTACCTATTTTTTGGTGCATCATGGACATGAAGCATTTACCTACAAAACTGATGCATTGACATGTTACCTGCAGTAGTCACAGTTTTCCCCCAACCTACAGATTGCTGTGAGATTGTAACTCCTAGCAGCTCTGACCAGCATGACCAATGCTCAGGGGATGATGGGGCTTGTAGTCTACAATGCTTGTTTTACTATCTGTGTTAAAAAATATCTGCAAGCTTCAACATTACTGCACATCCCAGATCCCACTCATCAAATTTTTCAGTGACGGCGGGTCCCTCTGTTTCCACTTATGGCCAATCGCCCGCTTGGCTGCCGTTAGTAACAAATCATCACCTGTCCATCATCCATGAGTACAGTCATAGCTCGGGTTACAGACGCTTCAGGTTGTGCGTTTTCGGGTTGCGCAGTGCGCCGAACCTCGAAGTACCAGAATGGGTTACTTTCGGGTTTCGGCGCTCGTGCATGTGCAGAAGCGCTAAATCGTGCTTTGCGCATGCGCAGAAGTGCCGAATCGCAACCCGCGTGTGTGCAGACGCGCCGCTGCAGGTTGCAAATGCTACGGGTTGCGAACGTGCCTCCTGCACAGATCACGTTCGCAACCCAAGCATCCACTCTTTCTTACACTGCCAAACAATACAAGCAGCAGGCTGAATGACATGTTATAGCCTGGAATTTCCCAGCTGTGACCCCACACCATTTCTTAGTAATTACACAGTCCCAAAAGAGACATACCAAGCTTATTTCTCGTTAACAAAGACGTCAGGGACCTAATTTGTTCTCATGCAAATGGTACTGAATTTGTTCAGATGCAAATGGTACTGAATTTGTTCAGATTTGTTCTCATGCAAATGGTACTGAATTTGTTCAGATGCAGAAGACACCAGGCTGTTCCTATAACAGGAGGGAGGTATGGTTTGGCTGTGACGGAACAGGCTCCCTCTAGTGGAACACAATCATTCCTACACTAACTGGAGCTAGAGATTACCAGCATTCACACAACATACGAAGCACCTGCTGGATCAGGCCAATGGCTCACCTGTTTCCAGCATCCTGTCTCCAGTGGCTAACCAGATGCCTGTGGGAAATCTGCAAGCAGAACCTGAGTGTAAGAGCCCCCCCCCCCGGTGGTTTCCAGCAACTGGCTTTCAGAAGCGTTCCTGCCAGACAGGGGAGGCAGAGCAGAGGCATTATGGTCAGAAGGCATGGATAGTCTTCTCTTCCATGAATTTGCCAAATCCTCTCTGAAAGCCACCCAACTTGCCTCCTGTGGGAGTGAATGCCATAGCTTAATCATATTCTGTGTGAAGAAGTCCTTTCTTTTATCTGGCCAGAACTATCTGCATGTCTTGAACCATCTGAATCTCCAGCTAGAGCTTAGGAGGATGCTAGTCTGAAATCCCGGATAGCCATTGCTAGTCTGCATGAAGACAATACTTTATCCTGATGTTAAATGAACAAATGGTCTATTCATCAGGATAAAGCAGCTTCTTTCTATGTTCCACTGAGCCAACAAGTGCACATGCCCCAGGGGAAAGGAAGGGGCAGAGCCCACTTGAGCTTGCAGGACATCCCAGATCACCAAACCATGCTTTGCAGGTTGGGCAGTGCTGTGATGTCCAACATCTATAAGTCACCCGCACAGCCAGGTGTAGCATCATACAGTATTACTGAATCAAGTCATTAACAAAAAAGGAGCCTTTGCTCCGAAGCTAGGCTTAGCTGCACTAAACTTAAATGAGGAGGAACGGAGTCTCCGTTTGTGTGTGGTCAAAATGGGCTTCCATTGGCCAAGTTCTGCTGGCATAACTGCACTCCAGTTAGAACATGCAAGGGACTCCCCAGCAGTTTCCTTGGATCCTGGCCAGCAACTCTGGCGCCTCCCTTGGTCCCAGGACAGCTTGGAAAGCTCCATTCTACATGGAAGCAGCACACAGTTAAACTATGGAACTCCCACAGGAGCCGTGATGGCTACCAAACTGGATGGTTTTAAAAAAGAATGAGGCAAATAGGGGACGACTGACGGTCCAGGTTCTTGAGCACATTGGCCAGTCAGTGAGTCTCTCTGTGAGTCGGCGTCTGTGCTACGTCTTGAAGCTGAAGCAACAGGGAGACCACAGGAGGGGAGAGGGCTGCTCTTGTGCTCAAATCCAGCTTGCAGGTTTCCTTGGGGGCATCTGGTTGGCCACTGTGAGAACAGGAGGCTGAACCAGCTGGACCCCTTTGGCCGGATCCAGCAGATGCTCTGCTTTGGTTCTTAAGAGAAGGTCTCCAGAGCTGCATCTCTTATTGTTTCACTTTCTTTCACTAGCAGCAGCAGAAGGAAAATAGGCTTCCTCCTGCTTGCCTCTCCTTGCAAGCAAGAGGGGAGGAAAAGGGTGTTTGATTCCCTGAGACTCGGTCAGAAAGGAAGAATGTGATCTGAAGGGAGGGAGCTGGAGGACAGGCAGACTTGGAACATCTGGTTCCAACATGTGGCACAAACAAGTTGTTAAGCCCTCTTGCACAACAACAGCATGGAGTCCATAAGCACATTCCCACTTCCTAACCTGATGCCTCTGGAAAGCCTATCAGGGCAACGGCCCTCTCCACCTGAGGTCCCCACAGACTGGTATCCAGAGCCATGCTGTTGGAGGCCGCCCAGAATGGCTGGGGAGACCCGGCCAGATGGGCGGGGTACAAATAAATTTTTATTTATTTATTATTATTATGCTGGAATGCTGGAAGATTCAGGACAGATAAAAGGAAGTCCATCTGCACACAGTGCAGAGTTAAACCATGAAACTCACTCCCACAGAATGCAGTGATGACCACCAACTTGCCTGGTTAAAAGAGGACTAGATAAATTCATGGAGAGAGCTGGTGATGGCTCCTAGCCACCATGGCTATGTTCTGCCTTCACGGTCGGAGGCAGCAATGCTTCTGAATTTTTATTTTATTATATTTATATACCGCCCTATACCCAGAGGTCTCAGGGTGGTGAATGCCAGTTGGTAGAGATCATACGAGGGGAGGGGGCTCAAGTGCTCGAATCCCACTTGCAGGTTCCCCACAGACATCTGGCTGTCCACTGTGGGAACAGGATGCTGGACTAGAGGGGCCCTCATGGGCCGGATCCTGCAGGCTCCTCTTAGTGCTTCTGTTCTCTAAACCTGGACGTGGCACGGAGCCAACATGACAACAGTGACTGATGGCCTTATTTACTCATTTGTTTTACCCACTCTTAAGTCCCCCAAAAGATCTCATGACAGCAGCTAAGTAATCCCCAACAGAAGGGCACCCAACCTCTTTTTAAAAACCTCCAATATAGAAGAGTTCACCACCTTCTGAAGTAGTCTGTTGCACTGCCAAACAGCTGTTACCATGAGAAAGTTCTTTCTAATGCTTCTTAACATTTTTAAAAAAAATGTATGTTATTAATAGTTTGGTCCAGTGGACAGAATGAGTGCTTCTGGAGGGCAACAGAATAAAAACCACCTCCTGAGCTGTGGGTGATGCCTGTGCCAGCCCCAGTCACGTTCACAAGTGACTGACAGCTGCCATCTGCTCCCCATCCACATGGTACCGGCCTATTTCTCTTCCTTCCTGCTAATCCAAATATTTGTGGCACGCACGCTCTCTGCTCCCTCAAAAGGACAGGGTCAGATCTTTTGGGCTTAAGTTAAAGGAGGACAATTTCAGCAGAACACTGGACAAAACTCTGAAACAGTAACAGCAGCAGGACATCAGAGCCGACTCTCCTTGGGGGCAGGCTGGCTCTCCCTTGCTGGGATGATCAAGCACAGGCTGGCAGCCATGCTTGGGAATGCCCAAACACAGCTCTGGGTTGCCTTCATCAAGCAAGGGGTTGAGGGCTTTTTCAGTCCAAGGCCTGCAGTCCCTCCTGGGTAACCTTTTGTGGGCAGCACCTTGCTGCTGCAAAAGTGGGTGGAGGAACAGATGGGACTCTTACCTTGATGCTGCATTCTAGCTGCACAAAAGCCCGAGGCTTCTATTAATTACAAACAAGCAAAACAGCTTGTGCCCACTTAAGAAAGTAAGAGGACACCAGTTGGATCAGGCCCATGGCCTCACAGGGACCCACCAGATGCCTGTGGGAAACCCTTATGGAGGATCCAAGCACAAGAGCCATGTTCTTCCCTCCTGTGGTTTCTGTGGAGAGCTTCATCCTCCTTAAAGCCAACCAAATTGGTGATCATCACTGCCTTCTGTGGGAGCAAGTTCCATTGCTTAACTATGTGCTGCATGAAGAAATGCTTTCTTTTATTTGTCCTGAAAACTTTATGATTTGGGGGAGGGGGGCAGTAAGCAGTATTGCTTAGATGGAACCTGTTGCCCCTGGGGCACCTACTCTCCAGGTTCTTTGGTGGGTCTTCTCCACCAGGAATGCAAGTCTTGGGGTTGAAAGAGACAGAGCTCTGGTGCTACCGTAACAGATGACTCCTTACCTCAAAGGGAAAATCTGTGGACAGAACCTTGCACAGGCTTTCCGGCGTGCAGGAATAACTCTGCAGTCCCACAAATTTAAACTGAAAGGGAAGGAAAAAAGAAAAAGAAAGATCAGAACTACAAATGCTTGTCAGTGTTTGGAAAAAACAAAGGTCCTGACTTCCTTTGTCTCCTCAGCCTGGTCCTCGGACCCTTGTCGGCATAAAAGAGTCCACGAGAAGAGTGTCTTTGCAGAGTATTTTCTGCTTTTATTCTTAAAAGTCTTTATCTGCAAAACAACCGACCAACTGTACACACATCAAACACACCAGCTTTCTCTAACCAACCAACCAACCCAACCACCACACAATCAATGACCACTCTTTATATATATATATACACAAGCATATTTGGGAGAAAGGTTGCATGATTAGGCCGCTGACTCATGCTGACTTTGTTTTTTAGCATTAAAGAAACAGTGGCCAATTTTTAGCCGTGACAGTGCTCACATCTGAGACTCTCCCATTCATCTCTCAATGGCTAAATGGAACCTCCCGATTCAGAGACAGTGTATCTCTGAATACCAGTTGCTGAGAAGGCTGCTGCCTTCGTGCTCTGCAGATGAGTGCCCACAAGGAAAGGACTGTGCTCCCCTCACTGGAGGAATCCTCTTTGGTGGGTGACCTGGAGCTCCCAGAGCAAAACATCTTAGAGCAGCAGCCTGTGTTGAAGAACCAGGGGGCATGCCAGAGGGATCCAGCTCTCCCACTGGAGAGCCTTCTGATAACCTGTGGCTGAGCCATGGGCTATGTGGCTGGAGGGCCACAGGTTCCCCATCCAGATGGGTGTGGACTCCCACTCGCACCAGCCCAGCCAGCAATATTGTTGTTGTTGTTGTTGTTGTTGTTAATTCAATTTATACACCGCCATATATACCCAGAGGTATATATGGCCAAAGTTCCAATGTTCCACTTTTAGGGATGGATAGATGGGAAGCCAGACAAATTTGGTAAAATAAATAGATGGTGAAGATGGGTGTTAGACACAGAACGTACACATGGAGTTGGGGACCCACATTTCTTTCTTCAACAAGCCTTTAAACAGTGTTCAGCTCTCCAAAGTTTCCCAGAGAAGCAGTCAGCTGGCAGTGGAGAGGAAAATCCCAAGAGCCATTTCCGAAATCTTTCCAGACCAGAAGCCCTGTGTGGTTACAAGGGGGAAACTGTATCTTTGTGTGTGTGTAAACCAGAGAAAAGTGGAGGTTGGAGTGTCCAAGAGAGAGCATAGCTGGCAGGAATCCTGAAGAGGAGCACCCTATGCCGCAGCATTTTGTTGCAGCAGTTAGTCCTTCAAACATAAAAGTAATCCACCTGAGACTAATGTTCTAAGGGGCTCTTTAGCACGCTGTGGGTCAAATTGAGCAGTGTTCCTTTTCTTCATCAAAGCCTTCTACAAACTGAAACATGGAGAGATGTGCTATTTGCTAAAGTTTCCCTGTACAGAAGGCAGTCAGTTTCTGCTCCTGCCAGCTTCTCCTGCCCACAGTATAGGCACCAGGAGAAGCCCGCCCCCCCCCGCAAAAGAAGGTAGGTGGTTTCTGTTTACATCTACCTTTGTAACAGGGAGATTAAAAGCAGGGATGAAGTCAGCTAATACCCCAAATAGTAAGGAAGGAGGCACATGCTGCTCCTGAGAAGAGGACATGGAGCAATGGATTCAAACTACAAGAAAGAAGATTCCACCTAAACATTAGAAAGAACTTCCTGACAGTAAGAGCTGTTTGACAGTGAAATTTGCTGCCAAGGAGTGTGGTGGAGTCTCCTTCTTTGGAGGTCTTTAAGCAGAGGCTTGACAGCCACCTGCCAGGAATGCTTTGATGGTGTTTCCTGCTTGGCAGGGGGGTTGGACTGGATGGCCCTTGTGGTCTCTTCCAACTCTATGATTCTAATCTTCTGGAAGGTTTGCCTTAAGCCCGGAAGGTGTTATTTCACCACTGGGAGATGTTACTGTGTCCAAGAATGGCAGGTAGAGGATAAGCAATTCTTTACTGAATTGATCTACATCATATACACTGGGGTGGGGAAACCTCAGGCAGGGGGCCAAATCCTTCCCAGACCTGTAGCCAGAGGAGCTGCTTTATAGATGTTTAATTTATTCTTAGCAATGAGAAGAGAACAAAATTGTGTACCTCGCAACTAGGCTGCTGGCAGCTGCTTAGCAAATGGAAAGAATACTACTACTAGTAATAAACATTTAGACCTACAGGCCTCTCTGCCTGGCCCCCGGAAGTCTCCCCATGTCATTCCCCTCACTGTTTCTATTTTGTACCCAGAGTGTTTTTTCCTGGCTGCAATGTGCCTTTGAACTCTGATCCTGCCTCTTGCTTGTCTGGATGGATGACAAAGAAGGGTGGATGAGCCTGTGTAGAAACCAGCACACGGTGCAAAAGTGAAGTCTATAGCTTTGTTCTGCACACTGTTGCCCCTGGCCCTGCCCACCAGCAGCATGTGGCCCTCAGAAAGCTGCCCAGAAGGGAATGCGGCCCTTGAGCTGAGAAAGTCCCCCCCCCGATATATAGCCACAGGAAACTATTCCCTTGTGCATCCAAAACCAGCAGCATCCAGGCACAAGGAGAAGGACCAGCGAGTTTGCGGGTGAACCCAAAGGTATGCAGAAGCACCCACACAAAAAAATAATAAGGAAAAAATATTTAGGGAAGGACACCCCCCACCGTAAAAAAAAAAAAGCAGATTGAAGGCTGAGCATGCTGGCTGGTGGCAGGGGAGGGGGAACAGGACAGAACACCAGGGATGGGGAGGGGAAATGGAATGGAGTATCCTGTAAGAGGGCCCTGAACAGGAAGACTTCACAGCAGATTATTTCCTTGCAGGTCTCACTTGTCTAGAACATCCACACTTCTGGGCAAAAAGAACTTACTGGATTAAGAAGGCTTTTCTTTCCCAGGCCATCCTCTTCCTGCATTTTTGAATGCAGCCAATAGAATCTGAAGTCTGTCTGGGGGAAAAAAGAGAGGAGAAGAAGAAGAGGAGGAGGAGTTTGGACTTGATACCCCGCCTTTCACTCCCCTTAAGGAGTCTCAAAGCGGCTAACAATCTCCTTTCCCTTCCTCCCCCACAACAAACACTCTGTGAGGTGAGTGGGGCTGAGAGACTTCAGAGAAGTGTGACTAGCCCAAGGTCACCCAGCAGCTGAATGTGGAGGAGCAGGGAAGTGAACCCGGTTCACCAGATTACGAGTCCACCGCTCTTAACCACTACACCATGCTGGCCATGAGGGTCATGTTAGGGGACTAACTGATAAGCAGCAGCCTCAAGAGCTCTGCCCTGAATATGGGAAATCCATCTGGATATCTATGTGCTCCACATGGAACAACCCCAAATGGAAGCAACTGCTTCTACTCTGGATTGTGAAGCCAACCACCAGGACTTCACCAGAACCCCTTATCTTGCTAAGCTCTTTTGTTGGTTATAGATTAAAAGAAAGTATATGGAGAGGTGACCAAGACAAACAGGGATCCACTATTTTGGGCTAGTCTTGGTCACCATGCCAAAAACCGCAGTCAGCTGAACATCGGAAGCTGCAGCTAGCGCAGAATGCTGCAGCATGGTTGCTGACAGGAGTGGGGCCCTGCCAGTGTATTAACACCTCTGCTCAGAGATCTGCATTGGCTGCCAATTTGTTACTGGGCCATGTTCAAGGTGTCACTATTAGTATTTAAGTCCCATTATGGCTTGGGACCACTTTGCTCCCAGAATTGTTTTACCTCCTATATGCCCATTAAAAAAAAAAAAAAAAATTTAACTATGGGGCAACATCTCCAAAAGCACCATTACAGGTGAGTTTTAGCAGAATCCAGGAAGTGTCTCAGAAAGGGTACACAGAGGAGGAAACAGCTGCCTGGGATGCAAGCCAGTGGCAGGACCAGAGGCAAAAAGAGGTACCTGGCAGTCGTACACAGGGTGTCCCCGCCAACACATCACATCGAGGATGTAGTACATCTGCTGGGCCTCGCTGTAGATGCAGTCCAGGATTGTATATTCTGCACACAACAAGAGGCAAGAGATTAATCTTCCCCCCCCCCAAATTTTTTTTTATTGGTTTTTACAATTTTTTAAGCACATAACATATCGGTTAAATTTTCCATGCTTCCCACCTCTGACTGTGGGAAGCCACATATATCCCCCTCTCTCACCAGGGTAGTCTTATTCATTGTACATTTAACCTTATTATCAATTTTCATAACATTGCTTGGGCCTGGCCCAATTCTGTGGGCCAGGCAACCCTTCTTTCTCAATTTCATATTTCGATTGACTTCCTCAAGTCCCCCTCGATTGAATTCATTGTCATTCCTCTTTAACAGATTCCTCATTCCTAAATTTAAAAATATCCTGAAATACAAAAGTCATTTTACTTAAAACATTTTTTCAAACCTCGGCATCTTGGTACTTCTGCACTTTCCCTATATTCTTCTCAATTTCCCTTACTTTAACCTATTTTTAAACCTTAATATATTTTTCCACACCCTTACCTCCCTTAGGTCTCGGAATTTTTAGCTAGATTTCCCCTTACTTAAGTCATAGTTAAAACATAAAATCAATAATGTCATGAACCAATCCATACATCCGTAATCCTTTAAACCGGTGAGAATTTTGAGTTCAAAAATGTTCTTCTTACCCCACCCCTTGCCTCACGTCTGACCATTTCCAACAATCCACAAGCACTGTGAGGCGTTCTTTCTTATTCTGCAGGCTGGCATCCTTTTTGGCTTTGTCCTCTTTTAGACTAGCTCCTGAAATTTGTGTTCCTTTCCTTTCCTTTTGTTCTTTTCTTACCATCTTTTTAAATCCATCCATCTTCTTTTTAGTCTTCTTCTTGTTTACAGGGCTCTTCTTTGTGGCCTTCCGGCCGATTGGGCCTTTTAGTTCAGTTGTTGAGCCTCTCTTTCCAATTAGTTGTTTTATTTCTTTCTGCTCTATATCTATGGTGGGACTTATCCTTTTCCCACATTCCACCGGCATTGCTTCCTGTTGATCTGGCAGATTGTAATCCTTATTCCAAGAGTTGTTCCACATCCTGCGTTGTGCTTGGACCATCTGTCTTATATCCAATATTAGGTCTAGTACTTTTCTCATGTCGTCATTGCACCAGTCTTCAGCCATTTTCAAGGTCAAAAAACAACTTTTTCAGTCACAACAGTCCGAAGTGATATTATCCACAGTTCTTAATACATTATCCTTGCTAATTTTTCCAAAACCCAGGGAAAAGGAGTAACTTCCTTTCCAATCACAGTTTGTAACAATTAATCCTCCAAAGTACTGTTACAGAAGTTTCCTCTGTTACTTTCACCTTAACAGCTGCCCTGGTAACAAAGTTCCACTGCTTCCTCCTGTTTCAAAGACAAGGGACCGACCTCAGTTTTTAAATCCCTTGCTCTTCTAATTAATTAAGTCCAAAATGTCAATTTACTCACTTTCCGATGGTCAAATCCTTTTTTTGTGCGGAGAAATTAGGCGCTCAGGAGCGGCCGGTTCCTGCAGCTTCACCCGGCGAAGGAAGTTGATGGACCCGATGGGGCTCCGTCTCGACCCGGCTCTCTCTCGGCAGCTCTTACTAGAGCTTACCGGGGAGCTGAGGAGACGTCAGGAGCCCCCGCCAGGTCACCATGCCCCCGGGACGCTCTTCCTGGGGTTTTTAGCGGGGGATCGCAGCGCTGGTGCGACCCCCCCCCTTCGCCAAGCCGGGGATCTCGGAGCGAGATTCCCCCCGACTGGCCGCTCCGGCACCTAACCGGAAGTCGAGGCAAGAGATTAATCAAGGCCAGTGGTTCCCAAACTTCTTTGGGCCATTGTCCCTTGGTTCCATACACTTATCCCCAGTGTCCCCTACCCTATAAAAGTCATTATTCAGAATAGTGGTTTGCACAACCCACTAAAGAAGAGAATAACACGAACAATTCCAAGAAATCTAAGAAGAGGATGAAGAAACATAAGGAAAAAAAAAAGTAGTCCCAGAAGGAGGGGACAGAAAGAAGAGAGAAAAACTGCCGCAGGGGGGAAAGCAAGATCAAGACCCAGTCGGGCCTGAGAACTTTTGGATTTGGACTGCTGAGAGGTTGGGTGTGGGATAAATAAGAACATTGTACCGTATTTTTCGCTCCATAACGCGCACTTTTTTCCTCCAAAAAAGGAAGGGGAAAAGTCTGTGCGCGTTATGGAGCGAAGGCATGCCTTCCTCCGTCGGCCCCGCCAGCGGGGGAGGAGCGGAGGACGAGAAAGCAGCCCGAATTCGGGCTGCTTTCCCTTCCTCCGTAGCCCCCGCCAGCATGGGAGGAGCGGAGGACGAGAAAGCAGCCCGAATTCGGGCTGCTTTCCCTTTCTCCGTCGCCCCCACCAGCGGAGGAGGAGCAGAGGACGAGAAAGCAGCCCGAATTCGGGCTGCTTTCCCTTCCTCCGTAGCCCCCGCCAGCGGGGGAGGAGCGGAGGACGAGAAAGCAGCCCGAATTCGGGCTGCTTTCCCTTCCTCCGTAGCCCTCGCCAGCGGGAGAGGAGCGGAGGACGAGAACGCAGCCCGAATTCGGGCTGCTTTCCCTTCCTCCGTAGCCCCCGCCAGCGGGAGAGGAGCGGAGGACGAGAAAGCAGCCCGAATTCGGGCTGCTTTCCCTTCCTCCGTAGCCCCCGCCAGCGGGAGAGGAGCGGAGGACGAGAAAGCAGCCCGAATTCGGGCTGCTTTCCCTTCCTCCGTAGCCCCCGCCAGCGGGGGAGGAGCGGAGGACGAGAAAGCAGCCCGAATTCGGGCTGCTTTCCCTTCCTCCGTAGCCCCCGCCAGCGGGAGAGGAGCGGAGGACGAGAAAGCAGCCCGAATTCGGGCTGCTTTCCCTTCCTCCGTAGCCCCCGCCCCCGCCAACACGGGCGCGGAGGGGTGGAGGGGAAAGGAACGTTCCGTTCGTTTCCCCCTCCACCCCTCTGCGCCCTTTCTCCACCACCCCGCGCCCAGCGCCGAACCTAGGATCGGGGCGCGGGGTGGTGGAGAAAGCGGGAGCATCCCAGCTGCTTTCTCCACCACCCCGCACCCAGCGCCGAACCTGGGATCGGGGCGCGGGGTGGTGGAGAAAGCAGCGGAGATGCTGCCGCTTCAAGCTCTGAAGCGGCTCATCCCCGCTTGCTTTAAAAGGAGCTGGGGACGAGGGGTGAACGCTCCGGTTCACCCCTTGTCCCCAGCTCCCTTTAAAGCAAGCGACGACGAGCCGCTCTGAAGGAGGAGCGTTCACCCCTTCAGAGCGGCTCATCCCCGCTTGTTTTAAAGAGAGCCAGGGAGAACAGGTGAACGCTCCGGTTCACCGCTCGTCCCCAGCTCCCTTTAAAGCAAGCGGGGATGAGCCGCTTCAGAGCTTGCTTTAAAGGGAGCTGGGGACAAGGGGTGAACTGGAGCGTTCACCTCTTCTCCTTGTCTCTCTTTAAAACAAGCAGGGGAGAGCTGCCCTGATGCTGCGCAGCGTCAGGACAGCTCTCCCCCAGCTTTAAAGCCAGGTAGGGGGAAGGGAAGAACGCTCAGGTTCGTCCCTTCTCCCTACCTGGCTTTAAAACAAGCAGGGGAGAGCTGCCCTGATGCTGCGCAGCGTCAGGACAGTTCTCCCCCAGCTTTAAAGCCAGGTAGGGGGAAGTGAAGAATGCTCAGGTTCATTCCTTCTGGCTTTAAAGCAAGTGGCAAAGGGCCGGGGGAGGGGGTGGCAGAGGGATGCTGCTGGTTGCTCCCTGCCATCCCTGTTGGCCAAAGCAGGCTTGTTTTTGCGATCGGGGTTGGCAGGGAAGAACCAGCAGCATCCCTCCGCCTTTTAGAGGAGGAAAACCAGAAAAAAATATTTTTCTGGTTTTCCTCCTCTAAAAATGAGGTGCGCATTATGGTCCGGTGCGCATTATGGAGCGAAAAATACGGTATATTTAAATGGATTGATTTTACTGGTTAAACATAATGTTTATAAATATGGTTATAGGCTTGAGCAATGAAATAAGGTTATTTGAACTGCGTAAATGATAAATACAGGATGATATAAAGGCTAAATATTCTGAGACCAAGGGAAAGGAGGGGGATAAAGTGGGTTAGAACATAGGGGAACAGAAGTTACTAAATGCCAAGGCAGGAATTTAGGATTGATAAGTAAAACTATCTATGTTTCTGACAATACATTTAAAGATGATGTTTGAACAACATGTTTTTGATAATATATTTAAGGATGATATAGAAACCTGATAAGGAGGAACTACTAGGAAACAAACAGTGGGGACGTGAGGAAGTCAAGTGGAACAAGAAATTGAGAAATTAGCAACACCTGGCCTACAAATGGGGCCAGGACAAGCGATGTTATGAAATGGTTAATGTAAGGTTAAATGTATAAGATACGAGATACCTCTGTGAGAGGGGGGGAATAAATAGGTCTTCTCTTGGTGAGAGGGGAGAAGAATGAAGTTTAACCGATATGTTATGTGCTTAAAAAATTGTAAAACCTAATAAAAATTATTATAAAAAAATAAAAAAGGAAGAGAATAACACAATAAAATTCAAAAGAGGAACGAATAATTGCACATTCAAAATCCAGTTAAAACTATTTGCTTTAATTAATTCAGCCAAACTAAGGAAAGTGATCCTGAAGTTGCAAGAAAACAATGTTATAACAATGAACAATACAAATATGAAGAAACTATTTCATCAAATTTACTCTAAGCCATATAAAGGTCAAACAATCTTGGGGGGCAGGGTGGGATAGATGATTACTTGCAAAAACAACATCCAGCAAAAATCTCTGACTTTCAAAAAATCAATCAATCAATGGCACTTTAAATATTCAGGTGTTATGTGATGCTATTAAACAATCCAAGAAAGAGAAGGTACAGGGGCCAGCTGCTAACTATCAATTTTTTGAAGAACTTCTACAACCCTTACAATGAGGATATTGAATAATATTCTAAGACTAGTAAATTAAGCCTGTTAAGCAAAACAGGCGCTAGAAAGCTCTCTGAGGAGCCGCAGCGGCAAGGCAGCAGGAGCCGGCGGCTTCCCCACCCACCCAACTCCCAACCCACCCCTTGCACCCCTAGACCTGCACCCCCAAGCCACCCACCCCTTGTACTGCTAGACCACCCCCAGCGCCATTTTTCTCCCCCCCTCCTCCCCTCCCTTGGACAGAGCGAGAGAGGGAAGCCGGAGGAGGAGGAGGAGGAGGGAGAGCGAGCGCGCGTCAGCGGCAGCCACCTCCCCCCCCACCTCCACACACATACACACACCTCTCTCTCTCACACTGCTTCATCCGCTTCTCCTCCGCCCTCCCCTCCCTTGGACAGAGCGAGAGAGGGAAGCCGGAGGAGGTGCCCAAAGGCAGCGACGGATGGTGGCGGCTGCAGAGGGAGGCTGGTGAGCGGCGGCTGCAGAGGGAGGCTGGTGTGCGAGCCTCCAGCAGAGCCGGCGGTGGAATCGTCGCGAGCCTCCAGGAGAGCCGGCAGGCGCGGTGGGATGGGCGCCTCAAGCCGCTCCAGGCAAGCGTCGGAGGAAGGGGCGCTGTGCGCCCCTTTCCCCGCGGTTTAGAAGCACACCCGCAGTAAAGGCGGTTGCCGAGGCTGCTGTGGGAGCCTCCAGGCAAGCGCCGGCAGGAGCAGCGCTTCGCGCTGCCTCTGGCGCGCTGTAGAAGCAGACCCGCTTTGCCGAGGCTGGTCTGCGAGCCTCCAGGCAAGGGGAATCAGTAAAGGCGGCGTTAGATGGTGGCGGCAGAGCAAAAGGCGCACGACGGCAAGGTAGACAGCAGCGAGCTACTGTCAGCCAAAACGGTCGCGAGCAGAATGGCCGTTAAACCCACGCAGCATTCGAAAGGGCTTGGAGCTGCGGGGGTGGGCAGGAAGAGGCGGCAGCGCAATCGCCTATTGGTCTCCTTTGCTGTCTATTGCTGTCCACGCTCCAATCCCTGCGTCCCCGTGTGACATGCTCAAAACGCACTTCCGTGACACACGGAAAGGCAGGGACACTTGCTCTTTATTATATAGGATACCAGATGGCTAGAAAGAGGCCAACATCCCACTTATACCTAAAGAGAGACAAGATTTGACCTCAGTAAAAAATTATCAGCCAATCTCATTACTGAACAATGACTATAAATTATTTGGAGCGATTTTTATTTTTTACAATGGTCACGATGTATAAAAAGTAGATTTTTACCTAAAAGACAGTTAAGAGACAATGACAGAAATGTGTTAGATATTTTGGAGTATTTGAACAGTCAGAACAAAAAGCAAGCTATACTGATTTTTTTGGATACAGAAAAAGCTTTTGACAACGTGAACTGGGAATTTCTGTTTAGAGCTTTGCAATAAATGAACTTTGGAGATATCATTAAATGGGTGAAATCAATTTATTAATCATAGACAGCTCACATAATTGTTAAATGAGTATTAACAAAACCTTGTGAGATACAGAAGGGAACAAGGCAAGGGTGCCAACTGTCACCATTGCTTTTCATTTTGGTTTTGGAAGTCTTGCTTAGAGATATTAGATAAGATGAGAGAATTAAGGGGATAAAGATTAAAAAGGGAAACTACGTTAGGAGTTTTGCTGATGATCTGATGATAATTCTGGAAAACCCATTACAGGGAATGGAGACTCTTATGAATAAATTAAAGGAATTTGGCATGCTAGCAAGTTTTAAAGTTAATCATTAGAAAATGAAAATTTTAATAAAGAATATGACTACAGAAGAACAAGACTTTGACAGAGAAAACTGAATTTCAAATTGACAAAAAAGTAAAGTACTTAGGTATTACCCATGAGAAATTTGAACTGTATGTTGTTTCAAAATAATTAGGTTAAGACATGGATGGAAATTTAAAAAGATATGTTAAGATGGAAAAAAATAAAACTGTCCTTGCTGGGTAGAATCTCTGTGATAAAGATTAATATATTGCCCAGAATGATGTTCTTGTTCCAAACAATACCTGTTATAGCTAATGACTTATTGTTCAAGCAATGGCAAAAAGAAAAGAAAAAACCCACGGAAGGTGGGTAATGGCACACAAAAGTTGGTTTTGAGTAAGGACCTGGAGTGCCTCTTTCAAGCAGATCTTTGCCCATTGGGAGACTGCAAAAAGGGAGGGGAATCAGGAATTTACCTTTCCCTGTTGCCGAAGTACGGCGATTCCCGCCTGGCAAAAGAGAAGGGAATCGGTTGACACAGAAACCGCTTTTGGTGTAAGCTGCAGTGGAGCCCTGGAAGGAGAAAAGAGAGGGAGGAGAGGGAGGGGATCAAGAACAAACAAGAGTGATTTCCCCTCCCCACACTGTAAAAGAACTTCCTGAACTATATACTCCAAGTAGAGCGGGGGGGGGGGAGGTCCCCAAACCCCACATATATTTTAGAATGTTTATATCCTTCCTTTTCTTCCATTGTGAAGCTCAAGGCAGTATTGCAGGTGGTAGTGGTAGTAGTAGTACCCCGCCCATCTGACTGGGTTGCTGCAGGCACTCTGGGTTGCTTCTAACATATATAAAAAGGCTTACACATTAAAAGGCTTCCCTATACAGGGCTGCCTTCAGATGTCTTCTAAAAGCCAGATAGTTGTTTATTTCCTTGACATCTGATGGGAGGGCATTCCACAGGGCAGGCATGACTACCAAGAAGGCCCTCTGTCTGGTTCCCTATAGCTTCACTTCTCGTGCGGTGAGGAAACTGCCAGAAGGCCCTTGGAGGAGACCTCAGTGTCTGTGCTGGATGATGCAGGTGGAGACGCTCCTTCAGATTTTCAGACAACCGCCTATTCAGACCCAGAACTGCTTAGCTTTAGCCTCATGTGCCTTTAGACCAGCTAGCTTCAACCTTTTCACACTCGGGACCCACTTTCAACCCAAATATGCATTTGGGGACCCATTTCTTAATCTTTTTACCATATATTTGCATGGTGGTAGTACTCCTATTGCGACCCATCTTGGATCAGGCTGTGACCCACTAGTGGGTCCTTCCCCACCAGTTGAAGACCATTACTTTAGACTGTACCTTGGAACTGTATTACTGTTGGAACTCATTGCCACTGGATGCAGTGATGGGTGTCCTGATTTCTTTTTTTTAAAAGAAACTAATAATAATATTTATTTATTTATTTATTTATTTATACATACATACATACATACATAGCCCATCCGGCTGAGTTTCCCCAGCCACTGTGGGTGGCTCCCAATCGAGTGTTAAAAACAATACAGCATTAAATATTTAAAACTTCCCTAAACAGGGCTGCCTTCAGGTGTCTTTTAAAAATAGGATAGCTGCTTATTTCCTTGACATCTGATGGGAGGGCATTCCACAGAGCGGGCACCACTACTGAGAAGGCCCTCGAAATAATCAAAATACCGTATTTTTCGCTCTATAAGGCGCACCTGACCATAGGACGCACCTAGTTTTTAGAGGGGAAAAGCCCCAAATTTTTTTAGGATCAGCTCAAACTTCTGCAGCTTCTTTTGCAAAGAAGAAAAGCCCCATTTTTTTTGAGGATCAGCTCAAAATTGTTGAGCTTACTTTGCAAAGGGAAAAAACCCTGTTTTATGGGGTTTAACTCACAGTTCTGCAGCTTCACAAAGCCATTTCTACAGTTTCCAGACAGATAATCTAATCAGCCAGTCACATGTCGCTGGGGAAACAGCCTCCCTCTGCAAGGGGGCGGGGCTGGAATCTCTCTCCCTTCTCTCTCTCCCCGATCGTTTGCTGAGCAGCTGCTCAGCGGGCTTCCTTTCAACACCCCCTTCTCTCTCTCTTTTTTTTTTTTTAAAAAAAGCACATCTGCTTTTGCCCCTGGGCAGTTCAGCTCCAGGGACCACATATTCGCTCCATAAGACGCACAGCCATTTCCCCTTACTTTTTAGGAGGAAAAAAGTGCATCTTATGGAGCGAAAAATACGGTACTTTAAAAAATGGAGTGGTTTTTTTAATTAAAAAAAATGCTCTGTTAAGCCCTGTTAAAATGAAGCTTGTTCAGATGGGGCGAGATGGAACAAATCCATTTTGTAGTCTTGGAGGAGTTTCACATGCAATAAGCCTTTGGACACGGACGCGAGAGTTGCCTGATTTCAAAGGTTCCTCAACCCCAGCTTGCTAAACTATTAGAATGCGGCAGGAAGACAATTTACAAAGCAGCAAGATAAAAACTCTTCCTTGGTGGTAGAAGCCACAGTCTCTTACCTGAGATGCCACAATAAGAGCCCTCTTCCCCACAGGGCACACCACCAGCAGCCACTCCTGCACCAAATCCGGGGGCACATCAATCAGCCATTCAGACAGCATCAGCTACAAAGGTAGGAAAGAAAATTGTTCACTTGTAGCACTGGGGGAAACGGCAAATGTCACAGCCTTCCCTGGCCTGGTGCCTGCCAGACACTGTAGGACTACCTCTCCCATCAGCCCCAAGCAGCATGGCCAATAGTCAGGGATGATGGGAGATGCAGCTGGAAGCAAGTGGAGGCACCAGGCTGGGAAAGTGTGGCGTAGGAGAAATGCAACCAGAAACCTTACTGGTTAAAGCCAGGCCTGAACAGCTGCCAAGGCTACGAGAAGGCCATAACCCAGCGGCAGAGCACTTGCTTAGCATGCAGAAGGCCACAGGTTCAATCTCTGCTGGAAAGGACTTCTGCCCAAGAGCCTGGGAACCCTGTCCGTACTTATCCAGCACTGGACTGATGGTCTGAGGATACCTTCTCTGGTCCTCTTTATTTTTATTAATCCTGGCCCAAAGAGCCACTAGATGCAGCGAACCCCAGAGCTGCCACAATGAAACAAACCGCATAGCTCTAGGCACCTCCTTGGGTTTGAGATGGAGGAAGCTGCTGTGGTCGGGAGTGTTGAAGTTTCAAATTCCAAGAATGAGGAGTGCTAAAAAGTTGCAATGTGGCTCAGGAATTCTAAAGATACTTTGGTAAAATTGATATAATTTAGTTTTGCTTGATAAGTAGAATATGTGTAAAACTGCATAGAAAACAAAAAAATGATTGCCAAGTGCTTGAAGTTTTATTATTCATTATTATTATTATTGTTGTTATTGTTATTATTAAGCACTTTTCAGAAGGTAAAAGTAAAATTCTTTCATTTTCTGAAAGCTGTTTATATGCTTCTTAATCAAAGGTAGACTTACCAAGCTAAATGTTTTCCAATCACAAAAATAATTGCAGGTGTGAACTCAAACCCAAAAACATACTTTTAAGATCCCTCACTGAAGAAATGTGCACAAATTAAGTTTCTCCCCCTAAAATGACAATGCCTACTACTGTAGCTCTAAGCCAGACTTCCTCAAACTCGGCCCTCCAGAGACTACAATTCCCATCAGCCCTGACCACTGGTTCTGCTAGCTAGGGATCATGGGAGTTGTAGGCCAAAAACATCTGGACGGCCGAGGATGAGGAAGCCTGCTCTAAGCCACTTCCTTGGCTGGCTGCCAAGGAGGGAGAAAGAGAAGCTTATCACTCAGCCAAGGCTGATAAGAAAGGCCTCCTTTTGCAGAGAAAGCCATAACAAGCTGCCACCTGCTCATGGACAGCGTTGAAACAGAAAGTGCTTCCCAAACCAGTGGAATTAGGGTAGAAAACTTAAAGAACCCTGACTGCATTTGTCCCTAGAAAACTAAGTAAACAGTCGAAGGCTGTCTGTGTGTGAGAGATCGAGATCCCACCTCTGATCACCATCAACAGCCCTCATAGCAAAGCCAACCAACACTTCCCTTTCCCCTTTTCCCCGAGGGCTCACTGAGTAACCACTGCACTCTGGCAACTATGAATGACTTCAAATTAAAAAGGCTTTGTAGCTTCAAAGTTGCCATGAAACTTCAGCATCCCGGGAACTCTTATGTCGCAGGGCTAGAGGGATTTGAGGATGAAACCATCCATACGGGGAGACTAGCTTTGTCCTCGTGGTTTGTGGGCTTTTGCTATCATTTTAATATGGTTTTTAAAAAATTCCTTTCCTATTTATTACAGTGAGAATTACCGGTATATCATTCCCTTTTTGTGGTTCTTTCTTGCTAAATTACTTCAGGACTCACAGTAATGATTAGGATAATTTAAAATGCAGGGTTTGATTTTCATTTTAGTTTAATAAAAGCAAACAACCCTGCATTTTTGTAAGTCACCTAGAGACTATTTTTTATTAGGAGACTCATAAATGAAATAAAATCAATAAAGGAGAAATCGTCACATTAATATCATATATTAATGTTGAGGGTCATCCCTCAAGTAATTTAGTTTATTCTTTATGTTTAATTTTCCACTTTTCCTATGTTGACCATTGTACATGAGTAAACTCTTTAATTAATCATAGAATTGTAGAGTTGAAAGGGTCCTCAGGGTCATCTAGTCCAACCCCTTGCAATGCAGAAATCTCAACTAGATCTCAGTTTCAGTTACAACTTTCGAGCTGTATAAACACCATACATTTAAAGAACATCCCCCTTAACTCCAAAAAGAACAATGGGAAATGTAGTTTGCTTAAAGGTCCTGAGAATTCTGTGAGAGGCAAACTACAGTTCCCAGGGTTTTAAATGTATGGTATGTACATAGCCTGAATCTGTGGCCCTCTGTAGTTTCACTTTCTCTTTCTATAATGCACCCAGATGACCATAATTCCATTGTTTGTACTCAAAGCCACAAAGGAGAAAAATAAAATAAGGTTGTAACCAACTAAGTTCTACTCAGAGGAGATCCACTGACATGAATGTACTCAAGTTAGTTATGTCCTTTAATTTCAATGGATTTCCTCCAAGTATTCTTAGGATTCGATATAACCCAAAACCTATTAACATTGTACCAACTATACAAAAAAACCACAACCCACTCTCTTAATGGTAGTTATTATTTCTTAGATTTATAATCAGTCAGACAAACCTATTTGCTAAAAAAAACCTTGATCACCACAAAATACCAGGTTGAGAAAGTTATAGTCTAGCAAAGGTGACCCCCAATATACTCGAATTTTTGTCTGATTTTCTGGGCACCTAGAGCAAACAGAACACAATTTATCCCTAACAATACTTGGAAAATTTCTTTCCACCAATTCAAAAAGAAAACTGTCCAAAAAATCCTATTTAAAACCCTACGGTAGTTATACAAGTTATATATAATAAACAATGAATAGTGTCTTCCACCTCTGCTTGGTCACAAACACATTAAATGGTGTTGGATTTCTAGTCATTCACCAACAAACATTTGTTGGAGAGCTTACAACACCATATAGAATAGCATTAAAAACCAATGACAAATGACATGAAAATATTTCCTTCCCTAGAGACAGGAAAAATTGTTCACAACCTGGATTTAAAATATAGTGTGAAAGTCTATGCTGACTATATGAATGTACCTAAAATATTAATTAGGACCGTATCAGCAAATAATAGAGGAATTGAAACCATCCATTGTCCAAGGGAGGTACAAATCTAGTTCATTCCAACACCAAACTAATTGGTTTGATCGGGATTGTAAAAAGTCTCCTTCAGTTGCAAATACGCCAGAAAAGACAAATCACTCTCCAATGATTATCAAGGAATTTATAAATAAGAAACACAGGAAGCAAATTAAGGATAAGAAAAGCGCTTTTCAGAGACACTTTTGGCTTAGCTCCTCTCTCTCTCTCTCTCAATATATATGATAGCTCAGCCTTCTGGGGGTGGGTGGGAATTAATTTATAATTGTTTGAACAGAGATAATTTTTTATTAAATTCCCAGCTTGTCAGATTAGATTGGGGGAAGTATTTGTACCTCATCTTTTTAATTCTGACCCCTTCCTCAGGTAGATCCACCATTAAGTTATGCTCTCAGAACCACAATTCTACAGCCTCCTGCCTCCACTCTAAAGAGCCAGAAACTTGAATTCACATTTTGCCAACAAACAAGGCTCTGGGGAAAATTATGTCCCAGGAGGGAAATAATCAGAATGATACCTCATATACACAAAAGCAACAAGGGCTGGCTTCTTTTTGGAGACCAGTGTTGCTCTCTGCTACCAGACACACTCACCTGGTTGGCATAGCGTTTCGGTAGCTTTGTCCCGACTTCCATCTCCATGTCTGCACTGTCTGCACCTGCCCCCTCCTTCTCCTTATCTTCCTCCTCCTCAGTGCCTGTCCAATCATCCTCTGCCAGCCTCCTAGCATGGTTTACATAATCCAATCGCTTACTTGTCAGGAGAAAGAAAAAGAAGAAAAGATTTGTAATTTCCCACCAACTTACATAGGAAAGAAAATTATTTATATCCTTTTCCTGCTGCCCAGTAACAATAGCTTTTGGGGTGACCAACAAGCAAAACACTAATATTTTATTTAAAATATATATTAAAAAATCCAATAAAACAAGTGTAAAAGACAAAACAAAACAAAACCAGTAAACAATGCAACTATTAGAACAAATCACAATTCCAAAGCAGAGAGAGGAAGGAAAATGTCATAGAACAATATATTAAGGAAGAAATGCAATAGCCCTAAAGCAGTTCTGCGCTCGTTAGCTACATGGTGCGAACCATGGAAGGGCAAAGAGCCACGCGGGAAAATAACGTTTTTGCTTGAGCGGCGCTGCCCTGACTTACCATGGCCAATGGCCTTTCCCTTCACCCACACACGCTCTCCAGGGCTGACAGGAATGGCGTGCTTACCTCAGCCCCCCACCCCACCTTACGAGAGAAATAAGAACTGTCAACGTGTAAAACACAAAGGAAGCAGGTGGGTGTATGAGGGAACCCCCCCCCCAAAAAAAGTCACATTTGGGCAACGTTGGGGCTGGTCCCAATAAGGGGTTTTGCAAAAAATGCGGGTCATAACCATGGCAACATACAGTCCGGCCCCCCACAAGGTCTGAGGGACAGTGGTCCGGCCCCCTGCTGAAAAGGTTTGCTGACCCCAATCAAAACTCTCGCTGCTGTGGTGGCGTACATAAATAATTTCTTTAACTCTCTTGGAACCTCCCTCCCGATAATCCCTAAATGAAATGCCTCAGGTTTTTGGGGGAATGTAATTTTAAGCATCTTTTTCAACTCGTTATAGATTAACTCCCAGGTCCACCAAACATGAAACACTGATCCCACTTCCTCCTTACATTTCCAACATCAGCCTGATTTTTTTCTGTACATTATCACTAATGTCCTCAGTGTTATACCAACAATAGAAGACCTTCATGTAGTTTTCCTTAATAGCATAATATACTGTGAATTTAAGATCTTCCCTCCACAATTTTTGCCATTCTGTGAGTTGTATATTATGACCTAAATCTCTTGCCCACTTTACCATGGCTGATTTTACCTCCACATCCTTCACTGACCATTCTAATAAAATTTTATACATTCATCATCTATGTCTATATATATCTGTCTTTTAAATTTTATTCAGTTTATTTACAACACATATACACACACTTGTCAAACTGAACATAAAAATAATAATACAGAATCAAAAGAGAAACAAACAAGACATAAAACAAAACAAAATACAAATAAAACATAACATACGAAAAATTATTTAAAAAATAGTCAATAATATATATATACATATACCATATTTCAGTTCTTCTTTTCTTCCAACTGACTTCATCCTCAACACAGTTCTTTTATCATTTTTGGTAAACTCTCCTTTTTAGTTCATTATTACCCCTTTTTCTTTCTGTTTTTAACTTAAGTACCATAAATTATTTTGCAGAAATTAATCGAAACAAGCCCAAGTATTAATTTGAGGGCACTGCTTTTTAAGATATTCTCTGTATTTTACCCATTCTTTTTGGAATTTTTGCTTGGTTTGATCCCAATTGCCTCTGTCAATCTGGCAATTTAATATAATCAAATAATTTGTCTTGCCATTCTTTTATTGTCGGGATTATTTCTTTTTTCCAATTTTTGGCAATTAGTGTTCTTGCCGCTCCCGTGGTGTAAAGGAATATTTTCTTATTTTCTCTGGCAATATCTATGTCTAGTATCCCCAATAAAAAACCTTCTGTTTTCTCAACAAAGTTTTTTTTAACATTTTCTTTAGCTCTTCATACACTATATCCCAGAAGCCTTTAAATTTATCACATGTCCACCACATATGTGAAGTTAAACCAAAATATTAAAATGCTGCAAATTCAATTATCAATGATTTTGAATCCTATATAATAAAGAGCCTGTGTCCCTGCCTTTCCGTGTGTCACGGAAGTGCGTTCTGCGCATGTCACACGGGGACGCAGGGATTGGAGGGGGCGGAGAGGGGGGCGGGACGACGCAGAGACACTTCCGGCCAGGCGAAAGTGTGCCGCCGCCATTGCTGCTGCCGCCACCCGCCCATGGAGGCTCCCGCTGCTGCCATTACTGCTTACAAGGCCAAGCGCGGGGGCAGGGGCGCGAAGCGCCCCTGCCCCCGCCGCCGGCCACCTCCGCCGCCTTGGCCGCCGCTCGCCCCCGGAAAAAAAAAGAAGAAGGGGGAGGGAGCCCCTCTCCACCCCCCAGCGGCCTGAATCGACCCGCCTCGCGGAGCGCCGGTGCTCCGGAGGCCGAAGAGGGTCGCCGCACACCCACCGCACACAGCAGCAGGGTCGAGCGGAGTCGTGAGTCCAGCGCCCGCACCAGCTTTTCTCCCCCCACCCCCACCGCCCGTCCCACACACACAACCACAACCAAGCCCCCACCCCCCCGCGCGCGATTCCCCCTCTCCCTACCTTCGCAGCCAAGCCGCTTGCAACTCTTCCGGTACCCCACCCCCACCGCCCGCCCCACGACACACACACCGGCATACTGTTCCCACGGTGGCCAAATAACCCTCAGAACCTAGGCGCCCGTTTTCTAAACGGGCTTAATATACTAGTCAAGAAATAAAATCAAAGATAAAAATGTTAAAACAAAATAACTTTGAATTGGCAAATAAACCTGGAAAGCTGTTGGCTTGGCAATTAAGGAAGAAACAAAGTGAAAAGTTGATAGATAAACTGGTTGTGGATGGTAAAATAATTGATGAACTACAATGAATTATATAAAGAAGGCCAAGAAAATCAAGAAAGTATAGATGAGTTTTTGAACTAGAATAAATTGTGGAAGATCACAAAGCGTCAGCCCAATTGAATGCCCCAATCAGTATGATGGGGCAATGAACAAGCAATGAAAAGGATGAAAGTAGGAAAGGCACTAGGTGCAGATGGATTACCAGCTAAATATTACAAAAAACTAGAAGTTCTATTGTCACTATCATATAAAGAGGTAGTGAACAACATCTTAAATATGGGGAAGCTACCAGAATCATGGGAGGAGGCCTACCGTATTTTTCGCTCCATAAGACACACCTGAACATAAGACACACCTAGTTTTTAGAGGAAAGCCCTGTTTTTTTTTAGGATCAGCTCAAAGTGGTGCAGTTTCTTTTGCAAAGGGAAAAGCCCTGCTTTTTTGAGGATCAGCTGAAAGTGGTGCACCTTTTTTTTTGCAAAGGGAAAAGCCCTGTTTTTTTGAGGATCTGCCGAATGTGGTGCAGCTTCTTTTTCAAGGAGGAAAAGCCCCGCTTTTATGGGGTTCAACTAACAGTTCCGCAGCTTCTAGTCCTACAGCTTTAGGAAAGGGAGCCATTTCTACAGCTTCCAGACAGATAATCTAATCAGCCAGTCACATGTCGCTGGGGAAACAAACAGCCTCCCTCTGCATTCAACAATGGAGACCTGGGCAAGGGAGTGGCTTCCTTTCAACACCCTCTTCTCTCTTTGTTAAAAAAAGAGCACAATCTGCTTTTGGCCCCTAGGCAATTCGGCTCCAGGGACCATGCATTCGCTCCATAAGACGCACAGACATTTCCCCTTACTTTTTAGGAGGAAAAAAGTGCATCTTATGGAGCGAAAAATACGGTATATAACCTTGATCCCTAAGGGAACAGACCCAACATCAGTTAAGAATTACTGACCTACATCTCTTCTTAAAAATGACTATAAAATATTCACAGATATACTAGCAAGTAGATTGAAATGTATACTGAAAGACTACCGGTATATTCATGAGGACCAAGCAGGATTCCTCCCAGGAAGCCATATGAAAAATAATATAAGATATGTAATAGATACTCTAGAGCAGTGTTTTTCACACTCTTCTGGGCAACGGAACACCTGTCTTAGGAAAAAAATCTCGCGGCACAGCACCCACAGCGCGCGGCTTTTTCTCCAGGGGGGGGGGGGGCGGCACAGTTTTTTTTCGGGCCTCTGAGGCCCAGTGCGGCTTCTTCCCGCGCTGGGGAGGCCCGGCGGGGCTTTTCCCCGCGTCGGAGAGGCCCGGCGGAGCTTCTGCTCACGCCGGGAGGACCCCGGCACAACTTTTTTTTTCGGGCCTCCGAGGCCCAGCGCGGCTTCTTCCCACGCTGGGGAGGCCCGGCGGGGCTTTTCCCCACGTCGGAGAGGCCCGGCGGAGCTTCTGCTCACGCCGGGAAGACCCCGGCACAACTTTTTTTTCCGGGCCTCCGAGGCCCAGCGCGGCTTCTTCCCGCGCTGGGGAGGCCCGGCGGGGCTTTTCCCCGCATCGGAGAGGCCCGGCGGAGCTTCTGCTCACGCCGGGAGGACCCCGGCACAACTTTTTTTTCTGGGCCTCCGAGGCCCAGTGCGGCTTCTTCCCGCGCTGGGGAGGCCCGGCGGGGCTTTTCCCCGCATCGGAGAGGCCCGGCGGAGCTTCGGCTTTCCCCCGCGGCACAGCAGCCGGTGTCTCGCGGCACACTAGTGTGCCGCGGAACACCGGTTGGGAAACGCTGCTCTAGAGCTGGGGTATCCAACCAGTCGACCGCAGGATGATCATGGTCAACCACGGGATCCTTATCATGTTTAGAATCATGTCCCCCGCCCCCTTTCCCTGTGTTGCGTTTAGTGTGCATTCCTTTGTTGTCTGCTGTAGCACTGTGTTCGTCTGTTTGTGGATATGTTGTTGGTGAGTGATTTATTTTAATTCTTCACACTTACTGTTTAAAAAAAGGTCAACAACTTTAACCTGCCCCCCTAAAAAAAGCTCAACAACTTTGAACCCCCCCCCAAATGGGTAGATCACTGCCAGTCCCCCCCCCCCCCCCGGGAGTAGATTGCAGTCTCTTGGGAGTTGGACGTCCCTGCTCCAGAGTATCTGGAAGTCAGAATCGAAAAACAGGCGTAACTGTTATTTATTGAGGCAGAGAAGGCATTTGACAACGTCTCCTAAAGGTTTATGAATAATACATTAGAAATTATAGGAGTGGGAGAATTTTTTTATAAAGGTATAAACGCAATATACTTGCAACAAAGAGCTAAACTAGTTATAAATAACAATCTAACAGAAAATTGTAATATAAAGAGAGGTACAAGATAGGGGTGTCCTTTATTCACATTGTTATTTATATTGGTGTTGGAAATTCTGAATACGAACATTAGAAAAGAAAAGAAAATAAGGGTATAGTTGTTGGAAACAAGACCTTCAAAGTAAAAGCCTTCACCGATTACCTGATTATAACCACGGAGAACCCAAAAGAAAGTGTGCCAATAGTTATAGAGAAGATTACGGAAGTTGGGCTAGTCGCAGGCTTTAAACTTAAGAAAGAAAAAACTAAAATGTTAGTCAAAAATATGAGAGAAGAGGATAGAAGAGAACTACATCATCTTACAGGTAGAGTCCATTTCAGATACAACAGCTAAAGGCCAGAAATGATAAGCAATTAAGAATTTAAGAGAGAGCAGTTGGCAGTTTGGATTTGATATCCTGCTTTATCACTACCCGAAGGAGTCTCAAAGCGGCTCACATTCTCCTTTCCCTTCTCCCCCCACAACAAACACTCTGTGGGGTGAGTGGGGCTGAGAGACTTCAGAGAAGTGTGACTAGCCCAAGGTCGCCCAGCAGCTGCATGTGGAGGAGACTCAAACCTGGTCCCCCAGATTAGAGTCTACCGCTCTTAACCACTACACCACACTGGCTCCACAATGATTAGTTGGTCTCTAAGGTGCTACTGGAAGGAATTTTTTTATTTTTTATTTTTTATTTTGTTTTGCTTCTATGACCCCACTCATCCTGCCCCATACTCCCACACTCACCAGCCCCTCCTGCCTCATAACGCCCCCACCCCTCCTGCCCCATATCCTCACACGCTCACCAGTGCCTCCTGTCGTTTACTTTCTCACTCACCAGCCCCTCCTGCCCCATACCCCAACCCCACCCCTCCAGCCCTATATCCTCCCAGACTAACCAGCCTCTCCTGCCCCATACTCTCACTCACCACGCACTCCTACCCCATACCCCTATCCCACCCCACCCCTCCTGCCCCATATCCTCCCAGACTAACCAGCTTCTCCTGCCCCATGGCCCCTCAACATCCCATGCACTCCAGCCCCATATCCCGCACACTCACCAGCCCCTCCTGCCCCATGCCGCTTTCGTTTCTCACTCTCCTGCCCCACAGCCCCATTTCTGCTTGCGCCGGCCCCTCGCGGCGGGAGCCTCCAGTAACGGGAGGCTCCGCTGAAGGAGTGCAGGCGGCGGAGCTTTGCGGCGCTTCCCCGGAGGAGGGGGAGGCAGGAGGCGGCAGAGCCCCAGGAGGACCCCCCCACCCCTCCGCGCCCGCCAGGAGAGCGCGAAAGGGGGCGGGCGCTGCTTTTGGGCTGTCCGTTCGTTTCCCCTCCACCCCTCCGCGCCCGCCAGGACAGCGGCAAGCACCAGCACCAAGGCGCCGAGGAGCGCACGGAGCCCCACCGCCATGGCCAGGCCGCCGGGGAGGCGGCAGCGAGCACGTGCTGGACTCGCCCGGGGAGGCCGAGCGGGAGAGGCGCCCGCGGTCAGTAGCGCGCGGGAGCGCAGCGCTGGAGGCGGCGTCCCCGGACCCGGCTTGCACGGCGATGGAGCGGCTCCCATCCAGCCACCCCTCCTCTGCCAGCTCGGCACAGGCAAGATGGCGGCCGTGGAGCTGGAGTCCGGCCGCGGTCTGTAGCTCCGGAGGGCGGCGGCAGCATCCGCGGCAAAGCGGGGGCGGGCGAGAGCTGCGCACCCGTCCCGGCAGCCTCCACCCCGCCCCGCACGCCCCGCCTTCAGTGCCGGAGCGCCGCGCCTGGGCTGCCGAGCCGGGGGGGAGGAGGAGGAGGCGGAGGCGGCGAAGGACGCAGGAGGCCGGCGGGCGAGAGCTGTGCGCTCGTCCCGGCAGCCTCCACCCCGCCCCGCACGCCCCGCCTTCAGCGCCGGAGCGCCGCGCCTGGGCTGCCGAGCCGGGGGGAGGAGGAGAAGGCGGCGGCGGCGGGAGCCTCCTGTGTTCCTCGGCGGCGGCAGCCGGAGAAGGAGGTGGAGGAGGCTCCATGCAAGACGGCGGCACTGCCCCAAGTGACACCGCGCGTGCGCCGCCGCTGACTTCCGGCCTGCGTCCCTGTTGGTGGGGGGCAGTAGAGCTGTCCAATCCCTGCGTCCCCGTGTGACATGCGCACAACGCACTTCCGTGACACACGGAAAAGCAGGGACACTTGCTCTTTATTATATAGGATGACTATGATTAGCTGTCAGGGAGTAGAGTTAGAATGTTCAGGAAAGGCAAGGGTTAAGTTTTGGCTCAAACTCTGAGGAGGGGAGGTACAAGCCAGCCCTCACTAGAAGGTTAAGAAAAGAGCGGGAAAACGAAAGGAGCCTCGTGTTTGCCTTTTTCAGAGTTGCTGGTCAGGGGAGAAGCAGAGCTCAGAAGTTATCTGAATTGAATGAATTGAGTGACAGTGTTGAAGTTAAGCATTATTTATAAGTACTGTTTGTGAATTCTTAATTAAAATTATAAAAGACCAAGAGGCTTCTGTGTTGTAATATGAAGAGGAACCGACCAGCCCTGACAGAATAACTTCTGCTCTGTGCCTCTTCACATTAAGTAGAGAAGGAGAAACAAAATGGACGGAGCTGCAACACAAGGTGGACAAAGAAAAAACCCAACAATTCAGCTAACCTTACAGGACTTATGGCAACAGAATTTACAGTTGAAAAGTCAAGTTGACATACTGTCAGCAGCCTTGGGAGAACACAGAACCATGCTGCAAGCGACATGTGGAAATAAAGTGAGTAAAACATTCACTGTACACCCACGTAGTTTCAAGGGAGAAAGCTCAGACTACATGGCTTTCAAGACAGAAATTTCTTACCTCATAGAGATAAAGGATAAGGAATTTCAATCGGAGCAAGAGAATCATGTAATCAGTTTCCTAGAAGGGAGGGCTAAGGACTGTGTTATACCCCTGATAGCTCGGAGGGATGCGGCCCTGGGAAATCTACAAACTTTCCTGAGGTACTTAGACACAATTTTCTTAGACCCTGCGCATGAAACAGCCACAGCTAGACAGCTGTTGAGAATGAAACAAGGAAAGGACACTGTGGGAGTTTATTGGTCTAACTTCAGTTTGCTGGTGCAGAAATTAAAATGGGACCTGAATTCCCCAACGGTCGCAGCCCTTTTTAGGGAAGGACTGAATAATGAGATTTTAGACCAGCTGGCCCAAATGCCGGAACCTGATTCCTTGGACTCCCTGGTCCGAACGTGCCTGCAATTAAGTCTACGTGTTGAACGGAGGGCTAGTGAAAAGAAGGAACAATGGAGACCGCGGTGGCGGGAAAGCACCATTACAGAAATTACGCAGAGCAGAGCTGGCAACCTGCCTGGACGAGAGAGGCCAGAACCCATGGAGTTAGGAGCGGCCAGACCCCTCCCAATGACTGCAGCTTCCATGGGAAGAGGAAATGAAGGGAGGGGGAGAGACCCAAGACGTTGCTTTGTCTGTGGAAGACCAGATCATCTGGCACGACAATGTCGCAATCGTAAAGGATGGGAGTCTCTGTCTGGAGCAGACACGGAAGGAGAGGCTTGCCCAAAGGAACTGCATCAGGGAAACCAATATCCCCGGCTGGAAATGGGAGCCTGCAGCCGGGTGGAGGAGCAATAGAAGGTTCTCACGCGGAGCCACCTGTCCCTGGACTAACGGTGAAGGTGCAACTACAGCTACCGAATGGACACAGGATCAAAGTAGAGGCGCTGTTGGACTCAGGAGCATCAGCTGACTTCCTAGACCAGAAATTGGTACAGGAACACAGAATTGCCTTGTTACCTTTAAAGTTTCCATTGCGAGTGAAGACAATCGATGGCAGACCGCTACTGTCAGGAGAAGTGGTTTATGAGACTCCACCAATGAGGATAGACATGGCTCATCACTCAGAGACCAGGGCCTTTTATGTGACTAAACTAGCTGGACACCCAGTGGTGCTGGGCATGAGTTGGCTCAATCGTCACAATCCAGCGATTGCTTGGAATCAAAGGTCTTTGGTTTTTGGTTCGTTCTATTGCATGACACATTGTTTGGGGGAAAGGGGGGAAACCTCGGTGGAAGCGATGGGAACAGAGGTGGAAGGGAAGTTGATGGGGAATGAAAGTGAGGTCCCTTCACAGTATGTTGCTTACCGGGATGTTTTTTGTGAAAAAGAAGCAGATAAGCTTCCACCACATAGGCCTTATGATTGCAAGATAGACCTAATCCCTGGTGCACAATTGCCACCTAGTAAGATATATGCCATGTCAGACGTAGAATCTGCAGCACTGAGGGAATTCCTGCAAAAAAATTTGCAGAGAGGTTTTATTAGAGAATCCACAGCATCGGGGGGAGCTCCCGTCTTTTTTGTCAAAAAAAAAGGGGAGGAAAGGGCGCAGAGATTGGTATGTGACTTCAGAATCCTTAACAGCCAAATGAAGCCTTGTGCGTGTCCCCTGCCACGTATAGATGACCTCTTAGAGAGAGTGAGGTCAGCCAAGGTCTTTACCAAGCTTGATCTACGAGGAGCATATAATATGATAAGAATCCAAGAAGGGGATGAGTGGAAAACCAGTTTTTGTACTAAGTATGGTGTGTTTGAATTCTTGGTAATGCCGTTTGGTCTGCAAAATGGCTCAGGCGTATTTCAAACTTTCATCAACCACGTCCTAACAGGTATACAGGATCAGTTCTGTATAGCTTATTTAGATGATCTTTTAATATATAGTGAAAGTATCGAAGAACACGTAAAACATGTCACACAGGTGTTAGAAAGGTTGAGGGCCAACAGGTTATATGTGAAGTTAGAGAAGTGTAAATTCCACACTCAAAAGGTAGAATTCCTGGGGTATTGCATTTCTCACGAAGGAGTACACATGGACCCTAGCAAGGTTCGGGCAGTAGTGGAATGGGAGGCACCTAAAACCAAGAAAGATCTGCAGAGGTTTTTGGGATTTGCCAATTACTATCGTAAGTTCATAGGTAATTACTCCAAAATCACAACGCCACTAACAGATTGTCTGAGAGGCAAGGGACCGTTCAGATGGTCTGGGGAAGCTCAAGAGGCTTTTGATAAATTAAAGGCGGTGTTTGCTTCAGAAAAGTATCTTATGCACCTAGACACAAGTAGACATATGAAGATAGAAACTGACGCCTCTGATAGGGCTATTGGAGCAATTCTGCTGCAACGGGACAAGGAAGGGGACTGGAGACCCTGTGCATTCTACTCTAGAAAACTAAGACAATCAGAACAGAACTACACCATATTTGATAAAGAACTTTTAGCTGTGTATGCAGCTTTTAAAGTGTGGAGGTATTTTTTGGAAGGGGCGTCACATCAGGTGGTGGTACAAACAGATCACAAGAATTTAGAATATTGGAGAACTGCTAGACAGATAAATCAAAGACAAATTAGGTGGGCAGAGTTTTTTGCTGGGTTTAATTTTAGGATAGAGTATGTACCTGGGCATCAGAATGTTAGGGCAGACGCACTATCGCGCAAACCTGAGTATATGGTAGAGGAAGCAACTTCCAAGTTGCGAGAAATGTTGAGATCGGATCAGTGGAAGTGTGCAGCCGTAGTAATGGACGGCAGGGAATTCCAGCGGTTGACAGTAACAGATGAGTTTGCACAAAGGAAGATAGAGGAACTGAGACAAGGTAGAGGGGAAGAGGAAGGTTTTGAGGAAAAAGATGGATTGTTGTATAGGAGAGGGGCGCTATATGTACCTGAAGGTGAATTAAGAGGTAAGGTAATGAGGCAACACCATGACAACCCAACTGCAGGACATTTTGGGAGAGACAAAACATTATATCAGATCACATGGCAGTTCTGGTGGCCGAAGTTGAGGGAGGATGTAAGACAATATGTAAGGGCTTGTGAGGTATGTCAACGAGCAAAAGCACCCAGAGCAGCTCCTGCCGGGTTGTTGCAACCTATGCCCACACCGGGAAGGCCTTGGGAGGTGGTGTCTATGGACTTTGTAACAGATCTACCGGCATCGCACAGACAAACAGTGATCTTTGTGGTGGTTGACATGCTAACCAAGATGGCGCATTTCATACCCTGTGCCAAAATTCCTACCGCACAGGAAACCGCGAAGATGTTTTTAGATAATATTTTTAGGTTGCATGGTATGCCATCACAAATTATTTCAGATAGAGGGGCCCAATTTACATCACAATTTTGGAGATTAATGCAGTTGCTAGATGTAGAGCTGAGCCTCACGTCAGCGAGACACCCGCAAACCAATGGGGAAGCAGAAAGAACGAATGCAACCCTACAACAATATTTAAGGTGTTATACGGGCTGTCAGCAAAGCGGGTGGATAGAGACTGAGTCTAGCAGAGTTTGCGTATAATAATGCACTGCATGTGTCTACAGGCAGAGCGCCATTTGTGGAAAACTATGGCTTGCACCCAAGGGCATTCCCGGGACAAGAGGAGCAGTTAGCAGTACCAGCAGCAGAGCAAATGGTAGAGGAGTTGAGATGCATTCATGAATTATTGAAGGAGGATTTGGAAGAAGCTAAGGAGATTTACAAGATAACTGCAGACAGACACCGGCGGATTGGGGAAGAAATCCAAGTAGGGAGTTGGGTATGGCTGTCTACCAAGGGACTACCACTGCGAGGGAGGTGTAAAAAGCTAGAACCGAGAAGACTGGAGCCTTTCCAAGTAACAGCTCAAATTAACCCAGTCGCTTTCAAGCTTCAGTTATTTTCATATGAGAATACACCCTGTATTTCATAGGTCTTTATTGTCAGTGTTTGTACCAGCTCATAAATACCAAGTGGCAAGAGAACCACCTCCTTTCCCCACAATGATGGAGGAAGAGGAGAACGAAGTGGAAGAGATATTAGATTCGAGGATAAGCAGGAGGAAATTACAGTATTTGGTTGCATGGAAAGGGTTAGATGCATCTGAGAATTCATGGGAACCAGCAGAAAAAATAAATGTCCCGGAACTGCAGAGAGAGTTTCACTGGAAATATCCCCACAAACCTAAGCCCCATAACTGGCATCTTCAAGAAATTTTCGAAGAGACAGATAGCGATGGAGTTCATAGGATTCAGCCCTTCAGAAACAGAGGAGAGCGAGGAGGAGGGAGGGGGGCTTAGGGGAGGGGGTGATGTCAGGGAGTAGAGTTAGAATGTTCAGGAAAGGCAAGGGTTAAGTTTTGGCTCAAAGTCGGAGGAGGGGAGGTACAAGCCAGCCCTCACTAGAAGGTTAAGAAAAGAGCGGGAAAACGAAAGGAGCCTCGTGTTTGCCTTTTTCAGAGTTGCTGGTCAGGGGAGAAGCAGAGCTCAGAAGTTATCTGAATTGAATGAATTGAGTGACAGTGTTGAAGTTAAGCATTATTTATAAGTACTGTTTGTGAATTCTTAAATAAAATTATAAAAGTCCAAGAGGCTTCTGTGTTGTAATATGAAGAGGAACCGACCAGCCCTGACATTAGCATTCTTTCATTTTGAATATGGAATTTGCATTGCCTTGTTACATTGGTGGTTTGGTTTACATTGCTTGGTTAGTGTTGGACCTGAGAGCCCAGGATTCCAGCCCCACTCATTCATGAAGGTCACCAGTCTGTCTCTCAGCCTCGCCTACCTGCCAGGGTTGTTGTGAGAATAAAATGGGGAGAAGAATCACCAGGGGTGTAGCGTGCCGCTTGGCTACCGGGGGCGGCAAGCCAAGCGGCACCCCTGGGGGCGCGGCGTCGCTCCATGCGCATGACGTCACGACGCGCATGGAGCGACGCCTCCATGCCTCGGCTCCACCCAGGGGTTTTTTCAGCACTGAAAGGGCGGGGGGGGAGGAAGACAAAGCAGGCCCTTTCAGTGCCGGCTGGCTTGCGGCAAGGAGGAGAGGGACGGGCCTGCCAGGAAGGGTGTCACCCCCTCCTGGCTGGCCAGTCCCTCCCCTCCATGCCGCGGCTCTGCCCAGCGAGCCCAGCGGCTTTTTTCCCCGCTGAAAGGGGGGAAGGCTATTTTCGGCGCTGCCGGGGCGGAGCCGCAGGGGTGGCCAGCGAGGGGGGGTGTCACGTCAGGGAAAAGCATGACACCCCTCCTTGCTGGCCGCCCCTGCGACTCCACCCCGGCAGCGCCAAAAATATCCTTATAAAAAAAAAAAGCGCAGGGCGGCTTTGGAGACACGGGGGGCGCCAGAGTGTCACCCCCACCAGGGGGCGCTAACCGGGGCGGCTCGCCTCCTCCCTTGCTACGCCCCTGAGAATCACCATGTGTGCCACAGTGGGCTCCTTTGCGCACTTTTTTCCTCCAAAAAAGGGGAAAAGTCTGTGCGCGTTATGGAGCGAAGGCACTGGGTGCCACTTCTGCTGCTGCCCGCCTCTGACGCTCCCCTGAGCTGTTTCCCCTTCCTCCGTGGCCACCGCCAGCGGCAGCAGGGCGGAGGAGGGGAAAGCAGCCCGAAATCGGGCTGTTTCCCCCTCCTTTGTGGCCACCGCCAGCGGCAGAAAGGCGGAGGAGGGGAAAGCAGCCCGAAATCGGGCTGTTTTCCCCTCCTCCGTGGCCACCGCCAGCAGGGCGGAGGACGGGAAAGCAGCCCGAAATTGGGCTGTTTCCCCCTCCTCCGTGGCCACCGCCAGCGGCAGAAGAGGGGAAAGCAGCCCGAAATCGGGCTGTTTCCCCCTCCTCCCCCCCCTCCGCCAGCTGCAGAGCAGCGGGGCTGTGCAGCAGCCGTTTAGCTCCTGCCCAGCCCCGCTGCTTTGGGGTGAACTGTGAGGGAGAGCTCAGTTTCCCTCCTTCGCGGCTTGCTTTGGAGCTTGCAGCGAGGGAGGGCTCCGTCTGGGCTGCTTTCCCTCCTCCCGTCCCACAGCGAGCCGGGAAGAAGGGAGACGCGATTGCCCCTGCGAGAGGTGGCGACGGGATCAGCGCCCCGAAAGCGCTCCTTTTGGGGCGCTCATCCCACCGCCGCTTCTCGCAAGAGCAGGCTTCTCGCAAAAGCTGACTTCCTTCCCTTCTCTTTATTTACCAGTATTTCTTTCTCTCTCTCCCTTCCTTCTTTCTTGCTGGAACAAGCGGAATATCCGCTGTATTGCTTTTGCCCCCCTCTCCCTCCCTCCTTCTCCCACCCCTTCCTTCCTTCCTTCCTTCTCTCTCTCTTCCCTCCCTTCCTCTATCTCTTTCCCTCTCACCCCTTCCTTCCTTCCCTCTCTCTCACCCCTTCTTTCCTTCTTTCTTTCCTTCTTTCTTTCCTTCCTTCTCTCTCTCTTCCCTCCCAGCCTTTTAGAGGAGGAAAACCAGAAAAACATTTTTTTTCCTGGTTTTCCTCCTCTAAAAACGAGGTGCGCGTTATGGTCCGGGGCGCATTATGGAGCGAAAAATACAGTATTTAAATAATACCAACAACATGGAAATATAGCCATTTAGAGGAGCCCCTTACGTTTTCTGAAATGCAAGGAGCTGCCGTCGCCTCTCTGCCTGCTCCAAGGAGCTGTACTTGGATTTGTACTGTGCCAGCCTGGGGTGTGGTGCTGCTGTGCTGTTGAGGTCCTGGGAGACAGCAAAGCTGAAAGCGAGAGCTTGGCTCAGCTCCTCCATTGTTTCTGCAAGCGAGAGGGGGGAAAGAAAACCAGACCAAGACATTTAGGTACAGCAGAATTAATTTGGTTCAGCTCAGAGTAGGTCAGGCCAATGCAAACACAACCTGTGGGAGTGGACTAGATGATCCTTGGGGTCCCTTTCAACTACAGTGGTACCCAGTGGCGGAGCTTCATTCTCTGGCACCGGGGGGCAGGGAGCAGGCAGGGGCGGGGCTGGCACGCGTCCCGGGGCGGGGGCACCCACGATGGAACCCCCCGGGATCGCGCCAATGGGGGCAGTGAGCTCCCCCTCTGCGCTGTATACGCTTCTCTGATTCCTACAGTGGCTACCCAGGATACCTCCAGGAAGCCCAAAGGCCAAAGATGAAGCTCACAGCTCTTAAACTGAGAGGAAGACTGCTCTGAGCCAGGAATGCCTCCTACCTAGGGGCCAATGTGGCCCTTCAGAACTCTGTCTGGCCCTTGTCACTCTCTCCAGGCCATGCCCCTCACTGGCCCCAGAGTTTTTGCCTGGCTGAAACATGTTCTTGAACTCTGATGATGCCACTTGTTTCTCTGGATGGAGGTCAAAGGTGTGTGTGAAGAAAGCAGTCTATTGGACCAGAATTAGATTCACTCATTGCTCCAACGGCCTTTTAGTTCATAAACGTTTATACAGCAATGAATCTGCCCGCTTCATCAGGTGCAGAAAGTCTTGTCTTTAACTGACTGAAATCTGTTATCCAGCTTGTCTCTGCGTCTGGATGCGTCTGCTGTCATCATCAAACTCAGCATGACGATTCCCAAGGTGGGGCAGCCTCTTCACCAACATTTGGATGCCAGGTGCCATTTTGAATCAAGATGGGAGACCAAAACGTGGCCTTGGTGTGACTTTGTCACTTGGTGTCACTCCTCGAGATACCACTGCCAAACCTGCATGAGATTTGGTGGTCTCTATCGACATTTGGACACGAGGCGCTATATGGACTCCAGACAGCGGCTGAAACTTTGCCTGACTTTTTTGGCATAGGCCTGCCATTTGGCGAGGGCTCCGAAGCGAACCCCTTCCGACTGGGGTGACACGCGCACACCCAGAGAGAGGAGCTTCCCAGTCGCGCAGCATCGCACATCCTCAGAGGAACCCTGCTCCGTCTCCCGGGCGGCCAGCCGGGGGTCACAGGCTGTGCCGGGGGCGGCGCTGATGCTTCTTTGCCGCCCGATATCCGCCCCCCCCGGAAAAGCCAGGCTGCGCCTCCGCCTCTCCTCGCTCCGCCCGCTAAGCCGCCCAGTCACCCGCAAGAGCGACCATCAAAGGCTGGAGGAAGGGTCTCCCAGGCCCCCCTTACCAGGCGCGCCCCGCTGCCTCCCGGCGGGACTCGAACCGGCAGATTTCAGGGAGCGAAGCGAGCGGCCGACCGTCACGCGGCCGCGGCGTCCGTTTTGCCTCGGCCAACCGGCTTCTTTCCCGGAGTTCGCTGCTCTGCGAGGCGGAAGGGCGGGGCCAGGAAAAGCCCCCCCCCCCGGCCCGCCTCTCACCGCCTCCCTTGCACGCACCAAGCCGGGCGCGCCTCGCGGGGACGCATGCGCATTCTCCGCCCCGCCCCTCGGCCGCTTGCTTAAGGTCGTATTTCCAAAAGCGCTTTGGTAAAGGGGGAAATGAGGAGACCGCCTGCCCCAAGGAGACATCGAGCTTATAAAATTGTGTACGGCATGGAGAAAGTGTATAAAGAAAAGATTCCCCCCTCTCTAGAACCTGTGGACATCCATTGAGGCTGAATGGGAAGATTCAGGACGGATAAATGGAAGTCCTTCTTCACAAAGCACATAGTTAAATTGTGGAACTCCCTTCCACAAGAGGCAGCAGTGGCCACCAACTTGGATGGCTTTGATAGAGGATTAGACTAATTCATGGAGCATAAGTATCAACGGCTACTAGATGTGTGGCATAATGGTTAGAGCTGCAAGGCCATGCACCATTCATTTGGGAATAAGCCCCATGGGGCACAGACGGACTTCTGGTTGAACATGCATAGGATGGCCCTGCCTGGCAGTTGCTCCCCCAGAAGCAGAGCTAATATGAAATGTGCTTTTGCGGGCATGTGAACTTCCTGACTGGCATTGTGGACATTATTTATTGCATCATTTATACTGCACTATCCATACACATGGTCCTTGATAAAGTCCCTGGGGGCAGGAGCCTTTCCTGATGGGATTGCAATCTAAAATAGCTATGTGTGGATATACATACCAGCTGCAAATCAATTCCGATAATCATAATTACTGCAACAGATTGTAATGGATGGAGGTGAGTATCAAGTTATTCCCACGCAGAACAGACTCATTGAAATTAATGTGCACACCCATTAATTTAGAATAGAATAAAATATATAGAATAGAATATATTTTATTGTCATTGTCCCCTTCGGGGACAACGAAATTACTTGGCTGCTCCATCCACCCAGATAGGGCACTCCACCCAATTTCATTGGGTCTACTCTGAGTAGGACTCTTTGGATTCAACCCCTCACCTGGGAGGTTTGGGTTTTAATCCCCATTCTGTCAGAGAGCTTGTCTGGGCCAGTCATTCTCTCTCTCATGGCCTAGACTACCTCTCACAATTGCCTAGTTACAGGTAGGTAGCCGTGTTGGTCTGCCATAAGTCGAAACAAAATAAAAAAATTCCTTCCAGTAGCACCTTAGGGACCAACTAAGTTTGTTCTTGGTATGAGCTTTTGTGTGCATGCACACTTCTTCAGATACCCACAATTGCTGGAAGGGGAAAAGGGCAGCAGGAAGAGAACCACCTTCATCAGCATTACAGGAAGGGTGGGATAAAACCTGCAGCATAATGTTGCAGCGCAGAGTGCTCTTGCTCAGGGTGCCAGCTATGCCCCTTTCCAGGGTACTCCATTCCACCCCACCAGTCTTCTTTGGGGCCCTCAGTCAGCAGTCCATGCCCACTGAACATGCTCATTCCTCATGGGGTTATTTTTTTTAATCCTCTCATGCCCTTTCCTTAGACTGCAACCCGTTCTCTGACCTGCACACTTATTTGGGAGCATGCCACATTGAACACAGTAGGACTTCCTTATGAGAAGATGTACAGTGGTACCTCAGGTTACATGCGCTTCAGGTTAAGAACTCCACCAACCCAGAAATAATGCTTCAGGTTAAGAACTTTGCTTGAGGATAAGAACAGAAATTGTGCTCTGGCGGCGCAGCGGCAGCGGGAGGCCCCATTAGCTAAAGTGGTGCTTCAGGTTAAGAACAGTTTCAGATTAAGAACGGACCTCCAGAATGAATTAAGTAAGTAACCAGAGGTACCAGATTACTCTGGTAGGGTTTTTTGTTTTGTTTTATATTTTGTATTTTGCAGACCTTGGAGTCTGCCCCCCCAGCTTGCTGTTGCTTCCTTCTTATGTGGGAGGGGTGCCATTTTGTCTACACAAGGACCCACCCTTGGTGCATCAGTCCTTTCTTTGCATATATGATTAGCATGCACCAAGCCAGTCTGACCTAAATCCCTAAAATGCATTTCCTTGGAAGCAAGTTCCACTTAAATAAACAATACTTCTATCCTATACAGTACATGGTTACCTAGAGGTAAGCACAACAGGGCAGTGAGTACCACTAACAAACAGGATCTGGCTGTACAGCTACAATCTTAACAGTATTCAGTGGAACTTCAAAATAAGTGCAGGATTTTCTGGTATGCATTGAGAACTGGGGTGCAAAGTTCACTTCAGGGGTCTGCCTTTCACTGATACAATCATTCAGTGTTTGGACTGCAGGTGCACAAGCAAATGAAAGACAGGTTTGCCCCTCCATATTTCACCCATTCCCTGTGCATAGAAAACCACAGGGAGCCCAATTTAAATGACTGCTTTCAATTAAATGTTCCCATCCCATGTTAATTCCTAAGCAAAGTCTGTGTTAATTGGCTGGGATAACTTAAAAACAAAACAGAAAAGCTGTTTATTTCAAACTGGAGTCTCTATACCACCTGTCAGTGGTCAGTGAGGGTGATGGAGGACCACTTTAAGAATACAATTAAAAACAAGCATGTTTTTAATTGTATTCTTAAAGATAGCCGTGGGTCACCTGAACAAAGCTGACAGGGCCCCGGTGGTCTGTAGACCACAGCTTGTGAAATACAACTCCTAGCTCTCAGCTGGCTGCGGATGATGGGAGTTGTAGTATCAGAATAAAAACAAGCGTTTGTTTTTTTGTTTTTCTTGAAGTCCGGTTGACATGAACGCCCCTGGAAAGGCCCTGCAGAACAGCTCTTCGTCGTGCTTCCCCAGGAGAGCCGGCGCGGCTCCGGCAGCGGTCTGCAGAGGGCAGCCGCGCTCCTCGCTGCCTGCCCGGGGCGGCTCTGGGTCGGCGGCTGGGCGGGAGCGTGTGCGCGTGTTCGCGGCCAGCCGGCGCCCCAAACTTCCGAGGTTGCCGGGCTCCTCGCGCGCGTCACGGAGCGCGCAGGACGGGAGCGCGACCTGGGCCGCCGGGAAGAGCCGCGAGGATCGCCCGGGACGCCCCTGGAGAGCAGCGCGGCGGCCCCACGAAGAGAAGGCGGAGGCCGCGGAGGGTCGGGGCCCCGAGGGGAACTTCGGGCGACGTCGGAGAGAGGCGCCGGCGCGAGAGGCGCCCCGATCCGCCTCCCCGCAGCCCGGCCGGGGCCGAAGCGTCGGCGCGCCCCCCCCCCGGCGGCGGTTGCTGCTGGTGTGGCGGCGGCGTCCCGGCCTCGTTCCCGGCGGAAGTGGCTCCCGTTGGCCCGGATCCTGCTCTGCGCGGAAGCCGCCGGGCTCCGTCGCAGCAACTCCGCGGAAACTTTCGGCGCTCGGCCTCCCCTTGCCCGGCGGGACAGACCCCGCGCTCAAGGAGGCTGCCCTTTACATACGTTTCGACTCTGCAAGCGGCGACCGCCTCGCGTGAAGTACTTTCCTGCCCCGCTTTTTCTCAGCGCATCTTTCCCCCTTTCTCTCCCCGCAAGAAAAAAGGCTGGTGGGATCCGCTCTTTCCGAGGAAAGAGTCCATAGCAAAAGGCACCTGCGGCCTTGAAGGGATTTAAGGCTCAGCTGGTGGAGGGGAATCCCTGGAAGCGAGGAGATCTATTTGGAGAGCTGGGGGGGGGGGCAAGAAAGTCACGTTGCTGCGTGGAATCCCTCTGCCTTTTCGCCCTCCCAGGGCCTGCAAAGAAGCAAACTACTTCTGGCTTCTATTTACTTCCCTCCTGGCAAAAGACACCAACAAGTCCTCTTGAACTCTGTGCTTGCCCTGTTGAAATAGGAGGGGCTGTACATGTTTGTGTTATTCTGAGGACTAAAGGCGTGACCCATTCAGTTTTGGATTGACTTGCGGCTTTTTTATTTCCCCACCCCCACCCCTCTGGAGGGTTGTGGATTTCGAATCAGACCCAAAAGGCTTGCAAAACATTTTCGATCTGTAATAACAACAGTAGGGTTTTTTCAGTTCTTTTTTAATTCTTGAAAGGCTTTTTTTCCAGCACCATGATCATGTAGTACGCTGGATTTACTTTCTGATGAAACTGAGCAAAATTACTTAATTTTTAAAATATACATACATTTTGAAAAATAAACTTTCCTTACAAAAGCCCTATCTTGGATATCACGCACCTGATGAGAGACTGCTAACTTTTATGTGTACTTCAGGGTTGGTTCAGGAATAACTTGTTTGCAAGATAAAATCGACCCAGGACTGACAGTTTTCTAAGGTATCCATGGATCTGACCAAGTCCTGTATAACCTGAAAGGGGGGCAGGGGTTGACAATGCTGTTTCCTTTGCCCTGAGCGGGTCACCCTTGACCAGGGCCTGCTGATTGGGAAATTTGTTGGACCTGATAAACCTCAGGACTGATTCTGAAGAAAGAGACAAATTGTTTTGGTCTTTTCCGGGAAAGTCTATGAAACCCCTTTGATTTCGCAAAAGTGTTTCAGATTGGCAAGTGCTGTGCTTAAGTAGGGACTTAAGTATTCAAGGAACCACTGCAGTGCCTGTGGTGGGGAGACCTTTTCGTGTCAGCAGCGGGTTGTGCCACAGTGAGCAGCCATGGCAATGAAAGCCAGGGCTCTCTACAACTTCCGCAGCGAAAACAAGGAGGAGATCAGCATTGAGGAGAAGGAAGAGCTGGTCATCTTCAGCGAGAACTCGTTGGACGGGTGGCTGCAGGGGACCAATAGCCGCGGCGAGACAGGCCTCTTTCCTGCGTCCTATGTGGAGATCCTTCGCTCCAGGACAGCCTCGACTTACTCAGACTATTCCAGCAGTCCAGCCAGGTCCCCTGGGAATGGCTCCTCCTGCTATGGGACCCCACCCAACACCAGTGTCTCCCACCAGGGCAGCTTCGAAGATGACGATGACGATGACTGGGATGAGTGGGATGACGGCAGCACTGTGGTGGAGGAGCCCAGGAGCAGGCCTGGCACAAACGGGCACCCATCCCCGCACCTGTCTTACCCTGGGCCGTACAATATGGGCTACCGGCCCAAGCCTTCCTTGGAGAGGCAGGACAGCATTGGGTCTTCCAAGAGGGGCAGCGTGGTGGGGAGGAACCTCAACCGCTTCTCTTGCTTTGTCCGGTCTGGGGTGGAGGCCTTTATCTTGGGCGACGTCCCCATGATGTCTAAGATCTCAGAGGCCTACTACATCGACATGGGCCCCAGTGGGCCCCAGTGGAGGCCCAGTCCGCACCCTCTGGTCTGCTCCGTGGAGGATCCCACCAAACAGACCAAGTTCAAAGGCATCAAGAGCTATATCTCCTACCGGCTGACGCCCAGCATCACCAACTCGCCAGTCTACCGGCGGTACAAACACTTTGACTGGCTGTACAACCGGCTGCTGCACAAGTTCACCGTTGTCTCTGTGCCCCATCTGCCCGAGAAGCAGGCCACGGGGCGCTTTGAGGAGGACTTCATTGAGAAGCGCAAGCGGCGGCTGATTTTGTGGATGGACCACATGACCAGCCACCCGACACTGTCACAGTACGAGGGCTTCCAGCACTTCCTCACCTGTGGTGATGACAAGCAGTGGAAGCTGGGGAAGCGCCGGGCGGAGAAGGACGAGATGGTGGGCGCCAGCTTCCTGCTGACCCTCCAGATCCCAACGGAGCACCAGGATTTGCAGGACGTGGAGGACAGAGTGGACACGTTCAAGGCCTTCAGTAAGAAGATGGACGACAGCGTGCTGCAGCTGACCAACGTGGCTTCCGAGCTGGTTCGGAAGCACCTGGGCGGCTTCCGCAAAGAGTTCCAGAAGCTGGGCAACGCCTTTCAGGCCGTGAGCCAGTCCTTCCAGATGGACCCTCCCTACAGCTTCAGTGCGCTCAACGGTGCCCTCTCACACACGGGCAAGACCTACGAGGCCGTGGGGGAGATGTTTGCCGAGCAGCCCAAGAACGACCTGTTCCTCATGCTGGACACGCTTTCCTTGTACCAGGGGCTCCTCTCCAACTTCCCAGACATCATCCATCTTCAGAAAGGTAAGTGCAGAGTGCACAGCTGTCCAGGAGGGTGCTGCCAAGTGCACCTTAGGGGCAAAACGCTGCTGGGGAGGAGGAGGCAACCGGTGTGGCTCAGGTGTTGCGTAGCAACAACCGAGTAAGAGGCTGTCCGTAGTGGTGCCTCCTTGTAGCATCTCGGAGCGTGTGAAACGTTATTGTGTGTTGCTGCTACAGGACCATTGGCTCGCATGGTGCTTTGCAGAGTGGAGGAAGTCAGGTCCCACGGAGTTTACGATCTCTAACAACCTGGCCCCCTCTCCAGATGCTTGAGACTACAATTCCTCTCAGTGGGGCTGATGGGAACTATAAGCATAAACATCTGGGAGGGCTTCAGGTTGGAGAAGGCCGTTCTTAGGAAAGAATCGGAACCCAATGAGGAAGGAACATGTAATTCTTTCACTTATCACAATTATCACTGTGGAACGCCCTTCCAGCAGATGTCAAGGAAATAAGCAGCTATCCTATTTTTAAAAGACATCTGAAGGCAGCCCTGTTTAGGGAAGTTTTTAATATTTAATGCTGTATTGTTTTAACATTTGACTGGAAACCGCCCAGAGTGGCTGAGGAAACTCGGCCAGATGGGCGGGGTAAAAATAATAAATTATTATTATTATTATTATATTATTATTATTATTGTTATTTTATTTTCAAATGCCTGTTGCTGATTCATTGAAAATGGTTTGCAACAGATAAAAACATCCAACAATGAAAAAACCCTCAATAAAGCAAAACACAACCATATGATCTACTCTCCGTGGTGAGCAAGCAGGTGTGCCAATCCATATTCTCTTGAGGAAGGGGGACCATTTTCACAAGGGACACTTCCTTTTATCACATTTACACTAGGCGTGTCTGCTTGGAAGCAAGACCCAATGAATCCAGTGGTTTTTTCTCACAAGGTCTTTCTCGTGTGTAGGTAGCCTTAAGTCAGTTTTTTTGCACCACCTGCCTTGGTAAATCTGCTCTGTGTTGGGTTTGTTGTGGTGGAGCCTCTGCAGCTGATTGCCTAAGTTGGTTTGACAGCACGCCATGGTTGCAAGCCTTGCAGCTGCTCATGCTGCAGTCTGGTTTCTGTGACGGAAAGGGACATTGCTAGTTTGGCTGGGGTTAACACCCTCATGCAGTCTCAAAAGACAGGGCAGCTTTGCAGAGCAGGACTGGGAGGCTAAGCGGGAAGGATCCCTGCAACAAGGAAGTGGAACTTGGAAGGGTGCAGAGGATGCATTGGGCTGATGACACTCGCCGGACACTCTGACCACCACCGGCTCTTCACTGGGTCTGCTCTGAGTAAAGTTGGCTCAGCGTAGTTGACTACATTGACAATGGAGTGTACCTCTTGGGGTGAAGTTAAATTGCTGTGTTAGCAGCGTCAAAGTGACCTCCCCAGGCACAAGTCTGGGCAGTGTGCCTGGAGGTCCTGGGCTGCCCAAACAACAAGACACCCCCTGTCAGTCTCACTGATGTGGTCCAAAGGCAAGCAGAGCAAGACATTGGGCACCATCTTTGCTGCAAGAGTTGCTGAAGGAGGCATCCTTCAGCCCTTAGAATTATTCGTGGCAAAGGCTTTCAAGGATTAGAGCACCCTCCATTGGACACAGGAATCATTATCTTCAATACACACAGGAAGAGGGGAAATAACGGTAAATGGTTAAGTCAGGGAGCGGGAACCTGTGGTCCTCCAGGTATTGCTGGACTACAACTCCCAGCTTGCATGACCACTCGCCATCTGGCCTCTGGGGCTTTTGGGGGTTGACATCCAGCAGCACCTGCAGGGTCACAGATTTCCAGTTGCTGAAGCAGCGCTGAAAGGTGATGAAACTCAGAAAGTACCGTATGTGATGTTTCAGTACAAAGTTCAGCTGCCAGATAAGCACCTTGACCTTCACTGCAGCCATCACTGACAACGGCACCATTTTCCTTGCTTTGGCATTTTGGCAATTTCACACCTGTAAGTGGGAGAGACCAGCTTAACTCGGACTGAGGCCTAAGCAAATAGAAACCAACTGGCAATTTCTTGCTGGGAATATTTATTGGAAGGTCTTTCATTGACCTTCCTGTCAGCAGCTGAGCATCCGGAGGGTCTGAACTGTCCGCCCAATTCCTGAATGCTGAATTTTTTGAACTGCATGCAGTGAGTCCAGCAAAGGAGTCTTGAGACCTCAAAAAACACATTTTCACACTTGCTAGTGAATTGGGACGGGACACTAGCCCAGCACTAGAAGCTAGGACACCTGCTTGGCATGCAGAAGGTTTCAGGTTCCATCCCTGGAATGTCCAGTTTAAAGATTTCCAGCAAAAAAAACTGTTTTCAACACAGGGGTTATTCTTTTGTAACTCAGTTTAAAGATTTGACTTGCAGGTGGGAGGAGTCCCTGAAGTTCCTGCTGCCAGAGTTGGCCCAGACATGAGACTGGCGAGGCTTTAGAAGTCCTCTAGGTAACATTCCTGTGGGTGCCCCATGTAGGTGCCCCGCCTGCCCTGCCTCCTCCACCATCGGTGGAGAAGCACCTCCGCCATCAGCACTGATTTTTGACAAGATCACAGCCATGTTGGGAAAGATCTTACCCAAAATTGGAGCGCTCTTGCCCAAAATGGGCAGAGGTGGTGATGTTGCTTCTTCACCAGCGGCGGAGGGGCAAGGCACATGGTGGTGGCAGAGCAGGTGGTCACAGGAGCCTCAAGCGGCAAAATGGGATGTGCTGCCCCAGCTGTTTCCAGTCAGAGTAGACAATACTGACAAGTACCTGGCCTGGTCTTAGCGGTGGTGCCTGGGCCCGTTGGGGAAGGCAGGGAGCCCAGGAGCAGGCGGCACCAGAGCCAATGGCAGGCTGAGCCTCCCCATCCTAATTTTGTCTCCATCGTCTGTTGCGTTTCCACAAGGAGGAGGAAGGTGGCAGGCAGGGCCATTCCTCAGACCAGATGCAAGTCAGAAGGCAGAGATCTGGGGGTCGGCTGGGGGCAGAGCCTCACTTGGGGCCAGGAAATTCCCTGGGAGAACACTGAGCATAGCAAGGTCAGGAACTGAGTGTGTTGCCGGGGGAGAGCATCTCTGGGAAAAGGGCCTGGCCATCTGACTGCTGCGCACTTTTCTTGGCAGGCTCATGAGGTGACCTGTGGGGCTTCTGTGGTGATGGCATGTAGCACACCAGCCCTGCCGTGTCTCCCTTTTTGAGGCAGAAGCTAGGAAGGATGGGAATATAGCTGTGTTTCCATCCAGATAAAGGCTGCAGGATCAGGCCTGTGGGGTGGCTGTATTGAGATGGTGGTTGTGTGATGCAGGGAGAATTTTTACACCTGGAGTTTCTTTTCCTATGCCGTGCAGATTGTGACCGAGATCTCTAAATCTCTAGCCGGAATGTACCATTTCAGGACTGGCGCAGGATAGAGTGCTTCTCTCGTGCCCCTTTCCCTGCCCCAAATCCCTTCCATACAGAAAGCCTCTGTCAGGGAGGAGGGATGCAACCCAGCCTTCGTCTTGATCTGCTAGTTTTCTGTGGCTGCACAGGCATACTTGCTCCAGGGGGAGGGTGGCCCACCTGTTCTGGGACTCCCAGCTCCCCTCAGCCCCAGCCAGCATGCCCAATGGTCAGGGAGTTGTAGTCCAGCAATGCCTGGAGGGCAGCAATTGCCCCTGCCCTGCTCCAGAGTCATCTTGCATAGCATTGCACTGCATGTGTATATGGTGGGGAATAATCTGAAACAAGTGGGTCCTGCAAGCCTGCCAGTGCCACTCTGGTGGGCTACACAAGGAATGTCACTCACAGCCTGAGCTTTGGAAATAGAAGGCAGTGATGCTGTTCCCATGTTATACGCCCTGTGATTTTGCGCTCAAGGACTCCAGTGCAGGCTCTTTCTCTAGTCACATGCCCTAATTGCCCTCTCATTCAAAAAAAGCATGGCATGGACTGCAGTGCAGTAAAAGAAGATCACTTGGATGAAAACGGGGACATGTGTCTAACATCCCCTGTATCTGATAGATAGGGAGCCTCCCTGTTCCCTGCCCCCATAATGTTCTCCCGGAGGCTCAGCTGTGCCTGTTGTCTACATTTGCTGTGCCTGCCCTGCATGGTTTTAAAAGTCAGCCCTGCTTTATTTCCCTGCAGGCCATAAAAGAAATGCAGAAAATAAATCAAAATAAACAGTGCATGAAATGGCTGATGACAAAACCTACAGGCTGTCAGGACAGGCAGGAGACGAGTCAGCCAGCATTAGTTGCCTCTGCGGCAGCAGCAATAGCAGTGCACAGAACAAGGTTTGGATAACTCTTAGCAGCCTTCCCCAACCTGGTGCCCTCCAGATGTTGTTGGACTCCCAGAAGCCCTCCCAACATAGCCCAGTGGTCAAGGTTTTATGGTCCAACAAGGCCTGGAGGATGCAGAGCGGATGGAGGCTGTGCTGAAGCGCAGAATGCTGGCTTGAGCAACCATCCTTTGCTAGCTGACAGGCTTTTAAAGATCTGGGAGGATGCATCCAATGGCACTGTTGGGATGAAGATGTTTGTGTCAAGTTGGTGGTTGTTGAAAAGACCCAGGAAGGGGCTTTGTTTTTTCCTTGGAGAGAGGCCAGAGCAAGGGAGCTAAGGTGGCACTTGCAGATGAGGCCAGACTGCAACTCCCATGATCCCTGACCCTCAGCCATGCTGGCTGGGGCTGATGAGAGTTGGAGTCTCACAGCTTCTGGAGGGTACCACTTTGGCCCTCTCTATGGGGTGCTGGAGGAACACAACTGTCTTCTGCTACGGGGCTGCTGAGCCTGGCCAGTATTGGAAGTGGCAGGTGGTGGACTTAACATGACCATTTAGAGACATAATGCATCCATCCCCAAGATCTTATGCAGAGTTTTGCAGTGCATGCCTACTCAGAGGTAAAACACATGGCACCCCAGGGAATGGCAATTGCATGTATTCTTGTTTATTAAATTTGTATACTGCCCTCCATCCACAGATCTCAGGGTGGTTTGCAACATGCAGGTTTGTGATCTTAACTTCTGGCACTGGCAGGTCTGGGACAGGGCTGTGAAATGGAAAGAGCAACAAGCCTAGGCATTGGCCTGAATGATAATGTAAACAAGGCCTCTTCAAATGAGGAATAAGATGGAAACAGGCACTTTTCAGGTGGCGGGATCAGCAAACAGGAAGTTCTGGATAAACAGGAGCTATTCGAGCATGTGGAGTTAGTATTTCCTATGCCTTGCAGCAGATGACTTCTTTTCCACAGTGGGAATTCTTTTTATATATATAATTTTTTTATTGGTTTTACATAATTTTATACATTTTAACTTTAACCATTTCAAAACATTAAAATAAAAGGTCTCGCCATCTCTGCATACTCCATCAATTTAGTCTGCCATTCTTCTCTGGTTGGCACTTCTCCCTCTTTCCATCTCTGGGCTAGAAGCATTCTCACTGCCATCGTTGCATACATGAAAAGCCTTTTGTCATCTCTTCACCTATTTTACCTAACTAAAAAGCTTCTGGTTTTTTAAACAAAAGTTTTCAAAAACATTTTCTTTAACTCATTATATATCATTTCCTAGAAAGCTTTTACCACTCCACAAGACCACCACATATGGTAGAAGGTACACTCTTTCCCTTTACATTTCCAACACAGATTTGAACTAGTTCTGTACATTTTTGCAATTTTACTCAGTGTTAGATACTAACGGTACATCATTTTCATATAGTTTTCTTTCAACGAACAGCATGCAGTAAATTCTAAATCCTCTTTCCATAACTTTTCCCATAATGAAAATTGGATATTGTATCCAAAGTCTCTTGCCCAGTGTATCATCACTGTCTTAACATCTTCATCTTTTGTACAGTGGAACATCGAGTTGTGGACGTAATCCGTCCTGGAGGCATGTCTGCAACTCGAAGCTTTTGCATGCAGAAGTGCCGCATCTGTGCATGCGCAAAGCGTGATTTAGCGCTTCTGCGCATGCGTGAGCGGTGAAACCTGGAAGTAACTTGAAAAGACGTAACCTGAAGCAACATGAGGTATGACTGTATACCATTCTAAAAGTAATTTGTACATTTTTTAAAGTACTTTCAAATTATTTTGCAACAGATCTATTTCAAACCTCGATGTCTCTGTATCAAAACCTTTTTTCTTACCTACTTTAAAGACATCATTTAATTGATGATACTGTAACCAATCTGTTAGTAACTCTCTTATGTCTTCGATTTTTTTCCATTTTAGTTGATCTTCTGCTTCTGTTAACAAATAGTATAAGTGGCCCACTCTCTTCTCATGTTCAATTTTTTTACCAAAATTGCTTCCAATGGAGAGAGCCACCATGGTGTTCTCCGCTCCAGTAAACCTTTGTATCTACCCCGTACCCCATAGATTGATTTTCTTACCAGGTGGTTCAAGAATCCCTTGTGTACTCTCGTTTTTTCATACCATAAATATGCATGCTACCCAAGCCTATTATCATGACAGTCCAGATCTAATAGATCTGCTTTTTTTTAATCCAATCCTGAAGCCAGCAAAGGCAGGACGCTTCATAATATAACTTCAAATCTGGCAAGGAGAAGCCGCCTCTTTCTTTAGAGTCTGTCAATAACTTATATTTTATTCTTGGTTTCTTCCCCTGCCAGATAAATTTAGATATTGTTTTTTGCCATTCTTTAAAGTGCCCTACCCCACTGATCATGGGTATTGATTGAAACAGAAATAGCATTCTCGGTAGCACATTTATTTTTATAGCTGATATTCTTCCCCAAAATGATAAAGTCATCCTTTCTCTTTACTTGTTTCCACATAGGTATGTAATTATCATTAAATATATTAATATTTTTTGAAGTTAACCATATCCCTAAATATCTGGCCTTTCCCCCCACAGTTATTTCTATGATAAATTCTTTAGATTGTACTGTCATATTTTTGACCAACATTTTGGTTTTTGTCTTATTGAGTTTAAAACCAGCAACTTGTCCAAACTCCTGAATCTTTTCTAGTGCCTTTGTTGCACTAGTCAAAGGTTCTTCAACTGTTATTACAAGATCGTCTGCAAAGGCTTTCAATTTATATTCTTTGTTCCCCACTGAAATTCCTTTCACTCCTACTTCTGCTCTTACAGTTCTCGCCAGGACTTCTAGGACTAAAATAAACAATAATGGCAACAGGGGACAACCCTGTCTAGTTCCTTTAGTAATGTCACATTTTCCAGTCAGTACATTGTTAACAATCACCATGGCTTTCTGCTCAGAGTATATAGCGCCAGTTCCTTTAAGAAATGATTATCCAAATTCCATCCTTTCCATAGTCCATGAAATATTGTCAAAGGCCTTCTCCGCATCAAAGCTGCTTGCTTATTATTCCTGGCCCCTAGATATTCTATTACAGTGGTACCTCATTTTAAGTCCTCCCTGTCGGTCGTCCATTCCGTGGAACCCGGAAGTACCAGAACGGGTTACTTCAGGGTTTGCTGCACGCGCAGAAGTGCTAAATCGTGCTTCGCACATGCGCAGAAGCGCAAAACTGCTCCACGCACGTGCGCAGAGCGATGCTCTGTCGAGTGTCGCTTTCATCAAGTGTCCGGGGCTCCGGAACAGATCCTAGACTTAAAACGAGGTACCACTGTATATCTATTACATTATGTATCTTTTAATACAGTATTTAATCCAGGGGTCCCCAGACTTACTGCGCGGAGGGCCAGTTCCTCCGGCGTCAAGTGCCCATACGCGTGTGCACTCGCTTTTTCCGGCATGACACGGCACCGGAAATAGCTTTTGCGCATTCGCAAATATCATTTCTGGCGCACTTCTGGCCTCAGTTCCTCTCTCAAATCTCTCTCCCAGACCCATTAATTTTATCTGTTTTTTTCATAAAACACCAAGAAATGTTATCAAAGGCCTTTTGAGCGTCTATTAGCATTAAGGCCACTTGTTTATCATTTCTAAATTCCAGATATTCTAAAATATTGATAATATTTCTGGTGTTCTGTTGGATTTGCCTCCCTGAGACAAGGAAGTTTTCAGGGGGTGGGTGAACATCTTGAGTGAGGAACTTTCCATGGTGCCCATGTCCTGCAGAATTACCCTTTCAGGGCACCAGGTCAGCAAACCTTCTTTTAACAATTTTTAAGACTGGAAACAAATAAGAATGGGATTTTCTATCTGCCAGTTAATTGGTACCCAGAAAATAAGTGGACTGGTGGGAGATGATAAAGCACTTATTAACAGGCTTGAGAATGAACCAAAACGCTTAAGGTCTGAACTTGCTTTAAATCTTCAACTTATATTGTCTATAACTCCATCACGAGCGTGTTTGTTTGCTATGAGAAGCGAAACTGTGTTTGATTCCTTTGGGAAAGGAATGTGTAAGCAGACACAAGTTCTTGGAAGCAGCTCCCAGAGGGTGTGTGACTAAACAGAATTTGGTAAAAATAATGTTGCGTGGATTTTTTTACAATGGCTACTAGATGAACAGCTGTCCGAATTAAGAGTCGAGATACGTGGAATTCTGAGAGAGATCAAACTGGAGATACTTCAGATTTCAGAAAGCACGGGATCTGCGCAAGGAGATTTGGATCAATTTCTGCCTGCACGTGAGGCAGCAGCAGGTGATGGTGTGGACAGCCTGGAGGACTGGAAAGACAAAGGAAGCTGTTGGGATGCCTGAAGAGAGAAATGGATTGATGACCAGAAACGCCAAGAGACAAGCAGAGATGGACTTGAAGAAAGGTTCCAGGGCACAAGTGGAAGTGAGCACAGTGCTTGGTGTGGGAAAATATGGGAAGAAATGGAAGACACCCCCCCTTTCCCTTTTTTAAACAGGATTATCTGGGAGTGTATACCTTGAATACTTTAAATAATTGTTTATTTGGCAGACAGATAATCTGAGTGCGCTCTTTTTCATTTTCGTTTTTTCTTGATTTTTTCTCTTATCTTGCCTTTCTGTGGTCTTTGCTTGTTCTGTGTGTGTGTGTGTGTGTGTGTGTGTGTGTGTGTGTGTATGTATATATATATATATATATATATATATATATATATATATATATATGCACTTTGCTTTTTGACATTTTCTTTCTTGGACTAATGAAGAGACACCCCAGAAGGTGGTGGATGGAAGATGAGGGGCCTTGCATGACAGGAAGCATGCAGAGGATCTCCCAGGGTGGGAGGCTGGCGGAAGGAGGGGAGAGATCCCTCTTGTGTGTGTGGAATGAGGGTCAAGATACCATTATGGCAGAGGACCTGGAGCTTCTTTCTTCCCCTCCTCTTCTTTTTCTGTTACTTTATTCTCTCTTGCTTCTCTTTTATTTATTTTCTTTGCTCAGAGTTGTCTTTATTGTACTCTATGTGGAAAACTCTCAATAAAGCTGACTTTAAAAAGCCAGGAAACTGGAGGCTCCTTTTGAAGACCATGGCCAAAATGCCAGCAGCTGTCACTGCACCTTGTGGCAGCAGATTCCACCTCTTCCTTATGGCTGATGCGAGCAGAGAAGGAGAGAACTGCAGACCATGTGGGCATCTCTGCTGTTTGTGTGCCTCACTAAGGTGACACACAAATGGAATCTAAACCACACCTGCAGATTGAAGGTGGGGTTTGGAGTAGCTTGACACTCCCGTGAATCAGGGCAGGGGAAAAGGAGAAGTCATGTTTTAGCTCAGAGGCAAGAGCCGCCTTGTCTCCCGCTGAAAAGGGAGGGGGGTGGTGATCCGTGCCAGACGGGTTTGAAAAGGTGGCCTAGGATCCCAACCACAGCCAATTTATTGGTGCGCTGCATTTCCCACAAATCCATTTTGCTCACAGCCGTTCAAATCCAGTATAAGGCATGCTTGGCAGTTTTGAACTTCTGAGCTTTGCTTATGGGAGACAAAATAAACATGCTGAATTTAGATCACTCTAGGGCACTGGAAAAATTCCCAATGCAAATCTCCCTATGCAAATTGCCCTAGTTTTTCTGGAAAGTTTAAAGTCAAAATGTTCTGGGAAATCTACATCACATCACGGAACCTACTTTATTGTGAGAGTTATCCAACACAGTCTGTATATTTCATGTTCCAAAGTCCAATTGTCTTTTACAACCACTGGGTGCGGTAATCCAGTCAGGGGGAAAAGGAGGCAGACTATGTTTAGGGCACCTTTTCTAGCCCCTCCCCCTTTTCAGGGTGAGCAGAGTGGATCCTAAATAGGGCTGCTCAGTCATGGATACAGCTGCCGAGCTGTATTATATACAGCTGCCACTCCAGTTGGAGAACAGCCTTTACCAAAGGTGTCATGGACTTTGAGAACATGCAAACTCGGGACGAAAGGGAGAAGACAAACTCAACTCCTGCCCAGAAACTTGTGTCCCCACCGTGGAAGGACGTGTGGATCCAGAATTGGCCTCCACAGTCACTTACAGACTCACTGTTAAGACTGTGTTCATGGAAGACAATCTTACTTGGCTATGAGGGATCGCCAAAGAAGAAGAAGAAGAAGAAGATTGTGAGAGTAAAATGATATGTGGGGAACCATCTATACCACCCCAAGATTATTGGAGAAAGGGTGGTATAGACATATCCATAATAACAGAAAGGGCTTTAAAAAACCTATAGAATTGTTGAGAGAAAGGTAGCCAAGGGGTCATCCAGACCAAACCCCGGCAGTTTTAGAAATCCCCCCCATGGCCATCAGTGAAACCTTTGCGGCTGTGTGAGTGCAGGGGGAGGGAGCAGAGGGCCCCTCCAGGTGTCGGTGTGCTACAACTCCCATGAACTCAGGCCAGCATGGCCAACTGTCAGGGATGATGTGAGTTGTAGTCCAGTAGCATCTCGAGTTCTCTCTTGAGCTTGGCCCAAACTCTGCTTTCTGTTCTGTAAGATGTTATTTCTTTCTCTGCTGAAGAAAGGCGGGAATCATAAGCAGATTGGGGGGGTGTCATGAGGCCAGCTCCATAACTGCTTCCTGGGCTGCCACAATGGATTATATAACCTCCGGTCAGCAGTGAGGGAGGACATGAACTCCTAGGGAAGCAAGATCCTGTTTACTTGCACGCAAGTGCTAGGAGGAAAGGGAAAGGACAGCAGGAAAGCAGGGAGTCCCAGCAGCTTCTCAGCACATGGTTTAAAAGCAGGGGGGGGGGCAGTGGACAGAAAGGCCCCTTCCCACCCTCTGGCATCCTCTGTGGGCAAATGTCTGGCCTGCCTTCCCAAAAGGCAAATGCTCTTGCTGTCTTCCTTAGGAGGAAATGGATGCTGGATGGTGAGTAAGGTCAGGATTACAGTGCATCCCATCTTTTACTATAATTATTCACTTATCACCTGCCCTTCACCCTACTGTCCCAGGGTCTGCTGCAGCATTAAAACACAATATTAAAAACAGGAACACCATTTCAGATAAAATCACAGTGGACTTTGCTACCAAACTCTGCCATTTTGTCCTTACCCACAACAGCTTCAAATTTAGTGATGACCTGTTCCTCCAGATCAGCGGCACAGCAATGGGCACCCGCATGGCCCCACAGTATGCCAACATCTTCATGGCAGATTTAGAACAATGTTTCCTAAACTCCTACCCACTCAAACCTCTCTTGTACCTGCGATACATTGACAATATTTTTATTATCTGGACACATGGTCAACAGACCCTGGACACCTTCTACCAGAAATTCAATGACTTTCACCCCACCATCAACCTAACAATGAACCAATCTATGCAAGAAATACATTTTCTGGACACTACTATAAAATACAGGATGGGCGCATAGACACCACCTTATACTGAAAACCAACTGACCGACAAACATATCTACATGCTTTCAGCTACCAGTACCATCCCAAACATCCCAAACAATCAATTGTATACTGTATAGCCAGGCTCTACGTTACAGCCACAACTGTTCCAACTCTACAGACAAGGATTCTCACCTAAGAGATCTACAGCAAACCTTTTTGGAACCAAAATATCCACCTGATGAAGTTAAACAACAGATCAACAAAGTCAGACAGCTCCCATGTTAAAACAATTCAGTGCATCATCAGAGATTTACAACCTCTCCTAGACAATGACAGTTCTCTTTCTCAAGCTCTGGGAGGAATACCTTTCATCGCCTATAGACAGCCACCCAATCTTATACAACTCCTCACCCACAATAATACAACAACCAGACTTAACATGGATACTGGTACCAGAGCCTGCAATAAACCCAGATGCCAACTTTGCTGCCACCTACACCCGGACAACACCATTACTGGCCCCAGCAACATCAAACATACCATCTCAGGACTATTTAATTGCTCATCTTCTAACATTGTGTATGCCATCAAATGCCAGCACGCCCTTCAGCTCTCTACAGGTGAAACTCGAAAAATTAGAATATCATGGAAAGGTTCATTTCTTTCAGTAATTCAACTTAAAAGGTGAAACGAATATATGAGTTAGACTCATGACATGCCAAGCGAGATATGTCAAGCATTTATTTGTTATAATTGTGATGATTATGGTGTACAGTTGATGAGAACCCCAAAGTAACAATTTCAACTTTGGGGTGCTCATCAGCTGCACGCCACAATCATCACAATTATAACAAATAAAGGCTTGACATATCTCGCTTTGCATGTCATGAGTCTATCTCATATATTAAACTCCAGTAGCTAATGAAAACAATTGCTTACATAAATGGACTTTTCCACAATATTCTAATTTTTCGAGTTTTACCTGTATATTGGACAAACAGGCCAAACCCTATGCCAAAGGATAAATGGACATAAATCTGACATGAGGAGTCACAAGCCAGAGAAACCAGTAGGAGAACACTTCAACCTCCCAGGACATTCAATACAGGATCTCAAAGCAGCTGTCCTATTACAAAAGAATTTCAGAAATAGACTTGAAAGAGAAGTTGCTGAATTACAACTTATTACTAAACTGAAAACTATTGAGAGATCTGGTCTGAATAGAGATATTGGATTCTTGTCTCATTACATGTGCTTGGTCATCTGCATACTATCCCTTGCTTTTTCCTGTAGGACTAATTGCAGTCATTAACAGTCGTCAACTATATACAGTGGACGCTCGGGTTGCGAATGTGATCCGTGCGGGAGGCACGTTTGCAACCTGCAGCGTTTGCAACCTGCAGCGCTGCGTCTGTGCACGTACGGGTTGCGATTCTGCGCATACGCGAGCGCCGAAACCCAGAAGTAACCCGTTCCGGTATTTCCGTGTTCAGCGCAGTGCACAACCCGAAAATGCGCAACCTGAAGCATCTGTAACCCAAGGTATGACTGTATAAAGGTCTGGTGACTTCTGTTTCAGTGTATCTGAAGAAGTGTGCATGCACACGAAAGCTCATACCAAGAACAAACTTAGTTGGTCTCTAAGGTGCTACTGGACAATTTTTTAATTTTTTTTGTATTAAAACAGTTTAAAAGAACAACTTGCAGTCTTAAAGTAAGGTCTGTCCTCAGGTGCTCAATGCCAGGGTGAGAAGCCGTCTGCAGCATCCTCCAGAAGCTGTGCTGTGAAGACACCAGACTCACCTCTGTGGGTCCCACAGTTCAGGGGCCACCACAGAGAAGGCCCTCTCCCAGCCCGCCCCCACTCCCCAGAGCCAGTGAGGGTGGGAGAATTCACCACCCCTGGGAGAGCAAGCTTATGCGTTCAATGGGCTTGGGGGGGGGAATTGCAGGATTCTATTTCAGACCTCTTCTATATCATATTCTCTTGTCTGCCATTCTTCTCCTAGGACAGGGCTGGGGAACCTCTGGCCTTCCAGATGGTTGTGGCCTCCCATCAGCCCAAACCAGCATGCTTAGTGGTCAGGGAGGATGGGAACTCTGGTCCAGCAACATCTGAAGCAGTTCCCCACCCCTGTCTGAGGTTGACAGTTTGTAAAGAAGGACAGGACGTGGATATTTCCAACCACATATTCTCTTGGCATCTTGCTGATGTAAACAGTGACATGCTAGTGAATTAATAGAATTAATAGAGGTAGAGGGTATCCTAATGGCCATCCAGTCTGGCCCCTTTATTCAGTGCAGAAATCCTGCAACTGCAGCATCCCAGACAGGCAGCCATCCAACCAAGGAGAGGCTCCCAAACCTTTACTGTTAGGAGCTGGATTGGTCTTACTCCCAGGTAAGTAGGGTTAGGGGTAGGATCATTGCTTTTACAATGGTGCAGTTGGGTAAGCTTAGACTCTGGGTTTGATGGGGTGTATCCAAATACCTTCGATCGTCATACCCATTTATGCCAATGGGCCTACTCTAAGTACAACTAGCATTGGATGTAGCCCAATGAACTTACTGTAGATGGTGGCTTTTCAATAGTGATCTGTATTATGTCAGCTCCCAGCTGCCTTTGTGGGGGCTTTTTTACCCCTGCTGCTGCCTGGGGCTGGTGCCTGCCCCAAAGTCCTATACTCAGGAAAGACCAGGAGGCAGGAAGAGTCATGGTTTCCTGAAGTGAGGCAACATTCTGTTGGCACACGGGGAACGGCGAGAGTATGCAGAATCTTGCTGAATCTTTTTGTCTAGACACTTATTTTTGACATTTAGCTGCTTATTTTTGGAATAGTTTCATTTTGTTCTCCTTCAGATTGGCAGAGGAAGGATTTGAGGAGCAAATTAAGCTCGTCTATGTAGGAATTTGGGGGCTGGCTTAATTTGGAATTGGTCTGATTATCTGCTTTCTGTTCACTGAAAACAAAACCCCAAGTCCCTGTGTAGATAACAAGAGTTGGAATAAAGACAGGCAGGATTCAATCCAGAGAAGATTTGGCTGGAGAAAGTAGCTGGAGAGGAGAGCCTAATGCACAGGAATTTTTAACCAGGTCAGGAAGGGTGTTGCCCCAAATGAGACTGAAGGGCAGCCAAGATAGGGCAGAACACCCTCCACGGAATAAATAAGGACGTCCTCCTGGCACTCCTGTTCCCACACCAAGGATCACTCTGCAAGTCCCATTCTCTTCACAGCTGAACCTAATTGAAGGCTTGGTGGCTTTGCTGTGCCTCCACAATGGAAGGCAGACAGGCTTCTGAATCCCAGGTGCTGGAAGCCACAGGAGGGGGAGCGTTGCTCTGGTGCTCAGATCCTGCTTGTGGGTTTCCCTTGGAGGCATCTGGCTGGCTCCTGTGAGAACAGGAGACTGGACAAGGTGGGGCATCCACAAGACTGCATCATAAGATGGCAATCTTTTATTTGTGAGTTAAGTCCTTGGGAGTAAGTCCCATTGAACTCAGAGGATCGTGCTGCACAGTTACCTGGTTTGCAGTCTTCAAAATTAACTACCTAATACCAATAATTTTGAGACACAATAAATTCGCTGGTGCAGATGCCATGGCAATAGTGGCACAAGTTTTGTACACAGAGGTGAATGGGTGCATGCAGTGAGAAAGTACAAAACCCAATAGATGGGGAGTACATTGCAAATTACAGAAGGTGGCCTGGTTTCTGCACTCTTCCAGTGCTATCCCTTCTTTTTGTGCCCAGAAGATGCGGTTTTATGCCAGAGTAAGTCCGAAGGGTGGCCACCGTGCAGCAGCAAGAGCAGAGGGCAGTCCGCTGTGCCCGCCTCGTGTATTAGGCAGTCCATCTGAATTATTTATTGCCCCAAACTGGGTTATTTCCTCATTTGCATTAGCGTGAGGTGGCAGCTGGCTAGTGAGGACTCTTGGCTTCATTCGTTATGGATTCAGAGTCTTGCGAACACGAGGAGAGTCCTGCTGAAGTCCGTAGTGGCTAACGGGATGCCTCTTGCTTGCTTGGGGCTGGCCCAAGACATTTTGTTGCCTGAGGCAAAGGACAAGATGGTGCCTTCCTCACCTTCTGCATGCATCATCTTACCAGACCAGCAGTTAAATTTTATTTGTGATTATGGGGCGACATCTTCCACTGTACCTGAGGGTTGCAGACTTGCTTAGGGGCCCCAGAGCAAGTTAGTTGAGGAGACCCTGGGGAAATGGAGATGGCTACAGCCCCCAGATCCTCATTCTGTCTAATGGTAGTGCCAGCCTTGTTCTTGGCCTTGTCTTAGACCAATAGTCCTTTTCACTTGGGTGGCGTTGATGTTAGCCAGCCTTCCAAGCTTGGTGGTTGAGTCTTCCCCCAGTTATAAGTCATGGTAACAGGTGGCGCTGTGGTCTAAACCACTGAGCCTAGGGCTTGCTGATCAGAAGGTCGGCGGTTCGAATCCCCGCGACAGGGTGAGCTCCCGTTGCTCAGTCCCAGCTCCTGCCAACATAGCAGTTCAAAAGCACGTCAAAGTGCAAGTAGATAAATAGGTACTGCTCTGGCGGGAAGGTAAACAGCGTTTCTGTGTGCTGCTCTGGTTCGCCAGAAGCGGCTTTGTCATGCTGACCACATGACCCGGAAGCTGTATGCCAGCTCCCTCGGCCAGTAAAGCGAGATGAGCGCCGCAACCCCAGAGTCGGTCACGACTGGACCTAATGGTCAGGGGTCCCTTTACCTTTACCTTTACTAATCTGAGCAAATAAAGAACCATCTCCCTATCCCATGCTGGAACTGCTTCTTTAATATACAGTGGTACCTCAGGTTAAGAACTTAATTCATTCTGGAGGTCCGTTCTTAACCTGAAACTGTTCTTAACCTGAGGTACCACTTTAGGTAATGGGGCCTTCCGATGCCGCCACACCGCCACCACGCAATTTCTATTCTCATCCTGAAGCAAAGTTCTTAACCCAAGGTACTATTTCTGGGTTAGAGGAGTCTGTAACCTGAAGCGTCTGTAACCCAAGGGACCACTGTACCCCAAAAGAGAGCATCACTTGGTAAGATGTTTCCTGTAAGAGCTTCAGCTTCCTCAGTGATATTATTCCTTTTTTGTGTGTGCTATTTTAGGACAGGACCATAATATATGTAAAATGTATGCATTAGGCTTCTTACCTCCAACACAAGCTGTTCGCTATAGTGTATGTAAGGCTAAAACATTTGGAGTTAAGCATTACCTGAAAATCAGTTTTTAAGAACTTTCTTCAAGATTGACACTGATGGTATTTTGTGGGACATTTGTCCATAACTGTCAGGTGGCCTGGGCTGCCCCCCTTTGCTGGCCGTTCGAAGAATAAGTAATTAAAATTATTCCTGTGGATACGTGGACAGAGTTATTAAAAGCAAACTCTGCCAGACTTAGAAATTGCACCCAATCATTCTGCCTCTGGTTGACATAACAACGCAAATACTGCTGCAGAATGGCATTGGCTCTCTCAGCTTGCCCATTGGTCTGCGGGTGTCTGGCCGTGGAGAAGCTCAGCTCCACCTGCAGTAAGCTCATGAGCTTGCGCCAGAACCGTGAGGTAAATTGCCGGCCCCTGTCACTCAGAGCCCTCGAAACACATGATCTACAAAGAGTTTGGCCGTTTCCTCTGCCGACAGCACCATGGGGCAGGCTACGAAATGGCACATCTTGGTGAGCATGTCCACCACCACCAGCACTGCCGTTTCCCCCCTGGACATGGGCAGGTCGGTGATGAAGTCAATGCTCACCATTTCCCAGGGTCTGCTGGGGGTGGGCAGGGGCTGCAGTAGACCTGCTAGTGCCCTATTATCTCCCTTGGCCCTTTGACAGGTGTCGCATGCCCTCACGTAGTCCTTGACATTGTCTCGCACTCCCGGCCACCAAAAATCTCTGGTGACTAGGAGAAGGGTCCTCTGTTGTCCAAAATGTCCTGCATAAGGGTTGTCGTGGAGTTGTTTGAGAACCTTTTCCCCTCTCACTGTAGCTAGGAGATTAATTAATTAATTAACTGCTTGATTGTAAAACAAAACAAAACAGCAGTTTACAGAAAAGATACAAGTTTGAGCAGACCACGTATAGGATTCCACTGTTAGTAAACTTTAGTTCAGCCACAGTTTTCTAGTTTAGTTGCAACAGGAAACTATAGTTAACTGCAGCTTCCTGGCTTTTTTGCTTGCGTGGGCAAATGCTTAAAGCTTGTTTATATCAAAGGTTATTGATATCACGATCCAAATGTGGCCCTTCTCTGTCTTTCCCAGTCTGTCTTGCTTGAGGTCAAACTGCACTTTAAATCATTTATTTCCACACTTAAGAACTAGATTGCATCATGCTTAGCTTGGAGAAGGGGGACAGTGATTTTAAGGAAGATATAAGGAAGTCAAGAAGTCAAAGCAAGATCAGAACACAGTTAGAGCAGTCTTTTTGCAACCTTCTAGTTCCAAAATTAACTTAAGCCAACAAGAAACCCTGTTAAGGCCATGGTAAATATTGTGGTAATCATTACTACACTAGTGGTTTATAGCCCGTTAGAAAACGGGCGCTAGCTCGGTCCCGGCTGTTGGCGCTGCTGGTGCTGGGCTCGCTCAGCCTGTGCCTGCCGCCGCCGCCGCTCCTCTTTCGCCGGCCGCTGGCAGGCGAGCGGGAGCCCCGCGCCGGGCGGAGCTCCTGGCCGGGCAGGCTCCTCCGTCCGCCAGCAGGCCGAGCCGGAGCCCGAGCAGTGCGCCTCGCCAGCCTCGGTGTTGGCGGCGTTGGCGGCGAGATCAGCTCCTGGGTCGCGGGCGGCTGCGGAGGAGGCGGGTGGCGACGGGGGAGGCGGCGGCTCGGGCTCCGGGCTGGGCTGGAAGCAGCGGCCCAGGCTGCTGCTGCTGCCGGGGGGATGTCCGTGGCGGGCGGAGGTGGCGGCGGGCCCGAGCTGGGGATGCTGCACCCCGGCCATCTTATCGCGCTGGCGGGGAGAAGGCGGCCAGCGGCCGCCTTCTCCCCGCCAGCGGCTGGCAAGGAAGCAGCCCAGCGGCCGCCTTCTCCCCGCCAGCGCGATAAGATGGCCGACAGGAGGAGGCTGTGGGAAGCTGCCCCCGCTCCTATTGGTCTGCGTACTACCCAATCTGTGTGTCACTGGAACGCACGCGCACTTGCGAATTCCTGTGACACACGGAAAGTGGTACGTACGGACACAGGCTCTTTATTATATAGGATTGGAATGTGAGACAGGTTATTAGAGATTGTTAGGTAGAACTGAAATAGTTTGCATTAGCGTAAAATAAGAATCAGGACAACTGAGAGCAGGTTTAGGCACCAGTAAAATAAAAAATAAAAAAATGAGCCCCTCAGCAAGGGCGGAATGGCTATTTTTTCTTTTTTACAAGGCTATAAAATAAATGTGCAATCTCATTTTTATGTTAAGAATAGATATGATAATATTTGTACCTGTTGAGAATATTAAGATCCTAATGACTAATATCAACAATATCAACACCCCCATGATTGTAGTCGAACAAACCATATACTTTAAATGTTAAACTTTTACATGTAACACAACACTTACAAAAACATGCAAATGCAACTGTGCATAGTAAGATGTGTCTGGGCTGTCACACTGTCAAAAGTGCAGAAGGAAATGTCTGTATAGAGTCGAAAATGCTTGGTTCACAGCACAAGTTTGCAAGCTTGTTACTCAGGATTGTGCATGCATTGGACATTAACTATATATTTTGTTGAGAATTACATAAAACATGTCAGATAGTCAGGCACCAGAAAATTGTACCAGGTCCCCACACCCCGCTCTCATTGGCCCTGATAAAAATGTGCCAGGTATCCAATTGCAATGTTTCTCAAATTTGGGTCCCCAGCTGTTGCTGGACTACAACTCCCATCATCCCTAGCTAGCACGACCAGTGGTAAGGGATGATGGGAGTTGTAGTCCCTGGGGACCCAAATTTGAGAAAAGCTGACTTAGAGGGATTAACACCCAATTTATTCTGCAGTTGCTGAGCATGCTCAGTCCTCATCGGACTGATTTCAGACTGTTTTCTCATTCCTGCTTCTGTAAACCTCAGGGTTCCCCTTGGGCCTGGGTGTTCATCAATTTTGTTGAATTAATGAAACTAAATAGTTTTAATTGGATTTTGAATTAATGTGCAATTAATTGTTACTGGTCTGAATTTTATTGTGTTAATATCTTCCTTAGTGGGTCATGCAAGCTGCTACCGTGTTTCCCCTATTTTAAGACACCGTCTTATATATTTTTTTCCTCAAGAAAACGCACTATGGCTTATTTTAAGGGGATGTCTTATTTTTATTACGTAAGCCCAGCCCCGCGTTTTCCTTGGCACCCTCCAGAACTGCTCCTATGGCTTATTTTCGGGGTACGGCTTATATTTTGCAAATGCAAAAAAATCCTGCTATGGCTTATTTTATGACTATGTCTTAAAATAGGGGAAACAGGGTATTCTGAATGATGCTTTTTATAGGGTTTGATAGGGGGCCCTGGGGATGAACCAAAGGGGTGGGGGTTGCCCAAAATGAAGTTGGGAACCACTGGTTTAAAACAGCTGTGCAAACGGTGCCTTTTAAAAGGGGAGACCGAGGATTCTGAGTGGGGTACCCTCCATCTAATGGTGTTGCCTTTGCCTGCTGTCTCTCTCTGCCCCGCTCCCCCCGGGCAGGTGCCTTTGCCAAGGTGAAGGAGAGCCAGAGGATGAGCGACGAGGGGAAGATGGACCAGGAGGAGGCAGACGGGATCCGCAAGCGCTGCCGCGTGGTGGGCTTTGCCTTGCAGGCAGAGATGAACCACTTCCACGAGAGGCGCATCTTGGACTTCAAGAGGATGATGCAGTCGTACCTCAAGCAACAGATCATCTTCTATCAGAGAGTCAGTCAGCAGCTGGAGAAGACCTTGCAGATGTATGACAGCCTCTAGTACCTCCTGGCTCTCATTTGCCTGGCATCAGGAGGATGAACTAGGCTTGCATTTTCCTCTGCGCCTGGACAAGAGTACCTCTGAGCATGAGAAGTGTGCCTTCCTACCAGGCTTGTACTTTTAAGGGGGTTTAGGAATGGGGGGGGTTTGAGGTGAAGGCCTCATTGCCAGGTGGGCTTAGGTGCCTTCAAAGCCCCTCAATATGCACACAATCAAAAAGGGAAGCTTGCAGCTCCAGCAACCCAACTCCACGTTGTAGCTTCTCTCTTCGTCCGAACTGAATGGAGAGGCAAAACGACATTCCAGCGAACACACCATCCTGTCTTCCTCTGCTCAGGGTTTGCTGGCTTCCCTATCTGCATTGTTTACAGAGGAAGTGAGAAATTATGTTTTGTAGATGAATTGGAAACAGAACTTTTATCATTTTGGAGTTTATTATTTGTTTTCTGCTGCTTCTCAGGCTTGATCTTCTAGAGTTTTCTCATCCTAATTGTGCCCCGTCCCCCACTGAATTGGTGAATGAGATCAGGGTTGTTTGTTGCTTATCACAACTCAAGTACTTTCTAGATAGGTTGTGGTGAACTTAAATAAGTTTAAAAAAAAAAAAGGGATTGGAATGTAAATTTTGGTGCAACAGAATGGATCTTTTTGGGAAATCACACAAACACACAAGGTATCAGCACCTTTGTATTTTTTTCCTAAACTGTCCACAGAGATTATTATTTTTTTGTATTCTAAAATCAAAACAATACTTGGGAACCACAATTTTTATGTTCTGCTTGGTTTGTTACTGAAAGAGTATTTTGGGGCAAAATTCAAAGTGTCCGTTTTATGGTCATTAATTCGTTTTTAAAAATGGGTGCAGGAGCTTTTGTTTATGGTGAAATGGGGCCGGCAACCCGCGGCTCTGGAGCCGCATGTGGCTCTTTTACACCTTTGCCGCGGCTCCGGGGCGGATACTAGCGAGGGGAGGAGGCACATTGTGTGCCCCGACACTCCCCACTGTGGCGGGCGCTGTACTGGCTGTGACGTCGCATGGGGGCGGTGCGTGCGTCCAGACTCCCGTCAGCAGCAGCGTGCCAGGCACCAGTGTGAGGTAAGTGAAGTGATGCCTCGGGGGGGGGGGGAGCCCGGCCCACACACTGCATTGAAGGGGGCATGTATGGTGGTCCAAGTGGCTCTTTTTGTCTTAAAGGTTGCAGACCCCTGGGCTAAAGGATGTCTGAAAAAGGCTCAGACATGTTGACAGGCTGCGTTGCCATGGCAGAGGGAGGCTGCACAGCGGGGTGGGGGGGAATCCCATTTGACTCTTTGTACTCAGGCTAGTGATATGAAAGGATGGGTCTTCCCCCTCGATTCCTCAGTGTCATCTCCCAGGATCTGCCAGCCTGTGGTTGGAAATGCAACCAGCACAAGCCCTGGCTGAGCAACCTTTGCCCATAGCCTGGGGAGTAGGATTGCACACACGAGATTCGCCTGTGACATCTTGAAGATCATCACACACTCCCTGAACTTGGGGTGTTGAGCCTGTGGCCTTGACAGTGCCTGGGGCTGATGGATTTGAGAGTCCAACCACATCTGGAGGGTCACAGGTTCGCTATCCAGATGTGCTTGGACTCAAATCCATCAGTCCCAGCCAGCATGACCAGGGATGACAGGAGTTGTAGTTCAGCAGCCACTGGAAGGCTGCAGGTTAGCCACCCCTGTTCTAACTGCAAATGATTGAACCTGGGGCTCTGCATGCAGAGCATGTGCTTTATTGCAGGCAAGATGGTACAACCTTTTGTATTTCCTGCGGGCATGAAAATCCTCACCAAGCATAGTCATGCATATTCAAGTGTGCGTTTTCTTACCCTTGCAGAAGCTGCTGCAGCGTCTGTAAAGGTAAAGGGACCCCTGACCATTAGGTTCAGTTGCGGATGACTCTGGGGTTGCGGTGCTCATCTCGCCTTACTGGCCGAGGGAGCCAGCATACAGCTTCCAGGTCATGTGGCCAGCATGACTAAGCCGCTTCTGGCAAACCAGAGCAGCGCACGGAAACGCCATTTACCTTCCCCCCGGAGCGGTACCTATTTATCTACTTGCACTTTGACATGCTTTTGAACTGCTAGGTTGGCAGGAACAGGGACCGAGCAACAGGAGCTCATCCCATCACAGGGATTTGAACCGCCGACCTTCTGATCGGCAAGCCCTAGGCTCTGTGGTTTAACCCACAGCGCCACCTGGGTCCCAAATCCTCCCCAAATGTGGATTCTGAGCAGGTGTGGTCAGTAAGAATGTGGGAGGGGCAGGGGGGGGAGAGGACATATTTTTCTGTGTCAACCTTGATTAGCAAGCCTGGACTTGACATGAAAATATTTCAGAACAGAAAGGATTTGGCAGCAGTGAATTAACACACATAGGCAGATGTGCACTTCAAAAGGTAAGGTGGAAAGCTTTAGGGAAATAGAAAGAGTGATTAGTTTTAGATATTGCAAAACGTGGACATTTTAGAGAGAAAACTGGCTGGTGAAACCAGCTATTCAAGTGAAAAGGAGGGAAAACCCAGGAGGGAACCTAACCTCACTTGTTCAGATTTAGAAGTTGCTTCGATCAGCATTCCCCAAACCCATGTCCTCCAGATTTTGTTGGATCTCCCATCTCCCCTGACTATTGGCAGTGCTGCATGGGGCTGAAGGGGGATCCTGACCCTTGCCCTGGAGGTTTTGCCCTGAAAAGCCCAAAGGGGGTGGTTGAGGGGCAGTGATGGGAGGCCTCCAGCCAGATAGGGATGCCCTGCAGTCATATCCAGCCGATGAACCAGAGGTTCACCTTCCTTGCTATGGTGGATTGGGAAGCAGGTCCTTGCTGTGGGAAAAATGATGTCGAAGTTAAGGAGTGTCCCTGTTTTCATTTGCAAAAAGTTGGAAGTCCGAGTCACGTGGGCAGGTGGGGCGGGAGTGAGCGAATGCAGGAAAGGGAGCAACGACAGGAGCAAAGAGCTGCGGGTGGAGCATGACCCCTTGTTATTCAAAGCTACTTCACAATTGTGCCTACAAGACAGGATTCTGGGAAGAGGGACATGCTTCCAGGCAGGCGCCTTTCCTTGGCTGATTGGGAGGGTAGTTACTGTCAACAATTGCTGGCTGGTAGATTGGCCTGGTGCGTGGGCTTTGTTTTCTCAGGGAAATATTGAGAATAAATTACAGCATAGAAAGGAAACCAGGCCTGGCTTGGACTTACTCCAGAGTTTCTTGCGGTACCAGAGTGTTGTTTAAGCCTGGAGTCAGCAACTCCTGCTGCTGAAAAATGCAGAGAAGCAACAAGTAATTTGCTTACAATGTTCTTATGTCAGCATTGTGATTTCCATGTCATTTTCATAAACTAGGCAGACCCAATGTGCACCAGTTCTGCAGCATGAATTTCCTGTCCCAGTCAAAATACAACACAGCCCTGGAACAGTGCTTATGCCTAGACCTCTGACGCATGAGGCCTCTGAAACAACAAGCTTCCTTCTACTTGTGCTCCTGTTTCAGATCATTTAGCCTGTTCCAAAAGCAGAGTTTCAAACTTCTGTAACCATGAGGGTTAGACACTTAAGCCAGAAACAAACCTCAAATCGTCTCACAAAGAGATTGCACACTTTGGATTCTAAGACAGTGATGGGCAACCTCTGGCAGAGGCAGATTTAGGTTCAGTTGCACTGAGCACGGAATCTCATGGGGGCCACAACTATGATGTAGAATGGAAGACGAGAGGCCGGGGTGCCAAATTTTGGCATCGCACACAGCATCACTGAAATTTGAGACCCCAAGGTCTGCCACTGCCCATGGCTCTTTGGATGTTGCTGCAATGCAACACCCATCACAAATGTTCCTGGGTCGCTCTGCTACTTTTGCATGGCATTTGGCCCCGGAAAGTTGTCCAGAAGGCAATGTGACCCTCAAGCTGAAGCCCCACCCCTGGTATATGATATTGTTGGTCTCCAGCATCTACAAGTCTGAGCCAGCATGGGCAATGGTCAGGAATGATGGGAGTTGGGGGTCCAACAACATGATGGGCATACAGGTATTCTGTGTTTTTGTTTCATAGTTTTATGTTGTGAACCACCCTGTGATCTTTGGATAAAGGGTGGTATACAAATTTAATAAATAATGATGATGACATTAATGATAACATCTGGAGGCCCAGAGTTCTACAGCCCTGATGATAATAATAATAATAATAATAATAGTAATAATAATTTCTTATTTGTACCCAATCAAGTCATCATCCCAAGCTCCCAATCAAGTGTTACAAACAATACAGCATTAAATATTAAAAGCTTCCCTAAACAGGGCTGCCTTCAGATGTCTTTTAAAAATAGGATAGCTGCTTATTTCCTTGACCTCTGCTGGAAGGGCGTTCCACAGGGCGGGTGCCACTACCGAGAAGGCTGGTTCCCTGTAACCTCGCAATGAGGCAACCGCCAGAAGGCCCTCGGCGCTGGATCTCAGTGTCTGGGCTGAACGATGGGGGTGGAGATGCTCCTTCAGGTATACAGGACCAAGGCTGTTTAGGGCTTTAAAGGTCAGCACCAACACTTTGAATCATGCTTGGACATGTACTGGGAGCCAATGTAGATCTCTCAGAACTGGTGTTATGTGGTTCTGGCGGCCACTCCCAGTCACCAGTCTAGCTGCCGCATTCTGGATTAATTGCAGTTTCCAGGTCACCTTCAAAGGTAGCCCCACGTAGAGTGCATTGCAGTAGTTCAAGCGGGAGATAACTAGAGCATGCACCACTGGTGAGACAGTTGGCGGGCAGGGAGGGTCTCAGCCTGCGTTACCAGATGGAGCTGGTAGATGGCTGCCCTGGACACAGAATTAACCTGCGCCTCCATGGACAGCTGTGAGTCCAAAATGACTCCCAGGCTGCGCACCTGGTCCTTCAGGGGCACAATTACTCCATTCAGGACCAGGGAGTCCCCTACACCCGCCCGCCCCCTGTCCCCCACAAACAGTAATTCTGTCTTGTTAGGATTCAACCTCAATCTGTTAGCCGCCATCCATCCTCCAACCGCCTCCAGGCACTCACACAGGACATTCACTGCCTTCACTGTTTCTGATTTAAAAGAGAGGTAGAGCTGGGTGTCATCTGCATACTGATGAACACCCAGCCCAAACCCCCTGATTATCTCTCCCAGCGGCTTCATATAGATATTAAAAAGCATGGGGGAGAGGACGGAACCCTGAGGCACCCCACAAGTGAGAGCCCAGGGGTCTGAACACTCATCCCCCACCACCACTTTCTGAACACGGCCCACGAGGAAGGAGCGGAACCACTGTATAACAGTGCCCCCAGCTCCCAGCCCCTCTAGACGGTCCAGAAGGATGTTATGGTCAATGGTGTCCAACAAGTCTTCCAATATAGCATCCCTTACAGAAGTGTGTGTTTCCAGGGCGGATGGATTTCTCGGTGGATTTTTGCTAGCAGCAGCAGGGCAGGACCCTGGCAACGTCCCCTTCACCTGCTGCGTAACTAAGTGGCTATGAGGAACTTAACAGTTCCACCTCATATTTTAACCCTGCCAGCTGCCACACTGGAAGGCAGGCAGCCATCTCTGATTATGTTCCCTTCCCTGTCCTCCGTATTGTCAGACCCAGCTTCTGACACGATGACTGGGATTCTGAGCTGGGATTCACTAAGCTTCATTCCACGGAGGTGGAACTTGTGGCCCTCTGATGTTGAGCTACAACTTCTAACAGCCCCAGGAAGTGTGACCAGTGGTCAGGACCAATGGGAGTAACATGCAGCAACCGGGGGTGGGGCATGCAAGTTTCCCCATATATTCCAGCTCTGCTGACCTTGGAGAGAGAAGGACCCTGAAGAAGTGTGCATGCACACGAAAGCTCATACCAATAACAAACTTAGTTGGTCTCTAAGGTGCTACTGGAAGGAATTTTTTTATTTTTTATTTTGTTTTGCCTGGAGAGAGAGAGAGAGAGAGAGATGCAGAGCACTGAAGCATCACCTACCCCTGACTACAACGTCACGACAACTACTGCTGCAATTTCACCAAGCAACACGAACGCAGTCTCGCTCCAGAGAGGTTGAGCTGCTCCAGGTTGGGGTTTGCAGAGGACAAGCTTCGATGGAGTCCAGGGTAGTTTGCAGGAGAACAGGACTATGGTTAGCTCCCTGCAGAAGTGGCATCTAAGAGCAGAAGGCAGGCAACCATCTCTGATTATGTTCCCTTCCCTGTCCTCCGTATTGTCAGACCCAGGTGTTGCTCTGGCAATAGACTACAGGTGACTCTCCACTTACGTGGGGGTTACGTTTCTGGCCTCCTGTGCAAAAGTGAAATCATGTAAAGTGGGGAGCACTCTAAACATTATTGAAAAGCCCTCTGCTACTCTCTTTTCAAGCCATATAAAAAAAATACTGTATCCAAAAATATTCACAACTCAATTTGAAGCTATAGGGCTGGCCGGAGGCTGGAGGATGTGAGGGACAGTGGCTGCTGCTGCGCTACCTAGAGGTGCCAGCTGGGGGGGGGGGGGCAACGTCTAGAATCCCAACCAGGGGAACTTAGCAACTTGATTTAAGGGAAGATTAGAAAAAGTAACGGAGGTGCTAGACACCTTAAAATATCTGAACAGCTGTCAAATGGATGATGGAGCAAGCATGTTTTCTGCTGCTCCAAAGAGGAGGATGGCTTCCTGACTAAACACCAGGAAGAACTCTCCTTCACTGGAGGTTTTTAAGCAGAGGTTGGATGGTCATCTGCCAGGAATTCTTTAGCTGAGATTCCTGCATTGCAGGGGGTTGGACTAGATGAGCCTCGGGGGTCCCTTCTAACTCTGCAAGTCTGTGATTTGTTCTCCATCCTCCTAGTCCATTTTCCTTCTGTGTTGTGTTTTTTTAAAAAATTAAGCTGGAGGAGGGCAAATGTTGTCCCTATTTTCAAAAAGGGGGAAAGAGAGGACCCAAACAATTACCGCCCAGTCAGTCTGACATCAATACCAGGAAAGATTCTAGAGCAGATCATTAAGCAAACGGTCTGTGAGCACCTAGAAAGGAACGCTGTGATCACTAAAAGTCAGCATGGGTTTCTGAAAAATAAGTCATGTCAGACTAATCTGATCTCATTTTTTGACAGAATTACAAGCCTGGTAGACGAAGGGAACACTGTGGATGTAGCCTATCTTGATTTCAGCAAGGCCTTTGACAAGGTGCCCCATGATATTCTTGTAAAGAAGCTGGTAAAATGCAGGCTAGACAATGCTACCATTCAGTGGATTTGTAACTGGCTGACTGACCGAACCCAAAGGGTGCTCATCAATGGCTCCTCTTCATCCTGGAGAGAAGTGACTAATGGGGTGCCACAGGGTTCTGTCTTGGGCCCAGGATGAATTTTAACAGGGAGAAAATTCTCCAGAGGAGGGCAACCAAAATGGTCAAAAGCCTGGAAACGATGCCTTATGAGGAACGGCTTAGGGAGCTGGGTATGTTTAGCCTGGAGAAGAGAAGGTGTTAAAGGGTGATATGATAGCCATGTTCAAATATATAAAAGGATGTCATATAGAGGAGGGAGAAAGGTTGTTTTCTGCTGCTCCAGAGAAGCGGACACGGAGCAATGGATTCAAACTACAAGAAAGAAGATTCCACCTAAACATTAGGAAGAACTTCCTGACAGTAAGAGCTGTTCGACAGTGGAATTTGCTGCCAAGGAGTGTGGTGGAGTCTCCTTCTTTGGAGGTCTTTAAGCAGAGGCTTGACAGCCACCTGTCAGGAATGCTTTGATGGTGTTTCCTGCTTGGCAGGGGGTTGGACTGGATGGCCCTTGGGGTCTCTTCCAACTCTATGATTCTAAGCCTGAGGGTAAGGACCATTAATAATAATAAAAAAGCAATGTGTAAGTTGCTGTGGGAGCATTTTGGGGCTTAAGTGGGATTAATAGTTAATACAATTAATACAGAGTACAAATAAGTAAATAATAAGGCCATCAGTAGCCTTATTATTTAGTCATTGTGGCTAAATGCTACCTCCAGATTTAAATAACATAAGCACCTAAGAATGTAAGAGGAGCCTGTTGGATCAGGCCAGTGGGGCCCTTCTAGTCCAGCATCCTGTTCCCACAGTGGCCAACCAGATAGAATTGGAAGGGACCTGCTGGATCAGGCCAGTGGGGCCCTTCTAGTCCAGTATCCTGTTCCCACAGTGGCCAACCAGATAGAATTGGAAGGGAAGCCGAGGGTCATCTTGTTCAACCCCAAGTCAGAAATCTCCATGAATTTGTCTAATCCCCTTTACTGCATTCTGTGGGAGTGAGTTCCATGGACTTCCTTTTATCTGTCCTGAATCTTTCAGCATTCCAGCATAATAATAATAAATAAATAAAAATTTATTTGTACCCCGCCCATCTGGCCGGGTGTCCCCAGCCATTCTGGGCGGCCTCCAACAGCATGGCTCTGGATACCAGTCTGTGGGGACCTCAGGTGGAGAGGGCCGTTGCCCTGACAGGCTTCCCAGAGGCATCAGGTTAGGAAGTGGGAATGTGCTTATGGACTCCATGCTGTTGTTGTGCAAGAGGGCTTAACAACTTGTTTGTGCCACATGTTGGAACCAGATGTTCCAAGTCTGCCTGTCCTCCAGCTCCCTCCCTTCAGATCACATTCTTCCTTTCTGACCGAGTCTCAGGGAATCAAACACCCTTTTCCTCCCCTCTTGCTTGCAAGGAGAGGCAAGCAGGAGGAAGCCTATTTTCCTTCTGCTGCTGCTAGTGAAAGAAAGTGAAACAATAAGAGATGCAGCTCTGGAGACCTTCTCTTAAGAACCAAAGCAGAGCATCTGCTGGATCCGGCCAAAGGGGTCCAGCTGGTTCAGCCTCCTGTTCTCACAGTGGCCAACCAGATGCCCCCAAGGAAACCTGCAAGCTGGATTTGAGCACAAGAGCAGCCCTCTCCCCTCCTGTGGTCTCCCTGTTGCTTCAGCTTCAAGACGTAGCACAGACGCCGACTCACAGAGAGACTCACTGACTGGCCAATGAGCTCAAAAGCCCAGACTGCTGAGCTGATATCCCTTAATCATCTATAGAGGGCACTGGGCCGTTGCAGCTGGCTTGGTTTACATAACAAGACAATGACAAAAATCTACCGACAGCATACAAAACAATATGGCTAACCTGATCAAAAACGCCCACCCACCCCACTCACACAGGAAACCAAAGATCACCACAGCCAACCACAAATGAACAATCACACCCTACGCCAACCCTGACCTCTCTCACCGCCAAAGGAGCACAAGAGAACCCACACAAACAACGCTGACACCAAAACCCTACATATATTAAGTAAAATAGAAACATTGTCACCCCACCCATCTCCCCACCCACCCCACCCACCTCCTTCCCCCTTTTCTTCCTAATGTCTCAACAAACGAAACTGATCTGCAAAAATGTTACATGGAAAAAATACGAGAGAGACATTGTACACACCTTTGTAAATCAAGAAAATCTTTAATAAGACATCATTTTAAAAAACCAACAACATTGCACCTCTTGGCTTATCTGAGACTGGGGTGATTCGTGTCCATGAAAAAATAGCCCCATCCTCCATGTCCAGCTGCTCCTACATCTCTCTGAGATGTCTGGGATTGAACTTGTGGCCTTTGGTGTGCACAGCAGATGTTCTGCCACTGGGCCATGGGCCTCCCCCCAAGTCTTCCTGGGAAAGGGTCACCAGTGTCCCTGCAGTTTGCGATGGTCTTCCAGTGTCATGCAGGTCACAAAGAGATGTTTCCTATTGACATATGTTTCTGTTTTTTTTTAAAAAAGATCCATGGACAGTGGGGTTCCACCAGCTGCTCTGCTGCCTGACACTATTCCTCCTGGTCTCTTCCTCATCAGGTCTGCTTCCCTCCACCTTATCATCAATCCTGGTTTTCTGCTGCCGGAGGCTGTCGCTTTGCTGCAAGACAAGTCCCAAGCAGAGCTGGGCTTTTCTGTGGCTCCCACCCCTGTTTGCTCCATGGAGGTTGCTGTGGAGTCCTCGAGTGGGGAATGTGGAGCCCTCTGGACATCCCTGGACTACAACAAGGGAGGTTCACTTTTAAAAGTGAACCTGCCAAAATTGCATTTTCCAAAACAATACGTGAACCAAAACACAACCACCCTGAGAAAGTTTCCAAATTTTGCAGTGCAGTTCTCCAGCCAAGTTCTGTGGGGCATGCTCCCATTTGAGGTCCCGAAGCTGAGTGGATTGGGCAGTTGGGTCTTACTTAACACTGGCAGTGGGACAGGATCCTCCATCCACCTGAGGGCAGAAGGCAGTTAATCTGGTAGGTATTGGGTCGGGTGGGGTGTCTGTTAGATGTTCTTGGACCCAACTCGCATCAGCCCCTGCCAAAATGCCCCCTCCCCCGGGAAGAAGGAGTGAGAGCAGATCTACATCAGAAACAAGGGGAGAGTAAATCTCTGCATCAGGATCTGCTACCCCTCTGGATCCTGCCACCTGAGGAGTCACCACAGCTTGCCTCGTCGTGGGCAGGAATGATGGGAGTTGGACTGTCAGTTCCCTCACTTTCTCATTTTGCAATCTTAAATTCAGTTCTCTGCATATTTGCAGCAATGTGCAATTTTATAAAAAATACCCCTTGTGAGGGAGACATGGTCTGAATGCACAAGCGTAGCCATATATCTCTGGAGCTGTATGTGGGTTTCCTCTTATGTAGGATGGCTTCTGAGCATACTAAGGCTGCCCAGAAATGACATTTTAATAGGGAATTCCTGGCAAGGTTTAACTTCGGGGTGTGGGTAGGTGTTTTGGTTTTGGTCTCTGTATGGGGAAGGAAGGTTGGGACGCGGGTGGTGCTGTGGGTTAAACCACAGAGCCTAGGGCTAGTCGATCAGAAGGAAGAGAGTTTCCAGAATCTACGTGTCAAGCTGGGACTCTGGGTGGTTGAATAAAGTTGTTTATGTTTTGTATGTTGTATTTGCCTGAGAAGGGGTTTGTGGGATGTAAACACTAGAGCAGTCAAGTACAACAATGCTAGAGCAGATAGTGGAGATTGCCTCAGTCCTCCAGCCACAACTTCCTGGTCACATGGATTGAGACAATTTCCTCTTGCAACTAGATGTGGGAGTGGCTTCACCTGGGAAGGTAAGAACAAAGAACCCACAGGTCAGGGGCCATTCCATTCCACACTCTCACTCGAACTGCGAGGAGGATGCTCAGTTGGCTTCCACCCAACTGGGGCCTAGTAGATTTCTCTCCCACAATGGGGAGATTCCAATTGTAAATATCTTTACTAAGAACAAGCCTGCCTTCTTTGGGATTTGTCTTGAGCTGGATATATGTGAGTAAACATTTTATATCTTTTTATAGAAGACGTGTGTTGTGTCTTATTTAAGAGGGACTAAGGGGAAATATAGTGACAAACCAGGAAACTAGATTAAGCTGATTCTAGCGAATCAAAGCAACTTCCGCTGTGTGTATTTTAAAAGGGAATGTACTCTGCTAGTTGAACTTGTTAGCACAAGTTAGGATGAGATATATTAAATTATAAATCTCCATCTACGTTCCAAAACATTCCCACAAAGGGTTATGTATGCCCAGCGCGGCGTATTTTGTGTATTTTTGAAGGATTGTGTTGGATTGCATTTTTAAGTTGAGAGAGATTTTTCTGATTGCATTTCCTGGTCAGACCGCATGGTCCTTTGTCCTATTGTTTAGAGAAAGGGGGATTAAGCTACCCCTCCCCTCCCTCAGAGCTCACAAAAGACCCAAAAGGCAGTGAAGATTTATTTTGAGGCTTTTGCTTTTTGCATTTTGAGATTTTTGAGATTTTGATTTTGAATTTTGACAAATTTTTGAATTTTGAAATTTTCTAAATTTTGGATTTTAAGATGGCTAGTGCCAGTTTTTATAGTGAAGCAAAGCCAGGCTTAATGCTGCTAGATGAGGACAATTTTGTGTACTGGAAAATGCGCTTAATGGCACATTTAGAATCAAAGGATATTTTGGATGCGATAGAGAAACCAAAGCCTCAAGGTGCAGATGATGAAGCCAAGGTTAAAGTCTGGAAAAGGCAGAACAGCGAGGCCAAGCACATAATTTTGAGTGGACTTCGCAATAAGCATCTATCGTTAATAAATAGCAAAGATGATGCATCTCAAATCCTAAAAGATATTGAGCGCATGTATGGAGAATCTACAAAGAACTCCTACAGAACATTGATGGGCAAATTAACTAGACTGAGAATGAATTCAAAAGAAGAATTCACAGAGCATATTGATAAATTCACAGAAATTATTCAAAAGCTTGAACTTACTCCACAATCTTTTGATGAAGTAACAAAGGTATCATTTCTGTTAGCCTCATTAGGGCCACATTTTGATGCATTTGTTAGTTTGATGGATCATAAAGAGAATCTAACTTTTAAGGAACTGACTAGTGAATTAAGAGAGGAATGCAGAAAGAGATTTGATTCTCCAGAAAGCAACCCTAGGAGAAAGGATTGTAATTTTGTTTCAAAGCAATTTACAAAATCCAGAGAAATTGTGTGTTTTAAATGCCTGAAAAGCGGCCACATGGCAAAGCATTGCAAGGATCCAAAGGCTAAAGCAAAGGATTCTCATCTTTCTCAGCATAAAGGAGAAAGAAAAGGGAAATCTGAATGCAACATGCTGTTGCAAGAAAGGAGTTTAGCTGTCCAGAGCCAAGAAAACACACGCATTAAGTGGCTTCTAGACAGTGGAGCGAGCAGCCACTACAGCTTTAAAAGAGACTGTTTTAATGAATTAAGTGATAAAGAGACTGAAATTGAGGTTGCAGATGGAAATATTTTAAAGTCCAAAGGTGAAGGTTCAATGCATTTGGAATTCAATGTAAACAATGAATCTTTTAGAACTAGAATGTCCAATGTTGTGTATGTGCCAGAACTGAGCTGCAATTTACTCAGTGTCTCTACTTTGGACAAGAAAGGTTTCAAGGTCACATTTGAGAATGGACAGTGCAATGTAACTAAAGATGGTGAAGTGTACATTGAAGCAAATCTAATAAATGGTGTTTATGAGGTTAATCTTTCAGAGAACCAGTCTACAAAAGCAGACACAAAGAACACTGTTATTGGCTGCTCCAAGGAGTCAGAATGGACTCAAGAACTCATAAACTTTCCTTCTGAAACCCCACGTGATACTAATCTGCCTTCTAGTGTCATAGCACCCCCTACAGGCGACGCACCAGAAGACGCAGATGACCAGACCCCTGGCGGCTCCAGAGACGAAGAGGAGGACACAGATGAGGACATGCCACCGTTGGAAGGGAGTGAGGAAGCTGATGCGGTTCAGGAACCAGAACCAGAGGTCAGACGCTCATCCAGAACCAACAGAGGTGTCCAGCCGGTACGACTGTCCTACCTTGCAGGGTCGGTGTCTCCACAGGAACCTTCCACATGGGAAGAGATTCTGAAGATGCCATCTGCGCAAGCCAGTCTCTGGAAGAAGGCCGCTCAGGAGGAGATGGATGCACTGCATCAGAACCAGACGTGGACCCTGACAGAGCTCCCTCCTGGTAAGAAAGCCATTGGGTGCAAGTGGGTGTTCAAGGTTAAGAAGGGGTCAGAAGGGGAAGTGGAACGCTACAAAGCAAGGCTAGTAGCACAAGGTTTTTCACAACGTTTTGGTGAAGATTACGACGAAGTTTTCGCACCAACCGTGAGATATAGTACCCTCCGAATGCTTTTGAGCATTGCAGCCTCTAAACAATTGGATGTGAAGCACATTGACATTTGTACTGCGTTTTTACATGGGAGAATTTCAGAAGAAATATATATGAAACAACCTAAAGGTTTCACAAAACCAAATGAGGCACATCTCGTATGCCGACTCCAGAAGGGACTCTATGGGCTTAAACAATCGGCTAGAGCCTGGAATCAGAAATTGCACAATATGCTTGTGCAACTAGGGTACAAGCAAGGAAACGCAGACAAGTGCTTGTACACCAAGTCAAGTAATGGACAATATTCATACATATTGGCTTTTGTAGATGACTTGATTATTGCTACTGCAAATAATAGAGACTATACACAAATAGTAAAACACCTCAGCAAGGAGGTACAAGTAAAAGAGCTTGGAGATGTCAGGTACTACCTAGGAATCCAAGTGGAAAAAGAAGAAGACGGCTCATTTCTTCTCAACCAGAAGCAAAAGATTCATGAACTGATTGAGTATTTGCAGATGCAAGACGCACACCTGGTGGCAACGCCCATGGCTACAGACTTCTTGAAGAATCAGCAGGATTCGAAGCTGTTGCCAGATAACAGTCAATATAGGTCGGTGATTGGTAAACTTTTGTATTTAGTTACCACATGTAGACCTGACTTAGCTAATGCTGTGGGGATTCTGAGCAGAAAAGTGAATTCTCCCACTGAGCATGATTTAGCGGGGCTGAAAAGGGTGGTTAGATACCTGAAAGGTACAATAAATTGTAAATTAAAGTTGCCAGCTATCAGAGACCCTAAGTTGGTTGGGTACACTGATGCAGATTGGGCCGGGGATAATGCTGACTATAAATCCACAAGTGGTCATGTTTTTATGTTTGGGGATGGACCTGTTGTGTGGGGAAGTTATAAACAGAGTTGTGTAGCTTTGTCTTCAACAGAGTCCGAATATGTTGCTGCAACAGAAGCATGCAGATAAATTGCCTGGCTTGATGAACTCATCAAAGACTTTGGACTGGTGAGAAGGGAACCTGTCAGCCTGCTAGAGGACAATCAAAGTTGCCTGAAGCTGACGCAGAGTGAAAAGTTCCTAGCCAGAACCAAACACATTGGGGTCAGGTACCACTATATACGCCAGATGGTGCAAGATGGACTTGTGGAACTGTCTTATTGCTGCACCAAAGAGATGACTGCCGACATCTTGACAAAACCCTTGCCAAAAGAGAGTTTCCAGAATCTACGTGTCAAGCTGGGACTCTGGGTGGTTGAATAAAGTTGTTTATGTTTTGTATGTTGTATTTGCCTGAGAAGGGGTTTGTGGGATGTAAACACTAGAGCAGTCAAGTACAACAATGCTAGAGCAGATAGTGGAGATTGCCTCAGTCCTCCAGCCACAACTTCCTGGTCACATGGATTGAGACAATTTCCTCTTGCAACTAGATGTGGGAGTGGCTTCACCTGGGAAGGTAAGAACAAAGAACCCACAGGTCAGGGGCCATTCCATTCCACACTCTCACTCGAACTGCGAGGAGGATGCTCAGTTGGCTTCCACCCAACTGGGGCCTAGTAGATTTCTCTCCCACAATGGGGAGATTCCAATTGTAAATATCTTTACTAAGAACAAGCCTGCCTTCTTTGGGATTTGTCTTGAGCTGGATATATGTGAGTAAACATTTTATATCTTTTTATAGAAGACGTGTGTTGTGTCTTATTTAAGAGGGACTAAGGGGAAATATAGTGACAAACCAGGAAACTAGATTAAGCTGATTCTAGCGAATCAAAGCAACTTCCGCTGTGTGTATTTTAAAAGGGAATGTACTCTGCTAGTTGAACTTGTTAGCACAAGTTAGGATGAGATATATTAAATTATAAATCTCCATCCACGTTCCAAAACATTCCCACAGTTTCCTTATTTGTTTGTGTGTTTCTTTCCTAGGGCTTGTGCTTGCTTTCTAGGGCTTCTGCCTCTTGGATTTGTGTGTGTTTGTTTCTGGCCGCGTGCTCTCCCTTCGCACATGGTCTGAGGGGGCGGGGCTTCTGTTGAGTCAGGTGACTAGCTGTGGGCGGAGCTAGTCAGTGCCTGGAGGTCAGCGGCGCGAGCCTAGCAGCGCACGCAGTTTGACCATCTTTTAGATAGAGGGGAGCTAGTCTTAAACGTTTATTGGAGGAGACCTAGACTTCTAGGCTTCTTTTTTTGTCCTGACTTTAAGCTCTTCAAGATGGAGGGTGAGGGAACAATTGCAGTCACCTGCAATTCCTGCACAATGTTTGTCTACTTGCCAAAGGATGTAGGCAGCTACACCTGCAGCAAGTGCAAGTTGGAAGACAAGGTCCAGCAACTTCAGGCCTGTGTATCTATGCTCCCGAAAATTAAAGAGCTGGAGCTTTTCTTGGATGCAGCAGAGCACACTGTCTGCACCAAGCAGGAGACAGGGCACATCCCTGAGGAGGAGGTCAGTTCCCCAACACAGGAGCCAGATGTATGGAGGAATGTGACTCATAGAAGTAGAAGGCCCAGGGATCGCTCTGAGTGTTTAGAACTACACAATCGATTTGAAGTGCTCTCCCTTAACATGGAAGACGAAGTACAGACTCCATTTGAAGATCTCTCCCACATCACAGTTGATGAGGAATATGAAGACGAGCAGCAAAGTCAGTCCTCCAGGAATGTGCAGGTGACCTTGGAAGGGACAGCACATGTAAGAATCCCGACCAAGCCTATGAGGAGGCATGTAGTGGTGATAGGGGATTCCCTACTGAGGGGTACAGAAGCAGTGATCTGTGGGCCTGACAAGACGTCTCGAGAGGTGTGCTGCCTCCCCGGGACCAAGATCCAAGATGTAACAGAACGGCTGCAAGGAATCATAAAACCCACTGACAAATACCCCTTCATTTTGGTCCATGTGGGAACCAATGACACTGCAAGCCATAGCCTCCAGAAGATCAAAAGTGATTATGAGGCTCTGGGCAGGAAGTTGAAGCAATTAAATGCACAAATTGTCATCTCATCTGTCCTCCCAGTTGAATGACGTGGCCCAGGGAGAGAGGGAAAAATAGGGGAAGTGAACAACTGGCTTCGCAAATGGTGCCAGCAGGAACGGTTTGGATTCTTAGATCACGGTCTGCAGTTTCTTGAAGATGGACTTCTGGCAAGTGATGGGCTGCACCTCACAAGGGTTGGGAGGAATGTTTTTGCCAACAATTTCAAAAACCTCATCAGGAGGGCTTTAAACTGACTTATGTGGGGGAGGGAGACAGTGGTCCTGAAGGTAGGAGTCTATCAAGTGATGAAGATGATCATCCAAATGTTGAGGACCAAATGGAGCAAACAGCACGCAGACCCAGTGGTGGGAGGAAAAAATCTTTAAATAAGAGACTAGGGGGAATGATCAATGGTCTTGATCAATGTCTGTATACTAAAGCACAGAGCATGGGAAATAAACAAGATGAACTTGAGCTCTTGGTACAGCAAACTAAATACGACATAATAGGCATCACTGAAACCTGGTGGGATGAGTCTCATGATTGGAATGTGTTTCCTGCTTGGCAGGGGGTTGGACTGGATGGCCCTTGTGGTCTCTTCCAACTCTATGATTCTATGGTTCTATGAAAGCACAAAGTGCAAGTAGATTCTATGATTCCCTCGGCCAATAATGCGAGATGAGCGCTGCAACCCCAGAGTCGGACACGACTGGACCTAATGGTCAGGGGTCTCTTTACCTTTATGGGGAAGGAAAGGAGCATTACCTTCTTGAACCTAAGAATAGCCTGCTGGATCCAGCCAAAGGGGCCCATCTAGTTCAGCCTACTGTTTTCTCAGTGGCCAACCAGATGCTTGTGGGAAACCTGCAAGCAGGATCCGAGCGCAAGAGCAGCCCTCCTCCTGTGGTTTCCAGCAGCTAGTATTGTGCATGTATGAAATATAAATTCTTCACAAACTGATATTGTGTCAGCCTGTGGTAGAATAAAAAGCCTATTTGTTCCTTAACCTTCCTGTTTTTTGTTTTGTTTTTTTACATTTTAACCCTGAACCTACTTCACTCCCCCCTCCCAGCCTGGCAGGGCTTTTAAGGAGTGGCTGGCACAGCAAGGAGATTGCTAAAATGGCTCCTGATGCCATCATGCGGCTGGAGTAAAAACTCCCTCTGAGGACTCCTTGCTTTCCCTGCCAGCTACAACAGTTGCCAGCCGCTACCGCCATATTCCATACCTTAACACTGGATAAAAGGCTCTCCCATGCTGCCGAAATCCAGCTGAAAACCAGCTCAGGCCCAAGGTCCCAAAATAGAATGCCACCCAGGCATCACCAGGAATGGGACACCTGCTGCCAACAGACACTGTATTTTTTAAAGGGGGGGAGGGGGTAATAAAAGCAGAGCATTGAGCAAGACTGCTTCCATTTAACATTCCTCCCTGTTCTTTGTGGCCTGGCTTTGAAGTATGTGTTTGATACCCCCACCCCCACCGTGTAAGTGCATGCTGTGCTGCAGTGACTAAGCAATGCAGGGAAGGAAGGGAGGGAGGGAGGGAGGGAGGGAGGGAGGAAGGAAGGAAGGAAGGTAGGTAGGTAGTAGGTAGGTAGGTGGTGGTTGCATCTTACAGCATTTTTCAGCAATTGTGCTTTATGGAAAAATGGGTTATGCCTACACGGCTGGGTTTTGGATTTGGATTTGATATCCTGCTTTATCACTACCCGAAGGAGTCTCAAAGCGGCTCACATTCTCCTTTCCCTTCCTCCCCCACAACAAACACTCTGTGAGGTGAGTGGGGCTGAGAGACTTCAGAGAAGTGTGCCTAGCCCAAGGTCACCCAGCAGCTGAATGTGGAGGAGCGGAGACGCGAACCCGGTTCCCCAGATTACGAGTCTACTGCTCTTAACCACTACATCACACTGACCTTTGCAGTCCTTGGATTCCACACTGCATTTGGGAAGGAGTTAGTTACTGTATTTCTTGCATCATGATCTCCAGGTCCCAGAAGTGAGCTAAACTGAAAGGCAAGCTAAAGGTTATTTTTGTTTGCACCACTCTAATTTTTAACCCTGGAACTTTCTCTCTCTCTCCCCCCCCCCTCCTGCCTTTCTTCTCCAGTAACAGATGTAATGGTTGTTGCTCTAGGTCCTGCAAATAATTCAATAATTCAATAAAGCTGACATAGTGGGAGAGAGCTGGAAATGGCTATGTGGGAATGTTCAGGGAGGCAGGAGAGGATATATTGTTTAATTCCTAACTTGTGTTAGCAAGTTCTATATCTTAGCAGAGTTTAAACATTTCCACTTTTTAAATTTGCACAGCAGTTAGCTTGTTGCAGGCTCGTCTGAGCCTCTCTATATACCGTAGGATTCCTGGTAAGATCCCTTCTTGTCCCTCTTAAAAAGAATAGACACGGCAATCTTATTAAAGTCAATATAAAAGTAGTTTACTCACAATCATTCAGTTCACATTCAGTTTTTTTTTTTTAAAAAAATAATTTTTATTAGGCTTTTTAACACATAAAACAAACATTTCATCACAATTCATCGGACCTTATCATAAACATTAAATAACAAACACACACACACACAAAACAAAAAACACATAAAACAAAACCTCACAACACACAATAACTCTAGCATTTTATCACCTTCTTCTTTCATTACTTGTTAGGTGGACTTCCCCCACCTCCCTCCACCGCGTTTCTTATTCCATATATTTATAACTTAACAGATACTTATCATTATCTTACTATTACTTCTATTATCTCCAATATCACCAATCTTATTATTATTTAATTAATTCCTTAACTTAAACTAGTATTCCATCTTAATCTAAATTTAACAATCATACTTCCCAAAATTTCATATCCTATAATCAACTATAAAAGTAACTTCTGACTTCAAATTTATCTAATTAGCAATTTTACAACACTTATTAACATACTTCTTGAATTTCTTCCATTCTTCTTCCACCGCCTCTTCCCTCTGGTCTCGGAGTCTCGCGGACAGCTCGGCAAGTTCCATATATTCCATCATCTTCATCTGCCATTCCTCTAACTTTGGTAAGTCATTAGTTTTCCAATACTTAGCAAACAAAATTCTTGCTGCTGTTGTGGCATACATGAAGAAAGTGTGGTCTTCCTTGGGTATTTCGTGGTTGACCATTCCAAGTAGGAATGCCTCTGGTTTTTTAATAAATGTGTTCTTCAACACTTTTTAAATTTCATTATAGATCATTTCCCAGAAGGCTTTCGTCCTTGGGCAGGTCCACCACATATGATAAAAAGTTCCATCTGCAGTTCCACACTTCCAACATTTATTGTCATACAAATGATAGACTTTAGCTAGCTTGACTGGGGTCAAATACCATCTATAAATCATTTTCATTATATTCTCTTTCAACAAAGTACAAGCAGTGAAATTAATACCTTTCCTCCAAAGTCTTTCCCAGTCAGCCATCATAATATTGTGTCCTACATCTCTAGCCCATTCTATCATTGCAGATTTTACAAATTCATCCTGTGTATGCCACTCCAGCAACAATTGATACATTCTGGATAAATTTTTAGTCTTTGGCTCTAATAACTCCGTCTCCAATTTAGACTTTTCCATCTGGAAGCCAAGTTTTTTGTCCATTTTAAACATCTCATTGATCTGGTGGTACTGCAACCAGTTCTCCACCTTATCTTTCAATTGTTCGTAAGGTTTCAACCTGACAGTCTCTCCTTCTTGTATAAGAATGTCCATGTATCTAGGCCAATTTCCAGTCCTATTAAACCTTTTGTCGGCCTTAGCTTCTAGTGGTGATATCCATCTGGGAGTTTTCTTTCCGAGCAGGTCTTTATATTTCAACCATACTCTAAACAATGCTTTCCTGATCAGATGCTGCTTAAAGCCCCTATTGGCCTTAACTTTATCATACCATAAATATGCATGCCATCCAAACACATTGTCACATCCTTCCAAGTCTAACACATCAGTGTTTTCTAATAGGAACCATTCTTTCAGCCAGCAGAAGGCTGCAGCTTCAAAATATATGTTCAGTTCTGGCAGGGAAAAGCCCCCTCTTTTCTTATCATCAGTTAATATCTTATATTTAATTCTGGGTTTTTTTCCCTGCCATACAAATTTAGATATATCCTTCTGCCAGCTTTTGAAAGGTTCCATTTTATCAATGATCGGTAATGACTGGAAGAGAAATAATAGTTTAGGCAATACATTCATCTTAATTACTGCTATTCGGCCCAAAAGGGACAATTTCAATCTACTCCAGATTTCCATATCTCTCTTAATTTCAGACCAGACTTTTTCATAGTTATTCTTATGTAGGTTAGCATTTTTTGAGGTCATATTCACACCCAAATACTTAACTTTCTTAACAAATACAAGTCCTGTTTTCGCCTCGATACTTTCTTTTTCTTCTCGTGTCAGGTTTTTCCCAAGAACTTTAGTCTTGGCTTTATTTAGTTTAAAGCCGGCTACTTGCCCAAAGTCTTGTATTATATCCAGTGCTTTTATCGCACTCAAATCAGGTTCCTCAAGGGTCAACACTAAATCGTCTGCAAAGGCTTTAAGTTTATATTCTCTGGCCCCAACTCCCACACCTTTAATATCATTGTCTTTTCTAATCATATTCAAAAGGACCTCCAGGACCGTTATAAACAATAGTGGGGACAATGGGCACCCTTGTCTTGTTCCTTTTTCAATCTTAATACTTTCTGATACAACATTATTCACAATTATCTTTGCTCTTTGCTCAGTGTATATTGCTTCCAATCCATTCAAAAAAACCCCTCCCACCTCCATTTTTTCAAAATTTTTCTTCATGAAACTCCAAGAAATATTATCAAAGGCCTTTTCCGCGTCTATAAACATCAAAATTGCCTTCGTATTTCTATTAAGCTCCAACTTTTCCAGAATATCCACAATATTCCTTATATTTCCATTTAAATGTCTTTCTGGCAAAAAGCCTGCTTGGTCTTTGTGGATAATCTCCATTAAAACTTTCTTCAATCTATTGGCCATTATATTTGCAAAAATTTTGTAATCCACATTTAGGAGGGAGATTGGTCTATAATTTTTCATCTGTGTTGTATCAGTATCCTGCTTAGGTATCAAAGTTATATAAGCTTCTTTCCAGGATTCAGGTGCTTTGCGCCCCTTAAGAATTTCATTGCAAAGTTCTGTCAATGGCTGTATTAGCCATTCTTTTAATTCCTTGTAGTATTTTGCTGAAAGTCCATCCGGTCCAGGTGCCTTTTCTAACTTCATCTGTCCAATTGCCAATTCTATTTCCATTGCTGTTATCTGGTGGTTGAGTGGGGCCTTCTTTTCTTCCGGGATTTTATGCAGTCCGTTCTTATTTAAGAATTGCTCTATCAAATTTTGATTTTGATTATTTTCTTTGTACAGCTTTTTATAGAATTTCTGAAAACTTTTCCTGATCTCCACAGGGTTCTCCACGGTCCGTCCATCAATTATCAGGCTTGTTATTGTATTTTGTTTCTGTCTCCTCTTTAATTGCCACGCCAGCAACTTGCCACATTTATTTGCAGATTCAAAAGATTTTTGTTTCATCATCTTAACTTTCCATTCTATTTCCTGGTTGGTCAGCTGGGAAAATTCCGCCTGCAAATATTTAATTTCTTTCTGTAATTGCATATTCTTAGGCGTTATTCTCAGCTTCCTTTCTTTTTCCTTAAGTTGCTGTAAGATGGCTTCTTTTTTCTCATTCTGGATCTTTTTCCTTATTGCCTTTTGTTGTATCAGGAAGCCTCTCATCACAGCTTTACTCGCGTCCCATATGACCCTTTTTTCCACTGCTGTGTTCCAATTTATTTCAAAGAAGTCCTTTAGGGTCTTATGGGCCTTCTCACATATCTTCCCATTCCTGAACAGCGAATCATCCATTCTCCACCGAAAAGAACCCTGTGTTGTCAGTCTCAAGTTCAGCTGTACCGCATTATGGTCAGAGCAAGTTCTAGGATGTATTTCTGTATTGAGTATCCTTGGAGAAACCTCCCTGGATACCCATATCATATCGATTCTGCTCCACGAACCCATCGCTTCTGAGTGAAATGTGGCTTCAGTGTCCATTGGATGCTTTAATCTCCAAGCATCTATCCAATCCAGATCCTCTGACATTTCAAAAAAAGTCTTTGGCAGCCTCCCATCATTTGTAAATTTTGTTCTTTGTGATCTGTCCATCAACGTGGAGGCCACTGCATTAAAATCTCCCAAAGCCACCATTTTATAGTCCATATAGTCCAGCAACTTGTCGTGGAGTTCCTTGTAAAATTCTGATTTACTATCGTTCGGTGCATAAATTCCCAAAATCAGAAACTTTTCGCCTTGCACTGTCATTTGTATGGCAACATACCTTCCCTCCTGGTCTTTAAAAAGCATTTTTGGATCATACTTGTCTTTGGCGTAGATTACAACTCCTCTTTTCTTAACTTTAGCTGATGAGATAAATTCTTGGCCCAATTTCCTGTTTTGTAGAACTCTTCTGTGCAATCTTGTTACATGGGTTTCTTGTAGACATATCACATCCAAGTTCTGCTTGATCAAATTGTGAAACACACGGTTTCTTTTAGGTTTTATGTTCAAACCTCTTACGTTAAATGTCAATAATTTAAGGGCCATCTTGATTTATTCTGCTGCTCCTCCTCCTGCTCCTTGGGGGTCGTCAAATCCTGTGCCTGGCCTTCCTCTTGGTAGTGATGGACCTGGAACTGGTAATAGGCCAAAGTCTGCGTCGTGTTTTTCAAGGAATTTCCTTTTGTCCTGCAGTGATTTTATTCTGACTTTCCTCTCCTTGTATGTAAATGAGATTCCCTGAGGGAACTCCCACCTGAAGATCACTTTTTTGCTTCTCAATGCTCTTGTCAGATCTGTATAGTTGGTCCTCAGGTCCAAAAAGTACTTCGGAATGTCTTTAAACAGAACCACCTGTTTATTCTGGACCACCAAGTTGTTTTCGTAATGTAGGCCTAAAATATAGTCTCTCTCTTCTTTGTTATGAAATTCAACCAAACAGTCATTAGGTGTCTTACTGTCCTTTTTGTCCCTTGGACCAAAGCGATAGGCCTTCACTATCAGAGCATTGACCTCTTCTTTCTGCAAATTCCAATGTCTTGCGAATTCCTCAGCTAGGTAGTCCCTCAGTTCTCCTTGTTCCAGTTGGGGAAGGTCTCTTATTTTCAGATTCCCCTCTCGCTGTTTCATTTGAATAAATGCAATTGACGCCTGCACATCTCTCTGTCCAGCTTGATCCGCTGCTCTGGATTCTTCCAGAGTCTGCACTCTTGTTTCCACCTTTGCCACCTGTTGCTTGGTGTGCTCAATTTCCACCTTAAGAGCACCAATATTTTGGAGTGCTTCTGTATTCTGGTCTACCTTCTTGCTTAATTCTGATATTTGTTGCCTTACATCCTTTCTAATTTCTTCTAATGCAGCAAGAAGTACATCTGTATTCGAACCCTCAGCCGCTGAATCTCTTCTTGGTCCTTTATCTTCTGATTTTTTTGCAGGCATTTCTACTTAGTCTATTTCTGGCTTCTCAAGGTCACAGTACACAGAGCAGCTGTTATTTTGAAAACCAGCAGCAGGAAGTTACCAACTAAAACAGTTCCCATCCCAGTCCAGAGCAGGAGAAGTTAGCAGCCATTTTTTCCATACAAACTTAAACTAATTTCAAAGTTGCAATTTTAGCCAAATAGTACCAGGAGGCTAGTATGTTGCTGTAGATCACTTGTATCACCTTTCCAAATAAAACTTTGGAACAGTAGCCTTTTTTTAAGATCAAAGCGTCCAAATCGGAAACGAAAGTATCTCAAGTTCAAACCTCTTTGTTCTCAACAGATTCAATCAGCCGCTCTGTCCCGGCTCTCCTTAATCCAGAGGGTGAGCGGCGGCTTAAAAAGTTTCCCAACAACCAGAGTTTTAAATTTAAAGCTCAAAGTGTTGCACCATTCATAAAAGTTCCAGTTCTAAAACTTGAAGTCTTTTAAAACTTGCATCAACAGTCTCTATTTACAGCCGCTTGTTTTCTGCTCTCTTTGTACGCGGCGGAGAGAGATGGACTTCCTTTTTTAAATCTCTCTTGTGATTTCCAAATTAAAAGTCCAATTAACATCCAATTACTCACGATTCTGTTGTATTAATCTTCTTTTGGAGAAGGAACTGGCGCTCCTCACTGCCCGGCAATTCGCTGCTTCGCTGTGTCGGGAAAGCCGGTCTTCCGATGCGCTCCGGTCTGCAACCCTCTCCACTCTCGGAGACCCTTACTAGGGGCTCCGGAGGATTGGGGAGACCACCCAAGCGCCGCCGGATCCACGTCCTCAAGCACAACCGCTTGAGGTTTCTTCGGAGGTCCGTTTTCGCGGGAAACGGCACCTCCAGCCCCGAAACAGCCGGTCTCTCCGCGGAGCGGAGAAAAACCCAGCCGCGCAGTATGGCGCCAGAGCGGAAGCCTGGCTATGTGGGAATGTTCAGGGAGGCAGGAGAGGATATATTGTTTAATTCCTAACTTGTGTTAGCAAGTTCTATATCTTAGCAGAGTTTAAACATTTCCACTTTTTAAATTTGCACAGCAGTTAGCTTGTTGCAGGCTCGTCTGAGCCTCTCTATATACCGTAGGATTCCTGGTAAGATCCCTTCTTGTCCCTCTTAAAAAGAATAGACACGGCAATCTTATTAAAGTCAATATAAAAGTAGTTTACTCACAATCATTCAGTTCACAGTCGGATTCCTGAAGGCAGTCTTAGGTTACAAAACTATATACACATACGATGATAATAATAATAATGTGGAACTATCCCCAGGGGCGTAGGAAGGGAGGGGCGGAGGGGGCGGGCTACCCAGGGTTCCACTATGGGAGGGGTGACAAGATGGCCCCTGCCTCCCCCCAGCTGTAGAGCGGCTGAGGGCGCGCACTCGCGTGACATCCATACGGGCTGCTGCTCTCGTGCACCGTCCGTACGAGATGCCACTCGCACGGCAACCTGTATGGTCACCATGCAAGCGGCATCCCATACTGCCGCCGTGTGCGAGCGGCATCCTGTATGGACTGCGCATGTGCAGCAGCCCATACGGTCACCACACATGCGCAGTCCGTACAGGATGCCGCTTGCGTGGCAACCCGTACGGCCCACGCATGTGTGGCATTCCGTATGGAGTGTGCATGCGTGGGATGCTGCACATGCGCAGTCCATACAGGATGCCGCATATGTGCAGTCTGTACGGGCTGCACTGCCCCGGGTGCCGGAGAGGGTTCCTCCGCCACTGACTAAGGGAGTTAATTCCTAAGTGACTGCGAACAGGCAGTCACTTCTGCTCACACATAGAGAGAAACAAAATGGAGAAGAAGAGAGCAAGAGAAGAACGTGTGCTCCTTCTTGCCCAGATTAGGCCACACCTACTCTCTAGTCACATGCAGAGGAAGTTTTTCCCAGCTCAGGAGGAAAAACTCCTGTCCATAGTCCATTCTAGGAATGTTGTACTTGACTGCTATGTGTTTCATCCCACAGGCTTGCGAAGAGACCCTCCACAGAGCCTGAAGAGGATGTCAATGAGCCCAAAGTCCAGAAATAAAGTTTTTTAAAGCTGTAAAAAAGAAAAGATTTCAAGGGCTCCAAAATGGGAGTACTCGCTGCTGCTCCGCTATCCCCCACAACAACAGCTGTTGGGTGCAAAGCTGTATTACAGGCGGCTCCCCACTTATGTGCATTTTGCTTATGCTTGCGGGGGCCCAGAATGCAACCCCCACATAAGTGGGGAGTCAACTGTATTTCAATAACTGCTGAACCTGCTCTATTGGAGGGTTATTGCTTCCTTGGACAAACAAGGATTTTAAAAAGTGACTCCTTGGGTCAGTGTATAAGGGGCAATATAACAAATAAAGAAAAATATCTTCCACCTGCAATTGTGCACATATGCATAATCTATCTGCATTTGGCATGTTGTTTGGCATTGCTTGACATCACAACTCAATAAAGGCAGATCTTATTGCTACTGACAGTTTTAATTGCAAATATTGTGCAGCTTGAAACGACTGAATGCATAAAACTGACTCTTTTTGGAAGGAAACATTGTCCAAACCCACTAGCTATTATTCAAAATTTTACTTGCAGACTTTTCTTCAAAACAGAACAAAAACATCAAATATGCATCCACATAATTCCATAAGACATGTGCTTATCTTAAAATAACTTTAAAAAGGACTGAGATCAAAACTCGGTCTCTCTCTAATTCCAGCCTCCATGGCAGCCTAAGGCTGTGTGATCCTGAAGAGCTTCATTATATCCCTGCTTCCACAGAGCTTGGGGAAAAAGACTCCAGCTACCACCCTTCCAAGATGGTGATTTGCAATTCAGCAACCTCTCATGCGATCTAAAGTTAAACACCTCATCAGAACTACCAGAGAACAATAACAGTTACCGGTAATGATGAACCCATCAAGCAGCTCAGCAAGCTCTTTTGCTCATCTTTAGCTTCAACGGAGTCTTCCAGTTAAATACACACAGGCATTCTCCATTTCAGTTTGAATTAAACAATTATACTTAATCATTGAGACAAGTAGCTGGCTCTAAAATGCTCTGTTTTCAGTAAAGGGAAATGCAGGGCACATTTAGATGATTTAATCACTTGTAAGTCCAGATCAAGGGAGTTGTAGTCCCACCCCCTTTCTCACCCTTGAGATGCAGCCATCACCTCCAAAACCAAAAGTTTTGAAGCTTTGTGTATTCTAAAGGTTTCCCTTTTTAAGGAGGTGGGGGAATATTGCCTCGAATGCATCTTACGGAGTGCTGCTCTGCATCCGGTCTTGCTTGTGGGTTTCCTGTTGGGGCATCTGGTTGTCCGCTGTGAGCCAGATGAGTGCTTGACCGGATCCTGAAGATCTCTTTTTAGGTTTTTAAGTCCATATATCAAGTCAGCTGGTTTGTAGAACTGTAATCTCACCCCTTGACCCCATCAAGCCCTATTTATCTCTTCTAGACGAGGGATCTGTAAACGGTGTTTCCGTGCGCTCTGGCACTCATCATGGCCCTCCGTGTGCTAGTAGCGGTTTAGTCCTGCTTGCCACATGACCTGGAAAGCTGTCTGTGGACAAAAGGTGGCTCCCTTGACCTGAAAGCGAGATGAACTCTGTACCCCATAGTCACCTTTGACTGGACTTAACCATCCAGGGGTCCTTTACATTTACCTTCACCTGTGACAAAAGTGCAAAATGTGTTCCTCAGGGACAGGCTAAGACATTGTTGTATTTTAGATGGCTATTGTTATTGTGGGTGGTTGGTTGGTTGATTGATTGATTGATTAAATTTATTAGTCACTTTTTTGCCACTAGAAATCAAAATGACTTACCATATTTTAAGAAAGAAAACAAACACTAGCCAACAACAGCAACAACCACTAAATTAAAACACACACACACACACCCCATGCAAAAAGGCCATCGATAGTTAAAAGCCAAAAGGCCTGATTAAAATGGAATCCTTTTGCCTGGTGCCTAGAGATATGTAATGAGGTGCCAAGTGAGATTGCTCAGGGAGAGTGTTCCACAAGTGGGAAGCCACCCACTCTTCTTGTGTTGCTACTATCCAGACCTCCCAAGAAGAGGGCACACAAAGAAGGTGCTCAGATAATGATGGCAGCTCAAGGTTGTTACATATGGGGAGAGGCGGTCCTTGAGCTATGGGGGTCTTGAGCTGCATAAGATTTTATAGGTCAAAACCTGCACTCTGAATTGGGTCCAGAACCTAACTGGTATCCAGTGCAGTGTTGTAACCTGCTCTGGGACCTTAGCGTCCAGAGTCTTGGGTCTTTTAAAATTATTCTTTTGTAAATAAGTGGGAATTCAAGTGAGCATCCATAGAAAGCTGTCTTACCAAGACAGACCATTGGTCCATCAAACTCCTTATTGCCTGCAATGACTGGTAGGGCCTCTCCAGGGTTTCCCACTGGAACCACAGAATTATACAGCTGGGAGGGACCTTGGAGATCATCCAGTGTAACCCTCTTCTAACTGCAGGATCTGCAATACAGGATGCAACTACAGCATCCCTGACAGGTGGCTGTCCAGCCTCTTAAATAGGTCTAGCAATGGAAATCCCAACACCTCTTGAAGCATTTGCTGTGTTTTTGAATAGCTCTGGCCATTTGGAAGCTTCTCTGAATACTGAGCTGAAATCTCTACCTCTGAAATTTCCATCTATTGGCTCTTGCCTTCCCCTCTGGAGCAACAGGGAACAAGCCTGCTCCATCATCTGCAGGGAAGACCTTCCACATGTTCCCACCGTCTTTACCCGCTGATGCTGGAGATCGGCTCTCACTGTCTGCATACACTGTCCTGCATACATTGAGCTGCAGGACAGGTAGAAAATCCAACAGGGAAGTGGATCCAAATGTTTAGTGAGGATGGACAAGCCATGCTCCCCCAACAGCTGCCATTGCCCAAGTCCAGCACATGCTCTTGCCCCATAGAACCCAGATCGTGTTTGCCCCAATACTTTAGAGTTTAGACCTATTCCAGCCCCTTTTGCATCTTGTTCTAACTAAAAGAAAAATGCGCAATAAATTGTGTCTGCTCCCAGGAGTCCAAGGAGGAAGCCAGCAAAACTCTGGGGAAATGGCACCTAGACAAAAATCAGGGCACCAGGAGACAAAAATCAGTCTGCTCTCTTCCCGTGCCTTTATCAGCAGAAATCAGCTGGTGGAATTTTTCATCATGGAGAGATGAAGTTTATTGCAGGGAGGGGAACCTGTGGTCCTGCAGATGCTGCTGGATTCTGTCAGCTCCAGTTCCTGGTCAAGGATGATGGGAGTTGTAGTCCAGCAACATCTGGAAGGCCTCACCTTCCTCCACCCTGTTCTATCATTTTGTCGGCTGGCCAATTTCTCCCTAGAAACAGAAGAGCAGAGAAAGACCCAAGGCTGTGAGGCAGGTTAGGCTGAGAGAGGCCAGGCATACTTTGGTTACCCCATGAGCTTCAAGTCTGAGCGAGAACTTGGACCTGGGTCAATCCAGTCCTGGATTGACACTGCAGCCACTATTCCAAGATGTGGGTGGGGAAGCACAACTAGAACCTAAACACCACTTTTAAAAATCATCACAACAACCCTGTGAGGTAGGCTAGGCTGAGTGAGAGAGGGACTGGCCCTCATTGGTCTCTGAGCTTTGTGACCAAATGGGGTTTTGTAATACCATAATACATAATTCTAAGAGGCTGCCTATGGTTCCCCCAGCCAGACTGGCTCCTTCCTTGTGATGATGAAGAGGGGCCCTGACTTGTAGCAACACCGCCATCTTGCACTCCCCTCCTATTTAAAAATAGTTTTTTTGCATTCCAAACTTAGGACCTGGAGAAAGAGTTTAGCCGCTTGGCTGAGCCTCCAAAGAGCCAGCAGTTGGCCAGCAACTAAGCGGGGCAGTGATGGGGCAGAGAGGCAGACAAAAAGGAAAAAGGAAAGACCTCGTATGTGTGTGTGTGTCCCCCCCCCCAAGTAGAGCTTTTGCGGCTTGGGGTGGGGTAGAGACAGAACAATTCCTCCTGCACAGATGGTTGCTGCAATCCTGCTCACATGCTGCCCTGCGTGCAACTCCCCCCCCTTGCCCCCCTGCACTGGATGATCTTGGCATTTCATTGACATTCCTTCAGGAGCCGAGATCCACTGGTCCAAAGCCTCTGAAAGTCAAGAGAGCAAATTTTCTCTGGCATTTAGCAGCTGCATCTATTAAACCCTGCGGCTGCTCTTGGAGAAAGTGAGAGAATATCCCTCAGAAATATCCCCCTCCTGAACTCTTGAATGGTCCTCATCCGGCCTGGACAACCTCTGCTCCAGTAAAAATGGGTAAAAGCCCAACATGTCTGACTTGATAAATTTATACTTTAAACAGTCATGGCTCCATCTCAAAGAATTCTGGGAGCTGTAGTTTGTTAAGGGCAGGGGTAGGCAACCTAAGGCCCGTGGGCTGGATGCGGCCCAATCACCTTCTCAATCCGGCCTGCGGACATGTTTTTACATGAGTAGAATGTGCCCTTTTATTTAAAATGCACCTCTGGGTTATTTGTGGGGCATAGGAATTGATTCATATTTTTTCCCAAAATATAGTCTGGCCCCCCACAAGGTCTGAGGGACAGTGGACCGACCCACAGCTGCAAAAGGTTGCTGACCACTGGTTAAGGGTGCTGAATTCCACCCCCTGCCCAGAGCTACAAGGAAAGAGGGATTGGCTGTTATGTGACACTTCAGTGTGCACTCGGAACAGAATCCCTAAGACCATTGGTTTTCAACCTGTGTGCCATGGCACCCTGAGGTCAGTTGAGGAATGTTCAGGGAAGCCCTGGGGGACGGTCCTCTCCTTAACTTGCAGCCCATTATTTTCCCAAAATAAAACAGCAGCAAAAAAAAAAAAAAAGTAGGGAAACACTTTTGGACGACTGCTTATCTTCTTAAAATCTCTCCCCCCAAAACAAAAACCCTTCCCAGCTTCAGTAACTAACAGTTCCCTAGTTTTACACAAAGGGCTTGATAAATGCAAGAAAAAAAGCTTGATGGTGCATGTGTGTGTTCTATATGGAGGGATTTAAAAATAACCCTGAAAGTGGGGGGTGTCTGCTGTGTTTCTCTCTCTTCCTACCCTCAACATCCTTTCCCCATCTTCCTGTCTCCCTCTACCCCCAGGCAACCCCCCTCCTTTTTGACAGCCACTCAGCTTTTTGGGGACAGGGAGAATGTTGCAGGAAAGGACCATGTCTGCCTGTGTGTCCTGTGCTGTGTTTCTCGCTTTCCTTCCCCGCAATGACAAAATATTTCTGCTTCTAATCGTAATCTTGTTTTGCCCTCTCCTCATTAATTTCAGGAAAGGCAGGCTGGGGCTGCCAGCTGGAGTGCGTCAGCTTGACCCTGCAGAGCAGTGGCATTGCTTGGGTTCCCACCAGAATGTATGCTCCCACTTGCATGTGCACCAAAAACTGCACCAAAAGGGGGCGGGGGGGCAGAATGGGCAAATCCTCACTTATGCACATCTTGTAACGAAACCTCAGCGAAAGTGGCTTTCACAGGGAAGCTGCAGAAAGAATGTGGTTGGAGCTGTGGACTCATAAAGATTGAAAACCACTGCCTAAGACAGTTGGATGGTGTCTTGTATGCCTCATTCTGGCAACTCCTGCAGCCACGCTGATGCCAAACGTCTTGCACTGCTTTCCTGTGGACCACATCAGCGAGGCTGAGAGGAGGATCTTTTTTTCTGGGCAGACCACGACCCCCAGACACATTGCCCAGGCTCATGTCCCAAGGAGGTCACTTTGGGGCTGAAAACACAGCAAAAACAATGCAGGAGGCAGCATACGAGTTCTAAGCTCCATGTGATTGGCCTACGGTACAAGAGGGAGAGATTGTTGTGTCTCACGGTGGGAGAGATTGTTGTGTCTCACGGTGGGAGAGATTGTTGTGTCTCACTGGCCAGCTACTGCCTGCCTTAAACTGGGCAGCCCCCAGCCAGTGAAGTGCCAGCTGTGGCGGAATGATGCCTGCTGATGGTTCAGGCTCATCATGGGTTAATCTATCACTCCCCAGTTGGGCAGGTGTGCCCTGGGAGGCGGAGCTTGTGGGCATTCTAAAAGGAGGGAAAGATCGGTTGAAAGACAGTTGGGGGGTTGGCAGTTGGGGGTGGAGGTTGGAGAAAGATAGAAAGATGAAATGGGAGGTTAGGCTTTGACTAAGAGAATGCAGGAAAGGTTATAACAAAGCTGAAATCCATGAAAGGAAGATTTGTAACAGTAATAGCCCGAGACATCCATGTTTTCTTTTTACCAAATAAAGTTAAATGTGCTTAAACGTTCGTTGACTCTGGCAGTGTGTCAGTACCTTAAGAGGTGTGACCAGGAGGAGAGAGCAAAGCTTTCCTGTGGAAGAGGAAACTGTTTGCTTATTCTCACGTCATACAGAGGGCTGGACAGTGAAGCCAAGTGAGCCACTACTGTGCCTAAAGGGAAGGCAAATTGCAGTAGGTGGGAACCCAGGCAGGGAGATCCCACGGGTGGCAAGAGGTTTTCAAACGCAGAGCCCTGAGGTACCCCAGTGACAACTCCCGTATGTTCCCTGAAGGAAACAGCCTAGTTTTCAGTGAACCTCAGGGAGGGTCTCAGTAGGGGAAGATAAAAAGTGAAAAAGGAGGGGGAATAGTGAAACCCTCACACCAGCCCACCACGGTCTGCCTGCTTTGGTGTGTATCCCAAGGTTGCTTCTCGCCCCAAGGAATGCACATGGCAGATATTGTCCTTGGAGGTCCTGAAGGCCATCTCTTAGCAGGTGATTGTCCAGACTTTGCTGAAAGCGCTCCAGTGACCTGCCATGTCTGAAGCAAGTGGATAATAGAAGAATAGAACGGAAGAGTTGGAAGGGGGGAGCCAAAGTGTCATCTAGACCAACCTACTGCAATGCAGGAATCACAACCACCTCCAGCACATTTCCTTCTGAAGAAGGCCTCTTAAATATCTCACAGAAAGATGGCGGCGCGCATTTTCAGTGCTCTCCCTTTTCCCCCCAGCTTTTCATGTGGCTTTTATTGTTTTTACTTTTTTTGAGTACGTTCGGTTGGGCGAGTAAGATTTACAGCCGGCAGGAGCTCCTAAGAGTCGGGTTGCAGTGTGAACAAGCTGTAAGAGCTGATTATTTTCGTCCAGATAGCATTCCGGTGGGAGTAGCCAGGGCACCGGGCTCTCCATGGATCACTATCCCCTTAGGGAGGAGGCGAAGGCGGCGCAGAGACAGGAGGCAAAGGCGGGGCTGTCGGGCCGGTGTGCTGGTAAGACTGCGAAAGACCCCTAAGAGGCCTCCACTCCCCAGCATATTTCTTGCTAATATGTAAGTTCTAAGATGGCGGCGCGCATAGACGCAGCGGCCCAGTGCTCTCCCTTTTTCTTTTATCGTTTCGTATGGCTTTTATTATTGTTATTGTTGTTACTTGTGTGAGTACATTAGGCTGGTGAGCAAATGTTTAAAAGGAAAATGAATAGATTTGTCACTTTAAGAGGGTACAGCTCACTCCTGGAGGAATAATGGCAGTTATGGCAGTTATTAAGATCTAAGATGACGGCGCACAAGATCTACAGCCTGCAGGAACTCCTAAAGGTCGAGTAACAACCTGTAAGAGCTGATTATTTTCGCCCAGACAACATTACGGTGGAAGTAGCTTAAAGTACGAAGCTCTCCATGGATTACTATCCCCTTAGGAGGAGGCGAAGGCGACACAGAGAGAGGAAGCAAAGGTGGAGCTGCCGGGCTTTATCAGCAGCCAGCAAGACTACTGTGAACCTCATTGCTGGAGATTTCAACCATGCTGAACTTAAAACTGTGTTCACTGGAAAGGTCTATTTGAATATAAAATATGGTTACAGCTCCCACATTTGAATTAACTGACCATAGGTCTTTGTTCCTGTACCAGCATACATCCCCTCAGGAAACGGGCTGGGTTCTCACTATAACAAGGACTGTTAAAATCAGGAAACGGGCTCTCTCTATAACAAGGACTGTTAAAATCTGGCGTGAATGTGCTACTCACCAGCTGAAGGACTGTTTCAAGGGAAACAATTGAAATATTTTTGAGCATTCAGATCTATGCTATATCAATCACTGCACAAGTAATGTTTTGTTTTGTTTTTATGGGAAAGCATCCAATTTCATTGTATTGTATTTGTACAATGACAATAAATATCTTAATCTTAATCTTAATCTTAATGTGAGATCTCTTGCCAACAAGATGGATGAATTGCGGCTGCAGGTGGCAAAGAACATTTTTATTAAGGATTGCTGCGTTTTATTTGTTATCGAGACGTGGCTTCATTCATCTATACCAGACGCAGCTATTGAGCTGGAAGGCTGTACGGTGCATCGCCATGACCGAAGCATAGACTCCGGAAAAACCAAAGGAGGGGGGCTGTGTGTATATGTGAACAAATGCTGGTCCAATAACTCCAAGACTGTAGGCAGTCACTGCTCCCCAGATTTGGAGTATGTGGCTGTTAAATGTAGACCAGTCTATCTCCCTAGGGAGTTTACAGCTGTTATGTTAATTGGCGTGTACGTTCCACCAGATGCCAACGCGAACTTGGCTATGAGGTCTCTGCAGAGCTTTATCAGCAGCCAGCAAGATAAGTATCCTGAAGCTGTGCATATCATTGCTGGGGACTTCAATCATGCTGAACTTAAAACGGTGCTCCCAATGTTCTATCAGCATGTGAAATGTGCCACAAGAGGGGACAAGACACTGGACAAGGTCTATTCAAATATAAAATATGGTTATAGGGCTTTACAGCTCCCACATTTGGGCCAGTCCGACCATATGTCTGTGTTCCTTGTACCAGCATATACCCCCCTCAGAAAACGGGCTCTCACTACAACAAGGACTGTTAAAATCTGGCCTGAAGGTGCTATTCACCAGTTGCAGGACTGTTTTGAGAGAACCAACTGGGATATTTTCGACCATTCAGACCTGGAGGAGAGTACGGCAGCAGTTCTGTGCTATATCAATCACTGCACAGATACTGTCACAGTAAATAAATCCATCCGGGTTTATCCCAATCAGAAACCCTGGATGAACAGAGAGGTCCAGTGCCTGTTGCGGGAAAGGAACAGGGCTTTTAGGTCGGGCGAGGTGCAGCTCTACAGTGCAGCAAGAGCAAACCTGAAGAGAGGTATTCGACGGGCAAAGCTGGATTATAAGCAGAGGATTGAGGATAACCTCAGCAGTAACAACACGAGGCAGGTGTGGCAGGGGATTCAGCACATTACCAACTACAAACCAAACGGTGCTGTCGACAGTGACCCATCGCTGGCGGAGGAGCTTAATCTCTTCTTTGCTTGCTTCGAGAGGGGGCCACCGGAGACGGCTGTATTACAGCCACCAGCCCATAACGACCCCTCATTCACTGTAAAGGAGCATGAGGTGAGACAGGTATTGAGGATGGTGAATCCGAGGAAGGCTGCGTGATGGTATCACGGGAAGGATGTTGAGGGGCTGTGCGGATCAGCTGGCGAGGGTCTTCACTAAGATCTTCAACAAGTCTCTACACCAGTCTATTGTCCCACCCTGCCTGAAGTCGTCAACTATTGTTCCCCTGCCTAAAAAATCCACAATTAGCAGTTTAAATGACTACAGACCAGTTGCACTGACTCCTATCATCATGAAGTGTTTTGAGAAACTGGTACGCAGTCACATTATTTCCTGTCTTCCATCGACCTTTGACAACTACCAGTTTGCATACAGGGCAAACAGATCCACGGAAGATGCCATCACCACCACTCTCCATGCTGCTCTGTCCCATCTGGAGCAGCCGGGGAGTTATGCGAGGCTGCTGTTCGTGGATTTCAGCTCTGCTTTCAACACGATCCTCCCCCATAGACTGGTGTCCAAGCTAGAGGTGATTGGACTTTCTAACTCCATTTGTCTCTGGGTTTTGAACTTTTTGTCAGATCGTTCTCAGAGGGTTAGAGTAGGGTCACATATGTCCACAGCCCTTAGCCTTAACACCGGCTCACCACAGGGTTGTGTGTTGAGTCCCCTGCTCTATACCCTCTATACGTATGACTGTACAGCCATCTATTCCAGCAACAAAATCATCAAGTTTGCTGATGACACTACTGTGGTGGGGCTCATTTCAGGAGGGGATGAGTCCGCCTATCGGGATGAGGTGGAGCAGTTCTGTGCTTGGTGTAGTGATAACAATCTGGCTCTAAATACTGCCAAGACCAAAGAACTGGTGGTGGATTACAGGAAAAAAAGGTGGATATTCAGCCCCTGTATATCGGCGGGGACCAGGTGGAGAGGGTGGCTGTGTTCAAGTTTTTGGGAGTGCTTATAGAGCAGGGTATGACTTGGAGCGCAAATACTACTGCTCTGGTAAAGAAGGCCCAGCAGAGAATTTATTTCCTCAGACTTTTAAAGAAGAACAATCTGAGTGAGAGACTGCTGGTGTCCTTCTACCAAGGCTCCATAGAGAGCATTCTTATATACTGTATTTGTGCTTGGTTCTCCAGCTGCACAGCCAGGGAGAAGTAGATACTTCAAAAAGTCATAACCACAGCCCAAAATATTATTGGTCATCCTCTCCCATCTCTGGAAGAACTATACAGTTCCCGTTGCCTTAAAAAGGTTAACAATATTTTAAAGGATCCATCTCATCCAGGACATAGCCTCTTTGCACCACTGCCTTCGGGTAGAAGATATAGAACAATTAGATCAAGAACAAATAGATTGAAGAACAGTTTCTACCCAAGAGCTATAACCATCTTAAATGCTGTAACCAGATAATATGACCTTGGAGAGCTGTGATGGGTGTATGTGTGTGTATGTGTGGCTTTCTTTGGTGTGTGTGTGTTTTGTGCTGCTTTTTGTTTTGTTTTTTTCTTTCTTTCTGGTTTTTTTAATGGGACGGCATGCAATTTCGTTGCACTTGTATAGCGTTGTGCTTGTACTTGTGCAATGACAATAAATTATCTTATCTTATCTTATATAGTGGCTCTGGGGTTGGACACTGCATGCAGAAGGTGCCAGGGTCAATACTTGGTAGCCCCAGAGAGCTGCTGCCAGTCAGTGTTTATAATACTGAGCTGGATGGGCCAGTCATTTGACTCAGTAAAGCATCTTCCTATGCCTGGCGTGCTCTGGTCCATGGGGTCACGAAGAGTCGGACACGACTAAATGACTAAACAACAACAAAATGTATGAGCAGGATGGTGACTCTTAGTCGTCAGCCTTCTCTGCACCCAGGTGCCTGGAAAAAACACATTATTCTGCTTTTTCCAGAAAGGAACAAAGCACAGCAAGCTTGGCACAGGAAACCAGGGTGGTGCTGGCTCATGATGCCAAGTTGCACAAAGAATGTGCAGAGTGCCTTGGGCAGGGCTGGATCAAGACATTTTGGAAGCTGCAGCAAACCACAAAATGGCACCTCCCCCTTCTCCACCAGCGAAGAAGAGGAGAGTGAAGACCTATATCAGGAAGAAGGGGAAAGTAATATCTACATCAGGACCTGCTGCCCCTGTGGATCCTGTCGCCGGCCCTGGCCTTTGGGCAAACGAAGGTGGCGGGTGGCTGGGATCTCACGGGCATTGCAGTGCACTCTGCTGCCCTGAACACATAAGACCTGCACCTACCCTAAGTTTGAAAAACGCCCCTACAGAAGATGCTTCAGTTTCCTTTCGTGTGCAAATCAGAGAGGATTACTGGTATCGAGAGCCACTGGATGGTCCCCAAGGAAGGCCCAATTGCTGATATTCTGCTGTTGCCTCCAGGATTCATTTATCCTCAAGAGATAGCTCAGTCGGCAGAGCATGAGACTCTAAATCTCAAGGACATGGGTTTGAGCCCCACATTGGGAGAAAGATTCCTGCATTGCAGGGGGTTGGACTAGATGACCACTGTGGTCCTTTCCAACTCTACAATTCTGTGATTCTAATGGAGTCACGCCTCAGAGGTGGTGTGATGCTCAGAGATTGGTTTATAGAGAAATCTGGGGGCCCAACATTGCTATGATGTTTTTATATATGTTTTTATGATATATTTTAAGCTCCTGGATAATTGAGTGTTTTCTCAGTGAAGTGTGTGAGAAGAAAATGCCCTTTGGGGTTGTAGGGGAATTGGTGATCCTTTAGCCATTCTTTTGCCTCAGATCCTGCAAAAGCAGTTTGTTATAAAGGCAGATCAACCTCCTCTTTGTCAGACATGCAAAACCAATCACTCTGCACAGGTTGCTGAATGACCTTGGTGGATAGGGACTGTAAAGGGTTAAAGTTTAATTTTTATAAAAAGTTATGTTTGTGTGCATTGTGCCTGAAACTTAGTGGAGGTTTGCATTCACAGAATGTCTTGTTTTGCAAGTGCAAAAGGGTACTTGTGCAGCTAAAGCTGCAAAAAGAGGACTGGTTCTTTTGTTTCAATGCTCATGTTAATTGTATTGGTGTAGGAGAAAAATAGGTATAAAAGGATAATTCTTGGATGCCAATATCCAACTTTGGGGCAAGTACTCTAGGGAGAGAATCCCAGCAGAGATTTAAAATCACAAAACATGCCGCAAAGTAAAGCACTGGAATATAGACTGCTAGACCTTTAAATTATCCCCTTGTTCTAAATACAGTGGAACCACTATTTGCGACCATAATCCATTCTGGAGGTCCGTCTGGAGGTCGAAGTGGGTCACTGGGAGAGCCACCATTGTGCGCAGGCTTCTGCGCATGTGCGAATGGCGATTGCCCGCTTCTGTGCATGCGCGAACAGCGATCGCCACTCCAGCGCATGCACAAATGGCGGCAAATCTGCCGGTTACTTCCGGGTTTGCCGTGGTTGTGACTTGGAACGACCGTAAGAAGAGGTGGTGGTAAGTAGAGGTTCGACTGTAGCCCAAAGTTTTTCTCTTCTAACCCAGAAAAAGACCATATGTTTGGTAGGTTAAAAATAGTTTACTTACAAAATTTCCAAAGGTCACATTCATGTGCATTCAGAAAACATTGCCCAGGCAATAAAACTTCTAAGTAGACATGGTTAAGGTTACATTTGTTAGTCCCATTGAACTTAATAGTACTTACTTCTGAGTAGACATACATAGTACAGTGGTGCCTCTGGTTGTGGATGGGATCCGTTCCGGAGCTCCAGTCGGATCCCAAGGTTTCTGCAACCGGAGGTGCCTGTTCTGCGCCTGCTCGAGTGGCAAAACCCGGAAAAATACTTCCGGGTTTGCCACTTTCACAACCCAAAGGTTACATTAACCGAGGGTAATGTAAGCCGAGGTTCTACTGTACTGTATTAAAAAAAACAAGTATGCAGAACTCTAAGCAAGTCTGGATGCCCCCCCCCATTTTGTTTAGCAATAATAAAATAATGAAAATAATAGTTTTGAAAATCCACAGAGTGCAAGTCTTTCTGAGCCTGAATGTGGCAAGGAGGATTACATCAGAGGCAAGGTATGTGACCCAGCTGGAACGCAGCCGCAGGCTGTTACACACACCCTCGCCAGGGCCTGACTTTGGTGAGGTTATTTGCTAGAAAAACCTTGAAGAAACAGCCCCTTTCTTTGCACACATGGACTAGATGCAGAGGCAGACCTGCATGTCCACAAAGGATCACTTTGGCGGTGCACGAACAATGGCCCTGGACACATGCCAGCCAGCTGAGGGGGATGAATAATAGTCTAAGGGCCCAAACATTTGCACCTTCTTCTTGTTCCAAAATCTTCCTTGTAAGGAGAGGGAGCCATAGTCAGGAACAGACAGGCATGTCAGCTTCAGTTTCTCTCCCTTTCGCATTCTTTCTTTCCACATCAGTTTGCATTTCTTCTTCAAGACCTCATGAAAATTCATCAGCATTTCAGTGCACACTCCTCCTAATATTTTTGTATGCAGTTTTGCCAGATGTACCCTTTTTGTAACCAATGGAAGTTCTGGTGACCTTAAAGGTCAAGGTAAAGGGACCCCTGACCATTAGGTCCAGTCGCAGACGACTCTGGGGTTGCAGCGCTCATCTCGCTTTATTGGCCGAGGGAGCCGGCGTACAGCTTCCGGGTCATGTGGCCAGCAGGACTAAGCCGCTTCTGGCGAACCAGAGCACTCTTTACCAAAGGTGTCGTGGTCTTTGAAGAAGCACAAACTCAGGGTGGAAAGGAGAAATGAGCTAAGAGTAAGGCACGTTTGGCAAACCCTCACCTGCCCTCCAGCTCCTGCCTGGAAACATGTGTCCCCACTGTGGAAGGACGTGTGGATCCAGAATTGGCCTCCACTTTTTTTCCAATTTACTTTCCATATTTTGTTCGCTTTGTTTAATGTCTTTTATATCCTTTTTCAATTCGGCCAGCATCTTAATTATTTCTTTGGATTCTTCTTGTTTTGATCCTCTTCTGTCCCCCGGTGTTGCTCCACCCTCCAATCCTTTCTTCTTATCCTTTTCCGTCGTCATTTTTTGTGCTGATTTCTTCTTGTCGTCAATTTTGTTTTCCTCTTGCAATCTCCGCTTTCAACACTTGGGGCACTGTCCTACCTCCCTTCCACCCACTACAGTCAAAACAGAAAATACATGCAAACACACTTAAGGGAAGAAACCATTAAATTTGTCCATACCCTTCGGTTTAAGTTCGCAATTTTACAGTTCAGTTCACAGTCCAATTTTATTCCTTTTCTGCCACTTGCCTGGCCAAATCCAAAAGAGACATAAAATTTCATGTTCAATTTTGTAATCCACAAAGGCCCACTCCCCAAACGACACAGGAAATCCACCAGGAGAAAATAATCATAAAAATAAAAATCACAACTTCTGCCACTTGAATGGCTAAATCCTGGTTAGGAAAAAATAAAATAAAATAAAATAAAATAAAATAAAATAAAAGGAAAGTTCTTCAGCCTTTAGGCTTAATCCAGGCCGTCCGGACGGGGTCGGCAAGGGGGTAGGGTTCGAAGAGAGAAAATTGTTCACTCCGGAACAAAGAGGAGGGGGGGTAGTGAGGGGTTCCACCGCTCCCGCAGTCAAAAAACAAAATAATAATAATAATAAAAACGTGGAATACCTATACCAGATGTTGGCGACTTTAATATATTTAAAAGTTCGCTGCTGTTTGGCTGTTCTTAGTCAGTTCAGACAGTTTTTTATCACAATTTTTGGCACTACGCACTTTAAACAAAAACGAAAGTAAAAGGAGATCTCCTTCTCCAGCGGGTCTCCATTGTCCACAAAGACCGAAAAAATAAAGTAAAATAAAACACAGTCACACAGTGTCGCGACCCGACTAGACAGTGGGGTCGCGCCATGCGGGCGCCAGGAAGGGGAACCATGCAGCGGGCCAGGAAAGGGGGCAACAGCGGAGCCAGGCACGCAGGGGTTAAACCGAGCGCAGCAAGGCCCGACCTCGCCCAGGCATGCCCCACGGGGTAAACAACCCCAGGATGGGCGATAACGACCGCTAATGAGCCATCAGCGGCGGAACCGGCAGCATCGCAATAACAATGTAAAAAGCACCCATGAATAGTGCAGGCAGACCAGAGCAGTTAACTCTTTTGTCCAAGCCATCCCGGGTGGGGAAGTGGATTACCCCCGGACCTTTAGGGCAGAAGGGAGGGGGAATTGGGAGTCACCCAGCAAGGTGTATTAAAGGGGGATTCTGAGATGGCCTCCTCAGAATCCTCACGGACTTTCCACGTATCCCTGTGTGCTGTACAATAAACTTCAAGACTTCTTCCGCTGACTTCTCGGAGTGGCGTGCGTTCTTGACAGCTAGCTATAGTTACCATTGGGGACACGACATAGTGAGGATTCTCCAAAACTTCAACGTCCGTATCGTGTTGGGATCGCTTACCGGCAGCTACCGAGATGGCGACCCCATGGCGCGGAGTGGCACGTTTTCAGACCCCCGTTACCTCAAGCACCCTACTCGAGCGGCCGGCGGATCTGTTCACCTCAAATCAACGGAGCCTTTCCTCGGCCAGACCAGACAGCGGGAGCCTGGACGAGCTACCGCGACTCCAGGAGCAGCTGAACCACCTCATCTGGGAGCGGCTGCGGGTCGGCGAGGAGTCAGGCCGGTTGTTGGACCAGGCCTGTGGGGGCGCGGTGCCCCGGACAAGTCGTAGCGGCGGCGGGAGCCAAGGCCACGCGGGATCGGGGGTCTGCAGTCGGCAGACCCCAAGGAAGGGCTCAGGTCAGGAGACCGGAGTGACTCAACGACTGACGTGGTCGGACGGGACGGCCCTGAGGGGGCAGGTGTTTCCCCCACCAAGACGTCGCAGCAGCCGGCTGGAGGACGACGTAGTGGCGGGGAGTTCCACGGGCGACAGCAGCGAGGACGAGCGCGCTGCAGCGACCCCGGAGACCCGCGGGAGGCACGTCCGCGGGAGGGCGACGGCGCGGCGCAGGCCGCCCCCGGAGCTGAAGGCCATTTTCGAGGGGGACCCGGCGGAACTCTCCACCTTCATCTTCCACGCAAGGAACCACGCCAGAAGGTACGGGGGAGACGACTGCGACCCAGAGGACTTGGTAGCGGCGGTCATCTCCTCCCTGCAGGGGAAGGCCGGCCAGTGGGCCATGCTCCTGGTCGACCGCGGGGATCCGGCTCTGGCCAACCTGGAGGACTTCCTGGCGGCCCTTCGAGAGCGCTTCCAAGACCCACAGGCGGAGGAGAAGGCAAAGCGACGGGTCCAGAAGGCCAGGCAAGGGGGTCTCCCGGTTCAGGACTATGTAGACATGTTCAGGGGGGAGGCCGCCCAAATCTCCTCCTGGAACGAGGAGGTCCTCGTCCACTATTTTAAGGAGGGCCTCCATCCTGAGCTCCGCAAGTGGGCCGTAGTGAAAGGGACCCCTCGGGAGCTGTCGACGCTGGACGGCTGGTGCCGCATGGTGGCTCAGTTGGAAGCAGACCTGGGGATGCTGGAGCTAGGACCCAGGGCGGGCAAGGACCGAAGGCCCGCGGAGAACGCAGGGACCCCCCGTCCCGCCAATGGCGCAGGGGTCCCCCGGCCCAAGCGCACCCCCGACCCGGAACGGGAGAGGAGACGCCGGGAGGGACTCTGCATGAGGTGCGGAGGGGCAGGACACTATGCGGTGGTGTGCCCCAAGCGACCCCCAGGAGAGGTTCGGACCCCGGCAGGGTCCCAAGCGACGTCAGGAACCAGTCGGACACCCAAGACCGGGAGCCGGGCGGCTGTCGCGTCGGAGCCGAGGGAAAAGCGCCAGTCCGACTCCGAAGGCTCGGAGTCGGGAAACGACCTGGACCTGCAGTGAAGGACGCCCAGCTGCAGGTCCCGCCAGGGTCAACGGACCCCAAGAAACGGGCGGGAAGACCACCCAACCTGGTCCGGGTGAGGCTGGAAAACCCGGACGGCGGCAAGCAATGGACGGGAGATGCGCTGCTGGACTCGGGCTGCGACCACAGTATGCTGCACCCCGAAGTGGCCAAGGAACTGGACTTGCCCACCCAGGTTCGGAGCACCCCCCTAGTTTTCGTCCAGATGGACGGCAGTCCCATAAAGGGGGGTCCGTTTGGGGTGGAAGTGGGGCCGGTCTCCTTGTGGGTGGGGGACCACCGGGAGTCCAGGATGCTAGTTAGGGTCCCCACGGATGGGTACCAGGTAGTGCTGGGGTTGGATTGGCTGATGGAACATAACCCCATAGTAGACTGGCGCTCAGGGCGCCTGACGTTCGACCTGGATAGGTGTGGGCAGCACAGGGTCGAATCGGACCACCAGTGCCCTGGAAAGGGGGAGGCCAAAGGGGTCCACGGGGACGAGGGCAAGCTGGATGTGGTGGCGCCGGAGATACCCCTGGAGTACCGGGATCTGGTGGCGGTGTTCGGGGAAACCGAGGCAGACGAGCTGCCCCCCCACCGCCGCACAGATTGCACCATCGACATCCCAGAAGATGCGGTCCTCCCCAAGGGACGCATCTACAAGATGTCCGGGGAGGAACTCCAGGACCTCAGGGAGTTCCTGGACAAGAACCTGGCCAGAGGATTCATCCGCCCCGCCAAGAGCCCCATGGGGGCTCCGGTCATCTTCGTGGGCAAGAAGGATGGCACCCGGAGGTTGTGCCAGGACTATAGAGGGTTGAACGCCATAGCGGCAGGGAACGCGTACCCGCTCCCCCTCATCCCGGATCTGCTGGACCAGTTGGGTACCGGCACGATCTTCACGAAGCTAGACTTAAGGGAGGCATACTACCGGGTGCGGGTCCGGGAGGGGGACGAATGGAAGACGGCTTTTAACTGCCAGTTTGGACAGTTCGAGTTCCTGGTAATGCTGTTCGGATTGAGCGGGGCCCCGGGGGTGTTCATGAGTCTCATCAACGAGGTACTCCACGACCTCCTGTACAAAGGGGTGGTGGTCTACCTGGACGATGTGCTGGTGTACAGTCGGGACCCCCGGGAACACGTCCGGTTGGTCCGGGAGGTCTTGCAGAGACTCCTGGACAACCACCTATACGTCAAGTTGCCCAAGTGCGAGTTCCACCGTCCCTCTTTAGATTACCTGGGGTATAGGATCTCGGCGGCGGGGGTGGCCATGGATCCCCAGAAGGTGGAGGCAGTCCTGGGGTGGGAGCGGCCGCGGACACGGCGCCAACTCCAGAGCCTGCTAGGGTTCGCAAATTTCTGCAGGGGCTTTTTGCCCAACTATTCGGCCTTTGTTGACCCCCCTCACCGATCTCCTAGGTACCAAGGGGAAAGGAAAGGGGGCCAAGCGTCCCAGGGCGGCTCTGGATTGGGGGTCCCGGGCGGAGGAGGCTTTCCAGGGGCTCAAAGAGGCGTTCGCCGCCGAGCCTACGCTGATCCATGTGGATCCAGCCCGGCCCATGGTGGTACAGGTAGACGCTAGTGATGTGGCCATGGGAGCGGTACTCCTGCAGAGGGACGGGGAGGGCCGTCTGAGGCCCAGGGCATACCTGTCCCGGAAGTTTGGGAAGGCGGAAAGGAACTGGTCTACCTGGGAGAAGGAGGCAGCGGCCATCCGCATGGCGCTTGAGGAGTGGAGGCACTGGCTGGAGGGGGCAAGGGAACCGTTCGAGGTCTGGACAGACCACCGCAACCTCGAGGCCCTCCGACAGCCGCGGAAGCTGACCGCCAAGCACATGCGGTGGGCAGAGTTCTTCTCCCGGTACGATTTCCAGCTAAGCCACATCCCCGGGAAGGACAACTTCCTCGCGGATGCCCTGTCTCGCCTGCCCCAGTACGAGGCGGACGTCCGCACAGAGATGCGTCCGCTATTTGAGGACAAACACCTAGCCCGAGCCGTCACCACCCGCAACCAGGCTAGGAGGAAAGAGGGACAGACAGGGGGTCAAGTTGGGACACCCCCCCGGGAGTGCAGCCAGCCTTCTGCAGTGCTCCGCGACAGACTAGTGGCAGCGTACCCGACAGACACGGAACTACAGAACCTGCGAGACTCCTTGACACTGGAAGGGGACATCTGGCGAAGAGGGAGCGCCGCGTACGTCCCGGAACCCCTCCGGAGGGCCACCCTGGAAGCATGCCATGACGCCAAAGCGGCTGGGCACTTCGGCTTCGTCAAGACGTGGAAGCTGGTTCGGCGGAGCTTCTGGTGGCCCACGCTCCGTAAAGATGTCAAGGACTACGTTGCGGGCTGCCCCATCTGCCTCACCTGCAAGCCGGCAGTGGGCAAGCCGCAGGGCCTCCTACAGCCCCTGGAGGTCCCACCTCGACCATGGTCGGTGATCTCCATGGACTTTATTACGGATCTGCCACCCAGCCGAGGCAAAACAGCAATATGGGTCGTGGTGGACCTGTTCTCCAAGCAAGCCCATTTCGTGCCCTGCGCCTCACTGCCTACCGCCACCCAGGTGGCAAAGCTGTTCATGGAGCACATCTTCCGGCTCCATGGGGTTCCAGACAAGGTCATTTCCGACCGCGGCTCCCAGTTTGTGTCTCGATTTTGGAAGGCGTTCCTGGGATTGCTGGGGATCGAGCAGGGACTCAGCTCGGCCTACCACCCCCAAACTGACAGACAGACGGAACATGTCAAGCAGGTGCTGGAGCAGTACCTGCGATGTTTTGGCTGCTACCAGCAGGACGACTGGTCACAGCTGCTCCCGTTGGCGGAGTTCGCTTATAATAACTCCGTACACAGCAGCACGGAGATGTCCCCCTTCGCCGTGGTCTACGGGACCGACCTGAGGCACCTGCCGGACTTGGGGGAGCCCACTGCCCGGGAGCCGGAGGAGCTCGGAAAGTGGAGAGAGAGGACGGCCAGGTGCTGGGAGTCCCTTCGGGAACAACTGCTGGAGGTCAAGGCGGCGCAGAAGAGGACGGCGGACCAGCGAAGGAGACCGGCGGTGTGCCGGGTCTACCTGTCCACGCGGCATCTGAAGCTGGGCCTCCCCAGCAAGAAACTCGGGCCCCGGTACTTGGGCCCGTTTAAAGTGTTAGAGGTAATCAACGGAGTTTCTGCAAAGCTGGAACTCCCAAAGAACTTGCAACAGATACACCCGGTGTTCCACTTCAGCTTGCTGAAGAAGTCCCCGGAGGACGACGGTTGGCACCCCGTGGCGGCGCCACCCACCCTGCTGATCCTGGCGGGAGGGGAGCACCATGAGGTCAAGGACATTTTGGACTCCAGATTCCACAGAGGGCGTTTGCAGTACCTGGTGGAGTGGAAGGACTTCGCAACGGGGGACCGAGAATGGGTGTGGGCGTCGGACGTTTTGGCCCCACAGCTGGTCAAGAGATTCCACCAGCAGTGGCCGAACCGGCCGGGGGGCCCCGGGACCCAGGACGCTCCCCAGGGGAGGGGGTGTCAGTTTCGGGGGGGCAGGATGTCGCGACCCGACTAGACAGTGGGGTCGCGCCATGCGGGCGCCAGGAAGGGGAACCATGCAGCGGGCCAGGAAAGGGGGCAACAGCGGAGCCAGGCACGCAGGGGTTAAACCGAGCGCAGCAAGGCCCGACCTCGCCCAGGCATGCCCCACGGGGTAAACAACCCCAGGATGGGCGATAACGACCGCTAACGAGCCATCAGCGGCGGAACCGGCAGCATCGCAATAACAATGTAAAAAGCACCCATGAATAGTGCAGGCAGACCAGAGCAGTTAACTCTTTTGTCCAAGCCATCCCGGGTGGGGAAGTGGATTACCCCCGGACCTTTAGGGCAGAAGGGAGGGGGGAATTGGGAGTCACCCAGCAAGGTGTATTAAAGGGGGATTCTGAGATGGCCTCCTCAGAATCCTCACGGACTTTCCACGTATCCCTGTGTGCTGTACAATAAACTTCAAGACTTCTTCTGCTGACTTCTCAGAGTGGCGTGCGTTCTTGACAGCTAGCTACAGTTACCATTGGGGACACGACACACAGTCACAAACACTCCAAGTCTTTTCTTTGGGCTAAAAAAGCCCACGCTTATATTTGCAAAGTTTGCGTTGTAGGTTTAAATTTATAATCCTTCTAGGCTATTGCGTTGCTGCTATATATATACACTCAGTCACAGTCAGGGCTGACCTCCTTTTTAAACCCCGCTGTCTTCTGAATTTTTATTAATTAAATGTTTACCGACCTTTTAAGTCCAAATTCAGGTTTTTCCTTTAGTTGAGAGTCGTTAGAAGAGCCGCGGAGACTCGAGGCTGCGTTTCCCGCGAGTAGAAGATGGCGACCCGTGCCGGCGCCTCAATCTCGCCAACCTTCCCGCACCCAAAAAAGGGGCTTCCAGGTGGCGGAGAGACCGCTCTTCGGCACTGCCGGGTACAGTCCTCAAAACAATCCTTTTGAGGTTTTCAGGGGGTTGTGGCGCCCTTACAAACTCCCCTATTTCTTGTGAGAAACCGGACTCTCCCCGGAGGGTTGAGTCCCGTCTCCTTCTCGGCTCCTCGTTCCGACTCATCTCGCTTTATTGGCTGAGGAAGCCGGCGTACAGCTTCCGGGTCATGTGGCCAGCATGATTAAGCCGCTTCTGGCGAACCAGAGCACTCTTTACCAAAGGTGTCGTGGTCTTTGAAGAAGCACAAACTCAGGGTGGAAAGGAGAAATGAGCTAAGAGTAAAGCACGTTTGGCAAACCCTCACCTGCCCTCCAGCTCCTGCCTGGAAACATGTGTCCCCACTGTGGAAGGACGTGTGGATCCAGAATTGGCCTCCACAGTCACTTACTGTTAAGACCGTTTTCATGAAAGACAATCTTAGTCAGCTCATCAAAGAAAGATCATCAAAGAAAGAAGATCCCCAGCCAGCATAGCTGACTGTCACAGATGATGGGAGTTGGAGTCCAGCAATAAATGGAAGACCACTAATTGCCTGTCTCTGGTGTTGTTGTGGCATCCATCTTTCCTGAGACACAACGGAGTGTGACTCTGGGGGTGAAGCCAAACCAATGGAGAACCACAGTGCCTGTTGTGGTTGCAGTAGGATTGTCGTATTTCAAACAGTGACAGATTTTTTTTTTTGAGGTTTTTTTTTTGGGGGGGAGGGCAAAGTTGTTTTTTAGTTTTGCCCAAAGTTATTAAGCTATTTTTAGAAAATCAGCAAGGGCGGCACCATCAACATGGGCTGCCATACACCCGGATTTTCACGGACATTTAGCCGATTTCTGCCCGGACACTGCTACTGACTATAGTATTCCAGATGTGTCTGGGAAATTCTGGACGTATGCCAACCCTAGGCTGTGGAGACCGGTAACTCATAACTGCTACCTCCCATGTTGTTTTTGCTGCATTAGCCTGGGCCGTGTGCAAAGAGATCCTGGGCTGCCCAGATGACATTGGCTTCACTGATGTTGCCCAGAGGAAAGCAGAGTGAGACGTTTGGCTGCAGGAGTTGCCGGAAAGCAGAGATGAAAGGCAAATGGGGCTTGCGCTCACCTGGCTGCTCACAGTGCAGTGAGGCAGTGGCATAGCAGCACGTCCAGGAGGAGAGTGTGCATTGTGGGGCAGCCAAGGGGAACGGGGCAACCTGTGGACAGAGAACAGCACCTGCAGCCCCAAATAAGGGCCTCCTTTTTCTGGCGGCTTCCACTTCCTGCTTTTCACAACCCACCTTTTAGCCACGGGTGCCTGCTTGCTGTCCCCACCTTCCATTTACCTAGTCACAAGATTTGAAGGAAAAAACGTACCGGTACTGTGTATCAATTAAGTACTTCCAGAAAAAAAGCACCAGGTTTACTCCTTAGCCTTGTCTTTTCCCAAAGATGTCTAACAAGGCAGCTGCTTTGGATTTCTCCTTGGGGTTTACTCCTGAAGCCATTATCACAAATGAGAATAGCCAGAGGCACCACGTTGACCCACAGAATGAGGGGGTCTGGCATATGTTGCGTGTGCATGTCGTTGCGTCACTGGAGGAAGCCAAGCATTCTGGAGGAGCCAACCGCTGAAGCTGCGATGCACCTTGACATGGTGCATGCGTCCACATGGAGGGGGCCCAACCCCTTTCCAGCCAATATTGAGGGGGCTGAAGACACCTTGGTCCCCTAGAGTTGGCGTGCCTGAGTATAGCTGCAAGGCAGTGGTGGTTTACCTCTGGCATAACCTTCTGACATTTTACTCAGGAGCAACTCCCATTGCATTCAGTGGGGTTTACTCCCTCGTAAGTGTGCCTAGGACTGCAACCTAAGTTATGGAAGTCATGACCACAAGACAGGCCTCAACTAGAAGCTCGTAGAAAAGCAAGAACTCAGGCCATAAAGGTATACTTGTGTAGAACTGGTGATGGAAAGATTCAAGCTTTTCAAGTCTCTTATGGGTAGATTTATTTCTTGAAATTTATATGCCAGATAGAGTTAGTATGCCAGGACTAGGCCCTGTTTCGGAGATTCTTCATCAGCCAGTAGAGTCTTAACATCTTAAGGGCAACGTGTACTAGTTTTTTAGAATTGAAAAGCTTGAATCTTTCAATCACCAGTTCTACACAATTATACCCTTGTGGCCTGAGTTCTTGTTTTTCTACAAATTTCTGCATTGCTTCAATCAAGAACTCCAACTTCTTTAACCTCAACTAGAAGCTGGCCTTTAGTGCTGCTGGCCCAGAGGCCTTGTCCAATTTGGTGGAAGCCAATGAATCTGGCTCTGAAGGACTGTGGGACCTGATTTTCTGAATGAAACCCACAACAGTTCACGGTTACAGAGAGGGCAGATTTTTTTAAACATCCTCTCAGCAAATGTCCCTCAGGTTATCACAGCAAATAACTGCAAGAGAGGAGACACCCAGCGATGTGGCCTACTTGGGAAAGATCCAGTGGTTTCTTTCTGGGTTGAGCTGAGTAGCAATAAATACATGTGGGAATACAAAGGAAACTCTGCCCTCCAAGCACATTGGATTACATGGTTTGGAATCTTTAGCAACTAGGAAAGCAAAGCCCATCTTCTCCTGCTTGAAAATGTTTATTGGGTTTTCAGTAATAAGTAAATACATAAGCAGGTGATGTTATCTATTCAATGAAGTCGCACCATTCTACTCCCCTCACTCAGCAAGCAAACATACAAAGAAAAGGTACTGTATAACAAATATAGGGTTGCCATACGTCTGGAATTTCCCAGACATAGCCAGGATTCGGTCGTCGAAAGGCTCAACAGTTTTCGTGTCCGGATTTTCACTTTTTGAAATATGGCAACCCTAACAAATAAGCAAGCTAAGAAATTGAAGCAAAGCTAAATCCGCCCTTCCTCTCCACCAGCAGACTCTGTGGCTGTAAGTGTCATAAGAATCTGCATGTAAAGGTAGCAAAGAAATAATAGCCTACATGCAAATTATAATACATCCAAAAATATATTACATTATCAAAAGAGCAATTTACTTCAAGACATCCAAACCATCATATAATGCCATCTAAATCATTAGTTTTATCATTAACAAAGGTGGCTGTGCAAAGTAATCATTCTGTGCTTGTTCCCTAATTATTTTTCAATTCAATGGAAGTTTTTCCACTAAAGCTAATCTCCAGACTCTCCCAAACCAGTAGTCCAATCTGCTCCCAATCCTGGCTGTCCCCACAGCTCCATAGTAGATTATTGCAACACAGTGTACATGGGGCGGACTCTGAAGACAGTTCGGATACTGCAGCTGGGGTTGCTCACGGGGCAAGATGGGGTGAGCATATTTTTCTCTCTGCCTTGTAATACTAGACCCCCAGGCCAACAAATGAAGCTGAATGTTGGCAGATTCAGGACAGACGGAAGGAGCTACTTCTTCCACATAGCAATTAACCATGGAATTGGCTCTTTTACCATAAAAGGTAATAATGGCTGCCACCTTGGATGGCTCTTAAAAGAGGGGGGCAGACAAATTAATGGAGGACAAGGCTAGCCATGGCTACTTCCTGTTTCAGAGGCAGCTGAACCCCAGTTTCTGCAAGTCACATGGGGAAGGAGCATTGGCGAAGGGTAGGGGGAGTTAGCAGGGGCAGGAGCCCCTTGTTATCTATCTATCTATCTATCTATCTATCTATCTATCTATCTATCGGCCAAATAACAGGAAGAGTCGAAAGGAGCCTTCATCAAAGCCAGGCCAATGCACTCAAAGGCAAAAACAAAAAATCAGCAATGCATGGTTTGATTTCAAAGGCACAGCAGATCAGATTTTACACATCAAATGTGATCTGAATAACTTCTCTGTTGGCTATGGCTGAGTGGTGCTGCAGCCTCCTGGCTCCCAGAGTTGGAGGTGGAAGTTTGGAGCAGGGTGGAAACTGTCAGAGGAAAGCAGATGCAGGCTTGGCATTCCAGGCAGGTGGCCAGGACCTCGGTCTGGTTTGCTGAACAGGATTCATTCCGGAAACGATCAACAAGAGCTGCAGGGGTTGTTTGAGACCTGCTCAATACGTTAATAGACTCCAGCTGCCAGGCGACTCCATCCCCCTCCCTCCCTCCCTCAGCAAAGCCGTGGCAGAAGTTCAAACCAGGGGATGACAAGAACTGACTAGCCTAAATTTCCCAGATGCAAAATTCCACCACTGGCGTGTTTCAAGGAAAAACTATCCTTATTTAGGATCAGACACAGTTTCTAGCTTTTTAGAAGTTGTCTTCCTCTGAGAGAAGCCGTCCCAGTTTCTGATTTGATCCCGGGATGTCCAACTTTTCCTTAGGGTGTCCCTATTTTCATTGGAGGAATGTTGGAGGGTTTGCATTCACCAAGGGATGTTCATGGCAATGAGGAACCTTGGACCTGGGTCTCCCTAGGCCTAGTTCAACACACTCATCTCTGTGCCACACTTTTTCTAGATAGTTGGAAGTGGCTAAGGAGAGTGAGCATGATGAACTCTCATCCCATTTGCACCCTTCCTAAACCACTTTTCATTTCTCCATTGCTGTTAATCCCTTCCAAAGGTGCTTGACAGAGGACTGTCTCCCAGTTCTCTTTAAAATGGGCTATCTCCAGGCTCTATAGCAGGGTGTGGAACCTTTTTCAGCCTGAGAGCCTCATTTATTGCAAGTGGGTTTGCCATCTCCACACCCCCAGGACTTGTCTGAATTCTCTAGGTTTGGCTGCACCCCACCCCCCAGGAGGGTTTGATTCTCCATGTGAATGAGAGCCCCTTAAAGAGTTAAGAAGGTTGTGTGTGCAGCTTGCAAAATTCAACCTGGCAGGAGCCGGTGCAAATTATGGCATAGAGTCGGGGGGGGGGGGAGATGCCCTTCTGCATTTCCTCTTCCCATCTCCCAATTAACCTCTATTGCTGACAATTATTGCATAGACACTTGGGGCACGTCCCCTGTGACATCACCAGGGGCTGCTGCTAGGTTTCAGGTTTGGGCTCTGAAATCTCTGGGTCTGAGATGCTCCTGAGCTGACAAACGCCACTGTTTATGGCCATGTTCCAGCCAAGTGAAGGGCCAGTGAGGGGGGTGAGGGCCATGCTGAAGGGTCTGGAGGTCACAGCTGGGCCAAAGGGTCCCTGCCCATGCTCTTGCCTCTGAGTTTCTCTACTTTTCCACAAACTTCTAGCTTCTTTAGGGACCCTTTCCTCTTCCTGCTTTCTCCTAATGGCATGCTATCTCGCCAGACTGCTGTGAAGAGGCATTCCTTGTTGCTAGCAACATAATGCACCGAGGTTCATTCTGTGGCTTCATATGCTATTTTGGATTGAGATGTTTTGCTGTGGTCTGGTGGAAGCAGTGGGCTGCTGTGTATTGTGGTGCAAGGCAGACTCAGAGCACACATCAATGCTTTTCCTACTCGGAGAGTCAAGAAAAACACATCTGGGCCGCATTTAACAGGGAAGATTTCTAATGCAAGTCCCATTGAAATGGATAATTGCATGCGCAAGAGATGCACATAATATACAGGTATACACAGACAGGAATCAGAAAGTCCATTGTATTCTCTGTATCTGTGCATACCATTATGAGAGGCAGTGTGGAGTAGTGGTTAGAGTGAGGAGTGGAATCATGAAAATAGTGTGCAAAAAATGCACTACATGAGGGGAAATTGCTTTGCAAAAATATGCAAAATTTCATAGAGGTAAGTATAAATCAGGAGGAATTTGCATGCAAATGATGATAAATCACCACGAGGAAAAGAATTTTTAAAAAATAAATAAAGATCGCAAGCTGATATGGAAATATGAAGAACTGAAAGTCTGGGAAAATGAGAAACGTATGTGTGTGTGTGTGTAATGGGCAGATTCTCCAATCCCTTCTTCAACTTTTCCCTGGTTCAAACTGAACTAAGTTGGAAACTCTCAAAACAGATGCTCCAGAATTTATCCTGGGAAAGAAAGAAATGACTTTGCTCTGATCGCAGGGAGGTTGCTTTATTTGCTGCACTTAAAATATAATGGTTGTTTCCCATTTGAGTGCTCAAACAGGGCTGCACCTCAATAGCAGGGCCCCTACTTGGCACACAGGAGGTCCCAGCTTCAATCCCTGGCATTTCCAGGTGGGACGGGAAGAAGCTCCTGCCTGTAACCCCAAAAAGCTGCCAGTCTGGACTTCCGGTTGATCGCGCGGCCATTAGGATGGAGGTTTCTTCATCGGAAGATACCTCAGCGCTTTGAAGTTTGGGGGGTGCCTCAAAAGCGCTGCAGACCCCCTCAGAAACCCCAGATCGAGGGTTCTGGGGGCCTGGTGATCTGGCGGATGCCCATCGTGACTCCCCCCCTCCCCGGGAAGTTCTTTTTTAAGAGCGGCGAGAGAGGGGGGGGGGTCTTGAGATGCAGGCATTGTGGATTCAACACTTCCTTCAATGCGCAAAGCTTTGTGTCCTTTTGGAAGTCAGCGGTCAATTTTCCGTTACAAAGCTACAGCAGAGAAGTGCGTGAGTAATAAAGATTTGGACTTTGATTAACTTAATTTGAGCACAGAAGAGATTTAAAAATGGAAGTCGGTCCCCTATCTGCTGGCAAAAATCGGACGGCAATAGCCCTTTGATCCGAGGACAATGTTATAAACTTGCTGTCTGAAATTAAACTGCAAGTGAATACTAATAAAGAAGGCTTGGATAGGGCAAACACAAGCCTTGAGGAAGTGACGAAAGAGCCGTGAGCTGTAAAGAAGCAGGTTCAAGAGGTCAAGGGCCAAGTGACAGAGATTGATGACAGAGAAGGCGCTTGAGGATGTCAGAGTTCTGGACTTAGAAAGATTGCAAGAGGCCAATCAAAATGAAATTGCTTTCTTGCAGATGAAGGAGAGAGAGCCCCACTTAAGGCTGAGGGGTGTGCCTGAAATTGAGGCTGACAGCCTGAAACACTGTTTGGTTAAAGAATTGGCAGCTTTTTGGGAAATCCAGGAGGAGGATATTGCCTCTTGGATTGTGAAGGCTTTCAGGTTTGGTGCTAAGAGTAAGAAGGAGCCCAGGGTCCTGAATGACTGTATGCTGATTCTGAACACCAAGGAGCAAAGAGATAAAATTCTTGGCTTTCACTACGCTGAGTCTTAAAATTCAGGAGCGCCCAATTGTGCTTTTTAAAGAAGTTCCCAAGCACTTTCTTGACTTGAGGAAAAAAATTATCTGATATCGCAGGTGCCCTTAGAAGAAAAAATATTTTCTTTCGTTGGGAGTTTCCGCAAGGCCTCACTTTCAAATATTCAGGGGAAAAACAAAGAATTAGGACAGTGGAAGAGAAAAGAAGATTCCTGGGGGGGGGGGGGAGTGGCTGATTTTGAAACAGAATTCAAGGCACTAGAACCAGAGACTGAAAGTGGACCCGGAGCAGGAGCTGCAGAGTAATTTTGGACATTTCCTTTGGTGACTGATTTATCCAAGATGGCGCTAACAGTGCTTTCTTGGAATGTTAATGGTCTTAATATTTGGGCCCTCTGCAGAGATATGAGGTCTGAGTTTATTACACCACTCTTACTTACTATCCCAGGCCGCCCTTCTGCTGCCACGTTGTTCTTTCTTTTGTCAGATCAAGATGATCTGACAACAACAAAGGTTGCTAGGTTTATCGAGGGTGCAATGAGGTTAAGGGCCACTATTTGAACGACAATCATAGTCATTTGATCGCTCTTTTTATCCACTGTTGTTTTTATTTGTATATTTTGCGTCTTTTATTGCTATGGCTGTTGGCTTTGCAAATAAAGTTTATTTATCTATCTATCTAATATTCGAGCCAAAAGGAATAAAATTAATCATGTCTTGTTGAAACAGAGATTGGATGTTATTTGCCTACAAGAAACTCATGTTACAAGAAGTCACAGAAACTTTTTAAAAAACAAAAGGTTGGGACTAGAATTTATATCATCGGATGCGGTTAAGAAAAGAGGCATAGTCAAAAAGAAATATGTCCCAAAATTGACTTTTAAGGATGAAGAAGGAAGATATATTGCAGTGGAAATTGCCGCACAAGGCGAAAAGCTTTTACTTGTGAGAATCTACGCACCAAATGATGGAAAGGCAGATTTTTATAAGAATTTGGAACCAGGGCTAATGGATTATCTGGACTATAAAATAATTTTAATGGGAGATCTTAATGGTGTAGTCTCCACGTTAATGGACAGAACACAGAGACAAAAGATTTCTAATGATGGAAGACTACCAAAAACATATTTTGAACTGGTGGATAATTTTGATCTGATGGACATCTGGAGATTGAAATTTCCACTAGAAAAGGACTCTACGTATTTCTCAGATGCAAATCAATCATTTAGCCGGCTGGATAACCAAAGATCTTGTTCCAAGGACAATCAAAGCAGAAATACTTCCAAAGACCTGTTCTGACCACAATGCTGTTTTTTATGGAACTGAAATTCTCTCTGCAGGGATCCTTTAGATGGAGAATGAACAATGCTTTATTTAGGAATGAACAGATTGAGAAGAAGGCCCAAAAGACCCTAAAAGACTATTTTGATTTAAATATGAATGCTGACACTGACTTGAGGGTTGTATGGGACACAAGTAAAGCTGTTATGAGAGGTTTCCTAATTCAGCAAAACTCAATTAGAAAGAAGGCCCAGAATGAGAAAAAGGAAAATATTCTGTCTCAATTGAAGGAAAAAGAGAAAAAACTTAGATGCAACCCCAAAAATCAACAGATACAAAAGGAGATTAAAATTCTACAAACACAGTTTTCAGAAATTATTAATCAAGAGATAGAATGGAAGATAAAAATGATGAAACAAAGGACTTTTTAATCTGCAAATAAATGTGGAAAATTATTGGCATGGCAATTGAAGAGACAGAAACAAAATACAGTTACACATATTGTTGTCGATGGAAAATCTATTGAGAACCCTGCAGAGATTAGAAATTTCCCCCCCAGAAATATTATAAGCAATTGTATAAAGACTTCCGGTTAAGCGGCGGAGTCATCGGTCGGGGGTGATCTCGTCTCTGAGAGCCCCGGCACGGCAAGGGGGAGGGGAAACTGGTACGGTGCAGCGCACCCCTTGAAGAACCCCGGGAAGAGCGTCCCGGGGGCATGGCAATCTGGCAGAGGCTCCTTACATCTCCCCTACTCCCCGGTAAGCTCTAGTAAAAGCTGCCAAGAGAGAGCGGGGTTGAGACGGAGCCCTATGGATTCAGCAACTGCCTTTGCCGTTGCGAAACTGCGTGTGCCGACTGCTTAATTTCTCCAAATGAAAAAGGATTAGAAACATCGGAAAAGTGAGTAAATTGACATTTTGGACCTAATTTAATTAGAAGAAGCAAGGGATTTTAAAACGGAGGTCGTTGAAGCAAAATTGGCCCTTGTCGTTGAAGCAAAAGGAAGCAGTGGAACTTTGTTACCAAGGCAACTGTCAAAGTGAAAGTTAATGAAGGAAACTTCTGTAACAGTTTTTTTGGGGAAATAATTGTTACAAACTTTGATTGGAAAGAAAGTTACCCTTTCCCCCCAGGTTTTGGGATATTCATCAAGAAACATACAATATGGATTTTGGATTATAATATGTTGAATTGTTGTGGCTACAAAGTTGTTTTTTGACCTTGAAAATGGCTGAAGATATGAGCGATGACGTCCTGAGAATAGTACTAGACATACTGCTTGAAATGCAACAGACTGTCAGAGCATCAAATAAGATTCTGGACAACTGTTGGAAAAAGGATTATAATGTGCCAGTCCCACAGGAAACAGTGCTGGTGGAATGCGGGAAAGGAACAAATCCCACCACAGATTGTGTGCCGGAGGAATCAAAACAAACAACTGGAAAGAAAGGCTTAACATCTGAAGCAAAAGGCCGACCCTGCAGAGAGGTGTCTACAAAGGATGGTTCTGTCAAGAAGAAGAAGAAGAAAAAGAAGAAGATGGATGGACTTGTTAACAAGAAAAAAAGACTGTTAGAAAAGAACAAAAAAAGGGAAAGAAATACAAACTGCAAGAGCTGTTTTGAAGGAGGGCAAAACCATGAAGGACATCAAACTGCGGAACAAGAAAAGAGAATGCCTCACGGTTTCTGTGGACTGTTGGTCATGGACTGATGTGAGGGTGGGGGTGGGGTGAAAAGGACATTATTGAATTTGAACTTCTTACCGGCTTTATGGATTATGATGCATGGACATGGTACTGGTATTAATGATTTTATGTTTAAATGAGGAGTTAAGTAGGGGGGAAATTTAGCTAAAAATTCCAAGACCAGAGGGAGGTAAGGGTGTGGAAAATAATAATAATAATAATAATAATAATTTTTATTTGTACCCCGCCCTCCCCGGCAAAGCCGGGCTCAGGGCGGCTCACTAGCTGACCCGGCCACGCCTTGCTGTGGGTGATTTGGTGAAATGTAAAAGTAAGATACAGTATGAAAGAGAAAGCATATGTTTACTTACACCTTATCTCGTTGAAGTTCAGTCTATGTGTTCTCCGTTTGCCCCTCCCGTTTTTGTCTTCGTTTCTACAACTGTTTATTACTACTATTTTAGTCTATGAGGTTCTTTGTCCTGATTTTGTCAATGGCCTTCTTCGATGTTGTTGATGTGTAGTGGTGGGCTGTATGTTTGTTTTTATAGGCGCACGTTTGTATCTGTGGAAGGTGTGATATCTGGCCCAAAATGTGAGTAGCGGCGTTGTTGTCTGGCCTCTATCTACAGCCGGTCGAGGTAGCGTTGCAAATTGCGAAAATGGCGATTTCTCCCGGCGTGGTTCTATACCCGCCGGCGGAGCCAGCAGTAGTGCTTGTGGGCAGTCTGTATGCCGATTGGATGGCGGTAGTGACGTTGGGAAAGGAGGAGGAGGGGTCAGAAACAGGTGTGTTGTGCTGTGCTATTTAACGTCCACTGGAGGGCGCTATATATTTTTTTGCACAAAATCACATTTTACCTGGGAAAGGTGTGGTATTTGTGCAATGTAAGTACATATGATCACTCTCATATGGGCATGTGTCCAAATTTGAACGGAATTGATCGAGGGGTTACGGAGAAAGGCGATTGTTAACAAACATCCAACTTGAACGATTTTATATATATAGATAAATGTTCATAAATGTACCAAGCAAACACATACAAATATGTAAACCACATATCTGAAACCCACAGAAAATTCCTGAAACCATTTTCTCTCTCCCAAAATGACCTCAAATATTTCTCTGCAAGGTTGAAGGAAATGGGAAATCTACCCATTGTCTCCTTCACATTGTGTCTTAAGGGCACATTTAAGATATGAATAGGGTGTGACCTGTGACCAGGATTCAGGAATTGAGTAGTTATCATAACAAAAGAGTGGCAAGAGTGGCCAGGATGCCCAGGTAAACAACACACCCAGATTTCTGCCCCTTCTCTGATGTATTCAGGGGGTGGTCTTGGGTGGTGTTGGGGCTACACCCCTTCTGTGTCACCTGCATGATGTTTCTGGGGGTGGTCTTGGACTCCAGGGCAGGCAATTTAAAATGTCTATATAAGGGCTTGCGGACATGGCTCAGGGTCCCTCCCCCCTCCTGTGCATGTGTGTGTGTGTGTGTGTGTGTGTGTGTGTGTGTGTGTGTGTGTAGCACCCTGTTGCAACAGCTTTAATAAAGATCAGGCTTACTAGCTGCTTTGCTTCTCAATATTCTCTGGTTGGTCTCTGTTATTTTCTCCTACCGACAGAGAACCTACAAAAGGACTCTATATGGGCTCTTGGGTACCCCATGAGGGAAAAGGAGTAGCTTTTTTCTCATAACAGTCCCCTTTGTTCTCACAAATGAATTCTGCAAGGGGCAACATTGCACGGGGTTGGGCTAAATGACCCTCAAGGCCCCTTCCAGCCCTACAATTCTATGATTCTAGGAGAAAGAAGTTGATAGGTGTTGCCACCCCTGGGCAGGTTGCAAGTCTGAAGGCAGGGCAGTTGAGGGCTGGCTGAAGGCAGACTGAGGTAGGTGGGTCAGGATCCCTTTGCCTCAATAGACCGGCTGCCACTGGTATCCTTAATTTCTGTGCCTTCCTTGTTTTGTTCTGGAAGGCAACTGAGAATGTGCTAGAGCTGATGCCTCACAATTTGGCTGAGGGTTTCAGGACGAGGGCGAGGTATTTTGAGCCCTGATAAAGATGCAATGCTTGGGCTGCCTTATGAGGCAGCCACTGAGTCACTGAAACATTCACTTCTTTTTGCCGGGAAGCAAATTGCAAGCAACCTTTGTCAGTGGAGGGAGGCACAGAGGCTGGGTGGAGTTGTAAACCTGGGCAGTTACCTTTTTCTGCCATCCATAGTCCTGGATGGGCAGAAGGGCGAAACCTTTAAATTCTGAGCCACCTGACAGCTCCCCCTTCCTGGGTTACCTGCAAGTGGTTGATCATTCAGCCTTTCAGAAGGAAGTAGCAAGAGAATAAATGCATGGTTATTTAAGATTCTGCTTCCCACTCAGTTTTATATAACCCCTTTGTTGCAGGGAACAAAAGCCACCTTGTGGTTAATTCTCTCTCTTTCTGTTTGTTTCTCAGCATATCGTTGTGCTGGGATCAGGTGAGGCTGGCAGGGGCGGTTTTAGAAACCAGAGACAAAAGAGGTCCTTCTTTGGGGGCTTTTGAGTCCTGTGGGTGGGGATAACCTTCTTCTTTGTGTTTTGGGGACTCCACCCTGAGCATGTTACCAGGAAAGACCATGTAAGAATACCACAGCATTTTCCATTATTAATGTAATTTAATTTAATGCATTTATAGCCTACCTTTTTCTCCAAGGAGTCCAAGGAGTCCAAACGCTCTGCATTTAATTCCAAAACAATCCTGTGAGGTAGGTTAGGCTGAGAGGCACTGACTCACCCAAGATGAGTGGCTTAATAATAATAATAATAATAATAATAATAATAATAATGTACCAGCAGCCTTAAGGGTTTTCAACGCAAAATCCGTCTCCCAACTCCTGTATGCTACAAATGTCTGGCATAATGGGGACCTGCCAAAGCTTTCAAGCAAAATTTTTGCGATCTCTGCTTCAGGTACCCAACTGTGTCCCCAACTCCATACTTTTATTAGAAGCTGGTGAATGCCCAATTTCAACTAAGGCATGGTGGGCCGCTGTGCTAAAACATTGGCTCAAGATTGCAGTGTTTGAGCTAGGGGAGGGTCTATATCAATACCTGAACAATGAGGAGTATGTCAGCAACTGGCAGAAAACAATGGCAAAAAAGCCACCTCTATTGGTCTGTCACCCACCCAACTCTATTGCCTGGGTTATGAAGGTGCCCTAAAGACTTTAAAGCAAAGACTCTGGGACACAACTTTATTAAACTTTATTAAACTTTTTATTAAACTTTATTAAATTGGCCACAACTTTATTAAACTTCAGAAGTGGGAAACTTGGCTCAGGCCTTGGCAGGCAGCCCTCTCAGCCCATGGCTGAGGATATGCAGGATGATGAGGTGCAGTGGGAGGGGACTGCAAAGCACACACTTACACAGCATGCCCTCCCACCAACCTCGGCCGGGAGTTCGACCTACGTGCCGCCGCTCTATGGCCGAAAACTCCCGGCGTACCCTTTAACGGGCCCTGCCGCGCCGCCGCATGGGCTGGGAGCATGCCAGCATCCCACCCAACCAGATGATAGACTATAAGACTACCTTGCCAAGGCCTAAAACCGCCAAAGTTGTGACGAAATGCTGCGGGGAGGGCAAAACCTGCCAATGCAGGGAAATTCCGTCCCGGTTCCGAATACGGCAACCATCATAAGACCACAGCACCGCCCGCAGACCTGTAACGCAAAATGTTAGGCTGTAAGAAAAGCATTGTTAGCTTGATGACCACTGCCTTCAGACGGAACTGTATGGAGAGAAGAAATATTATTAATTTTAGGGAGGGAGGGTGGGTGAACCTGGAAAGGAAAAGGACCGAAGAGGGCTGACTGAAGAGGTCAGACCCTTTTTAGCACCTTGACCCCACCCCCGGCCGTCTGCCCTTTGTCCACCCGGCTGAGGGCGTGTCAAAGGGGTCAGCCTAAGCCAGGTGGGCAGCTCCCGCCCAGGGGACCCCTGCTCGGTGTCGCAAACCCGCCCACCTGAGAAGGGAGGGCGGAAATTGCGTACACACGCGCGAAACCCTGTCTGTGGTGCCCACCCCTTTCCCCAAGAAAGAGACATGAGACCAGAGTATGGGATTAAATTGGCCACAACTTTATTAAACTTCAGAAGTGGGAAACTTGGCTCAGGCCTTGGCAGGCAGCCCTCTCAGCCCATGGCTGAGGATATGCAGGATGATGAGGTGCAGTGGGAGGGGACTGCAAAGCACACACTTACACAGCATGCCCTCCCACCAACCTCGGCCGGGAGTTCGACCTACGTGCCGCCGCTCTATGGCCGAAAACTCCCGGCGTACCCTTTAACGGGCCCTGCCGCGCCGCCGCATGGGCTGGGAGCATGCCAGCATCCCACCCAACCAGATGATAGACTATAAGACTACCTTGCCAAGGCCTAAAACCGCCACCCGAGGCCCCTAAGGGCCTCGCCGCCAAGAATCCCACAACTGAGTAACCAACACCCCTACTCTGCCAATACCAGGTCCACAAGTGCCTGTCGCAAGTCGCTCAACCAGAGATCATTGCCGAAAGGTGTCAGATGTACGCCATCTGCCCTGAATATTCCTGCCGCATCCGCCCTGATGGCGGGATGAGAGATGGAGAATCCCCCAATAAGCCGCATGGTATTTCGCATGGCCCCGTTAATTTTTCCAACCGCGTAATTAATGCGAGAGGGGTTCATAACCCCTCTCCAGCGCAGACGGGGCAGTAAGTTGGACCAGCCAATTGCCATTGTTGGGTACAAGGCATGCAAGCGCTCAATATCCGCCCTTGCGGCCAGGGCCAAGGCAATGCCTTTCTGCTCCACTAGGTCATTTTCCCCAAGGTGTAAAATCAAGACTCTTGGGGGGCCAAACGCCGCTGCAGCCTTACTAAACAAGGGCATCAAGCCCTGCCATCGCATGCCCCGGTGGCCCATCCAATATATGCGTACCTTGGGGTGAATGTCAAGGTTCCGCTCCCCGTTGCAAGACCCAGCATGCTCCGATGCCCAATGGACGATGCTGTGCCCCACCACCCAAATCTTCGTGGAGGGCAAATCTGCAAGAAAATTAAAATGTCAATGGTAAAGAGGAGGAGCTGAATGTAACTTTTGTATGCTGCCGACCGCCAACGCCCCAGAGTCTTGATGCGTGCAGGGTCCCAGCCTTGTGCTGCCACAGAAGTGGCGGCCCCAATACAGAAGGAGTGCCCGGAATATCCTTGGGGGTCGGCTCCGCAGGCAGTTATGACCTTGCGCAAGACTGACGTGAATTGGAATCGCGATAAAGGACGCATGTCTGAATGTATGAAGAAAGGGGCCCTTGGACTTAGGCCGAACCTTGAGGAATCTACGCGTGTCCCGATAAGGGCAGGGACCCTTTGTTTCCGCCTTGGCAAGCGCCAGAGTGACCCCTTTTCGCAGATGGTCCGTTTTTGATGCCCGAATTCGGACATTCACTGTGTCACCCTCGAACCTAATGTCATTGTCTGTTAACCCTGAGTGCAGGGCCCTGTCCGCCAGGCATTCCCCAATGCGCATGGCACCAAAGAAGGTTAGGGAGAAGGCTGCCCGGAAGAGACGTGTCTCAAAATTTGACCAGCATACTTGGGGTAATTTCTTCCAAATTTTGGAGGACTTCTATAGTGATAGGTTTTCTGCTGTCCTGACAAGGGGGAATGACGCAACGCCACCCAATCAGTAGCTTCTTGACGTGGAAGCTGTCGCAAGGGTCTGGCCAATGAAAAATCTACAAAAGAAGGAAATTGCCGCCCTGTAAAGCATAAATGTTTTAATGCCAAGGCCCTTGCGCTTTTGGCGGACCAGGAATTGAAGCACGTCATCCTCGGATGCCCGCTGCGTCGTAAAGCCGCGGAAGCGGTCAAAGGCGTCCCAGGCCCTGAAATAGGAACGTCTGGTTGAGGGGCTAATGCCGTTAATACTCCCTGGTTCACATCTCGTCTCCAACTTCCCACAGATCGTCTGGGAAGACTTCCGAAGTCTGGGCGGCCTCTGATGCTAGCTCGCGGAAACGCTCCATCTGGAAACGAGATAACGCATCAGCAATGTTGTTATCAAGACCCGGTATGAAACGGGCTGTGAAGGTAATATTGTACCGCAGGCATTCCAACACGAACCGGCGCAGCACCCTTATCACCCTCTATCAGACTTTGGTGACTGCCTGGATATAATTCTTACCACCGCTTGATTGTCCGACCAGAAGCATACCCTGGAGTTCGAAAAGGAGGTTCCCCAGATGCGAACGGCGACTAAAATGGGAAAAAACTCAAGGAATGTATGGTCGCAAGTGATGCTGGCCGCATGCCAGGAGGACGGCCACGGTTGGGCACACCAATGGCCCCTGAAGAAGACACCAAAACCAAAGCGGCCTGACGCATCCGAATGGACCTGGAAGTCCACCCCAGGATTTAGTGACTTTTGCCAAAAGGAAACCCCGTTATACTCCTGCAAGAATGCAAGCCAGATCTTCAAATCCTCCTTTATCTGCTTGGTGACCCTTATGTGATGGTGGGGGGCAACCCCCCCAGCCGTAAGACGCGCCAATCGTGCGCAGAAGGCACGACCTGGTGCAACTACCCTACAAGCAAAATTGAGATGGCCAATTAGGGATTGAACCTGGCGGAGGGTGGTCTTTCTAACCCTCAGCATTGCTTCCAGCAAAGCTTTCAGCGTGTCAAGTTTGGACTGCGGCAGGCGAGATAATTGCTTGTGGGTTTAGGGTACGCTACCCAATGGAGAAATGGGGCATGGAAAGGGGCCAGCCAACCTGCCCGCCAAAATTTCCTTGTTTATTTTCTTTTACAATATCTGGCATTTCACTAACAGCTTTTGGTTTGGTGAGTCCCCCGGAGTGGATTATGAAGCCAAAAGAAAACCGATCCCACAGATATTTATCCACCTTTCTGTTATGGTATTTATCACGCAGAAGTCTCCAGGGGGTAAGTTTATCGGGTGAAGAAGCTTGGGCAAGTGATATGTTAATACCTGTTGGAGGCCGCTCCTTGGGAAGGTCCAAGGGCATTTCAGCGTCCCAGATGGAAATACCTCTTGCCTCCTTGTGCACAAATACTTACAATAACGCTTCTAGCACAGACCCCTGTTGTACTCCACAGGCTGCTCATGTACCTCGTCCTCTGGAGATAAATCTGAACTTGCTTCCACAGCCCCGGAGTGGAGTTGTAAACCTGCAGGATGCGAGGGCAATCTGGGAGAGACTGAGAAGACGCGGGTTAACATTGCAAGAGCGAGACCTACTGTGGGTCAGGATTGGATGTTCTGGACCACGATGCTTGTGAACACGTCCAATGGGCACTGAGAAGGGGTGATTGCGTGACACGCCAAACCTCCCAGACCCATTTCGAACCAGAGACCCACTAGAACTGGGATCAGAGGTGGATTTAAGAATTAAATCATAGCCTTCCCCAGAGAGATGCCTGAATCACTACAGATACTTACTTATTAAAGCGTGTATCCATGAATAATGGGTACCATTATGTTTCCGTGAGTGGAAAATAGAGAGAAGATTGAAATCTCGGATGGAGTTGGAAGCCTTGGTGTTATCAGTGCCATGCTCAACCATCTGGGCTATAGAATTGCCACAGCAGAAATGAACTATCATTTCAGACAGACACCAGGAAATGTATGAACCGAACCAGTAAAGTATAAGTACTGTAGAATTGGAAGGGACCCTATGGGTCATCAAGTCCCACCCTCTGCAAAGCAGGAATATGCAGCTGACACACATTGGGATCAAATATGCAGCCATGGCAGTATAGGTACCATGCTCTAGTCCGTAGCGCTGTAGAATTGCAAGGGACCCTGTGGGTCATCTAGTCCAACCCTCCGCAATGCTGGAGTATTATTTATTTATTTATTTATTTATAGGTTAATGGCTGCAATGCAGAAGTAATGTAGCTGTCCCACATGGGGATCAAACGTGCAACCATGGCATATAAGCACCATGATATAGTTCAGTAATGTGCTAACTGGCAAAGGGTCCTGGCTAACAAAATGGGGACATTAGACCAAAAGAATTGCTCACGCAGGCACCAGTAAAGTTGAAAGAGACAAGCTTAATGAACATTAAGCCAATGCTATGTGCCAATTAAATCCACGGAAATTCCAAGGTCAAAATCAGTAATTAAAATTAGCCAATGAAATTAATCCATAGAATCATGGAATCATAGAATCATAGAGTTGGAAGAGACCACAAGGGCCATCCAGTCCAACCCCCTGCCAAGCAGGAACACCATCAAAGCATTCCTGACAGGTGGCTGTCAAGCCTCTGCTTAAAGACCTCCAAAGAAGGAGACTCCACCACACTCCTTGGCAGCAAATTCCACTGTCGAATAGCTCTTACTGTCAGGAAGTTCTTCCTAATGTTTAGGTGGAATCTTCTTTCTTGTAGTTTGAATCCATTGCTCGGTGTCCGCTTCTCTGGAGCAGCAGAAAACAACCTTTCTTCCTCCTCTATATGACATCCTTTTATATATTTGAACATGGCTATCATATCACCCCTTAACCTTCTCTTCTCCAGGCTAAACATACCCAGCTCCCTAAGCCGTTCCTCATAAGGCATTGTTTCCAGACCTTTGACCATTTTGGTTGCCCTCTTCTGGACACGTTCCAGCTTGTCAGTATCCTTCTTGAACTGTGGTGCCCAGAATTGGACACAGTATTCCAGGCGGGGTCTGACCAGAGCGGAATACAGTGGTACTATTACTTCCCTTGATCTAGATGCTATACTCCTATTGATGCAGCCCAGAATTGCATTGGCTTTTTTAGCTGCTGCATCACACTGCTGACTCATGACAAGTTTATGGTCTACCAAGACTCCTAGATCCTTTTCACATGTACTGCTCTCAAGCCAGGTGTCAATTCAATTTTAACTGAGAGCAGTAGCTCAATTATTTATTTGTTTGTATGTAAGTTTATTTATATTTATAAGCAACACCCTATTGAAAGTAGCTGTAATCACTATTTAAATATTTATATATAATTTATTGAGACAAATTCAAAATTAAATCGGCCATACCCGAACCGTAAATACGCAAAGGAAGCAATGAAGGTCCAGCAGAATTGTGGAAACATGGACCGACCACCAACTATCACTTATCATGAATTAATTGAATTAAAGTGACCGTGCCAATAATAATTGCTCTGGACTTGCAATGACTTTAACTTAGGCGGTAATAATTTCCCTTTATTAAACCAGTATAATAAAAAGACCACTTATAATGTATTTGTTGAATTAAATTAAATTGGCTAAGCCAATTATAATCACTATGAGACTGCTATAATCAAAACTCAGGTAGAAACAAAATTCCCTTTATTGACCAAGTATAAAGAATCCACTGGCAAGGGACAGGACCCAAGGCAAAATAATAAAATGCGGCAAAAGGACCCCTGCGATAACTTCAAATTCATCCAGCAAGACTATACACCCTCTGGTATTTGAAACCAAAACCCAATTTGAACCGGAAACAACATCAAATCAAAATCAGCAGAGCCAGCTTGCAGTAAACAACGTGTTTTGTTGCAATTTTGCTAGTTACCATTCAAAATTTCAAATGTCTTTTAGTCACAGTGGCTATGCTAATACCAAGTGCTATGATGTTGTAGTGATGATAAGACTTATTATAAGATCAGGCAGTAATATAATCCAAAGGCAGCAAGGTTATCCTTGGTTAAAGTTATGGACACCATAAAGCCAGATCCAGATGCAAAAGACAATAAACTTGAGGCTCGCTTAATGGCAATCTGCTACACTGGAGCCCCAGAGCATGCCTCTCCTAAGATGGCTGCTGTTGCAGGCCAACGTGGCCACACTCAAAATGGCGAAGGCCACTGAGGACGTAACCATAACAACACTAAACACCCCTGCACCACGTGAAGCAGAGTAAATAGTAAAAGTAGGGAGGAGAGCAGGAACTAATTTGACAAAATAACCTCAGCCGGCTAGAACAATAGGGGCTTACCCCAGAAACAGAGGAACAAATGAATTCGAAGGCTTAGAGTGTTAATGCAAATGCGCCCCCCCCCCCCACTGAGAAGAGCTTCTTAAAGGAAGATGCTGCTAAAGGAATCCTCAGGACCCACGAGTTTGACTTGAGGGGGTGTAGAGGGTTAAGAAACGCAGGAAAAAGGGTTTTTTTTTTTTTTTTTGTACTTAGGCAGGGGCTTTTGTTTGTTAAAAGGTAAGAAAGGAAGTCGGCCTGTGAGCGCTATGCAGCTGAGCAGCGGCTGCTCCCAAGATTGTTATCTCCCTCCCCTAAGCGGCAGAACAAACAACAACTACCCCGATGGTTATAAGGGGCCCTGGGCACGTTACCGATCACCCCCAGCGATCCAGGGGTGCACTGCCTTGCTGTTGTCTGTAGTGTTGTGCACTGCCTTGCTGCTGTCGCTGAACCTGGAAAGGAAAAGGACCGAAGAGGGCTGACTGAAGAGGTCAGACCCTTTTTAGCACCTTGGCCCCACCCCCGGCCGTCTGCCCTTTGTCCACCCGGCCGAGGGCGTGTCAAAGGGGTCAGCCTAAGCCAGGTGGGCAGCTCCCGCCCAGGGGACCCCTGCTCGGTGTCGCAAACCCGCCCACCTGAGAAGGGAGGGCGGAAATTACACACAGTGACTTGCAACATCAATCACACGCAGTCTGCAGTCCACTGGCAGTAGGAGTACGATATGGGCATGCCTTTAAGTTAACATCTTATATTAAAAATCTGACAGTTCCAAATTACAGAAGGCTATTTACAAAAGCCAGACTTAACGTCTTTCCTTCTGCAGTGTTGGATGGCAGATTGAGAGGAGTTCCATACCAGGACAGACTATGCTCATGTGCCCAAGACATTGACTCTATAAAACATATTTTGCTGCACTGTGTGAAAATCGAGCAAGCCAGGGCTGAATTGATATTACCCTTGCTAGTACCTTTCCCAGGAAAATCAGAGGCTTACTATGTCAGGTTCCTACTGGAAGACCGGACAAATGACAGAACATTAGCAGTGGCGAAGTTTCTATCGGTGGTTGCAAGAACCAATGATCCCTATTCCTAAGCCTGAACAAAATGCTTGTGTAACCTGAAGGCGGGCTGTCGAAATTGTGTATTGTTTTGTAATGAATTATTGGGTCTCTGGACCGTAATAAAGATTTGATTGATTGATAATAATAATGATGATGATGATGATGATAATTTTATTATTTATGCCCCGCCCATCTGGTTGGGTTTCCCCAGCCACTCTGGGCAGCTTACAGCATATATAAAAGGTAAAGGTAAAGGGACCCCTGATCATTAGGTCCAGTTGTGACCAACTCTGGGGTTGCGGCGCTCATTTCGCATTATTGGCCGAGGGACATGGGTGTAGCCAGGGGGGCAGACGGGGGCAATTGCCCCCCCTAGAAGGCAGCTGCCCCCACCCCTAGCTGCCACCACCACCCCGTGCGCTGTTCCCAAAAGCCTATTCCTTCCTTCTGGGCGGAGCCGCGGAGGCGAGGCTCCTCCCAGCAGCCGGAAGAAAGAAGGAGGAGTGCACGCGGCGGCCGAGCGAGCAAGCCGAGGTGAAGCTTTTTACCGTGAGGCTGGAGGCTGACGGGGAAAAGCGTCCCCTCCCGCACAGCTTGCCCCTCTCCTGGATCTGGCTGCAAAAGCAGCGCTGCTACCGTTGCTAAGACTGAGCGAAGAGGGAGTTTGCTGGGTAAAAACGCCTGGAGAGGAGACGTTGAGATCTCCTTGATTTACCCCCCCCACCCCAAGTTTCCTTATCAGTCTCCACTTGAGACTGCTTGATAAGAAGCAGGCTACTCTGTGAACTATTAACGCCTAATCCCAGTTGATCCTCGCGAGGTTTTGGTCGCTAAAACTGCCTCCTGCCCCTCCCCCTCGTCCCACCTTTCATTGTTGTATGATCTCTGGAAGGGAAGAACGAGCTTTCTCTGCTGCTGTTTTGATCCACAGCGATCTTTTTGTGAGTGACTTTACCCCTTTGTCCTTTGCCTTTAACCCCCCCCCCAGCCTTTTTTTAACCCCTAAAAAAACATGTTTGCTTGGGTGATTTTTCAAATCTTTCATGTGCTGAAGAAGTGTGCATGCACATGAAAGCTCATACCAAGAACAAACTTAATTGGTCTCTAGGGTGCTACTGGAAGGATTTTTATTTATTTATTTTGTTTTGACTATGGCAGACCAACATGGCTATCTACCTGTAACTTGCTTGCAAGTAATTAAAGTAAATTATAAGCTATTTAGCCATAAAGTGTTAGTGTTCTGATATGCTGCTGCATGGAAGAGGTGTGAGTTGCCATGTCTCCTTGCTTTCAGATTCTTATAAAGCGGTTGAGAAGTAAAGGAATATTAAAGAGATGCCAACTTATGTGACCAACATCTGTGCAGACTGCACCTGTGAAACTTATATTATTGTTCCTAGTAATTTCACTGCTTGAGTTCTGAAATTGTCAAAACCTCATAGGAAAAGCCTGTGTGGATAAAGATTGGTTTAATTATCCTAACAGGAGTTATAATTTTTTTACTGTTTGATATTTTGTTTTGAGGTGGAATGTGCTGCTGCTTGTGAGACCAAAAATATTTTTTTGGGTGGGTGGGGGCCTGCTTTAAATAAGAGTTACCTTAAAAGGCTAACAAATTTAGTATGGTGTAAGCCAGTGGTGTCCAAACTTTTCAAAGAGGGCCAGATTTGATGAAGCGAAGGGCCGTGAGGGCTGACCAAAGTTGTTAACCTTTTTTTTTAGGGTTGAAGTTGTTGAGGTTTTTTTTAAGGATTTTACCCCAGGAAATAACTGCCACAGGGGCTGGATTAAACCAACTGGTGGGCCGAATTAGGCCCCCGAAATGGATTTTGGACATGCCTGGCTGAAATATCAATTCAATGGAGCTGAATAAATAAATAGCTGCTGTGGTGTTTTTTTTGTTTTGTTTTTTATTTTGGTAAACCACTTTGCAGGTTTTTAAAAATAATTTTATTAAATAAATAAACAATACTGTAGCAGATCCAACAGCTAACCACCAATTAATAAAGGAGCGGATTCACCCCATTCACTGCCAATTAAATATAGCGGACCCACCTCACGGTACACAAATTAAATGAATTTCTACCATTTACCACAGGCTATCTTGTGGGGGACTTGGGTGAGGGAAACTTCAATTTAGGGAGTCTCAGGCAGGAGTTGATCAAACAAGAAAAGTTTTATTTTCAAAAAAGAGGTTGCTGAAACAAAGTTGGGTCAGGAGATGCGTTCTTTCAGGTAGAAGTTATTACTTAAACTAAATATAAGGACGTCACAGGATTAAACACTGTAATATATGCACAGCTTTTCTTAAACTGCAGTTGCTAAAAATCAGTTGTTACACTTCAGGTAGATGTTCTGGTTTCTAGAATAGGTTGTAAAATGTTTAACTCGGTTTCTGTTCCTTCACTCTCATTCCTTTACTTAATTATGGCAGGTGTTACAGTTAAATACTTTTGCCACAGCACAGCTTCCTTCACAGTTTATTCATTTGGCCCATCAAGGGGCCCATTTCGTCAGTTCCCCTCTCTCTTAGCAATGCCTCTCCTGAGGTATTTCCAGTTAGTCTACCTTCCCCTCAGCCCTTGTGACTGTCTTGGGGATCTTCTTTCCTAGAAGATCTCTCCCCTCCTCACTGGAAGGAGACCCGGGTTTAGTCTGCCTTCCCACAGCTTCTCCCTCTCCTGGCTGAGGGAACTCCTGTCTGAATACGTTCCCCAGACCCTCAACTCGCTCTTCCTATCTGAGCTGAGAGGCTCTTTCCTCTGGCCATAGATATTCCACTCAGATCAGAGCCAGTTCTCCTTCAGTCAAATCCAGTCCCTATCCCAAACCCTGTCCCCATGGGTGTAGCCAGGATTTTTGTGGGGGGGGGGGTGTGGCAGCCCAAGTTGTTGAGCTTTTCTGGGGAAATCACAGGTTAAGAACTCCACTAAGAACAGAAGTTTTCATAGAGGGCATCTGCTGGGAACCTCAATAAATTGAGTACTTTCAATCATGTTTGTGCCGCCCCCGCCTTGGCTGTCGCTATCCCTCAACCTGAACCCGTCTCCCCTCTCAAATCCAGCCCCATCCAACTGTCTCCCTCAGAAACGGCTCCTATTATTTTCCCTCCCAAAGCGCTGCTCTGCCCCCTCCCCTCTGGCTACCCACTCAGAGAGAGGCTCCAGGCCTCTGGTCCCCAGACTCTGGTCTGGCTCTGCTGTCCATCACAGATGCGCTTGAGAGACATGGTGTGGATGAGACCAGTGTGAGAAGAGCAGGACAGATCGGGGGAGGGAAAGAGGAAATGCATCACTGAAAGCAGGGGCAAACAAAGGCTAACCGACACCTGGGGCAGGGCAAACCGCCAGCTGCACACACGTTGCGCCGCTACGTACGACGCATGCTTGGTGTCGCTACGTAGGCCACATGTGCGGCGTCGCTACATACAGCACATGCATGCGACACCACACATGCATTGTACATAGCGGTTTGCTGCCTGTGCTGCTCGAACGCCGTACGGACGGTGGACGGCGAGAGGACTGCTCGCAGCTGCAGCTGTGAACAGAGTATCCTCCACATGCGGCTGTGGCGGCACGATGGGTTGCTCGCGCTGCTGCGCCCGGGGTGGGGTGGGGCGAGCACTCTGCTGGGTGCCTTCTTGTCACTCCTCCAGACATGGCACCCAGGGCGCACCACTCCCCCCGCTTCCTTGCGACTCCACTATACCTCAGAGGGCTGGTGTGAGATATAGAAATTGTTGTAGGAATTTTAGGTATTTTATTTATATATATATATTAATTCTTATTAGTGTGCCAAGCAGGGCAAGGCCTCATGTCTGAAGCGCAGTCCTGAAACCATTTTGACCCCTGACACAATTTTGACTCCTAGCTGGCCAGGTATCAGATGGCCCATTCGCCTTACAAAGGACAGTAGTTAGCCTGCCAAGGCAGGGAACCTTTTGTTCTCCAGAAATGTTTGTCTGGGAGGGGTCGAGGAGGGATGACCAGGTGTTTCTCTGCAAGGGAGTGAGAAAAAACCTTTCCATTGTCTCAGAAATAAACTAATCACAATCTCAAAAGGAATGGCCAGACTGCCCAGGAAATGCAATCAGATACGACATTATCATATGAAGTGGCAGACAGGAGGTAAACAGTGCATTCAAGATTTCTGCTGAACACCACCTTTTTCTATGATGTAGCTGTGATGTATCTAAGGGATGGTCCTGGGTTACACCCCTTTTCGTGATGTATGTATGATGTACAAGGGGGTGGTCTTGAGCCGAAGGGGGGGAATTTCAAAGTCTATATAGGAGCTGACACACCATTGTCCGGGGTTCTCCCTCCTTATCGTACCTGCTACGTGATGGGAAACCTCTGTTGCAACAGATTCAATAAATGGGAAGCTGCGCTTTGCTTTTGATAACTCTGGTGTGGTCTCTGTCTGTGGCACAAAGGGAAAAGCTCTAAAATTCCAGCTCTTCCCAGGGAGAAAAATCCGGACTCCCCCTTGGGAAACCCGGACCCAACTTTATGCCTTTCCTAGTAAAATTTTGCTTATATCAAAATAGAACATGTAAAGCTGAGCCCATGGCCCTACTTGGCTGGTTGTGTGAGAGAACTGAAGTTGCGGATCTTCTCCCTCTTGACAAAAGAGAAAGAACATGGGATTGCTTATCATCTGGTCCAGCTCGTCTTTCTTCTTTTGCCACCATTTATTTACATTTCCTTTCTGCCAGCAGAGAAACGGAAACCGAGATGCATCTGAAGCACAGTTCGCCAGAGTGCAGCACAAGAGAACCTTTTTTGAAATGGAACTGCAGGCATTACATTACATAGTTTCTCAAATACCACATTTGCAAGATAACACTCTGATGGTTGATATTGTGCAAGTCCCTGAACGGATCGTCTGTCTCTTTCCAAGTATGTATGTGTGTGTGTGGTGGACAGGGAGCTAATGGGACCAGTAACAGCTCTTTTGAGAGGTGGGGATTGAGTTGGAGGGGAATGCCTTTCACCAGGGATCTACCTTTAATCCAAACCTTCAACATGGGAATCTCCTCTAAGTGTTTTCATCCTTTTTGTCCTGTCTCCCCTGCCCCTCTGTGTACTTGGTGGTAGTTAAAGGCTGTTTTCTACATACACAAAACCACAACTTACACTGCCACGGCTGGTGCTAGACTCCATATCTATAAGGTAAAGGTAAAGGGACCCCTGACCAATATTAGGTCCAGTCGTGTCCGACTCTGGGGTTGCGGCGCTCATCTCGCTTTATTGGCCAAGGGAGCTGGCGTACAGCTTCCAGGTCATGTGGCCAGCAGGACTAAGCCGCTTCTGGCGAACCAGAGCAGTGCACGGAAACGCAGTTTACCTTCCCGCCAGAGTGGTACCTATTTAACTACTTGCACTTTGATGTGCTTTCAAACTGCTAGGTTGGCAGGAGCTGGGACCGAACAACGGGAGCTCACCCTGTTGCGGGGATTCGAACCGCTGACCTTCTGATCAATAAGCCCTAGGCTCTGTGGTTTAACCCACAGTGCCACCCGTGTCCCTATCTATATCTCCCTCCTATTACATATGTTCATAGAATCATAGAATCATAGAATCATAGAATCATAGAGTTGGAAGAGACCCCAAGGGCCATCCAGTCCAACCCCCTGCCAAGCAGGAAACACCATCAAAGCATTCCTGACAGGTGGCTGTCAAGCCTCTGCTTAAAGACCTCCAAAGAAGGAGACTCCACCACACTCCTTGGCAGCAAATTCCACTGTCGAACAGCTCTTACTGTCAGGAAGTTCTTCCTAATGTTTAGGTGGAATCTTCTTTCTTGTAGTTTGAATCCATTGCTCCGTGTCCGCTTCTCTGGAGCAGCAGAAAACAACCTTTCTCCCTCCTCTATATGACATCCTTTTATATATTTGAACATGGCTATCATATCACCCTTTAACACCTTCTCTTCTCCAGGCTAAACATACCCAGCTCCCTAAGCCGTTCCTCATAAGGCATCATTTCCAGGCCTTTGACCATTTTGGTTGCCCTCCTCTGGACATGTTCCAGTTTGTCAGTATCCTTCTTGAACTGTGGTGCCCAGAACTGGACACAGTATTCCAGGTGAGGTCTGACCAGAGCGGAATACAGTGGTACTATTACTTCCCTTGATCTAGATGCTATACTCCTATTGATGCAGCCCAGAATTGCATTGGCTTTTTTAGCTGCTGCATCACACTGTTGACTCATGTCAAGTTTGTGGTCTACCAAGACTCCTAGATCCTTTTCACTTGTACTGCTGTCAAGCCAGGTGTCACCCATCCTGTATTTGTGCCTTTCAATTTTTTTGCCCAAGTGTAGTACTTTACATTTCTCCCTGTTAAAATTCATCCTGTTTGCCTTGGCCCAGTTCTCTAATCTGTTAAGGTCATTTTGAAGTGAGATCCTGTCCTCTGGGGTATTAGCCACCCCTCCCAATTTGGTGTCATCTGCAAACTTGATCAGGATGCCCTCAAGCCCATCATCCAAGTCATTGTAAAAGATGTTGAATAAGACTGGGCCCAAGACAGAACCCTGTGGCACCCCACTAGTCACTTCTCTCCAGGATGAAGAGGAGCCATTGATGAGCACCCTTTGGGTTCGGTCAGTCAGCAGGTTACAAATCCACTGAATGGTAGCATTGTCTAGCCCACATTTTACCAGCTTCTTTACAAGAATATCATGGGGCACCTTGTCATGTTCTTAAGGATGTTGCCACACTGCAGTTTGTGTGGCTGCTGACAGGTGACTCTGCAAACAACAGTGTGAAGACAATCCCGACTCTCAGAGCTGCTGGAAACTAGTGATGGACCATGTGAGTGATGCTGGTCCCACAGCTATGCTCCTGGCCCAGGTTTAAAGTGAAATGAAATAAAATGTGCATGGCTGGAACGTGAGATCTGCTCCAGTGAGCTTATAAAGGTATTAACAGCGTTGTGGCTCTAGCTGGTGTCCTGCACCTGCTTTTTTTGTATTTTGGTTTTCCACCTTTGTGATGCATTTGCTCCTGCCCCCCCCCCATGCAAGCCTGACATTTGCCACCTGAGGTAGTGGCCTTATTTTGCCTAATGGTGGAGCTGGCGCTGCACAGCAAGCCCATGTGCTAAGCAAGGAAACATTGCAGAAGCTGGAGAGGAATCCAATCTGTGCCTACCTCATCTCCAAAGTCATCCGTGTTCCTCTTCTTGCAAAATGTGAAAGTGAAATAACTCTGCTCTGCCTCTTCCTATGAAGACAAGTTCCTGCCCCCTCTGAGAAATTTCGACATGACCATCCGTTTTTGTTAAAAAATAGCCCATTTTTATTCCAGGCATTCTTTACAAAGTTGGTCACCTTGTTATAAATTACTCAATCCATGTGAAACAACATCTGATAGACTTATTTTCAGGGCCGGATTCAAGTCAGATGAGGCCCTGAGCTACAGAAGGTAATGGGGCCCTTTAGATAGCAGGCAGGGCCCATGATTTACATCATAGGAGCCTACACAACACAAAACACTGTTGCTGCATGTAGGTTTTATTTTATTTGTTTTTTATCGTATATTTTGGAAATGTACATCCAGGTTTTTTCCTTTAAATTTTTTGGGGCCCCCAAGAGAGTGGGGCCCTAAGCTATAGCTTGTTTAGTTTATACGTAAATCCAGCACTGCTTATTTTATTTTTAAAAGAACCAAAATAGTCAGGTCTAGCTTTTAGGCATGGCTTCCTTCTGTCAGTCTCTTGTATTCTTCACATGCCCACAAAAATCCACACTCTGCTTCACGCTGGTAGCAAGAGGGGCTATTTACATATCACCAGCACCTCTTGTGCCTTCAGAAAACAAAACGACAAAATCTCATGATTTGGGGAATGAGTGGGTTCAGGGGAGTAGGAAGGGGGGCAGTGGGGGCGATCTGCTCCAGGTGACAAAATCCCCCCTGGGCCCCGCTCACCGTGACGATTGCCCCCAATGGGCGGCGATTGCCCTGCCCCCCCTGGGCAGCTCACCCTGCCCCCCGGGTGCATGGCATGTGCCCGAGTGGCTAGCTCCGCCACTGGGTGGGTTACTGGAAGCAGGATTAAAAGAAGGCTTTTTTCCAGCTGGAACTCACTGGACTCAATCCCAGCATCTCTCAGGTGGGCACCATTGCCCTTTGAGGAGAACAAGGGAGGCGTTCAGGGTGAATTCTGGCATCTCTTTGTCTAGAAAAATAGCACTGAAAAGTGTGTACAGTTGTATGATTTAAGCCCGATTTGCACCATGCCACTTTAATCAGTCATGGCTTTCCCCCCAAATCCTGGGAGTTGTAATTTGTGAAGGGTGTTGAGCATTGTTAGGAGACCTCTGTGTGTCTCTCAGAGCTCCAATTCTCAGAGTGGTTTAACAATCGATCCCTCTTCCCCAGGGAACTTTTGGAATTGCAGTTCCGTGAAGGGAATAGAGATTCTCCTAACAACTCTCAACACCCTTAACAAACTAAAGCTCCCGGGGGGGGGGGGGAGCTGTGACTGTGATATCATAGCACATTAAATGTATGAGGCAGTTGGGACCTGTTTGCCTCTCATTGACTTTGAGGCTGAAAAACATCTAGCTTGTTATTTTTCTCAATTGGGGAGAAATTCATCAGAATCCAGTGTTTCATAAGAACTGACAGGATAGATAAGGATTGAGACTAATGTTGTGTGTACACCAGTGGTGGGAACATGAGTGTGGCCAAGATTTGTGTGGGCGGGGGGCGGAACTGATGTGATTGGTCAGTTAGTTAAGTATTTCTATTGTTTTACTTGATTTAGGGTGGGTAGGACTCGTACCAATGAAGCTTCATGTGATGAAAAAGGAGATTCCGACTAAATCTCAGGAAGAACTTTCTCACAGTAAGAGCTGTTGGACAGTGGAACGGTCTCTCTTGGGAAGTTGTGGTCTCTCCTTCCTTGGAGGTTTTAAAGCAGAGGTTGGATGGCCACTTGCAGGGGGTTGGACTAGATGACCCTTGGGGTCTCATCTGACTCTACAATTCTATGAGGCTATGATTCCTACTCCCTTGAACCCCAGCCAGCATAGTCAGTGCCCAGGGATAATGGGAGTTGAAGTCCAGTGACATCCAGAGGGCTAGAGAGGTTCCCTTCTCCTTCCTTAACATCACAGGGTCATAGAGATTTTAGAGTTGGAAGGGACGGGGACCTTAAAGGTCAACAAGACTCCATGCAGGAATCTTTTCAGTGTAACATCCCTAGCCACATCCACACCATACATCTAAAAGCACATTTAACAGTAATGCCCCTTGCTTAAAGAATCCTGGGAACTGTAGCTTCCCCACCACAGAGCAACAATTCCCAGCACCCTTAGCAAGCTACAGTTTCTGGGATTCTTTAAAGGTGTGGTGTTTTTGGTCTGGTGTGGGGGTGCCCCTAGCCTCTGTTTAAACACACCCAGCAAAGGAGAGCCTTTCCAAAATGCCCCATTCCATTGGGAAACAGCTTTGTTAGGAAGAGTCTCCTAATGTTTAGCCAAAATATGATTTCTTACTGTTCCCACCCATTGGTTCTGGTTCTGCCCTCTGGAAGAACAAGCACAAGTCTGCTCCATCTTCTCAGGTGGCCTTTTGGCTCTTTGAAGGCAGCCATCATATTTCCCTTTATGTTCTCCAGGGCAAACATGACCGGCTCCTTCATCTCTTCTTCATAGGACCTTTTGGCCTAAGGAGGCCTTACCCACAGCCCATGTCTGAAGCACAATTAAAGCCTATGACTTCCCCAAAGAATCCTGGCAGCTGCAGTTTGTTATGGATACTGGGAATCATAGCTCTGTGAGGGGCAAACTATAATTCCCAGGATTATTGGGGGAAAGCCGTGTACTTTAAATGGAGAGTATGGATGCAACCCTCAATCACATGACACAGTACACTAGTCAGAGTTTTGCGGGGCAGCTTGTTCCTGTGTTACCCACTCAAGAAAACCCAGAAATTTTGTGATAAAACCATATCCATAACTGGGTAGGGAACCACTGTAGGGCAGCCAAAATATAACTACAGCCTAATATAGACACAAAGTTATGCCATTGCATTAAATGGTTAATAAAAGATAATTAAATTTGGCTCATAGGCATAAAAGCACAAGGAAACTGTGCACTAAGCTATAGGTAGAATGTTATGGTGTCACAAAAAGTGAAAGGACTAGATTTTTAAAAATGAAATCGGAATATTCAAGGATGGGCCTGGAATCTTCCAGAGGGAACCAGGTCTCTCATCCAACGGAGTCCTAGAACAAAATGCATCACAGTTCCCTCCCTCATCCTGGAATTTTAATTGGCAGGAGGGAAAACCGAAGAGCACAGTGGGGTCATGTGCCATATGCCATGTTTGTTTCAGAACATGTGATTGGAGCAGAGAGGAGCAGATGGGGCTTCGGCAGCTGCTTATAATCCTTAGCTCCACCCCCAAGGGGGCTGTTGAAGGAAGTGAAGGCACAGCCACACCATACATCTGAAGCACTCTTATGCAACTTTAACTGCCAGGCTTCCCTCCCATTCCCACTAAAGAATCCTGGGAACTGTAGCTTGTGAAGGGCAGAGAGTTGCTAGGAAGTACAGTTCCTAGTACCATGAACAAACGACAAACAATAGCTGTTTCAGAAGTGGTATCTCTGAGTACTTTAAATGTATTTTGTGGATGGGACCTAAGTGTGTGTGGGCAAGTTGTGCCTGATTAAATCACTGAGAATAGGGCTAGCCCAAGAGAATTTTTTCCCTGGGCATAAAGTGGTGTCCCTTGCATTCCACACACTGGTCAACTGTGAGAAAGATAGAGTAAGAATGAGTAAGAATGAGTAAAATAGGGTTGTATTAGAGTGTAAGATAGAGTGAGAATGTGTTAGAATGAGTCAATATGAATGTATTAGCGAGATGAACGCGCGAGTTAAAGTGTGTTAGAGGTAGGGGGAGAGGGGAATGAATGGTCAAACAATGAAATGAAAGTATGAGAGAGAGGATAGATAAGGTTAGAATCTGTTAGAATGAGTTAGTAAATGTTAGAATGAGTTAGTAAATGAATGTATTGGAGTGGGGTAAGATGGAGCAAAATGTGATAAAATGAATTAGTAAAGGTATAAATGAAGAAAGTATGAAAGAATAAGATATGATTGTAAGATGGAGAGTGAAAGGGAATGAATGTTAAAGATAGAATGCTAAAATGTTGAGAATTGATTGGTGAATAGATGTGCGATGTGTATAATATGTACTATATGTAAGTTTTAATAGTATTCAATAAAATTGTTTTAAAATCTTAAAAAAAAAAAAAAGCACTATAGGAGTGCTTTAAATGTATGGTGTGGATATGACTTGGGAAAACACCCATGTCCTCTGGCATAACTGAGGCTTAGGGGCATGCCTGGCAAGCCTTATGGCACAGACTGCTCTGTCCTCCAACTCCTCGCTGCCATGTCCTGCCTTCTATGATCTGCCGCTTGAGTCAGGACCAATTCATTCTGCCTTATGGTAGGCCTGGCTCCAGCTCAGAAGCTCAAGGTAGGGAGAAACAGGAAAGAAAGGGCGGCTGCCTGCCTTTCTAGCAACCTGGTTTTCAAAACCACGTGGACTCTTGTCCCATGAAAGCTGATGCCATAGTAAATTTTTGCAACCATTAAAGTGTCACCAAACATTTCCCTGTGCTGCTGCTGCTGCTTTGTCTCTTAAACTACAGCGGAGTAGGGGAGAAAGTCACTTTGGGATATTGATTGTCTTGTCCCATGGTTGTTCCCTGTTGTTGTTTTTAATCACATGTATTTGGGGTGGCAGCATAATCCCACCCCTACCTCTAGGGCTGCCAGGCCAGGATATCTCAGTGGCTAAACCTGAGACCTAGGGATGGCCCTGGTGATGTCACAAGTGCAGCCCAGTGCTCCCTCACACCACTGATCCCTGGAGATGGAGGCTGTACATTGACAATAAATGCATTATTATTATTAATTAGGAGAGGCGAGGAGGGAGGAGAGGGAAGCAGACACCCCCAGAGAGTCTGCAAAAATGTCCCACCAGTTTCTGCTGGGTTGAAGCTTGCAAGCTGCACACAAAGTCTTCTTAATAAATAACATTTTTTCAAAAAGCACTCTCATCCCAATTATTCTGTGACAACTTCACCCCCCCTGAAAAAACAGGATTCTAAAATCTGCATAAATTAGATAAATGTGTATGTTTTCTCTTGTTTTGCATAATTTATCTGGCAGCGCTTAGTATTCTGCATAATTTATTTGAGCTTCTGCTAGTCATGGGGAGAAGCTATGTGAGGACACTGAAGCTCCACCCATGAATCCTTGGAAACAGCAGTTGGTTCCTCTTTTGGGTTCTAAGATTTCCATATGCTTTCAAGCACATTGTTGCATTGATAAGAACTTTAAAACTGCTTTTAAAAAACAGCAGAGGAAAGCTTTGATTGTCAAGAGGAGAATCTGCAATTTTCTATTCTCCCTCGAAAAACGTACAGCCTTGTTAGGGTCTCACTTATTTCATTCCAGGAGACTTCCCTGCCGTTGAGCCAACATCTTTGAGGAAAACCATGTCTGGAGAATCAGGAATGAATTTGACCTGGGCTTCCTTGAATCCCAGGGACTGTCTCATATATAAATCAGGCAACAGGAGGAGGCAGAGGAGGAGAAAGAGGTGAGATAATTTTTAGGAAACCATGCAGCCCATGGTGCTATTTTGTCCCTCGCTCCAGTCCTCAGACCCAGTACTGACTGTTTTTTAAGGCTGTGTTGGGTGTCCTACAATATTGGAGCAGTTCTGGATCCTGCTGGCCTCCCGGCCCTATCCCCTTTGAGTTGGGTCCTGCTCCTTTGGCCTCCAGTGTGTTGACCGTTGTCAAAGGGATGCCTTGGTTAGGGTCAGTCTTCCGGAAAGTCTCCTGGTCAACCATTGTACCGTTCTTGTATTTGGGGAGTGTCCCTTGGACATTGTGCTTGCCAGTCTTGTTCCGTTTGTGGAGGTAGAACAGCAAGGGCAGGATCAAAGCCAGAAGCAGAAGGATGAGGCAGATGGGGAGAATGATGCTAAACATATTGGCTTCAATGAAACTAAGAAGTGTGCTCCTTTCTGTAGGAAATGCGCTGGTAACTGTTATGTGCCCAGCCCATGCTGTTGGATGAACATGTGTCTCACTGGAGTTATAATCAGTGTTTTCTGGATCTGGGAGCCTAGTTGTCAACATCTGCGGAGAAGGGGTTATGCTTTGGGTTGTGGGGTTTTGGCCCCCCTCTTGGAAATCAGGCACTTTGAGCAGTTTTGCTCCATAGGGTGTTGAGGAATTGAATGCCTCGGTGATGTACGCCATTGATTCCACAGCAGGGGGCACCCCATCAGCCACCAACTCAAAGAAAAAGCTGTCCTGCTGGAGGTTTTCCTGAAAGTCTTCTCTTTCCCAGATCTCCACTCCAACTAGTCCTCCCTCAAGATCCTGCTGGGTGAAGGCATCAGTGGAGACTGGCTGGTTCCTTTTGTCTCTCGAGAGTTTCACAAATTGGCTCCCTTGGGGTCCTCGGAGGATTTTGAAGGCTGGGACGCTCTTGGTCCTGCTGCCCAGTTCACTTGCATCCAGGATGTCGGTGTTGAGCTGGATGGTGGCTCCTCTTGGCCAAAGGATATCCTGTTGAGTTTTGACCAAGGCCTTGACCATTACATTCACAATGCCTGAAATGTTGACATCTCCTGCTGTGGCAAGGAACTGGAATTCATCTTTGGGGGAGATGAAGTCAGTGAAAGTAAATGCCACTTCTCCATTGTCCACTTGGCTCTGTGAAAAGTCCCTCACAGGCTTTTGGTTGACATTGACCTGACCGAACTGTGGGTCCCTGATGAGTCTATAGATGGTATTTTGCTGCTCTTGGCCTGAGGCCCCCAGAAGGTGCTTGCGAGACAGGAAGGCTATGTTGACACCCTGTGGTATCTCCAACGGGATTTGATTTGTTGCCCAGGTGGTTGCTGGAAGAACTATGATTTCCAAAGAAGTTAAGATGGGTGGATTGTGTCCATCGGAGATAGCAAGGTGTAAGACTCCAGAAGAGTCCGTTCCATTGGCGATGAACCTCAAGTGCCCTGCGTTGATGTCTGCTTGAGTAAACTGGGTAATTGCCACCTGCGTAGCATGGATATTGACTACAAAGCCACTGGATAACCCGGAAAGGATCTTGTACTTGATTTCTTCAGGGAAACTGTCAGGATCCATGGTGTTCAGTTGTTCCTGAGAAAGCATTGCAGGGGAACCCTGGAGGACCTGTAGAACCTGGCCTTGGGTGAGCAACACGGGTGGCATTTCATTACTGTCAATCACTGTGATGTTGAACATCCCAGAAATGACAGACTCCTCCCCTTTTTGTGGGGGCTGAATAGATCTCACTGTGCTGGGCCGGAGCCAGGCTTGAAAGCTGAAATGATCACCCAGGGTGCTGGGTCCATGGTGGGCATATTCCAGGTCACCTGCAGCAAGATCAGACTGGAGGAAGTAGGGGTGCTTTTTATCAACTGGTCCATCGGCAACGGACAGGGTCCCATGGCTAGGTAGCTCCGTCACCAGAAATATCACATCATACGATGCTCTTCTGGAGGCAGGTTCTTTAGCAAGAAGGTTAGAAGCATCCAGTAATGAGATGTTGACCACTGCACTTTGAGCTTCTGAAACAGTGAGGCCTGGGAGACAGTGGGAGGAGCAAAAAATATATATGTATGATTACAGAAAGGTTGCAGCTCATCTGGAAAGAAAAATCAAGAGAGCAATAAGAACATCAGAAGTGGCTTGCTGGATCAGGCAAATGGCCCACCTAGTCCAGCATCCTGTTCTCACCATGTGGGCTATTGGGGTCCCTTCTGTTCTCTGAGAATTCAAAGGATTTATTTCTAGAAAATGTCCCCTCATCTTCCCATATTTCATTAGAACTTAGTCATCTTTATGTGCAGGGACATCATAGCACATGCCTTTCCTAGGAAGGAGCAAACTTTTCCTTCACAACAGCTCTCTTTGCTGTGATATCTGCTTTGCAGGGGGTTGGACTAGATGGCCCTCTGGGTCCCTTCTAACTCTACAATTCGATGATTCTATGTGTGTTTTGGCATCTTGACTCTCCTTTTACCTTTGTTTCTCCACAGAGTGGAGCTGTGAGGACAGCTGATGTTGAAGGAGACCAACACTCCAAGGACATACAGGTTTGAGATCATGGAGGGAGAAGAAATTCTGAAGTGGAAAGTGTCCTCAAGAATCCAGAAAGGTTGCTGTGGCATTTCATGCTGATATGATATTACCCCAGCATCCACCTGATTGGATATGTGTAAGAAGGAAAGTGGGTTAGGCATTGTGTGAAAGCAAACCAATAATGTCTTTGTATTTATTTTGAAGAAGAACATACATTTTAATGGGAAAAATGAAAACCTGAACCAAAACCAAAATAAAAACGCACACACACAAATTACGTATTTGGGTAGTTTCAGTCACTCTCCCTGCAAAACATGATTATTATTATTGGTGTTGTAGGGTAATAACATTTTATAAAAATATTTGTTTTATTAATAAATATCATATTATTGTCCTTGAGGTCTTTCTAACCATCCCTTAGGTTAATAAGAATTTCAAAGAGTAGTATCTCTTGCTGGAGTCCTTTAAGATATGAAATAATTTTTTTCCACGTAATTGAAAATGAATCTTTGTTTGTCCTCGAGTATACCTTGATTTTTGAGGTTTTTTTCTGCAGTAGCTGTGGATCAGTCAACCAATACTGTCCATGTGGACAGAGGCCAGACTCAGTTTACTCAGTAAACACAGCTTCCTGTGTTTCTATTCAAAATCAAGGTATGATGCCATGAGGGACATCAAGAAAGAAGAGGTCAAGACTTCTACCTCGGCTTGGGTGAAGTTCCTCAGCTGCCCTCTGTCCTCCCACTTCTGGCTGTTCACCAATTTGCCAAAACCTGGAGGCTGTTCTATGATGTAAGAGAGCGACTGGGCTTCTGCCTCGTCATTGGTCACTGCTTTCAGGTTCTGGCTCCTGATTGGCTGAAGAGAGCCTGGGAAAGAAATTGTTAGGAAGAGATGAGCATCTGAAGGTGGTGTAGTAAAAGCTTCACCCACAGTTTCACTCCTAAAGAAACAATGAAATTGTTCCCCCAAAGTTTTGAGGGGTTGTGTGATATTCTTTAGCATTGCTGGAGGTGGGACTCAAGGATCATTGGGGTCCGTTCCAACTGTACCATTCTATGATTCTGTGTAAATTATGGAAATTTTACAGAAAAATGTATGCACATTAAAATTCTGGTGAATTATCACACTGACTTTTAAAAAATGCAATCTGGGGTGGGGAAGTGAAGAGGTGAGCTTAAGTTTAGAAAAAATGAGAAACTGAGAGAAACCCAAATCAACAGATTAGCTCTATCCATGCTCCCATGCAGATAACTTACCCGGACACACTATCAGATCTCTCTTGCTTTCCAGAGTGACAACCAGTTTCTTTTCGGCCCTCACAGTAAAGAAATGCCCGGGAGACATATTCTCCCCATCAGACAAGTCAAAGGAAAAGCCTCCATCCAGGGACCCTGTAGAATGAAGCCCAAGATGTCAGGGTCTGGGAGAAGACATTCCTGCACTTACTTACTTACTTACTTGGTGATGGAGAGCTGCAGCACATACTTTGCCTTCAGAAAGTCCCAGGTTTAGTCCCTGGCATCGCCAGGTAGTAGAGGGGAAGACTCCTCTCTGTAGGCCCAGAGAGCCAGTGCTAGTCAGTGTTGATAGTCCTGAGCTAAGATAGACCAACGGTCTGATGAGGTATAAGAGAGCTTCCAATGTCCTCATGCCCCAATTTCCCCACCCACCCAGCTTGCTTTCCCTCCTTCTGCTGCATACCTTCATGAATGAACTGAACAAGCTGGCTGTTGATCTGGGCCTGGGTGAACCGTTGGACTGAGGTGGTAGGCGATGGCTTCAACACAACCTTTCCATTGATAGGTGTCCTGATGGAATAAATGACTTCCTCTGGAGGGCTGTCTTCATCTTCACTGCTGAGGTGTTCAGGAGTTATCTCTGCTGTGCCACCTTCTTGCATCTGGCGGGAAGGGTCCAGAAATCAATGGAATGGATTACCGGATTACCAAAGAGCCATTCTCCCCATTGTTGAGAACCTGTTCCGCATTCCACCACCACTAGAGGTGTGGTTGGTAGGGGTGCAGTAGCACAGGGGTTGTCATAAGAACACGAGAACCTTCTGGATCAGGACAAAAGCACAGCTAGTCCACCATCCTGTTCTCACAGTGGCCAACCAGATACCTGTGGGAAACCTGCAAGTAGGACCCGAGCACAAGAGCGCTCTCCCAACTTGTGGTTTCCAGCAACTGGCATTCACATACCCCGCAAGTGTCCTGAAAAACGGGAACATCCAAGGTTTCCGCTCATGCACGTCGGGAGAATGGCTGATTTATAACATCGCTCCCGACTCCCATGGGGAATTTTGGCGGCTGCTTTGGGTGTATGCAGCCTCCCTAGCCCTCCCGGGATATGGGAGGGGCCGCTGGCCCACAGATGCCCCTTAACCCGTTCCGACCCTTTGGGGGGAGCAGGGGGGGCCTGGGATGATAGCACCCATGGGGGCCGGAACTCCCGGAAGCCACCCTGTTCGTGCACGAGTCCCAATGCTTTAAAATACAAATTAGTTAAAAGTCTTGGGCACACTTCAAACAAAGGAGGAAAAAGCATTTTGCTAAAAAGTCAGCCACTGAACAGTTAAGAAGAAAAAGAAAAGAAAGAAGATTTTATCATTGTATCGGTATGTGGAAGCGGGACGGAAAAGGGGGGGAGCCTCGGACTCTGTGATTGTGTTTTGCTTTACTATTATATAAATAACGGGTAAACCCTCCCCCAGAAGTACTAATTTCACTATACATTACAAGTAAGATTTGAAAGACTGATAGTTTGATTTCGGTTGAGAATATTTGATATTTGATATTAATATAAACTGTGTGGAACGATAAAAATTGTTTAATGGCGCTGTCCCTAAGAGATAACGAACTTCATTGTCAATACTTGGAAGAGTATTGACATGTTGATTTTGGCAAAGAGAGAACCCCTTGGACCCCTTGATCTTAATTGGAGGAATTTGGACAGTTTCCTAGAAATGACGTAGTTCAAAAAAAACAGTGCCATCTTGAAAGAGAAACCCAGGCTGTGTAACATGACACCATAAGGAGCAGCAAGCCTTAATAACCACAATATACAAACTTTTAATATAATTGGCAAACCCTCCTGGAAAGGTATAAGTGAAAAGCAGACGGGTGAACAACAGCTGTGGAAAAAGAGGTTTGGATGTTATCAGGACGAATGAAGATGGCGACTGTCCGTGATTTGGCTTTTGGAATCAGAGTATCAAGGGGCAAGGCGATCGTATGGTGATGAAATATGGACTTAAATCCACACCAGAGACATTGTTTGTTTTGATCTATCTTGCTTGCTGGAATACATCAGAGGCTGTGAAAATATAGGAAGGGTAAAAAGCAAGGACAAATAGTTGATTAGATAACTCTGAAGTTCGAAGCATGGGAAACTGCAAAATAAATTTAAATAATAATTTGGCAGAATTGGAACTTTTCTTTTTTATATATAATTGGATAAATAATTTGAAATGTAATTTGGAATGTTTCAATGTGATTATGTTGTATTGAAAACCTTAATAAAAATGATTTGGCAAAAAAAGAAAAACGGGACCATCCTGTTTTCCCCCTCAAGCGCACGGTAGCCATTTTGGGCATTGTGATCTCATGTGATTTTGTACTGAGATCTCACCCAGCCAAAAATGCTTTTTAAAAGGCCATGATCTTGTGCAGCACTGCAAAACATGAGAGCATGTCCCTGAGAAAAGTATGTCTGTTGACCTCTGTGATCTTGTGCAGGTCTCGTGACTTGTATGGGAGTATAATAATATAATAATTTATTATTTATACCCCGCCCATCTGGCTGGGTTCCCCCAGTATGGACAGGAAGATGCACATCCTGGTTTCTAGATGCAGCATGTTGGAAAGGAAGCATTCAGAGGCAGAGTAGCCCTTGATAGCCATGGCCTCCATGAATTTGCTGGCCTATTTAGGCCCAAGGGACTTCCAGTCTAGCGCCATACCGGACAGCTGGGGTTTCTGCGATCTCCATAGGGACCCAGCTGTGTCGGGGTGGGGGTGCCGTTACTGTGCAACGGACCCCCGAAAGAGCCTCAGGTGGAGCAGCCTGAGGACGTGGAGATTCGGCGGGTGTCCGGACGGTCTCCTTTGTCCCAAGGTAGCGCTAATAAGAGCTGCCGAAGCGGAAGAGGTGGTAGACCAGGACATTGTGAATCGATCGGCTTCCCCGGCACTGTGAAGCAGCATAATCCGACGGTCGTGAGCGCTGGATTTCTTCTTCAAAAAGCACCAAAATAAAGATTGGAACTGTGAGTAAAAGTTGGGCTCTAACTAAATTGGGAAAAATTTTGGAACCATGGGAGAGATTGCAAAAGGAGGTCCGTCTCTCCCATTGCGGCAAAAGTGAAAGTAAAAGACAGGAAGCTACAGCCGCAAAAAGACTCTTTATTCTTTAAGAAATTTCCAAAACTTTTTAAGCTAAACCCCCCTGCATTTGGGCAGGGCAAAGGGGGGGGGGGCTTTACAGTATTACCCTGTGAATTGTGAAATTGACAGTTAAAAGGCACCACACACCCTCTGGAATGTGGAGACCGGGTCAGTGCGGGAAGAAGGCTATTGTGATGTAACAAAGGACTGATTACTTGCTACTTTTGTTTCCGACGCAGACTCTTTGAACTGTTTTAAGCTGACACTTTGCCCTGAATTGCAACATTAGGGGAACAAAACTAACTTTTTGTGCAACATACTAACTTCCTTGTGTAAAGTTGGCTGAAATTGCAACTCCAAAGATTGAGAGGAAAATAGTCTGTGGATTTAAAAATGGCTATCCCCCTGTTTGCTCCTGAGTGAGGGGGGAATAAAAATCCTATTCAACCTCCTGACGTCTGGGTGCTCCAACTCTCTGGGAAGACCAAAAGTAAATACTATCTTATCTCGACTTGACCTTGAACATTTTTAGCTGTAAGCCCCTATTGTATTCAACATGACAGATGGAGATACAGTGAGTACTAGAGCAAAAACATATGCAAGGGATGCAAAATTAAGGAAAGACTCACTGTCAGGGGCCCAAGGGAGCTCCTTTAATGAGCAGGTGCTCACAGCATTGGCAGATCTCAAAAGAGACCTAAACAAGAATACAGAAAGTGTGGATGCTCTTAATAAAAAAGTAGACCAGAACACAGAAGGGATCAGGCAATTGGGGGCTTTGAAACAGGAACTTGCTGAAACTAGGTCTCAAGTGACACTTGTTGAGAAAAGAGTGACAACTTTGGAAGAAGTGAGGGTTCAGGATGTGGAAAAACAAGATGCTGCACAAGCTGCAATCGCTTTTTTACAGATGAGGGAACGAGAATCGAATCTACGTCTAAGAGGATTACCAGAAATAGAACAAGGAGACTTAAAGGACTTTTTGGTTCAGGAATTTGCGGAGTGTTGGGCCTTAGAGACGGAAGAAGTAGAGTCTATGATCATGAAAGCCTACAGATTTGGGAAAGGAAGGAAGGATTCTAAAACTATCAATGACTGTATGATAACATTCTAAAACAAGGAACAGAGAAACAAGATTCTAGGCCATCACTATCAAAAGAATCTGGAAGTTCAACAACACCAAATTGTACTCTTTAAGGATATTCCAAAATACTTCCTGGACTTGAGAGGGAACTACACAGATTTGACAAGAGCCCTAAGGAGAAAAGGAATATTTTTCCGGTGGGAGTTCCCGCAAGGTCTTTCTTTTAAATACAAGGAGAGGAAGGTGAGAATCAAATCAGTGGAAGACAAAAAGAGATTCTGGGACAAAAACATCGCAGATTTCGCAGCTTTTGCAGACCCAGGAGCTGGGCCGAGACCAGGAGTTGAAGAGGAAACAGCTGAAGGAGCAGTAGGGGGAACCAACTAAATAAAATGGCCCTCAAAATTCTTTCATGGAACATTAGAGGCCTGAACATTAAGGCCAGAAGAAATCAGGTGTACCACGTTTTAGCCAAACAGAATTTGGACTTGATTTGTCTACAAGAGACACATGTGGTCAGATTACATAGAAGGATATTACAAAATAAAAAATTGGGCCAGGAATTTATTTCATCAGCCAAAGTGAAGAAAAGAGGAGTTGTAATTTATGCCAAAGAAAAATACAACCCAAAATTGTTGTTTAAAGATGAGGAAGGAAGGTATGTTGCAATACAAATAACAGTGCAAGGCGAAAAACTTTTGATACTGGGAATTTATGCGCCAAACGATGGAAAAGCGGATTTCTACAAGAAACTCCATGACACATTGCTTGACTATATGGATTACAAAACGATTACAATGGGAGACTTTAATGCAGTGGTTTCCATGCTGATGGACAGATCACAGAGCTCAAGATTGACGAATGAAGGAAGACTTCCAAAGACTTTCTTTGACATGATGGACAATCTTGATTGGACTGACACATGGAGACTTAAAAATCCAATAGAAACTGAGGCAACTTTCCATTCTGAAGCAATGAAGTCCTGGAGCAGAATCGATCTTATATGGGTATCCAGGGAGTTGACCCCTAGGATACTTAAAGCAGAAATACATCCAAGAACATGCTCTGATCACAATGCAGTACAACTGGACTTAAGATTAACACCGCAGGGGTCGTTTAGATGGCAAATGGATGACTCTCTACTCAGAAATGAGAAGATTTGTGAAAAGGCCCAAAAGACCCTAAAGACCCTAACCTCAATTCATCGGTGGAAAAAAGGGTCGTTTGGGACACAAGTAAGGCAGTAATGAGAGGATTCCTGATACAACAAAAGGCTATAAGGAAAAAGCTCCAAAATACAAAGAAAGATAGTATTCTACAACAACTTAAGGAAAAAGAAAAGAAATTGAGGACTACCGGTAATCCTAAAAATCTGCAAATACAAAAGGAAATTAAATTTCTGCAAGTGGAATTTTCACAATTGATTAATCAGGAAATTGAATGGAAAATCAAGATGATGAGGCAAAAGACATTTGATTCAGCTAATAAATGTGGAAAGTTGTTGGCATGGCAATTGAAAAGGAGGCAAAAACAGAATACGATCATGAATATTGTTGTAGAAGGGAAGAATACTGAGAACCCTGCGGAGATTAGGAAAATTTTTCAGAAATATTACAAACAGTTGTACAAAGAGAACAATCAAGATACGGCTAAAATAGAGCAATTCTTAAATAAGAATGGCATGCATAAAATCCCAGAGGACAAAAAAGGCCCACTCAACCACCCGATCACAAGGATGGAAATAGAAGCAGCAATTGACTATATGAAATGGGACAAAGCCCCAGGACCGGATGGATTAACAGCAAAATACTACAAAACTTTGAAAGACTGGATGATACAGCCTTTGATGGAAGTTTGCAATGACATTTTAAAGGGAAGTAAGGCGCCCGAGTCTCGGAAGGAGGCTTATATTACTCTGATACCAAAACCAGATGCAGATAAGACTCAGATGAGAAACTACAGACCAATCTCCAATGTGGATTACAAAATATTTGCAAATATAATGGCCAAGAGACTTAAGAATGTTTTGATGGAGGTTATCCACAAAGATCAAGCCGGTTTTTTGCCGGGAAGACATATTAACGGCAATATTAGGAATATTGTGGATATCCTAGAGAGGTTAGAAACTAAAAGGAACACTAAAGCGGTGTTGATGTTCATTGACGCGGAGAAGGCCTTTGACAACATTTCTTGGAGTTTTATGAAAGCGAACTTTGAAAAAATGGAGGTTGGAGTAAGTTTCATGAACGGTTTAAATGCTGTATATACTGAGCAAAAAGCAAAGATCATTGTTAATAATGTGGTATCAGAAGACATTAGAATTGAGAAAGGAACGAGACAGGGGTGCCCAATTTCCCCATTATTATTTATAACGGTCCTGGAGGTTTTGTTGAACATGATTAGGGAAAACAAAGAGATAAAAGGGGTGGGGGTGGGGGCCAAAGAATTCAAATTAAAAGCCTTTGCAGATGACCTAGTATTGACCCTACAAGAACCCGAGACCAGTGCTAGTAAAGCACTGGAGACTATACAAGAATTTGGGCAAGTGGCAGGCTTTAAACTAAATAAAGCCAAAACTAAGGTATTAGGTAAAAACTTGACACCTGAAGAGAAAAACAAGATAGAGGAGACGACGGGGCTGAAGTTTGCTAAGAAAGTTAAGTATCTGGGTGTGAATGTGACGCCTAAAAACCTGAACTTATATAAAGACAATTATGAGAAAGTGTGGAATGAGATTAAAAGGGATCTTGAGATCTGGGACAATTTGAAACTGTCTCTGTTGGGCCGAATTGCTGTGATTAAGATGAATGTGCTGCCAAAACTTTTGTATTTATTCCAGGCACTACCGATTGTGGACAACATGGAACCCTTTAAAAAATGGCAGAAGGATATATCAAAATTTGTCTGGCAGGGGAAAAAACCCAGAATTAAATATAAGATATTAACGGATTCCAAGGAACGAGGGGGCTTTTTCCTGCCAGACTTGAGTATTTACTTTGAGGCTGCGGCCTTCTGCTGGTTGAAAGATTGGTTTATGTTGGAAAATACTGATGTATTAGACCTGGAAGGTTATGACAATGTATTTGGATGGTATGCATATTTATGGTATGACAAAATTAAGGCCCACAGAGGTTTTAAAACACACATAATCAGGAAAGCATTGTTCAGGGTTTGGATGAAATATAAAGATTTGCTAGAGAGGAAAACACCCAGATGGATTTCACCATTGGAAGCAAAAGCCCCAACAAAGTTGAACATGGAAAGTAGGTGGCCAAAGTACAGTGACATTTTAATACAAGAAGGAGAAGGTGTCAAGTTGAAACCTTATGAACAATTGAGAGGGGGAGGTACAGGACTGGTTACATTATCATCAAATAAATGAAGTCTTCAAAATGGACAAAAAAATTGGCTTTCAGACTGAAAAGTCAAAGTTGGAAACGGAACTGTTAGAGCCTAAAACGAAAAATCTTTCCAGAATGTATAACTTATTGCTAGAGTGGCATACACAAGATGAGCTGGTTAAATCTGCAATGATAGATTGGGCTAAAGATGTGGGACATAACACTATGATGGCTGACTGGGAGAGACTTTGGAAGAAAGGAATAAAATTTACTGCATGCAATATGTTAAGAGAGAATATTGTGAAAATGATCTATAGGTGGTACTTGACCCCAGTCAAACTTGCTAAAATCTATCATTTGCAGGAAAATAAATTTTGGAAGTGTGAGAACGTGGAAGGGACATTTTATCATATGTGGTGGACATGCCCAAGGATCAAGGCCTTCTGGGAAATGATATATAATGAAATTAAAAGAGTGTTGAAAAACACATTTTCTAAGAAACCAGAGGCCTTTCTACTGGGAATGCTCACCCATGAAATTCCTAAGGAAGATCACACTTTTTTATGTATGCCACAACAGCTGCGAGAATTCTGATTGCAAAATACTGGAAGACAAAAGATTTACCAACGATAGAAGAATGGCAGATGAAAATGATGGACTATATGGAACTTGCTGAACTGACAGGGAGACTCCGCGACCAGAGGGAGGAGGCGGTGGGAAAAGATTGGAGGAAATTTAAAATATACATAAAGAATTATTGTAAGATTGAGAATTAGGAAAAAGTTGGAATAAGAAGTAGACTGCAGTTTAGATTTAAGTATAAATAAGAAATGTATGATGTATGATTTAAGATGATATAAGGTTAAAATATTAGATAGACAACAGGAATAATGAAAGATGAGAGGAAATTACTAAAGAGGATAGACAGTGAAATGCAGCAGGGGAGGCTGGAGGAAGTCACCTCAAGATGATAAGGAAAAAGGAAGGGGAAAATATAGTGTCTGTTTTTATTGTATTATTCATGTGTGTGTTTTTTTCCAATGTGTGTTATGTTATGTTGAATTTTGTTTTGTTTGTGTGAAAAACCCAATAAAAATTATATATATATTTAGGCCCAAGGACCCATTTGGATTTTCAAGCAAGTGACATGGAGGCCATCCCCTCTGGTCACTTTTCTCCACCCTTTGCAAGATCCGCTACCCCAGCTGCCCTGAGATACAGAAAGAGAAAACACACACATTACTTTTCCAAAAGACATTTAATCCAGTATAATTAATGCCTGGATGACATCCGTGAGTCAGATCCTCCAGGGAAGCCGGGGAACCATTGTCATCCTAAGGGTCTCACTCCCTCAGTTGAGGGAGCTTGAGGTGAAACAGAAAGTGCCGCTTTGTGCTCTGCCCTATCTACCGCTGACTTGGGGTGAGAGCTTGCAGAAATCAGGTGAGATTTCGCCCCAAACAGACACAAAATTTCCCAAAATTGGCACCGATGGCAGAGGCAGTGGGGCGGTAGGGGGCAACTGTGGGTGTGCTGCTGGAGGGGACTTCTGCTGCCTGAAGCAGTGGTCTCCTCCTACCAAATGTCTGGGCCAATGGTGGGCAGGGCATGAGGCAAAGGTGAGCAGGCAAAAGATGTAGCACTTGCTTTGTGCATTTGGGTGCATTCAAGGGCACATTTCTAGTCAGGAGGGGAGAGGGCTGCTCTTGTGCTCAAGTCCTGCTTGCGAGCTTCCCATGGGGGCATCTGGTGAGAACAGGAGGCCAGGCTGGATGGGCATTGGCCCATAGTGCTTGAGGAGGGAGCACCGAAAAGCCAGCAAGGGAAGTGAAGAACCGCAAGGGCCAGGCTGAAAGGCCTGGAAGGCCACATTGGGCCCCACCTCTACTCTTGGGCTTGCACGAAGAGGCTTCTAGTCCTGCACTTGGACATGGGGCTCACTTTGATCCCATTGTGCCTCTCTCTACAACAAAGCCGTGTTGCCTAGTGGCTATAGTGTTGGATTTGGACTGAGGAGATCTAGGTTCACAGGTTCAGCCAGAAAGCTCACTAGGTGATGCTGGGCCATTCTCCATTTCTTAGCTTAACCTAACTCAGAGTTGGTCTGAAGTTCAACTAGGCAAGTAAGGAATAAGAGCATTGCATAGGCAGTCCTTTCCCTTCCCCCCTGAGAGCCACATGCAGTGTGGTTGGGGGCTTCATGGCACTGGGGGTATTTGGTGGTGGGTGGGACATGAGGTGAAGGCCAACAACAGAGTCACACACACAGTCATTCTCTCTCTCTCTCTCTCTCTCTCTCTCTCTCTCTCTCTCTCTCTCACACACACACACACACACACACACACACACACACACACACACTACTTTGAACAAAAGCACATGTGTACTAGGCCACTTGTGTGGGTTGCATTGCTGAGGTTTGTGCCCGTTGTAGCAATTTTGAAGTGCTGTGCTAGATGCTGCATGATATTTTTAATTATATTTTTATTGCTTCTTTTGTTTCTTGTATTTTATTGCATTACAATTTGCATTCCATGCAATTCAAATTTTCATGAAATAAAATACAACATAAGAAACAATAAGAATAAAAATGGAGATCCAAATGACTGTTCCATGCCAACGTGCCGTGGGCCACCGGAATGAAGTGCCGTGGACAACTGGTGGCCCATAGGCTGCAGTTTGGGATCCACTGCCTTAGCTGAGTAAGAACAAGGACGAAAATGTAATAAAATGTTGCCACTGAGGAAAAAAGCACAGGGAATTCCCACATGTGTCACCCCAAACACATTTCGTTTTCCTGACATTAAGAAGAATCTCAGCCACAGAATGAATCTTGAATGGCTACAGGACCTTGAACACATTAAATAATATAAACAAATAAACCCTGACCCTAAAATGCTCCTGATTAGCATCTGTTAAACAATGAGATCATCTGCTATGAGATCATCAGTTGGGTCTGTCACTTTGGATTTGATCTTTCTTCATAATACTTCCACCTCCCCGCATGGTTCTGTTTCCACAGCCTCCCCCCACATGACAGGCCCACCTGGGATTCTGCCTTTGTGCCCCCCCCCTCGCCCAGAGACACAATCCTGCCCTATCTTTCTGCTGGTCTCAACTGACTTGTCCCACAACACTCAGCCTGTGGGTGCCCAATCATCCAGCGCCCTCCAGAGGAAATGCCATGGGGCTCTTTTTCTTCCAATTGTGGAGACGGTTTTTTATTTTTGGAATCTGCTTGGAGCTGACTGAGCACCCTGGAGAGAGAGTTTCTGTATGAACAAATTCCACTCAGTCCTGCTGTGATGCTCGCTAATGCACAGAGCTGCGGCACATCGCTCTCTCTCGCATTCCTGCAGCCTTTATCCTTCCGCTTGGGGTAGTATCTAAATGTGTGCCAAGTCAATAAGGAGTTTGCTGGAGCTAAGATAACTTTTGATACCAACTTATGCATTATTTTAATGTATTCCCCCCCCCACCCCACTACCGGTAACTTGAAATAATTCCATGGATTTTTTTTGCAATAAATCCTATATCTTGCCTATTCTTTTATATATACATTTTTAAAGCCTGTAGTTTCTACCAAGCAGCTAGGAAAGACATCTCAGACCCTGAATACCAGAAAAATTGCCTCCTTCCCTAGAGACCCTCTTGGGTGAAGAGATCAGCGGGGGGGGGGAGCGTTTTGGCAGTTCCTCTGTCCTCAGAGACTTGGAACAGGACCTTCTCTGGGGTGACCCCTGAGTGATGGAACTCCCTTCACCACAGAAGTGCACCTGGCCCCTTCGATGCACAGCTTCCAGCAAATGCTGAAGATGCAGCTCAATCCTTTGCCTTCTGACACTTGAGGTGATTGTTTTAGGACCCCCCTTAATTTTATGATTGGAAGTTTCTTTAAACTGTTTTTAATAATAAACTATTTGAATGTTATTAAAAACAGTTTAAAGAAACTTCCAATAAACTATTTGAATGTTGGGATGCAGGTGGCGTTGTGGGTTAAACTACAGAGCCTAGGGCTTGCCAATTAGAAGGTCGGCGGTTCGAATCCCCGTGACAGGGTGAGCTCCCGTTGCTCGGTCCCTGCTCCTGCCAACCTAGCAGTTCGAAAGCACGTCAAAGTGCAAGTAGATAAATAGGTACCGCTCCGGTGGGAAGGTAAACGGCGTTTCCGTGCGCTGCTCTAGTTCGCCAGAAGCGGCTTAGTCATGCTGGCCACATGACCCGGAAGCTGTACGCCGGCTCCCTCGGCCAATAAAGCGAGATGAGCGCCGCAACCCCAGAGTCATCTGCGACTGGGCCTAATGGTCAGGGGTCCCTTTACCTTTACTATTTGAATGTTGTCACCTGTCCTGGGTCTTTAGGGTGAAGGGTGGGTAATAAATCAGTGCATCTCTCTACATTCCCTCTTGGTCAGTTTTCTGAATCACAGGGCAAGAGGTAAAGTTCTTGTCAATGGCCACCCTTACTTATGATTGCCTGAAATTGCTTTGAAATTCATCATATGTAGGTTGCTTTATTTACCAGTATTTTATCATATGCAGCTTGTTTTATGCAATTGGCATAAATCCATGGCTAGAAAGGCCACTGCTATTGGCCTATCACACCCCCCCAACTCTATTGCCTGGGCTACGAAGGTGCCCTAAAGACTTTAAAGCAAAGACTTTGGGATAATACACACAGCGACTTGCGACATCGATCACACGCAGTCTGCAGTACATTGGCAGTAGGGGTACAATATGGACATGTCTTTAAGTTATCGTCCTACCTTAAAAACCTGACTGTACCAAATTACCAAAGGTTATTTACAAAAGCCAGGTTAAACATTTTCCCCTCTGCAGTGCTGGAGGGCAGGATGAGAGGAGTTCCCTACCAGGAAAGACTGTGCTCATGTGCCCAAGACACAGACTCTATCAAACATATTTTGCTGCACTGTGTGAAATTTGAGCAAGCCAGGGCTGAACTGATTTCACCCCTGCTAGTTCCGATCCCAGGGAATTCAGAGGATTACAATGTCAGGTTCCTACTGGAAGAGCGGACAAATGCCAGAACATTAGCAGTGGCAAAGTTTTTATCGGTGGTTGCTAGAACCAATGATCCCTATTTTAAATTTGAACAAAATGCTTGTGCAACCTGAAGGCTGGCTGTTCAAATTGGGCATTGCTTTGTAATGAACTGATGGGTCTATGGACCGTAATAAAGATTGTTGTTGTTTTATTTCCTATTAAATCTCTCATCATGCCATTAAGCTCTGTTCAATTAAAACAACACATGGGTGATTTGTTTCAGTTACAGCCCTGAGTCTCTGGGTAAGCTTGATTCCCCGGAGCAGGAAACTGTAGCAGGCTATGCCAAGTAGATTGTAACTAGGTTGCTGCTGAGAAAACGTTCCTTCACTGGAGGATTTTAAATTGAGCTTGGATGGCCACCTGCCAGGAATTCTTGAGCTGTGATTCCTGCATTGCAGGGGGTTGGACTAGATGACCCTGGGGCCCCTTCCAACTCCACAGTTCTATGATATTGGAACCTTGAACCTTGGCTCCAATGAATGCATTGCTCGCATTTGGCAGGACGCCCAATGGCCTTGATCACGTCTCCAAATTAACAAGCCTGAAACCTGGAAAGCAAGCAAATGTATCCATTTGGCCTCCAGGCACTTAGTTTCTAGGAGCCATGAAGAGGACAACAGTTGCACTTCACTCTACCACTTTAACAAAGCATCCCAAAAGGAAAACTTAGGACACAAAACAAAGAAAGTGATTTAGAACAGGTATCAGTAAGCCAGGGCTGCTATTGGTCACAAGAGACAGAACATATTTTTGTGGGTTTGTGGGGCTCCATCTGGTTGATGCCCTGAGCCCCTTCCCTGGGGTCCTGTACCCAGTGAGGGTTAGAATCTCATAGAGGATTCTATGGCTGAACTAGTCAGATAAGTTTCTTTGACCTTACATGGCCACTTAAGTGTCCTCATCAGCCAGGGCTGGCCTACCCATGAGGCAAGGTGAGGCAGCCGGCTCAGGTGGCAGGATCCACAGAGGCACCATATCCTCTGTAGATCTTTATCCTCCCCCGCCTGCTCCCCCCACCCCGTGCGGGAGCATGAAGCTCCGCCACTGCCATAAGGCAAAGACAAAGAGTCTCTGCTGCACAAATTCACCCACATATGGACCACAGAGAGGTATTTCCCTGCCTTTCACCCATCAAAACAAATCCTCTAGTGTCAAGAGAAAAAAACAGCAACATCTCTGCAAAGGCATTGAATCTGCAACTCCCTGCTGAGCCCTAGGTCTCCAACAAAGGAAAACAGGGAAAATGTCAATACCAAATGTTGCAATTCACTGATAAATGTATCTATATACTGGCTCAATGGGAAAACTTTAGAAATGCATAAGAAATCACTCGTTGTATCAATCTTCTGTTCCAATGGCATTTAGGACCCATGGAAGTGGGGTATAAGGTGAGTGGGCCCACAATAATATCCTGCCCCAAGAGTTTCAGACAGATAACCACCTCAATCCCAATGCCTGCCTGCCCCATAGTGGGATGAAGCTCAGCCAGGGAACTGTAAATACTTTCCTTTGTACTATGATGGAATAAGTGTGAAAGACTATATTTGAGTGACAGGGGCATGATTGGATGTCAGGTTCTACCTGAGACCCCACCTTTTCTGTGACATGTCTATGATGTCTTGATGATGCATCCTGAGATGTATTATGGGAAACTTTGGGAAACTTTAAAATACTGATGTAACCATTGTTCGGGGCTTCCATCTGCTTTGACTTTGTGGTAGTGGGAAATCCTGTTGCAACAATAAAGATAAGGCCTACTGGCTGCTGTTTAGCTTCTATCTCCTGGTGGAAGTGTCTTGCTTGTGACCCCCGACCTGAACCTATGGGAGTCAAGGTTAGGCGATTGTGGGGTGCTCCAAGGACTCCCTGATACATTGCAGACTAGTTATACTTCTCTAGAGTCAAGAACTTTCCACCATCAGTGGCAGGGCCGTCTCTACCCAGTGGTTCAAGAAGCTTGGGGCGCCAGGGAGCTCAGCTCTGAAGGGCGCCAACCTGAGTGTCCGGGGAGGAGAGTTGTAGTCCGGGGAGAGCAGAGCCTGTCCGAGCGCCACAGGCTCTTCTACTGCAGGCTCTGCGTCCGGGGCCAGAGAGGTGTTTCTCTCTCACACCCACACCCCGGTGCCTGGCTTTGCTCAGTTGCTGCCTCACGCTCTGCTCTGCTGCGAGGCAGCCGGCCCTGTGGGAAGAGGGAGGCGGGCAACGGCTAAGGGGAAATGGAGCATAAGGGGGCAAGTCAAGGGGGCACCTCTCTTCTTCTTCCACGGCGGAAGAAGAAGAGAGGCGCCCCCCCAACTCGCCCCAAGCAACTTTGTGTGAGACTTGCTCCCCCGAAAGTGTGCCTTGTCTTGCTACCTGTGGTTTTTGGTCTCTCATCAGCCCCCTCCCCCCAATCTATTCATATTCCTTTCTCCCTAATCTCCAATATTACATTTTTCTCTGCCAGGGGGAGTTCAAAGTTGATTTAAGTAGCTTCAAAGGGGAGGGGAGATTTGGAGGCCCTTCTGACAGCTCCCGGAGTCTTTTACTGATAAAGGTTGGCAGTTATTTTCCCACGTTGAGCCCTTTTATCGGAGTAGTTTGATAATAAAAGCTCCTACTCACACAGCAGAGACTCAGAAGAGACTTGACCCCACGTCATCTCTGGTTGAGACTTAAAAGAAGAAAGCCCTAAATCCCAACTGTGTTTTTTGCTGCAGTCCTACTGTCTACTCAGAAGTAAGGTCCTATTAGATTCAGCAGGGTTTACTCTCAGGTAAGTGCAGTTAGGGCTGCAGCCTTTGTGACCCAAGTTTTGGGTTCAGGCGCTTTGCTGGATTGTGGTGGTTGCTGAGTGTATTACATAAAACTGCACGTCTTCACAACCTGCCCTTGCAAGCTGGAAGCCATAGCATGGATGTATGCTGCCACCCTGTGGCAACGTTGCAGCATGGCAAGTCAAGAGATGGAAAAACAGATGGTGTTTGCGGCATCCAAAGAAGGAATGCAAAAAGGCTGTCTCCTTTCCTGCTTCACCTCCCCACCACCAAGCGTCCACCCAATGCCTCGCTTGGTCTAATGGAAAAACTGCATCAGCATGCTGCCCGCTTTCTGCAGTCCCACCCTTTCCTCTTCCCTGCCACAGCCAGCAACTAACTTGCTTTAGCAGCTAGATCTCAGAGCTGAGATTCATACAGACACCTGCTTTCAGACTCTGCTAATTTTCTCTGCTAATGCTGAAAACAGAGGTCGGATTCTGGTGCCTGGGAGGGTGGGGAACCTGTAGCTCTTCAGGCATTGATTAACTACAACTCCCATCATCCCTCACCACTGGCCACACTGGGCAAGCAGCTGAACACAACAACATCTGGAGGGTCTCATGTTTATAATTGCATTGAGACCCAACATTTCCTCCAATGAGCTGAAAGTGGCAACCACAGCTTTCCCCCCCCCCCATATTAATTTCACAACAACCCTGTGAGGTAGGTAAGGCCGTTGTTGACTGGTTCAAGGCCACCCAATTAACTTCTTGGCCAAGTGGGGGATATGAACCCTGACTTCCCAGGCTGCAGGCCCACAATCTAACCAATATACCATGCTGGCTCTCACTATACACAGTAGGGAGTGATCAAAAGCTAACTTGAAAGGCTTAGGGCTGTGGGATTAGGAATGATTCAATATTTTTTGCTGCCTGTGGTAAAGAACAAGATGGTGCCACCCCTGCCATCCCATATACAGAATCTGACTGGACTGGCGGCTGACGCTGCAGCCCTAGTGACTGGATACTGGTAACATCATTCAGTATCCAGCAAGCTAATGAGAGGCAGCAAGCTAATGAGAGGGCATAGATTACACCAGAGGCATCTTTCCTATTGGGCTTACTGGTGCCTTGCACCAGGGCGCTGGCCTCTCAGGGGCGCATCTTGCCTCCCAAGCCTCCGCAGGAGGAGAGCGATCCCTGCAGAGGCTTAGGATGGAAGCTGCGCCCTGCTGGCTGGCATGCGTGCAGCGCTCTCTCTCTCTCTCTCTCCCTGCTCGCCCTGTGGGAAAAGGGAGGCGGGCGATAGGGAAGAAAGGCGCCACCCCACTTGCCCCCTTTCTTCCTCCGACAGGTGTTTGCAGCCCTGCTTGCAGGGTCCCCTTGCCCGTCCTGTTCAGCTACATCTAGCCCGAGCCGTGAGTAGCAGCAGCTGCTGCCCTGGTTTCTCTCTCTCCCTAGAATCATGCCCTGTGTTTAATGTTACAGGCAAATCTATCCCGGGGAAGGGAAGCCTCCGCTCTTCTTCTTCTTCTTCGGGGGTGGGCTCCTGCTCCACCACCACCCCGCCCCCCACCAACAAGATCCCTAGGGGTTGTAAAGCAAGCCAGACCATTTACCACCGACCCCATTCATTCCAGCAGCTGGCCATCACCCACTCCAAGCCCTGCGAAAAATATCATCACCATTACTACTACTGCCCTCCACCCATAGATATCAGCTCCGTCGGGCTAGGGGTGACGTTCCCGCGCAACGGACCCCCAAAAGAGCCTCAGGCCTGAGGACGTGGAGATCCGGCGGTGGTCCCGGAGCCTCCCTTACTCCAAGGTAACCCGTAAGAGATTGCTGGAAGAGTAAGGTGGCAGGCGGGGGACACGGAGGATCCAGCGGCTTTCCCGGCGGAGCGAAGTTGCGTGAACCGACAGCCTGAGCACTGGACTAATCCCTTACAAAAAACTTGAAGATTGGAATCGTGAGTAAAAGCTTAATTGGAAGTAATTTTAAAAGCATTTGGAACGCGGAGAGATTTAAAAGGGAAGCCCATCTCTTCCGCTGCGGCAAAAGTGGAAGTAAGGGGAATAGACTGCAGCCGTGAAAGTTACATGTATTTTGGCAATCCAATCAATCCAATCATTTTATTATGGTCAACGACCAGTATACACACGCATACACACAGAATTACATAAAATCAGCTGTAGATATAGATTAAAATCGGTCTAATGTTAACTAAATGGGGGTGACCATCTTGCTATTAAAAATGATTAATAATCATTGCTTTATAAGAATTAAAATTAAGATAATTATAAGGATCGACTGGTCAAAGAATAGTGTTGCTTAACCTGAAAAAACAGATCCGGAGCCTCTTATTTGCGCTGCCCGAAGCTTAATTGCAACAACGCAAAACTTTGCCACTGCGGCAGTGACCTTTGAATTGGAATCAGAGAGTAGCCAGAACATATAGTAGTCTTCAGGCCATCCCGGGTACTCCCTTGATAGGGGGGAGATAAGTTCATTCCGTAAAATCCTATAAAAACTGCAATGGAGAAGCACGTGTTCTGTTGTCTCGACATCACCGGCGTTGCATGGGCAGAGTCTGTCGCCCAGTGGAACCCGCCTATACTTCCCATCCAAAACGGCGGATGGCAACACATGATGACGGGCCAAAGTGAACGCCCTCCTATGGGATGGGACTTCGAGCTAGGTTAGATACCTAGCTGGAAGCAGTGCATATCTCCACTCTTCTGGTGATAAAAAGTAAGGGACTTTACATAGGTCGTTTTGCCGTTCGATGTCCTTAATCCTCTGCTTGATTAATGCTCTTGCCATGTTATAGGTCTGAGTACTTAGGTAGGCTGGATATAGACCCATACTTTTCATCTTGTTTTCTGTGGATTTGCTCCAAGATGGGCAAAGTTTATCTTTAAAAATCAACGGGGTAAGGCCTTGCGGATTAAGAGTAAGGGATTGCTGGAAGAGTAAGGTGGCAGGCGGGGGACACGGAGGATCCAGAGGCTTTCCCGACGGAGCGAAGCTGCGTGAACCGACAGCCTGAGCACTGGACTAATCCCTTACAAAAAACTTGAAGATTGGAATCGTGAGTAAAAGCTTAATTGGAAGTAATTTTAAAAGCATTTGGAACGCGGAGAGATTTAAAAGGGAAGCCCGTCTCTTCCGCTGCGGCAAAAGTGAAAGTAAGGGGAATAGACTGCAGTTACATGTATTTTGGCATATCCAAGACTTTAAAGATAGAAAACCCCTCTCTCTTGTGCAGGGCAAGGGGGGGGGGGGAAGAAACTTTTAAACTTTGATATCCCTGCTTTGTGATTTATAAGATAAAATACACCGCTCACCCTCAGGATTTTGGAGCTCCGGGTCAGAGCGGTAAAGGAAATAAGCGGCAACAAAAGAACAAAGACTTGCTACTTTTGTTTCCGATTGGTTACCTTTGAAGTAACTAAACTTGCTACAACTCCCCAAAAAAGTTACAACAGAAGGGGAATTGGTACTGTGTGACTGCATACTGACTTTTTCAACCTTTTAGGGGCTTACCGGTAGATTGAGCTCCAAACTTTTTTTTCACTCTGCTGTTGTTGATGCCATTGTTGGTTCAGTACTGCTGCCTCTTGAGGGCAATCTGAGAACTGCTATAGTCTATTCCTGGGAAAAGCAAAAACCAAGTCAAGGCCTGACCTTGAGCCCTGCCAGCTGCAATTTGTAAACAGGCCAGCATGAGTCACGCAGATGAGTTCTCAACAAGAGCAAATGTTTATGCAAGAGACCAGCCTAGAGATGTAAGGAAGAAAGAGAAAGAGAAAAAAGATTCTTTGACAGGTTCGGTGGCAGATCAACTGTTGGTGGCGATAACGGATATGAGTAAAACTTTGAAAGAATTGAGCACTAAAGTTGATGCTAACACCGAATCGATTAAAGCTCTTGGGAGTTTGAAACAAGAAATTGTGGAAACCAAACAGCAATTGACACAGGTGGAATCAAGAGTATTAACTTTGGAGACCACTGCAGTGCCGGATTTACAGAGACAACAAAACGCAGCACAGGAAGCTATCACGCTTCTTCAACTGAAAGAACGGGAGGGAAATCTGCGTCTGAGAGGGGTCCCGGAATTGGAACAAGGAGACTTGAAAGAGTTCCTGATAGACGCCTTTGCAAGCTGCTGGGAGGTTGAGAAGGAAGTACTTCAAACTACAATAGTGAAGGCCTTTAGATTTGGCTAGAGGCAAGAAAAAAGATCCTAAAGCATTGAATGATTGCATGATTTATTTTCAGAATAAACAGCAGAGAGATCAAATCTTGGGCCTTCACTACGAAAAAAATTTGGTGATCCAGCAGCAACAAATAATAATCTACAAGGACATCCCAAAATATTTCATCGACTTGAGAGGACTCTATTCGGATTTGACAGGCCTCCTGGATGGCATGCATATTTATGGCATGATAAGACAAAGATACATAAAAGTTTTGGAAACCACATATTCCGAAAATCTCTCTATGAAGTTTGGGATAGGTATAAAAGAAAGAAAGTATTAGAAAGTATTAGAAAGAAAAACACCATGGTGGTTGTCACCATTGGAAGCGATGAGTGTAAAGAAAACAAATACGAGTGAGAACTGGACAACATATGAAACGTTACTCCAACACGATGGAGTAAAATGGAAGTTAAAACTGTATGAGAAAGTGAAAGAATTTGTTAATGACTGGTTGCATTATCATCAAATAAATGAAATGTTTAAAACGGACATGAAGAATAACGGATTTGGAGATGCCAAATCTAAATTTGAAATAGAAATATTAGATAGAAAGTACAAAACATTGTCAAAAATGTATAAAATACTGCTGGAATGGCATTTGAAAGATGAGGAAGTGAAGTCGGTGATGATACATTGGGCACAGGACATTGAACACAATATTATGCTAGATGACTGGGAAAAATTATGGAAGGAAGGTATGAAATTTACTGCATGTAATGCACTGAAAGAAAATGTGTTAAAAATGATGTATAGATGTTACATTACACCGGTCAAACTGGCGAAAATGTATAAAGTGGATAATAAGTGTTGGAAATGCAAAGAGAAAGAATACCATTTTTCATATGTGGTGGGAGTGTAAAAGGGTGAAATGCTTTTGGGACATGATATATGGTGAGATTAAGAAAATGTTGAAATATACATTTGTTAAAAAACCAGAAGCTTTCCTCTTGGGGATTATAGGTACAGACATTAAAAAGCAAGACATTAAGCTTTTCCAGTATGCAGTGACTGCGGCAAGAATGTTAATAGCACAGAAATGGAAACAAGAACAAACACCGACAATAGAAGAATGGAAAATGAAACTATTGGACTATGCGGAACTGGACAAAATGACAGGGAGAATCCGGGAACAGTGGGACTAGAAATTCGTCAAAGACTGGACAAAATTTACTGATTATTTAAAGGAAAGTACTCAATTGAATACGTTAGTAGGACTACAAGAGGCTTTGTAGACCAAGGAAGAAATATTGTTGTTAAATACGAACATACAATGATTAAAATAGAGAGAGACATAATAAAACAATGGTAGAAATAAGAAATATAAAGTAAGATATAGATGTTAGAAGGTCACTTGGAAGGTCTGAAGGAAGTCAAGGCCATAAAAGGCTGAAAAGATATAAGATGTGAAAAATTATGTGAATGTTATTATTGTAAAAATTTGAAACTAAATAAAAATGATATTGGGGAAAAAAAGAAAGTTGCTTCCCACAGTGAGAAGGGGGAAGTATGGAAATTTAACCGGTATGATATGTACTTAAAAAATTGTAAAAACCAATAAAACTTTTGGAAAAAAAAAAAGAGGAAGACTTCTGACAACTTGAAAACTTGATCTCCATTTTGTGATTTCATTTGGGCTTCATATATTATGTACACCAGGGGAGGACAGAATGTAGATTGAGATCCCCTGGATCATAGGCATGCAATGGATCCCTAAGGATTTCTGACTTCTGGTTGGCTGACAGTGGAAGCAATTAGAAGGCTATCCTTCCTTATTTGGCTGCTGAAACCGAGAAAGTTTGAGGGGGAAATCTGGACTGAGTTTTTTGCTTGAAAGGACTGTGACTCTCAATGAGTTCTGGTACTGATCAAAATTGTTGGGTCAAGTATGTTTTTGGAGACAGTCTGTTCCTTAATTCTTAGACTGTCCACTCTCCTGAAGCCACTATTTTGCCCCTGATTAGGGTGCATGGGTATCAGGATTCTAGTGAAAAATAAAGCAGATCTTGAAAGTCTGAAACCTGCCCCCCACAAAATAGATGTGTCTTTCACAATCTTCTCTATTGTTGCACATTGGGGTGGCTGGCTGAATGACACGCTGAGTCCCTTCCAAACCTGCGATTCTGTATGTGTGAAGGTAAAATAGGTAGGAGGAAGCCAGCTGAACTGGTCAGACCCAGTGCTCGATTTATGTATAAGCTAAACAAACTATAGCTTAGGGCCTCACTCTCTTGGGCCCCCCAAAAAAATTTAAAGGAAAAAAACCCCTGGATGTATATATAAGATAAAAAACAAATAAAATGAAACCTACAGTACATACAGCAACAGTGTTTTGTTTTGTGTAGGCTCCTATTTGTTTTGTGCAAATGGGTTTAGATACCTATTAGGTCCATAAATAGTAATTATAAATATAAATATAGCATATATTCAACACAAAAAACAGTGACAATTTGTTGTTGACAAAGGACAGCTGGACATATAAAGGGCCCCATTACCTTCAGTAGCTTAGGGCCTCATCAAACCTAAATCCGGCCCTGGTCAGACCAGTTCATAGGAGCCAACTGCTAGGGGCTGAGGGGTCTTTGCCCCCCCATATTTGAGGGGGCCAGGGACCCCCAAGATTGATGGGCATTGTTATTCAAATGGTGTGCATGCACTGTGTCTTGTGATCGATTTTGCGGGGCAGGGCTTACCCCCCCCAATATTTTATTCAGTTTGGCCAGCCAGTTAAGTACTTCCATTCACATCCTCTATAATAATCTCCCTATGTCCCTGCGTCCGCTGTCCGTGTGTCAGTGGAAATCGCAACTGCACATGCGCTCCACTGACACACGGATTGGAGCGCAGAGAGGAGGAGGAGCCTGAGGTTGGAGCGCAGCGCGAGCGAAGCGCGAGCCTCCGAACCTCTCCGCTTCAGCCGCAATGGCGGCCGCTCCCCGTGCGCTGCTGCTTCTCCCCCTCCCTTCTTTCTCCCCGCCTCAGCCGCCCGTGGCGGCGGCGGGGAGGGCGGCCGTCGCCGGGTGGCGGCAACAGGCAGCTCCGCCATGGTGGTGGCTTGGCCGCCTGAGGCGGGGAGAAGGAAGCGCCTCGGGTCCCCGCCGCCGCCGCTAGCGCCCATTATTAATGGGCTTAATTCAACTAGTAGAATCATAGAATCATAGAGTTGGAAGAGACCCCAAGGGCCATCCAGTCCAACCCCCTGCCAAGCAGGAAACACCATCAAAGCATTCCTGACAGGTGGCTGTCAAGCCTCTGCTTAAAGACCTCCAAAGAAGGAGACTCCACCACCCTCCTTGGCAGCAAATTCCACTGTCGAACAGCTCTTACTGTCAGGAAGTTCTTTCTAATGTTTAGGTGGAATCTTCTTTCTTGTAGTTTGAATCCATTGCTCCGTGTCCGCTTCTCTGGAGCAGCAGAAAACAACCTTTCTCCCTTCTCTATATGACATCCTTTTATATATTTGAACATGGCTATCATATCACCCCTTAACCTTCTCTTCTCCAGGCTAAACATACCCAGCTCCCTAAGCCGTTCCTCATAAGGCATCGTTTCCAGGCCTTTGACCATTTTGGTTGCCCTCCTCTGGACACGTTCCAGCTTGTCAGTATCTTTCTTTAACTGTGGTGTCCAGAACTGGACACAGTATTCCAGGTGAGGTCTGACCAGAGCAGAATACAGTGGTACTATTACTTCCCTTGATCTAGATGCTATACTCTAGATCTAGATGCCATCAAGATAGATCATAGATCTAGATGCCATCAAGAATTGCATTGGCTTTTTTAGCTGCTGCATCACACTGTTGACTCATGTCAAGTTTGTGGTCTACCAAGACTCCTAGATCCTTTTCACATGTACTGCTCTCAAGCCAGGTGTCACCCATCCTGTATTTGTGCCTTTCTTTCTTTTTTTGCCCAAGTGCAGTACTTTACATTTCTCCCTGTTAAAATTCATCTTGGTTGCTTTGGCCCAATTCTCTAATCTGTTAAGGTCATTTTGAAGTGTGATCCTGTCCTCTGGGGTATTAGCCACCCCTCCCAATTTGGTGTCATCTGCAAACTTGATCAGGATGCCCTCAAGCCCATCATCCAAGTCATTGATAAAGATGTTGAATAAGACTGGGCCCAAGACAGAACCCTGTGGCACCCCACTAGTCACTTCTCTCCAGGATGAAGAGGAGCCATTGATGTCAAAGAGGTTTCCATATTGACAAATGGGTGGGCCTCACCCTGGAGAACAAGGGGGAGCACTGTGTGTGGATGAGGTTTGGGTGATGCTGGAAGCTGGAGACACAGAGAGGTGTATCTGTTCTGTGCAGGACTCAAGAACTGTGAGTTGGGACTTCCCTGGAAACCTAATGGGGAGGCAAGATCTGTTGGGGTGTCAATGTTGTGAGCCTCTCCATATATCCTAAAGACACCACAGTCTCCATTGGCCTTCATTCCAAGGAAACCAAACCCCAAGTAAGCACAGGCACCCCTGAAGTCACTTGCTGCTCAGAGACTGGGGTGATGCAACAATATCTATCTGTGTGCTATCACAGCTGGTTGGATTTACCTTTACTGTTCTCCTCCACCAGCTGCCAACATTTCCAGTTATCAGCTGCAACCTGGCTGAGATTTCTGTTCAGCTCCTCACCCCAGCATCCTCAAACACCCCACCCCTTGTTTTGGTTGAAAAGGTACCTGCAGTCCCATGTTGACCATCAGCACTGGTGCCTCGTCATTGCTTGGGAGAATGTCAATGTAGACCGTCCTGGGTTGGCTCTCTTGGTTGTGCTTGGAGATATTGGCGACCACTGTGAATCTGTCAACCAACGACTCACTGCCATCATGCATGTATTGGACAAGCTGATGCTCCACCTGAATGCAAAGAGGACACAGACATTTGTCTGCAACAGGTCCCAGGTTCTATTCCCAGTATCATAGAATCAAAGAATTGTAGAGTTGGATGGTACCCCCAAGGGTCATCTAGTGCAACCCCCTGCAATGCAGGAATTGCAGCTGAATAATCCCAGAGGGATGGCCACCTGATCTGTGTTTAAAATCCTCCAATGAAGGAGAGCCCACCACTTTCCGAGAGGGGCCCTTTTGCTAAAAAGAGCTCTTACAGACAGAAAGTTCTTCCTGGTGTTCAGTTGGAATCTCCTTTCTTGTAACTTGAAGCCATTGGGTTGGGTGTCCCCAGGACGGACTGGAAAAGACCCTTGGCTGAAATCCTGGAGAGCCATGGCTGGTTAGTGTGGGCCAGGGGAGGACAGAAGAGCCACAGCTCAGTGGCAGAGGACCTGCTTGGCACGCAGAAGGTCTGAGGTTCAGATCCCGGCCTCTCCAAGCAGGACTTCCCTTTTGCCACTCTCTTTCTAGGAACACATCCGTGCTTAAAAACTCAGTGTCCAAGCTTTTTGTTTTCCTAAGCCCCAGAGCTCTAGACTTCAGGAGGAATAGAGGGACAGGGATTTTTTATTCCTCATTGGCTAACAATAGCAAAAACTAAAAAGCATTCCTCCCTACATTAGGTCACTAAAAGTTATGGGGGAACCAGGAGTGGCTATTTGCTTGAAGGGATTGTGAATTCAGTTTTGGTACTGATCAAAATTCCTGAGCCTTTCAGAGACAGCCTGTTCTCTAATTCTTAGCCCAAGTCCAGGCTTCTGAGCCACTATTTTCTACCATGCTCTGGCTTGTGGATCGCAGGTTTCTTGTGCTTGGGGACCCCCCACCCCACTTTCAAAGTCCAAGTCAGGCAACTAAGCCTGATGGGGTTTATTGAGTCTACCACATAAGTCTGGAGGGTTTTTGTTTGGCTTGATGAGCTACAAGTTGTGCAGGCTTGGATTAGATGGAAGGATTTATGGAGCAGAAGGTAAGGACACCACACAAAACAAAGCCCCTTCCTTGATTTCCAGATTGTGTTTTGGAGCTAGAACTTCAGAAAGAGAGCACCATTCAATAATGTGCCTTCTCCTCCCCCCCACCCCGGCAAGATTAGGGGAAAGGCTGAAGCACATGTTTTACATGCAGAAGGTCCCAGTTTCAATCCCTGGCATCTCCAGGTAGGGCCCCCTGCCTGTAACCCTGAAGAGCAGATGCCAGTCAGTGGAGACAATACTACACTAGATGGATCAGTAGCTTGGCTCAGGCCCCATTTGTGGCTCAAAGCACCACAATGCCACTTTAAACAGCCATGGCTCCCCTCACAGAATCCTGGGAACTGTACTGTAACTTGTTAAGCGTGCTGAGAGTTGTTGGGAGAGCACTATTCACCTCACAGAGCTACAATTCCCAGAGTTCCCTGGGAGGAAGAGGGACTGATAGTTAAGCCACTCTAGGAATTGTAGCACTGGGAGGTGGACAGGAGTCTCCTAACAACTCTCAGTGCCCTTAACAAGCTACAGCTCTCAGGGCTCTTTGGGGAAGCCATGGCTGTTTAAAGTGGTAAAATACAGCTTTAAATATCTAGTGCGGATGGGATTGCATCACAAGCAGTTTCCTATGTTCCTAGAGCTGGCACAATGTAGTGTTTATGCCCACAATCCTATCCACAGCTTCCTGGTAGTGAGCCCTACAGAATGCAAATGGACTTACTTTTGAGCAGAAATGTAGATGATTGCCCTGTAAAAGACTATGCATGTCTATGGAATATACGTAGCATCGGGGCTTTCTTCTGAGTAAACTCTGAAGCATCACACCCATGCATTGCCAGAAACACAAACCCGCCTTCAGGTTAATGGTAGATGTTGCTGCCTTCCTACCTCAGACCAAGAAAATGCACTTAGGCTGCCCTCTTCGGGTCTCTCCACCTTCTGGAAAACACCATGTTCTGGCGGTTCAAGGATGACAAACTCCACCTTAAGAGCCGTGAAGTAAGTGCTGGGGATATTCAGGATGTCCATGGAGAGCACCTGGGAGCTCCCTTCAGTCACTGTCATGTTGTACACCTCCAGTGGGAGAGAAATAGGAAGGATCTCCATGTCCACCACAACCCCTGCCAGGGCATCCACCCCCTTGGCTGTGATGTCAACGGTGAACTGGTCACCTTGTATCTCAGGGCTGGAATGGAGGTAGAGGACTTTGCCTTCATTGATGTCCTCCTGGGTGAAGGTCTGAATGGGATCCAAGCTGGGAGGCTCGTCCGAGGTGGGGCCATGAGATAAGGCCACTAGGAATCCTGAAAGTGGGGAGATGGTGACAGTGTAGATGATCTCCTGGGGAGGGATCTCTTCATGTTCAACCTGTAAGATGGATGACAGTGGAAAGAAAATGTGGTCAACATTCCTGCCAATCAGGAATGCGAATACCAAACCATCACTTGTGGTCCAGTTGCTGTAGTTGACTATAGGATGGGAGTCACTAACCTTTTGGGGCTCATGGGCCCATTTGCAAACTGGATAAACTAGGCACCATGCTCACCCCTCCCACGTAATTAGGGTTGAATAAGTCTTTACACCTCCCCTATCCAAGCTTAATGGGGGTGATTGGGGGGGTCTCTTTTTAGCAATTAGAGTGTTGGACCAAGACCTGGGAGACCAGGATTCAAATTTCCACTCGGCCATGAAACTCACTGAGTGACTTTAAGGCCAGTCTGCACCTCTCAGCCTAAAGTACCTCTCAGGGTTGTTGTGGAGATTAAAGAGGAGGGGGAGAACCATGTATGCCACATACATTCTTGGAGAAAAAGGTGAGTAAAATAAAAAGGAGTCAGTTGTATTATGCTTTTACCTGTGGTTTTGTTTAAACACCACAGTATTTGATTGATGCCTTGTTTTATTGATTGTCCTGCAAACCGCCTTCTGACCACTTATGGTGAAAAGTGGTCTTGTTAGGGCTGGAAACAAATAGAGTACATAGGATGATTGCCTATTTTTTAAATATAATTTAAAAAGGACAGCATAATTAATCTGTAGAATAAATATATACCTCCTGCTTTGCAACTCCAAGAACATCCCTCCTATTCTCCCAAGCTCAAGGACAGAGAACTAGGGACAGCATAACTTACTAGCAAATAGTTATTCTTGATCTCCACGGCTTCCCCTTGGAGAATCCGTATTCTCTCATGGTGAACAAGGTTTAGCGGGCTAGGATGGGGGTCCAGGACTATCACGATCTTCAGCACTGCGTCAACAGCCACCTGGTTTGCTTCGACAGAAAAGTGGATATTGTCTTGGGAATTCCTGCTCCCATTGTGGTGGTAAAGAACCTCTCCTGCCAGCAGGTCCCTCTGGGTGAAAGAGGACACTTGCTGCCCACCTCGCAGCATCATGCCCCATGTGGGTGGGGCTACTATGCGGAAGAGAATGTCTTCATCGGTCCTGACATCCATGTTGGTCTCCAAGCTGAGGATGGAGGAGTCAATGGTCCCTTGGCTGCCTTGGTGGATGACTAAGCCTGTGGAGCTGCTGATTTTGAGGTAAGGGTCTGAAGCCTGCACTTCCAAGAGAGCTGCCACCTGATGCAGGCCATCAGAAACCTGGAACTGGATCCATCCCCGGTCAGCTCCAGAGTGGACAAAGAGGATTTTCTTCTTCCTTAGGTCATCCTGAGTGAAACGATAGACTTGCCGGCTTCTGTTCTCGACAGCGATGATGCTACCAAAAAGAATGTCCTTCCTTACTAACACTATCTGGGTATCTGAGAAGCCTGAGTCCTTGTCAAAGAAGGCGATATCATCAGTGGTCATCAAGCGCTGCCCGTGCCGCACCACATTAAAGACCTTGTTGACCAACTGGAATGGAGGGTGGTTGTTCACAGGCTGAATAGAGACCCTGAAAACACCTCTCACGTCCTCAGCCTCGAAGTTGGAGCTTCCCTCTTCCTGCTTGATGGCCACAAATGGAATGTCGTCTTCCAGGGTCTCTGAATGATCATGCTGGTAAACAAGGCGGCCTTGGAGGATGTCTTCATTGGTGAATTTTGTTATCACCTCCTTGCTGGCTGGCACATGCTCAAGTGTCCTCCAGATCAACTTCCCATGGGTCGGGCCATCTACTACCTCATACATGTAGTTCATGCTGTTCGCACTCTTGACGAACAGGTGGTCCTTGGAGATGACAGCCTGCCCTCCTTCCAAAACAGACAGAAGGACATTGGTCAGGATAGGGGCATCTGGGTCCCCCCCAACCTGTATCCTGTAAGTATATATGGGGGAGTATTGCTCTCCAGCCATGACACGGAATTGGAAGGTGTCTTCAGTCTCCTTTGAGTCTCGGATGGTTGCGCTGTAGCTGAGCTGATGGCTTTGCAAATCGTCTTGTGTGAAACTGAAGCCTTCAGTCAGCCTTGTGCCACGAAGCTCGAGGTTCCCCTTTCTGGGTGGCTGAATTATGACATAGTGGAAAGGCTCTGAGCTAGAACTCAGCTCCTCTAAGGCTGCCCCCAAATCAGCAGAGGTGATGTTCCTCTCTTTCTTATTCATCATCTGGAGGGGGATCATGGTCTTCATCCTGATGGTGGCCCTCTTGATCCTAATAAGGAAGGTGTTGTTTCTCAGAGTCTTCTGACCCACTTGGATCACAAACTGTAGCTTCTCAATTGTATCTTCTGCATGGTGATCTTTGTCCATGCTGAAATATTGGATGCGCCCTTGCTCAACATCCTGCTGGTAGAAAGACTCCACCCTCTTCCATTCTCCACCCAGGCTCCCTTGCTTTTGGATCTCACCATATTGAAGGGGCACAGTCAGGCGATACAAGATGGGCACTTTTTGCTGTACTGCATTGGTCTCTACAGAAAGGTTGGCCAGGGTGATAGGAACCGCACCCCCTTGAGAGACAAAGAGGCCTGTGTTGTTGCGTACCTGGATGTCTGGCTCCACAGCAACCACCCTTAAGGTAGCCACTGGGCTCATCACCATGCCATCATTAACTTGGAGAATGAGGGTTGATGTGGGCCCATTTTGGTGGACATAGACCACATGACCGGCTTCCAAGTCCCTGCAGGAAAACTCCTCAATTGGGACTCCAGGGTGGAAGTCATATTCTATGTAGCCTTCTTCCATTCTCTTCCCACCAAGCAGTTGGAATCGTAAGCTGTCGCAGGGGGTATCATCATCAAGTGCACGGACAATGTCTGGGTTGAGATGCTTGCGCGTGTGCTCCAGAATGACCATGCGATCTCCCTGTGGAAAGACCACTTCAGGGGGATCATTGGCTGGACTTATCTTTATGGGTAGCAGATAGATCTGGCCTTGCTGCAGACACTCTGGGATCCCTTTCCTGGCAGTGACAGTTACCTCCAGCAGCAATTGATCCATTGGTCTCTCGGAGCCATCATGAACGTACTTGACTTTTCGATTGATGATGTCCAACAGAGTGAATTTCCTTCTGCCCCTGGCCCGGGAGATTCCTAACTCCAGTTGCCCGTGCCTTGGGTCCATGTTGATGCTGAAAACCACCTGAGACTGCCTGATGTTAGCGCTGTTCAGGTCAATGGTTGGCTGGGTGTGTCGCCACTCCAGAAAAGCCATACCTCCTTCAGCAACAACCAAAGGACTGACATGCAGCAATTTGGTGAAGTTAGCAAAGACTGGGGGGAGGCTGGCATCAGGGCGACATGGTTCCATAACAGGGCCATGCAAATGGTCAGGAGCAGAGCTTGTGGTGGGCTCATCCTGCTCATATGCGTCATCGTAGTCAGAGTACTGCTCCAGTTTCCTGCAGCCAGCTGTTATGTCCCTTGTGATGAGAGCATCTTGCAAACTCCTCTTCTCCTCATTTATCCTCAGGTCCTCCAGGCAGCCCACAAAGGAGGTGTTAGAGAAGCTGTTTCCAGACATAAAACCCAGCCCATGCTCTCTCATTCTCTGGGCAGCCTTCTCATTCAGACCTCCCAGGAAGAGTGGCCCTTGAAGATCGAGGTGACTGTGGATGCCCTTGTTGGAGGTCTGTGAGGCATAGTAGTCAACGAGGATCTCAAACTTCTGGACATCCATGAAGACCTTGACGTAGTGTTCCTCCTCATTGCTGAGGTAAATGTTGTTGTGGAGCACCACAACACCATTGCCCTTCTCCACCACCCCTCTCAAGCGCCCGTCAAAGATCTCCAGGTAGAAGAAGTCGTTCTCAAGTCCTGACTGATAGATCAGAGGGGCTTGCTTGATGCTTGTGGTTATTACAAACTCAATGGTCCCTTCATTCCTTGCACTCCAGCCGGGGAGCGCAATATAAGAGTTTGGTCCCAGAAAGCCAAGGGGATCATTGGGCCCAGCAGAGAACTCTACACTGCACCCCTCTCGGATGCTGCGGGATCTCTTGGTGCCACTGCTAGAAGCCAATGCGGACAAGACATCACGATCATTGAACGTCACCATGTGGAGGCAGCCCCTGAAGGGCACACTCACTCCGATGAGATACGGCAGCTCCAGGCTCCCTGTTCCTCCCACATAGAGGCCATAATTGATGTCTAGCTCCTCCAGGGGTCTTGGGATTTCCGCAGAGGTATTGAAAAGGCCATCCACAATCAAGGTCATCCACCCATCAGCCATTAACAGATCAACATCGTGGATGATGAGGTTACTGAGATGTGGTCCTGCTGGGGACTTGAGAGTCAGTTCTTCAGAGCCCAGGCCCATTCTGGCCTACAAAAGGAGAAATCAAATCAGAATCATTAGAATCATTTGCTCATTAGAACTTTCTGAATGTTCAGTGCGCCTTATGTTTGTTATCTCAGTACAGTAACTCTTTTGACAACTCTGTAAGCTAGGCTAGTGTCACAATCTCAATGCTGCAAATTGAGTGAGAGTTTATGCCAGGCCATGTGATGAATTCATTTGTTTTAAAATTGGCCTTTGTGATCTAAGGAACTTCTTGTGTAGATGCTGGCTGCAGAGAGAACTTCTTTGGCCCAGAAATGGAAGACACTACAGGACTTAAACCTCTCAAGAATATGTGGAATCTGGCCATGGAAAAGAAAGCAACTCACAAATTACTTGTTTCTAAAGGTAAGGAGGATCAGGAACATTTCTAAGCTGTTTGGTGGGATTCCATTTCCTATGTGTCAAATTTAGATACAGTATATAAAAATGTTCTTCTCCCACCAAAGTATGAACTCTGGCTTGTGCTGTTCTCCTGTGTTATGTTTTGTAACCTTGATTATGTTTTTTGTTTTGTTTGTAATTTTGATGTTACGTTAATTAAAACCTTTAAAAGTTCTTCTGCTCTCTATCAAAAGTTCGTTTCAAATACCCAGTTTTTGAATCCTCAGTTCAGTCTTTAACTGAAACCCTGTTATGCTTCCAATGACATCACTGCAAGTATGGCGGAGTTCAAATGCCTTCCCTCAGAGCCCACCTGCAAGCCTCTGGACACCTGTCACCTGCCACCTTCCCATTTATTTACCTAGCAGAAGTGACAGCAGGGTGGACCTTTCCTGGCATGCAGAACAACAGCTTCCCAAGCCACAGGAGCCCTGGGAAATTCTGGGGAGCCTGGGGTTGTAAATATTACCTTTGCCTTTTGAGCTGAGTTGGGAAGCAGGTAAAAGGTAAAGGGATCCCTGACCATTAGGTCCAGTTGCGGACGACTCTGGGGTTGCGGAGCTCATCTCGCTCTATAGGCCGAGGGAGCCGGCGTACAGCTTCCGGGTCATGTGGCCAGCATGATTAAGCCGCTTCTGGCGAACCAGAGCAGCGCACGGAAACGCCGTTTACCTTCCCGCCGGAGCGGTTCCTATTTATCTACTTGCACTTTGACGTGCTTTCGAACTGCTAGGTTGGCAGGAGCAGGGACCGAGCAACGAGAGCTCACCCCGTTGCGGGGATTCAAACCGCCGACCTTCTGATCGGCAAGCCCTAGGCTCTGTGGTTTAACCCACAGCACCACCCGCGTCCCTTTGGGAGGCAGAGGAAACCATAAATCCCCTGCAGAAAATTGTGCTTCTGAAGTGAATGACTTTCAGCTATGGATGAAGCAAGCCTTCTCTGCCACCAGCTACCCCCTCCTCCTTTTTGAGATAATGGGGTTGTTATTTTTCTGGCTTGAAATTGGAGGATATTGGCAGGAAGGCTGAGAGCACTCTCAGACCATCGCTAGTTTCAGGTGGGATTCAATCACATGCTGGCAAATTCAGGTTTCACAATTATAAGTTGATTGGAAGGTCTTGCCCAACAAAAACCCACTTCCTCAAACAATTAGACATTCTGGAAAGTGAGGAACAATACTTGGCTTTGATGAAAGGTCATCTAACCTCCCTGGAAAGAAACCAGAATGAATGTTCATTAAATAGCTAATGCAAACAAATGAGGATGATTGCTCAATAAATGGGATCATCTGGAAGCACCCCTGGTGTCAGGATTGATTGATTTCTATGTCACCCTTCCACCCAGGAGGAAATGGAGCTGGACACAAAACCCCAAGGGAGTCGTGCCTGCTCATAATGGGCAGTGAGTGAGGCTCACCAAACTGGGGAAATTCATGTTCTGACCAAATCCACTCCCATCGCTAGCAACAGGTGCACAATCATTCAATAAAAACTGTTGTGTGTAAAAGCTGCAGGAGAATATCTCGCTGACCTGTAGAATGCCAGCCCGGAGCTCCAACAGTAGATAGTCCTTCTGCCCTGCAGCCAGGAAGAGGAGTCCATTCTGCTGCCGGGTGTAGAACTGCAGATGAAGCTGGATGGTGCTGCAGGCGCTTGCCAAGGGCATCTCTACATAGCCGTCCCCAAAGAAGGACACTGAAAGAGAGATGTTCTGCCGTCAACTCTCCTGGCCTGCAATCTTCCAGTCTTCCTGCATGGCACTATGAACCTGGTGCCATTTCATATGATTAGTAGGAGAACCACAGGTCTAGCCTGTGGCTTTCATGGCCATGTAGATCTGTGTTCTACTGAGAATATGTCAGTCTCTATGCTAGACTAGGGGTGGGCAACCTGTTTTCTCTCTTGGGGACAGATTCCCTGGGGGGGGGGGTAATCTGGCAGGATGCCCACATGGGGCCAAAGCTAGTGGGGGCAGGGCCAGAGTCAAAAGTGGGTGAAGCCTCTCTCTCTCTCTCTCTCTCCCTCTTTTTGACACCCCTTCTGAATGCCAATTGGTGGAAACCGAAGGAGGGGGTGGGTACTCCGTGCTCAGATCCTGCTTGTAATTTTCCCATAGGCCACTGGGTGGACACTGTGAGAAAAGGACGCTGAACTGGATGGGCTATTGGCCTGATCCAGCAGATGCTCTTCTTAATGTTATGATTATGATTATTTATTAAATTTGTCTACTGCCCTTCATCCAAAGATCTCAGGGCAGTTCACAGCAAAAAAGAAAAAAGAAGAAGAAGAAACCCACAAAGTACATAATAAAAACAAGAACAAAACTAAACAATAATGCCACCCTCCCACAAACACATTTAAAGGACATAGACAGTTAAACAGCCAAAGGCCTGGTTGAAAAGCAATGTTTTCGCCTGATGCCTAAAAACATAGCAGCCAGTGATGTTAGGTCAGGACATTATGTGTCTTGCCCCAGTGACAACCTGGCAACACAACATCAAACCTTTGGCTACGTACAAGATACTACACAAACACAATAAGTGTAACCGGCTGCGTTATAACACAAATAAAGTCTGTTATTTACTGTATCATATTAGCATGTCAACAAAGATGAAACATAAAGTTCAACTGAAGGACCAGAAGACCCAGTGGATCAGTTATGTCTCCAATCAGCTCTTGAAAGAAGTTCAAACACATGTTAAAGTCTATTCCACATGCGTTAGTACATGTAGTCTAAAACAAACCATATATGGGTGTTGTAATTCCACAAGACAGAAGTTCAAACATATACTAAAGTCCATACCGACAAGGATTTCCGGAATGAAGCCCAGGATGGCGAAACAAGGATAAGATATTCCGGAAATCCTTGTCGATATCGCAAATATCCAGTGGCATAGCAGGGGGACTGTGGCCCCAGGTGCAAAATTCTGTGGGGGTGCAACCTGGTGCCCCCACGCAGGGGCCAGCTTCCACAGGGATCCCTGCAGCCCACACCCAGGGTAACTGGGCACAGACGGAGGGAGATGGGCAATAGGTGACCCCAGCACAGCCTGGCCTGGTGCTCTTCTCCACGGGCATTGGGAGGTTTCACCCACCAAAGGCTATGTTGGCTGGCCAGGCTCCCCCCTGAATGGACGCAGCCCTGCTTGGGTCGGGGAGGGGGGCGGTCCAGTGGCATCGGCGGTTTGTCCGCCCTGGGTGCTGCAACCCATGCTTTGGCACTGCAGATATCTACTGCTGGAAATCCAAACCCTGTAGAAAGAATATGGTGACACTTACCTATAAGGAAACATGCATAGGATCATGCAGAGAACCTGTTAACTGTAGGTAAATGTCCTGGGCGATCCTTGCTCCCCAATTATTTTCAATTTTAAAAAACGGCCATGAATATCAAGGCACCTCAAACCTTGCAATACCAATTACAAACGCTAGATGGGAATGTTAACTGTTCGATATTGCTCTCAATCTCCCTCTGGCTTCTTTGCTGTCACCTGTCCCATCTCAAAGAGCAGTTTAGCTTGCAATGAAATGAGTTTGTTAACTGACTAAGGGCTCATCCACCGTTCTGCTTCTGCTGTGCCTAGAAAGCACGGGTTCAAAAGGTTTTCCCCTTGCCTAACAGGGAAATCCCACTGTTTAGTGATAGAGTGGAACAAATGGCAACCTGAGGAGAACCCTAATGGCCATTTGTTCCGAGTGTGTGCTCGAGAGTGGTTTTCCCTGGGGGAAGCACAAGAGGAAATGTGGAGAAACCCTAAGCTGACAAAAGCCAGACATTGCCTAATTTCAAGAAGAAAGGAGTGCATTTCACAGATGGGGATTCCAGAGAGCCCAGGCCCATCATGAATTAGGGAAGGGGGAGGGGGAGAGCACAGGCACCACCTTGAGCTCCCTGTAGAACAGGCAAGATATCATGAACACACACACACACACACACACACACACACACACACACACACACACACTGTTGAGATTTATTTGCAAATAGATGGGATGAGAACAATCATTTTTCCAGAGCAGGGATGAAAACCCTTTCCCACTAATGGTAGCCCTCCCTCGTTTCCCCACCACGACACACACACATGCTTGGCTTTAGTCATCCAGGTGCTTGCATGTTCTGTTGGTATTTACTTGTAAGTAGAAGGCAGCCCACCAGAGCAGCCCTCCCTCACTGGAGAAATCCCAGCCTCCGTCCCTCCCCCCACAGTCAATAAGGCAAACTTCCTGCTTTGCACAGGTTGGAAACCTGGCTGGAAAAGCACCTTGCAGCCAAGGCAACTCCTTTCCAATGGGGCTCTTTCTGCTGCCTTTGCTCTTCAGCCAATGCACAAGACTCAGGCCCGGCGGGGTGGGGCAGAGAGAGAGAGAGAGAGAGAGAGAGAGAGAGAGAGAGAGAGAGAGATTTGCAGATATGCAGGAGGGATGGCTGACATGAAGAGGGAGAGAGAGAGAGAAAAGGAGGGCCCTCCTGTGGCACCCTGACCAATCATAGGTGGGCCTTTCCTTCACCCCTATCTCCTACCTGTTAGGTAGAAGAACAATATGGAGAGGGGGCATGTGAGTGAACTGAAAAGCAGGCTGGAAACTGGAGGCACAGAGACCTGCTTGCTCTGTGCCAGATCTAAAGCTGTGACTAATGGAGAAGCAAGATCTTATGCTCAGGTTGTATATATATGTAAATAAAGCGAATACCATCTTGCCTGGTATTGCTTGCTCTGACTGGCAGCAGCTCTCCAAGGACCCAGGAAAAGAAGGGTCTTCCTTGTCAGTTGCTCCCTGATCCTTTTTTTTAACAGGAGGGAATGAACACAGGACCTTCTGCCTGCACAATCTATGTCTCCTCTTCCTCCTCCATCATCATCGACATTGGAACGCACAGGGGAAAGGCTGTAGCTCCATGGCAGAGCAGAAGGTCTTGGGTTCTCTCCCCAGTGGCATCTCCAGGGATGCTCCTCCTGGAAATGCTTCATACACTTTTGTCGCTTGAGCTGTAAGGGGGCAATCAAGAGTTCTGCGTTTTAGATTGCTGTGTGTTGCCCTCCTCTAGGTGGTCCCAGGTCTCAACTGCTGTGTTCCTGAGCTAAAAATACCATTCATTCCCAACTCCAAGCATCCCTTAGGAAATTAACTTCCCTCCTCCTGGTCAGAGTAAGAAACAGGCATCCAAGTGCAGGGAGAGAAGAGATTCCCATGTCATACTTTCCATGCTCCCAGCCAGCTGCACTGTTCTAGATACTTGTGTCTTTTTTTTTAAGCAGCTTTGGGGCTGGAGGCTATTCTTTCTTCTGTTGTAATGGCTCCAGGGATGGAGCCAAAACTCTGATGCAACATAGCTGACATGCTATCGTTTCTCCAAAGAAGGCATGCAGGCAATTGGAGGATGAGTTGAGCCCTAGAGCCTCTCCAAAGAAAGCTGCTTGCTGTTAGTTATTCTATTTATTACATTTCACAGGACCATAGAGAGGCAGTGTTGGGAGGGACCCCAAGGGTCATCTAGTCCAATCCCCTGCAATGCAGGAATCACAGTTAGCTTATATCCCACCTTTTTTCTCTGAAGATCTCAAGGTGGCGTGCATGGTTCCCCTCCTCTCCACTTTATCCTCACAACAACCCTGTGAGGTAGATTAGGCTGAGAGAGGCAGTAACTGCTGCAAGGTCACCCAGTGAGCTTCATATGGCTGAATGGGGATTTGACTCTGGTCCCCCAGGTCCTGGTCTGACCCTCTAACCATGACACCAGCACCAGCTTGAATGTGGGATGGGTGAGCAGGACAGAGACCCCACTGTGGACAACTGAGGACTGGAAGGGTCCCCAAACCTACCGTAGACCTCAGGGAAAATCTAGAACAGGGATGGGAACAATTTTCAGACTGAGGGCTGTATTCCTTTTTGGACAACCTTCTGGGGGCCACAAGGTAGTGGTGGGTGGAGGGGGAGACAAAAGGAGGCATGGCCTTTAATGTGATTTCTACCTTTGTACAATAGGCTGGTTTCATTATTTTTACTTTTTGAAGTAAGTTTTTGTTAGATTTTCAAGAATAAAGACATTATATTTTCAAGTACATACAGGACAGGGATTTGTTGAATAAAGTGTGCTGATACAGTTGCATTCATGGGCGTAGCCAGGGGGGGGCAGAGGGGGGCAGGTGCCCCCCCCCTAGAAGGCAGCCCTAGAAGCAAAAATGATCAGCGTCCATTCAAAGCAAACCTGAACGACCATGGTTTGCCCCCCCCCTAGCCATGGCTTGCCCCCCCCTAGTTTTGATCCTGGGTACGCCCCTGGTTGCATTGCATCATTATACTTCCCCCCTCAGCCGACAAACGTGCACAGAACCAGTAACATACAAACTGAAACAAAATTAGCACCCCCCTCCCACCAGCAGACCAGTAGACAGCAACCCTCCAGGCATGCAAGAGGCATTGTCAGAGTTCAAGGACACATTCCAGCCAGGCAGAAATTACCAAAGTAAAGTTGAAGAGCAGGACTGGGGAGGAATGTGGCCCCAGGAGAGTCCCGAGGTCTAGCTGGAAAGGTCTGCAGGGCTTTCCCCTGTGGCCTGGTCCCTCTCCTCCCCAGGCCATGGCCCTTGCTGTCTTTGCTCAGCACCGTCAAACAGTGCTTTTGCCTGGCTGCAGTGTATCCTTGCACCACTTGCCTGTATGGAGGGGTGATTGTGTGCAGAGGCGTAGCAAGCCCAGGTGGTACCCGGGGTGGAATTTTTTTTGTCACCCCCCCCACAACTTTGCCAGGGCACTGGCAGAGCTGCACCCAGTGGCATAGCAAGTCACCCCCCCCCCAAAAAAATGATGGTGCCACTTTGCGAGGTGTGGGGAGTTTTTTGTGTGTGTCTATTATCTCTTTTTTTTGAATAAAGTTAAAATTTAATTTAAAATAAATAAATAAATAAAATAATAATTTTTTTAAAAAAATATAAAATAAAATAAAAAAAGTGTCACCCCCCTCTGATGGTGCCAGTTTGCGAGGTGTGGGGTTTTTTGTGTGCAGCTAATGTCAATTTCATTCACCCCTCAACAGAGAAATAGGCAGGAAATGCTGAACCACAGGTCATTGCTGAGAGGCCCTTGATACATGGATAAGCACTCATCCTTTCACATTTGAATTGGGAAGGGAAGCTGTTTCCATACTTTCATTTATTTATTGCCAGCATTTCTACACCACTCAAAGCCTTCCACGGACAGGTTACATGTTGAAACAGTTCCATACTTGCCCCTAGGAGCGAGGGGGGGGGGGACAAACAGCAACTTTACTACCCACGAGCACTATCCAATAAATGCCTGTGATGTGCATATCAAAGCATATGCATGTCTATAGCAGAAATGCTGGTCCCATTTCCGGAGGCTACTTTTGGTTTTCTAGCACTACAACCCATCCAGCAAAAACAGTCTCGCCAGAGACCATTGTAGGGTCTCTGTGCCAGTGTGGTGTAGTGGTTAAGAGTGGTTCGTGTCTCCGCTCCTCCCCATGCAGCTGCTGGGTGACCTTGGGCTAGTCACACTTCTTTGAAGTCTCTCAGCCCCACTCACCTCACAGAGGAAGGGAAAGGAGAATGTGAGCCGCTTGGAGACTCCTTCGGGTAGTGATAAAGCCGGATATCAAATCCAAACTCTTCTTAGGGAGGGAGTGGGGAGAGAATGAATACATTATTAAATGCACCCCAATCTCTCCGGTGCTTACCTAGAGTTTGGTTTCCTTGGAATGAAGGTAAGTGGAGACTGGTATCTTTAGGATATATGGTTTTATTCATGCACACATATATGCAACCTGAGCACAGGATGGAAAGCCTCATAGCATTAACACCCCAGCAGATATTGCTTACTGAAAGGTTTCCAGGGAAGCCGCAGCAAACAGCAAGCGATCTCTCTATCTCTCCAGCTTCCAGGATCAGCCGAAAGTCACCCCCAGCACCACAGCTGCCTCTTGGCCTGTTGCTCCCTATCCTAGGATGATGTGGCATCCAGCTAGATGTGGAAGGTGAAAGCCTCACTCATTTGTCTCTATGGCCACAGAGCTCACTGTTTAAGATGTGTACTTAGTGGAGCAGCTAAGGCCTGACAAAGGGACTGGCTTGACTAGTTCAGCAAGCTTCCTCTTACAGACAAACACTGGTTTGGAAGGTGTCCCTGGGTATCACTGAGACTGACCCCACCTCCAACAATATGTATGACAAGCAACAACACCACAACACCATCTCCAACTCTTTGAAAATCTGTCTGTACAGAGCTTGATTCTCTCGCCCTGCCCCCACCTCTCCAGGATGTCATTGCAAGGCATGGGCATAGCCAGGGGGGCAGACGGGGGCAATTGCCCCCCCTAGAAGGCAGCTGCCCCCCATAGCTGCCGCCACCACCACCCCGTCTGTCTCCTGGGTCTGGCTGCTACCGTTGCTGAGTGCTGCTTGTTTGCTGAGACTGAGCGAAGAGGGAGTTTGTTGGGTTAAAACGATGAGATCTCCTTGACCCCCCCCCCCGGAAGTTTCCTTATCAGTCTCCACTTGAGACTGCTTGATAAGAAGCAGGCTACTCTGTGAACTATTAACGCCTCACTAAAACTGCCTCCTGCCCCTCCCCCTCGTCCCACCATTCATTGTTGTATGATCTCTGGAAGGGAAGAAGGAGCTTTCTCTGCTGCTGTTTTGATCCACACTCAGCGATCTTTTTGTGAGTGACTTTACCCCTTTGTTCTTTGCCTTTAGCCCCCCCCCCAGCCTTTTTTTAACCCCTAAAAAACGTGTTTGCTTGGGTGATTTTTCAAATCTTTCGTGTGCATGCACACTTTTCAAATCTTTCGTGTGCTGAAGAAGTGTGCATGCACATGAAGGCTCATACCAAGAACAAACTTATTTGGTCTCTAGGGTGCTACTGGAAGGATTTTTATTTATTTATTTATTTTGTTTTGACTATGGCAGACCAACACAGCTACCTACCTGTAACTTGCTTGCAAGTAATTAAAGTAAATTATAAGCTATTTAGCCATAAAGTGTTAGTGTTCTGATATGCTGCTGCATGGAAGAGGTGTGAGTTAATAAATATAAATAAATAGCTGCTGTGGTGTTTTTTTGTTTTGTTTTTTATTTTGCTAAACCACTTTGCACGTTTTTTAAAATAATTTTATTAAATAAATAAACAATACAGTGGTACCTCTGGTTACGTACTTAATCCGTTCCGGAGGTCCGTTCTTAACCTGAGGTACCACTTTAGCTAATGGGGCCTCCCGCTGCCGCTGTGCCGCCAGAGCACAATTTCTGTTCTTATCCTGAAGCAAAGTTCTTAACCTGAAGCGTTATTTCTGGGTTAGTGGAGTATGTAACCTGATGCATATGTAACCCGAGGTACCACTGTAAATATAAATAAAATAGCACAAGCCAAAACAGTCCATCCTGTAGATTTAAGTATCTGTCCATAGTCACCTACTTGTTATCAGAGGCCCAGAATCCACATTCGTTTGTAAGAAAATATGAAATAATGTAAAACCTTTTTTGCAGGCAAAAAACAACAACACACAATGTTGGGGGGGGGGAATGACAAGAAATTTTCCGCACCGGGTACCACCTGACCTTCCTATGCCTCTGTGCCGAGCGGAGCGTGGCGCCCGGGGGAGCTTTGCGCACCGTTTGGAGTGAAAGGTGCCGCCGCGCACAAAGTTGCCCTTGCGCCCGCCCAGGCTTGCCCAGGGAAAAGGCTTCCCAGGGATCGGGAGAGAGATGCCTGCCTGCCTCCAGTCTGGTGCCTCCGCCTCTGGCTCCCTCACTTACGCTCTCCCTGCGTGGTGGCTCTGTGGGGCAGCCCAGTGCTCCCTCTGCACAGCACTGCTCAAGGAGAACCCACAAGCCAGCCAAGGCGGTGTAAGCTTCCCCTCTCCCTCTGCTCCCCAACCTGCTGCCCAAAGGGAAAGGGGTGAGCAGGAAGATGGCAGGTTATTTTATTTTGATTTTGTTACAGGAATTTCTATACTAACCTTCATTGGAAACCCCCAGGATCGTTTGTGTGTCCGTGTGCATGGATTAAAATGCAGACAATATATAGCAGAACAGTAATAAAACCCAGCGAATTTATGCAAGGAAGCAAAGAATCCACAGGGATAAAATCAGCTCTAAAAGGGCTGGGGAAATGGAAAAGTCTGCCTGGTACTGGAAGGATGACAAAATAGGTACCCAGTGGACCCCTCTACAGATAACACACACTTCACAACTGAGGCACCACCACTGAGAAGGCCCTTTCTTTGTGGAGCAGCTGTCTTGTCTCAGTTTGTGGGGCCACCCCCAGAAGACGTTCTGTTGAAGTTCTGAATGTTTGGGCCGACACATAAACTATTCTGGGTCCTAAGAAATTGGGAGCCAATGCAACTGGCATAGCATCACTGTTACATTATCCTAATAAGCCTATCCCAGTTGGTGATCCAGCATTCTGAACTAGCAGCAATTTCCAAGCCATATTTCAGAGGCAACCCCACAGAGAGTGTATCACAGTAGTCTAACCTGGTACAGCATAATCAATCACAAGACACGGCACACACACACACACACACACACACACACACACAATTTCAATGGCAATGCCTATGAACTTTGGGGGGGCCCAGTCCTCTCAAATATTTTAGGGGAGCCTAAGGGACCTCAGTCCCTAGGAGTTGGCCCCTATGAACTTGGAAGTTATCAGAGTACGGATCACTGATGCTAAGCTCAACGTACAATTGCTGCTAGCTTTCAATTTCCTGCTACACTGCCCAGAGACAGAAGATGAGGGGACCTGGGGAGCTAGTGTCTGCTCCTCTCACTTGCCTTTGAACTCACCATAGGTTTGGCTCCACAGGGAGAGCACAGGCAAAGTGCAGAAGCCATGGCTTCCAAGGAGCGCCTCTATGAGCTCTGGATGCTCTATTTTGCCAAGGTAGGCGCTTCTCCTTTGCGCTTCCAGACTGGCTGCGCCCCTATTTTGGGGGGTGAGGCTGCGCCCCTATTTTCTTTTTGAGGGGGTCCGTTTCCTTCGCCTTTGGAAACACCTGCACCGACTCCCCGGGGATTGAAACGAAAGTTTTGAACAAGTTTTCTTCAAACCCAATAAAAATGATATTAGCATAAGACAAGTAACTAGAAAAAAAATTTAAAAAAAAATTCAAGCAAATAATTGTAATAACTACCGTAATAAAGCACTGCTATAATTATATATAATTTTCTTAAAATTTTGGTTTCATTCGCCTTTTCCATGCTGAAATGTCACAACCTGAACGACCATGGCTTGCCCCCCCCCTAGTTTTGATCCTGGCTACGCCCCTGTTGCAAGGGTAGTGTTAGATTCCTCACAGCTTTGGGAGAAGTGCGATGGCAGGAAGAATAGACACATCCAGTTCGAGTGCAAAATGGCCTTTCCTCAAGGCTTGTGCCACAGTTAACATACAAGCTGAAGTGGATTGCTTAGTGGCATCTGGCAGCTCCCAGCTCCTGCACACTCCCCGTCTGCTCGGACAGAGGCAGAATTAAATACTTTGGCAGCTGGACCACAGGCTACAGAAGCCTGCTTTTTTGCAGCTGGGGTGGGGGGAACCGAGAGAGGAGGTGGGGGGAGAGTGTTTCCAAAGGCATGCTGCTTTTAAAGGCTACCAGTGTGAGTAATATTTTGTTCTTATTATTTACTGTAGCTTCATACCTAAGGAGGGCAGCTTCATACATGGGTGGGGAACCATTTCCAGACCGAGAGCCATGCTCAATCCTCATTTGGCTTGTTTCCTTCCCTCCCTTCCCTGGGTTATTTTTTCTACAGATTTTTCAGTACTTCTGTAAAAAAACCCTCCCTGCTCCTCCTCACAAGCCTGATGATTCCTCTCTCTTATGTACTTGGTGCAGTTTTGGCTACAGAAAGGCCCATGGGCTGGGGAGCTGATATCGCTCTTGGTGGAGAATATGATTGCAAAAACACCACAAGGCTTCTGGAAGGTCTCTTCGAATGGAATTCAGCACTGTAAAAGGCTGCTTGTCCAAGGGAGCAGAGAGTGAAAACATTGTTCACAAGCCATTTGCTGCATCCCATGAGCTATTTTCCTGCCACTGATGCACCTCCCACTCAGTCATTAGGGTGTGTTAGGATCAGATTTTGGGAAGTTATTTCCAGTCAAGCTGATCCTGCAGAATTGGGTTTTGTAGCGCTGTTGTCTCAGGCCAACGCTCTGAGGCCATTTCCTGTTGCTATCAAGAGCCTAGAATTGAGAGCCCATCTTGGGACTGGGCCACTTCTCCCATGAGGCTCACAGCTATCTAGGGAAGGGGTGGGTTGTAGCAAGGAAGAAACCAGGGAAGCAAAGCAGAGCTGCCAAGGATTAAATGAAAATGGGGGTGGGAAGGTCAGCTTGAGGTGAGCCTGATTGCTTGCAGATGGTCCCATCACCAGTGGCCAAGGGGAAACCCCAAGCCTCTCATCTCAATCTTCTTTCCTGCCCTTTGATTTCCAGACCACTGCTCTTTCTTTCTCAGATTCTGTTCATCCACTTCCTAAGAGCTCCACCAGGCCTTCATTTTCACACGTTCCCTCCAGTCTTTCCCTTGCTTGATTTCATTATGAAAAACACATGTGAGGCTCTCACACTGAGTTTGAGGATCTGGTTAGGATTATGAAGGTTTAGAAATGGTGCAAGGGGTGCAAGGGAGGGAGGGAGGGATCACAGTTCAGGCTAATGTAGAGCAGCAACGATATCTATATATATAAAATCGTTCAAGTTGGATGTTTGTTAACAATCGCCTTTCTCCGTAACCCCTTGATCGATTCCGTTCAAATTTGGACACAACGTTCCATGCCCATATGGGAGTGATCATATGTACTTACATTGCACAAATACCACACCTTTCCCAGGTAAAAATGTGATTTTGTGCAAAACAATTTGGCGCCCTCCAGTGGACATTAAACAGCACAGCATAACACACCTGTTTCTGACCCCTCCTCCTCCTTTCCCAACGTCACTACCACCATCCAATCGACACCCACAAACACTACTGCTGGCTCTGCCGACGGGTATAGATCCACGCCGGGAGAAATCGCCATTTTCCCAGTTTGTGACGCTACCTCGACCGGCTGTAGAGAGAGGCCAGACGACAACACTGCTACTCACATTTCAGGCCAGATACCACACCTTCCACAGATACAAACGTGTTCCTATAAAAACAAACATACAGCCCACCACTACACGTCAACAACATCAAAGAAGGCCATTGACAAAATCAGGACAAAGAACCTCATAGACTAAAATAGTAGTAATAAACAGTTGTAGAAACGAAGACAAAAATGGGAGGGGCAAATGGAGAACACATAGACTGAACTTTGACGAGATAAGGTGTAAGTAAACATACGCTTTCTCTTTCATACTATATCTTACTTTTGCATTTCATCAAATCAGCCACAGCAAGGCGTGGCTGGGTCAGCTAGTAGCATCATAGAATCATAGCATACCGCTCAACAGTACCGATTTAAGCAGGACATCCCAGAATTACAGAAGCCTAGATGACCATTGGGTGTCCCTTCCAACTCTACAATTCTGTGATTCTATTACCTTTATCCCCACCCCCACAAGAAACCCTGAAGATACCAGAACGTTCTGCACACAAAAACAGGTGTTTTGTTACTTAATCAGGCCTTCCTATTCCTTTTATTTTTTTTACTGGCACATAAATATTCAGCAGATGATTCTAAATTCTTTTTAGGGAAGCTTTTAATCTGTGATGTGTTGATGTATTTTAATGCTTACTGGAAGCCGCCCAGAGTGGCTGGGGAGACCCGGCCAGATGGGCGGGGTAGAAATAATAAATTATTATTATTATTATTATAAATTCTTTTTATGATCTCCATGTCAGGGTGTGGGGACTCCACCTGTTTAATTCCTGTCTGCCTGGCTCCTGATAAAAAGCACAGGTGATACACAAATGGACAGGCTCAAAGCAGTCTGGCAATCCAGACTCTATGTATGCCTTCAGTGTCTCTCTGGGGTGAGAAAAAGCTACAAGGGGTGGATGGAAAATTATTTGGCTGAAGATTTTTACAATGTTTTGATCTATCAGTAGAAGGGAAGGTACTAGAAAGACATTCTAGTTCAGGGACATTTATGGGTACTAAAGGCAAGGTTTATACATTTCCCCCCAGTGTTGTATAACATTGAACTTTTTTTTAAAGTGAGAACACACATCTCTGGTGTCAATGGGCCAGGGAAAAGAGGTGTGTCTCCATCATTTGCTGAAAGGAGTCCTACAACTTAAGGGTTACTCTAGAGAAGGCTCTCACCTTCCCCATCCTCATCTCCACTGCCAAGCTTCTGAGGATGGAGGAACTACCAAGAGGGACCTCTCTGTCCATCTCAACACCCAAAAAGGTCTGAGGGGAAGGAGGTGGGGGCGTTAATCACTAGTGAGAGCACCTTAAACCTGGAAACAGACAGACAGTCAGAGCAGCTGTCTGGGTGCTAAAGGTAGCTCCAGACAATAATCTAGCTGCTGCATTTTGGGCCAGTTGGAGTTTCTAAGTGGTCTTCAAGGGCAGCCCCATGCAGAGTACATTACAATATTCTAATCTAGAAGGATGAGCAGGGTGATGAGCAATCCAGAAACCGATGAGGAGTGGTTGAAGGAGCTGGGGGTGTTTGGTAGGAGTGGTTGGTGAGAAGGGCAGTGGTGCACCTGAACTGACACTGGTGTCACTGGGGCTCACCTGGACAGGGAGAGGGAGAACCCAGGCAATGGGGAGGTCAGTGCTGGGCAGATGCCCAGGGGACTCTGCCCCTCCCTGCTGGCCTCTCCCGATGTAATTTGCGGGAGCTCTCTGTTGTCCCAGGACAATTATCATTGTATTATATTTACTACCTGCCCACCCCAATGTCCCTGGTGTCGCGACCCGACTAGACAGTGGGGTCGCGCCATGCGGGCGCCAGGAAGGGGAACCATGCAGCGGGCCAGGAAAGGGGGCAACAGCGGAGCCAGGCACGCAGGGGTTAAACCGAGCGCAGCAAGGCCCGACCTCGCCCAGGCATGCCCCACGGGGTAAACAACCCCAGGATGGGCGATAACAACCGCTAACGAGCCATCAGCGGCGGAACCGGCAGCATCGCAATAACAATGTAAAAAGCACCCATGAATAGTGCAGGCAGACCAGAGCAGTTAACTCTTTTGTCCAAGCCATCCCGGGTGGGGAAGTGGATTACCCCCGGACCTTTAGGGCAGAAGGGAGGGGGAATTGGGAGTCACCCAGCAAGGTGTATTAAAGGGGGATTCTGAGATGACCTCCTCAGAATCCTCACGGACTTTCCACGTTTCTCTGTGTGCTGTACAATAAACTTCAAGACTTCTTCCGCTGACTTCTCGGAGTGGCGTGCGTTCTTGACAGCTAGCTATAGTTACCATTGGGGACACGACACCTGGTCAGGTTTCAACAACACAATTAGTATAATTTAAATCTTGCCAAGACCACATATATACCCCAAACAAAAACAAACTCAATGGGTAGAAATTGCAGGAGAGCAGATTTCAGTTGAAGCTTAGAAATTTCCCAGCTATATCACCCAGTGGATAGTGGGCACAAGCTGTTTTGGCCTTAGTGTGGCAGACACTGTCCTGTGGAACTCCCTGCCTGTAGAAGTTTAGCAGGAGCTATTCCTCTCTTCCTTTCTCCCCCCCTTTTTTTAAACAAATTAAATCTTTATTTCAGTTTTGCGCGCTTACAAGATTAAAATACAACAGAAATATAAAAGCTTTACATACAATCATATTACCCTTCTTCCTTCCCTCCCTCCCCTCCCATTCCCTCCCTTCCCCCCCTACTGCTTCACAGCCTTGTCTAAATTACAATTTCTTACTTTTCTAGAACTATGCATACCTGATTTTTGAACTATTCTCTCCCTGCTTTTTGCTTGAGCCTTTACATTGCTGCTAGAAGATTGGCATTTCCTATTTGTTGTTTAATATATTCCCTAAATAATTCCCAGTCTTCATTTCTATTTTCTTGTTCTATTCCCCTAATTTCCCCATGTTTTGTAGCCAGATTATAATAATTAATCATCTTTATTTGCCAGTCTTCTTTGTTCGGTACATATTGCGATTTCCAATGTGCTGCTATAAGAAGCCTGGTCGCTGTCATTGAATACATTACAATAATCCTATCCTTAGGTTTAATATCATTTTCTATCATTCCTAATAGAAACAACTCCGGTGATTTTTTAAATGAGTATTTTAATAACCTTTTCACCTCCTTATAGATTATCTCCCAGAACGGTTTTATCATCTTACACTGCCACCACATATGCATGTATGTGCCAATTTCTTCCTGGCATTTCCAGCACCTATTGTCTATACCACTATACATTTTTGATAATTTAACAGGTGTTATGTGCCATCTGTGCTGCATTTTCAATAAATTTTCTTGTAGATCATAATTTGGTGTAAATTTGTTTTCCCATTTTTTTAACATACCGGTAATTGTTTTCCCTAATTCTTGGCCCCATTTAATCATTGAGTCTTTTATTAATTCATCTTCTGTTTCCCATTTCAATAGTATCTCATACAATTTTTTTATCAATTTGTCTTTATTTCCCAATAAAATTTCATTTAATTTAGAGCATTCTTTTTCAAATCCAATTTTGTTATCTTCCTGAAGCCTTTGATTAATTTGAAAATATTGCAGCCAGCTGGACAAATACATCTTCACCTCATTGTAATCTTTTAATGCCAATTTTCCCTCTTTTTCAACTATGAGTTGTTTATAACTCCCCTGCCAGGGAACCAGGCAGAAGGCCTTCTCGGTAGTGGCGCCCACCCTGTGGAACGCCCTCCCAGCAGAGGTTAAAGTGATAAACAACTATCCTACATACAGAAAATACCTGAAGGCAGCCCTGTTTAGGGAAGTTTTTAACTTGTGATTTTGATGTATTTTAATATTTGTTGGAAGCCGCCCAGAGTGGCTGGGGAGACCCGGCCAGATGGGCGGGGTACAAAAAAATATTATTATTATTATTATATAAGTGGGCCATTCTCTTTCCATGTTCCTTCTTTTTACGGCTGTAGCTTCGGGTGGTGATACCCACCAAGGTGTTTTAGGTTCTATTTTTCCCAGATTTTATATAGGGATCTTCTTATTATATTATTCCTAAAAACACTCTGTTTGTTTATCTTCTCTTTAGTTATGTACCGATGCCAGCCGAATCCAAGGTCCTCTCCTTCCAAGTCTAATATTTCCCAATTTTTTAACTCAAGCCAATCCTTTATCCATACTAGGGCTGCTGCATCGTGGTAAAGCTTTAATTCTGGCAATCCAAATCTTCCTCGCTCCCTATGATCAATCAAAATTTTATACTTAATTCTGGGTTTTTTCCCATTCCAAATAAACTTTGTGATATCCTTTTTCCATTCCTTAAACAAATTTGATCCTCCTAATATTGGTAAATTTTGGGATAAATAATTTATTTTGGCCAATACGCACATTTTAATAATAGAGATCCTACCCAATAATGATAATTTTAATTTTGCCCATGTTTCTAATTTCTTTTTGATTTGTCTCCAAGTATCTATATAATTTTCATGAATTAAATCTATACTTTTTTGTCATCTTTATGCCCAAATATTTCATGTTTTAATTGATTTTTATGCCCGTTTTCCTTTGTAATTCCCTCCTTTCTTCCTTTTCAAGGTTCTTGGTTAGCATTAAAGTTTTATTATAATTAATTTTTAGGCCTGCAAGTTCTCCGAATTCCTCTATTAACTCTAGCGCTTTAGGTACACTTTTTAGAGGGTCTTCCGTTGTTATGATTATATCATCGGCAAAGGCTTTTGCTTTATATTTCCTATTGCCTATCACTATACCTCTAATATCTTCTTCCCTTCTTATATTGTTTAATAGAATTTCCAATACTAATATAAATAGTGTCAGGGACAAGGGGCAGCCTTGCCTCGTTCCTTTTAGAATTTCTATTCTTTCCGTAGCCCTGTTATTTATTAATAATTTTGATTTTTGGTCATTATAAATTGCCCCTATTGCATTTTCAAAATTTTCTCCTATTTTTAGCCTTTTTATTACATTTACCATAAATAACCAGGACACATTGTCAAACGCTTTTTCAGCGTGTAATGCTACTATTGCTGCCTTTTTATCTCTCCTGTTTTCGAGGTATTCAAGGGTATTTATTATATGCCTAATATTTTCTTTGGCCTGCCTGTCCTTTATAAAACCCACTTGATCCTTGTTTATTATATTATCTAGTACCGTTCCTAGTCTTTTAGCCATAATCTTTGCGAAGATCTTGTAGTCGCTGTTTAACAGTGAAATTGGTCTGTAATTTGTTATTGAGTCCAGATCTGTTTTTTGTTTAGGTAATAATATTATAACGGCCTCTTTCCAGGTTTGAGGTATTGTTCCTTTATTTAGAATTATATTCATTACTTCTTTTAGTGGTGGCAGTAGGATTTCCTCTAGATTTTTATAATATTCAATGGGTAGCCCATCCGGACCTGGCGCCTTTCCTCTTTTCATTTCATAAACAGCTTCTTTTATTTCCATAATTGTGATTTCTTTATTTAGTATTTTTGCTTTATCTTTTCCTATTTGGTTCAAATTCATTTTATTTAGATATTCCTCAATTTTTTGCTCATTCGTCTCCTCCTTTTTGTATAACTCTTTGTAATAATCTGCAAACACTTCCATGATTTCTTTTGTTTTGCCTATAACTTTACCATTTTTCACAATCCTATTGATTAATTTCTCATTCTTCCTTTTTTTTATCTGCCAAGCTAATAATTTATTTGGTTTATTTGCCCACTCGAAATTTTTATATCTCCAATATTGAATTTGTAATTCCCTTTCTTTTTCCATTATATTTTCATATTCTGTCCTCAATATTTTAAGTTCCTGATTGTACTCCTTTTTCCCTGTAGTATACAACATTTTTTCTTTTTCTTTTATTTCCTTCAATAGTTTTTCTGTATTTTTTTCTCTTAATTTCTTCATAAGTGAGTTTTGTTGGATAAAGTATCCCCTTATAACAGCTTTTCCTGCATCCCAAACTACTTGGGGGTCCACCTCCCCCTTATTATTCAAATTAAAGTACGGTATTCTTTTAGCACTTTATTTGCCCCTTGAATTATTTTCTGATTATTAAATAAGAATACATTCATTCTCCAGTTCTTGTCGCGTTCCTGCTCTTCTCCCTCCAACTGCAACTCTACTGGGTTATGATCCGCTAGGACTTTTGGCCTAATTTCTATTTTTTGCACTTCCAATAATAATTCTTTAGATGCCCAGATGGCATCTATTCTAGAAGCTGTCTGGTGCCTAGCTGAGAAGTATGTATAATCTTTTTTAATTGGGAACTTATATCTCCATACATCTTTTAATTCTAAATTTTCTACTGCCTCAAAAAAACTTTTTGGCAATGTATTATCCTTTTTTAAATTATTATTTGGCCCCCTTGTTTTATCCAATTCTGGGTTAGTAACCCCATTCATGTCTCCCATTATTATTATTTTTTATCTACATGATTTAATAATTGTTCTTCCAATTTTTTGAAGAATTCATTTTTCCTTCCATTAGGTGCATATATTCCAGCGCATATCCATTGTTCCCCCTCTTTATTAATTTTTATTATCACAATCCTCCCTTCTTTATCTGTCCAGATCAATTCTGGCTCCCATTTCTGTTTTACATATAATACTACCCCTTTTTTCTTTTTCTTTTTTGCGCTGCTACAAATTTGATACCCAATTTATCATTTTTTGACAATCTTTCATGTTTTTTGTTGATATGCGTTTCTTGCAGGCAAATAATATCCCATTGTTGTTTTTTCAAATAATGTGTTATTCTATTACGTTTTTTCTTATTGTTTAACCCATTCACGTTCCAATAAATAATTCTTAATTTCATTTTTATTTACTATTGTAATATTAAAAAGAGAAAATCAGTTACTATGTGCAGAATTAGTATTTGTGTTTCTCAAAAACAGCATAGCAGGGGTAAACCTTCAATTTGATAGAGGTCTACTTCTTAAAGTCTTATAGAGTCTATTCCTTCCTCATCATCATCTTCTTCGACCTCCTCCTCTTGCTCTTGTTCAGTGGCATTTTCTTCTTGTAGTTCTTCCTGTTGGTTGTATTGTCTTTTGTTAACTTTTATTCTTTCTCCGCCCAGTTCCTGTGTATATGTTCTGTAGAACCTGTCAGCGTCTTTTACATTGTCGAACTTTCTCCTTCTCCCCTTAAATGTAAATGACAGACCTTCAGGGTATTCCCATCTGAAATGGATTCTTTTTGCTTTCAACGCTCTTGCTAAAAATTGATAGTCACGTCTTCGCTGGACCAGTCTGGGTGGGATTTCCTTCATTATGAAGATTTCTATTCCATCTATCTTCAATTTGTTTTTGCCTTTGGTTTGTAAAATTTTATTTTTTAGTCCCATTGTTGTAAATGTGACCAGGCAATCGCCTGGCCAATTATTCATTTTTGCTTTCTTAGATGAAACTCTGAAGGCATTTTCTATTCTTGATTCTATATCGATTTCCTCCATTCCTAGCCATCTTGCCAGCTCTGTTACCATTCTTTTTTCAATGTCCTCATTTTCTGTCTCCGGTATATTTCTGAACCTCAACGTCTTCTCCCTAATCTGCATCTGCATCATAGATAATGCATCCTGAGTTGCTTCATGTAATATTTTCTGCACCTCAATTTCTCTTTTCATTCCTTCAATTTCTTTTTGGGTTTCTTTTTTCTCCTTTGGTAGCTTTTTCAGCGTATTTTCCATTGCTTGGTTTTTCTGTTGTATTTCCTGTGTTAACATTTCTGTAGCAGATGCTTTATCTTCAATTTTCTTCAGTTGGGATTTCATTTCTTGTTGTTCTTTCTCATTAGTTTCCATTTTTCCATCCATCTTTTCCACCTTATCTTCCAATCCCTTCAGTCTATCATTCATTTCTTTCTTTATTTCCGAAAGTTCTTGTTTTATCTCTCCTATGTCATTTCTCAGTCCTATAATAAGGTCCCTCAGATCCATGTCTTGTTCTGCCATCGATGGTCTTCTTAGTTGTTCTCCCACCAATGTATTTTTCTTTGGTACTTTAGTCATTTTCGCCCAATAGTGCTGCAGTGCTCCTTTTCTCCTCACAATATCGTCTGGCATACGTTTATTTCCTTGAGTAAATCTCCGCGGCCCCACTAGAGGTCGCTGTACCGTTTGTGTTGTTACTTGGGCTTTTGTCTTTTAATCCCTTTCTTCTATACGCCACTTCCGGTATTCCAAGCCCCTGCTTGCTTTCTCATTCTTCTTAGCAGACCATTGCCATTTTCTCTCTACTTTTTTCCCCTAGTCACGCCGGTTGTTTTTTGTGTTTTATTTTTTAATCCGCCAGACTCCCCCCCTCTCTCTATTCCTTTCTTCTTCAATTGGTTTTTATTTAGCAGTTTTCATGCAGCTATTTCTCGCCTCATTTTGTTCCCGGCTCAATTCTGCTGTATGCTCGTGTTAAAATATGTAATAAAGACGGCTCCTCTCAAAGTAAGTCCATATGTTTATTTTTTCCTTCTATCTCTGTTCTAGCGATAGCATTATCTTTGTCTCTCTTTCTTTCTCTTTATCTAGTGCCCCTTTTCCACACCGTCTCCCGTTCTTCCCTTCTCCTTGTAATCTTATTTGGCGTGGGGGGAGGATGCTTTGAAAACTCCGCTTTCTCTCTTAATACAGTCTATGCGCTTCTCTTTAGATTGAGTTAAAATATAATGGGAATTTTACCGTCAGTATCGTGTCGGCATGCAGGCTCTCAGCTGGGGGTCGGTCGCTTCTCGTCTCCGTGCCCATGATTCTTCCTCTCCTCAGCCCGGGTGGTGAGGGATGCCAAGATCCTTTTGGACACCACCGACGTCTTTCTGCTCAAAAAAACCCTTTTTTGAGCTTCACCAGACCCAAATTTAGCCTTTCGAGGCCTGCTCAGCTGACGACTCGGGAGGGAAAGCCCTCTCAAAGTGCACCCGACCACGATCCGTGATGAAACCGGAAGCCTATTCCTCTCTTCCTTTCGACCTCTTATGAAAACCATACTTTTTAAGAATGGCCTTCACAATATGATTTTCTCATTTTAATCAACCAATATCTATTGTTGTCTTGTTGATGATTTAAATTATGCTCTGTAGATACTGGTAGTTATTGGTTGATTTTATTGTAATTTATGTTGTAAGCAGTCTTGATATATTCTATGGAAGTGTGGCTAATAAATATTCAAAATAGCAGCAGTAATAATATTAAAACAAATAATATAATAGCTTGCCGATCAGAAGGTTGGCAGAAGGTTGGCAGTTCAAATCCCCACAATGGGATGAGCTCCCGTTGTTCAGTCCCAGCTCCTGCCAACCTAGCAGTTCAAAAGCAAGTCAAGTGCAAGTAGATAAATAAGCACCGCTCTGGCGGTAAACGGCGTTTCCGTGCACTGCTCTGGTTTGCCAGAAGTGGCTTAGTCATGTTGGCCACATGACCCGGAAGCTGTATGCCGGCTCCCTCGGCCAATAAATCGAGATGAGCACCGCAACCCCAGAGTCGTCCGTGACTGGACCTAATGGTCAGGGGGTCCCTTTACCTTTATTCTGCCTTGGTCAGACCACACCTGGACTCCTGTGACCAGTTCTGGGCACCACAATTTAAGAAGGATGTGGACAAGCTGGAAGGTGTGCAGAGGAGGGTGAATGAGATGATCAAGGGTCTGGAAACCAAACCTTATGAGAAATGGTTGAGGGAGTTGTGTATCTCTATGCTAGAAAAGAGGGGACTGATACTTCTGTTTCCGGTAGTGAGCAGGGAAAGTCATTCCTCCCCAGGGGGGAGGGCATGGGCTATTGGGGGACAGCAGGGGCTAGCACCCCACTTGATCCTTCCAATGAAGTTGAGGGGTGAAATGAACCTGCAGAGACATTTTAATGCCTGCTTTGGTCTTAGACAGAGTTAGAAGACTTTGTGAGAAAAGAGGGACAGGGTGCTGAGTTTTACTGAGACTCCAATCTTGAGAAAGCCTTGGTCAACAACCATGTTTGCAGTGTCTCCTTTGATTTTGAACAATTGGATTAAAGTGTGAAGGCACCCCAGCCACAAGATGTTGACAATAGCTGCTGGAGTCGATTTGAATCAAGGTTTGGAAAAATGCTAATTTCTGCTGTGACCAGACTGGGAAAGAGACAGAAGGTGGATCATTTCTACATATCATTTTCTTCTCAAGGGGTTTTTTTTGGGTTTTGCTACCACCCTTCCCCGAGCAATAAAACTGTAAGAATTCAAGAAGAGTAGACCTTAAATATTAATTAACTTTGCCAGCTGAAAATTGATGGATCCTGTAGGCAAATGAATTGTTGGATGCGGTGTGTGCAAATGTACCTAGCTAAGGGAGGAGGAAAGGGCCATTTAAATACAAATGTTTTCGAGGGATTATCTATTATCCTCCCCAGATTCACGGAACAAAAAGATGTAATAGAGGCTGAGTTAAAGCTGGATTTAGAGATGTCAGACCAAAGCATTCAGAAAGAGAAGGCGTAGCAGTATTTGTATCCTAAGCTGTTGTAACTTTATAAAATTGGCTATATCTGGTGAAGAATGAATCTGGAACTGTGAAGGATGGAAGAGGACTTGTATGAACCTGGTTGTGTATGGGGGAGAGGAACATATTAGGGATAATTTTTCACATATTTTCACAGGAATAACATTCACTCCCCCAATCTGGTATTTGGCAAGGATATAGTTAACATGGATAGAGCAGAAACCAGATGCCAAAGCCTGGGAACTTGACATCTCCAAGGATTGCTTTGCTGCATAACACTGAGGATCTGGAGATCCTGTGGATTGTTTATGTGTGAGCAGCAGGAATGGACTTCTGTGGCTGAAGAGGACTTCTTGTTTACTGTTGTGTATTGATTCAGAGTGTTATCATATATATTATATGATATATTATATCATATATATTATATGATAATATATGATATATTATCATATATATTATATATATTACTATTGTTTGGTACTTTACATTAGGGTAAAGTAACTGCCTTCCTGTCCCAGAAGGAACAGTTACTATTGGTGCATTCAAGTTGTTGCATTTGGATCCTCTGTCTTATTGGTTCCTACCAAAAAGCAGCTGTATGATTGCTTGAGATTGTTCCCTCCAAAATGTATCTTTTCCTTGCCAGTCTTCTGTCCCTATAAATGTAGCGTCCCTACCCTCAGTTCCCCCAGTCTTGTTTGCCTGAATAAAGAGTTGTTACATGAAGACGCTGTCTCCTGCCTACTATGTCAGAGAGCTGAAATCACTTACTGAAATCATTAACCCATGCTACATGCACGAGGAATAAGTTGTATTTGTAAAATATTCAGGGCCGTCTTTACCTGGGGCTGCAAGGGGTGCGGGGCAACCAGGCACTGAATTCTGGGGGGCTCCCAGAATAGCTCTTAACTATTTCCTGTTATGAAATAATAAATAATTTTGATCAAGCTAGAAAAACAAAATACATATATACCTAGTTACAGGTAGATAGCCGTGTTGGTCTGTCATAGTCAAAACAAAATAAAAAAATTCCTTCCAGTAGCACCTTAGAGACCAACTAAGTTTGTTCTTGGTATGAGCTTTCGTGTGCATGCACACTTCTTCAGATACACTGAAACAGAAGTCACTATATATAAGGATCTGGTGACCTCTGTTTCAGTGTATCTGAAGAAGTGTGCATGCACACGAAAGCTCATACCAAGAACAAACTTAGTTGGTCTCTAAGGTGCTACTGGAAGGAATATATACCTAGGTATTACCAAAATGTATACCTACTGTTTCACTAAAGGACTTTCAACTTTGTGTGCTCATTTACCCAAGACGCACCGCGCCAGCAGCGGCACTTGTCATTCACAACGGCGATGGCGACACTTGTCAGACGAGTCAACGGCGGTGCTTGTTGTTCTCAAAGGTGACATGCACATGAAGTTAACTCTTACAAAATATTATGTTATGTATTGTACTGAGCTGCTATGCGGCAGCGGGGTCAGCGGCACATTTGACATGACTGATCTCATGCCGCCTGCCTACCGGCGGCAAACAAACGGCACAAGATCAGTCGTGTCAAAGGTGCCGCTGACCCCGAGTGAAACATTGCAAATTGCGTTTTAATTTCATCACTTACAGTTCAAATTCGTTTAGAGAAATCGTTTAAAAAATGTTTATTTTCGCTAATTGTCGGCATTTTCTTTGACTAACTACTTAGTGCTTAGGGCTCTACTACACGTGTTTCAGCACACGATTTTAGTTTTCCATTTCCACAAAAACGCACCTAGAGCACGCACACACGATGAATTTCGCGAGCTGCACTTTTTCTTCATTTTACGATGAATGCAAAGTGAGAAACACATTTTGGAGTAATTAGAAATATATTCCAAAATAGATTTGGGGGCACTGGGTGGATCTTTGCATATGCTAAAGATGGCTCTGAAAATATTGATTTATACTAAATGATTTTTGTGGGCTTAGGCAGGAATTGAAATATGTACAGCCCATGGGAAATGAAGAAGGGGGGAGATAAACTGTTTAAATATTTTAATTATTGAAATGGAATTAGGAAATGGTTACATTAAGCAGTGAGTAAGGGAAGGAAGAGGAACATCACTGAAGAAGGGTGGGAAGTCAGCTTTTACATTTGCATTAAATTTGAATTAATTTGATGTTAATTTGTTAAAATGTTTGAAAATCAATAAAAATTATTTGGCAATAAGAACTGATAGACAGTGGAACACTCTCCCTTGGGAGGTTGTGGACTGGCCATCTGGCATGAATGCTTTGGTTGAGATTCCTGCATTGCAGGGGGTTGCAAAACACCCCTTGAGCGCAGGACCAAAGCCAAAGAAAACCCCCAAAGATGGGCAAGATGGGGCATTTATCTCCATGGAGTGTCGCCACCTAGCTACATGGGATATTGCTTAAGGTCCATCAATATGAAAGCCCTAACCTTTATGGTGGGTTGTTGCTGTTTGTATGCTGAATGTGCAGGGTCAGGAGGCTAACTTTGACATCTGAAAACACAAAAAGGCAGAAACAAAACAAACTGTATTTTTCAATCATTATTGGACCTTTCTGCTAAGTGAAGGCATAGAATACTATTGAGAATTTTTTTCTCCCAAAGTGCTAGAAGGCCACAAGTAATTTAGTAAGAGAATGCAATATGTGTTATTTTTATGTGATATCCTATGTCCAACTATCACAAGGAGAAGGGGACGACAGAGGACGAGATGGTTTGACAGTGTTCTCAAAGCTACAAAATGAGTCTGACCAAACTGCGGGAGGCAGTGGAAGACAGGAGTGCCTGGTGTGCTCTGGTCCATGGGGTCACGAAGAGGCGGACACAACTAAACGACTAAACAACAATAAACAACATGTCCAACTATGTGCACTGCTACACTTGCGAATAGCCTTAAGAGGCCTGACATGCAAGTCTCTTCAGGTTTACACAAAAACATCCATTTACAACATATGGTTATTACTTATGGGGCAAATTTTTTTTAGTAAAAGTTATAGCCCCAGGGGGGGAATGTTATAAGAATTCTAAGGTCCCAAATATAAAATAAACATTCATAAATGTACAAGGCAAACACATACATAAGTATATAAACGATGTGTCTGAAATGGTATAGGAAAGCAATCCTGAAACCATTTTGACTCTCCCAAACAATTTTGGTCTTGAGCTACAGGGTGGGCAATTTCAAAAGTCTATATAAGGGCTTGAACACCATTGTTCTGGGTTCTCTCCTCCCTCCTGTGTGGGGGGTGTGAGCACCCTGTTGCAATAGTTAATAAAGATCAGTCTTACTAGCCACTTTGCTTCTCAATATTCTCTGGTTGGCCTCTGTTATTTTCTCCTACCAATTGGGAACCCACTTAAGGACTCTATACAGGCTCTTGGATACCCCATAAGGGAAAAGGAGCAGGGGTTTTTTTTTACAACACCTTCCAACTTCACAATTCTATAATTGTATAAATCTACAAGTCTTACAACTGTTGATACTGCCATAATTTAAATGTCAACCATGATATCAATTTAGCATGTTAACAAAGAAAGTGAGTTCTCCATTACAGAGAGAGCTCGTGTTGCGGTGGGGGCAGGAAAGCCAGCTCCCCTTGTAGCTGGCGGTTTGGCTTGCTGGCCACAGCTTGCATTGACCTAGTGTGTTGCTGGGGGAAAATACATGTATCAAAAGGAAGTGAGATAGTAGTAATGGGGGATTTCAACTATCCTGATATTTGTTGGATGTCAAACTCAGCCAAGAGCATAAGGTCAAACAGATTCCTCACTGGCCTTGCAGACAATTTCATTGTCCAGAAAGTGGGAGAAGCAACAAGAGGATCAGCCATTTTAGATCTGGTCCTAACCAATAGTGATGACCTGGTTAGTGGGGTAGAAGTGGCAGGATCATTAGGTGGGAGTGATCATGCTCTTCTGGAGTTTATTATACAGCGGAAAGGAGCAACCAAGCATACTAAGACTCAAATTCTAGACTTTAAGAAAGCCGACTTCAGAAAACTTAGGGAAATGCTGGGTGTGATCCCATGGTCAGTAATACTAAAAGGGAAGGGAGTTCATGATGGATGGGAGTTTGTTAAAAGGGAGATATTAAAAGCACAACTTCAAGCAGTACCAATGAGACAAAAACATGGAAGGTGCCTAAAGAAGCCAGGGTGGCTATCTAAAGAACTTTTAACTGAGTTAAGATTTAAAAGGGATATGTACAAAAAATGGAAAAAGGGGGAAACCACCAGAGAGAAATTCAAACAAATAGCCAGCACATGTAGAGACAAAGTCAGAAAAGCTAAAGCACACAATGAACTCAGGCTTGCTAGAGAGGTTAAAAGCAATAAAAAGGGCTTTTATGGGTATGTCCATAGCAAAAGGAAGAACAAGGAAACAGTGGGGTCACTTAGAGGAGAAGGTGAAATGCGAACAGGGGACACAGAAAGGGCAGAACTCCTCAATACCTTCTTTGCCTCAGTCTTCTCCAAAAAAGAAAACAATGCCCAACCTGAAGAATATGGAGCAGATGATTCAGCAGGGGAAACACAGCCCAGAATAAGTAAGGAGGTAGTACAAGAACACTTGGCTAGTTTAGATGTATTCAAGTCTCCAGGGCCAGATGAACTACATCCCAGAGTATTAAAAGAGCTGGCAGAGGTGATTTCAGAACCACTGGCAGTAATCTTTGAGAATTCCTGGAGAACAGGCGAAGTCCCAGCAGACTGGAGGAGGGCAAATGTTGTCCCTATTTTCAAAAAGGGGGAAAGAGAGGACCCAAACAATTACCGCCCAGTCAGCCTGACATCAATACCAGGAAAGATTCTAGAGCAGATCATTAAGCAAACGGTCTGTGAGCACCTAGAAAGGAACGCTGTGATCACTAAAAGTCAGCATGGGTTTCTGAAAAATAAGTCATGTCAGACTAATCTGATCTCATTTTTTGACAGAATTACAAGCCTGGTAGACGAAGGGAACACTGTAGATGTAGCCTATCTTGATTTCAGCAAGGCCTTTGACAAGGTGCCCCATGATATTCTTGTAAAGAAGCTGGTAAAATGCGGGCTAGACAATGCTACCATTCAGTGGATTTGTAACTGGCTGACTGACCGAACCCAAAGGGTGCTCATCAATGGCTCCTCTTCATCCTGGAGAGAAGTGACTAGTGGGGTGCCACAGGGTTCTGTCTTGGGCCCAGTCTTATTCAACATCTTTATCAATGACTTGGATGATGGGCTTGAGGGCATCCTGATCAAGTTTGCAGATGACACCAAATTGGGAGGGGTGGCTAATACCCCAGAGGACAGGATCACACTTCAAAATGACCTTAACTGATTAGAGAATTGGGCCAAAGCAAACAAGATGAAATTTAACAGGGAGAAATGTAAAGTACTACACTTGGGCAAAAAAAATGAAAGGCACAAATACAGGATGGGTGACACCTGGCTTGAGAGCAGTACATGTGAAAAGGATCTAGGAGTCTTGGTAGACCACAAACTTGACATGAGTCAACAGTGTGGTGCAGCAGCTAAAAAAGCCAATGCAATTCTGGGCTGCATCAATAGGAGTATAGCATCTAGATCAAGGGAAGTAATAGTACCACTGTATTCCGCTCTGGTCAGACCTCACCTGGAATACTGTGTCCAGTTCTGGGCACCACAGTTCAAGAAGGATACTGACAAGCTGGAACGTGTCCAGAGGAGGGCAACCAAAATGGTCAAAGGCCTGGAAACGATGCCTTATGAGGAACGGCTTAGGGAGCTGGGTATGTTTAGCCTGGAGAAGAGAAGGTTAAGGGGTGATATGATAGCCATGTTCAAATATATAAAAGGATGTCATATAGAGGAGGGAGAAAGGTTGTTTTCTGCTGCTCCAGAGAAGTGGACACGGAGCAATGGATTCAAACTACAAGAAAGAAGATTCCACCTAAACATTAGAAAGAACTTCTTGACAGTAAGAGCTGTTCGACAGTGGAATTTGCTGCCAAGGAGGGTGGTGGAGTCTCCTTCTTTGGAGGTCTTTAAGCAGAGGCTTGACAGCCACCTGTCAGGAATGCTTTGATGGTGTTTCCTGCTTGGCAGGGGGTTGGACTGGATGGCCCTTGGGGTCTCTTCCAACTCTAGGATTCTATGATTCTAATTTGTGATGGACAGCCCAGCGTCCTTTATATTGGTCAGCACGTGGTGCGACCTTCCTCTTTGCTGCGAGCTTCGGATCTCCCACCCCCCCTCCCTGGTATAGGCCTTGTGTTGACCTTGCTGTTGCCTGTCATGGGGTCGTCTGCTGTTGAGGCAGGGGCCTAGTAGGAATTTTTCCATTTGGCTGATTGGCTGTGCCATTTGGTTTTCGTCTACTACGTAGCAACTAGTCACAACTTGTAAGGCTGGCGGTTAGGCATTGGTTATGTTGGTTAATGGGAAGGCGGTAGCCCTCCAAAAGTGATGATGGTGTGATGAGAATTCCATTAAAGGAATCCAGGGGTTCAATATGCTTGTCCGAACCCGGTAGGGTTGCAGGGCCAAGCATGAGCCCCTGAGGACCTCTGGGGAGGGGGAGGTCTCTGCTCCCCAGCCCCCTTTAACTCTCCCCAGATTGGTTTCCCTTCGCTGACAAGTGGTCAGCTCTGTCCCGTCGGACAGTTAGTCTGAACCAATGCCTACGCAACCACTCACATGATTTGTATTTCAATAAAGTTGTGGCCTAAACTATGCCAAAAACCCAAACAAAAATTATGTCTCATGTGTGAATTTATTGGTGGGAGTGGCTTGGTGACCTCTACACGCAAAAACTACTCCACCAGAACACGTTAACACTTTAACAAGGCATCCCCAGCAGGAAAAATAGGAATGGAATTACTGGTGCCAAAAATGGGGTTTGTTATGGAATCGGAATTTGATTGCTGTGAATTCAGATGCAAACTGAGGGCTCATCCAGACTTCCTGTTGTGCTGCACTTTCCAGCCATAGATCTGCACTTTAAGCTTCGTGCCCGAGTTTGTTTGTTTTTCCTTTCTCAGGGAAAACCCACATTTTACCACTGAATTGGAGCAAATGGGAATCCACCGAAAACCCAATTGCCATTTGCTCTGATTCAGTGGTAAAACAAGTGTTTTCCTGGGGAAAGCGCCGGGCCAAAAGAACCCACACAAATTCAGACACAGAGCTTTAAATCTTGGACCTGTGCCTAGAAACATGGCACAAAAGGAAGTCTGGATAAGCCCTGAAATGAACTCCAGTTCCCAGACTAATGTGTAGATTGGAACATAATTAACCTTTAGATTTTGTTTCTCCAAATTTAGTTCTTAGCTTAAGAAATACAGCAAAATGCATTTACAATGCACATTTTCAGCTAAATATGCAAACACTGAGGGAAAATACATATGCAAATCCATATTTGGGGGTAAAATATGCGTGTAAATTGGGGAGTGCAGCTGCCCTGAAGTCCTGCTTGCAGGCTTCTGGTCAGCCTCTGTGAGGTCAGGAGGTTGGACTCGAGGGGCCTTTGGTCTGATGCAGCAGGGCAGAGCTTTACAAACTGTGGTGTGCTGGCTGCAGTGTGTAGGTGTGTCACACAAATGCTGGAAAGGGGTTAATTTAACTTTTGGCTTGCTAGTAAAACCGAATTACTTTGCCGTGAAATGATGCACATCTAAAAAGTGTGTCCCCAACATGAAAATTTTGGAAAGCTCTGCAATAGGACTTCTCTCATGTTCCTGACACTGACACGGACCAGAAGCAGAACAAAGCATTAATTTTGAAATTATGGGTGTGTTATATTTAATGTGTGTGCTTGTGTGTTAATGGAGGGAGGGACTGGTAGGTGTGCCAGAGAAAGTAATACAAGTCTCCTAAGAGTAAACAGGATTCATCAAAAGAGCTCTTTTAAGCACCACCGGAGAGCATGGCAGAGCTTATTCCAGGAAAACAACACCCTCCCTGCCCTGAAAGAGTCTGTATGTTCCCCTCCATTTCCTGCTGGAGCCACACATTTTTCTTAAGGTGGAAAAACACGCTGGGAGCTGGGCCTCCATGAAGCTCTGAACAACTGTAGCCTTGTCTGTGGCAGTGTTTGCAGAGCAGGCTGGGGACTGAAGTGGCCTCCTTATTTCCTGAGGCCAAAGGAAAGATTGGAGGTCCCTTTCAAAGGAGAGAAGGTGGTGATGAAGGGAGCCTTGTTCCACCCCCACCCCCCACCCCGAGCAGCCATTCCTGGACACTCTGCCCTTGTTGAACCTGAGTTGCCAATTAATCCTCCAATCCAACCACCACAACACCCTCCCCTCCCCTCCCTCTCCTCCAACATCACAACTGGGCTTTGTGTGGGTGGCCTACACCTTTAGGTTGGGGAAAAGGGTGGGACAATCAGAACTGTCATAAGAACCTAAGAAGAGCCTGCTGGATCAGGCCAAAGGGGCCCCATCTGATCCAGCCTCCTGTTCTAACAGTGGCCAACCAGATGCCCCCATGGGAATCCCATAGGCAGGATCTGAGCCCAACAGCCCTCTCTCCCCTTCCATGGTTTCCAGCAACTGGTAGCCTTCCTTCCTATAGGAACTGTCTGACTCTAAGGCTTCCCATGTCTGTACGAGCAGAGGCTCACGGAAACTATTGGCAGAACTAGACCAGCTGCTGGGCAACGGGGACAACTGTCCCCAGCAACCAATGTTCAGCAGTCAATAAGAACATAGTAAGCTGCCTTATTGGAGGTCCCTTTCAAAGGAGAGAAGGTGGTGATGAAGGGAATCAGACCATTGATCCAACGTGGATCGGCAGCAATGGGTCTTCAGGGTTTCAGGCAGGGAAGTCTCCCAGCACTGCCTGGAAATGCCAGGGATTGAAGCTGTGACCTTCTGCATGCAAAGGAGGTGTTCTATCCCTTCCCCAAAGAGAAAGACTTGTCCATGGGAGCATCAGATAGGGATAAAGTATTTCTGGCCTCAGCCCTCTCTGGAGTGTGGAGTCCCTGCCATTTGCCTGATCATGCCCAGCCTGAGTTTCATTATTATTGGCAAACATGGAGACCTTAGATTTTTCTGTTAGTTTTTCTAGTAATCTCCTGTTGTCCTCTCCTCATGACCTCTTCCTTTTGCTGACTCATCTCTCAAGAGGTCCCCCCCCCCCCCGTGAATCCCTCTCTGGAGAAGAGCAAGGCATTTCCTAAAACCACAAAACTCAAGGATGCCCTTGAGTTTTTTTTATAGGGTGGCCTTTTTATAGGGTGGTTTCAGAAAAGTCCTTTTGCAAAGTGGTGACTTGAATCTTCCCCATTGGTTTCTTTTTTTAAAGAATCCCAGGTGGGTGTCTGCGTCTCAGTGGGGTTACCTTCCGGAAGGGGGAGAAATTTGTTTGCATTTCAATAACTACCTAATTCGTGCCATATGAACCAGTATGCAAACCAAAACACAGGTGTCATTAGAAATTTGCACATCTCCTAATGTTGTGATGCAGTTCTCTAATCAGATGTGTACATTAGGGGACAGGGTGCACCAAAACACATACGTTTCTTAAGACGACATCCAAACATGTGCTAAATTATGGAAAACTACCAACAAACATGTGTCTGTTAGTCAAATCAGCATACACACGTGGGGCAAAGCACTTGGGGAGAGTGCAGAGGAGAGCTGGTGAGGGGTGTGGCCTTGGGAGAGGAGGTGTGCCCTTGGGAAAGGGTCATGGGCCCCCTAGAGAGGGTTGGTGGGCTTCCCCTGGGCCTCAAGTTCCCCATTCCTCTGTTATGCCCTGTAGAAAGAACAACTGCCCCCTCCTGCACTACACACTGCAGCACGGGGTGTAGTCCATGTTGTCTACTACTATGGTAATCATTGCATTCTGCACAGGGCTTTTATGACTTTATGGTGTGGCCTATAAATTTGTTTAATAAATGAATCAATATAGCCCCCTTAACACTTTCCTAAACCCTCAATGGAAGCAAAGATGCCTGGAACAGTTCTCATACAATTGATATGTTTCCTGCCCTGGACTGCTTCCAGTGGAAGGGTGGGATATAAGTTGAAATAAATAATATATAATATATGCATCTCTCAAAAAGAGGATAAAATCGAGTACCAATTTGCATAACATGTGCATACATGAATTTATATGCAATGATGCATTTTTTCTACAAAATTTACAGTAATTCAAATAGAAATTGACCATAGCAGGTCATAGCAGGCCATAGAGGTCACTATTGGTGACCTCTGGTATCCCTGCTCAGTTTGCTGCCCAGATCCTGCTAATGGTTTCATGGGCAACTTCAAGGCCCCCTCTGTTCTCCGTCATTTATCTTTATCATCTTCAAACCAGACTTAACTGGACAGTGCTTCAACTAGAGGGCTGTCCTTTGTAATGCAGGACACATGGGCACTCTAATATAAGGTTACCAGATTTTTTTTTAATGAATCCGGGGACACTTAATTAATTAAATACTACATGTTGGGGATGTTGATGCTGCAACAATGGCGGTGGCAGAGGGGCGGCCGCCGCCTTGACCTCAACCACCACATTTCCCCTTCCTCCGAGGCTTCCACCTCCTTTCTCCATGAGCCTGGGCAGCCCCTGAGTTGTTGGTTCTTCGGTGGTGGTGGTGGTGGGGGGAAGTGGTGTGCGGTGGGTCAGGCATGGAAGGCGGAAAAGGCAGCAAGGCTCGGGCAGCGCAATGCCTCCCTTCCCATCGGAGCAGCCCCATCCCAACTCCTACTTGCAAGCAGGAGGGGGCGGGGATCCCTCAGCTGGGAAGGGAGGCTTCCTGTTGCCTGCGATATCCCTGCCCCCTCCTGTGATGCCTCCCTTCACAGCCGAGAGATCCCCGCCCCGCTCCTGCTTGCACGCAAGTAGGAGTTGGGAGGCTGCTCGATAGGCAGCATGAAGCCTCCCTTCCCAGCTTAGTTGCTGGGGTCAGGGAAGGTGGAGGCAGCCCGGAAGCTGCATCTTTGAGCCCCTGCACCACCATCATATGGGGACTTCTGAGCAGCTCCTGAAGGCAGCCAGAGCCAACTGCTCCGGGCTGCTGAGAGACTGCCGCTGCTGCATTTCCTGGGAACATTAGATGAAATCCGGGGACATTCCGGGGACGGAATTTGTCTGGGGACTTACTCGCAAATCCGGGGACTGTCCTCGGGAAACGGGGACATCTGGTAACCCTACTCTAATAGCAACAGGTAGAGAAAATTCTCCAGCATGGACTTTGGTCAACCTCCTGAATAAGAAAATTTATCTTCTATCTCAAAAGAGGTAGAGCAGCTTCTCTGGTAGAGGGCAGGATTTGGAGCAGGCGCTGAGAGCTTGAGGCTCCATGGAAGAATCTATAACTTCATGCATGGAAGCAATAATGTTTCCATTATACATTAAATGTCAGAGGCTCCTGAGCAAAGGAATTACTAAGCTTTTGTGGCAGAGACAACAGGCTGGGGTTCTTTAAGAGAACCAGGATGCAGGGAGATGAGAGGAATTGATGAAACCCATAAATTTTCTCTCTCTCTTTTTTGCAAGAGAGAAAGAGAGGGGAGGTAGGAGCAGGTTCTGGTGGCAAGAGAAATATTTATGTTAGGAGAAGCACAGCAAGCAGCTGTGGAGCACAGACAGACCCTCCTCAGGCTGTGTGAGATTGTAGCAATGGCAGCTGAGACATGGGATTTTGGCTGCCCTACTGACTTCCTGCTGGCCCTTTCAGTGGGGACACGGCAATGCATTCCTCACAGGGTGACTGGGAGCAACGTGCCATGGTGAAATGACTTTATAAGGTAGAAGAAAGCTCCTTGGGCTCTGAGCCAACCAAGCTTGGGGCCAAGTCCTGCTGTTTGTGATTCCTCTGCAAGCCGTGTGAGTGCATCTGGATGGGAAGGAGTCCGGATCCTTCCCTGACTCTCAAGGAATGAAGCTGCTAAAGAATTGAGAAGAGATGAGGAGATTAGGACTGGAGAAGTGAGAGGATCAAGGACCTAGAGAGTTGGAGAACCCAGCTGTCTTAGATTAGGGAGAAATTCAATTGCATTCACTTTTGAAGGCGAGCTTTCAAAATTCACACTTTCTGAAACAATATGCAAATTGGAACCCATCCATCCATCAAAATTCAGACTTCTCTCAATTTTGCAATGCATTTCTCCAGCCAAGTAATGTGTACAAAAATGCATATATTGGGGTAAAGTTTGCCTCGAAATGCATATACCTGTATTGGTGAAAGTAGCATGCAAAAATATGAGGGGGGATTGCTTTGCAAAAATGTGTATATTAGGGGAAATTGCATGCACATTATTTATTAGGAGAAGGTTGCACTAAAATGTTGATTTTTCATGAGGCTTTTTTTTTTTAAAGAAACAGCAGATTGGGGCAGAAATGTAGGGAACAGAATTTAGGACTGGAAAAATGAGGAACTGAGAGAACTGAAGCTGACAGGACACTCCACGCATAACTTAGCCATCACCTCGTTCCAATTTCTCTGCCCCTTCAGCTTCTGTACATACCTGCATACATGACGCCTTTACAAAAAGCCACGCCCACCCTTCTATTAAGCAATGCATATCTTTGAGAGCACTGATCTCCAGCTAGTGGGTTGGGACCTCCTAGTGCAACCGGGGCACTACCACCATGCAAATACAGTGGTACCTCGGGTTAAGAAGTGCCCACCATATGTGAAGGCAAGGGAGGGCAGTGTTCATGTCACATTAGAACAAAGTGATCCCAGCTGGCTCAGCTGCCACAAACACTTTGCCTGTAGAGAGGAAAACTCAAGAAGGAGAACTCAAGTACAGTGGTACCTCGGGTTACAGGCACTTCAGGTTACAGACTCTGCTAACCCAGAATGTAGGAGAAAAGAATGAACCAATAATTTTCAGCTTTTTGTTATTCGTTTAAAAGCAACTCTATTGATGTGCAAGAAACTCTTCAGGAACTGAGCTAATGAGCTGGGATTTCTGATGCAACAGCTCCTGAAAGGTTCCATTTTAGCCAAACATCACCTTGCCTTTGAGCACGTAAAGAGTACCCAGAGTCACAACAGCTTGCTCCACTCAACACATCTACATATTTGGCCACAGCTTTCTGTTTCTAGAGGTTAGGGGTTCCAGACAGATTCTTCAGATCTTTAGAAATTAGTTTTAAGAAATGGAGCCCTGTCCAGGATTAGCCATCCAAGTTGGTGGCCATTGCTGCCTCCTGTGGGAAGGAGTTCCATGGACTAACTATGTGATGCAGAGTTAAGAACTTTATTTTATCTGTCCAAAATCTTCCAGTATTCAACTTCATTGGATATCCACAAGTTCTAGTGTTACAAGAGAGGGAGAAACACCTTTCTCTTCCCACTTTTCCCATGTTTCCTCTTTTTCCCCTTTTCTCTAGACTAAAGGGGCCCAAACATTGCAACCTTTCTTCATAGGGGAGCCATTCCATCCCTGTGATCATTTTGGAGGTGCTTTTCTGGGCTGAGGGATGGGGTAAACTGAACAGCGCTCGTGGGTGCTGTTCCATTCAAGCCTTTGCAGAGTTTGCAGCTCAGCATTACTTCTTCCCTATCCTCCCCACAGGTGGCCCTGGCCTGCTTGGGGTTTGACTGAATGGCAGCAATGAACTGAGTTGGACGCCACTCCTTCACACCTCTCTAGTTATCCTGCTGGTGGAGTACAAAGCTTGCATTCAGGAGGTGGGTAGCAATAGGGACTGTGCATGTGTCCTTCCCTCAAGCAAATCAATACAGCGCTGACATGCTCCGAATGCTATTGGTGGTGTCAGCTCCCTTCTCAAAAGAGCCCACTGAAGTCAGGGTGGGCAGCTCCCCTCACAGCTGGTGCCCCTTCTGCCCCTCCCATTGTTTTCCTGCAGAAGGAGAGATGGAGGGAGGGAGGGAGAAAAGGGAGGGACAGAAAAGGCCCCGGCCAAACCACAAACCTATGTTTTTCTTAGTTAGCTTTGTGAGATACTAATTTCCTTCTTCTCCCTGCCCAGAAATAAAATGGCTGCAAAAAATTAAGAGGCCAGTGTGTGTCTTATAATGCACTCCCCCCCCCCATTTGAACCAATTGGACCCAATGGGAAGGAAGGAGGTGGCCACCATCCCCCCACATCTCCACAATGCACAGACTTAGCATAAAAGGACTCCCTCAGTCATTTTGCTGGTGACATTCTAAGATGGCTGAGTAGGAGTCTGTCCAATGCAGACTGTCCATACCCTACATGACATGAAAATGACTACACAGGAACATAAGAACAGGCTGCTGGATCAGACCCATCCAGTCCAGCATCCTGCTCTCATAGTAGCCAGCCAGATGCTGGTGGGAAGCCCACAAACAGGAGCTGATCCCAAGAGCACTCTCCTCCCTGTCGTTGCCAGCAACTAGTATTCAGAAGCATTTCTGCAGAGGAAAGCCACCATGACTAGTATGCATTAAAAACCATCTCCTCCATAGAATTGTAGAGTTGGAAGTGAATCATTTGGTTCGGATCATAGCCTCTGACCCTCTTTTAAAGCCACCCAAGTTTGTGGACATTACTGTTATGCACTCTGACCACTTCTCCACACTGGGGAGTGAAGGGTGAAGGGTTATTGAAATGGCCATTTGCAAATCCAGTGAGCAGCATGTACGGTAGTGTGTCCAGAGAACTCAGGGGTTGGACTTTCAGGCTCATGGTTTGAATATGTCCCCCACCCCGTCTATCAGCCTCGCCCTTGAGAGCCTTTGCAAGCCCCATTGCCCCTACCCAGCCACACTTCCTCTTCCCAGGCCACTCCCCGCAACAACCCTGATGCCTGGATTGAGGATAACAGAGGGGTGTGCGGATGTGCATAGGAAGTTGCCAGTGGTGTAGCAGTTAGTGTGTCAGACTAGAACCTGGGAGAGACCAGGGTTCAAATCCCCACTCAGCCTTGAAGCTCATTGGGTGACCTTGGAAGCCTGTCACTTCCTTTCTCAGCCTAGCCTGCCTCACAGGGTTGTTGTGGGGATTAAATCAGGAGGAGAACCACATGTGCCGCCTTGAGCTCCTTAGAGAAAAAGGTGGGGTATAATTGCAGTAAATAAATAAAATAAATACAGTTGTACCTCAGGTTACAGACTCCGCTAACCAGAAATAGTACCTTGGGTTAAGAACTTTGCTTCAGGATGAGAACAGAAATCGCGCGGGTGGTGGAGCGGCTGCAGTGGGAGGCCCCATTAGCTAAAGTGGTACCTCAGGTTAGGAAGAGTTTCAGGTTAAGAATGGACCTCCAGAACTAATTAAGTTCTTAACCCAAGGTACCACTGTAAAGGTGGTGTTTATGTGTTGTCCTGGCCATGTTGCCTCTGCCCCTGCCCACCACCGGGTAGACTGACTTTCAAATTTGAACTGAACTGATTTTCTTCCACATCTCTGCCCCATTGCATTCTTTTACAAAAATAAAAGGAAAACAAAACAAAGCCTTATGTTTAGGTTGCAACTTACACTGCCATTGATTTATTAAATGTCCCATTATGGGAAAAGGTCATGATAGAATATGTATTAATTGGAAACTTAAAGAGTGGTAGGGGACGCGGGTGGCGCTGTGGTCTAAACCACTGAGCCTAGGGCTTGCTGATCAGAAGGTTGGCGGTTCGAATCCCCGCAATGGGATGAGCTCCCGTTGTTCAGTCCCAGCTCCTGCCAACCTAGCAGTTCGAAAGCACGTCAAAGTGCAGGTAGATAAATAGGTACCTCTCCGGCGGGAAGGTAAACGGCGTTTCCGTGCGCTGCTCTGGTTTGCCAGAAGCAGCTTAGTCATGCTGGCCACATGACCCGGAAGCTGTACGCCGGCTCTCGGCCAATAAAGTGAGATGAGCGCCACAACCCCAGAGTCGGACACGACTGGACCTAATGGTCAGGGGTCCCTTTTACCTTTACCTTTATGTTTTTATATATGCTGGAAGCCACCCAGAGTGGCTTGGGCAATAATAATAATAATAATTATTTATTATTATTATTATTATTATTATTATACTGTAATAATAATAATAATAATAATAGTAACAACAACAATTTGAATTAGCACTGGCTCCCCTTTTAGCCTCTCTCAAGTCCTTTTTTCCTGCCAACCTAGCAGTTTGAAAGCACGTCAAAATGCAAGTAGATAAATACCTCTGACGGGAAGGTAAACGGTGTTTCCGTGGGCTGCTCTGGTTCACCAGAAGCGGCTTTGTCATGCTGGCCACATGACCCAGAAGCTGTATGCCGGCTCCCTCAGCCAGTAATGCGAGATGAGCGCCGCAACCCCAGAGTCATCCGTGACTGGACCTAATGGTCAGGGGTCCCTTTACCCTTTACCTTTAAGTCCTTTTTTCTAGAAAAATAGGTGCCAGAACTCATCATGAAGTTGTTACATAAGTGTCACACTTTTTAACAACAACAAAAAGAGGTACCCTTGAGTACCCCCTGAAAAAAAAGCTGTGGCCACTCTCTTCACAGAGGTAAATAACTCAGGTAAAATGCCAACCAGCTGGAAGCATGCAATTGTGGTCCTGATCTATAAGAAGGGACAACCCACTAATCCTGGTAATGACAGGCCATAATGGGGAGATTATATGTCTACTTTCTTTGACTGATCACTGATTATTGAAGATAATAATATAATGCGAACTACTCAACATCTGGTCACTGTCATTACACAGAATCATAGAGCAGTAGAGTTGGAAGGAACCCAAAGGGTCATCTAGCCGAAGCACCTGCAATGAACTCACTCTGTTGTCCAACAACCCTGCCAGGTAGACTACTGTTATTAATGCCATCTTTCAGGGTGGGTAAAAGAACAGAGGATGGTTTGCCTACTGAGTCCAATTTGGACTAGGGACACCTTGGTCATGATTCCGAGCAGTATTCTGGCAGGGTTGGGGCTTCCACCAGAGGATGCCCATAAAATGCCTTTGATAGGAAGCCCATTCTCAGGGTTCTTCGTTTATGTTTTCCTGTTTCCTTCCTCTACATTTTGCAGCTGCATTACTTACTACGAAGATCAGGCGCATTGGCAAAAACTTCACAAACCTATGAAGGCTGGTCCAAGATGTCTTTATGAGGGCAGTAGAAAGTCTAATGCTGAAGGCATTTCCTTCACCGCTTGGCTTGGCAAGCGGGAAGGACATGGAAACAGTCATGACACAGCAGGGATGATCACATGTATCTTGGTCTCCTTAAAAATCATTACTGCAACTTATTATTAAATTATTATTATTATTATTATTATTATTATTATTATTATTATTATTACTATTACAACTTAATAATGGGTGATCTAGGGATGGGGAACCTGTTATCTTCCAGATGTTGCTGGCTTCCATCAGTTCCAACCAGCAGGGCCAAATGTTCATTGGGGGTGATGGGAATTAGAGTCCAGTAACACTAAGACTGAGCCTAGGGCTTGCTGATCAGAAGGTCAGCGGTTCGAATCCCTGCGACGGGGTGAGCTCCTGTTGCTCGGTCCCAGCTCCTGCCAACCTAGCAGTTCGAAAGCACTGAGAAGAAAACTCGTGATCCGTCCCTGACATGAACAGATAAAGACAGATAAGTTCACATTTTGTCACATTAGGTTAGGATTAATAATATACAAAAAAATGTTTTTTGTCCTATCAAAATACTTAATGGCGATGACACATAATATTCAATTGATCCAGTTTGGTTTTTCCTCAGTTTCTTATCCTCCCCCTGGTATCTTTTGTTCTCCACATCTCTGCATCAGTTTGTGATATTTTGTTTTGTTAAAAAAAAATCTCATGAAAATTCATCAGTATTTTAGTGAATTCCCCCCCCCCCCGATATTTGCATGCTACTGCTCTGGAGGGGAGGACTTGAAACAATGGCTTCAAGCTACAAGAAAGGAGATTCTGGCTAAACATCAGGAAACACTTTCTGACAGTAGAAGCTGTTCAACAGTGGAACAGTCTCTCTCGGAACGTTGTGTGTCAGGCCTTGGGCAGAATCCTTTAGTCTATCTACATAAATGGGGGGGGGGCGTGTGGCGGTGACCCACGCCCCCTGGTGCGGCGGTGATACCAGGGTTCCCTGTTAAAGGGGTATTGGGGGGAGGCACTGTCCTTACGCTGAAAGGTTGTCATTGCTTTCCCCCTCCAGCGGCGGCAAACGGGGGGGTGGGTTTTCTGCTTGAACATATGTTCTCCAGAGCCAGCCCAATCCCCACATTCTGGATAACCCTGAAGTCTCCCAGATCCCCGGCTGGGGGCTGGGAGGGATAAACGCCCAGTGCCTGAGCCAAGGTCTCCCTACCTTGGATCTTAATAAAGTTATGGCCAATTTTAATCCCATAGCACGTTGTCTTGTGTCATTATTCCGCTCAGGGGTCACATGGGGTTTGGGGGACTCCGCCTATCCACACAAAGGAGATTCTGGCTAAACATCAGGAAACACTTTCTGACAGCAGAAGCTGTTCAACAATGGAACAGTCTCTCTCGGAACGTTGTGGACTCTCCTTCCTTGGAGGTTTTTAAATAGAAGCTGGATGGCCATCTTTAGCTGAGATTCCTGCATTGCAGGGGGTTGGACTAGATAACCCTTAGGGATCCCTTCCAACTCTACAATTCTATAATTCTATGGACAGATCTGTGTGTTCTGGGGCAAAGAAAGAAGTTTCTAGTGCCAGCTTCTCTTTCCAGAGCTCTGTTCCCTAACTAGAAAAAGCTGCTTTCAATTAGCTGGATTGAAAAGGGTAACATTTGTGGACATCTGTGCTATAGCAATTAAAAAAAAAACAACAAAAAAAAAAACAGTGATCAAACAAGCAGACATGCCAGAGTGATCCTGTCCATGCAGCTGTAGGTATTGATCTGTGGCTGCAATCTAGTGCACTCCAACTTAGGAACAAGCCCCTCGTGCTTCTGAGTTCACATGCATTGGATCACATGGTGCAATGCCCTAAATGACTCAGGAGTTGAAAATACACAGCAGATTGCCTTTTGCAGGGTTAGAACATCCATCTATCTTGTTCAGTTTTGTCTACAATTATGGATGGTGATTCTCCAGAGTTCCAGACAGAAGTCTACCTGAAGGTGCTAGGGACAGAACAGAGGCTTTTTTTGCATGCAAAGCAACCCTTGAGCGGCATGGCTCTTCTATGAAGAGCTGAGACCTTCAGGCCCAATGTGCACTTTCCCGGGAGTAAGTCCCATTCAGCATAGGGCAAGTGACTTCTTGGCAAATGTTCATAAGAGACAGGCACCTTCATGACCCCTTGCAATCTCTGAAGCAGCGATGTTGTTCCACTAACATTGCACCTCCTTTATTTTTCCCACTGTCTTTAATTTATTTTCTCCCTCCCTCACCCTGCATTAATTTCTAAAATAGACCTAGAAATTTATTAAAGGTAAAGGTAAAGGGACCCTTGACCATTAGGTCCAGTCGTGGATGACTTGGGTTGCGGCGCTCATCTCGCTTTATTGGCCGAGGGAGCTGATGTACAGCTTCCGGGTTTATTAGGCAAGGTAAATTATTGGTAACTTAATGGTGACTTCTGTTTCAGTGTATCTGAAGAAGTGTGCATGCACACGAAAGCTCATACCAAAAACAAACTTAGTTGGTCTCTAAGGTGCTACTGGAAGGAATTTTTTTATTTTTTATTTTGTTTTGACTATGGCAGACCAACACGGCTACCTACCTGTATTGGTAATATAATACACTATTTAGGAAGCTACCTTATAGCAGTTCAGAAAGGCTTTGTACATTAGGGGAGGGCTATAACTGAATGATAGAGGACTTGTGTTGCATGCAAAAGGTCTCAAGTCCCTGCTCTGGGGGCAGGAACTCTGAGGTGGGCAACTGCTGTCCTAGCTCAATGTTTATGCCAGGGAATGTTTGGGTTATTTCTGAGGCATAGCTCTACGTTCCTGTTTGCACATTCTGAGGACTGACCGTTTTTTGATGCACAGAAACAGAGTTCTGAACATGACCTTGTTTATCTGGCAACATCATACCCCCAAGCACAACTCAGATGAAAATTGGGACTCTCTTGCAACACCCAAATCCCACTGCTTTTGATAACTCCCTGGAACGCCCCTCCCCCCACTTGGTGAATGCTTTCCTTTGCATTTCATTTACTTTTACTCTGAAAGCACTTTTATTCTGCCACTTTTAAATCAGAACAGAATTTATTCTTTTTGTAATACAGTGGTTCCTCGGGTTACATACACTTCAGGTTATAGACTCTGCTAACCCAGAAATATTACCTTGGGTTAAGAACTTTGCTTCAGAATGAGAACAGAAATCGGGCAGTGGTGGCGCAGCAGCAGCAGGAGGCCCCATTAGCTAAAGTGGTGCTTCAGGTTAAGAACGTTTTCAGGTTAAGAACGGATCTCCGGAACGAATTAAGTACGTAACCAGAGGTACCACCAGGGCCGGCGCGTCCAACTAGGCAATTGCCTAGGGCGCCAAAATGGAGGGGGCGCTGGCCAGCCTGCCCCCCGCCACCGCCCGGTGCCGCCCCAACCAGCGGCGGAGCAAGCAGGTTGGGGTGAAAACCGCGGCGGCGAGGGCGCCAAAATGGAGGGGGCGCTGGCCAGCCTGCCCCCCACCGCCACCCGGTGCCGCCCCAACCAGCAGCGGAGTAAGCAAACTGCGGCGGTGGGGGGCGCCCGGCCGGCCAGGGGGCAGGGCACCGCTCCACAACGTGCGTCATACGCAATGATGTCACGTGGCCCGCCCCCTCGCCTAGGGCGCCAAAATTGCCAGCACCGGTCCTGGGTGCCACTGTACTGCTACTGAAGCAATAAGATGTCTCATGCAGCCCTCAGTTCTCTCTGTCTGGCCCTTGGGACCACACACCCTCCTGAGTCACACCACTCCCTTGCCCTGCTTTGCACCTAAGGATGGGAGAATCTGCCAATTTCTTTTTCTCTCTGTTTCACATTTTTTCCAATCTTAAGTCTGGTTCACCACTTTTCCACTCCAATTTGCATTTTAAAACAAGTCCTCATGAAAATTCATCAGCATTTGGATGCAAATTTCTCCAAATATACACATCTTTGCATGGAATTTTGACCAATATATACATTATTGGCAAAGCATTTCAGCACGTTCTTTTCTCCTATATATGGTATGTATTTTGCCCATTTGCCCTGATGGAGCTGCCTCCTCCACTGAGTTGAACATACTTGTTTAATGTGCATGCGAAATGACATGGCTGTTCAAACCCACAAGGATGGGGTGCAGAAGAGCCCAGATGTGCTGAATGTTTTTCTCTGTTTGGGACAGTGTGCCTGATGAGGGTTGCTGGATGCTTTGCTGGCCCTGGCACATAGCATGTTATGCATGTCGAGAAAGAGGAAAAGAGAGACAGGGCCTCTGCTGAACCAGGAATGAGATTCTATGACTCTCTACAGTGGAACAAATGTATTGTGTGTATGAATCAGGAACTCACCAAGGACTGCCTTGGAAGCCTGTATGTATCCCCCCCTGAAACAGTTGTGGTTCACCAGGACGAGATGAAGGAATTTTAATTACATTTCAGCAAAAAGCCTCTGGAGGTGCTTGAGAGAACCAGCCCAAGTTGGAAAGGACTGCTAGAGCTGCTGGTTAGGGAAAAGAGGAAGGACCGACAGCAGGGTCTGAAAGGGGTCTTTGTGACGTCTGCTGCAGGGTGACTCAGACTCGCTCATCGGCCGAGGCCTGCCAAGGAGAGCTTGGCCTGGAAAGTTGTGGTTTCCAAATTCACCCACCACTTTCCCTCCTTTCTATTTCACTGCAAGGATTTCCGGACTCCGCCCTATGCTTGCTATTCCTCACACCCACAGATTTTTCTCTCCAGCGTCTTCCTCTATTTCTCTGGGTCACTATCTGGGTCCAGTCAGTTAGTGGGGTGGGGGATAACATACCCTCCAACATTTCTCTGATGAAAATAGGGGCATCCCATTCATAATGATAATTTTACTGTTTATACACTACACATCTTACTGGGTTGCCCCAGCCACTCTGGGCAGATTCCAACAAATATAAAAAACATGATAAAACTTTAAACATTAAAAAGCCTTCCCTATACAGGATTGCCTTCAGATGGCTCGGGGGTCAGCTAACTCCATACCCTCCAACATTTCTCCAATGAAAAGCAGGACATTTCGGGATCAAATCAGAAACCAGGACGGCTTCTCCAAATCACGGACATCCCTGGAAAATAGGGACCCTTGGATGGTCTGGAATGAATCCACCCTGCACCAAGTGTCCCCTTCCAGGGCGCAGTGCATTTTTTAAAAATTGACATTCTATATTATTTCATGAATTTACATGTTGCCTTTCCTCTTCTTGTGTCAAAAAAGATACAAAAGGGAAAACTGCATTACAAAAGCAACAACCATTCAGTATAGATGCACAGGCATAAGTAAAAGAGCCTCTGATATGAAACATTTCTGCTGGTGTCTCCAGGTAGCACTTGATCAATAAGGAGCACTGACTTTCTTAGGAAAGCTGCCTTATATGGAGTCAAACCATTGTTCCATTTGGTTCAATAATATCTACACCAGGGATGGAAAACCTGTGGTTTTCCTGAGGCTGGACTACAACTCCTATCACCCCTGGCCATAGGCTCTGCTGTTGGGAATCATTCCTAGCCCTGTCTGGAGAACCTGGGGATTAAATCCAGAACCCTTTCCATGCACAACATAAGAACATCCTGCTGGATCAGACCAAGGGCCCATCTAGTCTAACATCCTGTCTTCAAAGCAGCCCCTCAGATCAGGGTTACCAGACGTCCCCAGATTTGCAAATCTGTCCCCAGGAAACGTGGCAGCAGCAGCCTCAGCAGCCCAGAGCCAGCGTGAGAGTGCAGTTGGCTCTGGCTGGCTTCAGGAGCTGCTCACTGCTCACTGCCGCGGCGCCCGCCATTTTTCCTCTCCAGAAGTCCCCATGTGATGTGTCTTGTGCGCAACACATCATATAAGGACTTCCGGAGAGGAAAAATGGCGGGCGCCACGGCAGAGGGCAGCTCCTGAAGCCAGCCAGAGCTGCTGACTGCCACTGCCAAAGGGGAACCGGGGACATCCGGCAGTACAGATCTCCTGCCCCCTGCCCCCTTTGTTTTGACTGATCGGAGGAGGCTCAGGAGTCGCAGCCGGCCAACTTCCGGTTGGATGCCGGAGCTGCCGGTCGGGGGAAAATCTCGCTCCGAGATTCCCCGGCTTGGTTGGGGTATAGGGAGCGCGCAACAGCGCTGCGGCTCCTGAAAATCCCCGGGAGGGGTGTCCCGGGGGCTCGGTGATCCGGCGGTTGACTCCAGACGTTTCCCCCGCTCCTAGGCAGCTCAGAAGAGCCGCTGCAAGAGAGCAGGGTTGAAATGGAGTCCAACGGATCCACTACCCTGCCAAGTGAAGCTGCGTGATGGGCAGCCCTGAGCATTTCAATTCCTCCAAAGAACTGATTCGGAACTTGGATTTTGAGGCTACAAAATCGTGAGTAAAAGGACATTTGGACTGAATTAAAAGCTTCAAGGGACTTTAAAAACGGAGGTCGGTCCCTTTGATGTTGGAACAATAGGAAACAGTGAAAGTTTATTACCTAAGCTAAGTGAAAGAGGAAGTGAAAGGAAACTTCTGAAGCAGAGCCAGGGGGCTTATTTGTTACAATTATTGAATGTGGGGGGGGAGCTACTCTCTTCCCGTGGTTTTGGGGGAATTTGGCAAGAAAAGACTTTAAAAACTGTTGGATTATAACTATTCTATGGCCGAAGTTAGATAAGCTGTGTGTTTTTTTGACCTTGAAATGGCACAGCTGTCTGAGCAGGACATGAGAAAGATGCTAGTCATACTACATGATTGTTTAAACACACTCAGAGCAAAGAACCAAGGAGCAAACAACTTTGCGAACAAAGATGGCACTGTGCCAGATGTACAACACGTAGAACTGCTGGAAAGTGAAAGTACAAGCCATACCACTGACTGTAAATTGAAAGAACCAATACCCTGCACACAGAAGCATACAGCAGAGAAAAAAGTTGGATCTGCTGATAAAAAACAAAAAAGACATAAGAAAAAGGACAAATCGGATGGAATTGGGACTAAAAAAGCCATAACAATTGAAAAGAAACACAACAAAAAGGAGAAAACAAATGGACCTGTGAAGAAAAAGGGGAAATCAACTAGGAGACCCCAAAAAGAAAGAATTTCGACATATGCAGCAGGATTGGTCCGAAGAAAGAAGAGTAAGAAGAGAAGGGCAAAATTGAAGAGAAAGAAGAGGCAAGGCCCATTGGGGCAGGACAAACATTGGGGTTTGATTGCAGAAAGGGAGGGTGTGGGTTGAACAGGAAGGACCCTCGAACTGGACTACTTTTCTGGCTATAAGGAGGATGAGTTATGTCAAATGGTGTCTGGCATAGGGATTACTTATGATGATTAATATAAAATGATTATTAAAGAAAAGAAAATATGGCTAAAGACTCTGAAACCAATGGGAGGAAGGGGGGGAGTTTCAATGGGAAAAGAAGAAAATATGTATAATACAGAGTACAGATGATAAGAATTTAGGGAAGGAGCAGAAGTACCAGCAGGCTCAGGTTTAAAATCAGGATTAATAAATAAAAGCGTTTTGGTATTTTGTTTTTAGGATGTTATGAAAATAGATGTATTAATCTGTTAAAGAGGATTTAAAATGAATTCAACAGAGGGGGACTTGAGGAAGTCAACCGAAATATGTAATGGAGAAAGATAGAATCTGGCCCACGGAATGGGGCCAGGCCTAAGCAATGTTAGAAAAAATAATAGTAAGGTTAAATGTACAATGAATATGTTTACTCCTGTGAGAGGGGGGGTGGATCTTGGCTTCCCACGGTGAGAGAGGGGAAGCATGAAAATTTAACCACTATCTATGTTTTGTGCTTATAAAATTGTAAAAACCAATAAATTTTTTGAAGGGAAAAAAAAAGGAGTCGCAGCCGGCCAGCCGTTGCCTGCAGAGAAACCACATGCCTTTTGTCCCTCCTGGACGCCCCGAGGCCCCCCCCCCCCCGCTGAGATCGGTGAAGGCTCGGGAGTCATGGGTGCGTGGCACACCATTGCCCAGTTTAAAAACAAAACAAAACTCTGCACATTTATGTTTCACAGGGTGTGAAAGAAGTGCTTTGCACCTTTATACAATATGCATGTGTGCTTGGGCCCAGGGTCTTTTGCCTCACCATCCCCACTACTGACTCCCTGTTGCTACTCAGTTTAAAAAAAAAAAAGTGTCCCTGGATTCATTGAAAAAAATCTGGTAACCATATCTCAGATGCCTGTGGGAAACCAGCAAGCAAAATGCAAGCAGTAGCAGCAGCAGCAGCCGCCACCATCTGACTGGGTTGCAACAGAATATTTAAAACACAATAAAACATCAAACATTAAAAACTTCCTTATACAGGGCTGCCTTCAGATGTCTTCTAAAAGTTGTTTAGTTATTGTTGTTGTTTATTCAACTTATACACCACCCTATACCTGGAGGTCTCAGGGCGGTTCACAACCAGACCACAACATATAAAATCAAACCAAAAGCAATAACCCAATAACGACGACGCCCCCAAAGCCATATTCTAAAAGAATGTTGGATGTCAACAAGATCAACCAAAGGCCTAGTTAAAAATTATTATCCCCTTGACATTTGATGGGAGGGTGTTCCACAGGGTGGGGGCCATGGCCAAGAAGGCCCTCTGCCTAGTTCCCTCTAACCTTACTTGTTGCAGTGAGAGAACCACCAGAAGGCCCTCAAAGCTGGACCTCAGTATCCAGGGATGGGGGTGGAGACGCTCCTTCAGGAATACAGGGCTGAGGCCGTTTAGGGCTTTAAAGGCCAGCACCAACACTTTGAATTGTGCTCAGAAACATACTGGGAGCCAATGTAGGTCTTTCAGGACTGGTGTTATATGGTCCCGGCGGCTGCTCCCAGTCACTAGTCTAGCTGCCACATTGTGGATTAGTTGTAGTTTCCAAGTCACCTTCAAAGGTAGCCCCACGTAGAGCACATTGCAGTAGTCCAAGTGGGAGATAACCAGAGCACACACCACTCTAGCGAGACAGTCTGCGAGCAGGTAGGGTCTCAGCCTGCATACCAGATGGAGCTGGTAGACAACCACCCTGGACTCAGAATTAACCTGCGCCTCCATGGATAGCAGTGAGTCCAGAATGCCTCGCAGCCTGTGCACCTGGTCCTTTAGGTGCACCAGGGAGGACCAGGGAGTCCCCCACACCTGCCCGCCTCCTATCCCCCCAAAACAGTACTTCTGTCTTGTCAGGATTCAAACTCAATCCATTAACCTCCTTCCATCTTCTAACTGTCTCCAGACACTCACACAGGACATTCACCACTCTCATTGGTTCTGATTTAAAGGAGAGGTAGAGTTGGGTATCATCCACATCTGTACTGGTGAACACCCAGCCCAAACCCCCTGGTGATCTCTTCCAGCAGCTTCCTATAGCTATTGAAAAGCATGGGGGTGAGGACAGAGCCCTGAGGCACCACACAAGTGAGAGATCCCAGGGGTCTGAACACTCATCTGATAATTGGCCATAATGGCCGGGTCCAAATATATATATATATTTTAAGAAGCAGCTTAGCAACTGCCTCTTTCAGTGGGTCTGGGAAGGCTCCCTCACAGAGGGAAGCATTCGCTGTCCCATTGCTCGCTTTTATGATCCAGGATGGGCAAGGATCAAGGAGACAGGTGGTCGGTTTCACTTATCCCAGCAGCCTGTCCACATCCTTGGAGGTAACAGGTTGAAATCGATCCCATACAACTTGACTAGACAGAGCTCTGGCACTCTGCCCCTTGGCACTGCTACCACAGTGGAATCTACCAGGTACCGGTACCTCCTTCCAAATCTGAGTGTTAAAATCTGCAAAAAAAAAAAACCTATGCAAAATTGTTACAGGAGTCCCAACTCCCTGCAGAGGGGAAGGGTTGCAGAGAAGTCCAGTTGTACCAGGAAGTGATCTGAGCATGGCACTTCTTTTGCTCAACTGGAGGTTAATTGTCAGATCTTCCACATCCACAAACATCAGAGCTAAGGCTATGGACCAGATTTGTTCAGGGACAGCCCCGCCCCATGGAGGCCATGCTTTTCACAAAGTCCTGAGTGGCCCCTTGTTCTTTCGGCATGGATTCTGAAATCCCCTATGACCACCAGACTAGGTGTTTCCAGGAGAGCACAATCTGAAGCAGTTTGGGCAGGGAATCATTGGTGCAGCGGGGAGGTTGGTACACAAAAAGGAATCCAACACTGCCCCTATTGCCCAACTTCCAGAACATGCACTCAGAAAACTGGGTTTCCCTTATAGGACACCTGGTGAAAACTAGGGACTTCCTAAAAATCACTGCAATGCCCCCCCCCCCATAAAAATAACACTCTCCCTCCTGTGGTTTCCAGCAACCAGTATTCAGACACATTGCTGCCCCTGACTGTGGGGGCACAGCAGAGCTATCGTGCAGAGAAGGCGCTCTCTCAACAAGAGATGTTTGTTCTTTTCTGCACATATTATGTTGGTAGCTAGGCAGAGAAGGTTCCCAGCCTATTTTATGAATACACCCAGAGGGAGAATAATGAACTCAAATGGAGCTATCTGGGGCTTCTGTGCATTGCCCCAGCATTGCTGTAGCAGCCACGCCTGCTTCTCCCCATCTCATCCCGCCCCACACAAACACACACAAAATCATGCACTGCAGAGGGTTGGACTAGATGACTCTCATGGTCCTTTCCAATTCTACAGCTCTATGATTCTATGATTTTCCTGCTGCTTTGTCCAAGTTCTCCTACATGCAAATGAAGAGACAATTTTTAATTTGCCTATGAATTAACATACATAAATGAGTCATGGCTGGATCCTGCCCCGCCCCCACACCATGTGAGAGGTGATGGCTTAAGCTGCTCATTCTCTCCCTCATGAGAGAGGGAGGGGGAAATGTCGTTCTCTGGGAAGAGAAGTTTCCTGTTCTTAACTAATAAAAAGAGTTCAGAACAGTCCAGGAGGCAAAAGCTTTGAAGTTTCCCTTTGGCTGACCCAGAATACCACTCTTTCCCAAAGGAAAAGGCAGGAATACAATCAGCATTTGGACAGGTGTGGGAAAGAGGGAGCCATTGGTGGCAAGAACTTAAGAGCCCTGCCAGTGGCCTATTGAGTCCAGCATCCTGTTATCACAGTGGCCACTCGGATGCTTATAGGAAACCCCAAAGCAGGACCCAAGCACAAGAGGCCTCTCCCCTCTGGCAATTTCCAGCAACTGATACTCAGAAGCATTGCTGCCTCTGACAGTGGAGGTAGAACATAGCCAGGAGGGCTTTCTCTTGTAAAGCCATCCAAGTTGGTAGCTTTAAACATATCATCCAGATGGGGCCTGAGATAGATGTGCCAATGTTCTGACTTTGAAATAAGGCAGTTTTGTGTGCTTAGATTTTTGTGGGAGAGGCTGTAGCTCTGTGATTCCACACATTTTGCATGCAAAAGGTTCCAAGTATTTGAGTCAGAAGCAGAGTGAGAAAAAACTTGGAGTGCTGCTGCCAATCCATGTAGATGCTGAACCAGAAGGACCAAAGGTTTGACTCACTGAAGCAAGAAGGATACTGACAAGCTGGAACGTGTCCAGAGGAGGGCAACCAAAATGGTCAAAGGCCTGGAAACGATGCCTTATGAGGAACGGCTTAGGGAGCTGGGTATGTTTAGCCTGGAGAAGAGAAGATTAAGGGGTGATATGATAGCCATGTTCAAATATATAAAAGGATGTCATATAGAGGAGGGAGAAAGGTTGTTTTCTGCTGCTCCAGAGAAGCGGACACGGAGCAATGGATTCAAACTACAAGAAAGAAGATTCCACCTAAACATTAGGAAGAACTTCCTGACAGTAAGAGCTGTTCGACAGTGGAATTTGCTGCCAAGGAGTGTGGTGGAGTCTCCTTCTTTGGAGGTCTTTAAGCAGAGGCTTGACAGCCACCTGTCAGGAATGCTTTGATGGTGTTTCCTGCTTGGCAGGGGGTTGGACTGGATGGCCCTTGTGGTCTCTTCCAACTCTATGATTCTATGATTCTATGATTCTATGCATATGAAGTGCATTGCTGGGTCAAAATCAAAGGTCCCACTAGACAAGGGCTGGGGAACCTCTGGCCCTCCAGGTGTCACAACATTCCCGATCTCTGGAGTACATGAGAGCTGTAGTCCAAAAACATGCGGAAACCACCATGCTGCGTAACTCTGCCCATAGATATTAACCAACAAGAGCAGAAGTGCATCTTTGTACCTGATGCTTGAATCTGCTCTTATTTCAGTGGGTGAAGGGTTATGGATCAGTGGTAAAGCCTCTGCTGTGCATGTGGAACGTTCCAGGCTCAATCCCTATAAGGACCTGCTGCAGGGAAGGGACTGTGAGCAACAACCTGAGAGGGACATATCTAGGACCCAAGTGAAACTGCTTGCTTATACCAAGTCAGACTATTGGTCGATCTAGCACAATATTGTCTACACTGACTGGCAGCAGCTCTCCAGAGGGTCTCTCCCAGCCATACCAGCAGATGCTGGGGATTGAACACAGGACCTTCTGCATGCAAAGCAGATGCTCTACCATGGAAGTGTAGCCCTCTGACTCAGCTTTCTCTGTTCCTATGTACTGCAGGGACAGCCTCCCCCTCCCCAAATTTCTTAGAAATATGTGCAGGCCACAGAAGTATTGTGTGGGCATTTTAGTGGTCTTGGACAAAGAGGTGAATTTTGGAGGTGAAATTCACATGTGTTTCTCCCACTTCTTGGATGTTTGACTGCCATTTTGTTTTCTCTAGAATGATGCCGAAAATCATTGTTCTGAGGGGCGTTCTGGGAAAATAAAAAGGCAGCCATCAGTTGAGGAGCTGAAGACTTGTGACTTTTGCCCCACCTCCAAAATTTGCTTCCCCACTGCTGGAAATGTCAAAAAAGAAAGAAAGGTGGTTTCGCTCTTCCCCTTTAACCCCTGAATTCACTGCAAATTATAGCAATACAAAATGTAAGGCCTAAATTCGCCATCATCCCTATTTGCATAACAAAGGCTCCTCTTACACTTTTCTTCTTGGTCTTTGTGATGATTTCAGATGCTCATTTCCAAAGTGCAGTTTATACAGAAATGGCACAAAAGAGGCAATTCACTTCTTGTTGAAATGTAGTCAGTCCATTTTGGAATAATTTTTCTTTTTTTAAAAAAAAAATAATGTACCAACCAAGCACTTGACCAAATGCAATGTACTCACACATATTCTTTTCCTCTTTGATTTTACACAGCATTTGAAAATGTGTGAGTACATTTCATTTGGCCAAGTGCTAGGTTGGTAATTTCGTTGTCCCCGAAGGGGACAATGACAATAAAATATATTCTATTCTATTCTATTCTTTATTCTTAACATACAGTGGTACCTCTGGTTACGTACTTTAGCTAATGGGGCCTCCCCCTGCCCAATTTCTGTTCTCATCCTGAAGCAAAGTTCTTAACCCAAGGTAATATTTCTGGGTTAGCAGAGTCTGTAACCTGAAGAGTATGTAACCTGAGGTACCACTGTACTTGAGGGGGGGATATCTTTGTAAGAAACTGTGGAATGGGAAGGCATGTGCCATTTCAGAGGTAAGGAAGAAATTGAGAAAAAGTTCTACATATGTAAATATACATTATCAGATGCGGGGGCATACACACACACCCCAGACCAGTAATGGTGGTGGAGCTAAAATAGAAAAATGGGTTGGGTGTATAGAACGATCATTGTCAGAGCTCAGTAGAGATGCATGAAATACCTGGGAAGGTATTCTACCTTGAAACAGTTCCCCAAACTACAGCTCCTATCATCCCTAGCCAACTCGTCAGGGATGATGGAAATTGTAGTCCCAAAACAAGTGGGTCCTTCCTCAGAGTGAGGCACTGTCAGAGACCAGACTAAGGAGTACAACTCGGATGAGGAATGGTGGGAGCCTGCCCCTCCCCCTGCTCATGGCCAGGATCCTGAAACTCCACAGGACCAGTGGAGTAGTGTTGATTTGGAACACTGGTTTGCTGAGGGTCACAGTTCGAAAGACAATAGTTGGGCAGAACTGGGAGGTGAACAGCAAGAAGAACAGGAAGAGAGTGAGCTAGCATACTATCTTTCACTTGAAGATGTGCAGCCTATCAGTCCCAAGGCTAGGAGATTAGATAAGGTAACTTCGCAAAAGGCTCAGTGGTTGAATCATAGAGTTGGAAGAGACCCCAAGGGCCATCCAGTCCAACCCCCTGCCAAGCAGGAAACACCATCAAAGCATTCCTGACAGGTGGCTGTCAAGCCTCCGCTTAAAGACCTCCAAAGAAGGAGACTCCACCAGGTGGCTAGGAGATGAGAGAACGGAAGTGACTGGAGGGAAGTGGGAGGAACCTTAATTGGGAGCACCTGCACTCCGAGAATGGTCGCTTGTTCTTTTGCTACCTTCATTAAACAGTTCTGTTACTGGTAAGAGACTGCTTTCTCTATGTACTGCTTATCTGTGGCCAAGGGGGAAGAAGCAGAGCCCCTGAAGCCTGACAGGCACTCTGGGTCTAACAAAGGTGAGATTGTCTGTGCAGGTCTGCTTCCTCAGATCATAGTACTTTCCCTTAAAGGTTAAACTAGAAAACGTAACTAAATTAGCAAAAATGACAGTATTCCAGAACACCTGGAGGGGCTAAATTGGTGAAGGCTGAGATTAGCACTGCAGGCCTGCTTTGGAGAGAGCATGCACACATCTCCTCTGGAAAGGTGCTGGGATAGCTTCTCTTTCCCTGAAAAAAGAGTGGCCTTTGCTACTGCGGTTTTGTAGGAGAGGTTTCTCATGTTCTCAGGAGCAAGATGCACAGCCCAACTAGCTTTTCCTTTCATGTGGAAGACCAATATGGGAGTTTGTGTTGAGTGAACACACACCCAGACTGCCTCCTCTCTGGAACTATAATATGAATGTATATTTAGAGACACAGAGGGCTGTGGAAAATGGGTGTCCAGGTTCCCTTGGGGAGAAAGAAAGAGACACATTCCTAATATGACAACATTTCTCCGCTGTCCTCTCCTCAGCCACCCCCACCCCAGTTCCCAGAGGAAAAGACACTGAGCCCTGAAATTCTGTGGGACAGGATATATAAAACCAGGCTGCCGGCAAACTGGAGCCAGGCAAGCATGGTCTGTTTTAGAAAGACAGGCAAAGAGGTGAACAAAAGAATTTATCCCCTGACCCCTCAAAAGCTGGGAGAACTTTTATTTCCTGCTTTCTCACATTCAGTTCATTGGTGGGAAAGACCTGCATTTCATTAATACACCATCTATTGGCAGCCAGCTTTGAATCCCTTGCTCTCAAGAGTGTCATCTCAACGCTCCATCTGTCTTAGGCCTCATCGGCTTCAGTATCTCTGGTGCAGGCAAGATAATAGTACAGTAATTTAAATATAATACATTAGTCAGGGTTGGGTGTTGGGGGGGGGAGTCTTTTAAAAAAAAACTTGTTGCAACAGCTCCACTGGCTACCAGTCTGTTTCTGGGCACAATTCAAAGTTCTGGTTATGACCTATAAAGTGCTACATGGCTTAGTCTGGGCTATCTGGAAGACTGTATTCTCACATACCTGTACAAACTTGCCTGGAGATCTTCTGGGCAGGCCCTTTTCTCAGTCCCATCACCCTCACAGGCATGTTTGGTGGAGATGCAGGAGAGGACCTTTTCGGTGGCTGCTCCCAGACAATGGAACTCCCTCCCTAGAGAGGCCAGACTGGTTCCCTCCTTGATGTCTTTCTGCTGGCAAATGAATACTTTCTTATTCCAACAGGCTTTAGAGCACTGACTGGGTTTGGTTTTTTTTTTTAAGGAATGGACTATTAATAGTACTGTGCTATTTTTATCATCTGTATTTAATAAATTTGTTTTTAAAAAATCTTTTAATTCTGTAACAGATTTAATTATTATCTTTAATATGTTTTTAGGTTTTTTGTATTTTATTTCTCTTGTTTTAATTTGTGTAAGCTGCCTTGAGTCCTGGTCTGGGGGAAAGGCAGGATCAGAATCAGAATCAGAATATCCTGAAGGGATTTAAGCAAGGGACCTTGTCAGTTTCTATAAAGTCCATTAACTAGGATTAAAATGGCACAGAACAGGGGTGGGTAAGCTTCAGACTCATTGCATCTCTTTTTTCTCTTCCTAGAACCTCAAGATCACAGGATGCCTCTAAGTACAGAGCTCTCAGTCCTTTCACACAAAAACCCGCCCCTTAATTCTAGCAGACAAATTATTAGATGGGGGAAAGTCATTTTGCTGTTGCTATTGGGAGTCAACCCTGAGATTTTCCAGGAAATCCTGATCTGCCTTCTACCCATCCCAAATACAGAATCATGAGATTCCAGAGCTGGAAGTGACCTTAGAGCTCACCTGGCCTAACCTCCTAACCTGCCACTCAGTAGGGATGCTGTCATTGCATCCTGCTGAAGAATTTTCTTGAGGAAATAACAAATTCCTGCAGAAATAAGGAGAACTGAATTTTAGATTGGGGGAAAAACTAAGAAACAGAGAGAGCTGAAATGGACCCCCCCTTCTTTCCCTAACCCATGCACTGCACCACAAAAGAAAAGGAGAAACCAACAATTTGGGCACAGTAAAATGCAAATTAAAAAATGAGAACAACTGCACACAAAAGCCACAATATTCTCAACTCAAATTTACAGCTGACTCATGACCCACAAAAGCTGGCCTTGGGGATGATTTGAGTCATGGGGACTTCCAAACTTCACAGGGAACATGCGTTTTAAATGTACCCATTATTTTCTTCCCTCGGTGCCCTGCCTTACCCAAATCCTTGTTCCAGCTTTTATTGCATAGAGCTGCTCAGAGGGGGTTCGGCTTCTGCCCTCGTTTGTGCTGTTTGCTGCTTTGCAATGCTGCCAATGGCTGCTGGGTGTCACTGGGGAAGTCTCCAGTAGCATTGCTAGAGGAGGGGGGGGAATGACAACAGGGTCTGGGTCTTTGGAAGAAGGAGGGATGGAAAGTATGTATTTAGTTAAATTGATCGATTTTTTTTTTAACTGCCTTTTCCTCTAGTGGGAGAAGAGTTTTGAAAAACATATAGTGGGCCAGGGTGGGGAACCTTTCTCAGCTCGAGGGCCACATTCCCCTATAGGCACCCTTCCAGGGGCCACGTGCCTCTGGTGGGAGGAGCCAGAAGCCTCTTTTATTCCTAGAGACATCTGGTATTTATCTGTCTATCTCTCTTGGGCAAAAGTGCAGATTCTTCAGGTCAGACAGTGCCCCAGTCATGTCTCTGCCTATCTAAACTGGTCACTTAAAACCCGGATGCAAATAATTGTAAAGATCATTCCCAGATTAAGCCCATATAGATCCTGGTTAGGAATATTCAGCTTGCAATTAATTCACTTTCTGTTGCTAAAAATAAGAGTGAGATAAACATATCCCAGATAGATTCCCACGATATCTGGTTGCTCTCTGTCTCACACCATTTCTTTTCCTCACTGTTTCCCATCAGCTAGAAACTCTTCAGCTCCCTTAGAACTCCAGCCTCAAAAACATGTCGTGCACTGAGGGGGCAGGCAAAGCGAGGAGGAACTATAAATCACTGTGATTGTTCCAAGTAGCACAGAAATTTCAACCAGTATCACGGCCCATTGTTTGGCAGGAGCTTGCCTAACCTTTGATTCTGCAATGAGCATAAGCTGGAGTTTTAACAAAGCCGTAAGGCCTGTTAAAAGAGGCACGCCAGCTTGCACAAAAAGTTACCCATTTGTAAAACCATGAAGGCATAGGAATAATCATCTGCAGTAATAATTCCGACAGCAACAGAAGAGTTGTTGTTGTTGTTTAGTCGTTTAGTTGTGTCCGACTCTTCGTGACCCCATGGACCAGAGCACGCCAGGCACTCCTGTCTTCCACTGCCTCCCTCAGTTTGGTCAGACTCATGTTGGTGGCTTCGAGAACACTGTCCAACCATCTTGTCCTCTGTCGTCCCCTTCTCCTTGTGCCATCCATCTTTCCCAACATCAGGGTCTTTTCCAGGAAGTCTTCTCTTCTCATGAGGTGGCCAAAGTACTGGAGCCTCAGCTTCAGGATCTGTCCTTCCAGTGAGCACTCAGGGCTGATTTCCTTCAGAATGGATAGGTTTGATCTTCTTGCAGTCCATGGGACTCTCAAGAGTCTCCTCCAGCACCATAATTCAAAAGCATCAATTCTTCTGCGATCAGCCTTCTTTATGGTCCAGCTCTCACTTCCATACATAACTACTGGGAAAACCATAGCTTTAACTATACGGACCTTTGTCGGCAAGGTGATGTCTCTGCTTTTTAAGATGCTGCCTAGGTTTGTCATTGCTTTCCTCCCAAGAAGCAGGCGTCTTTTAATTTTGTGACTGCTGTCACCATACAGAAGAGTATGTGCGCATTTTATAAAATAGTGGCGGGTAAACAGGGCAATAATGTGAATGCCATCTCCCCCCACCTGCTGCTCCCCAGATGCCAGGAGTGCCAACTTGACTCATAGAACCCAAGAAAGTAAAACCTCTCACTGCCTCCATTTCTTCCCCTTCTATTTGCCAGGAGGTGATGGGACCAGTGGCCATGATCTTAGTTTTTTTATGTTGAGCTTCAGACCATATTTTGTGCTCTCCTCTTTCACCCTCATTAAAAGGTTCTTTAATTCCTCCTCACTTTCTGCCATCAAGGTTGTGTCATCAGCATATCTGAGGGTGTTGATATTTCTTCTGGCAATCTTAATTCCGGCTTGGGATTCATCCAGTCCAGGCTTTCGCATGATGAATTCTGCATATACGTTAAATGAGCAGGGAGACAATATACAGATACAGGAGCAAATGTTTAGGTTTTGTTTTCCTGGTGTGTCTAATTCATTTTGTTATGGGCAATACATCCAGGTGCCCGAGAGCTGTTGCCGCCTGTTAATCTAAACAGGAGTCGCACTTTCCCATTCTGTATAACAGAACAAACAAAAAAAAAAAATCCTTCCAGTAGCACCTTAGAGACCATTTTTTTATTTTGTTTTGACTATGGCAGACCAACACGGCTACCTACCTGTAACTGTATAACAGAAGTCTCTGTTAAAGGCTGGCCTTGTTCTAAGAAGCTAAGATTATTGCAAGAGAAGGCACACACTTCTTGCTTGTTTCTTCCCTAATATGTAATGAGTGGACCTGGAAGAAGAGTGCTAACAAACCTGTGTTTCATAATTTTGACCATTTTTCATATTTGATGTTACGCCCTATGTCCATTGCCCATTTGATCATGACACTCTTTATTTCTTCGTCCTTTGTATGCCATTCAAGTATAAATTCATAAATTTTTGACAGTATTTTTATATTGTTTTGTATTACTGCAGTTTCTAATATTGATTTTGTATGATCAACCCCCCCTTTTTTTCTTTAATAAAGATGTCATTCATTTGGTGGTATTCCATCCACCCTGATAGTCTATCCTTTAATTCTTCATATGGTCTGATCTTGATTATATTATTTTCTTCTGACAGCATGTCCCTATACGTTAGCAGTAATACAGTATGTATATGTAATATTGTATGTATATGAAGTACAAATTGTGAAAATCAATAAAGAGTATTTAAAAAGAGAGAGAGAGAGAGTGCTAACAAACCCCGCCCAATTCCAAACAGTATTGAAATATTGCACAGAAAAAAACCCTCCAACATAAAGAGTGAGCAACATGTGGCCCTTCAGCTTAAAATATCCTAGAGGAAGGCATGTCTGTATGTTTGGAATCTTGAGCAAGGTCTTTCCTGTTAGGAATGGGGTAAGGATGTACCACAATATTTTGTTGCAGTTCCCATTTGTCAACAGTATCAGCAATGATCATCCAGAATGTTCATTCCTGGCAGGATGCAGTGAAACCACTGAGCCTCTTGGGCTTGCTGATTGGAAGGTCGGCGGTTCAAATCCGCACAATAGGGTGAGCTCCCGTTGCTCGGTCCCAGCTCCTGCCAACCCAGCAATTCAAAAGTATGCCAGTGCAAGTAGATAAATAGCTACCACTGTGGCGGGAAGGTAAATGGCGTTTCCATGCGCTCTGGCACTAGTCACGGTCCTCCATGCACCAATAGCACTTTAGTCATGCTGGCCACATGATCCAGAAAAGCTGTCTGTGAACAAACGCTGGCTCCCTCGGCCTGAAGCAAGATGAATGCTGCACCCCATAGTCACCTTTGACTGGACTTAATCGTCCAGGGGTCCTTTACCCTTTACCTAGGCAGTAATCTCACTGACTACAATTTTTCACACAGCAAGGCCACTTTTATATCAAGTGAGCAAATTTTGTAGCTTCTGCTAATTGGCACATGGCCACAATACCTCAAGGACTGCCTCTCTCCAGGTGAACTGATCTGATATGGAGTGCTCTCCCAAAGGAGGCTTTGGGGGGATTGTTCTTAGTGCATTGTGTATTTTTATACTGTCCTGTGATCCTCGGATGAAGTGCAGTATAGAAATTTAATTAATAAATAAGCTACCATGGATGTCCCCTTATACCAAATAATTATTGATTCCTCCCCTACCCTGCCCCTTATGAGGAATGCATGGTACAAAGGACTGCCTTTGATGCAGTATTTTGTAGAAGTACTGCTTACTATTCTTGGCAAGTGGTTGAGCTGTTTGATTAAGAGCATAAGAACATAAAAAGAGCCTGCTGGATCAGGCCATTGGCCCATCTAGTCCCAGCATCCTGTTCTCACAGTGGCCAACCAGATGACTGTGGGAAACCTGCAAGCAGGATTTGAGCACAACAACCCTGTCCCCTCCCATGGTTTCCAGCAACTGGAATTTAGGAGCATGGCTTCCTCCCACTATGGAGGCAGAGCATACCCATCGTGGCTAGTGGCTATCAATAGCCCTCTCCTCCACAAAAGGAGCACCAGTGTAATGAGTTCAATTTCTTTACCGTCTTGCATACCTGAGATCACATGGAAATATTCTGAATGACCAGAAGTACGGCTGAGATCATGGCTCACAGCAAAATCAGACCAACATCAGACTAGTGTTTGGAGTGACAGCCCTGACAAAACAACAAGTAGGCTATCCTCTCCTGGCCCAGTGGTAACATTTCATTTCATCCCTTGCTGGCCTGTGGAAATTGCCTGGAATTCAATCCACTTCACTAAGAGCAATGCCTGGGCAGTATTTGGAAGTCACTGCCAACGCCAAAAGAAGTGAGAAACACTGACTCTATGTCACTGGTATGTGCACTGCTGGATCGAACGGTCTGGTGATATTGTATATTTTGGAAATGATGAGTGCCGTACTATGGAACATCTACAGTTGGTGCCAGAAGCCAAGTCAACGGGTATATGGGCAACAGTAAGTCTGGCTCAATCTCTTTTGAGGAAGAAAAGGAGAAAAGGTCACAGTTAGAGAAGGCAGGTAGATGGTGTCAGCTGGTGTCCAAGGGAACTACAAATCAGGAAATCTCTGGTCCAAATCTTGTCTCTGCCTTGAACTCAACAGGTGTACAGGCAAACAATTTATTCTCCCCCTTAATTTTGCCATCTGCAGTTTGAGGAATAATAACTCTTTTATAGGACTGTAGATAACAATTACAACTAGATAATGAATACGAGGCACTTTGGACACTTGGAATCAGAGGAGTCTGGTTCATTAGAGCAAGTGGGACATAGGCACACCAACCTCAGTCTTTCCTCAAGCTGCCACCGTAGCTTACAATCTCCTTACTGACAAGCAGTCTAGGGGGTGGCACAGGCTCTCAGTTTCCTCCTCAGTTTCTGTGTTACCTTTGCAGAACTGAGGAGGAAGGAGGAGGAGGGTGGCGGCAAGACTAGGCTCTGCCCATCATTGTATCTGGTTCTCCTAGCCATTGGCTCTGGCACCACCTACTGTTGGCCTCCCTGCCTTTTACCCTACCAGTCATAATGAGCACCAGTCTCCACTGCTTGAAATAGCTAGACAAATGATTAAATATTTCTCAACCAGATTAATCTATTGCAGGGGTAGGGGACTTGTAGCCCTCAAGATGTTGCCAGACTTCAACTACCATCATATTTGACAATGGTTATGCATGCTGGGGCTGATGGGAGTTGGAGTTCAACAAGATCTGGAGGGCCAGAGGTTCCCCATTCCTGGAATTTTGAGTGATATCAAAGCTGGTGACAAGCATTCAAGATTTCAATGAATCTCCTGAAGACCAAGGAACCTGCACATATATTAATATGACGATTGCTCCTCCGAGGTTTAAATGAACTTAAAAGTTCAGGTTATGGAGAAAGGGGAAGAATGTGAACTTTGTAAAAATTGCATGCCATTTAAAAAAATATTTGTGAAAAACAAAAAACAATTTCTTAAGTATTTGTTCTCATTAGAATATCTACTGTTGACCCATAAGAATCTGAGCACCCAAAACTTGATATTTGTCAGAAGCTTATGGCTTCTGTTTCTAGAGTGGCAAATTCTTGCAATTTATTGAAAACCTTTAGAGAAGCCATGGGTGGGTTGAGGAGCAGCTATATGGTGTGGGCAGGGTGAGCCACAGGATTTTCTGGGCTCAGTAGAAAGAACTTTGACTCTCCTTTTTCCTCAGAGTTTCCACGAGCTCAGAACTAAACCTCACACACAGAGATGGGTGGTTGCCAAGTGAGCATCACACAAGCTGTACCTTGACACTGAATTTCAATTCTGTTTCTGACTGTGGTAAATTTTGAGATGGAGAATGAGGATCAAACTGCATGTGATGCAGTAATTCAATGACTGGAAGCCCCGATACCCTTTTGCCATTAAAAAAAGCAGCTCTGGGGTCAATTTAGAGCTACCATGTTGTGGGGAGGGAAAGGAGTCCTAATCCTGTGTCCCCTTGCTTATTTCCAGACTTAAATTGTCCTTGGAAACTGTGAGCAGTTCTCAAGTTTCCCTCTTCATCAGTCATGGCAGGGATGGGCAAATCTCAGACCTGGAGGCCATACTCTTCACTGCCACCAGCCTGTGCCCACATCAAGTAATCCCCCCCCCCCGGCTGGAATATGTCATTGAATTGTGATGGTGCCGCTTGCTTGCTTGCTTGCTTGCTTGCGTGTGTAGAAACCCCTTGTGTGAGACTAGAATCTAACCTAATGTACAAGGGGAAAAGCCACTTCCGTGAGTCCGTTCACTTTTTGGCCACATTCACAAGGCATATTTAAATATGATACCCTAGGATACCACTTTAAACAGCCATGGCTTTTCCCAAAGAATTATGGGAGCTGTAGTTTGTTAAGAGAAGTGTTTGGATATCGCTGTTCACCTCCCAGAGATACAATTTCCATAGTTCCTCATGAAGAGGGATTGATTGTTAAACCACTCTGGGAACTTTAAATGTATGGGATGAATGTGACCTTTGCCTCTGGTCCAGTCCATCGCTGATATGTGGACCCCGGAAAGTTGCCTACAAGAGAATGTGGCCCTTGGGCTGAAAACGTTTCCTCATCTCTGGCTTATAGTAGCCTTTTATGTGTGTGGAGGGATTTGGACTGGGGACAGTGCAGGAGCAAAGAGAGAGACTCTGTCTACACACAATGCCAGTGCAAGTCATGCCCCACTTTCCCCCTGCAGCTCGGTTTTGTGAAATAAAATGATATAAATATCTACAATACTGGAACTTCAGCATCACACACAGTGTGACCTGCATGTGTGAATATTGAGAGGGACAGTTTTGTATGAAATCTGGTGCAGGAATGGATTTATGAGGCTGTCCAAGTGGCGGCCTGCAAAATTGGTAGCAGATCTTGAATAGCAAAGCACTGATGATAGGTAAGTGTTAAATATGCTATAATTCAATGCAATTAATTAACATTAATTAATGTTATTTAATATTATATGTATGATTATAGATATATTTAATAGACATCCCTGACATAAGCAATCTGTTCATCCATTAATATATAAATAACATTTGTGCTATTTACTCACTGTCCTCTCAAATATAATGAATCTATTAATGTTACATTATGTTTCAAAAAAAAATACAGGGTTGGTATTCAGGCTCATTAAACTGATAGCAAACATATTTATTCAGATTTATAGTTAATTCTATTCATTTCTTTTAAACGCCGGAATGTACCAAGTCCAATACTGTATCTTCATCACTGAAACCATTTCCCAATGGCAAGAAAGACACGTCAATGATACACAAAAAGTGATAGCCGTATGTTTCCCCAAATATGGTAACTGGGACAAAAACCAGCTTATTTATCAGAAGTCTTAATATATTTCAGCAGTTGGTGCAGATATTAATTCATAATACACACATTTTTAGTATTCATCAGATCATTTTTCAACATATAGTTGAAATGAGTATCAAACTCTGGTCAAAGGGGTTAAATTCTTCAAATAATTAGCCACAAATAGCACCTGAAAAAATTAGTGCTTCTGAAGCCTCACTCCAAGAAGATGGTGATGGTCTAGGATCTCCAAGACTCACTAAAGCAACAGGCCCTATGATTCCTGGGGGAAGTAATGGCAGTTCAAAGGGTGTAACACCTCTGCCCCCAATATATGCTTTCAGTGGAGATAAAGCCAAGGTGCCTTTGCCCTCCTCTGTCTGTGTTCAGCTGGGGAGAAGAATCCTCTGCCCCAGTTAGGACAAAGCATGGGGAAACTGGCAGACTACACCTTGGCAGAAGGATGGTGACTGGATGGGGAAATCTGAGCCAGCCTTCCCCAACCTCATGCCCTCCAGATACAGCCAGACTGGGGCTGATGGGAGTTGTATTGCAAAACATCTGCATCACAATGTTCCAAAACAGTTTGGGGAAGGCTGATCTCAGCAAACACAAATCCAAATGCTTCCTTGCTCTCGTCCTTGAGCCAGACCTGATAGAACCATTCACAATTTCAACCTTAAGCAAAGTAGTAGCAGGAACAACTGGTGCTATCACAGAAGTTGCAAAAAAGGAGGAAGACAGAGTCTCTACTGAGAATCAAACTCTTTTTTAGAGATCAGAGAGGGGATGGGAAGAGCGGGTCTCCCTTCCTTCTGCACCACTGGAGCAACAAGCCAGGTAAATGGGTGGGATAAAGGGGGAGGGAGAGAGGAAGGCAGGCAAACAAGTGGAAAGGGAAAATTCTGATCACACCTTGTGCTGAATCCACTCTGATATAATTGTGAGTGCATCATCAATGGAGCATGGCAGATTCTGAACTGGGCTCAGTGGTTAGAGTGCTGGACTAGGACCTGGGTGGCCCGGGTTCAAATCCTTGCTCAGCCATGAAGCTTATTGGACCATTCGCTGTATTTCAGCTGAATCTGCCGCAGAGGGTTGTTATGAGGCTAAAACAGGGAGAGAGAGAACCAGTTATTTCACTTTGAGTTCCTTGGAGGAAAGGTGGGATATAAATGCAGGAAAAAGTAGATTGTTTTCCAGAAAATCCAGACATGGAAAGGGGAACTCTCTCTATTGCTAAGTCAGACGTTGTGAGTGGGTGTGGCCACTGTCAGAGGAATGGGGGCGGGGGGAGCGCGGGGGGAGGGGGGGTACCATTGCGGCCACCACCCCAGACATGTGCTGTGCACCCCTCACTGGTGGAGGAACAGGGGCGGGGGAGCGCATCGCCCCCAGCCCCAACGGGGGGTACCACCGCACTGCGCCGAGCACCACACCCCCAGGATACACGCCACGCCCCCAGGACGCATGTCACACCCCCCGCAGGCGATGTGCCACCAGCCATGCCCGTGCCTGCTCTCCGCTCCCAGTGCCGGAGCATGCAGCTTCGCCACTGCCCCCCACCAAGCCGGGCACCACGCCCCCGCAGGCAGCACGCCACACCCCCAGGAAGCACGCCATGCCCCCGGGACGCACTGGGTGTGGTCATAGGTCAGTGGTAGGACACCTGCTTTGCATGCAGGAATATGGTTCAATCTCTGATACCTTCTGGAAGGGCTGGGGGGGGAAATCCTGTCTGAAAGCCTGGAGAGACACTGCCAGCCAGTGTTGGCAGCAATGAGCTTGATGGTCTGAGTCAGTATAAAACAGGTTTAGGTGGATGGGTGGGGGAGAGAGAGGGAGAGGGGGAGGGGGAGGGGAAGAGAGAGAGCCTGCACTATGGGCAACAGGTGGAGAGTATGAAAGCCAAAGCTATATTTGAGGAAAGGCACTGCTGAGACTGTCTGAAAGGACCCAGAACCACATGGCCGTGTCATACTGCTTCCAAGATGGATGAGGTTGCATCTTCTCTTGGTTTGTAGCTGCCCTGGCAAAGTCAGAGGAGAGGGTGGAAGTGAAACGAGGACAGTGAAAGGGAGGCAATGGGGCAGCCAAATGCCAGCAGTGCCAAGTTATGCAAACTGTCATATGGGAAAACATGGGCACTGCATTTTGGAAATTGCTTGGCATTATATGTCCCTGTTTGCCTACTGTCTTGCAATAACCTACACAGAAGGAACATGGGTCTGTTCAGTCTGTTTGTTTCTAGCCTGCCCCAGCAGGGTGCTACCACCTGATCTCATTTTAAAAAACCATAAAATTACTTCTTTTTTTAAGCATGTGCAAGAAGACATCTATTTCTGATATATAGGCTCCAAGTGCTGTTGCTTATGTAGCCAAAATGGCACCACCCACACAGAACAGGCAGGTATGAACAGGCTGGACTTTCCAGAAATACCCAAAACTATTTTGAAAACAACAAAATCTCACTATGGGAAAGGAAACCCTTGAAAACAGCCAAAGGGATACTGAGTATGCTTGGTTGGCATGAAACGCTGACCACCTCTTGGGACAGAGGTGGGAGGGAAATAACTGAGTAGTGATGGAGAGGCTGATATTCTAAACTGGGCACCCTCTGTGCTGCAACATTTTGTAGCATTTAGACTGCCAACTGAGTCAAAGTATCTGAGGGTTTCAGAGGTTAAACTCCCCAAATGCTTAAAAAACTCTTGAGTGTGGAATTGTTCTTTATTTTAGTGGGTAGCAACCCTGGAAGATTGCTTGTCTCAAGAGTAGCAGCAGGTCCCCCACCTCAAGCTGCAATTTGTTTCACAGGTTCTGCAGAGCTCACAGCTGTCTATTCCTGCTTATTGTTTTCTTGAGGTGACTGTCTGGAAAGAGTCTTGGCCCCACAGATTATTGGCTGGAATCTGGGCTTGTGTGGCCCTTACCTGCCACACCCTTGGCCCTCTCGAATGCAATTGGTGAAGGGTGGACACCGCTCCCTGCCTCTGTCCCCTTTCAGAATCCGCATTCAGCTGATGGACCATGTCTCCCCACACACAGCAAAGAGAGGAGGAAGTGGGTGGAGGCAGCAGCAGCAGCAGCTCCACCCATGGAAGGAGCACAAGTGGCATTGCTGCTGGATAGGAGATGAGGCAGCTCAGGACCACAATACCTCAAGCATGGGCGTACCCGGGGGGGGGCAGAGGGGGGCAGGTGCCCCCCCTAGAAGGCAGCTGCCCCCCTAGCTGCCACCACCACCCCGCGCTGCGTGCCGATCCCAGCAGGCTTCGTGGGGATGTGTTTACAAACTGGTTGTGTTTACAAACTGGCGGCAGTGTCGGAGGAAGGGGGGAACCGCAAAGCACCTGAAAGCGCCGGGCGCACCAATTGCTAGCCCCGGTGGGCGGGCAGATGGCACGGCTGCGCCAATCGGCAGCCCCAGCGGGGCTCTTTCCCTCCCGGCAAGGAGGGAGCAAGTTCTTCTTCCCCACCTCAGCCTCCGACCGAGCATTTAAAGGCCACTCTCGGCATAATGGAAGGGAAAGGAGCCCCAGCCGGGAAGGAGAAGGAGAGCTCGTAGCGGCTGCCAGAGGGGAGGGAGGAAGGGCCGACCTCGTCTCTTGTGCTGTCGTATTTTTATTTTAAACCGCCGCCCTCCACCACAACAGCCACCGCCACCACTCCCCTCTTAAATTTTCTCCCTCCCGGCAAAGCGGCTCCCCCCCACCCAAGCAGCAGCAACGGCAAAGTTGCTCCTCGTCCTCCCTCCCCGGCTCCTTGTCAAAGTGCAAAGCGGCTTCCCCTTCCCCCACCACTGGGGCAGGCACCTCCTTGTTTTGCTTTTCAAAAGGGAAAATAACCCATCAGTTGGTTTCCCCTCTTGTCTTTTTCTTTGGTGTTGTTTGTGTGTCTCGGTCTCCCTTTCCTCTGCGGCTGAGGAAGCCACCAAGAGGCAGCAAACCTGAGCGCTTCTGTCTCCCAGCCCCTCACCAGGCTCAGCTAAAAGAACAGGGAGAAACTTCAGCTGCCAAACAAAATCACAAGCGGATCTGTGTTGGGAGGCACACTTAGCCTCCCTCCTCCAGGTCATTTTCACCCAATGCATTGTCAAATTCAACTCTGCAAAAGAGCGTTCTGCTTTAAATGTCCCGTTCAAACCTCACTTCACCCTTCTGCTTCTTTCTCTCCTCCTAGATCAGCTCCTCTCTCTTTCTCTTTCTTTCTTTCTTTCTTTCTTTCTTTCTTTCTTTCTTTCTTTCTTTCTTTCTTTCTTTCTCTCTCTCCCTCCCCTCCCCTCCCCACACCTTGGATCGTCATGATGCAAACCCAAGATATGCATTTGTATTATTTAATATTCTTTGTTATTGGGAACACACTTCTTGGGGGGAGGGTGTCAAGTTTTGTAAGGACAGGTAACAGAAGGCACCCTACCTATAAAGTCTTTGCTGGAGAGAAAATGTGTCTGAAGATCTGCATATGACCTTGTCCACCTGCCCCCCCCCCCCTTTCGTCTTCTTCCCAGGAGTGGATGAGGGGTTAAAATGAGAAGGAGCTGGATTTGATTAGATCACTAGCAGATTATAAATCCTATCTAAAATAAAATGGATCAGCCCTATAGATAGATATAGATAGATCCCCAGCCAAGCTCTCCTGGGCAGCCCCGTTGCCAGTGTGGAGCGCTCCTTCAGCTCACCGGGTCTGGCCTGGTGAATGGGGCTTGGGCTACAGGGTGGTTTGGCAGGGCACATACCAAACTTTCTGTGGGATGGCCACCCCTGGAGCCCTTTCCAGTGACTGCCACAGAGAAGCCCATTTATTTATTTCTTTGAGTATTTTAATCATAGGATCACAGAACTGGACGGTTGGAAGGGACCCCCGAGGGTCCTCTAGACCAACCCCCTCCAGTGCAGGAATCACAGCACAAGCATCTCTCACAAAACAAGTTTGCTCCATCTTCCCTGTGAACAGCCCTTCAGATACAACAGAATAACAGAACAATTCACAGAGTTGGAAGGGAACCACCAAGGTCATCTAGTCCAACCCCCTGCAATGCAGGAATCTTTTGTTACAGGGAAGTTACAGGGAACCAGGCAGAGGGCCTTCTCGGTAGTGGCACCCACCCTGTGGAACGCCCTCCCATCAGAGGTCAAAGCGATAAACAACTACTATAAAGAGGTCAAAGCGATAAACAACATCTGTGTTTGAAATATGATTGGCCGGGGGGGGGGGGGGGGCGCCAGAAAGTGATCTCGCCTAGGGCGCAAAAAACCCTAGCACCGGCCCTGCCCTCAACCACATCCCAAAAGCAGGCTTCTGCTGCTGCCCGCCTCTGACACTCGCGAGAGATCAGAGCCGAGGCTGAGAGAGGTGCTGCGCTGAGATCTCCAATTCCTTCCTTCCTTCCTTCCTTCCTTCCTTCCTTCCTTCCTTCCTTCCTTCCTTCCTTCCTTCCTTCCTTCCTTCCTTCCTTCTCTCTCTCTCACCCCTTCTTTCCTTCTTTCTTTCCTTCTTTCCTTCCTTTCCTTCCTTCTCTCTCTCTTCCCTCCCTCCCAGCCTTTTAGAGGAGGAAAACCAGGAAAAAATATGTTTCTTGTTTTCTTCCTCTAAAAACGAGGTGCGCGTTATGGTCCGGGGCGCATTATGGAGCAAAAAATACGGTAAAACAGAAAGCCCAAATTCCCAACTATGTTTCTTGCTGCAGTTCTACTGTCTGGTCAGAAGTAAGGTCCTATTAGATTCAGCAGGACTTACTCTCAGGTAAGTGAAGCCTTTGTGACCCAGGATGTGTAAAGCAGGATGTCACTTACACCCACCCCACCCCCACCCCCACAATGTTTGAAAACGTCAGCTTTGTACTTAAACACAAATTGGCCGGGAACTTCATTGTCTGTGTCTTTATTAATTTATTTAAAGAACAACAAACTGGTGATTGCTTTAACTTTTTGATATGTGGTGATTTGAATCCTCATGAGAGGATTAGAAGAACTGCTGAGTCTTGAAGGAATCTTGCTTTGGAATTGAGGACTTCATTAGATTTTCTTCTGCCTTTTCATTTTATTTTGTTCTAAGGGCTTGTTAGAGATAATGTATAAGCATGGTGTCAGCTCCCTTAAAAAAAGGTCGACAACTCTGGGAAATGGGGGGGGGGGGGGCGCCAGAAAGTGATCTCGCCTAGGGCGCAAAAAAACCTAGCACCGGCCCTGTTGCCCCCCCCCCAGTTTTGATCCTGGGTACGCCCCTGACCTCAAGAACCGCCTCTCCCATATGAAGCACCCTGGACCCCGCAATCATCGTCCGAGGCCTTTCTTTTTGAGCCCTGGGAGATCTGGAGGGTGGGGCCTTTATATTGGTGACTCCTTACTTGTGGAATGCTCTCCCTGCATTATATACAGTAGACCAGTCAAAAACTTTAACCTATAAGACCTTTGGCCCTTAACTAGGGCCTTTTAGAGTAGGTGGGCTGTTTCAATATATGTATGTGGAGGTTTTTTGTAAGTCATTTTGCGAGTCGCTTTGAGTTGCCATGGAACTAATAAATTTTAATAAATTTTAAATGATAATAAAAAATAATATTGCCCATGAAAGCTGATATCACAGTAAAATAGTGATATAGCATATCTGCACCCCAAACCTACCGGTATATTGATGTATGTGTGTGCATACATAAAAATACACACACATCAGTTTATATGCCTTGACTCCCATCATGGGACCCATAGTTTGGTGTGAGTGCTGATAATTTGTATTGGAATCTCTAGTTCCCTACTCAAATCTACCATATATTTCCCAGGGTGCCTTTGGGAAGAGGGAGGGGCTGTTAACCCAGTTTGCATCTACTCTGCCATGATGCCTCAGACTTTGGAATGCTCATCCCGAGGAAACATGGCTGGTGCTAACTTTACAATCATTTTGCCACCAGCTGAACACATTTTTATGGCATTTTCAATGGTTATGGTTAGTTTGCTTAATTTCTTTTCTTTTTTTCATTGCTGTATCTTTTTTGCTGATTTATTTCACATGTTTTATTCATTCCTATTGTACAATGCCCTGGAATCTAATTGGATGAAGGAAGGTCCAGAAAAATACATATGGTTATGCAGCACAATTCTAATGCATGTTTATTCAAATTTTTATTTCAATTTATTACATTTATTTCCTTTGTCATAGAACCTGAAGTGGTTTCCAAGCAGTCACCTATCCAGGTCACCATTAGCTAGATCTAGGCTTGCTTAGCTTCAAAAAGGTGGTTGCCTCATGTGCCTTCAGACCAATGAAATAAATTTCATTGTATTCAATTGGGTTTAGTTATTCTGTAGGGGGCTGTGGCAGCCCCTGTCTCTAAATGACTCTGGACCTTGCTTTATGTGGATATTTTGTTGCAGCAAAGTAACATAGCTACCCTTCTGAAATCTTTGACCATACTTTAGATATAGCAGGGGAGGGCAGACTTTAGACTTGTGAGATATGCTTCATATTTTGCTAGAATTCGGAGATCCACCACCTGCAAAAAAATGTACATTAAAGAACATTGTGCTTCTGAGCAGCTGCTGAACACAGGAGATTGTTCTGAGTACCAGAACTGAGCAGAGCTCATAAGAACTCAAGGAGAGCCCTGCAGAATCAAGCCCAGTTGTTGTTGTTGTTGTTGTTGTTGTTGTTGTTGTTGTTGTTGTTGTTGTTGTTATCCCATCTTTTTCCCTGACAGGGACTCAGGCAATCATTAAAAACAATTAAACATTAGTAGAATCTCTCAATCTAGCTATGCAGATCATTACAATAAAAACATCACAGCACCGGCCCTTTCCTTAAAAACGTTCAGTTCTCCAAAGCCTGCTGGAAGAAGAAAGCATCCACCAGCTGGCACAAAGACAACAAGCGGGGGAAGCTAGTCTAACTTCTCTAGGAAGGAAGTTCCGAAGTTTGGAAGCAGCCCCTGGAAAGGCCCTCTCCTGTATCCAAAAAAAGCATTACAGTATTGTGAGGGTGGCAGGACTGAGAAAAGGCTCATTTAGCCCAACATCCTGTCCTCACAGTGGTCAACCCTTGAGAAGCATGCAAGCAGGACCCGAGTATAAGAACAATTAGAATGATAGAATCATAGAGTTGGAAGAGACCACAAGGGCCATCCAGTCCAACCCCCTGCCAAGCAGGAAACACAATCAAAGCCTTCCTGGCAGGTGGCTGTCAAGCCTCTGCTTAAAGACCTCCAAAGAAGGAGACTCCACCCCACTCCTTGGCAGCAAATTCCACTGTCGAACAGCTCTTACTGTCAGGAAATTCCTCCTAAAGTTTAGGTGGAATCTTCTTTCTTGTAGTTTGAATCCATTGCTCCGTGTCCGCTTCTCTGGAGCAGCAGAAAACAACCTTTCTCCCTCCTCTATATGACATCCTTTTATATATTTGAACATGGCTTCTACCCCACAGCAGTGGAGGCAAAACATAGAGTTAATTTTAATCTGCTTAAGTATTTTAACTTTTGTAAGCTTGAAAGTAGGGTTGTCATTTGTCTTGATTTTACTGCTTTACATTTTGTAAACAGCTTTGAGGTTTTTTGCAATCTAGAGATGTGTACATTTAAATAAATAAATAAATCAGAGTTGGTACCCATTGATATCCTTCTCTTCAATGAATTTGCCTAAACCTATCCTAAAGCCCCCCCCCCCGAAAAACAGTGCACACAACCTCTTCTGCTTAGCTTGTCACATATAAGCGATAGATGGAATAAGCTCTTTACCATCTAAGGCAGGTTCCTCATAATAAGCTCACAGAGTATTTTATGAGGCTATATTATAGGCAGTTTGGTATAAAACTCTCAGAGTCTGCAAAATTCAGAGATTGGAGATAGCGTGTGCATATTAGGAATACTTTTTATATTCAAGCTAGGAGCCTGTAACAAATAACATGAGTGCTTAAGGTAAAGGTAAAGGTAAAGGAACCCCTGACCATTAGGTCCAGTCGTGACCGACTCTGGAGTTGCGCGCTCATCTCACATTATTGGCCGAGGGAGCCGGCGTACAGCTTCCAGGTCATGTGGCCAGCATGACAAAGCCGCTTCTGGCGAACCAGAGCAGCACACAGAAACGCCGTTTATCTTCCCACTGCAGCGGTACCTATTTATCTACTTCCACTTTGACGTGTTTTCGAACTGCTGCTTTGGCCAGGGTGGCCAAGATGGTATCCTTTAGATGTCCTGGAGTACAAGTCTCACTGTCTATTGGCCTAGCTGGCAGGGGCTGATGGGAATTGTAGTCCAGTGGCATCTGGAGGGCACCATGCTGGCTATCCCTGATGTATACTTAGCAATCACTCCTTTGGGCCACTGTCTCAACCAACTTCCCCAACATTGCTCCTCCTAACCTGAAGCCTTGTGAAGTTCTTTTCCTCTTAGATTAACCTCTTCTTGACTAAAATGTCTGTCTTCTCTGTCTTTTGCCTCAAGTCACACACCATTCCTTCAATTTCTGTTCTCTCCTTGCCTCTGGACTTCCCATGTCATAGAGGCATAGAAGCATAGTGCTGTAAGGGTCCCTGAGGGCCATCTAGTGCAGCCCCCTGCCAAGCAGGAATCTCAACTAAATCCTTTTGCTTCTCTGATTCCCAGGGCCTTCTTTCAAGTCCTCAGGCTGCTTAAAGAAATTCATGTGAGGTTTTAATCTCAACCACACTAACAACTTCCCTTGTCCTCACAGAGCCTGTTGCTCTGCTCCCCAAGCAACCAAACATTCCAGTCCCATTGGAGTCAATTAATATCAAACATTTCACTGCCACTAGTACAGTGTGGTAAGAATGTACCATATTTTTCCATGCATGACCTCTATTTTTCTTGAACCTCAAAGAACCTCAATAGAGATGACCTCTATTTTTCTTGAACCTCAAATTAAGAAATCAATATTTTAAACATCAAATAGAATGACTTTGAAATAGCAACCCCGAGATCGCCCAAAGTCATTCACTTTTTGGGGGAGATCGCTGCCGTGCAGCCCCTGTGCCACCCTGCACCCCCCTACCGTATATTAGAACATCAGCTGCAGTCACCCTGTAATGGTTGGCTGAAGTCCGCACACTGGTGGATTGGCAGTTCCGGCAGCTTCTTCACAGCAGCTGCGGGAATGTAAGTAGAAAGACGACCCCCCCCCCCATTTTTTTCTAACAATATTTAGCAAAAAAAACATCATCTTATACATGGAAAAACCCAGGACCCACTCACACATGCATCTGGGGAACCATTTCTTAATCTTTTACCAGTGGTGCCTCTGCTGTGACCCAGCATGGATCAAGCCATAACCCACTAGTCCATCCCGACCCACTAGTTGAAGACCACTGATACAGATAGATTTAATTGATTCCTCAGATGCAAAAGATGCATATGGGTCATTGCCAAAGAGTCACTACTTCTACAGGTATAAAAGAGAAGAAAGAACATGTGGCTCTGGTGGCTTTTAGTCTGGAAAAAAAAGGGCAATGCTCCAAGCTGACCCTCAGCAGGAAAAGATGCTTGGGAGTTTTGCGCCCTGTAGGAAGATCTCAAAAAGATGTTGCTACTCCATCTAGTCCCATCTCTTGGTAGGCATATCTTGCATTTGAGGTTGACTTTTCCTTCCTATAGGGACGCGGGTGGTACTGTGGTCTAAACCACAGAGCCTAGGGCTTGCCGATTGGAAGGTCAGCGGTTTGAATCCCCATGACGGGGTGAGCTCTCGTTGTTCGGCCCCTGCTCCTGCCAACCTAGCAGTTCGAAAGCACGTCAAAGTGCAAGTAGATAAATAGGTACCACTCCGGCGGGAAGGTAAACGGCGTTTCTGTGCGCTGCTCTGGTTCGCCAGAAGAGGCTTAGTCATGCTGGCCACATGACCCGGAAGCTGTACGCCGGCTCCCATGGCCTACAGAGCGAGATGAGCACCACAACCCCAGAGTTTTCCGCGACTGGACCTAACGATCAGTGGTCTCTTTACCTTTACCTTTCCTTCCTATCTCATGAGCAGACAGCTAAGTTCACCCAGGTACAGCCCAATCTAATGTGTTCAATCAGTGAAGCTGTTGCACAGCTTCACATGCAATCAACTTGCTATTATTGTAAAAATTTCTTAGGGCATCTTCTTCAGGATCAAACATAGCCAATTCAACAGACACAAACAGATGTACCAAAGGATATGGCTCCAGCAGATAATTCATCTCACTCATCAAAAGAAGCTGCACTTTCAAGGACAGTGCCTTTTCTCTCTCACTCTGACAACCCCACATTGAACCATGTGTCATATCTATTCAGATCTTTTCCAAAACGAAACCCTGACCCAAGTGCTTGAATTACTATTACTAAGTAGAGGCTCTGGAAGTTGTGACTGAGACCTGTCAATGACTTCTCTGTCTGCTTTCCTAACACCACTCCTAAACACATTCCTTCACTGATCCTGTGGCTTTAGGACAAAACTACACGCTGCAGCAATCCACTGAGAGCCCTTTTGCATACATGCTTGTTATCCATGCTCCATGCACCCCCCCCCCGACAAACAAACATTCTCTCCCCAAAAAGTGGCTAAAACTTCAGAAGGAGAAGAGATTGGGGCTTACCTCCAGACTCTGGGTTTGCATGGAGTGGCAGTGTATGGAGCAGAAGCTGGAACAGGGGCAGAAGCACAGGAACCACTGAAGGAAGGCTGGACCTCATGGTATTGCCTGGAATGGGCCAGAGAGCGGCACTCAGACCATTCCCTGGACACTGAGCAACAAGCACGCAAAGGGAGGCACAAGCTACAGACACAGCCTGTCTGTTTTCAATTGAAGGTTCGGCTACTACTATATTTAATAAGCTTGCAGCTGAGGGAGGGATGTTCTGAAGTTCCCCACCAGTCAGAAATCGGGCTGGGTTAAAACAGATACCTCTCATGTTACAAGTCAGTTCCCCTTCTTAAAGGGCTAGTTCTTCCCTCTCCCCATTTCCCCTTTTAGAAGCTCTTTGAATATCTCCTCATTCCCCTCCTTCCCTCTCTGTCATAACTTTTTGGGAACTGGCCAGGCTTTCAGCTCTTTGTTTTTCGGTATGGTTATTTCTGAGATGGCTGTGTGAAGGGACTCGTGGAGGTTGTTTGAAGCTACAGAGAGATGGTGTTTGTCTATACATAAAGATAGGGCTGGCCCAATACGTTTTGCTCCCTGAGTCAAAGGACATGGTGAGATGTTTGCATTGCTTGTACATGATACCATAGACTGGCAGCTGAATCTTACATGAATGCTGGTGATGGGAGAGCACCCTCTACTTCACCAGAGTCAGCAGTTAACTTTGTGGGAGCCAGGAGAGGCAATGCAGCATGGACAGCTGTCCTCCAACAGATGGGAATAGCCAGGTAGCTTAGGATGGACTGCCAAGAGCCTCTGCCCCTCAGCACCTGCCACCTGAGGTGGTTGCCTGACCTTGTTTAACAGTAGAGCTGACTTTTGCTTAAAGACTTGGGTGGCCAGATTGCAAACTATGGGAACACAGGAAGCTACCTTATACCCAGTCAGACCAAGTCCACCTAGCTCAGTTCTGTCTGTTGACTAGCAGTGACTTGCTAGGATTGCAGTGTGCTGCCTGGAGCTGCTGGGGGCTCTGCATGCAAGGCAGATGCTCTACCACTGCGCTACAGCCCTGTAAAAGTGATGAGACATTCCAACCAGTGAGTAGTCAGGGGCTACTTTCTTTTAAATGGAGGTTGATTCAATAATTATGGGAACCCCCACATTGCAATCTGCAATGGTACTGAAACAAGTTTAGCGCCTCATCTGAGTCAGTGGAGGAGCTGTCTGACCTGGTATAGTCAGATGCCTGCGTTCCTATCTGTTCCTCAATAACTAGACTTTAGAAAACATCCTTTTCCTGGAGTGGTAGCTGTGGTCCTTGCTAGAAAAAGAAACATAGAAGCTTGCCTCATTCCGTGTCAAACCATTTGTGAATTTGGCTCAGTCTTGTCTGCGCTGACTGACAGCAGCTCACCAGGGTTCTTAGCCAGGGAACATTCAAAGCCCTACCTGGGAATGCTCAGGATTGAACCTGGGACTGGTCGGCATGCAGCACAGATACTCTACCACTAAGCTATGTCCCTTTCCCCTTTAAGGCAACTGTTTGCATATCGAGGCCACATAGCCATCCTGTTATCTAAAGTGCAAATAACTAGACAACACCCGGCATATTGGTATGGGATCAAATAAGGCCACAACTTTATTGCTTACAGATGTGAAGGTTTGGCCATAGGCATTGTGGTAAGCAACTTCAAATGTCACTCCTGCCTGTCCACTGGGAGTGTTTCTAAGAGTGAAGCCAGTGGGAGGGGGATGCCCTATAACCTACGTCAAATTGGGCTGTCCCCCAAGTGGTCTCCGTTGGAGGAATGGTATGGCCCTAGGCCCCATCTGAGCATCAGACAGGAGCCACTTCTCCCAGATCCTTTTAACAAGATACCCTTACCTGTGGAGAGACAGGCAGAGACTACAACCTGCCCTCCAACCAAGACTAGGCTTCCCCAAAGCCTATCCGCCTTCCAAAGTTGTGACAGTTGCTATGAGCTAGGCGAAACCCCAGATGGTGGAGCCAATTTGCCACATGAGAAAAAATCCTGCTCAGCCCCCAAAATACGGCAAACGACATTGTCCACAGCAAGGTCGTATCATCTGCAAAACCCCTAATCTGAGGGAGGGAGGGAGGGTGGGAGAACTGAAGCGGTGAGAGGCCAGGAATTTATCCTTGCCCTGGGCGCGGGGCCAAGCACTGATACTGGTCAGTTGGCCCTGAGCCCAGGGGAACGCCCTTTAATTCCTACCGCCATTGGCCAATTTGGCAGCAGGAGGACGATTTAGCCCAGAGGAGGCCCAGGACCCACCCACAAAGCTGCCCACCAGAGAAGGGGTGAATGGATTTAATGAATGCAACATCACTGAAAAGAACTGGATCTCTAGTGTATTAAGGGAAATGTCATTCTAAAAGATGCACAATGGAGTTTTTTTTCCTCAAATGAAAAGCAATATATTTTGAAAAGGACCAATATATGCAAAGGGAGGCAGTGGAAACTCACCCCATGCAAATGGAGCGTGCAGGGTCAGACATTGAAATCTGTGAAATTTTGCTCCATTTTAGTTTTCCAAGGGTTTGTTTGGGAATAGTCCCTGGATACCTTTGTATGCACAGTTTCAGGGGATCAGACCACCTCCCAAGAAAGAGTCTGCTGTGTTTGCTTCTCTGGAGTGATGCCTCCATGTGTATAGTACAATGCTGTATTGTCAAACAGATGCTTTTGCAGCTGGGTCTCCCCAATAACTCACTCTAACAAGCTTCCTGTTCCAGCCTTCATTTTTCACAAGCATCACCTTCTTATCCATTATCCATAGTTCACATTATGCTGCTGGCCCCTTTGATTAGACATTTCCCAGAGTTGAAACCTTGTTTGCTTTGCTTCCCATGGAAGGAATCTTAACCTTGTGAGTTTCTCCTCTCACTGGAGGCCTGCAAAACCTCCTGCTTTAGCAGCGGTGGCAAAATTTAATTAATGTGTTGCTTATTTTTGCTTCCAGGTAATTAATATCATCATAAACCTGGCTTCCTAAGATGTTTATGAGCACATCCCTATGTTTCTAGTAAATTCATTACTTAATTCCATTAAGACTCTGGGATATCACTTTTAACTGAGACTTGCTGATTTCACAAAATATTCATTTTCTGGCTTCTTATGTGTAGTTCTACAGTTGATAGCACTGCATTGCTACTGAGCTGCTTTTTATATCCCCACCTTTGGATTCTGTGGGATGTGAAACACGGGAACAGTCAAGTACAACATTCCTAGAGTGGATATAGAAAGGGATTCTGGTCCAGCCAGTCGAAGCTTCCTGTTTCTCCTGGGCTGGGACAGACTTCCTCTGAATGAGACTGGAGGTGGGTGTGGCCTCACCTGTGCAGGTAAAACAAAAGCACAGGGGCCATCTTCCTCCTTTTTTTTGACTTCGTTCTTCAAGCAAGCAACATCTGCTTAGCTAAAGATGCTCTCTTGGCCTCCAGCCAAGAGAGGAGAAGGAACTATCTCCCCTATGGAATAGTCTCCTAATGTATGTAACTTTTCTAAGCCTGCCTTCTGGGATCTTACTGTGAACAAACAATACAATCTTATATAATCCCTTTTTTCCCTCCCTCCCCCTCTTCCCCCCCAGGACTTCCCCCAGCTTCCATAACTGCTTTATTAATTCAATATTCTTTTCTGCATATTGTCAATTAAAATTTTGTTTCCATGTTGTTCCAAATCTTTAATTTTTAATAAAAATTTGCGTATGTTTATTCAAATCCTGCCAATGAATCTAAATCTGTTTGCTGTTTTTTCAAATATTTTGTAAATAGTCTTCTTTAAAATCCTGGTTGTCCTTTTCACGCAATTTGTTTGTTCATTTAGCCAATTCTGCACAGCTCATCAGTTTCTCTTACCATTGTTCTTTTGTTGGTAATTCTTCCTTCTTCCATCCTTGTGCTAACAAAACTCTTGCCACAGTTGTAGCATACATAAACAAGTTCTTTAACTTCTTCGGAATATCTTGTCCTAAGATCCCTAATAGGAATGCTTCTGGTCTTTTGATAAAAGTCATTTAAAACATTTTTTTCAATTCATTATATATCACTTCCCAATATCTTTTCACCCACCACATATGATAAAAAGTCCCTTCTTTTTCTTTACACTTCCAACATATACTTGTCCCGGTTTTATACATTTTTACCATTTTGACTGGCGTAATATACCATCTATACTGTTGTAATTCCCATTCCACCTTAATAACAGACTGAGGATGGAAGCTTGTCACATGTCTGTATAGTGTTCCAGTGTGCTGCTGGGAACTTCTGTTCTTCAGTCTGTACTTTCTCTTTTGTTTTCCGAACACGGAGGTGACTGCACGTGTGCATTCTTTTGTCCTCATGTTCACCTAATAAATGCTTGTATATAACGCTCACACCAGCCTCTGTGGTGCATCTTCTGCTGCTGAATGGACTGGAAAAGAGTGCTTAGCTTTCTGGAGCTAGGTCTCTGGTTTCTGCTGCTGTTCCAGGGGTTTGAAGTTCGACCGGCAGTTCGGCCAGGGGTGTTTGGGCCAGCAGGGAGCATGCCAGTTGATCACGTTTCCCTGGACAAATCACAACATTTTCATATAATTTTCCTTCAATAAAGAACAATCTGTAAACTTCAAATTTACTTTCCACAACCTTTCCCAGTCTTCAAATTGTATGTTATGTCCAAAGTCTTTTGCCCATTTAATCATCACCGATTTAACCTCCTCATCTTTCGTTTCCCATTCTAACAGGATACTATAAGCTTTTTTCAGCAATTTCTCCTTTCCATCTACCACCTCTTTTTGGAATCTCGAAGTTGTATAACTGAACCCTTTTTTTATATCTTCCTTGAACATTTCATTTAACTGTCTATAGTGTAGCCAACTCTAAACATATCCTTTTATTTCATCATAATCTTTTAATTTCCATTTATCTCCTTCATCTCTCAGTAAATCCCTATATGTAGGCCATTTCTCCTTTCTTCCAAGCGGCTTGAGCAATGAAGCCTCAACTGGTGATAGCCACCAAGGTGTTTTTTGCTCTATCAAATCTGTGCCTTTCCCAAATTCTCATTAACGATTTCCTAATTATATGATTATAAAATCCTTTATGTACCTTCCCTTTCCCATACCACAGGTACGCGTGCCATCCAAACCTGTTATCATAACCTTCCAAGTCTAACGCTTCCTCCTTTTCCAGTTTTATCCAGTCCCTAATCCACACCAAACATGCTGCCTCATAATACAGTTTGAGGTCTGGGAGGGCAAAGCCTCCTCTTTCTTTTGTATCTGTAAGTATTTTATATTTAATCCTCTGCTTTTTGTCCTCCCAGACAAACTTAGAAATATCCTTTTGCCATCTTTTGAGACAATCATCTTTAACCATTACTGGGACTGTCTGGAAAAGGAAGAGCATTTTTGGTAGCACATTCATTTTTATTTCAGCGATTCCCCTAGTAGGGGAAGGTTCATTCTACTCCAAATTTCTAAATCTCTTTTTATTTCGGTCCATACTTTTTCATAATTATCTTTATACAAATTTTTATTTTTTGTTGTTAACCAAATTCCTAAATATTTAACTTTTTTATGGATTCCTATCTCCACATTTTCCTCCAACTCTTTTTTCTCCTCCTCTTTTAAATTTTTAACTAATAATTTATTTTTATTTAATTTGAATCCTGCAACTTCTCCAAATTCTTGGATTTTTTAAATTACTCCAGGGAGAAAATTTTGGGGGTCTTCTACTGTAATTACTAAGGCATCAGCAAAGGGTTTCAGTTTAAATTAATTTTTTCCTGTTTTTATTCCTGCAATCTCTTTATCCATTCTAATGTTTCTGGCAAGTACTTCCAGTACCAAGATGAATAACAGCGGTGATAACGGACATCCTTGTCTAGTTCCTTTTTGTATTTTGCATTCATTCGTTATCACTTGATTCACTATTAACTTCGCTTTTTGCTCTGAATATATGGATTGAATTCCTCTCAAGAATTCATGTCCACAATTGATTTCTTCCAACAATTTTTTCATGAAATCCCAGGACACATTATCAAAAGCTTTTTCAGCATCTATAAACATCATTGCTGCTTTTTTCTCGTTTTTTGCCTTCAGGTATTCTATTACATTTATTATATTTCTTATGTTATCTTTCATTTGTCTACCTGGAAGGAATCCTGCCTGATCTTGATTAAAATATTCCACCAGAATTTTCTTCAATCTTTTTGCTAAAATATTTGCAAATAATTTATAATCATTATTCAATAATGAAATAGGTCTATAATTTTTGACTTGCATCAGGTCTGAATCTTGTTTTGGAATTACAGTTATATAAGCATCTTTCCAAGTTCCTGGGATTTCTCCTGTCTTCTCATTCATCACATCTTTCAATGGTTTCACTAATTGTTCACTGAATTTTTTATAATATTTAGCTGTTAACCCATCCGGTCCTGGTGATGTACCATTTTTTGTCCAACTGATTGCATTTAAAACTTCCTGATCTGTTATTTGGGTATTTAGAATATTTAAATGTTCTTCTTTTAATTTAGGCAGATTACTCTTTCTTAAATACTCCTCTGTTTTGGCACTTTTTTCCTTTCCTTTTTTATACAACTCTGAAAAATATTTTACAAATGCTCCTCTTATCTCTTTTATTTTCTCTGTAATTTTACCATTTGTTTCAATTTTATTTATAAAATTTCTTTGTTCACTTTTTTTAATTGCCATGCTAACAATTTCCCTGGCTTGTTCGCATGTTCAAAATATTTCTGCTTCACTCTTTTTATTTTCCAGCTAATTTCTTCATTAATTATCATAGAGTATTATCATAGAGTATTGAGTCTGTAATGTTCTTATCGCTTGTTTAACTAGCTCTCTATTAGCTTTTTTTGCCAATTCTTTCTCTTTTTTTATTTCCTCGAGGATTTCTTTTTTCCTTTTTTCTCTCAATCTCTTCTTAACTGAATTCTGTTGGATAAGCAATCCTCTCATCACCGCCTTACTCGCATCCCAGACCATTTGCAGTTTGGTTTGGCCCTGGAGGTTTATTTCAAAATAATCCTCCAGGGCCTTTTTCACTTTTTCTACTGCTCTTGAATCATCTAATAAATCTTCATTCAATCTACATCTAAATGACATTTGATTTTCTTTTTGAATTTCCATTATCATAGAATTATGATCTGACAAGGTTCTGGGGAACGTTATTCTCAGCTTCCTCTCCTTTTCTTTAAGCTGTTGTAAGATGGTGTCTTTTTTTGCATTTTGTAACTTCTTCCTTACTGCCTTTTGTTGGATCAGGAAACCTCTCATCACCGCTTTACTTGTGTCCCATATGACTCTTTTCTCCACTGTTGTGTTCAAATTTATTTCAAAAAAATCCTTTAGGGTCTTACAGACCTTCTCACAGATCTTTTCATTCCTGAACAACGAGTCATCCATTCTCCAACGGTAGGAACCCTGCGTTGTCAGTCTCAGATCCAGCTGTACAGCATTATGGTCAGAGCAAGTTCTAGGATGTATTTCCACATTGAGTATCCTGGGAGCCATCTCTCTTGACACCCATATTAGATCTATTCTGCTCCACGAATTCATCGCTTCTGAATGGTATGTGGCTTCGGTATCTGTCGGGTGTTTTAGTCTCCAAGAATCTATCCAATCCAGATTTTCTGTCATTTCAAAAAAGGTCTTTGGTAGTCTCCCATCATTTGTAAATTTTACTCTTTGTGATCTGTCCATCAATGTAGAGACTACAGCATTAAAATCTCCCATAGCCACCATTTTATAATCCATATAGTCCAGCAACTTATCATGGAGCTCCTTGTAGAAATCCGACTTACCATCATTAGGTGCATAAATTCCCAAAATCAAAAGTTTCTCGCCTTGCACTGTTATTTGTATAGCAACATACCTTCCTTCCTGATCTTTGAACAGCAATTTTGGTTCATACTTGTCTTTGGCATATATTACAACTCCTCTTTTCTTTACTTTAGCTGAAGAAATAAATTCTTGGCCCAATCTTTTATTTTGTAGAACTCTTCTGTGTATTCTTATCACATGAGTCTCTTGCAGGCATATCAAGTCCAAATTTTGTTTAATCAAATTATGAAACACCTGGTTCCTTTTAGCTTTAATGTTCAAACCTCTAACATTAAGTGTCAATAGTTTAAGGGCCATCTTGCCTTATTCTGCCGCTCCCCCTCCCGCTCCTTGGGGGTCGTTGAAGCCTGGTCCTGGTCCTGCTCCTGGTATTGGTGGTTCTGGGCCTGGTAGTAGGCCAAAATCTGCGTCCTTCTCCAAGAACTTCCTTTTATCTTCCAGTGATTTAATTCTCACTTTTCTCTCTTTGTATTTAAATGAGAGGCCTTGCGGAAATTCACTTTCTTCCTTCTCAAGGCTCTTGACAAATCTGTGTAGTTGGTTCTCAAATCCAAGAAATACTTTGGGATGTCTTTAAATAGGACCACTTGTTGTTGTTGCACTACTAGGTTGTTTCCGTAGTGAAGGCCCAAGATGTAATCTCTTTCTTCCTTATTATGAAACTCTATCAGACAGTCATTAACAGCTTTAGAGTCTTTTTTTTTTACTTTAGTCCAAATCTATAGGCCTTCACTATTAATGTATTGAGTTCTTCTGTCTCCAAATTCCAGTGCCTTGCGAATTCTTGAACCACAAAGCCTTTCAATTCTCCCTGTTCGAGTTCAGGAAGATCTCTCACCCTCAGATTTCCCTCTCTCTGCTTCATCTGTATGAAAGCAATCGAAGCTTGCACATCTCTTTGTCCAGCCTGGTCCAAGGCTCTGCTGTCCTCTAAATTTTGCACTCTTGTTTCCACTTTCGCCACCTGCTGTTTAGTGTGTTCAATTTCCACCTTCAGGGTTCCAATATTTTTAAGTGCTTCTGTATTTTGGTCCACCTTCTTGCTCAATTCTGATATTTATTGTCTTACATCCTTTCTTATTTCATCTAATGCAGCAAGCAGCAAATCAGTATTCGAACCCTCAGCCACAGAGTCTCTCCTTGGTCCTCTATCTTCAGCCTGTGAGTCCTTCCGTAATTTTGCAGGCATTGCTATTCAGCCTCTGTATTTCAGTTTCAAGGTCACTTCTACTGAGATAAGATACAGGGCAGCTGTTGTTTTCAAGTAGCAGGCAACAGGAAATTTATGTCTGTTACAATTCCCATCCCAGTCCAGAGCAGGAGGGGAGAGCAGCCATTTTTACAAAAAAGAAACAGTTTTTAGAGTTGCAACTTTAGCCAAACTAAAATCAGGAAGCTAGTATGTTGCTTTAAATAAATTGTATCCCCTTTAAAAGTCAATTCTTGGGCTCAGTAGGCATCTAAAAGATCAAAGCGTCTAAATCGGAAACGAAAGTATCAAAAGTTCAATTCCTTTGTTCTCTGACAATAGTGTCTGCCGCTCTGTCCCGGAGTCTCCTTAATCCAGAGGGTGAGCGGAGGTTTTAATCATATAGTCTTTATATAGTATCCTATATAATAAAGAGCCTGTGTCCCTGCCTTTCCGTGTGTCACGGAAGTGCGTTGTGCGCATGTCACACGGGGACGCAGGGATTGGAGGGGGCGGAGAGGGGGGCGGGACGACGCAGAGACACTTCCGGCCAGGCGAAAGTGTGCCGCCGCCATTGCCGCTGCCGCCACCCGCCCATGGAGGCTCCCGCTGCCGCCATTACTGCTTACAAGGCCAAGCGCGGGGGCAGGGGCACGAAGCGCCCCTGCCCCCGCCGCCGGCCACCTCCGCCGCCTTGGCCGCCGCTCGCCCCCGGAAAAAAAAGAAGAAGGGGGAGGGAGCCCCTCTCCACCCCCCAGCGGCCTGAATCGACCCGCCTCGCGGAGCGCTGGTGCTCCGGAGGCCGAAGAGGGTCGCCGCACACCCACCGCACACCCACCGCACACAGCAGCAGGGTCGAGCGGAGTCGTGAGTCCAGCGCCCGCACCAGCTTTTCTCCCCCCACCCCCACCGCCCGTCCCACCGCCCGTCCCACACACACACAACCACAACCAAGCCCCCACCCCCCGCGCGCGATTCCCCCTCTCCCTACCTTCGCAGCCAAGCCGCTTGCAACTCTTCCGGTACCCCACCCCCACCGCCCGCCCCACGACACACACACACACACACAACCACAATCAAGCCCCCACCCCCCGCACGCGATTCCCCCTCTCCCTACCTTCGCAGCCAAGCCGCTTGCAACTCTTCCGGTACCCCACCCCCACCGCCCGCCCCACGACACACACACACATACACACACAACCACAACCAAGCCCCCACCCCCCGCGCGCGATTCCCCCTCTCCCTACCTTCGCAGCCAAGCCGCTTGCAACTCTTCCGGTACCCCACCCCCACCGCCCGCCCCACGACACACACACACACACACACACACAACCACAATCAAGCCCCCACCCCCCGCGCGCGATTCCCCCTCTCCCTACCTTCGCAGCCAAGCCGCTTGCAACTCTTCCGGTACCCCACCCCCACCGCCCGCCCCACGACACACACACACACACACACAACCACAACCAAGCCCCCACCCCCCGCGCGCGATTCCCCCTCTCCCTACCTTCGCAGCCAAGCCGCTTGCAACTCTTCCGGTACCCCACCGCCCGCCCCACGACACACACACACACACACAACCACAATCAAGCCCCCACCCCCCGCGCGCGATTCCCCCTCTCCCTACCTTCGCAGCCAAGCCGCTTGCAACTCATCATGGCATGATCCATTTCACTACAAGATCACTGACTACAACCACATTTGACAACCCCTCCTCCATGTTGGGCAGGAGATGGATGGACAAAAATTCTTATCATGCAGAAAAGGTTTGCAGGTTAACATCTGGTGCAGGCCTGTATTTAGGCTGGTTCCCAACACTCCATCACACTCTGGCATATTATTGAAACTAAACCCAGGGGAGAGATGCTATGCAAAGTGGAAGAAGCATTGTTTTTAATGGCTGCAGTCAGCGCCACGGACAAAATTGATTCTTCAGCAATACTGTACAGTGAATATGGGTAGTAAGCAACAACATGCACATTCTGCTGAAAATTAACAAAAAACTTATATCCTGTTGAAGCTCCCTGCAAAGTATACCTTTTCTTTCTTTTGTGAGAATCTTTAGCTCTCTGCTCCATAAAACAGGAAAAACAACAACCAAAAACTTAACAGAGTTTGCACAACGCTGAAGAATTTATTTTGGCATGAAAAACAATTTGAATGCAACTTTCCCCAGATGTAAGGAAACAGCTTTTTTTCTGGCCATTCATAAATACGGTGATGCTATGATTGCAAAAAGTGTTCACTCATCAGATGATAAGGCTTTTTAACAGAAGACAAGCACCATCCTGTCATCAGCAAAGGTTACAATCTTAATGGAAGTTTAGACAAGCTACAACAAAAGGGTGGTTTGTTTGTTTGTTCTTGAACCCTGGCAGCATTTCTACAACTTTTTTTTTTTTACTTCTCTTAACAAACTTTAAAATAACCATGAACTTCTTATCCTATATAATAAAGAGCCTGTGTCCCTGCCTTTCCATGTGTCACGGAAGTGCGTTGTGCGCATGTCACACGGGGACGCAGGGATTGGAGGGGGCGGAGAGGGGGGCGGGACGACGCAGAGACACTTCCGGCCGGGCGAAACTGCGCCGCCGCCATTGCCGCCCGCCCATGGAGGCTCCTGCCGCCGCCTGAAGGAGGCCCCCTGTCCAGCACGCGCCCTTCCCTGCGCGCTGCCCAGCCGGCGGGGGTCCGAGGCGAGGCGGCCTCCGCTGACGGGCCAGCCGGTTGCCCCCGCCGAAGCCTCCCGGTCCCCCGAGCTAGCGCCCGTTTTCTTCAACGGGCTTAATATACTAGTAGTATAATTTGTTCACTACCATCAATCCCGTCTCCTTTTGAAGCTGATCGTTTTCTTTTTTTCTCAGATTTTTGGTTAGTATGTTGGTCTTATTTATGTTTAAATTAAATCCCGCTAGTTCCCCAAATTCTTTTATCCTTTTTAAAGTTTGTTTGATACTTTCCTGCGGTTCCTCCAGCGTAAGTACGACATCATCTGCAAATGCTTTAATTTTATGTATATCTTTCCCATTTCTAATACCTTTAATTTTACTATCATTTCTCAGATTTTCTATTAAGAACTCCAAACATAAAATAAATAGCAATGGCGACAGCGGGCACCCTTGTCTAGTACCTCTTTGAATGTTTATCGTTCCTGAAATCTCTTTATTAATTATCAATTTGGCCTTTTGGTTTTTATATATTGCCTCCACTGAGTTATAAATATATTCTCCAAAATCTAATAACTTTATTGTTTCTTTGAGAAACTGCCAGGAAATTTTATCGAATGCTTTTTCTGCATCGAGGAAAAGAAAAGCCGCCTTCCTATCGCATTTGCCAGTTAAGTATTCCATAAGATCAATAACATTTCTCACATTATTGCACATAAATCTACCTGGTAGGAAGCCCGCCTGGTCCTCTTTTATCATACCCCCCAGTACTCCTTTTAATCTCTTCGCAATTATTCCTGCGAACAGTTTGTAATCACTGTTTAAGAGGGATATTGGCCTATAATTCTTGATTTGCTCTTTTTCACTACCTGGTTTATGAATGACTGCAATGAGGGCCTCTTCCCATGATCTAGGTGCCATCCCTTTTTCCAATATCCCGTTCATTACCTTTTTTAATGGTTCGTTAAGTAGCTTTTCAAATTTCTTATAAAACATAGCAGATAATCCGTCCGTCCCCGGGGACTTCCCTGATTTAGCTTCTTTAATTATTTCCTGTATTTCATCACCTGAGATTGGTTCGTTTATCTTCTTCCTAATTTCCTCTCTTATTCTTGGTATTTTAGTTTCCTTAATATATCTCTCTATCTCTTTCTGTTCTACTGGGTCCTTCTTATATAAGTCGGTGTAGTAATTAACGAAACTGTCTGAAATTTCTTTGGGATCATCAATCGTTTTCCCTTTCTCTACTATTCTATCTATTACTCTTTCCTTTTGTTGTCTCTTCAGCTGCCACGCCAAATACTTCCCTGTTTTATTTGAGTATTCAAAATTCCTTTGCTTCATAAATCTTATTTTATTTTCAATTTCCTTATCAAGAATCATGGAGACTTGAGCCTGTAAGAACTTGATATTTTCTTTAATCTCGCTTTTCTCCCTGTTCTTCTTTTTCATTAAATCCAGTTCATTCTCCCTAATCTCTTTTAATAAACCTTCTAATTTTTTCTCTCTTTCTTTCTTTTTCCAACTACTTTGGCTTATGAAAAATCCTCTAATTACAGCCTTCCCTGCATCCCAAATTATATTAATATTAGTTTCGTTTTCTTGGTTTATTTCAAAATATTCTTTAAGTACTTTTTCCGTTTTTTTAATTACTGTTTCATCCTCCAAAATTGACTCATTTAACCTCCATCTTTTAGTTCCTCCTGCTGTTCCATATATTTCCATATATATTGAATTATGATCGGAAAGAGTTTTGGGGAGAATATCTATTTTTTTACACCTTATCAACAAATCTCTGGTTGTCCATATTTGATCTATCCTGCTCTCAGAGTTATTTGGATGTGAGAAAAAGGTATATTGTTTTTGGGTGGGGTGTCTGCACCTCCATACATCCTGTAAATCTAAATTGTCCACCATCTGAAAGAAGGTTTTTGGTAGCCTCCCTTCCATGTTCCCTGGCTCTTCACTATATTTATCTAATCCCGGCGAGACCACCCCATTTAAATCTCCCAGCAATATAATCTTCTCATCACAGAATTCTAATAACATGCTTTCTATTTTCCTAAAAAATTCTGTTTTTTTTTCATTTGGGGCGTAAATCCCAACTATTATAATTTTTTCATTTTTCCCCTGAATCCTTATTACAATCACTCTTCCTTCACTATCTTTATTTAGTTGCTCAGGTTTCAAATTCGGATTCACATACAACACCACCCCTCTTTTCTTCTTTACATTCGAGGACACAAATTCTTCTCCCAATCTCTTGTTTACCAACAGTTTCCGGTGAGCCTTTTTTATATGGGTTTCTTGAAGACAGACCACATCTAATTTTTTCTTACGTAGCAAATGTTCTACCTTGTTTCTCTTAATCTTATTATTCAATCCATTAACATTCCATGACATAATTTTCAAATCCATTTCTACCTATATTTATACTGCCACCAAGTGAAATATTTCTACGTTCAAATTTTATTTCAAAACAGGATATATAAAGTTATTTTAAAAGGCCTTTGGCCGCTATCTCCGGCAGACCCTTACTTAGGCCTGTCGTACAAACCATAGAATAGTCCTTAATCATTCAGGGCCTTGTTGCCGCAGAGTGGGTCAGAGAGACGTATTGAGTTCTTCTTCTTCTCCTTCTTTCTCTTCCTTGTCTGGCTTTTGTTTTGGTTTCCGCTTATCTTTTGAACCTCCTCCCCCTCCCAATGCTTTCTCAAATTTTTTCCAAAATCTCTCCACCTCTCGTCCAGTAGTTAGTCTCATCCTAGTTTGGTTATACTCGAAGGAGATCCCCTCGGGGAACTCCCACTTAAAATGGATATTGTTTCGTAGCAAAGCTCCAGTCACCATCTTATACTTAGATCTTTTCTTCAAAAGTCTTGGAGGGACCTCTCGCATTATGGCTATTTCTCTTTCTTCTATTTTAAACTTCTGAACTCTTTTCCTCTGCATTATTTTGTTTCTCAATATTCTAGAGTTCAGAAATAATAAACAATCTCCTGGCCATCTGGTTTCTCTGTCATCTTTTGGTCTCAGCCTAAATGCCCTATCAACACATATCGAAATGTCCTCTTCTTCTAATTGCAACCAGTCCGCCAATCCTTTGATGAGGATGTTTTCTATATCTTCTTCCTGGGTTTCTTTAAGCCCTCTGATTCTCAGAGTCAGGTCATTCTGTTTTAGTTCTTGCATCGCAAGAGCATCCCATGTTGATTCTTGTATGTCTTTCAATCTTTGTAGCTCCTCCCATGTCCTTCTTTGGTTTTCTTTGTTCCCTTTGCATTCCTTCGAGATGCTTTCCACCAACTCTTCTTGTTTACCCACCCGAGATGTCAGCGTCTGTGCACCTTTTTCCATCTCCAAATTCTTTCCTTTTAATTCTTCCACTTGTTTATTTAAATCCACTATTGCTTTGGAATTTTGCTCAATCATTTTCAAATTTTGTTCTATTTTATTTTCCATTTTGTCCAATTTCCCATTTATCGAATCTATCTTTTCATTCAGTTCTGCTTTCATTCCCAAGATCAATTCCTTAATCTCACTGTTTTCCACCTCCATATTTGGCGCACGCTTCTGGGAGTTTGTGGGTGTTGATATAGCCGCCGTTTGGCTTCTTGTTTTTTTCAGTTCTTTCCCTTCCGCCTTCCCATTCATTCTATTGTTCTAATGTTCTATTATCCGTCTGCACTTCAGTGCAGGGGGGAGAAGGGAATAAGGGAAAGAGCAGAGTCCCAGGATATTCTAAGCTACTATGGTCTTTAATTGCTCTTTTTATTAGTTTTTATTAGTTGTAATCGTTGTATCTTTCCTCACACAGAGGCGTGAGTTTATTGTCCTTATCTGGGAGGGGGGGGTGTTTATCTCTCTTATCTCTCCATCCCCTAATCAGGGAGAGATAGTATAAGCCCGAAAGTCCAGTATATTAAAATTCTTGAAGCTGCACTTATAGTCTCCCACCACTTGGTGTCGCAATCAAGATTCTTAAGGTTGCACCTCTGACCTCCCACCACTTGGTGTCTCCCTTATCAGCTCAGCTCAAATCTTTACTTCCTTTCTTCAGTGACTCAGCATGTTTCCTCCGCCATATTCAAGCCTCTTCTTTCTCTTTCTCTCTTTATTTTCTCTCTTTGTTTCCTCCTTCTAATTCTTCCTTTTTATCACTCCTCCCTTCTTAATTTTCCCTCTTCTCCTCCTCCTCTCCTCCTTCTCCTCCTCTTCCTTCTATTAATGTCTCTTAATGTCTTCCTCTCCTACCTCCGAGCTCCAAACTTCCCCCGCTGTGACAATAACGCAAATTCAGAGCCCCGTGTGGGTCGCTCCTTCACCCCGCTTTTACTCACTCACACTGGGGCCGTCCAGTCACGTACTTTGGATCCTGCCTCGTCCTTTCCCCGCTGACACAGGTACGTCCGGACTTGGCTTGGTGGGGGGGCGTGGTTCGGGTGGACTTGGATCCCTTTTTATAATCCGAGCTGGTCTGCGCCGGCTCTGTCTGTAGCAATTGTCTCTTCCGAGGTTCGGCAAGTTCTCTTTTATATCCGCATCCACAGCCGCTCCGTAATATCTCGTGCTAACGAAGCTGTGCCAATGGCTTTCATTGCTAGTTTAAAGCTACTGGCTTCGTTTTAATATGGCTTTGCTTTCTTGAAAAAATCCAGCCGCAACGCTGCGCCCCGTCTTGAGGTTACCCGCAGAGGTTGGGCTACTCAGAAGCGCAGGGGTTGTTCACTCCTTAGTTTTTAAATTTAGTTCAGCTCAGAACCCCTCTTCTTGCGCTGCTCTTTGCCCCTGAGCTCGGAGATTTTCCCTCCTGAGCTTTATCCTTTGATAAACCTCTTTATATTTCCTCCTGCGGGTGGATCGCCCGACTATCAAGCCTGGCGATTAACGACCTGACTGCAGCAGCGGCTAGTCCGGAAGTCACCCGAGCTAGCGCCCGTTTTCTTCAACGGGCTTAATATACTAGTAGTATATAGTATAGTATGTTTCCGAGCACAGCACGGCCTCCGTCCTGTATACCTGAAGGAGCGTCTCCACCCCCATCGTTCAGCCCGGACACTGAGGTCCAGCGCCGAGGGCCTTCTGGCGGTTCCCTCACTGCGAGAAGCAAAGCTACAGGGAACCAGGCAGAGGGCCTTCTCGGTAGTGGCGCCCGCCCTGTGGAACACCCTCCCAGCAGAGGTTACAGTGATAAATAATTATCCTACATTCAGAAAATACCTGAAGGCAGCCCTGTTTAGGGAAGTTTTTAACTTGTGATTTTGATGTATTTTAATATTTGTTGGAGGCCACCCAGAGTGGCTGGGGAGACCCAGCCAGATGGGCGGGGTACAAATAAAAATTATTATTATTATTATTATTATTATTATTATTTATCAATGTCCATTAAGTTGCTAAGAAGTGCTGCATATTTCAAAAAAGTTAAACTGTCAAACTCCTGAAGTCTGTAACTGTTAATAAATGTCTTTATTTACAGCCGCTTGTTTTCTGTTCCCTTTTACGTGGCGGGGAGAGACGGACTTCCTTTTTAAGTCTCTCCCGTGTCCCAGATTAATTAAAAGTTCCAAATTGTCCAAATCCTGTTACTCACGATTCTGTAGATTTTTTCCTTTTTTGTTGGAAGAAACTAGCGCTCCTCACTGCCCGGCAATTCGCTGCTTTGCTGCACCGGGAAGTCGATCTACCTGATGCGCTCTGGTCTGCGACCCTTTCCACTCGCGGGCGCCCTTACTAGGGCTCCCGGAGGATTGGGGAGACCGTCCGAGCACCGCCGGATTCCACGTCTTCAGGCCGAACTGCCTGAAGTTTCTTCGGAGGTCCGTTGCGCGGTAACAGCACCTCCAGCCCCGATGCAGCCGGTCGACTCCGCAGAGCGAAGAAGACCCAGCCGGTCAGTATGGCGCTAGAGCGGAAGTCCTCCTCCCCACAGAGACTTCGGGCCTCGGATTGGCCGGGAGCAGACGGGGGCGGTGCTGTGCCTTTCCAGGGTTGGCGGCTCCTCCAGCGCTGTTGCCAGTCGCTCGCTGAGCCGCCCAAGGGTGTGTGCCTGTTCTTGCAGGCGGAGGGCCGCTGTGTTGGCCTCCCTCCTTCCTGCCCCTGACAGCGAGACGCCGTCACCCCTCTTCTTCTGGCCTCCGCGGAGGACGACGACAGCGACGAAGTGGTGGGCAGCGAGCTGCTGCTTTCCCTCCCGAGCCGGGCGAGCATGGCTGACAGAGCTCACTCCCTGCTCGGGGGCTGCGGCGGGGCGCCCGTGCCGGACCTCGCTGCCTCCGCTACTCTCCTCCGCCCGCTTCCCCGAGCAAGGCAAGCAAGCGCCGCCGCCGCCAGCCCCCCGTTAGCAGGTCAATTGCCAAAGCCAAGGCACAATCTCTTACTCAGAACTCAGCCTCCCCGAGTTCAATGGGGCTTCGTCCCAGGTATGCAAACCAAATATACCAAAAGCAGGTGTGCGTGAATGTAGCCAGAAAGACCCAATTAGGATCAGGACCACACCATACAAAGTAAACCCAAAGAGTTTGCATTGAACTGTATCATTTACTTGATGAATTTGATTAATACTGCATTTTTATATATCTTACAACAAAGCATCTTACAAACTTTTTAAAATATCCAGTGACTTCCCTTCTTCTCTTTCCATGGTTCATTTTACATATGTTCTAGCGCCCGTTAATTTAACGGGCTTAACGTCCACTAGTCACATTATAAAACAAATACAATACAATAAAAAACATAAAATACACAATAATCTTAATTTCCATTTCTTCTTTCCTTAACATTTTAGTTTGACTTCCTCCTGTCCTTCCTACTGCGTTTCATTATAATTCATCTTTAGCAATTTCCTCTCATCATCTAATATTTTGTTCTTACTAATATTATTTCTTTATATTAACTTATCTCTTATATTACCTTATTTATATTCTATCTTTTCTATCTTCATTTAACATTATAGCTTACTTCTTCCTTACTCATAATCTAGCTTAACTTTTCTAATCATACATCACTAAGCCTGCCTTCTGGGATCTTACTGTAAACAGATGTAAACTCTTTTTATACTTTTATGAGAACACTGTGCCGTGTCTTATCTTTTAAGGGGGAATAAGGGGACAGTATTATTATAGAGGTTTTAGAGGAATGTAAACTCTACTGATATTGTTGAACTTGTTTACACAAGTTGGAATAGGATATAATAAACAATATATCCTCTCCTGCATCCCTGAACATTCCCACCGATTCTTGTAAGGAAAGTTCGAAGCTCAAGCTTGGCCTGCAAAAAAGTCCCAGGTAACTCCAGTTACGACTGGGAAAGGCTTATGTTGGGGGACCATTTCCAGCCTGAAGGTCCTATTCATTTCCAGGCAAATTTATGGATGCCACAAGGCATTGGTGGGTGGGGCCAGAGGCAACAGGGGGTGGAATAATATATGCAGATTTTGCCTTTATGCAGTGGGTTAGTTTCTACACACATTCACACAGTTCTCCATCCTCCACCCAGGCTATCAAGAGGCATTGCTCTGAAGTCAGAAACAAAGTAAACACCAGGAAGAAGGCAGATTTCAAAAATTTTAAGGAACTACTGGGAGAGATCAAAGAGAAGGGAGTCCAAGATGGATGCAAGTTTCTTAAAGTGAAATATTGAATGCCCAAATGGAGAGCATTCCAACAAGAAAGAAAAGAGGGAGGCATCTAAGGAAACAGGTGTGCCTGCATAAGGAGCTTATAGATGACCTGAAATTTATGTATAAGATGTATAAGAAATGGAAGAAAGAGGAAATTACAACGGAGGAGTATACACAAGTAGCCAACAGTTGCAAGAGGAAAGTCAGAGTGGCTAAAGCTCCGAATGAGCTCAGGCTTGCAAGAGAGGTTGAAAATATATTTTTTTAATGGTTCCTTTGTCTATGTCTGAAGCAAGAGGAAGAACAAGCAAGTGGTAGGTCCTCTGCATGGAGAAGATGGAGAAATGCTATTGGTGGACAGGGAGAAGAAAGAACTACAGTGGTACCTCTGGTTAAGTACTTAATTTGTTCCGGAGGTCCGTTCTTAACCTGAAGCTGTTCTTAACCTGAAGCACCACTTTAGCTAATGGGGCCTCCCGCTGCCACTACGCCGCCAGAGCACAATTTCTGTTCTTATCCTGAAGCAAAGTTCTTAACCTGAAGCATTATTTCTGGGTTAGCAGAGTTCTTAACCTGAAGCGTATGTCACCTGAGGTACCACTGTACTCAGCACCTATTTTGCCTCTGGCTTCACCCAAAATGAAAGTGATATCCAACCTGGTGATAACAGAATAAATGAGGTAAGTCTGCTTACCTTTAATGGTCAGGCGGCATGGCAGCGTGGCCACAGGCCTGGTCAGTGATCCAGTAGCTGACTGGGGAGGACTGCAGGCCTGCCTGCAGACTGGCCTTTGGCAAGCAGGCCTGAGCCTGGGGATTTCCCAGGGGGCAGGCCCAACCAGCCCATGGGTCTTGCTAGGATCCACCCCCTGAGGAATAAATTGAGACGAGCACAGCACTCCTCAGTTTTTTTCTATCAGATCTCCCACCCTCACCATTTTCATATGCTTTTCTTTCATGCTATGGACATTGTCAGCTGCTGGGCGGGGATTTTTCCACCTGGCAAATTGGCACCAGCCATTTGGTTTTCACCTACCTCATAGCAATTGTCACAACTTTGTGAGATTAGGCATTGAGTAAGCCTTAGTCTTGGTTGGAGGGGAGGTTGTAACATTTGCCTCTGCCTCCTCTGTTAAAGGGATCTGTGAGATGTTGCTTGTGTCCCACGCCCAGACGGGCTAGGGCCATAGAACTCCAATGGGGACCCATCGGGGGTATCCCTATTTTATATAGGGCATAGGCCACCACCACCCCATGTTGTGGTTTCCCCTTAGATACATTCCCAGCAGATGGGCTGGAGTTAATTTAATGGCTTCACCCAATGCCCATGCAAAACTGTTCACATCTGTATCCAATAAAGATGTGGCCTATTTGAACCCAAAATCTACATTCTGCTGCCTTGTATGGTTATTTCATCACATAGGGAGTAACTGGGCCATGGGGCTTTGGTACAAAAGAAGGGAGCTGCAGCCTAAAATAGGAAAAGAGGTAGTAAGGGAACACCTACCGGTAGCTACTTTAAATGAATTCAAATCTCCAGGGCCTGATGAGCTGCACCCAAGGGTATTAAAGGAGCTTGCGGATATAATCTCTGAGCCATGGGTGTAGCCGGGGGCAGGGGGGCAGGGATCAAGTAAAACAATAGAAATACTTAACTGACCAATCATGTTGGTTCTGCCCCCCCCAACAAAAGTTCTGACTACGCCCATACTCATCTACGCCCATACTCATCTACGATCTTTGAGAATTCTTGGAGAACAGGTGAGGGCAGGGGGGCAGGGATCAAGTAAAACAATAGAAATACTTAACTGACCAATCATGTTGGTTCTGCCCCCCCCCAACAAAAGTTCTGACTACGCCCATACTCATCTACGCCCATACTCATCTACGATCTTTGAGAATTCTTGGAGAACAGGTGAGGTCCCTGCAAACTGGAGGAAGGCAAACGTTTTCCCCATCTTCAAAAGGCAGAGGGAGAAAACCCAGTAACTACCGACCTATGAGCTTGACATTGAAACCAGGAAAAGTCTTAGAACAGATAATTCAACAGTTGGTCTGTGAGCACTTAGAAAAGGATGCTGTGACTACTTTGACCCAGCATGGGTTTCTCAAAAATAAGTCATTGTCAGATGAATCTCATTTCTTTCTTTTTTTATGGAGTTACAAGCTTGGTGGATCAGGGAAATGCTGTGGACATAGTGTCTCTTGATTTTAGTAAGGGCTTTGACAAAGTCCCCCATGATATGCTTGCAAGGAAGCTGGTAAAATGTGGACTGAACGAGGTAACTCTGATATATCAAACAAATGGAAAATTATTTAATCTGTGTAGGCTGAAAGCAAAGGGTAAGATTACCATAACTTCCATCATACAGCTTCAGTATGCTGATGACAACGTAGTGTGTGCATGCTCAGAGGATGACCTCCAAACCATCCTAAATATCTTCGCAGAAGCTTATGAAAAGCTTGGCCTATCACTCAACATCCAAAAAACCAAAGTGCTGCACCAACAAGCACAAAATAACCCCTCTGCAGTGCCACAAATGCAACTCAATGGTGTAACATTGGAAAATGTCAATCACTTCTCCTATGTAGGCAGTCATCTTTCCACATTGATGCCGAAATCGCCTGAGCAACTGGGAAACACTGGCCTGCGAGTGCTCCAATTGGATAACAGCCTTTACCAAAGGTGTCATGGACTTTGAAGATGCTCAAACTCAGGACAAAAGGGAGAAACATGCCAAGAGGAAGGCATGTTTGGCAAACCCTCATCATGATCAACTCCTGCCCGGAAACCTATGTCCCCACTGTGGAAGGACATGTGGATCCAGAATTGGCCTCCACAGTCACTTATGGACTCACTGTAGGACCGTGTTCATGGAAGACAATCCTTCTTGGCTATGAGTGATTGCCAAAGAAAGAAAGAGGTGCATTTGTAGCTGGTTGACTGACCGAACCCAAAGAGTACTCCTTAATGGTCCCTTCTCATCCTGGAAAAAAGTGGCAAGTGGGGTGCCACAGGGTTCTGTCCTGGGCCTGTTGTTCCTCGTCTTTATAAACAACTTGAAGGAATTGAGGGGATGCTCATCAAATTTGCAGATGACACCAAACTGGGAAGGGGTTGCTAATGCCGCAGAAGACAGAATCAGAATTCAAAATGACCTTAACCAATTGGAGAACTGGGCCCAAGCTAACAAAATGAATTTCAATAGGGACAAATGTAAAGTTCTGCACTTAGCCAGGAAGAACTAGATGCACAAATAAAAGATGGGGGACACCTGGCTTACTAGCAATATATGTGAAAAGGATCTAGGGATCTTGGTGGACCACAAACTGAACATGAGTCAACAGTGTGATGCAGCAGCAACAAAAAAAAGCTAATGCTATTCTAGGCTGCATCAACAGAAGTATAGTGTCCAGATCAAAGGAAGTAATAGTACCACTATTCTGCCTTGGTCAGACCACATCTGGAATGCTGTGTCCAATTCTGGACAAGCGCCACAATTTGAGAAGGATGTTGGCAAGCTGGAACATGTACAGAGGAGGGCAAGATAACCAAGGGTCAGGAAACCAAGCCTTATGAGGAATGGTTGAAGGAGCTGGGTATGTTTTGTATGAAAATAAGGAGAGAGAGAAGATATGATAGCCATCTTCAAATATCTCAAGGGCTGCCACGTGGAAGAGGGAGCAAGCTTGTTTTCTCTTGCTCTGGAAGGTAGGCTTTAAGTTACGAGATTCCAAGTAAGCATCAGGAATAACTTTCTGATGGGAAGAGCTGTTCAACCATGTGTCAGGCAGCAGTGGATCCAACCCCCATAGCAGGTCGGCAGGAACGGAGAAGACAGTTCTTACTAACTGCTTTTTATTCAATATTCACACAGAGAGGCTTGGAAATGCAGCCTCTTGGAATAATGGCATTGTCCCGAGTGAATCTCCATGTATGATTTAGTTGAGATTCCTGCATTGCAGGGGGTCAGACTAAATGACGGTTGGAGGATGGATGGCGGCTAACAGATTGAGGTTGAATCCTGACAAGCCAGAAGTACTGATTTGGGGGGACAGGGGGCGGGTGGGTGTGGGGGACTCCCTGGTCCTGAATGGGGTAACTGTGCCCCTGAAGGACCAGGAGCACAGCCTGGGAATCATTTTGGACACAGCTGTCCATGGAGGCGCAGGTTAATTCTGCGTCCAGGGTGGCTGTCTACCAGCTCCATCTGGTACGCAGGCTGAGACCCTCCCTGCCCGCAGACTGTCTCACCAGAGTGGTGCATGCTCTGGTTATCTCCCACTTGGACTACTGCAATGTGCTCTACATGGGGCTACCTTTGAAGGTGACCCGGAAACTACAACTAATCCAGAATGCGGCAGCTAGACTGGTGACTGGGAGTGGCCACTGGGACCACATAACACCGGTCCTGAGAGATCTACATTGGCTCCCAGTATGTTTCCGAGCACAATTCAAAGTGTTGGTGCTGACCTTTAAAGCCCTAAACGGCCTCAGTCCTGAGGAGCGAGTCCACCCCCATCGTTCAGCCCGGACACTGAGATCCAGCGCTGAGGGCCTTCTGGCGGTTCCCTCATTGCAAAAAGTGAGGTTACAGGGAACCAGACAGAGGGCCTTCTCAGTAGTGGCGCCCGCCCTGTGGAACGCCCTTCCAGCAGAGGTCAAGGAAATAAGCAGCTATCCTATTTTTAAAAGACATCTGAAGGCAGCCCTATTCAGGGAAGTTTTTAATATTTAATGCTATATTGTTTTTAACACTTGATTGGGAGCTGCCCAGAGTGGCTGAGGAAACTCAGCCAGATGGGCAGGGTACAAATAATAAATTATTATTATTATTATTATTAGACACTTGTGCCCCTTCCAACTCTACAATTCTATGATTATATGATTCTAAGTTTGCTCCATCTTCCTTCCCCCACCTCAAGAAAAGAACTTATAGTTGCATAGTCCTATTCAGAACTCAGTGCATGATTAACTTAGGTTCATGAATTTTGGTGGGTATTACATTCTTGGATATAGTTTTGCCACCCCTGAACATTGATTCAATCATCCAGGGGGTAGGATTTTTTGTTTGCTCCATGAAATACTTTCAGACATTGTCCCAAATACTTTAGGCTGGCGTTCCATGGGTGTTTTTTCTCCCTTATGCCCACAGACATCAACATCTGTTTCTTTCACACCCTTGTCCATACACTGTTTCCCCCCCTCTCCTCCTCAACCCCAAGCCTCATACTTATTGGTTGAAAGCTAGCCATAACAGTGTGGCATATACACAATGTTCCTAGGCCATCTCCTGTTTACATAGTTTCTCATTCTCCCCTTTTTCAGTGACGTTGAAGATCATTAAATAGAATTTCTGTGAGGTCCAGTCTAAACTCCCAACATAGTTGAAGAACATTTGATGCATTGCTTATTATTTCATTTAACACAGTGCTGCCAAGGAAGGAAGTGAGCAGCAATTAATGCCACAAGTGATCAAGAAGCTTTCCCACCTTCCCCAAGATCCACTTGGTGACTGATCTTGTGGCTTCTTCAGCAGCAAACTACACCCAGCTAAGACTGCTGAGTCACTCTCAGCTGAGCTCTCTACCATGGTTGACTGATTTTCCTTTTATGAGGAAAGCAGGCAAGCTGGGAATTTCTTCTGTTGAATTTCAACTGGGCCTGTGCTATCTTGAGCTGCTGGGAGGAGTCTTCGAGCTCTGAAAGGTCAGTTTTCAAATATAAGCACATCTCTTAATGAAAAGCATTTGCTTAATGAAAAGCATCTTGACTGGGAAGGGCAGGGTATAAATAAAAAATTATTATTATTATTATTATTATTATTATTATTATTATTATTATTACGGTCTCCCTCCCCCACATAAGTCAGTTTAAAGCCCTCCTGATGAGGTTTTTGAGATTGTTGGCAAAAACATTCCTCCCAACTCTTGTGAGGTGCAGCCCATCACTTGCCAGAAGTCCATCTTCAAGAAACTGCAGACCGTGATCTAAGAATCCAAACCGTTCCTGCTGGCACCATTTGCGAAGCCAGTTGTTCACTTCCCCTATTTTTCCCTCTCTCCCTGGGCCACGTCATTCAACTGGGAGGACAGATGAGATGACAATTTGTGCATTTAATTGCTTCAACTTCCTGCCCAGAGCCTCATAATCACTTTTGATCTTCTGGAGGCTATGGCTTGCAGTGTCATTGGTTCCCACATGGACCAAAAGGAAGGGGTTTTTGTCAGTGGGTTTTATGATTCCTTTCAGCCGTTCTGTTACATCTTGAATCTTGGCCCCGGGGAGGCAGCACACCTCTCGAGACATCTTGTCAGGCCCACAGATCACTGCTTCTGTACCCCTCAGTAGGGAATCCCCTATCCCCTTGTGGTCCCTCCTCAGTCTCTGCCCTCCAGGCACTGCTTGTGTTCAATGCCTCCAGGCATTGCCTTGCTGTGTTCGATTAGGTTCCTGATGGGGTTTGTAATATTGTGACCAGGGACAAAGCCAGTCTGGTCTGGGGCTATTAATTTGGGTACGAATATTTTCAGGCGGTTGGCCAAGATTGATGTGAATATCTTGTAGTCTTGGTTTATTAATGAGATTGGGCGGTATGATTCTACTTTGAGGCTGTCCTTCAATGGTTTTGGAATGGAGACTATTTTGGAAAGGGTTCAGGTTTTGGGGATGGGCCCTCCTTTCATAATGTCATTAAATAGGCATGTCATATAGGGCATATGGGGTTCTTTGAATTTCTTATAGAATTCTGCTGTGAAGCCATCTGGGCCTGTGGCTTTGTGTGATTTTAAGTTTTTGAGGACCGTGTCTATTTCCTCTGGGGTGATAAGACTGTACATGAATTCCTGTTCCTCGTTAGTTAGTTATCAGGTAGTTTTGAAGCAACCCCATTCTCTTTTTACCTTTTCGCCTGAGTGGTTTATTAGTTCTGTCATTTTGGGCTAGGTCGAGATAATTGCACAACCTTTCATTGCCACTCATCTTTTGTTGGTATTAAGTCACTTTTCCAGTATTTCACAATTAGCACTCTGGCTGCTGTTGTCGTGTAGAGAAACACTCTTTATTATCGTTTGGGATGCTTATCGTTAGAATGCCAAATAGGAATGCTTCAGGTTTCTTTAGGAATGTGTGTTAACATTTATTTGTTTGTTTGTTTCTTAGTTCCTAATAGATCATGTCCCAAATTTTATTTTATTTTTTGTGGACACGTCCACCACACATGGAATAAGGTTCTTTTTTTTCAGATAGCACACAGTGAATTTTAAGGTTTTCACACAGTGAATTTTTAGGTTTTCACACGGTGAATTTTAAGGTTCCCCCCCATAATTTCTCTCATTTTTCCATCTCAATTGGACCACCAAAATTGTGTGCCCACTCTTCTTTACCCAATTTTAATTTTACCAAGGAGAAGCTTCAGGATCCATGAAAGCCCAGATAACAGGAAAAGTGTATATGCTTTGATTTAGCAGGAATGATCCCTTATAGAATTAAATTAACCAATTTGAACAAACTGCCCTTTTATAGAATGGTTTTAACAGATTGGTTTGAAAGATTGAGAAGCAATCTTTCAAACCAATCTCTCTCTCTCTTTTTTTAAAAAATTGAACTTTATTGAATTAAAATCACAGTCACAGACAAACAATATACATAAAAAATCACAGTCACAAACAAACAGCAGAAAAGAATAAAGAATTAGACAAAAAAGAATGTACAAAGAAACAAAAAAATAAAGAAGAAATAAATTACTGAATTACTATACATACCGGTATTACAAAATAAACATTTTACAAAACAGAAAATACGTGTCTGGTGTTTACTTCCAGCCTCTCTATTATTGCAGTATCCTGTAACCATTGTCCTTTATATACCTTATTTATTTTATTACTCCCTTTATTTTAACCTGCTTTAAACCCACTTATATGTTAAATTAGAAAATTGGCTCTCTCCACTATATATTCTTTAAATTTTCCCCAATCGTTCTCTATTTTTTGGTCAGTTATTCCTCTGGCTTCTCCTATCTTTATCGCCATTTTTTGATATGTTAATAATTTTAATTGCCAGTCTTCTATACTGGGTACCATAGTACTCTTCCAATTTTTGGCGATTAAGAGCCTCGCTGCCGTCATGGCATGCATTATCATGCATCTGTCTTCTTCCCTGATTTCCTCTCCTAACATTCCCAGCAGAAATATTTCAGGATTTTTTTAAAAGGAATATTTTACAATTTTTTTGCTCTCGTTATATAGTTTCTCCCAAAAAGTTTTGATTTCTTTGCAGTTCCACCAAATATGTATAAGGGTACCCGGTTCTTTGTTACATCTCCAGCAGATGTTATTGCTGCTTCTAAACATTTTTGCAAGTCTGGTTGGTGTCAAGTACCATCTATATTGCATTTTATAGATGTTTTCTTTTAAATCATAATTTGGTGTGAAATTAATGTCTTTTAACCAAAGTTTCTCCCATTTTTCCTGACTGATTACTTTCCCCAAATCTTGGTTCCATTTACCCATAATTTCATTTGCTTGATCTTCATTTGCATTTAATTCCAGTAACAGTTCATACAAATTCCTTATAAATTTTCCCTCCCCTTCCAATAATATTTCTTCCAATTTTGATTTCCTTTTATCAAAACCTATTTTTTTTGTCTTTTTGAAATCTTTCTCTAATTTGGAAGTATTGTAGCCATACTCCTAGATGTTGTTTAATTTCATTATATTCTTTCAATTTGAAAATATTGTCTGCTTCTTCTAATAATAATTTATAAGTAGGCCAAATTCCCTCCAAATTAATTCTTTTAACTGCTATTATCTCTAATGGCGAGACCCAGCCTGGTATTTTAGACTCCAATACTTCCTGATATTTTCTCCATATGTTGTAAAGGGATTTCCTTACTAAGTTATTGGTGAAACTGCTATGTGTTTTGGGTTTCCCATCCATTAAATATTTATGCCAACCAAAACTCATTCCTGCACCTTCTATATCTAGCACCTCATCATCCTTCAATTCCATCCATTCTTTTAGCCACACTAGACCTGACACATCATGGTATCTCTCTAGGTCTGGTAGTCCGAGGCCTCCTCTCTCTTTCTTCTCAATCAGTATTTTGTATTTTATCCTTGGTTTTCTTCCATTCCACACGAATTTTGACAGATCTTTTCTCCACTCTTGAAAGCATTTTGCTTTACATAATATCGGCAGACATTGGAATAAAAAAATCATTTGTGGTAATATACACATCTTGACCACTGATATTTTCCCCAATAATGACAATTTCAATTTAGCCCAATTTGTTAAGTTTGATTTACCCTCTTTCCATTTTTTTCATAGTTCTCTTGATAAAGATCTATATTTTTTGCTGTCATATAAATCCCTAAATATTTTATTTTCTTTTTAATTTCTATCCCCGTTATCGTTTGCAATTTATCCTTTTGATCTGATTCCATATTTTTGGTCAGCATGTTAGTTTTCTTATAATTGATTTTGAAACCTGCCAATTTTCCATATTTATTAATTGTTTCTAAAGCTTTGGGGATACTGTTTAGAGGATCTTCCGTAGTTATGATGACATCATCCGCAAAGGCCCTTATTTTGTATTGTTTTTTACCCACTACTATTCCTTTAATATCCTTATTTTCTCTGATATTTTTGAGTAGAATTTCCAAAGTTATTATGAATAATGTTGGCGAAATGTTGTACCCTTGGATATATCTATATTTTTTGTCGTCCTGCCATTTATAATCAATTTAGCTTTTTGGTTTTGATAGATTGCGCCAATTGCCTTGCAAATGTGCTCTCCTATGCCTAATTCCTGAAGAACCGTCATCATGAATTGCCATGATATATTATCGAACGCTTTTATGGTCCACTGCCATAATTGCTCCTTCCTTTCCTCGATCATTTTCCAAATACTCCAAAATATTTAAGATGATTCTTATGTTATCTTTAATTTGTCTCCCTTTCATGAAACCTGCTTATTTTTATGTATTATTGTTTCCAGCACTTTATTTATTCTTTTTGCTAAGATTCCTGCAAAGATCTTATAATCACAGCTTAGTAGGCTAATTGGTCTATAATTGCTTGTTTCTTCCATATCTGTATTTGTTTTGGGTAGCAATGTAAGCATTGCTTCTCCCCAAGATTGGGGTATTTTTCCTTTATTTAAAATATTATTCATTAATTTGACTAATGGCAGTAGCAGGATTCCCTCTAGATGTTTATAATACTCGTTCGGTATCCCATCCGGGCCTGGTGATTTCCCTTTCTTCATTTTATGTATAATTTCTTTTATCTCTTCTGTTGTGATTTCTTTGTTTAATTGTTTTATTTTTTCTGCCGATATTTTTTGTAACTTACATTCTTTTATATATGCTTCTATTTCTTTCTCGTCAGCTTCATTTTTTTTTGTAAAGAGATGTATAATAATCTTCAAATATTTTCATTATTTCTGATGGTTTATTTATGATTTGACCATTGGATTTAATTCTATTAATTATCCTTTCATTCTTTTTCTTTTTTACCTGCCATGCTAATATTTTTCCAGGTTTGTTGGCCCACTCAAAATTTTTGTACCTCCAATATTGTAATTTTTGCTCTATTTCATTATCAATTAAACTTTCGTATTCTGTTCTTAAAATTTTTAATTCTTGGTTTATTTCATTATTTTTTGTTTTATACATTAGTTTTTCTTTTCTCCTAATTTCATCTAATAATTTCTGCTTTCTTTGATCTCTCCTTTTTTTCATATTGGCACTTTGCTGAATAAAATATCCTCTGATTACTGCTTTCCCAGCATCCCATACTGTTCCGATGTCTATTTCCCCATTCATATTTAGGTCGAAATATTCCTTCATTACTTTTTGGGCTCCTTCAATTATTTTCTCATTATTCAGTAGAAATACATTCAATCTCCAATTCTTATTGCTTTTTCCTTTTTCTTTTATTGTTAATGTCACTGGGTTGTGGTCTGATATGCTTCTAGGTTTTATCTCCACTGATTCTATCCTATTTGTTAACCCTTTTGTTGCCCAAATACTGTCAATTCTACTTGCAGATTGATGTGTTTCCGAATAGTATGTATAGTCTTTTTGGATCGGGTACTTATATCTCTACATGTCACTTAGGTCAAGGTTGTCTGCCATATCAAAAAAACTGTTGGGCAGTTTGTTCTGTCTCCCTTTTCTCTTTTTACTTAATCTATCTAATTTGGGGTTCGTGACCCTGTTGAAATCACCCAGCCTCAGCATGTTCACATTTTCCAGCAATCTGCTTTCTAAGTTTTTAAAGAATTCTGATTTACTTCCGTTTGGAGCATAAACTCCCACTGTAATCATTTGTTCTCCTTCTACCATTATTCTTACCATTTCCACCCTTCCCTCTTTATCTTTCCATATCAGCTCTGGTTCCCCTCCAACATTTCTCTGATGAAAACAGGGATGTCCTTTTCTGTAATAATAATATTATAATATAATATAATATAATATAATATAATATATGATATGATATGATATGATATGATATGATATGATAAATATAATATAATATAATATAATATAATATAATATAATATAATATAATATAATATAATATAATAGTTATTTATACCTCACTCATCTGACTGGGTTGTCTCATTTAAAAACATAAACATTTAACATTTTTAAAAATTCCTTACACAAGGCTGCCTTCAGGTGTCTTTCAAAGGTTGTCTAGTTACTTATCTCCTTGGCTCAGGGGGTCGCCTAACTCCATACCCTTTATCATTTCTCCAATGAAAACTGTCACATCCTAAGGTAATATGGGACATTCCAGGATCAAATAAAAAACTGGGATAGCTTTTGTAAATCTGGGACTGTCCCTGGAAAATAGTTTGGTCATGTTAACACCTTTATCCCAGGTGAGGTCTTGGCTTGGAAATAAAGCTTAGCCAGCATTTTTCCACTGGCCTTCAATCTTCTTTAAACGCCCAATATTCAAAATCTTACCATTTATTAATTTCTAGAGTATTGCCCTTCCAGCGGAGCTGGTCCAAGATATACTGCTGCCTGACCTAAATGATTTGATAGTGACCCACCCCACCCCTAGTCCATGTTCAGAGGCAGCTGAACAGACAGGTAGCTGAATCTTCCTTCCACTGGTGATGGCAAAGCATCCTCTACTACATTTGAGGGCAGCAGGCTAGCTTAGGCCATCTGGGATGCAAGCCTCCATTCTCCAACATCCAGTTGCCACTGCCTAACTCCACTGGCGGAGGAAGGGGGTGCGGGGGGTGCTTTCCGCCCCAGGTATCATATCCCCTGGGATGCTCGCCACGGGCAGTGGCTCCCCTGTGCTCGCCGCCCCGCCCCATGGGACGCTCACCACGCTGCCCCCGTGGGTGGCTCACCCCACCCCTGGGTGCACAGCATGTGCACCACTCCGGGTGCCAGAGCAGCTAGCTCCACCTCTGCCTGACTCACAGCATTTGCCACCTGGAACAGCCATAAAAATGTAAGATCAGGTCCATCTAGTCCAGCATTCCATTCTCACAGTGGCCAACCAGATGCCTGTGGGAAACCCACAAGCAGGATTCAAGCACAAGAGGCCCCTCCCCTCCTGTGTCTCCAGCAATGGGTATTGAGAAGCATTGTGGAGGTAGAGCAGAGCCATACTGGCTAGTAGCCATCCTTCATGAATTTGCCTAATCCTTTTTTAAAGCCATCCATGTTGGTGGCCATCATTGCCTCTTGTGGGAGGGAGTTCTACAGTTTAAGTATGTGCTGCATGAAAAAGTACCTCCTTTTAGGTGTCCAGAATCTTCCAACATTCTGCCTCATTGGGTGGTCACCTCCCTCTACTTAACGGTAGGCTCTGCCCTGTGGGGAGAAATTTCATGATGACACAAGGCAGGCTCAGGCTACCTTTTGGGGTGGCCAGGATTACCTAGGTAATAGCAGCACAGGACATTTCAGCTGACAGCTAGAGCTGGCACAAGACAAACAGACTGCTGCGTTGATTTTTGACAAGGTGACCACAGCTGTGCTTATCTCCATTTCCATTCTTTGGCCACATAGAATGGTGTCAGCTTCCTTTGTGTCTGAGATACATGGTACAAGTGGTGAGGCAGCACATGCCATGGTCACATTACTTTGTATCAGTCTGAGCATCCGTTTCTTTGGCCTTGACTGTCATTGTCAGCTGAAACCACAGTAACAGCCTTTCCTGGGCTGTGTCCTCATGCTACACACACACCCCAACCCGTCTATCTTGAGCCATCATGAAATCAGGCTCTGGTCACTTGATCAGATTATCAGTACACAAACATGGAAAATTGTCTCTTCAAATGACAAATCTCTTCACTACATATTTATGTATTTGAGGGGAAAGCATTGTAGCTCAGTGGCATGCAGAAGGTCCCATGTCCCTTCCCTGGCATCTCTGATTAAATAAGAGCTACCGGTAGGGAAGAATTGTCACTCCCTGAGACCCCATCAGGGCTATGCAGACAGATATTCTGAGTGAGTATCAAGGCAGCTTCCTATGTATTTTGTGACTTGATGCTGTTATGGAAAAATCCAGGTGTGAGTCTGCTCAGTCACCCAGCTCATCGGGCAGAGCCCACGGGTCCCTGCAGAATAAAGGAAGGAGTCCAGCCACCAACTGGAGCAAAATAGCATAGGCCAAAGTTTATTGCGCAACAGGTTCAAGACAAGATTGAACCCCGAAGATGGGGTGACAAGAACTTTTAAAACTTCCCTCAATTTCCCAGAACACAGTTCACTAAGCATCATCACTACATCACTGTTACATGGGCAAAACGTCAGAGAAGGGGAGGGTTACACAGGATTAACATAGAGGAAATGAAATGCAAATGTAAGATAAGTATCGGGAGGAACATCTTGAGTGTCCATCAGGGCAAAACAGTGAAACCTTGTTTGAATAGTCTGTCCCCTGGATGGGCTCCGGAGGGAAGCATTTGACTAGTGATGACCCCTCTTGCCTAAGAGATCATGCTTATGCAACAATGTGTCCGGGCGAAGGGAGCCACTCTCCAAAAGGGCATCGCTCCGTTCCCTATGAGTTTACTCAGGAGGAGACTTCGCTCAGTTGCCCCCCCCCCCTTTCCATTCCGTAACAATGCAAGAACCTTTTCTCTCAATCTCAGTCACCTCACTGCTATGTTAGGAAAGTGATACTGGCCTACCTTGGAAGGCTGTTGTAAGAATAAAAGTGGGTTTTTTAAATTGTACCCATGGTTTTTTGGAACATATGGCTTGTCTAACTGATGCACTTACCTGAACGCACTTTTACATGCTTTCTGGGGACATCAACTTTTCTTTTTCTTCCATGCTGCCCCCAGCAAAAGAATTTTTTGTGTTTCATTTGTGTTCCTTTGCATACTTCTGTATCTGTATTTTATTTTGTTGTACTTAGCTTTGGAGGAAAACCCTTAATAGACAAATATACAATGTTTAAATTGTTATATTGAACCAATTGGCAATTGCAAGTGTAAGAACATTGCTGGAATCCTAAGAACATGTTGAATCCTAAGATCATCTGGGGTGCATGTCCAGCGGTTGTTGCTTCTGCTCAGATGAATTGAATAAAGTTATTCTAGGGTAATTAAATGAATATGTTGACCTACATATCCATTTTTCATTTTCATATATAGTTATTGTGTTCTACCGGTATATAATTTTAAATATAATTCCACATACTACAAGTGAATAGTAAGAGAACTTATACAAGTAACGCTGACACAACCCCTTTCACACACTAAGTAGAATAATAGAAGCATAACCACCCGACCCCACCCCGCTCTCCCTCTTTTTTCTTTTTTCTTCTTCTTCTTCCTAATTCTTTAAACCAATTCATAAACCAAGAACTTATACATTGATCACTAATAATGAAACATTTGTTGTAGATATTTTTCCACATTTATTATGCTATTTTTGTGCTATACAAATGACAGAAGAAAAACTTGGTATACTTGTTTGCATAACATTATTCTTGTTTATAAAAGCCAATAAACGCACACACACAATTTTAGTTCACATTTCCCCTAATTTCTTTCCAAGCAATTTCCCCAAAATAACACATTTCTGTTTGTTATTGCCACAAATATATGTATTTTTGTTGCACACTTTTCCCTAACGTATGTCCACATTGTTTTTTGTTGGAGAACTGAAATATACTCGGAGTCAAGTGTGAATTTCATGCTCTTTATTCAGCTCATGGAATGAATCTTTCCCCAAAACATCTGCTATATATACATTATTTACACAATGGGCCCCATGTGATTCGGGGCTACTCCTGTAGGCAATCAGGTCCGGATTCACTTAATCCAGGAGCCTGATTGGCTGCTCTTGCAGGCCAATCAGGTCTCTGATTCACTTCCACCTGGAGCTGGATTGGGTGGCTCCTGCGGACCAATCAGACTGCTGCATTTTGGATCCTATTGTTCTAGGATTCAGCTCAGTACATAATAAGAACCATGTGGCAAAATTCCAAGAAGTGCAAATTTCAAAAGAAAGCTGCATTTCAGTGGGTCAGTTTCATGTTAATGGAACTGAATTTCCCCTCCATCCCTCTGTTCATCTTGAGACACATTCTCTTTTGCTTTGGGGTTCATTTTTTATGCTTTCTGGACTTTTTGTTCCATTTTAACTGGGATGTGGTCATTGTCGCCCAGGCAGTCTGTGCAAACACCCCTCTCTGAGCTCCTGGGAGTGGGGGGAGGTTAGAATACAAATGCTGCAAATGAAATGAAAAAATGGAACAAAAAAATCAATGAATACTACAGTATGAAGGCAAAGGAATGGGGAACATGGTCTTAGCATGGGCATAGCGAGGACTTTTGTTAGCAGGGCAGAACTGACATGATTGGTCAGTTAAGTATTTCTATTGTTTTACTTGATGGGGGGCAGCTGCCCCCTGCCCCCCCCTTAGCTATGCCCATGGGTCTTAGAACCCCTCCTCCAAAATGAAAGGAAATGTGGTATTTTGGGGTTGTGGCTCCCCCCCCCTTGGTGGCTGGTAACCTACAAGGAAGGAGGACTTGAATTAGCAGCACACAAAGAAAGAGAGGGAGGGAGGGAGGGAGGGAGAGAGAGAGAGAGAGAGAGAGAGAGAGAGAGAATATTCTGCCAGAACCATGGCAATATGGAAATAAACAAGTCTGGTTCCACGCTTGCATCAGCATCGCCTGGGCAACCTGGGAGCGAATTGCAACATGAGGCATTGTTTATGTTTCAAAAAGGAGGGGGTAGAGGAGGAATTGGAAAGCTGAGTAACATCCCCACTCCTTCTTTGAAATCTACATCCTGATTTCCATTCCATCCAGAGAAGCAGCATCAGCGGTATTGGTGACAGACGCAACTGATTGCTACTTTGATTGGTAACTGAAATCCTAAGACCTTTGCTTGCTGTGTGTTAGCGTGATTAGGGTTAGGGAGCATAGCAATGCAAAGGCCAGCTGCCACCTCTCTTAGAAATGTGGCATTGCAGCCCTTCCAGAGAATTAGAAAGACACAGAAGAAATTGCTTGTATTCTCCAGATGCTGCCCCACAGACCATGCCCCTAAGAAGGAGATGACAAAAGGCATTGTTTTTGTGCCCTGTTTTATTCCCCACCCCCTCCAAAGTGCTCAGGGTGAGGGATCAGGCCTGGTCTCATGCTCTGGAGGTGGTGCTCCCTTCATTCTGCTCCTCTATCCTGAAGGGCTCGTGCTTGGGATCATGCTACTGTTGATTCAGGCTTGAGCTGCTTGTAATTATATTTTATGGTTGCAATTTCATTCCATGTTGTTCATTTTAAATTGTTCTGAGCTGCTTTGGGGACCTTGTTGTTGAAAGGCAGGCTGGGGAGGGGCAGTAAAATCAGGGGTAGATAACCTTTTTTTTATTAGTCCAAGGGCTGTATTTTATAACCTTCTGAGGGCCATGTGCCAGTGTTGAGTGGGGTTAGAGACAAAAACTGGGTGGAGCAACAGGTGGGACTCTTTGTGCATTAGGCTATAATCCAGCTCCACAAAAAACCAAAGTTTCTATACCTACCCCAGCCCCCATCTTTATCCAGAGAAGCAAGAGGCATTATCACCCTTCGATCTCACATTCCAGCCAGGGAAAAAGCACTCAAAGAGGTGTTATAAGAAAAATCCGCCCTTATTCCCTTACACAAGAGCCCTTGCAAAGTCTTCTGCAGGTTCTCCATCGGGAGGAGTAAAAAAACAGAGGCCAACCAGAGAATAGTTAGAAGCAAAGCCTTTATTTTCACTGTTGCAACAGGGTGCTTTCCTCACACACACAGGAGCAAGGAAAAGACCCAGAACAATGGTGTGCCAGCTCCTATATAGACTTTTGAAATCCCCCCCTTGGAGTCCAGCCCACCCCCAGATACATCATCCTACATCACAGATCCATCAGAACTACATCACAACTTGGGAGGGTCAGAGGAGGTAACTTGAGAATTTCCCACACCTGGTCATCCCTCCTCGACCCCTCCCAGACACACATTTCTGGAAAACAAAAGGTTTCCTGATTTCCTGCCCTGGCAGGGCAGGGCAGATGCAGGGCTAACGACTGTCCTTTGTGAGCGAAATGGGCCATCTGGTACCTGGTCAGCTAGGAGTCAAAATGGTGTGAGGCCTGTCTTTCTGTGCTGTTTTCAGACATTCTGGGTTCAGTCACCCCTCTCTGTTCATGTATCAAATAGTGTACTGGGGTGTTTTGAAAGGAAGCTCCCCCCCAAAAAAATTCTTATAACAGTTGGTACAAAGCAGGGGCAGGGAAGCTTGTGACCTGGAGAGAGTGCTAATGGTCAGAGAGAGAGAGAGGTCTGGTGGGTGGCATGTGGCTCCTGGGCTGAGCCTCCCATTCCTGGTTTAAATAAACCAGGCACCCAGACCTCTGGATTCACCCTCATTCCCTCAGCCCCTTACAGTGCATAAGGCAGGGGCTGCAAAGGGGCTGTTCTCTGTCTGTTGTTGGACTAAAACTCCCATCATCCCTAGCCACTGACCATGGTGACTGGGGCTGATGGGAGTTGGAGTCCAACAACATCTTGGGATGATGATGTTGGCTACCCAGGCCTAGGTAAAGGTAAAGGGACCCCTGACTGTTAGGTCCAGTCACAGACGAATCTGGGGTTAAATCACATAAACAAGCAGCAATCTCCATTCTTTTAGCACTGGTCCTTATGTGGCCAAAACAGCACCATCCCTGTGCAAGACAGAGGGCTCAGCAAGACTGGGGAAAACTGCAAGGTTTGAAAATAGGATAGGATAGGATAGGATAGGATAGGATAGGATAGGATAGGATAGGATAGGATAGGATAGGATAGGATAGGATAGGATCCCTTAGAGGAGAACACTCCCCCCTCCCCAAATAGCCCAATGTGAACTTAGCATACTTAGTGGAAATTTAATACTATTTGGGGTGGGGTGGAATGGAGTGGCTGGAACCCTGAGCTGCAACACTCCGTGGTGCAACATTTTATTGCAGGTTGGACTTGTATTCATTCATTTACTTTCATTCCCCAGAGCACTGGTGACACATCTGACTCCCCACTGCAGTGACGCTGGGCACACTCCAATGCTGACTTCCAGAGCCAAAGGTGCAGCTCAGCCTGTTAGTTGTCTTTCTGGTATCTCTAAGCATCCAGCAAGAGTGCCGGCCATCAAGAAGCAGTATGCGTCCATCAGTGCCAAGTATAAAGGTGAGCTGGGTGCTGCTGTGGGAATAGATGGGGCAAGAGAGAGAAGGAGATCAGGAATACAGAGGTACCCATATCTTTGCCAATCTGGATGTGTTCAACAGCATTGTTGAAAGACCCTGTGAGAACAGGATGCTGGACTCGGTGACTGGCTGGCTTGATCCATCAGGGTTCCTTTTTTGTTCTTGTGGAAACCAAAGAAGGAAACTGATCTACATTTCTCAGTCACCATCAGAACTTTCTTCCTGCTAGCATGCAAGACAGTGCATATTTCTTTGCTTTCCTTTTCCTGTGGCTGGTATGTTACCACTGCTGTTGTCTTACCAGGGTAACTCTTGTTTAAAGGGGATGAAGGAAGGGGGTTGGGAGATTACAGGCAGAGCATAGGTGGTTGAGTAAAATGGGAAATCTTCTCTGGCTTGAATTATAGTCTGAGCCACAGAAGAATTCAGGTGCCTTGTAATGCTCACTTCCTATTGCAATGCAAATATCCTGGCCCTAGCCTGGCGAGATTTTACCAGAGGGAGAAGAAAAGTATGTTGTGGGACTTCCATCAGCCCAGCCAGTCTGGTTCAGTGGTCAGGGATGATGGGAGTTGCAGTGCAGCAACACCTGGAGAGCCGTAGGCTCCACAATCCTTTGATATATTATTCCATTTTACCCTTTTACCCAGTGTGGCAGCTCATGATCTGCAAATGCTAATGGTTCCAGGTTCTCTTCCCATTATTTTATTTCCCCCCCCCCCTTGTGGTTCTTATTCTCTTGCAGGGCCAGGACCTGGGAAGTATGGTAGGCAGCCTCTCACTGGCATTAAGGATCATGACTTCACCAAGTATGCTGAGCCAGCCTACACAATGCGTGTGAAATCCAGTGAAAGATGTAAGGGGAAGAAAGAAGCTGACAAATTAGGTTCTGTGTTATTTGGGTTTTCCCAACAGCATTAACTGACCCACAGGGTGAAGCTGGCTAAACAACTGTTAAATTTGCTGGCAAAACTTTTGAACAGAGATTGCCAGCCTGTGTTTTTGGGACTCTCTAATTATCGGGGCCAAAATTGATGGGACCTGGGTGATCCATGATCAAGAGCTGGGTGGCTTTCCAAAGTTTCCATTCCAACTGGATCAATGGTACTGCATGTAGGTGGCTATTGTAGTTGTTTCTTGACTACAACTCCCATCAGCCCCGGCCAGCATGGTCAAGAATGATAGGAGTTGTAGTCCAGCAAGGGCTGGAGGGCCTTACACTGCTGATTTAGGGCCCTTCATAGTAAAATTATGGCTGCACCAAAATCAGGGTTCTCAATTTGCAGCTGCGGACCTTAGTGGGAAGAGGATGATCCACACTTAAGCCATGTTGAAGGATAACAGGAATGGAGGTGCAGGGGGTGGAACTTAACATATTCACTGCTATGTAGCTAGTGGGTGCCTTTAATTAATATCGGACAGGTAGTCAGTCATTGCAACCAAGCTAAATAGCTCAGAATCCACACCATGCCTTATGCAGATGATTCTTCTTTCCCTTGCAAGTGATCTCGATCACGGAGAGTCCTGGGCCCTGCTACTATGTGGACCCAAGCATTTCCCGACTAGGGATATGGAGACCAGTTTCATTCCGCATGGTGCAAGAGAGAAAGCGGCCATGTAAGTTGAAAGATGAGAGAGATACTATGATGGTCAAGATGGGGCTGGAGTGGCATCTGTGCGATTTTGTGATGAAAATGTTTCTTTCTCACCTTGTGCAAAGGCTTGTTGGTCACTCCCTGAACATGCAAGAGAGGGAAAGAGAAGGAATGGGTGAAAGTGAACGAGCAGGTGTGTTATGCATGAAAATGGATGTGTGGGAGCATTATGTGTGGAGCTGTGGTCTAAACCACTGAGTCTCTTGGGCTTGCCGATCAGACGGTCGGTGGTTTGAATCCCTGCGACAGGGTGAGCTCCCGTTGCTCTGTTCCAGCTTCTGCCAGCTTGAAAGCATACCTGTGCAAGTGGATAAATAGGTACCGCTGCGGCAGAAAGGTAAATGGCATTTCCATGCACTCTGGGCTTCCATCACAGTGTCCCGTTGCCCCAGAATGCTGGCCACATGACCCAGAAAGCTGTCTGCTCCTTCAATGAGCGCCACACTGCAAAGACGCCTTTGACTGGACTTAACTGTCCAAAGGTCCTTTACCTTACATTTACCTTTTACCTGCATGCATGTGGATTTGTGTATGCATGACAGGGGTGGACTTTGTTAATATGGTTTTCTAAGTGAGGACAAATTTGGCACTTCCCCCAATATATTTTATTTCCACAGTAATTCTTTTTGGTACAGTTGCTTTTTAATGGGGTTTCTCAGTAGGTACCCACATGAATATAAGTATTTATTATTATTATTATTATTATTATTAACTACTACTATAATAATTTAATTATTTATTACCGGTATTTATACCCCACCCATCTGGCTACTACTACCACTACTACCAATATTATTACTATTATTACTATTATTTTGTGCCCCCTTGGCTCAGCACCCTGTGCAGGGGAACTACAGAGAGCAGCATATGAAAAAGAGACAGGTGGCCTCACCCTCTTTTTTATCAGCCACACTCACTGTTTGTCCCAGCCCCACTGGTTTGCAGGCCCTGGAAGGTTGACTGCAAGGGAGTGTTGTCCCTAGGCTGTAAAAGTTTATTCACTCTTTGATAAGAATTTTTTCCTGAGTAGGGGGCATCACTTGCTAAGAACCAGACAGGAAAACCAGCTATGTACAGAGACCTTACCTAAGTGGGCTGCTTGATGTGGGAGATTGTCAGGGCTGATATCAAAGTGTAGTTTAAAAGCGTCTGTGACCATAATAAACTGTCTGTCCATCCATCCCTCCATCCCTTCCGTGTTGCTTTCCCTATTGCTTTCCTTGAAGGGGCATTCAAGGAAGGGGGGGATATACCTGTAGTTTTCCTGATTGGTGTACCACCAAGTTAACTGGGTTGAAAAACTCTTTTTACCATTAGGGTGTCTAAGTGTCCTACTTTACAGAGGGCAGTCCTCTAGGCAAAGGGTGCTTTATATACTTTGAACCTGGCCTGGTAGCAAATCGGCAGACAGTGCAGGTCTCTGAGCACAGATGTTATATGCTGACAAGGTCTCACTCCTGCCAGCAATCATGTTGCACCATTCTGGTCAATCACACTGGAAGGGACCATAAGATGTTGAGCATGGCCAAGGCAAGGCCAAGGAGGATAGTGCCTCTTCCTCCAACATCCCCAGAGAGTCACAACAGTTTACAAATGATTCAGCTTAAGAACAAATAGAATGCTATAAGAGAGAGAGAGAGAGAATATGCAAGGCAATATGCAAGGCTTGTCCTCTACATAGTCCTCTTCCCCAAAGACAGAAGGGAGCAGAGTACTGTAGGAAATACCTGGGGAATGCTTTTCCCTTTCGTTTGAGAAACATCAATGGCAGATTAGGATCTACAGATAGATCAATAAGTGTTTTTTTTTTTTTTTACTCCTAACATTAGCAAGTAAAACAGCAACTTAAAAAACAAACATACCCTGCATGGCAAATTGCTCCTTCTCTTTAAGCCTCAGTGTTTCTCACCTGTCAGATTTTATGTCCATCATTCCTGCCTCCCCCTGTGCTCCTGTAGAATATGATGTACCCACAGGTTTATCCACATGCTCGACAGTGAGGAGCACCAAGTGAGGGATGTCACCTCCTATCTGCTCTTGGCTTGCAGTTATATCTTGTACACCTGCCCCAAATGAGTATTACGTGGAGAAGATACACCCACTTGAAGAGCCGAATGCACCAGCGTACACTATGGGCCTTCGAACGCACTACTGGGTGAGCAGCCCAAACCCAGCACCCAACCAATACACCCTTCCACAGACACTGGGTCCCAAGCTGCCTGTCAAACCTGCAGCTCCCTGCCTCTCAATGGCATCCAGTGCCTCTGTGTGGGGCTACGCTAAAGACCTGGTGAGAGGGCCTGGCCCGGCAATGTATACCATACCTGAACCAGATGTTTACCTGTGCCACCAGCCATCCTACAGCATCTCCCAAAGGTTTGCTTCCTCCAGCAAGCACTATACGCCAGGACCCCCTGACTACAATGCGGAGCTGGTCACTGCAGACAAACCCAGAGCCCCACGGTTCAGTCTTGGGATTCGTCACTCTGAATATTCTCATGGCACGCCTCCAGTTTGTTTACTCAAAGAGTGAGGGTGGACTCACAGGCCACAGAGGTGACTTGCCCCTTTGGGTAGACCCACCTCCAAATAATCTCATTGTGACACAGTGTCAGGAAACAGGTGTAAATAGCTTGTTTCAGAGGGAGAGATTCTGATGAACTTTGAACACGTTTGGGCTTCAGGGTCAGGTAATGGGGGGGGGGGGCTAGACAGCTCTTGATTTAGGAAAGCCCTCCTTTGTGAGACAGGGGGTTTGCCTTGGTTCTTGCCAAAATCCTTTCACTGTTCTTCCTCCTTCCAGTGTTCATTACTAGTGTTTTATTTCTGTTTCTAAGGAACTGGCTAGCATAGGGTAAAGTGTTTCTTACCCCACCACTTAATTCGCTTTCTGTTACAGAAGATTATTGGGAAGAAGGCTAAGATGCTCTTTTTGCTTATATAATAAATAAAGTATTACCTTTTTTTTTTACAAAGCTCCATAAATATTTATTTTTCTTGCTACTGAGAATGAAATGCAACTGAGAATGAAATTTACACTGAGAATGAAATGCAAAATGAAAGACCTGTTTTTAATATTGTGTTTTACCAGTGTATATTGAAGAGCCTTCCAAAGAGTGAATTCATAGGGCATTCTATGTAACTTGCTTACATGTTACTTGCTTTGCGTAAGTAAATAAATAAATCCAATTTAGACCGCAGTTTTGGATTTTGTCAGCTTGGGATGACTAATGCACCTTCTAACACGCCTATCATCAAACCACATTCATTTTGCTCTCAATTGATAAATGTAGGCCACATTGATTATGTTCATGAGCTCTGTGCATACCTTACCCCTCCATACCCAGGTGATTCAATGTATGAAAGGGAGAGTGAAACTGGGCTGCTTCGGTATCATTTTCTATCCTAACCATGCAACACTATTTCTGTTTTGCCACAGTTTGTCTCCTGCCAGCAAATATGTTATTTGTCTTGTTGTTTGCTGGTGGTGAAATTATGGCACTTAGCTCTCTCCTCCTAATAGGTTCTTAGCTATCTCCGAATCTAGATGAGCACCCCAAGCCAAAAATCACTTTCTTGGGAAGAAGACTCACTGAACTCACTCGCTTCGCAATAAGAATGCATAAGAACCAGGCTCTAAATCCCCCTTTTCAATGTATTATTTATCCTGTAAGTGGAATGTTTTACCACTATTCTATTCTATAAACCAGATGGGAACTAAGCTCCCATCCCTTTCTCTTGCTTGCTGCTCTTGTTTGCTGCTCTTGCTCCATGTATCATTTTTACAGCTCTTCCAGCCAACTTTATCCAACTTCTTTGCAAGTGCATGAGTGAATTATTAACATTAATATTAATAATTCAATTTTTATATAACCTTTTATCTAAAGATTTCAGGGTGATGTACAACATTAGAAGCACATTACAAAACATAAATGATAAAACATAATAAAAACATAGTAAGAAGCATACTGACAAACAGTCTAATAGTAAAAGAACCGTAACAGTCCTTTCTTGCACTTCCACAGGCCATAGATTATTTACTAGCCATAGACTTGGGTAAAGAGGAATGTTTTTGCCTGATGTCTAAATACATGCAATGATGATGCTGTGCTATGAATTTACTTCTACACCACTTTGTTCGCTACCCAGGAACAGAACCACATTTTAAATAAAACATGGAGCCAAGGAAATGAACTCAAGTCCAGCATCCAGGAGGGACTCAATGTTTATTGTAGCTATTGCAATAGGGCAGAGCTCAACTTAACGTGGTTGTTCTAGCCAAACCACCACGTAAGAAGAAGGTCTGCCATGAGGAGAATTAGAACAAGGCTTATAAAGGCAGCACACAAAGAGCCATAAAAAACATCTAAACATTCTTAAAACAAACATCCTTCTACATACGACAGGAAAGGTTACAGGCCATGAGAAGTAAAGCACACATGGCTCCTTATTGGTATCCTCACCCCCACAATCACCTTGGAGTGGCCTAAATGTGCCCAGGCCATTGGTCTCAAATGTCCCACTTCTGTCACCATTGCCCTGGCAACCAGGTCTTCATCAGTATTGTTTACATTCCAGTCCCTATTTCACTTCCCTTCATCCCTGAGCCATCTCAAAAAGTTTCAAGAAGATACTTGGATTTACACTTTGATGCTAATGAGAACAACCAGTGCTTTTTCTATAAAAATAAGTACATGTACTCATCATGAAGTTGTTACAGTAAGTGCCACACTTTTTAACTACAAAAAAAACTGCATTTAACTACAGGTACTGCATATCCTTGAGTAACCCCTGAAAAAAAAGAACTGAGAACAACATCCTTAATGACCATTTGTACCACTTTCAGGGTAGATAGGGTTTCTTGTTTATGGCCTAGAGAGCATAAGGTTGTAAAATGCAGGCCCACATGAACCTCACACAGAAAACAAATATTTCCCTTTCTGCATTCTATCCAAGAGGTGAAATGCAGTTATATATATACATCTTGGGTCTCTAATTCTTATATTAGCACCAGGTGAGCTTCTCTGGGGAGAGCATTCCATAATCAGGAACCCACCATAGAAAAGGCCCATTCTCTTGTTGCCACCCTCCAAATCTTTCTGGGAGGAGTGGCATAGAGAAGGGCCTCAGAGTCTAGAACAGTGCAGGTCTGGATCGGTTTGTATGGGGAGAAGTGGCCCTTAAGGGTCCTGAGACATGTAAGGCATTATAGGTCAACATTAGCACTTTGAATTGGGCCCGGAAACTAATCGGTAGCCAGTGCAATTGTGCCAGGAGTTATATGCTCAAACTGTCTTGTTCTGGTGAGCAATCTGGCCATTGCACCAGCTGAAGTTTCCAAACCGTCTTCAAAGACAGCCTCACGTATAACATGTTGCAGTAAATCAACCTAGAGGGTACCAGAGTATAGGCCACAGAAGTGAGGCTATCCCTGTACAGATAGGGGCATAGCTGGGCCATGAACTGAAGCTGGCAGAAGGCTCTCTGTGCTACTGAGGCCACCTGGGCCTCTTGGGACAGTAGCGGATCCAGGATCTGCAACTCCTTCAAGACCATGCAATCTTCCACCTATCTGGTCTAGGGAACCACTCACTGCCTCTGTCTTATCTGAATTGAGCTTCAGTTTATTGGCTCTCATCCAGTCTATTACTGAGGCAAGACACTAGTCCAGCACATCCACTGCCTCATAGTCCTGAACCCCTGGCCTACCTGGCAGCAAGTCAGTATGTCAAGTCCAAAGTTCAAAGTCTGGGGCTCAATCCATGCAAGCCAAGTCCAAATTTCAAGGTCCGTTGGTCTGGAAACGCAGTCCAAGGTCATTCCAACATAAGCCAAGTCTGAGGTCCAGCAGCCAGGATACAGTCCAGAGTAAAAGCCAAAGCACAGTCCAGCAGCATCTAAGCCAAAGTCCACCAACATGGGCAGTTGACCAGCACCTCAGCTCTGCTTCACTTTGCAAACATCTGGGCTTGATGAGGCATGTGACCCTCACCTGTTCTGAGCCTACTCCAGATGAGGTATCACAACCCCCTCCCAGAGTGAGCAAGCCCCATCTGACCAGCTAGTGAGCTGGGCTGTGGGCCCGTGCCTGCCTCAGCCTTCTAGAATACCCCTCCCACTGCTCTATGTGCCTCTCACCCACTCGCTGGATCATCACCTTGTCGTGATGAGTGACCTTGCATGTTCCTTGCATGTTGTGAGCGAAGCCGTCGGGAATCTCGTACTCCCAGCAGGGTCACCCAAGGCGGTAAGGTCAAAGGAAAGAAGCTAGACAAAGAATGATCCAAGAAGTCCTCAACGGCAGAACAGGCAGATGATAACAAGCGGTATGTTACAACAGCTGTGAAGGCAGGTGAAGGCTGCAGCAGATAGGAATCTACCGGTTCATCGTGACTACTCATGCCATCAGAACAGAGCCCTACTGCGAAGACTGTGCGTTGGTCATCTACACATATAAAAAGAAATTCACGCACAGGCGTCTTCCAAAAACCCATCCCAAACCACTTGGGAAGACAAGCGAACTAATATCAGTGTACTGGAAGAAGCAAATATCATTTGTGTTGATGCAATGATTCTTCAGCATCAACTTCGTTGGACTGGTCATGTTGTGCAGGTGCCTGATTATCGTCTTCCAAAACAACTACTCTATTCCGAACTTAAAAATGAAATGCATAATGCTGGTGGTCAACAAAAGAGGTTTAAAGACTGTCTCAAGGCAAATCTTTAACAATGTAGTATAAACACTGGCCTGCGAGCACTCCAATTGGAGAACAGCCTTTACCAAAGGTGTCATGGGCTTTGAAGACAAACTCACGACGCAAGGGAGAAATGTGCTAAGAGGAAGGCACGCTTGGCAAATCCACACTGTGATCAACTCCCGCCCAGAAACCAATGTCCCCACTGTGGAAGGACGTGTGGATCCAGAATTGGCCTCCACAGTCACTTACAGACTCATTGTTAAAACCGTGTTTATGGAAGACAATCTTACTTGGCTACGAGTGATCACCAAAGAAGAAGAATGTGCCTCTGAGCCCTCCATGTTTGAGGAGACAGGGGCCTCTGTAGCTCTGGTGATGGGTTCTACTGTTCTGGTTCTTGTGCATCCCCTTGCTATACTCTGGCACCCTGTGAGTACTTTCTTCCCCATCCCCAGTCTGCTCTGGTGCGCTCCCAGTCCAGACAACACTCTGCACTGGAAAGCTGTTCTTCCTAGTCCTTCCTGCCAGTTCATGACACACACGTATGAATGTAAAGGAAAAATGGAGCTATGTGTCATCAGCATACTAAAATAAAACCATGTTGTATAATAGCTATCCTATATAATAAAGAGCCTGTGTCCCTGCCTTTCCGTGTGTCACAGAAGTGCGTTGTGCACATGTCACACGGGGACGCAGGGATTGGAGGGGGCGGAGAGGGGGGCGGGACGACGCAGAGACACTTCCGGCCGGGCGAAACTGTGCCGCCGCCATTGCCGCCCGCCCATGGAGGCTCCTGCCGCCGCCTGAAGGAGGCCCCCCGTCCGGCACGCGCCCTTCCCTGCGCGCTGCCCAGCCGGCGGGGGTCCGAGGCGAGGCGGCCTCCGCTGACGGGCCAGCCAGTCGCCCCTGCCGAAGCCTCCCGGTCCCCCGAGCTAGCGCCCGTTTTCTTCAACGGGCTTAATATACTAGTACAGTATAAAACCACTGAGTGGAATAAGTAGGCTTAGAGTTATAGGGTTAGGGTTTAGGGGTTTAGGGGTTAGGAAAATTAGGAAAAATGTACCCAAAAGAGACTTCAGGCCTTAGGGCACTGGGAGGTGTCCAGTGCAGGGCAATCCAGAAGCGGAACTGCCAGTGAGACAATTGGGAAAGTACCGGGTTTCCCTGAAAATAAGACACCGTCTTATATTTTTTTTCCTCAAGAAAACACACTATGGCTTATTTTAGGGGGATGTCTTATTTTGGGGAAAACACGGTACAGGTAAGGTCTGAAACAAGAACAGGAATTGGGGCAGTATGGACATCTTTATGGCTGCTATACAACCTAGCCAGCTTAAGTTTGGGTTGCCATATTTAGAAGAGAAAAAAAGGACAATTTGCCAGTGGATGGGAAAGTGCATGTGTGGGCTCACCATGGGTGGGGCATGCAGAGGAGTGACATCGAAGGGCACAGGATAACACAGTAAAAATTGCATGCAAAATGGGGGGGGGGGGACATATAGAAAGAAAGAAAGCCGCCTCCTGCTCGTTCTCTTTTTTTCTAATCTACTTCAAGCAGCTTATTGTAAACTCTACTATCCAGAGATTTGTATCCAGAGTACTGGGCAAACCAGTTTAATAGCTTTGTTCAATATTAATAAGTTGTTTAAGAGTGGGGGAAGGATTCAGATACCTACCATAGTGAGGATCTGAAGGCACATGTAATATAAAAAGAGGGGGAAGTGTTGTAGCTCACTACTTTTACAAGCAAAAGATCTCAGATTCAATCCCCAGCATCTCTAGGTAGGACTGGGAATGATTTTTGCCTGGAGAGCTTCTGCCAGTCAGTGTTGGCAATTTTGATGCACGGGTGTCAAACTCCGGCCCTCCAGATGTTTTGGAACTACAATTCCCATCAGCCCTAGCTAACAGGACCAGTGGTCAGGGATGATGGGAATTGTAGTCTCAAAACATCTGGAGGGCCGGAGTTTGACACCCCTGGATGGTTCGGGTATAAGGCAGCTTCTGAGAACTGACAATGGATTCCAAAGCTGTGGCATGAGCTGTTGTTGCAGAATCCTAGTTAAAATGCATTTTTCTTTAGTCTTTGTTAAAATTTAGCATGGCGGTCATTAACAGCATCAAGGTAAAGCCTATCGGCAATGACCACCTGGCAGATTATTTTGGGACCTAAAAAGGGAGGATAAGAGGTACCTCTTAATTAAGGTAATAAATTATACATTGTACCAGGAAGAGACCATGACCTCGTTGGGGCTGGGGCAAGAGGTTTTTGAAGATAGCCCCCGGGGAGAGGGAGGAGATGGAAGCAAGCCCAGCGCCTGTGCCCCGCGTTCGGTGGGTGGGCAGTCCCTGCTTCGAGCCCCGGCAGCGAGGGAATAGCAGAAGAGGGCAGAAAACGCCGCCGGCGCCATTTTAGAAGAGGGAAATAGCCATCGGAAGTGCCTCCATGTTGGAAGAAGGAACAAAGTGCCACCGGCGCCATTTTAGAAGAGGGAAATAGCCATCGGAAGTGCCTCCATGTTGGAAGAGGGAACAAAGCGCCGCCAGCACCATTTTAGGAGAGGGAAATAACCACGGAAGTGACTCCATGGTGAAAGAGGGCAAAAGGCGCCGGCGCCATTTTAGGAGAGGGAAATGATCCCAGGGACGATGTGAGCAGCAATTGCTCTGTTTCCAGTCAATAAAAATTGATTGCAGGTGTGCTTCATGGTATAACTTCCACCTGCAGTAGAGGCCTCGATCCAGTGGCTATACATAAATATCTTTAAAGGTATTTATGGCGACAAGATCACCTTGTGGTCCTGTGAACACCAAGCAAAATATAGGTATAGGGACCCCTGGCCTGACCATTAGGTCCAGTCTTGACCGACTCTGGCGTTGCGGTGCTCATCTTGCTTTATTGGCCAAGGGAGCCGGCGTACAGCTTCCAGGTCATGTGGCCAGCATGACTAAGCCGCTTCTGGAGAACCAGAGCAGCGCATGGAAACGCCGTTTACCTTCCCGCTGCAACTGTATCTACTTGCACTTTGACATGCTTTCGAACTGCTAGGTTGGCAGGAGCAGGGACCGAGCAACAGGAGCTCACCCCGTCGCGGGGATTTGAACCGCTGACCTTCTGATCGGAAAGCCCTAGGCTCTGTAGTTTAACCCACAGCGCCACCCGCACCAAGCAAAATACTGAGAAGCAAATTCACTAAAAAAAAACAAACAAGTGTCTCGTCTGGTGTCTTGTCATTTCTGGGAGGGGGTTCCAATTTTTCCGCTTCTGATGGTATTGTGTCATATTTATGTCTGATAATTTCGAAAAGCAAACAAACCACCCCAAACCAAGGAAACCACCACAAACAGAAACTACTTGAAAGGAACCCAAAGAACAAAGCAAAATACTGAAAAGCAAATTCATTAGAAACCCCCAAACCAGCAGAAACTGATATGCAAGTATTGCATACATGTTATGTTTCTAGTTATTTTGCCTTTCCCTGTGTTGCATGTTCAGTTTAAGGGTGGTTCTGCTTCTCCTCAATTGGTCTTCATGATTCTTTTGTTTTTTTCTTTGGTTTGGGTTTTCATGTCATGCATTTTCATGCCATCTTCCGTCTATGAATATTCACCCCCCAAAAAACATGTGTTTTGGTTTGTTTGGGCTTATTTAACTTCATTTTGCATTTTTTTGCTGAATATGCATGCACACCCAAAAAACACGAGGGTAAGGGATATGGGAAGAGGGTGAGGATTAGGGGAAGAGGGTTAGGGTCAGCACGTCAAAGTACAAGTAGCTAAATAGGTACCGCTGCAGTGGGAAGGTAAACGGCGTTTCCGTGCGCTGCTCTGGTTCGCCAGAAGCGGCTTTGTCATGCTGGCCACATGACCTGGAAGCTGTATGCCTGCTCCCTCAGCCAGCAAAGCGATGAGACACTTGTTTGGTTTTTTTTAGTGAATTTGCTTCTCAGTATTTTGCTTGGTGCGGGTGGCGCTGTGCGTTAAATTACAGAGCCTAGGGCTTTCCGATCAGAAGGTCGGCGGTTCAAACCCCGCGACGGGCTGAGCTCCCGTTGCTTGGTCCCTGCTCCTGCCAATCTAGCAGTTCTAAAGCATGTCAAAGTACAAGTAGATAAATAGGTACCGCTGCAGTGGGAAGGTAAACGACATTTCCATGCGCTGCTCTGGTTCGCCAGAAGCGGCTTTGTCATGCTGGCCACATGACCCGGAAGCTGTATGCCAGCTCCCTCGGCCAGTAAAGAGAGATGAGCGTCACAACCCCAGAGTCGGTCAGGGGTCCCTTTACCTTTACCTTTATGCTTTCATGAGGGGGTAGGTCCAGCCTCCCACAAGGTCTGAGGGACTTTGGACCGGTCCCCTCCTGAAAAAGTTTGCTGACCCCTGGGTTAGGGGAAGAGGGTTAGGGTTAGAGAAGAGGGTTAGGACTTAGGGTTATGGGATGAACGTTGGGGTTAGGAGAAGAGATTTTGGGTTGGGGAAGAGGGTTAGGGGAGAGGGTTAGGGGAAGAGGGTTAGGGTTAGATGGTTATATAATAATAATAATAATAATAATAATAATAATAATAATAATATATTATTTGTACCTCACCCATCTGGCTGGGTCTCCCCAGCCACTCTGGGTGGCTTCCAGCAAATATTAAAATACATTAAACTGTCACAGATTAAAAACTTCCCTAAACAGGGCTGCCTTCAGGTATTTTCTAAATAGGGTCAGGGTTAGGCTTGTGTTTGGTTTAGAGTCAGAGTGTGGGTTGTGGGTTGTGTCTGGTTTAGGGTTAGGGATATGGTTAGTATTAGAGTTGTGTTTGGTTAGGGTTAGGGTTAGGGTTAGGGTTAGGGTTAGGGTTAGGGTTAGGGTTAGGGTTAGGGTTAGGGTTAGGGTTGTGCTTTGCTTCAGGTTTACGATAAGGTTAAGGTTAGTTTTAGGGTAAGGGTCCCTGCTTGGGTTAGGGGTTCTTTTGGTTTAGGGTTTCGGATTAGGATAGTGTATGGTTTAGAGAGGGTTAGGGTTGTGGGTTGTGGGTTGTGTCTAGTTTAGGGTTAGGGATAGGGATTGGGGTAGCTTGGGTTAGGGTTAGGTATAGGCTGAGAGTTAGGGTGGTGTTTAGGGTTAGGGTGGTGTTTGGTTTAGGTTTACATTAAGGTTAGGCTTAGGGTTATAAGGAACACCATTTCAGATAAAACCACAGCGGACTTTGCTACCAAACTCTGCCATTTTGTCCTTACACACAATAACTTCAAATTTGGTGATGACCTGTTCCTCCAGATCAGTGGCACAGCAATGGGCACCCGCATGGCCCCACAGTATGCCAACATCTTCATGGCAGATTTAGAACAACGCTTCCTAAACTCCTATCCACTCAAACCTCTCTTGTACCTGCGATTCATTGATGATATTTTTATTATCTGGACACATGGTCAACAGACCCTGGACACCTTCCACCAGAAATTCAATGACTTTCACCCCACCATCAACCTAACTATGAACCAATCTATGCAAGAAATACATTTTTTGGACACTACTATAAAAATACAGGATGGGCGCATAGACACCACCTTATACCGTAAACCTACTGACCGACAGACATATCTACATGCTTCTAGCTACCATCCCAAACATACCAAACAATCCATTGTATATAGCCAGGCCCTACGTTACAGCCGCATCTGTTCCAACTCTACAGACAGAGACGCTCACCTAAGAGATCTACAGCAAACCTTTTTAGAACTAAAATACCCACCGGATGAAGTTAAACAACAGATCAACAGAGACAGACTGATACCCAGAGAGAACTTGCTGCAAGACAGACCCAAAAAAGAAAACAGCAGAACACCACTAGTAATCACATACGGCTCCCAAGTTAAAACAGTACAACGGATCATCAGAGATCTACAACCTCTCCTAGACAATGACAGTTCTCTTTCTCAAGCTCTGGGAGGAAGACCTTTCATCGCCTACAGACAGCCACCCAATCTTAAACAACTCCTCACCCACAACAATACTACAACCAAACTTAACACAGACAACTGGCACCAGAGCCTGCAATAAACCCAGATGCCAACTTTGCTGCCACATACACCCGGACAACACCATTACTGGCCCCAACAACATCAAACATACCATCTCAGGACTATTTAATTGTTCATCGTCTAACATTGTGTATGCCATCAAATGCCAACAGTGCCCTTCAGCTCTCTATATTGGACAAACAGGCCAAACCCTACGATAAATGGACATAAATCTGACATCAGGAATCACAAGACAGAGAAACCAGTTGAAATATAAGATATTTTTTTATTTATATATTTTTTTTTATTTTGCTTTGGTTATTTTAATGGTTAGGGTACGGTTGTGTTTAGTTTAGGGTTAGGGTTAGGGTTAGCATTAAGGTTGGGGTTGGGGTTGGTTTAGGGTTAGCGTTAGTGTTAGGGGAAGACGGTTAGGGTAGGGAAAGATGGTCAGCCAAAGTAGGAAGGGAGGGAGGGAGGGAGGAGGGAGGGAGGGAGGGAAGGAAGGAAAGGGTAGAAGGAAGGAAGGCAGATTGGGAAGGAAGGACGCTAGGAAAGAAGGTGGGAAGGAAGGAAGGAAGGAAGGAGGGAGGGAGGGAGGGAGGGAGGGAGGGAAGGAAGGAAGGAAGGAAGGAAGGAAGGAAGGGGTAGAAGGAAGGAAAGGGTAGAAGGAAGGAAGGCAGATTGGAAAGGAAGGACGCTAGGAAAGGAGGTGGGAAGGAAGGAAGGAAGGAAGGAAGGAAGGAAGGAAGGAAGGAAGGAAGGAAGGAAGGAAGGAAGGAAGGAAGGAGGCAGGGAGGGAAGGAAAGAAGGAAGTAAGGCAGATTGGGAAGGAAGGACGCTAGGAAAGAAGGTGGGGGGGAAGGAAGGAAGGAAGGAAGGAAGGAAGGAAGGAAGGAAGGAAGGAAGATTGGAAACAAAGGAAGGAAGCTAGGAAAGAAGGTGGGAAGGAAGGAAGGAAGGAAGGAAGGAAGGAAGGAAGGAAGGAAGGAAGGAAGGAATCCAGATTGGGATGGAAGGAAGGAAAAAGAGAATCCAGATTGGGAAGGAAGGAAAGAAGGAAGCCAGAGTGGGAGGGAGGGAAGGAAGGAAGGAAGGAAGGAAGGAAGGAAGGAAGGAAGGGAGGAAGGAAGGGAGGGAGGGAGGGAAGGAAGCCAGAGTGGGAAAGAAGGAAAGAAGGAAGGAAAGAAGGAAGGAAGGAAGCCAGAGTGGGAAAGAAGGAAAGAAGGGTGGAAGGAAAGAAGGGAGGGAGGTGGGAGGGAAGGAGGGAAGAAAGGAAGGACAGAAGGAAGGAAGGAAGGATGGAAGGAAGGATGGAAAGAGGGAGGGAGGGAAGGTGGGAGGGAAGTAAAGAAAGAAGGAAGGAAGGGGAGGAGGAATGAATGTAGCAAAGAAGGAAGGAAGGAAGGAAAGAAAGAAAGAAAGAAGGAGGGAAGGGAGGTGGATAGGAAGGAAGGAAGGAAGGAAGGAAGCTAGGAAGGAAGCCAGAGTGGGAAAGAAAGAAGGAAGGAAGGAAGGAAGGAAGGAAGGAAGGAAGGACGAAATGAAGGCGGGAAGGAAGGAAGCCAGGAAGGAAGGACAGAGGGCGGGAAGGAAGGAAGCTAGAAAGTAAGGAGAGAGGGCGGGAAGGAGGGAAGGAGGGGGAAGGAAGGAAGGAAGGTAGGATGGATGGAAAGTGGAATGGAAGGATGGATGGATGGATGGATGGAAGGAAGGAAGGAAGGAAGGAAGGAAGGAAGGAAGCCAGTGGGAAAGAAGGAAAGAAGGAAGGAAGGAAGGAAGCCAGTGGGAAAGAAGGAAGGAAGGAAGGAAGGAAGGAAGGAAGGAGGATGGGAGAGAGGGAGGAAGGAAGGAAGAGAAAAAGGGGGGAGGGAGGAAGCTAGGAAGGAAGGAGAGAGGGCGGGAAGGAGGGAAGGAGGGGGGAAGGAAGGAAGGTAGGTAGGAGGGATGGAAAGTGGAAGGGAAGAAAGGGGAGAAGGAAGAAATGAAGCAAAGAAGGAAGGCAGGAAGGCAGGAAAGAAAGAGGGAAGGAAGGTGGATAGGAAGGAAAGAGGGAAGGAAGGAGGGAAGGAGGGAGGGTAGGTGGGATTGTGAATGCAAAGTCACGCAAATAAGTTAAAATGGAGGTTAGAAAACACAAATACATCCGAACGAGCTTCTTTGGGGTCGAAATGCATAGAAAACAGACGAACAAGCTTCTATCATCTTCATTTCAAAAGATACTTGTTTTTGAGTTGTGAATGCAAAGTCATGCAAATAAGTTAAAATGAAGGTTAGAAAACACAAATACATCCAAACGAGCTTCTTTGGGGTCGAAATGCATAGAAAACAGACGAAGAAGCTTCTATCATCTTTATTTCAAAAGATAGGTGTTTTTGAGTTGTGAATGCAAAGTCACGCAAATAAGTTAAAATTAAGGTTAGAAATCACAAATACATCCGAACGAGCTTCTTTGGGGTCGAAATGCATAGAAAACAGACGAACAAGCTTCTATCATCTTCATTTCAAAAGATAGGTGTTTTTGAGTTGTGAATGCAAAGTCACGCAAATAAGTTAAAATGAAGGTTAGAAAACACAAATACATCCGAACGAGCTTCTTTGGGGTCAAAATGCATAGAAAACAGACGAACAAGCTTCTATCATCTTCATTTCAAAAGATAAGTGTTTTTGAGTTGTGAATGCAAAGTCACGCAAATAAGTTAAAATGAAAGTTAGAAAACACAAATACATCCGAACGGGCTTCTTTGGGGTCGAAATGCATAGAAAACAGACGAACAAGCTTCTATCATCTTCATTTCAAAAGATAGGTGTTTTTGAGTTGTGAATGCAAAGTCACGCAAATAAGTTAAAATGAAGGTTCGAAAACACAAATACATCCGAACGAGCTTCTTTGGGCTGGAAATGCATAGAAAACAGACGAAGAAGCTTCTATCATCTTCATTTCAAAAGATAGGTGTTTTTGAGTTGTGAATGCAAAGTCACGCAAATAAGTTAAAATTAAGGTTAGAAAACACAAATACATCCGAACGAGCTTATTTGGGGTCGAAATGCAGAGAAAACAGACGAAGAAGCTTCTATCGTCTTCATTTCAAAAGATAGGTGTTTTTGAGTTGTGAATGCAAAGTCACGCAAATAAGTTAAAATTAAGGTTAGAAAACACAAATACATCCGAACGAGCTTATTTGGGGTCGAAATGCAGAGAAAACAGACGAAGAAGCTTCTATCATCTTCATTTCAAAAGATAGGTGTATTTGAGTTGTGAATGCAAAGTCACGCAAATAAGTTAAAATGAAGGTTAGAAAACACAAATACATCCGAACGAGCTTATTTGGGGTCGAAATGCAGAGAAAACAGACGAAGAAGCTTCTATCATCTTCATTTCAAAAGATAGGTGTATTTGAGTTGTGAATGCAAAATCACGCAAATAAGTTAAAATGAAGGTTAGAAAACACAAATACATCCGAACGAGCTTCTTTGGGGTCGAAATGCATAGAAAACAGACGAACAAACTTCTATCATCTTTATTTCAAAAGATAGGTGTTTTTGAGTTGTGAATGCAAAGTCACGCAAATAAGTTAAAATGAAGGTTAGAAAACACAAATACATCCGAACGAGCTTCTTTGGGCTGGAAATGCATAGAAAACAGATGAACAAGCTTCTATCATCTTCATTTCAAAAGATAGGTGTTTTTGAGTTGTGAATGCAAAGTCACGCAAATAAGTTAAAATGAAGGTTAGAAAACACAAATACATCCGAACGAGCTTCTTTGGGGTCGAAATGCATAGAAAACAGACGAAATAAGCTTCTATCATCTTCATTTCAAAAGATAGGTGTGAGGGCTCTGTGATGTCTCCTCGAGAGTAATCAGCCAAACCACGTCGTCTGCTAAACTGGTTGCTTTATTTACAACAGTATACATCAGAGCTCTCAAAGTTCATGACCGCTTGAGTCAGTTGCAGATTCCGGGAGTGGTCGTTCCCGGCTCCACCCCCAACATAGAAGTTTTGGGAATCCAAAGCGCCTCCCCCTTTCTTTGCGCTTTCTCCCCCTGCACACCTGTGGGCTGACGCTGGGCCGCTCCGTCAGACCTCCTCCCCCTCCCGTTGGTGTTGCTGGGTCTCTACCAGCCTCCTCAAGACCTTGTAACTCCTTGTCAGCCTGCAGTTCCTCTTCCCCGCCACTTAGGCTTTCTGGGATCTCCTGCGAACTGCTCTCCGACCTGCTTGCTGTTTCTCTCCAGCCGCCTTCCCCCGTCAGCTCGGCTCTGGGGGAGGGCAAGTCCCTGACATCCACCCCCCTCCAAGCCCCCCCCCTGCACTGGCTGCAGCTCCCTGATTCCACTCTCCACTGTGGGATCGAACATCTCCCCCCAATCGCTGCCTACCTCTCCCGGAGAGGGAGGAAACCCCAGGAAGATCGTGTCGTCGTCGTCCTCTGACGACTCAAAAACTGCTTCCCATTCTGACTTTTCTAGGGGTGATGAGACACCCTCCAGCCTTTCGTCCCCCTCCCCTGACATAGGGCGCCCTGTGCTGTCGCCTGATGGTGGGAATCCCCAGAAATCCCCCTCTTCTTCATCCGTGGGTTGGAAAACGTCCCTCAATTGCCAGTGATAGGGTTTGGGCTTCTCGGGGAACAACTCATGAAATTCCCATACTAATATCTCGTCCGTTACCTCCTCCGCTGGAATCCAGGCATTCTCGGCCGCTGGCTCCCCCTCCCATGCCACCAAGTCCTGCAGTTCTTCCCCCTGCCACCTGGAGTCCAAGATCTCCATTACCTCATTGAACAGCTCGGGATCTACCATCGGCGGCCCCTGCGATCCCTGCTGGGGCCCCCTGCTGATACCTGTGTGGTTCCCTGTACCTAGAAAGGAGGGACCTGTGGAACACTGGGTGTATCCTCATGGTGTCCGGCAGCAGTAAGTGGAATGCTACCTGCTGTACTACCTCAAAGGGCCCCAACCTGCATTGCTCCAGCTTCTTGCACCTGCCTCGGAGGGGTAGCCCCTGGGAAGACAACCATACCTTATCCCCCTGTCGGATCTCCTCCCCCTCCCTCCGGTGCTGATCTGCCGCCTTCTTGTAGGCGTCCTTTGTCCTCTCCAAGTTGTCCTTGAGCATTTGGTGCAAAGCTTCCAGTTCTTCTGCGAACTGCTCCGCCGCCGGCACCCCTATCCCCTCCCCCTCGCCCTCCCTCCCCGGGAAAGCCTTAGGGTGGCATCCGTAATTGGCCATGAATGGGGTCATGCCTGCAGAGATGTGCTCCACATTATTATAAGAATATTCTGCCAGGGCAAGCTTGTCGCTCCAGTCATTGTGCTGCTGGGCTGCATAACAGCGCAAGTACTGCTGTAGAATGGAGTTGGCCCTTTCTGCCTGTCCGTTGGTTTGGGGGTGCCTGGCTGAGGACAGGCTCACCTGCACCTGTAGGGGGTGCATGAGCTTGCGCCAAAAGCGTGAAGTGAACTGAACCCCGCGATCTGAGACTACCCTTGACGGCATTCCATGCAGCTGGAAGATGTGCTGCACGAACAGCTTGGCCGTCTCCTCCGCCGACACCGCCTTCGGGCAGGCCACAAAGTGAGCCATCTTGGTGAGCAAGTCTACCACCACTAGCACTGCTGTCTTACCCTTGGACGGGGGAAGGTCTGTGACAAAGTCGAGGGACACTGCCTCACAGGGCCTGCTCGGAGTCTGAAGGGGCTCTAGCAACCCCGCAGGGGCCGCCCTTTCCCCCTTGGCCCTTTGGCACACTTCGCACCCTCTGACGTAGTCTTTGACCTCCTCTCGGACCTTGGGCCACCAGAATTGTCTCGTGACCAGTAGCATGGTCTTGAACTGCCCAAAATGCCCCGCTGTGGGGTTGTCATGGAGCTGTCTGAGTATCTTGGCCCTCATTTCCTCCCCCGGAACATATAGTGCCCCTTTGTGATACAGCAGCCCCTCCTTTTCCTCGAAGCCCTCCCCATTGGGCCCCCCTTTCTTGAGTTCCCTCAGCTTCTTCTGGGCAAAGTCATCCGCCTTCATGAGGCGCAGCAGTTCCTCCCTGCCCCCCAGTGTTGCCCCGCACATCCATTGGTCAGGCCTGAAAACCCCTTGCTACTGGAGGCCCCTCCTCCAAGTATTCTAGCTTCCTGGACAGGGCGTCGGCTCGGACATTCTGCTCGCCCGGGACATACTGAATTTGGAAGTTGAAGTCTGCGAAGAACTCCGCCCACCGCATTTGGCGCTGGTTAAGCACTCTGGCTGTGCGCCAGTACTCTAGGTTCTTGTGATCCGTGCCCACCAGGAAGTGGCGCCAGTGCTTGAACACTGCCATGACGGCCAGCAGTTCCTTGTCCCAAATCGTGTAGTTGGTTTCCGATCTGCTGAGTTTCCTGGAGTAGAACGCGCAAGGCCTCCATTCCTGTGCAGGGCCTTGCTGCAGCAGCACCGCTCCAATGGCCCTATCCGATGCATCCATCTCTAGCCTGATGGGCTTGCAGGGGTTCACATGCAGCAACTGGTCCTCCGACGCAAAGACCTGCTTGAGGGTGTCGAAGGCGCACTGAGCCTCTGCCGTCCACTGGAACTTCTTCTTTCCCCTCAGGCAGTCTGATTGGAGCTGTCATGTGTGCGAATCTGGTGACGAACTTCCTGTAGAAATTGGCGAAACCCAAGAAACGCTGGACGTCCTTCTTGGTTCTGGGGCTTTTCCAGTGCAGGATCGCCTCCACCTTTTCCGTGTCCATGGCGATGCCCCTGTCTGAAAGGTGGTACCCCAGAAAGTCCACCTACGTGGCGTGGAACTGGCACTTTTCCAGCTTGACACATAGCTGGTGCTCCTGGAGCTTCTGCAGCACCTCCCTGACGTGTTTCTCATGTTCCTCTGGGTTCTGGGAGTATATCATCTAGAAATACTACCACAGTCTTGAACAGCAGGGGTCCCAACACATGGTGCATGAAAGCCTGGAAACATTGGCTGCCAGCTTGCAACCCAAAGGGCATGACGAGGTACTCATAGGCCCCTAGAGGTGTGAACATGGTCGTTTTCCACTCATCCCCCTCTCTGACCCTGATCAGGTTGTACGCCCCCCCTTAGGTCAAGCTTGGTGAACATCCTGCCTTTGCGCACTGTGGCCAGCAGGTCGTCAATCCGGGGCATGGGGAAAGTGATGGGTAAAGTGACCGAATTTAACCGTCTGAAATCACAAATGAGCCTCCTCTGTTGCGTGTTCTTCTTGTCCACCCAGAACACGGGACTGCCCCCTACTGCCTTGCTTTCGCGAATGAAGCCTCTGGCCAAATTCTTATCAATAAAATCTTTCAGATCGGCCAATTCCTTGTCCGACATCGCATAAAGCTTGCCAGGTGGCAACTGCGCTCCTGGGACCAAGTTAATCTGGCAGTCGTAGGGGCGGTGGGGGGGCTTGTCCGCCTCTTTCTCATTAAACACGTCCATGAATTCCGCATATTGCGCAGGGAGCGTTACCTTCCCTGCCTGCATCATCGCTGCCTCTGCCTGCCCTCTGGGAACACCCCTTTCCAAGCAGTTTTCCATGCAGTAGGCAGATCCAAACGTTAGGGAGTGCTGGTGCCATCCCACTACTGGGTCATGCCTATCCAGCCACCCCATTCCCAGTATGAGGGGAGGACCTGCCAGGGTAGTCACATGGAACGCCATGATCTCAGAGTGCCTTCCCACCGTCATCCTCATGGGCGGAGTGGACTGGGTAACTGCTCCCCCCTTCAACTCCCTCCCATCAATGGTGGTGACCTGCAAAGGGAAATCCAGTGGCAGGAGATGCAGCTGGTGTTCTAAAGCAAAGTCTATGTCCAGAAAATCTGCACTGGCTCCCGAGTCGACTAACGCTTGGACCTCCAGGGTGAAGCCATTAGGGAGCTCCAGGGCAACCCCCAGCACGAATCCAGGCTTGGGTGAGTTGGGTGGGGGATGGTTCACTGCTCCTCCGCCTGGCTGGCTGCCCCCTTGCTTTGCCACCAGGCTTTGTCGTTTCCCTGCACCGCAGCTTCTTCCTGTGGGAATGTAAACACTAGAGCAGTCAAGTACAACAATGCTAGAAGGGGTTTCAGTCCTCCAGCCACAACTTCCTGGTCACCTGGACTGAAACAACTTCCTTTGCAAGCTAGAAGTGGGAGTGGCTTCACCTGGGAAGGTATGAACAAAAGCCACAGGCCAGCAGCCATTCTCTCTCTGCTCTCTCATTCTGCCTCTCTGCTCTCTCTCGCTCAGACTGCGAGGAGGATGCTCAGTTGGCTTCCAGCCGACTGGGGCCTGATGGACTTCTCTCCCACATGGAGAGATCCCTATTGTAAATATCTTTACTAAGAATAAGCCTGCCTTCTTTTGGGAGTCTTCCTGTCTCTGCAATTGAATGTCCGTGAGTAAACGTTTTATATCTTTTTATAGAAGACGTGAGCTGTGTCTTATTTAAGAGGGACAAAGGGGAAATATAGTGACAAACCAGGAAACTAGATTAAGCTGATTCTAGCGAATCAGGGAATGTTACTCTGCTAGTTGAGCTTGCAAGCGCAAGTTAGGATGAGATATATTAAATTATAAATCATCATCCACGTTCCAAACATTCCTACAAAGGGTTATGGGGCCCAGCGCTGCGTATTTTTGAGTATTTTTGAAGGATTGCGTTGGATTGCATTTTTAAGTTGAGTAGGATTTTTCTGAGAGCATTTCCTGGTCAGACCGCATGGTCCTTTGTCCTATTGTCTAGAGAAAGGGGGATTAAGCTACCCCTCCCCTCCCTCAGAGCTCACAAAAGAGCCAAAGGCAGTGAAGATTTATTTTGAGGCTTTTGCTTTTTGCATTTTGAGATTTTTGAGATTTTGATTTTGAATTTTGACAAATTTTTGAATTTTGAAATTTTTTTAAATTTTGGATTTTAAGATGGCTAGTGCCAGTTTTGATAGTGATGCAAAGTCAAGCTTTATGCTGCTGAATGACCATAATTTTGTGCATTGGAAGCAGCGCCTGATAGTATTTTTGGACTCAAAGCATGTTTTGGAAGCGATTAGGGATCCTAAGCCTACAGGCACAGATGCAGCAAGCAAAGCCAGAATCAGAGCCTGGAAAGGCAAGAATAGTGAAGCCAAGCATATAATTTTGAGTGGACTTCACAATGAGCATCTATCATTAATAAACATTAAAGATGAAGCGTCTCAGATGTTAAAAGACATTGAGCGTGTTTATGGAGAATCTACACAGAACTCCTATAGGCATTTGCTAGATAAGTTGCTCAAATTAAAGATGAATTCCAAAGAACAGTTCACAGAGCATGTTAAGAGTTTTTCTGAGATTGTGCAAAGAATTGCCCTTACCCCAAAAGCTTTTGATGAAGTAACTAAAGTGACATTCCTGCTGGCGTCCCTAGGACCAGAATTTTCTTCATTTAAAAGTCTAATGGATCACACAAAAGATCTAACTTTTAATGAATTGATCAGCAATTTAAGAGAGGAATGCAGAGAATGCCTTTATTCTCCAGAATGCAACCCTAGGAGAAAGGATTGTAATTTTGTTTCAAAGCAATTTACAAAATCCAGAGAAATTGTGTGTTTTAACTGTCTGAAAAGCGGCCACATGGCAAAGCATTGCAGGAATCCAAAGGCTAAAACAAAGGATTCTGATGTTTCCCAGCAAAAGGGAGAAATGAAAGGAAAGCTTGAACGCAACATGCTATTACAAGAAAGGAGCTTAGCTGTGAGAAATTATGAAAATGTGCATAATAAGTGGATTATTGATTCTGGATGCAGCAGCCACTATAGTTTTAAAAGAGACTGTTTTAATGAATTAAATTATAAAGAGACTGAAATTGAGATTGCAGATGGAAATATTTTAAAGTCCAAAGGTGAAGGTTCAATGCATTTGGAATTCAATGTAAACAAGAAAGGAGCTTAGCTGTGAGAAATTATGAAAATGTGCATAATAAGTGGATTATTGATTCTGGATGCAGCAGCCACTATAGTTTTAAAAGAGACTGTTTTAATGAATTAAATTATAAAGAGACTGAAATTGAGATTGCAGATGGAAATATTTTAAAGTCCAAAGGTGAAGGTTCAATGCATTTGGAATTCAATGTAAACAATGAATCTTTTAGGACTAGAATGTCCAATGTTGTGTATGAGCTGCAATTTACTCAGTGTCTCTACTTTGGACCAGAAAGGTTTCAAGGTCACATTTGAGAATGGACAGTGCAATGTAACTAAAGATGGTGAAGTGTACATTGAAGCAAATCTAATAAATGGTGTTTATGAGGTTAATCTTTCAGAGAATGAGTCTACAAAAGCAGACACAAAGAACACTGTAATTGGCTGCTCCAAGGAGTCAGAATGGACTCAAGAACTCATAAACTTTCCTTCTGAAACCCCACATGGTACTAATCTGCCTTCTAGTGTCATAGCACCCCCTACAGGCGACGCACCAGAAGACGCAGATGACCAGACCCCTGGCGGCTCCAGAGACGAAGAGGAGGACTCAGATGTGGACATGCCACCGTTGGAAGGGAGTGAGGAAGCTGATGCGGTTCAGGAACCAGAACCAGAGGTCAGACGCTCATCCAGAACCAACAGAGGTGTCCCACCAGTACGACTGTCCTACCTTGCAGGGTCGGTGTCTCCACAGGAACCTTCCACATGGGAAGAGATTCAGAAGATGCCATCTGCGGAAGCCAGTCTCTGGAAGAAGGCTGCTCAGGAGGAGATGGATGCACTGCATCAGAACCAGACGTGAACCCTGACAGAGCTCCCTCCTGGTAAGAAGGCCATTGGATGCAAGTGGGTTTTCAAGGTTAAGAAGGGGTCAGAAGGGGAAGTGGAACGCTACAAAGCAAGGCTAGTAGCACAAGGTTTTTCACAACGTTTTGGTGAAGATTACGACGAAGTTTTCGCACCAACCGTGAGATATGGTAGTGTCAGAATGCTTTTGAGCATTGCAGCCTCTAAACAGTTGAACGTGAAGCACATTGACGTGTGCACTGCATTTTTACATGGGAGAATTTCTCAAGAAATTTACATGAAACAACCTAAAGGTTTCACAAAACCAAGTGAGGCGCATCTCGTATGCAGACTCCAGAAAGGAATCTATGGGCTTGAACAAGGGGCTAGAGCCTGGAATCAGAAATTGCACAGTATGCTTGTGCAACTTGGGTACAAGCAAGGAAACGCAGACAAGTGCTTGTACACCAAGTCAAGTAATGGACAATATTCATACATATTGGCTTTTGTCGATGACTTGATTATTGCTACTGCTAATAATAGAGACTATACACAAATAGTAAAACACCTCAGCAAGGAGGTACAAGTAAAAGAACTTGGAGATGTCAAATACTACTTAGGAATCCAAGTGGAAAGAGAAGAAGACGGCTCATTTCTTCTCAGCCAGAAGCAAAAGATTCATGAACTGATTGAGTATTTGCAGATGCAAGACGCACACCCGGCTACAGACTTCTTGAAGAATCAGCAGGATTCGAAGCTGTTGCCAGATAACAGTCAATATAGGTCGGTGATTGGTAAACTTTTGTATTTAGTTACCACATGTAGACCTGACTTAGCTAATGCTGTGGGGATTCTGAGCAGAAAAGTGAATTCTCCCACTGAGCATGATTTAGCGGGGCTGAAAAGGGTGGCTAGGTACCTGAAAGGTACAATAAATTGTAAATTAAAGTTGCCAGCTGTCAGAGACCCTAAGTTGGTTGGGTACACTGATGCAGACTGGGCCGGGGATAATGCTGACTATAAATCCACAAGCGGTCATGTTTTTATGTTTGGGGGTGGACCTGTTGTGTGGGGAAGCTATAAACAGAGTTGTGTAGCTTTGTCTTCGACAGAATCCGAATATGTTGCTGCATGCAGGGAAATTGCCTGGCTTGATGAACTCATCAAAGACTTTGGACTGGTGAGAAGGGAACCTGTCAGCTTGCTAGAGGACAATCAAAGTTGCCTGAAGCTGACGCAGAGTGAAAAGTTCCTAGCCAGAACCAAACACATTACCACTACATACGCCAGATGGTGCAAGATGGACTCGTGGAACTGTCTTATTGCTGCACCAAAGAGATGACTGCCAACATCTTGACAAAACCCTTGCCAAAAGAGAGTTTCCAGAATCTACGTGTCAAGCTGGGACTCTGGGTGGTTGAATAAAGTTGTTTATGTTTTGTATGTTGTATTTGCCTGAGAAGGGGTTTGTGGGAATGTAAACACTAGAGCAGTCAAGTACAACAATGCTAGAAGGGGTTTCAGTCCTCCAGCCACAACTTCCTGGTCACCTGGACTGAAACAACTTCCTTTGCAAGCTAGAAGTGGGAGTGGCTTCACCTGGGAAGGTATGAACAAAAGCCACAGGCCAGCAGCCATTCTCTCTCTGCTCTCTCATTCTGCCTCTCTGCTCTCTCTCGCTCAGACTGCGAGGAGGATGCTCAGTTGGCTTCCAGCCGACTGGGGCCTGATGGACTTCTCTCCCACATGGAGAGATCCCTATTGTAAATATCTTTACTAAGAATAAGCCTGCCTTCTTTTGGGAGTCTTCCTGTCTCTGCAATTGAATGTCCGTATATCTTTTTATAGAAGACGTGTGCTGTGTCTTATTTAAGAGGGACAAAGGGGAAATATAGTGACAAACCAGGAAACTAGATTAAGCTGATTCTAGCGAATCAAAGCAACTTCCGCTGTGTGTATTTTAACAGGGAATGTTACTCTGCTAGTTGAGCTTGCAAGCGCAAGTTAGGATGAGATATATTAAATTATAAATCATCATCCACGTTCCAAACATTCCTACACTTCCCCCCCTTCTCCGACCACCGTGCCCGTTATGCCTTACCACGCCTTCCTTTGGTCACATGATTTCGCAAAATGACCCACTCTGTTGCACAGGAAAAAGCGCTTGGCTTTTTTACCGCCCTGCGGCTCACTGCCTTTGGCAGCCGTTGTGCTTGAAAAGGGGAGCGCGCGAGCGCCTCCCAGTTCCATGGGCGTTTCTTGCTGAGGCTTTGGCAGAATGCCAGCAGGCTTCTCTGAAGCCTGGGTCAGCTCATCCATGTTGCTGATCTTTCATCACTCAGTCCTAATTTGAACAAAGCTTGCATCGGTTCCGACGCTATGTAAATGGTGCACCAAGAGCGCAAAACGTCCCCAATATCCCAAACATACCAAACAATCCATTGTATATAGCCAGGCCCTACGTTACAGCCGCATCTGTTCCAACTCTACAGACAGAGACGCTCACCTAAGAGATCTACAGCAAACCTTTTTAGAACTAAAATACCCACCGGATGAAGTTAAACAACAGATCAACAGAGCCAGACTGATACCCAGAGAGAACTTGCTACAAGACAGACCCAAAAAAGAAAACAGCAGAACACCACTAGTAATCACGTACAGCTCCCAAGTTAAAACAGTACAACGCATCATCAGAGATCTACAACCTCTCCTAGACAATGACAGTTCTCTTTCTCAAGCTCTGGGAGGAAGACCTTTCATCGCCTACAGACAGCCACCCAATCTTAAACAACTCCTCACCCACAACAATACTACAACCAAACTTAACACAGACACTGGCACCAGAGCCTGCAATAAACCCAGATGCCAACTTTTCTGCCACATACAACCGGACAACACCATTACTGGCCCCAACAACATCAAACATACCATCTCAGGACTATTTAATTGCTCATCGTCTAACATTGTGTATGCCATCAAATGCCAACAGTGCCCTTCAGCTCTCTATATTGGACAAACAGGCCAAACCCTACGCCAAAGGATAAATGGACATAAATCTGACATCAGGAATCACAAGACAGAGAAACCAATAGGAGAGCACTTCAATCTCCCAGGACACTCTATACGAGATCTCAAAGTAGCTGTCTTATTGCAAAGGAATTTCAGAAATAGACTGGAAAGAGAAGTTGCTGAATTGCAACTCATTACCAACTCATTACCATGGAGAAACCTGGTCTGAACAAAGACATTGGATTCTTATCTCATTATACATGACAAAGCTTTTTTAACCTTCTCACCGCTTGCTTTTTCCTGTAAGACTAATTGCAGTCATTAACAGTCGTCAACAGGTTTACCACAGCTATCAGTCTTTCACCCATTCCCACCACCCCTCTGAGTAATACCCCTCCCCACCCTCTCACTATATATAAGGGTCTGGTGACTTCTGTTTCAGTGTATCTGAAGAAGTGTGCATGCACACGAAAGCTCATACCAAGAACAAACTTAGTTGGTCTCTAAGGTGCTCCTGGAAGGAATTTTTTTATTTTGTTTTCCCAATATTCTCTGACGCTCATGGACCCCTGCCTGAGCAATAGTAGCTCCTGGGCTTCAATCTCCTTCTCCACCTGGCTGGTGTACATCATCATGTACATCCATCCCCTCAAAAAACATTGTTTAGGGCTCCATGTTCTCCAGCTATGAGGGGGCGCACCCAATCCCTGGCTGGCCCCTCCAGATGGGAAATGACAAACGCCACCTGCTCTGCTTGATTGGCAAAGTCATTCTGCTGCAGTTTGAGAGCATAAAGCATTTCAGTCTTAAATCCCAAATACTTTTCTGGCTTCCCATGAAACTTGCTCACGAGTGAGGGCATTTTCCTGCCCACCTGAGCCGTTCTCCCCTGCCCTCCGTGCAAACGAGCCTCCTCCAGCCTGGCTTGAGAAATCCGGAACATTACCTCCAGTTCCCTGGCTCTTTCCTCCCAGCTGGGGGCATCTCCTCCGCTTGCAGCTTGAGCAGCTCGATCCCGTGCTTCTGCTGCCTCCGGGTTACTCATACTGCCGCCTCTGTGCCTCTCGAGGAGAACACGAAGACTCCCGGAATGCTGTGAGAGCTCTGTGATGTCTCCTCGAGAGTAATCAGCCAAACCACGTCGTCTGCTAAACTGGTTGCTTTATTTACAACAGTATACATCAGAGCTCTCAAAGTTCATGACCACTTGAGTCAGTTGCAGATTCTGGGAGTGGTCGTTCCTGGCTCCGCCCCCAACATAGGAGTTTTGGGAATCCAAAGCGCCTCCCCCTTTCTTTGTGCTTTCTCCCCCTGCACACCTGTGGGCTGACGCTGGACCGCTCCGTCAGACCTCCTCCCCCTCCCGTTGGGGTTGCCCCAGCAACCACCCTCCTCAAGACCTTGTAACACCCTGTCAGCCTGCAGTTCCTCTTCCCCGCCACTTAGGCTTTCTGGGCTCTCCTGCGAACTGCTCTCCAACCTGCTTGCTGTTTCTCTCCAGCAGCCTTCCCCCGTCAGCTCGGCTCTGGGGGAGGGCAAGTCCCTGACAATAGGTGTTTATGAGTTGTGAATGCAAAGTCACGCAAATAAGTTAAAATGAAGGTTAGAAAACACAAATACATCCGAACGAGCTTCTTTGGGGTCGAAATGCATAGAAAACAGATGAACAAGCTTCTATCATCTTCATTTCAAAAGATAGGTGTTTTTGAGTTGTGAATGCAAAGTCACGCAAATAAGTTAAAATGAAGGTTAGAAAACACAAATACATCCGAACGAGCTACTTTGGCGTCGAAATGCATAGAAAGCAGACGAACAAGCTTCTATCATCTTCATTTCAAAAGATGGGTGTTTTTGAGTTGTGAATGCAAAGTCATGCAAATAAGTTAAAATGAAGGTTAGAAAACACAAATACATCCGAATGAGCTTCTTTGGGGTGGAAATGCATAGAAAACAGACGAACAAGCTTCTAACATGTTTCTTTCAAAAGAGAGCTGTTTTTGAGTCTGGAAAGCAAAGTGACGCAAATGAGCTAAAATAAAGGTTGGAAAGGACAAATACATCCGAACGAGCTTCTTTGGGGTGGAAATGCATACAAACAGGCGAAAACGAAAACCCGCTGAGGTATATTCATAAAACACAACCAAGGAATGACACAAATGGCCACCTAATCCGCTCGCTCTTTTGAAGCCACCAACCAACATCGCCTGAACCAGCTCAACAACACCCAAGAACCACCAACGCCACAATTCCAAATTGCAACACATCATACCCCAAAAGGACACCAAGCAGACCTCAAACCGTAATCAATAAAGAGACGGAGACGATACCAACCAAGGAAATGGCAGAACAAACCGAAACCATCACACACCCCCAAGATATCGACCGCCCACTAACAGTACGGGATAGAAGCGAGACTGACAGCAGCACTAGAGACAACAGTGGAGTCTGCAGTGGAGTCCACAGTGGCTCCCCTAAAGGTACTACTCAATGATCTAACCACCAGAGTAGTAGCTCTAGAACAAAAGAATCATACACAACAAAGAATCATAGACCAATACCAAGAGGAAAACACACGCATAAACAAGGAAATGGAGAAACTAACAAAACACTTGGAAACTGAAATCACAGAAATGAAAATCAAACAAGCAGACCTCGAAGACCGAAGCAGACGCTGCAACATTCGCTTCTGCAATTTCCCTGAAAACGCAGAGGAGAAAAGTCCAGCAGACCTAATTGTAAACTGGCTGAAAAATATAATCCCAGACGACCTGGAGAGGGCTCACAGAGCCCTGAGAGCTAAGCCGAAACCTGACGCTCCCCCCAGGGACATCATCGTGTGCTTCGCACGCTACAAGAAGAAGGAAGAGATATGGAACATCCTCAGAAACTCAACCAACCTTCGGTACAAAAGCAATCAAGTCTTGGCCTTACAGGATTTATCCCAAGACACCCTAAATCGAAGGAAAAGCCTACGCCCATGCACCCAGCATCTCCAACAATCACAGATCAATTACCGATGGAGCTTCCCCTTCCGCCTCATCGTGACAACCAAAACAACACAACACATGGCTACCAACATACCTGAAGCCCAACAACTACTGGAAGACCTCGGACTTGACTCTCCACCCAGAATGGCAACAGAAAGATACACCAAGTGACAGCCAAGGCCACGACGGTGAAACAACAACTGACGGCTGGACAACAGTGCAAAGGAAAGAGAGAAAACAGAAGCGGCACACCGATACAACCAACTACTGACACGCACAGAATCATCCTGCCGAAGAACCAGCACGAGAATCCAGTCCAAGAGCAACCGAGTCAACGCTTCACAGAGGAACGACCCTACAACAACAACCACGACTGAATGAAGCAGCCGGAAAACATCCCAAACTGCAGGACTGGTGACCCTCCTCCCTCCCCCTAAGCCATAAAAGTAGCTAACATCAACAACACCCCCAACACCACACCCCCACAAAATCCCCCAACCCAACACCAGTCTAGACAACATCAACCTCGTTTCCCAAAACCTAACAACCCGCATCTTCAACACCCCCTTCACTTCACACTAAAAGAAAACAATCCCCCCAACCTTCATAACACTACCCACAATCAGGCTAAAATATGATAGCAATGGTGGCACCAGAGCGTACCAATACACACACACTCACTCTAACACACCTTACATTGGCAACATTGCTTCTAAACGTTATAAACGACATTAGCATCAAAGACGCATCATACCGTCTCACTGGACACCCCCTATCGCAAACGACAAGGGGAACGGCCTGCCCCTGAGCATGGCCCTCCACACCAGCTGAGACCCAGGACCAAACGGCTAACTGCCAAGGGGTCCAAAATAACCCAAACTAACACCCATATAACTATATATGGGAAATCCTTCAAAACCTACCCCCCAATTTTCAACCCAAATCTAACTCCAACCTCACCACTAGCCCCCTACCCACCACACCCTAGGTCAGCGCAACTCCACTGGTTCACTAAACAACACGAAGGACAGCCCGGACGGGTTGGAAAGGAAGCGCCCTATACAACAAGGAAGCATGATGGCTGACTTAAAAGCAATTACACTAAATGTGAGGGGGTTGGGAAACCCCATCAAAAGAAAACGCATCACCTCTTACATACATAAAATGAAACCACACATCACCTTCCTACAAGAAATACATAATCCACCCAAAGAGAGAAAACTCTTAAGCAACCCCCACTTCAGTCAACAATGGGTGGCAAACGGCTCAGGAAAAGCCCGAGGGGTAGCCGTGATACTTAGTAAAGACTTGAACTTCGAAGCCACAACAGTCCTAAAAGATAAAAAAGGGACACTAGAAGGCAGAACCAAACTGACAATCGGCTCTATATATGCCCCAAACTCAAAACAACTAGAATTCTTTCAGAAGACACTAAACAAGTTCCTCTCCTTCTCTGAAGGGGAAGTAATCCTAGGAGGCGATCTCAACCTAAATATGAAAGGCATATCCACCCTACAACCGCAGGGGTAACCTTCCTCAAAAAGAAACCCCCAACAACTAGGGATTCTTACAAGCTACTAAAGATGCTAAAAAACAGGGGTCTCTATGATATTTGGGGTGAGCAAAATCCAAGAGATACCAGCCATACATTCCAATCTGCACGTCACGGCACGGTATCCAGACTGGACAGCATTTTGCTCACACAGGGTCTGATCCCTTTAGTAAAATCATCAAACATAGGCAACATCCGAATCACAGACCATGCCCCAGTAGAAGTCACAATTAAAATTGGAGTAGGAACACAAACCACCCCATCATGGTCCTTCAGTCCTATCTTAACTACTAATAAACAAATTAGAGAAAATATAACAAAAACTCTCCAAAACTACTTTAAAGAAAATGACGTGGACAATATAATAACCCCCCTTTTATGGGACGCAATGAAAGCGGTTACCAGAGGAGCATGCATAAAAGAGAAAACACTCCTTTAAAAACAAACCTCCTCCAAAATTAACAAGTTAGAACAAGACATCACCGCCCTCTCGTCACGTTACAAACAAACAGGATCTAAAAAACTCCTTCAACTCATGGAACAAAAAAGAAGAGAAATAGACTCCCTAGAAATCAACAAAACAATGATCAACATTTTATACTCTAAACAGCATTTCTATGAATACGGAGGGGAAAACTCCAGACTACTGGCAAATAGATGTAGGAAGAAGGCACTCAAAGCAAGAGTGCACTGCATCACCAAAAAAGATGGCAGCACGACATTCTCCCCCAAGGAAATTTCTTCAGAATTTGCAGATTTCTATTCCAACCTATACACCTCCCGCAATCCACCTGAAAAGGAAATCAGAGAATTCCTAACAGGACTGACCATGCCTACGCTGACTGATGAGGAACGGGAATTTATGGACAGTCCTATCACCCCAGAAGAAATAGACACGGTCCTCAAAAACTTGAAACCACACAAAGCCCCAGGCCCAGACGGCTTTACAGCAGAATTCTACAAGAAGTTCAAAGAACCCCTGATACCCTACATGACACGTCTATTCAATGACATCATGAAAGGAGGGCCCATTCCCGAAACCTGGGCCCTCTCCAAAATAGTCTGCATCCCGAAACCACTGAAAGACGGTCTCAAAGTAAAATCATACCGTCCGATCTCATTAATAAACCAGGACTATAAGATATTCACATCAATCTTGGCCAACCACCTGAAAATATTCTTATCCAAATTAATTGCCCCAGATCAGACTGGCTTCGTTCCTGGCCGTAATATAACAGACCCCATCAGGAAACTACTGAACTTAATCGAACACAGTAAGACAACTAAGCTCCCATTGACAATTATGTCCCTAGACATCCTCAAAGCTTTTGATTGCTTAGAGTGGAAATATCTATTAGCAGTACTAACCAGCATGAAATTTGGCCCCAACTTCCTACAAATCCTTAAACAAATATACTCCCAATCCTCAGCAAAATGCAGAATCAATAATCTGGACTCAAATGCCATAGCAATCCAAAGAGGCCCACTGTCTCCTTTCTTATTTATCCTGGCTCTGGAACCCCTAGCAATCCGAATCTGAGCAACCACAAGCATCAAAGGAGTGGAAATAAAAGGTAAAACCTATAAATTAGGGCTTTTTGCAGATGATCTAATGATCACGACACCTGACCCTTAAACACAACGCCCTCTCTAATTAGAGAACTCAACACACTTGCAACGGTGTCGGGTCTACAAGTAAATTTTGCAAAATCAGAAGCCATGTGCTTCCACACCCCTCCTCATATTCAAAGAGAACTCACTAACATCACCAAGATAAATCTCTGTCATACTAAATTCAGATATCTAGGGGTACAAATAACCAAAAACCTCAATAAATTATACCTCCACAACTACAAGCCCCTGTGGCAACAAATAAACAAAGACTTAAAAAGATGGAACAACATGAACTTCACTCTCTCGGACAAAATAGTCATGATCAAAATGATCACCCTTCCTAAACTAACCTATCTCTTCCAAACCTTCCCAATCTGGATTCCCCCAACCCAACTCCGCAAGTGGCAGAGAAGGCTACACTCTTTTATCTTTTCACACAAAAAACCAAGAATAAGCATCAAATACCTACACCTCCCCACCTCAGAAGGAGGATGGGGAATCCCCAACATAGAAACATACTACAATGCCAACCAAATACGCCATATAATACCATACATATTAGAAGACGAGACAAAACAGTGGATACACTTGGAGAGGGACACAATTGACAATATCTGCACTACAGCATACCCACTCCTCCCAAACAAACTAAGAAAAATCCCCACAACACTTAGTAGGTACTAACCATGATATAATCACAAACCATGGTCAAAACGTGGAAAACAGAAACAAGCAAACTACCCTCAACCCCATCCCCACTAATTCCCCTAGCCCATCACCCATTATTCCACCATGCAGCACAGAACCTCCAAATAAAAACCTGGCAAACAAAAGTCCTATATCGCTTAACAGACTTCTACAAAAATAACAAGCCCTTGTCAATACAGGAAATACAGGACAAATTAGAAGACACCCAAATGCCCTGGTTAGCACAACACCAAATACACGCCTTCTTAAACAATCCAGCAGTAAAATCAGCAGCAACTAGACCTCTGATGGCCCTCGAAAACCTCATCCTAACGACAAAGGGACAAGGCAAAGGAATGGTATCCGCAATATATAAAATACTGCGCAAAGATCCTACAAACTCCCTAGAAGCAATCAAAAAACAATGGGAGGCTGACATAGGCAATGAAATCAACCCCACCCAATGGACCAGTATGTGGTTTAAACCACCCTTTAAATCCATATCAAATAACGCAAATAAACTTATTTAGAAAACACAAATACATCCGAACGATCTTCTTTGGGCTGGAAATGCAGAGAAAACACAAATACATCCGAGCGAGCTTCTTTGGGCTGGAAATGCATAGAAAAGATAGGTGTTTTTGAGTTGTGAATGCAGTCACGCAAATAAGTTAAAAGGAATGTTAGAAAACACAAACATCCGAACGAGCTTCTTTGGGGTGGAAATGCAAAGAAAACAGACAAACAAGCTTCTATCATCTTCATTTCAAAAGATAGGTGTTTTTGAGTTGTGAAAGCAAAGTCACGCAAATAAGTTAAAAGGAAGGTTAGAAAACACAAATACATCCGAACGAGCTTCTTTGGGCTGGAAATGCATAGAAAACACAAATACGTCTGAGCAAGCTTCTTTGGGCTGGAAATGCATAGAAAACAGACGAACAAGCTTCTTTCATCTTCATTTCAAAAGATAGGTGTTTTTGAGTTGTGAATGCAAAGTCACGCAAATAAGTTAAAAGGAAGTTTAGAAAACACAAATACATCCAAACGAGCTTCTTTGGGCTGTAAATGCATAGAAAACAGACGAACAACCTTCTATCATGTTTCTTTCAAAAGAGAGCTGTTTTTGAGTTGTGAATGCCAAGTCACGCAAATAAGCTAAAAGGAAGGTTAGAAAACACAAATACATCCGAACGAGCTTCTTTGGGCTGGAAATGCATGGAAAACACACGAACAACCTTCTATCGTGTTTCTTTCAAAAGAGAGCTGTTTTTTGAGTCGGGAGTGCAAAGTGACGCAAATGAGCTAAAATGAAGGTTAGAAAACACAAATACATTCGAACGAGCTTCTTTGGGCTGGAAATGCATGTAAAACACACGAACAACCTTCTATCATGTTTCTTTCAAAAGAGAGCTGTTTTTGAGTAGGGAGTGCAAAGTGACGCAAATGAGCAAAAATGAAGGTTAGAAAACACAAATACATCCGAACGAGATTCTTTTTTTATTATTATTATTTAAAAAAGAACTTTATTGTTTCAAATCATACACATACACATACACACACCGTAAAAATAATAACAAACAAACAAACCAAACATATATCTACATTTCTTTTCTTTTTTTTTTAAAAAAAGGATTTTACTATTTCCCCCTCCCCCCCCACTTCCCCTCACTCATGATTGATTTTATGTATTCCATAACATACTGTACACTTTAAGTTGTGTTATTATAACTAATATTCTCATCCCATGTATTGCTTTATATCTCCCCCTCCCCCTGCTCTCTTTAATCTAAATTAACCAAAATATCAATTCCAGAACAAGCATCCACCATATATTCTTTCATTCTTTCCCATTGCTTCACTATTTCTTGGTTGGAGCGGCCTCTTATGTTTGCTGTTAGTTTGGCCATTTCCACCATCTCGCACATTTTAATTCTCCAATCTGATATTGTCGGGACTTTATCTCCCTTCCATTCTTTCGCAACCAGTAACCTAGCTGCCGCTGTGGCATACAAAAAAAGGTTGGTATATTTTTTGGGAATTTCGTCTGAAATTAAACCCAATAAAAATCCTTCTGGTTTCTTTACAAATGTACATCTAAATATCTTCTTTAACTCTTCGTGTATTTCATTCCAGAAACATTTTATAACTTTACATCCCCACCACTGATGATAAAAGGTGCCCACCTCTTTTTTACATTTCCAGCACAAATTGGATTGATTTTTGTACATTTTCGATAGTTTCTCTGGTGTTATATACCATCGATACATCATTTTTAATAAGTTCTCCTTTATCGTTACACAGGCTGTAAAGTGTAAATCCTTCTTCCATAGCTTCTCCCATTTTTCAAATTCAATTACCTGACCAATATCAATTGCCCATTTTATCATGACCTCTTTTGTTGTTTCGTCCTTAAGCTCCCACTCTAATAGCAATCTATATATTCTAGATATAACCTTCTTTTGGGGCTGAATTAGTTCACTCTGCAATTTAGACATTTCTTGTTCAAATCCTTTGTTTTTATCCTGTTTAAATCTATTTACCAATTGGTGGTACTGAATCCAGGTACTGCAATATTGTTTGACTTCTTCATACGGCTTTAATTTAATATCTCCTTCTGCTTCATTTATTAATTGATGGTATGTGGGCCAATTTGTTTCTGTATTACTCTTCTTTATTGCCATTGCCTCCATTGGAGATACCCACTTTGGAATTTTTGGTTCTAAGAGCCATTTATACTTCGCCCAAGTTTTATATAAGGATCTCCTTATTGTATGATTTAAAAATTCTTTATGGACTTTGACCTTATCATATATCAAATAGGCATGCCATCCATACCTATTGTTCCAGCCCTCCAAATCCAGAATTGCACCATTATCTAATTTAATCCACTCTCTTACCCACTCTAAACAACAAGCCTCATAGTACAATCTTAGATCTGGAAGACCAAAACCTCCCCTCTTGACTTTGTCTGTCAATAATTTGAATTTAATCCGTGGTCTTTTCCCTTGCCATATGAATTTTGAAATGGCCTTCCTCCAATTATCAAAGCAATCTGTTTTCCCTATTATCGGTAACATTTGAAACAAGAATATTAATTTTGGTGAAATATTCATTTTTACTGCCGCAATTCTTCCCCACATTGATAATTTTAACCTGTGCCACATATCCAATTGTTTTTTAATATCTCCCCATATTTTCCCATAATTATCCTCAAATAAATTAATATTTTTCATTGTTAAATTTATTCCCAGATATTTTGCTTTCTGAACTATTTTTAATCCTATTGCTTGTTCGAGCTGCTTTTTGTTTTTCTCATCCATATTTTTGACCATCACCTTCGTTTTTTCCTTATTGACCTTTAAACCAGCCACTTTACCATATTCTTCCATTCTTTCCATTAATTTCTTTATGCTTTCCATTGGCTCTTCAACTGTGATAATCATGTCGTCCGCGAAGGCTCTTAATTTGTATTCTCTTTTTCCCAATTTTATTCCTTTAATCTCCTTATCAGATTGTATTACCTGGTTCAGCACCTCCAAAGCCATTATAAATAAAGGGGACAGGGGACACCCCTGTCTCGTCCCCTTCTCAATATCAAATTGTTCCGTCAACTCCCCGTTAATTACTATGTTAGCTTTTTGTGTTTGGTAAATTGCCTTCAGCCCTGTTGCCATCTTTGCTCCTATATTCATTCTGTCTATAATATTACTTAGGAAAGCCCAGGACACTCTGTCAAAAGCCTTTTCGGCATCTATCAAGACAAATGCCGCCTGTTTTCCTGGATTCCAGTCCAAATATTCTATTGTATTAATTATTATTCTCATATTGTTATTCATTTTTCTTCCAGGTATAAAACCTGTTTGATCTTGTGTTATTATTTCATTCATTATCCTCTTTAATCTTTTTGCTAAAATACCTGCATATATTTTATAATCATTGTTTAGTAATGATATTGGTCTGTAATTGTTTATATCAGTTCTGTTTTTATCCTATTTGGGGATCATGGTTATATGTGCTGTTTTCCATGATTCTGGGATATTCCCCTTTTCCATTATTTTGTTTATTAAATCTTTTAACGGGATTGCCACCTCTTCCTCTACCTTTTTGTAATGCAATGCTGAAAGACTGTCTGGCCCGGGTGATTTGCCTAATTTAGCTTCCGCTATTGCCCCATGTACTTCCTGTATTGTTACTGGTGCGTTCAATCGTTCTATCATTTCATTATCTACTCTGGGTATACATTTCTCTTGTAAATAGTCTGATATTTCCTTCTCCGATTCTGCCCCCTTTTTATACAATAATTTAAAAAATTCTCTAAATCTTTTTTTTTAATTTCTTCTAAATTATCTATTATTTTTTCACCATCTTTCAATTGATCTATTACTCTTTCTTTTTGCTTCTTTTTCAGCTGCCAAGCCAGCAGCTTACTTGGTTTGTTGGCGTACTCAAAGGATCGCTGTTTCATCCATTTTAAGCTATTTTGTATTTGTACATTTATTAAAGAAGAATACTGGATCTGCAACGCTTTGATATTTTCCACTGTTCCTTTATCTTATAAGGAATTAACAGAAGAACTAAACAAGAACTCGATAAAATTCAGGTTCCCTGAGGGAATCACCTTCACTTACAAGGAACAAAAGAACTCCGTCAGAACAGAAGAGGAGGCACGGAAGTTCCTGCAGAAACACAAAAAGGAATTGAGAGGAGGCGCAGGAGGCGCAGCAGACAAGGAAGAAGAGACACCTCTCTAGAAGATAACTGCAGAATAAAAGACAAAGAGAAGAAAATTTCCACCCGCACATTTTATAAAAATAACAACAATAAAGGTTTCAAATAAAATATAATTGTTTTAAATAAAATTTAAAAAATAAATAAATCCCCAGAATGGAGCTGAAAATCATTTCATGGAACGTGAATGGCTTAAATAATAAAACAAAAAGAAATAAGGTGGAACATGTACTAAAGAAAAAAAAGTGGGATGTAATATGCTTACAAGAAACGCATGTGGCAAGGAAACATAGAAGGATATTGGTTAACAAAAGGTTGGGTCAGGAGCTTATAGCAGCGGATAGAAGGAAAAAAGGGGAATAGTGATATATGTTAATGAGAAACATCAGGCAGAACAAATTTGTAAGGATGAAGAAGGAAGGATTTTAGGAATCAAAATAAGAAAAGGAACACAACAGGTAATATTAGTAGGTTTATATGCGCCAAACGGGAATAAAACCAAATTTTTCAAACAGGTTGAAGAAAAGCTGTCAAAATATGTAAATGAGGAAGTTGTATTGATGGGAGACCTCAACGGGGTACCATCACTAGAACTCGATAGAACAAAAAGAGATGTACGAAACAGGAAGGGAAGGCTACCTCATACATTTTTTCAGATGGCTGAAATGTTAAATCTGATAGATGTCTGGAGACATAGAAACCCGACAGAGAAACAATATACACATCACTCAGAGGCCAGGAACTCGTCGGGAAGGATAGATGCATTTTGGATTACGAATAATTTAATAACAAAGGTTAAAAAGGCAACTATTCTAACCAGGACGATTTCGGATCATAACCCGGTGGTACTGGAGATAGAAAACAGACAGAGAGGTAGGAGGAGGTGGAGGCTAAACGAAAGTATATTAAATGATAAGGAAGTGGTGAATAAAGCGAAACGATTATTAAAAGAATTTTTTGAGCTAACAAATCCCAAGATACAGATGTTAATTTAAGATGGGATGCCAGTAAGGCATTCATCAGAGGATATTATATTCAGCAAATGGCGATAAAAAGGAAAAAATAGGAGAAAAATATAGATAAAATAAGAAATGAATTGGCAGACAAGGAAAAAATATTGGCAAAGAATCCAAAACGAACTTCTTTGGGAAGGAAATGCATGGAAAACACACGAACAACCTTCTATCATGTTTCTTTCAAAAGAGAGCTGCATTTGAGTCGGGAGGGCAAATTGACTCAAATAAGCTAAAATGTAGGTTAGAAAACACAAATACATCCGAACGAGCTTCTTTGGGCTGCAAATGCATGGAAAACACACGAACAACCTTCTATCATGTTTCTTTCAAAAGAGAGCTGTTTTTGAGTCTGGAATACAAAGTGACGCAAATGACCTAAAATGAAGGTTGGAAAACACAAATACATCCGAACGAACTTTTTTGGGCTGGAAATGCATGTAAAACACACAAACAACCTTCTATCATGTTTCTTTCAAAAGAGAGCTGTTTTTCAGTCGGCAGTGCAAATTGACTCAAAGAAGCTTGAATGAATGTTAGAAAACAGAAATACATCTGAACGAGCTTGTTTGGGCTGGAAATGCATGGAAAACACACGAACAACCTTCTTTCGTGTTTCTTTCAAAAGAGAGCCGTTCTTGAGTCTGGAGTGCAAATTGACTCAAATAAGCTAAAATGAAGGTTAGAAAACCCAAAAACATCCGAACGATCTTCTTTGGGCTGGAAATGCATGGAAAACACACAAACAACCTTCTATCATGTTTCTTTCAAAAGAGAGCTGTTTTTGAGTCGGGAGTGCAAAGTGACGCAAATGAGCAAAAATGAAGGTTAGAAAACACAAATACATCCGAACGAGCTTCTTTAGGATGGAAATGCATGGAAAACACACGAACAACCTTCTATCATGTTTCTTTCAAAAGAGAGCTGTTTTTGAGTCGGGAGTGCAAAGTGACGCAAATGAGCAAAAATGAATGTTAGAAAACACAAATACATCCGAACGAGGTTCTTTGTGCTGGAAATGCATGGAAAACCCACGAACAACCTTCTTACCCGTTTCTTTCAAAAGAGAGCTGTTTTTGAGTCTGGAATGCAAAGTGACGCAAATGAGCTAAAATGAATGTTGGAAAACACAAATACATCCGAACGAGCTTCTTTGGGCTGGAAATGCATGGAAAACACACGAACAACCTTCTATCATGTTTCTTTCAAAAGAGAGCCGTTTTTGAGTCTGGAGTGCACTTTGACGCAAATAAGATCAAATGAAGCTTAGAAAACCCAAATACATCCGAACGAGCTTCTTTGGGCTGGAAATGCATGTAAAACACACGAACAACCTTCTATCATGTTTCTTTCAAAAGAGAGCTGTTTTTGAGTCGGGAGTGCAAAGTGACGCAAATGAGCAAAAATGAAGGTTAGAAAACACAAATACATCCGAACGAGCTTCTTTGGGCTGGAAATGCATGGAAAACACACGAACAACCTTCTATCATGTTTCTTTCAAAAGAGAGCTGTTTTTGAGTCGGCAGTGCAAATTGACTCAAAGAAGCTCGAATGAATGTTAGAAAACAGAAATACATCTGAACGAGCTTGTTTGGGCTGGAAATGCATGGAAAACAAACGAACAACCTTCTTTCCCGTTTCTTTCAAAAGAGAGCCGTTTTTCAGTCTGGAGTGCACATTGACGCAAATAAGTTCAAATGAAGGTTAGAAAACAGAAATACATCCGAACGAGCTTCTTTGGGCTGGAAATGCATGGAAAACACACGAACAACCTTCTATCATGTTTCTTTCAAAAGAGAGCTGTTTTTGAGTTGGCAGTGCAAATTGACTCAAATCAGCTAAAATAAATGTTAGAAAACACAAATACATCCGAACGAGCTTCTTTGGGCTGGAAATGCATGGAAAACACACGAACAACCTTCTATCATGTTTCTTTCAAAAGAGAGCTGTTTTTGAGTCTGGAAAGCAAAGTGACGCAAATGAGCTAAAATAAAGGTTGGAAAGGACAAATACATCCGAACGAACTTCTTTGGGCTCAAAATGGATGGAAAACACACGAACAACCTTCTATCATGTTTCTTTCAAAAGAGAGCTGTTTTTGAGTCGGGAGTGCAAATTGACTCAAATAAGCTAAAATGAAGGTTCGAAAACCCAAATACATCCGAACGAGCTTCTTTGGGCTGGAAATGCATGGAAAACACACGAACAACCTTCTATCATGTTTCTTTCAAAAGAGAGCTGTTTTTGAGTCGGGAGTGCAAAGTGACGCAAATGAGCAAAAATGAATGTTAGAAAACACAAATACATCCGAACGAGCTTCTTTGTGCTGGAAATGCATGGAAAACCCACGAACAACCTTCTTTCCGGTTTCTTTCAAAGAGAGCTGTTTTTGAGTCTGGAATGCAAAGTGACGCAAATGAGCTAAAATGAATGTTGGAAAACACAAATACATCCGAACGAGCTTCTTTGGGCTGGAAATACATGGAAAACACACGAACAACCTTCTATCATGTTTCTTTCAAAAGAGAGCTGTTTTTCAGTCGGCAGTGCAAATTGACTCAAAGAAGCTAAAATGAATGTTAGAAAACACAAATACATCCGAACGAGCTTCTTTGGGCTGGAAATGCATGGAAAACACACGAACAACCTTCTATCATGTTTCTTTCAAAAGAGAGCTGTTTTTGAGTCGGCAGTTCAAATTGACTCAAAGAAGCTAAAATGAATGTTAGAAAACACAAATAGATCCAAACAAGCTTCTTTGGGCTGGAAATGCATGGAAAACACACGAACAACTTTCTATCATGTTTCTTTCAAAAGAGAGCTATTTTTGAGTCGGGAGTGCAAATTGACTCAAATAATTTAAAATGAATGTTAGAAAACACAAATACATCTGAACTAGCTTCTTTGGGCTGGAAATGCATGTAAAACACACAAACAACCTTCTATCATGTTTCTTTCAAAAGAGAGCTGTTTTTGAGTCGGGAGTGCAAAGTGACGCAAATGAGCAAAAATGAAGGTTAGAAAACACAAATACATCCGAACGAGCTTCTTTAGGATGGAAATGCATGGAAAACACACGAACAACCTTCTATCATGTTTCTTTCAAAAGAGAGCTGTTTTTGAGTCGGCAGTGCAAATTGACTCAAACCAGCTAAAATGAATGTTAGAAAACACAAATACATCCGAACGAGCTTCTTTGGGCTGGAAATGCATGGAAAACACACGAACAACCTTCTATCATGTTTCTTTCAAAAGAGAGCTGTTTTTAAGTCGGCAGTGCAAATTGACTCAAAGAAGCTTGAATGAATGTTAGAAAACACAAATACATCCGAACGAGCTTCTTTGTGCTGGAAATGCATGGAAAACCCACGAACAACCTTCTTTCCCGTTTCTTTCAAAGAGAGCTGTTTTTGAGTCTGGAATGCAAAGTGACGCAAATGAGCTAAAATGAATGTTGGAAAACACAAATACATCCGAACGAGCTTCTTTGGGCTGGAAATACATGGAAAACACACGAACAACCTTCTATCATGTTTCTTTCAAAAGAGAGCTGTTTTTGAGTTGGCAGTGCAAATTGACTCAAAGAAGCTAAAATGAATGTTAGAAAACACAAATACATCCGAACGAGCTTCTTTGGGCTGGAAATGCATGAAAAACACACGAACAACCTTCTATCATGTTTCTTTCAAAAGAGAGCTGTTTTTAAGTCGGCAGTGCAAATTGACTCAAAGAAGCTTGAATGAATGTTAGAAAACAGAAATACATCTGAACGAGCTTGTTTGGGCTGGAAATGCATGGAAAACACACGAACAACCTTCTTTCCCGTTTCTTTCAAAAAACAGCCGTTTTTCAGTCTGGAGTGCACATTGACGCAAATAAGCTCAAATGAAGGTTAGAAAACAGAAATACATCCGAACGAGCTTCTTTGGGCTGGAAATGCATGGAAAACACACGAACAACCTTCTATCATGTTTCTTTCAAAAGAGAGCTGTTTTTGAGTCGGCAGTTCAAATTGACTCAAAGAAGCTCGAATGAATGTTAGAAAACAGAAATACATCTGAACGAGCTTCTTTGGGCTGGAAATGCATGGAAAACACACGAACAACCTTCTTTCCCGTTTCTTTCAAAAGAGAGCCGTTTTTCAGTCTGGAGTGCACATTGACGCAAATAATTTCAAATAAAGGTTAGAAAACAGAAATACATCCGAACGAGCTTCTTTGGGCTGGAAATGCATGGAAAACACACGAACAACCTTCTATCATGTTTCTTTCAAAAGAGAGCTGTTTTTAAGTCGGCAGTGCAAATTGACTCAAAGAAGCTTGAATGAATGTTAGAAAACAGAAATACATCTGAACGAGCTTGTTTGGGCTGGAAATGCATGGAAAACAAACGAACAACCTTCTTTCCCGTTTCTTTCAAAAGAGAGCCGTTTTTCAGTCTGGAGTGCACATTGACGCAAATAAGTTCAAATGAAGGTTAGAAAACAGAAATACATCCGAACGAGCTTCTTTGGGCTGGAAATGCATGGAAAACACACGAACAACCTTCTATCATGTTTCTTTCAAAAGAGAGCTGTTTTTGAGTTGGCAGTGCAAATTGACTCAAATCAGCTAAAATAAATGTTAGAAAACACAAATACATCCGAACGAGCTTCTTTGGGCTGGAAATGCATGGAAAACACACGAACAACCTTCTATCATGTTTCTTTCAAAAGAGAGCCGTTTTTGAGTCTGGAGTGCACTTTGACGCAAATAAGATCAAATGAAGCTTAGAAAACCCAAATACATCCGAACGAGCTTCTTTGGGCTGGAAATGCATGTAAAACACACGAACAACCTTCTATCATGTTTCTTTCAAAAGAGAGCTGTTTTTGAGTCGGGAGTGCAAAGTGACGCAAATGAGCAAAAATGAAGGTTAGAAAACACAAATACATCCGAACGAGCTTCTTTGGGCTGGAAATGCATGGAAAACACACGAACAACCTTCTATCATGTTTCTTTCAAAAGAGAGCTGTTTTTGAGTCGGCAGTGCAAATTGACTCAAAGAAGCTAAAATGAATGTTAGAAAACACAAATACATCCGAACGAGCTTCTTTGGGCTGGAAATGCATGGAAAACACACGAACAACCTTCTATCATGTTTCTTTCAAAAGAGAGCTGTTTTTGAGTCGGCAGTTCAAATTGACTCAAAGAAGCTAAAATGAATGTTAGAAAACACAAATAGATCCAAACAAGCTTCTTTGGGCTGGAAATGCATGGAAAACACACGAACAACTTTCTATCATGTTTCTTTCAAAAGAGAGCTATTTTTGAGTCGGGAGTGCAAATTGACTCAAATAATTTAAAATGAATGTTAGAAAACACAAATACATCTGAACTAGCTTCTTTGGGCTGGAAATGCATGTAAAACACACAAACAACCTTCTATCATGTTTCTTTCAAAAGAGAGCTGTTTTTGAGTCGGGAGTGCAAAGTGACGCAAATGAGCAAAAATGAAGGTTAGAAAACACAAATACATCCGAACGAGCTTCTTTAGGATGGAAATGCATGGAAAACACACGAACAACCTTCTATCATGTTTCTTTCAAAAGAGAGCTGTTTTTGAGTCGGCAGTGCAAATTGACTCAAACCAGCTAAAATGAATGTTAGAAAACACAAATACATCCGAACGAGCTTCTTTGGGCTGGAAATGCATGGAAAACACACGAACAACCTTCTATCATGTTCCTTTCAAAAGAGAGCTGTTTTTAAGTCGGCAGTGCAAATTGACTCAAAGAAGCTTGAATGAATGTTAGAAAACAGAAATACATCTGAACGAGCTTGTTTGGGCTGGAAATGCATGGAAAACACACGAACAACCTTCTTGCCCGTTTCTTTCAAAAAACAGCCGTTTTTCAGTCTGGAGTGCACATTGACGCAAATAAGCTCAAATGAAGGTTAGAAAACAGAAATACATCCGAACGAGCTTCTTTGGGCTGGAAATGCATGGAAAACACACGAACAACCTTCTATCATGTTTCTTTCAAAAGAGAGCTGTTTTTGAGTTGGCAGTGCAAATTGACTCAAATCAGCTAAAATAAATGTTAGAAAACACAAATACATCCGAACGAGCTTCTTTGGGCTGGAAATGCATGGAAAACACACGAACAACCTTCTATCATGTTTCTTTCAAAAGAGAGCTGTTTTTGAGTCTGGAAAGCAAAGTGACGCAAATGAGCTAAAATAAAGGTTGGAAAGGAGAAATACATCCGAACGAACTTCTTTGGGCTCAAAATGGATGGAAAACACACGAACAACCTTCTATCATGTTTCTTTCAAAAGAGAGCTGTTTTTGAGTCGGGAGTGCAAATTGACTCAAAGAAGCTAAAATGAAGGTTCGAAAACCCAAATACATCCGAACGAGCTTCTTTGGGCTGGAAATGCATGGAAAACACACGATCAACCTTCTATCATGTTTCTTTCAAAAGAGAGCTGTTTTTGAGTCGGGAGTGCAAAGTGACGCAAATGAGCAAAAATGAATGTTAGAAAACACAAATACATCCGAACGAGCTTCTTTGTGCTGGAAATGCATGGAAAACCCACGAACAACCTTCTTACCCGTTTCTTTCAAAAGAGAGCTGTTTTTGAGTCTGGAATGCAACGTGACGCAAATGAGCTAAAATGAATGTTGGAAAACACAAATACATCCGAACGAGCTTCTTTGGGCTGGAAATACATGGAAAACACACGAACAACCTTCTATCATGTTTCTTTCAAAAGAGAGCTGTTTTTGAGTCGGCAGTGCAAATTGACTCAAAGAAGCTCGAATGAATGTTAGAAAACAGAAATACATCTGAACGAGCTTCTTTGGGCTGGAAATGCATGGAAAACACACGAACAACCTTCTTTCCCGTTTCTTTCAAAAGAGAGCCGTTTTTCAGTCTGGAGTGCACATTGACGCAAATAATTTCAAATGAAGGTTAGAAAACAGAAATACATCCGAACGAGCTTCTTTGGGCTGGAAATGCATGGAAAACACACGAACAACCTTCTATCATGTTTCTTTCAAAAGAGAGCTGTTTTTGAGTTGGCAGTGCAAATTGACTCAAATCAGCTAAAATAAATGTTAGAAAACAGAAATACATCCGAACGAGCTTCTTTGGGCTGGAAATGCATGGAAAACACACGAACAACCTTCTATCATTTTTCTTTCAAAAGAGAGCTGTTTTTGAGTCTGGAAAGCAAAGTGACGCAAATGAGCTAAAATAAAGGTTGGAAAGGACAAATACATCCGAACGAACTTCTTTGGGCTCAAAATGGATGGAAAACACACGAACAACCTTCTATCATGTTTCTTTCAAAAGAGAGCTGTTTTTGAGTCGGGAGTGCAAATTGACTCAAATAAGCTAAAATGAAGGTTCGAAAACCCAAATACATCCGAACGAGCTTCTTCGGGCTGGAAATGCATGGAAAACACACGAACAACCTTCTATCATGTTTCTTTCAAAAGAGAGCTGTTTTTGAGTCGGGAGTGCAAAGTGACGCAAATGAGCAAAAATGAATGTTAGAAAACACAAATACATCCGAACGAGCTTCTTTGTGCTGGAAATGCATGGAAAACCCACGAACAACCTTCTTTCCCGTTTCTTTCAAAGAGAGCTGTTTTTGAGTCTGGAATGCAAAGTGACGCAAATGAGCTAAAATGAATGTTGGAAAACACAAATACATCCGAACGAGCTTCTTTGGGCTGGAAATACATGGAAAACACACGAACAACCTTCTATCATGTTTCTTTCAAAAGAGAGCTGTTTTTGAGTTGGCAGTGCAAATTGACTCAAAGAAGCTAAAATGAATGTTAGAAAACACAAATACATCCGAACGAGCTTCTTTAGGCTGGAAATGCATGAAAAACACACGAACAACCTTCTATCATGTTTCTTTCAAAAGAGAGCTGTTTTTAAGTCGGCAGTGCAAATTGACTCAAAGAAGCTTGAATGAATGTTAGAAAACAGAAATACATCTGAACGAGCTTGTTTGGGCTGGAAATGCATGGAAAACACACGAACAACCTTCTTTCCCGTTTCTTTCAAAAAACAGCCGTTTTTCAGTCTGGAGTGCACATTGACGCAAATAAGCTCAAATGAAGGTTAGAAAACAGAAATACATCCGAACGAGCTTCTTTGGGCTGGAAATGCATGGAAAACACACGAACAACCTTCTATCATGTTTCTTTCAAAAGAGAGCTGTTTTTGAGTCGGCAGTTCAAATTGACTCAAAGAAGCTCGAATGAATGTTAGAAAACAGAAATACATCTGAACGAGCTTCTTTGGGCTGGAAATGCATGGAAAACACACGAACAACCTTCTTTCCCGTTTCTTTCAAAAGAGAGCCGTTTTTCAGTCTGGAGTGCACATTGACGCAAATAATTTCAAATGAAGGTTAGAAAACAGAAATACATCCGAACGAGCTTCTTTGGGCTGGAAATGCATGGAAAACACACGAACAACCTTCTATCATGTTTCTTTCAAAAGAGAGCTGTTTTTAAGTCGGCAGTGCAAATTGACTCAAAGAAGCTTGAATGAATGTTAGAAAACAGAAATACATCTGAACGAGCTTGTTTGGGCTGGAAATGCATGGAAAACACACGAACAACCTTCTTTCCCGTTTCTTTCAAAAAACAGCCGTTTTTCAGTCTGGAGTGCACATTGACGCAAATAAGCTCAAATGAAGGTTAGAAAACAGAAATACATCCGAACGAGCTTCTTTGGGCTGGAAATGCATGGAAAACACACGAACAACCTTCTATCATGTTTCTTTCAAAAGAGAGCTGTTTTTGAGTTGGCAGTGCAAATTGACTCAAATCAGCTAAAATAAATGTTAGAAAACACAAATACATCCGAACGAGCTTCTTTGGGCTGGAAATGCATGGAAAACACACGAACAACCTTCTATCATGTTTCTTTCAAAAGAGAGCTGTTTTTGAGTCGGGAGTGCAAAGTGACGCAAATGAGCAAAAATGAATGTTAGAAAACACAAATACATCCGAACGAGCTTCTTTTGCTGGAAATGCATGGAAAACCCACGAACAACCTTCTTACCCGTTTCTTTCAAACGAGAGCTGTTTTTGAGTCTGGAATGCAAAGTGACGCAAATGAGCTAAAATGAATGTTGGAAAACACAAATACATCCGAACGAGCTTCTTTGGGCTGGAAATACATGGAAAACACACGAACAACCTTCTATCATGTTTCTTTCAAAAGAGAGCTGTTTTTGAGTCGGCAGTGCAAATTGACTCAAAGAAGCTCGAATGAATGTTAGAAAACAGAAATACATCTGAACGAGCTTCTTTGGGCTGGAAATGCATGGAAAACACACGAACAACCTTCTTTCCCGTTTCTTTCTAAAGAGAGCCGTTTTTCAGTCTGGAGTGCACATTGACGCAAATAATTTCAAATGAAGGTTAGAAAACAGAAATACATCCGAACGAGCTTCTTTGGGCTGGAAATGCATGGAAAACACACGAACAACCTTCTATCATGTTTCTTTCAAAAGAGAGCTGTTTTTGAGTTGTCAGTGCAAATTGACTCAAATCAGCTAAAATAAATGTTAGAAAACAGAAATACATCCGAACGAGCTTCTTTGGGCTGGAAATGCATGGAAAACACACGAACAACCTTCTATCATGTTTCTTTCAAAAGAGAGCTGTTTTTGAGTCTGGAAAGCAAAGTGACGCAAATGAGCTAAAATAAAGGTTGGAAAGGACAAATACATCCGAACGAACTTCTTTGGGCTCAAAATGGATGGAAAACACACGAACAACCTTCTATCATGTTTCTTTCAAAAGAGAGCTGTTTTTGAGTCGGGAGTGCAAATTGACTCAAATAAGCTAAAATGAAGGTTCGAAAACCCAAATACATCCGAACGAGCTTCTTTGGGCTGGAAATGCATGGAAAACACACGAACAACCTTCTATCATGTTTCTTTCAAAAGAGAGCTGTTTTTGAGTCGGGAGTGCAAAGTGACGCAAATGAGCAAAAATGAATGTTAGAAAACACAAATACATCCGAACGAGCTTCTTTGTGCTGGAAATGCATGGAAAACCCACGAACAACCTTCTTTCCCGTTTCTTTCAAAGAGAGCTGTTTTTGAGTCTGGAATGCAAAGTGACGCAAATGAGCTAAAATGAATGTTGGAAAACACAAATACATCCGAACGAGCTTTTTTGGGCTGGAAATACATGGAAAACACACGAACAACCTTCTATCATGTTTCTTTCAAAAGAGAGCTGTTTTTGAGTTGGCAGTGCAAATTGACTCAAAGAAGCTAAAATGAATGTTAGAAAACACAAATACATCCGAACGATCTTCTTTGGGCTGGAAATGCATGAAAAACACACGAACAACCTTCTATCATTTTTCTTTCAAAAGAGAGCTGTTTTTAAGTTGGCAGTGCAAATTGACTCAAAGAAGCTTGAATGAATGTTAGAAAACAGAAATACATCTGAACGAGCTTGTTTGGGCTGGAAATGCATGGAAAACACACGAACAACCTTCTTTCCCGTTTCTTTCAAAAAACAGCCGTTTTTCAGTCTGGAGTGCACATTGACGCAAATAAGCTCAAATGAAGGTTAGAAAACAGACATACATCCGAACGAGCTTCTTTGGGCTGGAAATGCATGGAAAACACACGAACAACCTTCTATCATGTTTCTTTCAAAAGAGAGCTGTTTTTGAGTTGGCAGTGCAAATTGACTCAAATCAGCTAAAATAAATGTTAGAAAACACAAATACATCCGAACGAGCTTCTTTGGGCTGGAAATGCATGGAAAACACACGAACAACCTTCTATCATGTTTCTTTCAAAAGAGAGCTGTTTTTGAGTCTGGAAAGCAAAGTGACGCAAATGAGCTAAAATAAAGGTTGGAAAGGACAAATACATCCGAACGAACTTCTTTGGGCTCAAAATGGATGGAAAACACACGAACAACCTTCTATCATGTTTCTTTCAAAAGAGAGCTGTTTTTGAGTCGGGAGTGCAAATTGACTCAAATAAGCTAAAATGAAGGTTCGAAAACCCAAATACATCCGAACGAGCTTCTTTGGGCGGGAAATGCATGGAAAACACACGAACAACCTTCTATCATGTTTCTTTCAAAAGAGAGCTGTTTTTCAGTCGGCAGTGCAAATTGACTCAAAGAAGCTTGAATGAATGTTAGAAAACAGAAATACATCTGAACGAGCTTGTTTGGGCTGGAAATGCATGGAAAACACACGAACAACCTTCTTTCGTGTTTCTTTCAAAAGAGAGCCGTTCTTGAGTCTGGAGTGCAAATTGACTCAAATAAGCTAAAATGAAGGTTAGAAAACCCAAAAACATCCGAACGAGCTTCTTTGGGCTGGAAATGCATGGAAAACACACGAACAACCTTCTATCATGTTTCTTTCAAAAGAGAGCTGTTTTTGAGTCGGGAGTGCAAAGTGACGCAAATGAGCAAAAATGAAGGTTAGAAAACACAAATACATCCGAACGAGCTTCTTTGTGCTGGAAATGCATGGAAAACCCACAAACAACCTTCTTACCCGTTTCTTTCAAAAGAGAGCTGTTTTTGAGTCAGGAATGCAAAGTGACGCAAATGAGCTAAAATGAATGTTGGAAAACACAAATACATCCGAACGAGCTTCTTTGGGCTTGAAATGCATGGAAAACACACGAACAACCTTCTATCATGTTTCTTTCAAAAGAGAGCCGTTTTTGAGTCTGGAGTGCACTTTGACGCAAATAAGATCAAATGAAGCTTAGAAAACCCAAATACATCCGAACGAGCTTCTTTGGGCTGGAAATGCATGTAAAACACACGAACAACCTTCTATCATGTTTCTTGCAAAAGAGAGCTGTTTTTGAGTCGGGAGTGCAAAGTGACGCAAATGAGCAAAAATGAAGGTTAGAAAACACAAATACATCCGAACGAGCTTCTTTGGGCTGGAAATGCATGGAAAACACACGAACAACCTTCTATCATGTTTCTTTCAAAAGAGAGCTGTTTTTGAGTCGGCAGTGCAAATTGACTCAAATCAGCTAAAATAATTGTTAGAAAACACAAATACATCCGAACGAGCTTCTTTGGGCTGGAAATGCATGGAAAACACACGAACAACCTTCTATCATGTTTCTTTCAAAAGAGAGCTGTTTTTGAGTCTGGAAAGCAAAGTGACGCAAATGAGCTAAAATAAAGGTTGGAAATACATCCGAACGAACTTCTTTGGGCTCAAAATGGATGGAAAACACACGAACAACCTTCTATCATGTTTCTTTCAAAAGAGAGCTGTTTTTGAGTCGGGAGTGCAAATTGACTCAAATAAGCTAAAATGAAGGTTCGAAAACCCAAATACATCCGAACGAGCTTCTTTGGGCTGGAAATGCATGGAAAACACACGAACAACCTTCTATCATGTTTCTTTCAAAAGAGAGCTGTTTTTGAGTCGGGAGTGCAAAGTGACGCAAATGAGCAAAAATGAATGTTAGAAAACACAAATACATCCGAACGAGCTTCTTTGTGCTGGAAATGCATGGAAAACACACGAACAACCTTCTATCATGTTCCTTTCAAAAGAGAGCTGTTTTTAAGTCGGCAGTGCAAATTGACTCAAAGAAGCTTGAATGAATGTTAGAAAACAGAAATACATCTGAACGAGCTTGTTTGGGCTGGAAATGCATGGAAAACACACGAACAACCTTCTTGCCCGTTTCTTTCAAAAAACAGCCGTTTTTCAGTCTGGAGTGCACATTGACGCAAATAAGCTCAAATGAAGGTTAGAAAACAGAAATACATCCGAACGAGCTTCTTTGGGCTGGAAATGCATGGAAAACACACGAACAACCTTCTATCATGTTTCTTTCAAAAGAGAGCTGTTTTTGAGTTGGCAGTGCAAATTGACTCAAATCAGCTAAAATAAATGTTAGAAAACACAAATACATCCGAACGAGCTTCTTTGGGCTGGAAATGCATGGAAAACACACGAACAACCTTCTATCATGTTTCTTTCAAAAGAGAGCTGTTTTTGAGTCTGGAAAGCAAAGTGACGCAAATGAGCTAAAATAAAGGTTGGAAAGGAGAAATACATCCGAACGAACTTCTTTGGGCTCAAAATGGATGGAAAACACACGAACAACCTTCTATCATGTTTCTTTCAAAAGAGAGCTGTTTTTGAGTCGGGAGTGCAAATTGACTCAAAGAAGCTAAAATGAAGGTTCGAAAACCCAAATACATCCGAACGAGCTTCTTTGGGCTGGAAATGCATGGAAAACACACGATCAACCTTCTATCATGTTTCTTTCAAAAGAGAGCTGTTTTTGAGTCGGGAGTGCAAAGTGACGCAAATGAGCAAAAATGAATGTTAGAAAACACAAATACATCCGAACGAGCTTCTTTGTGCTGGAAATGCATGGAAAACCCACGAACAACCTTCTTACCCGTTTCTTTCAAAAGAGAGCTGTTTTTGAGTCTGGAATGCAACGTGACGCAAATGAGCTAAAATGAATGTTGGAAAACACAAATACATCCGAACGAGCTTCTTTGGGCTGGAAATACATGGAAAACACACGAACAACCTTCTATCATGTTTCTTTCAAAAGAGAGCTGTTTTTGAGTCGGCAGTGCAAATTGACTCAAAGAAGCTCGAATGAATGTTAGAAAACAGAAATACATCTGAACGAGCTTCTTTGGGCTGGAAATGCATGGAAAACACACGAACAACCTTCTTTCCCGTTTCTTTCAAAAGAGAGCCGTTTTTCAGTCTGGAGTGCACATTGACGCAAATAATTTCAAATGAAGGTTAGAAAACAGAAATACATCCGAACGAGCTTCTTTGGGCTGGAAATGCATGGAAAACACACGAACAACCTTCTATCATGTTTCTTTCAAAAGAGAGCTGTTTTTGAGTTGGCAGTGCAAATTGACTCAAATCAGCTAAAATAAATGTTAGAAAACAGAAATACATCCGAACGAGCTTCTTTGGGCTGGAAATGCATGGAAAACACACGAACAACCTTCTATCATTTTTCTTTCAAAAGAGAGCTGTTTTTGAGTCTGGAAAGCAAAGTGACGCAAATGAGCTAAAATAAAGGTTGGAAAGGACAAATACATCCGAACGAACTTCTTTGGGCTCAAAATGGATGGAAAACACACGAACAACCTTCTATCATGTTTCTTTCAAAAGAGAGCTGTTTTTGAGTCGGGAGTGCAAATTGACTCAAATAAGCTAAAATGAAGGTTCGAAAACCCAAATACATCCGAACGAGCTTCTTCGGGCTGGAAATGCATGGAAAACACACGAACAACCTTCTATCATGTTTCTTTCAAAAGAGAGCTGTTTTTGAGTCGGGAGTGCAAAGTGACGCAAATGAGCAAAAATGAATGTTAGAAAACACAAATACATCCGAACGAGCTTCTTTGTGCTGGAAATGCATGGAAAACCCACGAACAACCTTCTTTCCCGTTTCTTTCAAAGAGAGCTGTTTTTGAGTCTGGAATGCAAAGTGACGCAAATGAGCTAAAATGAATGTTGGAAAACACAAATACATCCGAACGAGCTTCTTTGGGCTGGAAATACATGGAAAACACACGAACAACCTTCTATCATGTTTCTTTCAAAAGAGAGCTGTTTTTGAGTTGGCAGTGCAAATTGACTCAAAGAAGCTAAAATGAATGTTAGAAAACACAAATACATCCGAACGAGCTTCTTTAGGCTGGAAATGCATGAAAAACACACGAACAACCTTCTATCATGTTTCTTTCAAAAGAGAGCTGTTTTTAAGTCGGCAGTGCAAATTGACTCAAAGAAGCTTGAATGAATGTTAGAAAACAGAAATACATCTGAACGAGCTTGTTTGGGCTGGAAATGCATGGAAAACACACGAACAACCTTCTTTCCCGTTTCTTTCAAAAAACAGCCGTTTTTCAGTCTGGAGTGCACATTGACGCAAATAAGCTCAAATGAAGGTTAGAAAACAGAAATACATCCGAACGAGCTTCTTTGGGCTGGAAATGCATGGAAAACACACGAACAACCTTCTATCATGTTTCTTTCAAAAGAGAGCTGTTTTTGAGTCGGCAGTTCAAATTGACTCAAAGAAGCTCGAATGAATGTTAGAAAACAGAAATACATCTGAACGAGCTTCTTTGGGCTGGAAATGCATGGAAAACACACGAACAACCTTCTTTCCCGTTTCTTTCAAAAGAGAGCCGTTTTTCAGTCTGGAGTGCACATTGACGCAAATAATTTCAAATGAAGGTTAGAAAACAGAAATACATCCGAACGAGCTTCTTTGGGCTGGAAATGCATGGAAAACACACGAACAACCTTCTATCATGTTTCTTTCAAAAGAGAGCTGTTTTTAAGTCGGCAGTGCAAATTGACTCAAAGAAGCTTGAATGAATGTTAGAAAACAGAAATACATCTGAACGAGCTTGTTTGGGCTGGAAATGCATGGAAAACACACGAACAACCTTCTTTCCCGTTTCTTTCAAAAAACAGCCGTTTTTCAGTCTGGAGTGCACATTGACGCAAATAAGCTCAAATGAAGGTTAGAAAACAGAAATACATCCGAACGAGCTTCTTTGGGCTGGAAATGCATGGAAAACACACGAACAACCTTCTATCATGTTTCTTTCAAAAGAGAGCTGTTTTTGAGTTGGCAGTGCAAATTGACTCAAATCAGCTAAAATAAATGTTAGAAAACACAAATACATCCGAACGAGCTTCTTTGGGCTGGAAATGCATGGAAAACACACGAACAACCTTCTATCATGTTTCTTTCAAAAGAGAGCTGTTTTTGAGTCGGGAGTGCAAAGTGACGCAAATGAGCAAAAATGAATGTTAGAAAACACAAATACATCCGAACGAGCTTCTTTTGCTGGAAATGCATGGAAAACCCACGAACAACCTTCTTACCCGTTTCTTTCAAACGAGAGCTGTTTTTGAGTCTGGAATGCAAAGTGACGCAAATGAGCTAAAATGAATGTTGGAAAACACAAATACATCCGAACGAGCTTCTTTGGGCTGGAAATACATGGAAAACACACGAACAACCTTCTATCATGTTTCTTTCAAAAGAGAGCTGTTTTTGAGTCGGCAGTGCAAATTGACTCAAAGAAGCTCGAATGAATGTTAGAAAACAGAAATACATCTGAACGAGCTTCTTTGGGCTGGAAATGCATGGAAAACACACGAACAACCTTCTTTCCCGTTTCTTTCTAAAGAGAGCCGTTTTTCAGTCTGGAGTGCACATTGACGCAAATAATTTCAAATGAAGGTTAGAAAACAGAAATACATCCGAACGAGCTTCTTTGGGCTGGAAATGCATGGAAAACACACGAACAACCTTCTATCATGTTTCTTTCAAAAGAGAGCTGTTTTTGAGTTGTCAGTGCAAATTGACTCAAATCAGCTAAAATAAATGTTAGAAAACAGAAATACATCCGAACGAGCTTCTTTGGGCTGGAAATGCATGGAAAACACACGAACAACCTTCTATCATGTTTCTTTCAAAAGAGAGCTGTTTTTGAGTCTGGAAAGCAAAGTGACGCAAATGAGCTAAAATAAAGGTTGGAAAGGACAAATACATCCGAACGAACTTCTTTGGGCTCAAAATGGATGGAAAACACACGAACAACCTTCTATCATGTTTCTTTCAAAAGAGAGCTGTTTTTGAGTCGGGAGTGCAAATTGACTCAAATAAGCTAAAATGAAGGTTCGAAAACCCAAATACATCCGAACGAGCTTCTTTGGGCTGGAAATGCATGGAAAACACACGAACAACCTTCTATCATGTTTCTTTCAAAAGAGAGCTGTTTTTGAGTCGGGAGTGCAAAGTGACGCAAATGAGCAAAAATGAATGTTAGAAAACACAAATACATCCGAACGAGCTTCTTTGTGCTGGAAATGCATGGAAAACCCACGAACAACCTTCTTTCCCGTTTCTTTCAAAGAGAGCTGTTTTTGAGTCTGGAATGCAAAGTGACGCAAATGAGCTAAAATGAATGTTGGAAAACACAAATACATCCGAACGAGCTTTTTTGGGCTGGAAATACATGGAAAACACACGAACAACCTTCTATCATGTTTCTTTCAAAAGAGAGCTGTTTTTGAGTTGGCAGTGCAAATTGACTCAAAGAAGCTAAAATGAATGTTAGAAAACACAAATACATCCGAACGATCTTCTTTGGGCTGGAAATGCATGAAAAACACACGAACAACCTTCTATCATTTTTCTTTCAAAAGAGAGCTGTTTTTAAGTTGGCAGTGCAAATTGACTCAAAGAAGCTTGAATGAATGTTAGAAAACAGAAATACATCTGAACGAGCTTGTTTGGGCTGGAAATGCATGGAAAACACACGAACAACCTTCTTTCCCGTTTCTTTCAAAAAACAGCCGTTTTTCAGTCTGGAGTGCACATTGACGCAAATAAGCTCAAATGAAGGTTAGAAAACAGACATACATCCGAACGAGCTTCTTTGGGCTGGAAATGCATGGAAAACACACGAACAACCTTCTATCATGTTTCTTTCAAAAGAGAGCTGTTTTTGAGTTGGCAGTGCAAATTGACTCAAATCAGCTAAAATAAATGTTAGAAAACACAAATACATCCGAACGAGCTTCTTTGGGCTGGAAATGCATGGAAAACACACGAACAACCTTCTATCATGTTTCTTTCAAAAGAGAGCTGTTTTTGAGTCTGGAAAGCAAAGTGACGCAAATGAGCTAAAATAAAGGTTGGAAAGGACAAATACATCCGAACGAACTTCTTTGGGCTCAAAATGGATGGAAAACACACGAACAACCTTCTATCATGTTTCTTTCAAAAGAGAGCTGTTTTTGAGTCGGGAGTGCAAATTGACTCAAATAAGCTAAAATGAAGGTTCGAAAACCCAAATACATCCGAACGAGCTTCTTTGGGCGGGAAATGCATGGAAAACACACGAACAACCTTCTATCATGTTTCTTTCAAAAGAGAGCTGTTTTTCAGTCGGCAGTGCAAATTGACTCAAAGAAGCTTGAATGAATGTTAGAAAACAGAAATACATCTGAACGAGCTTGTTTGGGCTGGAAATGCATGGAAAACACACGAACAACCTTCTTTCGTGTTTCTTTCAAAAGAGAGCCGTTCTTGAGTCTGGAGTGCAAATTGACTCAAATAAGCTAAAATGAAGGTTAGAAAACCCAAAAACATCCGAACGAGCTTCTTTGGGCTGGAAATGCATGGAAAACACACGAACAACCTTCTATCATGTTTCTTTCAAAAGAGAGCTGTTTTTGAGTCGGGAGTGCAAAGTGACGCAAATGAGCAAAAATGAAGGTTAGAAAACACAAATACATCCGAACGAGCTTCTTTGTGCTGGAAATGCATGGAAAACCCACAAACAACCTTCTTACCCGTTTCTTTCAAAAGAGAGCTGTTTTTGAGTCAGGAATGCAAAGTGACGCAAATGAGCTAAAATGAATGTTGGAAAACACAAATACATCCGAACGAGCTTCTTTGGGCTTGAAATGCATGGAAAACACACGAACAACCTTCTATCATGTTTCTTTCAAAAGAGAGCCGTTTTTGAGTCTGGAGTGCACTTTGACGCAAATAAGATCAAATGAAGCTTAGAAAACCCAAATACATCCGAACGAGCTTCTTTGGGCTGGAAATGCATGTAAAACACACGAACAACCTTCTATCATGTTTCTTGCAAAAGAGAGCTGTTTTTGAGTCGGGAGTGCAAAGTGACGCAAATGAGCAAAAATGAAGGTTAGAAAACACAAATACATCCGAACGAGCTTCTTTGGGCTGGAAATGCATGGAAAACACACGAACAACCTTCTATCATGTTTCTTTCAAAAGAGAGCTGTTTTTGAGTCGGCAGTGCAAATTGACTCAAATCAGCTAAAATAATTGTTAGAAAACACAAATACATCCGAACGAGCTTCTTTGGGCTGGAAATGCATGGAAAACACACGAACAACCTTCTATCATGTTTCTTTCAAAAGAGAGCTGTTTTTGAGTCTGGAAAGCAAAGTGACGCAAATGAGCTAAAATAAAGGTTGGAAATACATCCGAACGAACTTCTTTGGGCTCAAAATGGATGGAAAACACACGAACAACCTTCTATCATGTTTCTTTCAAAAGAGAGCTGTTTTTGAGTCGGGAGTGCAAATTGACTCAAATAAGCTAAAATGAAGGTTCGAAAACCCAAATACATCCGAACGAGCTTCTTTGGGCTGGAAATGCATGGAAAACACACGAACAACCTTCTATCATGTTTCTTTCAAAAGAGAGCTGTTTTTGAGTCGGGAGTGCAAAGTGACGCAAATGAGCAAAAATGAATGTTAGAAAACACAAATACATCCGAACGAGCTTCTTTGTGCTGGAAATGCATGGAAAACCCACGAACAACCTTCTTTCCGGTTTCTTTCAAAGAGAGCTGTTTTTGAGTCTGGAATGCAAAGTGACGCAAATGAGCTAAAATGAATGTTGGAAAACACAAATACATCCGAACGAGCTTCTTTGGGCTGGAAATACATGGAAAACACACGAACAACCTTCTATCATGTTTCTTTCAAAAGAGAGCTGTTTTTGAGTCGGCAGTGCAAATTGACTCAAAGAAGCTAAAATGAATGTTAGAAAACACAAATACATCCGAACGAGCTTCTTTGGGCTGGAAATGCATGGAAAACACACGAACAACCTTCTATCATGTTTCTTTCAAAAGAGAGCTGTTTTTGAGTCGGCAGTTCAAATTGACTCAAAGAAGCTAAAATGAATGTTAGAAAACACAAATAGATCCAAACCAGCTTCTTCGGGCTGGAAATGCATGGAAAACACACGAACAACTTTCTATCATGTTTCTTTCAAAAGAGAGCTATTTTTGAGTCGGGAGTGCAAATTGACTCAAATAATTTAAAATGAATGTTAGAAAACACAAATACATCTGAACTAGCTTCTTTGGGCTGAAAATGCATGTAAAACACACAAACAACCTTCTATCATGTTTCTTTCAAAAGAGAGCTGTTTTTGTGTCGGGAGTGCAAAGTGACGCAAATGAGCAAAAATGAAGGTTAGAAAACACAAATACATCCGAACGAGCTTCTTTAGGATGGAAATGCATGGAAAACACACGCACAACCTTCTATCATGTTTCTTTCAAAAGAGAGCTGTTTTTGAGTCGGCAGTGCAAATTGACTCAAACCAGCTAAAATGAATGTTAGAAAACACAAATACATCCGAACGAGCTTCTTTGGGCTGGAAATGCATGGAAAACACACGAACAACCTTCTATCATGTTTCTTTCAAAAGAGAGCTGTTTTTAAGTCGGCAGTGCAAATTGACTCAAAGAAGCTTGAATGAATGTTGGAAAACAGAAATACATCTGAACGAGCTTGTTTGGGCTGGAAATGCATGGAAAACACACGAACAACCTTCTTTCCCGTTTCTTTCAAAAAACAGCCGTTTTTCAGTCTGGAGTGCACATTGACGCAAATAAGCTCAAATGAAGGTTAGAAAACAGAAATACATCCGAACGAGCTTCTTTGGGCTGGAAATGCATGGAAAACACACGAACAACCTTCTATCATGTTTCTTTCAAAAGAGAGCTGTTTTTGAGTTGGCAGTGCAAATTGACTCAAATCAGCTAAAATGAAGGTTCGAAAACCCAAATACATCCGAACGAGCTTCTTTGGGCTGGAAATGCATGGAAAACATACGAACAACCTTCTATCATGTTTCTTTCAAAAGAGAGCTGTTTTTGAGTCGGGAGTGCAAAGTGACGCAAATGAGCAAAAATGAATGTTAGAAAACACAAATACATCCGAACGAGCTTCTTTGTGCTGGAAATGCATGGAAAACCCACGAACAACCTTCTTTCCGGTATCTTTCAAAGAGAGCTGTTTTTGAGTCTGGAATGCAAACTGACGCAAATGAGCTAAAATGAATGTTGGAAAACACAAATACATCCGAACGAGCTTCTTTGGGCTGGAAATACATGGAAAACACACGAACAACCTTCTATCATGTTTCTTTCAAAAGAGAGCTGTTTTTGAGTCGGCAGTGCAAATTGACTCAAAGAAGCTAAAATGAATGTTAGAAAACACAAATACATCCGAACGAGCTTCTTTGGGCTGGAAATGCATGGAAAACACACGAACAACCTTCTATCATGTTTCTTTCAAAAGAGAGCTGTTTTTGAGTCGGCAGTTCAATTTGACTCAAAGAAGCTAAAATGAATGTTAGAAAACACAAATAGATCCAAACAAGCTTCTTTGGGCTGGAAATGCATGGAAAACACACGAACAACTTTCTATCATGTTTCTTTCAAAAGAGAGCTATTTTTGAGTCGGGAGTGCAAATTGACTCAAATAATTTAAAATGAATGTTAGAAAACACAAATACATCTGAACTAGCTTCTTTGGGCTGGAAATGCATGTAAAACACACAAACAACCTTCTATCATGTTTCTTTCAAAAGAGAGCTGTTTTTGAGTCGGGAGTGCAAAGTGACGCAAATGAGCAAAAATGAAGGTTAGAAAACACAAATACATCCGAACGAGCTTCTTTAGGATGGAAATGCATGGAAAACACACGCACAACCTTCTATCATGTTTCTTTCAAAAGAGAGCTGTTTTTGAGTCGGCAGTGCAAATTGACTCAAACCAGCTAAAATGAATGTTAGAAAACACAAATACATCCGAACGAGCTTCTTTGGGCTGGAAATGCATGGAAAACACACGAACAACCTTCTATCATGTTTCTTTCAAAAGAGAGCTGTTTTTAAGTCGGCAGTGCAAATTGACTCAAAGAAGCTTGAATGAATGTTAGAAAACAGAAATACATCTGAACGAGCTTGTTTGGGCTGGAAATGCATGGAAAACACACGAACAACCTTCTTTCCCGTTTCTTTCAAAAAACAGCCGTTTTTCAGTCTGGAGTGCACATTGACGCAAATAAGCTCAAATGAAGGTTAGAAAACAGAAATACATCCGAACGAGCTTCTTTGGGCTGGAAATGCATGGAAAACACACGAACAACCTTCTATCATGTTTCTTTCAAAAGAGAGCTGTTTTTGAGTTGGCAGTGCAAATTGACTCAAATCAGCTAAAATAAATGTTAGAAAACACAAATACATCCGAACGAGCTTCTTTGGGCTGGAAATGCATGGAAAACAAACGAACAACCTTCTATCATGTTTCTTTCAAAAGAGAGCTGTTTTTGAGTCTGGAAAGCAAAGTGACGCAAATGAGCTAAAATAAAGGTTGGAAAGGACAAATACATCCGAACGAACTTCTTTGGGCTCAAAATGGATGGAAAACACACGAACAACCTTCTATCATGTTTCTTTCAAAAGAGAGCTGTTTTTGAGTCGGGAGTGCAAATTGACTCAAAGAAGCTAAAATGAAGGTTCGAAAACCCAAATACATCCGAACGAGCTTCTTTGGGCTGGAAATGCATGGAAAACACACGAACAACCTTCTATCATGTTTCTTTCAAAAAAGAGCTGTTTTTGAGTCGGGAGTGCAAAGTGACGCAAATGAGCAAAAATGAATGTTAGAAAACACAAATACATCCGAACGAGCTTCTTTGTGCTGGAAATGCATGGAAAACCCACGAACAACCTTCTTACCCGTTTCTTTCAAAAGAGAGCTGTTTTTGAGTCTGGAATGCACAGTGACGCAAATGAGCTAAAATGAATGTTGGAAAACACAAATACATCCGAACGAGCTTCTTTGGGCTGGAAATACATGGAAAACACACGAACAACCTTCTATCATGTTTCTTTCAAAAGAGAGCTGTTTTTGAGTCGGCAGTGCAAATTGACTCAAAGAAGCTAAAATGAATGTTAGAAAACACAAATACATCCGAACGAGCTTCTTTGGGCTGGAAATGCATGGAAAACACACGAACAACCTTCTATCATGTTTCTTTCAAAAGAGAGCTGTTTTTGAGTCGGCAGTTCAATTTGACTCAAAGAAGCTAAAATGAATGTTAGAAAACACAAATAGATCCAAACAAGCTTCTTTGGGCTGGAAATGCATGGAAAACACACGAACAACTTTCTATCATGTTTCTTTCAAAAGAGAGCTATTTTTGAGTCGGGAGTGCAAATTGACTCAAATAATTTAAAATGAATGTTAGAAAACACAAATACATCTGAACTAGCTTCTTTGGGCTGGAAATGCATGTAAAACACACAAACAACCTTCTATCATGTTTCTTTCAAAAGAGAGCTGTTTTTGAGTCGGGAGTGCAAAGTGACGCAAATGAGCAAAAATGAAGGTTAGAAAACACAAATACATCCGAACGAGCTTCTTTAGGATGGAAATGCATGGAAAACACACGCACAACCTTCTATCATGTTTCTTTCAAAAGAGAGCTGTTTTTGAGTCGGCAGTGCAAATTGACTCAAACCAGCTAAAATGAATGTTAGAAAACACAAATACATCCGAACGAGCTTCTTTGGGCTGGAAATGCATGGAAAACACACGAACAACCTTCTATCATGTTTCTTTCAAAAGAGAGCTGTTTTTAAGTCGGCAGTGCAAATTGACTCAAAGAAGCTTGAATGAATGTTAGAAAACAGAAATACATCTGAACGAGCTTGTTTGGGCTGGAAATGCATGGAAAACACACGAACAACCTTCTTTCCCGTTTCTTTCAAAAAACAGCCGTTTTTCAGTCTGGAGTGCACATTGACGCAAATAAGCTCAAATGAAGGTTAGAAAACAGAAATACATCCGAACGAGCTTCTTTGGGCTGGAAATGCATGGAAAACACACGAACAACCTTCTATCATGTTTCTTTCAAAAGAGAGCTGTTTTTGAGTTGGCAGTGCAAATTGACTCAAATCAGCTAAAATAAATGTTAGAAAACACAAATACATCCGAACGAGCTTCTTTGGGCTGGAAATGCATGGAAAACACACGAACAACCTTCTATCATGTTTCTTTCAAAAGAGAGCTGTTTTTGAGTCTGGAAAGCAAAGTGACGCAAATGAGCTAAAATAAAGGTTGGAAAGGACAAATACATCCGAACGAACTTCTTTGGGCTCAAAATGGATGGAAAACACACGAACAACCTTCTATCATGTTTCTTTCAAAAGAGAGCTGTTTTTGAGTCGGGAGTGCAAATTGACTCAAAGAAGCTAAAATGAAGGTTCGAAAACCCAAATACATCCGAACGAGCTTCTTTGGGCTGGAAATGCATGGAAAACACACGAACAACCTTCTATCATGTTTCTTTCAAAAGAGAGCTGTTTTTGAGTCGGCAGTGCAAAGTGACGCAAATGAGCAAAAATGAATGTTAGAAAACACAAATACATCCGAACGAGCTTCTTTGTGCTGGAAATGCATGGAAAACCCACGAACAACCTTCTTACCCGTTTCTTTCAAAAGAGAGCTGTTTTTGAGTCTGGAATGCAAAGTGACGCAAATGAGCTAAAATGAATGTTGGAAAACACAAATACATCCGAACGAGCTTCTTTGGGCTGGAAATGCATGGAAAACACACGAACAACCTTCTATCATGTTTCTTTCAAAAGAGAGCCGTTTTTGAGTCTGGAGTGCACTTTGACGCAAATAAGATCAAATGAAGGTTAGAAAACAGAAATACATCCGAACGAGCTTCTTTGGGCTGGAAATGCATGGAAAACACACGAACAACCTTCTATCATGTTTCTTTCAAAAGAGAGCTGTTTTTGAGTCGGCAGTGCAAATTGACTCAAAGAAGCTCGAATGAATGTGAGAAAACAGAAATACATCCAAAGAGCTTCTTTGGGCTGGAAATGCATGGAAAACACACGAACAACCTTCTATCATGTTTCTTTCAAAAGAGAGCTGTTTTTAAGTCGGCAGTGCAAATTGACTCAAAGAAGCTTGAATGAATGTTAGAAAACAGAAATACATCTGAACGAGCTTGTTTGGACTGGAAATGCATGGAAAACACACGAACAACCTTCTTTCCCGTTTCTTTCAAAAAACAGCCGTTTTTCAGTCTGGAGTGCACATTGACGCAAATAAGCTCAAATGAAGGTTAGAAAACAGAAATACATCCGAACGAGCTTCTTTGGGCTGGAAATGCATGGAAAACACACGAACAACCTTCTATCATGTTTCTTTCAAAAGAGAGCTGTTTTTGAGTTGGCAGTGCAAATTGACTCAAATCAGCTAAAATAAATGTTAGAAAACACAAATACATCCGAACGAGCTTCTTTGGGCTGGAAATGCATGGAAAACACACGAACAACCTTCTATCATGTTTCTTTCAAAAGAGAGCTGTTTTTGAGTCTGGAAAGCAAAGTGACGCAAATGAGCTAAAATAAAGGTTGGAAAGGACAAATACATCCGAACGAACTTCTTTGGGCTCAAAATGGATGGAAAACACACGAACAACCTTCTATCATGTTTCTTTCAAAAGAGAGCTGTTTTTGAGTCGGGAGTGCAAATTGACTCAAAGAAGCTAAAATGAAGGTTCGAAAACCCAAATACATCCGAACGAGCTTCTTTGGGCTGGAAATGCATGGAAAACACACGAACAACCTTCTATCATGTTTCTTTCAAAAGAGAGCTGTTTTTGAGTCGGCAGTGCAAAGTGACGCAAATGAGCAAAAATGAATGTTAGAAAACACAAATACATCCGAACGAGCTTCTTTGTGCTGGAAATGCATGGAAAACCCACGAACAACCTTCTTACCCGTTTCTTTCAAAAGAGAGCTGTTTTTGAGTCTGGAATGCAAAGTGACGCAAATGAGCTAAAATGAATGTTGGAAAACACAAATACATCCGAACGAGCTTCTTTGGGCTGGAAATGCATGGAAAACACACGAACAACCTTCTATCATGTTTCTTTCAAAAGAGAGCCGTTTTTGAGTCTGGAGTGCACTTTGACGCAAATAAGATCAAATGAAGGTTAGAAAACAGAAATACATCCGAACGAGCTTCTTTGGGCTGGAAATGCATGGAAAACACACAAACAACCTTCTATCATGTTTCTTTCAAAAGAGAGCTGTTTTTGAGTTGGCAGTGCAAATTGACTCAAATCAGCTAAAATAAATGTTAGAAAACACAAATACATGCGAACGAGATTCTTTGGGCTGGAAATGCATGTAAAACACACAAACAACCTTCTATCATGTTTCTTTCAAAAGAGAGCTGTTTTTGAGTCGGCAGTGCAAAGTGACTCAAATCAGCTAAAATGAATGTTAGAAAACACAAATACATCCGAACGTGCTTCTTTGTGCTGGAAATGCATGGAAAACACACGAACAACCTTCTTTCCCATTTCCTTCAAAAGAGAGCTGTTTTTGAGTCTGGAATGCAAAGTGACGCAAATGAGCTAAAATGAATGTTGGAAAACACAAATACATGCGAACGAGATAATTTGGGCTGGAAATGCATGTAAAACACACAAACAACCTTCTATCATGCTTCTTTCAAAAGAGAGCTGTTTTTGAGTCGGCAGTGCAAAGTGACTCAAATCAGCTAAAATGAAGGTTACAAAACACAAATACATCCGAACGAGCTTCTTTGGGCTGGAAATGCATGGAAAACACACGAACAACTTTCTATCATGTTTCTTTCAAAAGAGAGCTATTTTTGAGTCGGGAGTGCAAATTGACTCAAATAATTTAAAATGAATGTTAGAAAACACAAATACATCTGAACTAGCTTCTTTGGGCTGGAAATGCATGTAAAACACACAAACAACCTTCTATCATGTTTCTTTCAAAAGAGAGCTGTTTTTGAGTCGGGAGTGCAAACTGACGCAAATGAGCAAAAATGAAGGTTAGAAAACACAAATACATCCGAACGAGCTTCTTTAGGATGGAAATGCATCGAAAACACACGCACAACCTTCTATCATGTTTCTTTCAAAAGAGAGCTGTTTTTGAGTCGGCAGTGCAAATTGACTCAAACCAGCTAAAATGAATGTTAGAAAACACAAATACATCCGAACGAGCTTCTTTGGGCTGGAAATGCATGGAAAACATACGAACAACCTTCTATCATGTTTCTTTCAAAAGAGAGCTGTTTTTAAGTCGGCAGTGCAAATTGACTCAAAGAAGCTTGAATGAATGTTAGAAAACAGAAATACTTCTGAACGAGCTTGTTTGGGCTGGAAATGCATGGAAAACACACGAACAACCTTCTTTCCCGTTTCTTTCAAAAAACAGCCGTTTTTCAGTCTGGAGTGCACATTGACGCAAATAAGCTCAAATGAAGGTTAGAAAACAGAAATACATCCGAACGAGCTTCTTTGGGCTGGAAATGCATGGAAAACACACGAAAAACCTTCTATCATGTTTCTTTCAAAAGAGAGCTGTTTTTGAGTTGGCAGTGCAAATTGACTCAAATCAGCTAAAATAAATGTTAGAAAACACAAATACATCCGAACGAGCTTCTTTGGGCTGGAAATGCATGGAAAACACACGAACAACCTTCTATCATGTTTCTTTCAAAAGAGAGCTGTTTTTGAGTCTGGAAAGCAAAGTGACGCAAATGAGCTAAAATAAAGGTTGGAAATACATCCGAACGAACTTCTTTGGGCTCAAAATGGATGGAAAACACACGAACAACCTTCTATCATGTTTCTTTCAAAAGAGAGCTGTTTTTGAGTCGGGAGTGCAAATTGACTCAAATAAGCTAAAATGAAGGTTCGAAAACCCAAATACATCCGAACGAGCTTCTTTGGGCTGGAAATGCATGGAAAACACACGAACAACCTTCTATCATGTTTCTTTCAAAAGAGAGCTGTTTTTGAGTCGGGAGTGCAAAGTGACGCAAATGAGCAAAAATGAATGTTAGAAAACACAAATACATCCGAACGAGCTTCTTTGTGCTGGAAATGCATGGAAAACCCACGAACAACCTTCTTTCCGGTTTCTTTCAAAGAGAGCTGTTTTTGAGTCTGGAATGCAAAGTGACGCAAATGAGCTAAAATGAATGTTGGAAAACACAAAAACATCCGAACGAGCTTCTTTGGGCTGGAAATACATGGAAAACACACGAACAACCTTCTATCATGTTTCTTTCAAAAGAGAGCTGTTTTTGAGTCGGCAGTGCAAATTGACTCAAAGAAGCTAAAATGAATGTTAGAAAACACAAATACATCCGAACGAGCTTCTTTGGGCTGGAAATGCATGGAAAACACACGAACAACCTTCTATCATGTTTCTTTCAAAAGAGAGCTGTTTTTTTGTATGCAGTTCAAATTGACTCAAAGAAGCTAAAATGAATGTTAGAAAACACAAATAGATCCAAACCAGCTTCTTCGGGCTGGAAATGCATGGAAAACACACGAACAACTTTCTATCATGTTTCTTTCAAAAGAGAGCTATTTTTGAGTCGGGAGTGCAAATTGACTCAAATAATTTAAAATGAATGTTAGAAAACACAAATACATCTGAACTAGCTTCTTTGGGCTGGAAATGCATGTAAAACACACAAACAACCTTCTATCATGTTTCTTTCAAAAGAGAGCTGTTTTTAAGTCGGCAGTGCAAATTGACTCAAAGAAGCTTGAATGAATGTTGGAAAACAGAAATACATCTGAACGAGCTTGTTTGGGCTGGAAATGCATGGAAAACACACGAACAACCTTCTTTCCCGTTTCTTTCAAAAAACAGCCGTTTTTGAGTTGGCAGTGCAAATTGACTCAAATCAGCTAAAATAAATGTTAGAAAACAAAAATACATCCGAACGAGCTTCTTTGGGCTGGAAATGCATGGAAAACACACGAACAACCTTCTATCATGTTTCTTTCAAAAGAGAGCTGTTTTTGAGTTGGCAGTGCAAATTGACTCAAATCAGCTAAAATGAAGGTTCGAAAACCCAAATACATCCGAACGAGCTTCTTTGGGCTGGAAATGCATGGAAAACACACGAACAACCTTCTATCATGTTTCTTTCAAAAGAGAGCTGTTTTTGAGTCTGGAGTGCACTTTGACGCAAATAAGATCAAATGAAGCTTAGAAAACCCAAATATATCCGAACGAGCTTCTTTGGGCTGGAAATGCATGTAAAACACACGAACAACCTTCTATCATGTTTCTTTCAAAAGAGAGCTGTTTTTGAGTCGGGAGTGCAAAGTGACGCAAATGAGCAAAAATGAAGGTTAGAAAACACAAATACATCCGAACGAGCTACTTTAGGATGGAAATGCATGGAAAACACACGAACAACCTTCTATCATGTTTCTTTCAAAAGAGAGCTGTTTTTGAGTCGGCAGTGCAAATTGACTCAAACCAGCTAAAATGAATGTTAGAAAACACAAATACATCCGAACGTGCTTCTTTGTGCTGGAAATGCATGGAAAACACACGAACAACCTTCTTTCCCATTTCCTTCAAAAGAGAGCTGTTTTTGAGTCTGGAATGCAAAGTGACGCAAATGAGCTAAAATGAATGTTGGAAAACACAAATACATGCGAACGAGATTCTTTGGGCTGGAAATGCATGGAAAACACACGAACAACCTTCTATCATGTTTCTTTCAAAAGAGAGCTGTTTTTGAGTCGGCAGTGCAAATTGACTCAAAGAATCTAAAATGAATGTTAGAAAACACAAATACATCCGAACGAGCTTCTTTGTGCTGGAAATGCATGGAAAACACACGAACAACCTTCTTTCCCGTTTCTTTCAAAAGAGAGCTGTTTTTGAGTCTGGAATGCAAAGTGACGCAAATGAGCTAAAATGAATGTTGGAAAACACAAATACATGCGAACGAGATTCTTTGGGCTGGAAATGCATGTAAAACACACAAACAACCTTCTATCATGTTTCTTTCAAAAGAGAGCTGTTTTTGAGTCGGGAGTGCAAAGTGACGCAAATGAGCAAAAATGAAGGTTAGAAAACACAAATACATCCGAACGAGCTTCTTTAGGATGGAAATGCATGGAAAACACACGAACAACCTTCTATCATGTTTCTTTCAAAAGAGAGCTGTTTTTGAGTCGGGAGTGCAAAGTGACGCAAATGAGCAAAAATGAATGTTAGAAAACACAAATACATCCGAACGAGCTTCTTTGTGCTGGAAATGCATGGAAAACCCACGAACAACCTTCTTACCCGTTTCTTTCAAAAGAGAGCTGTTTTTGAGTCGGCAGTGCAAATTGACTCAAATCAGTTAAAATAAATGTTAGAAAACACAAATACATCCGAACGAGCTTCTTTGGGCTGGAAATGCATGGAAAAGACACGAACAACCTTCTATCATGTTTCTTTCAAAAGAGAGCTGTTTTTGAGTCTGGAAAGCAAAGTGACGCAAATGAGCTAAAATAAAGGTTGGAAATACATCCGAACGAACTTCTTTGGGCTCAAAATGGATGGAAAACACACGAACAACCTTCTATCATGTTTCTTTCAAAAGAGAGCTGTTTTTGAGTCGGGAGTGCAAATTGACTCAAATAAGCTAAAATGAAGGTTCGAAAACCCAAATACATCCGAACAAGCTTCTTTGGGCTGGAAATGCATGGAAAACACACGAACAACCTTCTATCATGTTTCTTTCAAAAGAGAGCTGTTTTTGAGTCGGGAGTGCAAAGTGACGCAAATGAGCAAAAATGAATGTTAGAAAACACAAATACATCCGAACGAGCTTCTTTGTGCTGGAAATGCATGTTTGGGCTGGAAATGCATGGAAAACACACGAACAACCTTCTTTCCCGTTTCTTTCAAAAAACAGCCGTTTTTCAGTCTGGAGTGCACATTGACGCAAATAAGCTCAAATGAAGGTTAGAAAACAGAAATACATCCGAACGAGCTTCTTTGGGCTGGAAATGCATGGAAAACACACGAACAACCTTCTATCATGTTTCTTTCAAAAGAGAGCTGTTTTTGAGTTGGCAGTGCAAATTGACTCAAATCAGCTAAAATGAAGGTTCGAAAACCCAAATACATCCGAACGAGCTTCTTTGGGCTGGAAATGCATGGAAAACACACGAACAACCTTCTATCATGTTTCTTTCAAAAGAGAGCTGTTTTTGAGTCGGGAGTGCAAAGTGACGCAAATGAGCAAAAACGAATGTTAGAAAACACAAATACATCCGAACGAGCTTCTTTGTGCTGGAAATGCATGGAAAACCCACGAACAACCTTCTTTCCGGTTTCTTTCAAAGAGAGCTGTTTTTGAGTCTGGAATGCAAAGTGACGCAAATGAGCTAAAATGAATGTTGGAAAACACAAATACATCCGAACGAGCTTCTTTGGGCTGGAAATACATGGAATACACACAAACAACCTTCTATCATGTTTCTTTCAAAAGAGAGCTGTTTTTGAGTCGGCAGTGCAAAGTGACTCAAATCAGCTAAAATGAATGTTAGAAAACACAAATACATCCGAACGTGCTTCTTTGTGCTGGAAATGCATGGAAAACACACCAACAACCTTCTTTCCCATTTCCTTCAAAAGAGAGCTGTTTTTGAGTCTGGAATGCAAAGTGACGCAAATGAGCTAAAATGAATGTTGGAAAACACAAATACATGCGAACGAGATTCTTTGGGCTGGAAATGCATGTAAAACACACAAACAACCTTCTATCATGTTTCTTTCAAAAGAGAGCTGTTTTTGAGTCGGCAGTGCAAAGTGACTCAAATCAGCTAAAATGAAGGTTACAAAACACAAATACATCCGAACGAGCTTCTTTGGGCTGGAAATGCATGGAAAACACAGGAACAACTTTCTATCATGTTTCTTTCAAAAGAGAGCTATTTTTGAGTCGGGAGTGCAAATTGACTCAAATAATTTAAAATGAATGTTAGAAAACACAAATACATCTGAACTAGCTTCTTTGGGCTGGAAATGCATGTAAAACACACAAACAACCTTCTATCATGTTTCTTTCAAAAGAGAGCTGTTTTTGTGTCGGGAGTGCAAAGTGACGCAAATGAGCAAAAATGAAGGTTAGAAAACACAAATACATCCAAACGAGCTTCTTTAGGATGGAAATGCATGGAAAACACACGCACAACCTTCTATCATGTTTCTTTCAAAAGAGAGCTGTTTTTAAGTCGGCAGTGCAAATTGACTCAAAGAAGCTTGAATGAATGTTGGAAAACAGAAATACATCTGAACGAGCTTGTTTGGGCTGGAAATGAATGGAAAACACACGAACAACCTTCTTTCCCGTTTCTTTCAAAAAACAGCCGTTTTTCAGTCTGGAGTGCACATTGACGCAAATAAGCTCAAATGAAGGTTAGAAAACAGAAATACATCCGAACGAGCTTCTTTGGGCTGGAAATGCATGGAAAACACACGAACAACCTTCTATCATGTTTCTTTCAAAAGAGAGCTGTTTTTGAGTTGGCAGTGCAAATTGACTCAAATCAGCTAAAATGAAGGTTCGAAAACCCAAATACATCCGAACGAGCTTCTTTGGGCTGGAAATGCATGGAAAACGCACGAACAACCTTCTATCATGTTTCTTTCAAAAGAGAGCTGTTTTTGAGTCGGGAGTGCAAAGTGACGCAAATGAGCAAAAATGAATGTTAGAAAACACAAATACATCCGAACGAGCTTCTTTGTGCTGGAAATGCATGGAAAACCCACGAACAACCTTCTTTCCGGTTTCTTTCAAAGAGAGCTGTTTTTGAGTCTGGAATGCAAAGTGACGCAAATGAGCTAAAATGAATGTTGGAAAACACAAATACATCCGAACGAGCTTCTTTGGGCTGGAAATACATGGAAAACACACGAACAACCTTCTATCATGTTTCTTTCAAAAGAGAGCTGTTTTTGAGTCGGCAGTGCAAATTGACTCAAAGAAGCTAAAATGAATGTTAGAAAACACAAATACATCCGAACGAGCTTCTTTGGGCTGGAAATGCATGGAAAACACACGAACAACCTTCTATCATGTTTCTTTCAAAAGAGAGCTGTTTTTGAGTCGGCAGTTCAAATTGACTCAAAGAAGCTAAAATGAATGTTAGAAAACACAAATAGATCCAAACAAACTTCTTTGGGCTGGAAATGCATGGAAAACACACGAACAACTTTCTATCATGTTTCTTTCAAAAGAGAGCTATTTTTGAGTCGGGAGTGCAAATTGACTCAAATAATTTAAAATGAATGTTAGAAAACACAAATACATCTGAACTAGCTTCTTTGGGCTGGAAATGCATGTAAAACACACAAACAACCTTCTATCATGTTTCTTTCAAAAGAGAGCTGTTTTTGAGTCGGGAGTGCAAAGTGACGCAAATGAGCAAAAATGAAGGTTAGAAAACACAAATACATCCGAACGAGCTTCTTTAGGATGGAAATGCATGGAAAACACACGCACAACCTTCTATCATGTTTCTTTCAAAAGAGAGCTGTTTTTGAGTCTGGAAAGCAAAGTGACGCAAATGAGCTAAAATAAAGGTTGGAAAGGACAAATACATCCGAACGAACTTCTTTGGGCTCAAAATGGATGGAAAACACACGAACAACCTTCTATCATGTTTCTTTCAAAAGAGAGCTGTTTTTGAGTCGGGAGTGCAAAGTGACGCAAATGAGCAAAAATGAAGGTTAGAAAACACAAATACATCTGAACGAGCTTCTTTAGGATGGAAATGCATGGAAAACACACGAACAACCTTCTTACCCGTTTCTTTCAAAAGAGAGCTGTTTTTGAGTCTGGAATGCAAAGTGACGCAAATGAGCTAAAATGAATGTTGGAAAACACAAATACATCCGAACGAGCTTCTTTGGGCTGGAAATGCATGGAAAACACACGAACAACCTTCTATCATGTTTCTTTCAAAAGAGAGCCGTTTTTGAGTCTGGAGTGCACTTTGACGCAAATAAGATCAAATGAAGGTTAGAAAACAGAAATACATCCGAACGAGCTTCTTTGGGCTGGAAATGCATGGAAAACACACGAACAACCTTCTATCATGTTTCTTTCAAAAGAGAGCTGTTTTTGAGTCTGGAAAGCAAAGTGACGCAAATGAGCTAAAATAAAGGTTGGAAAGGACAAATACATCCGAACGAACTTCTTTGGGCTCAAAATGGATGGAAAACACACGAACAACCTTCTATCATGTTTCTTTCAAAAGAGAGCTGTTTTTGAGTCGGGAGTGCAAATTGACTCAAATAAGCTAAAATGAAGGTTCGAAAACCCAAATACATCCGAACGAGCTTCTTTGGGCTGGAAATGCATGGAAAACACACGAACAACCTTCTGTCATGTTTCTTTCAAAAGAGAGCCGTTTTTGAGTCTGGAGTGCACTTTGACGCAAATAAGATCAAATGAAGCTTAGAAAACCCAAATATATCCGAACGAGCTTCTTTGGGCAGGAAATGCATGTAAAACACACAAACAACCTTCTATCATGTTTCTTTCAAAAGAGAGCTGTTTTTGAGTCGGGAGTGCAAAGTGACGCAAATGAGCAAAAATGAAGGTTAGAAAACACAAATACATCCGAACGAGCTTCTTTAGGATGGAAATGCATGGAAAACACACGAACAACCTCCTATCATGTTTCTTTCAAAAGAGAGCTGTTTTTGAGTCGGCAGTGCAAATTGACTCAAACCAGCTAAAATGAATGTTAGAAAACACAAATACATCCGAACGTGCTTCTTTGTGCTGGAAATGCATGGAAAACACACGAACAACCTTCTTTCCCATTTCCTTCAAAAGAGAGCTGTTTTTGAGTCTGGAATGCAAAGTGACTCAAATGAGCTAAAATGAATGTTGGAAAACACAAATACATGCGAACGAGATTCTTTGGGCTGGAAATGCATGCAAAACACACAAACAACCTTCTATCATGTTTCTTTCAAAAGAGAGCTGTTTTTGAGTCGGCAGTGCAAAGTGACTCAAATCAGCTAAAATGAAGGTTACAAAACACAAATACATCCGAACGAGCTTCTTTGGGCTGGAAATGCATGGAAAACACACGAACAACCTTCTATCATGTTTCTTTCAAAAGAGAGCTGTTTTTGAGTCGGCAGTGCAAATTGACTCAAAGAAGCTCGAATGAATGTGAGAAAACAGAAATACATCCAAAGAGCTTCTTTGGGCTGGAAATGCATGTAAAACACACAAACAACCTTCTATCATGTTTCTTTCAAAAGAGAGCTGTTTTTGAGTCGGGAGTGCAAAGTGACACAAATGAGCAAAAATGAAGGTTAGAAAACACAAATACATTCGAACGAGCTTCTTTGGGCTGGAAATACATGGAAAATACACGAACAACCTTCTATCATATTTATTTCAAAAGAGAGCGGTTTTTGAGTCGGCAGTGCAAATTGACTCAAAGAATCTAAAATGAATGTTAGAAAACACAAATACATCCGAACGAGCTTCTTTGTACTGGAAATGCATGGAAAACACACGAACAACCTTCTTTCCCGTTTCTTTCAAAAGAGAGCTGTTTTTGAGTCTGGAATGCAAAGTGACGCAAATGAGCTAAAATGAATGTTGGAAAACACAAATACATGCGAACGAAATTCTTTGGGCTGGAAATGCATGTAAAACACACAAACAACCTTCTATCATGTTTCTTTCAAAAGAGAGCTGTTTTTGAGTCGGGAGTGCAAAGTGACTCAAATCAGCTAAAATGAATGTTAGAAAACACAAATACATCCGAACGAGCTTCTTTAGGATGGAAATGCATGGAAAACACACGAACAACCTTCTATCATGTTTCTTTCAAAAGAGAGCTGTTTTTGAGTCGGCAGTGCAAATTGACTCAAAGAATCTAAAATGAATGTTAGAAAACACAAATACATCCGAACGAGCTTCTTTGTGCTGGAAATGCATGGAAAACACACGAACAACCTTCTTTCCCGTTTCTTTCAAAAGAGAGCTGTTTTTGAGTCTGGAATGCAAAGTGACGCAAATGAGCTAAAATGAAGGTTAGAAAACAGAAATACATCCGAACGAACTTCTTTGGGCTGGAAATGCATGGAAAACACACGAACAACCTTCTATCATGTTTCTTTCAAAAGAGAGCTGTTTTTGAGTCGGCAGTGCAAATTGACTCAAAGAAGCTCGAATGAATGTGAGAAAACAGAAATACATCCAAAGAGCTTCTTTGGGCTGGAAATGCATGGAAAACACACGAACAACCTTCTATCATGTTTCTTTCAAAAGAGAGCTGTTTTTAAGTCGGCAGTGCAAATTGACTCAAAGAAGCTTGAATGAATGTTAGAAAACAGAAATACATCTGAACGAGCTTGTTTGGGCTGGAAATGCATGGAAAACACACGAACAACCTTCTTTCCCGTTTCTTTCAAAAAACAGCCGTTTTTCAGTCTGGAGTGCACATTGACGCAAATAAGCTCAAATGAAGGTTAGAAAACAGAAATACATCCGAACGAGCTTCTTTGGGCTGGAAATGCATGGAAAACACACGAACAACCTTCTTTCATGTTTCTTTCAAAAGAGAGCTGTTTTTGAGTTGGCAGTGCAAATTGACTCAAATCAGCTAAAATAAATGTTAGAAAACAGAAATACATCCGAACGAGCTTCTTTGGGCTGGAAATGCATGGAAAACACACGAACAACCTTCTATCATGTTTCTTTCAAAAGAGAGCTGTTTTTGAGTCTGGAAAGCAAAGTGACGCAAATGAGCTAAAATAAAGGTTGGAAAGGACAAATACATCCGAACGAACTTCTTTGGGCTCAAAATGGATGGAAAACACACGAACAACCTTCTATCATGTTTCTTTCAAAAGAGAGCTGTTTTTGAGTCGGGAGTGCAAATTGACTCAAATAAGCTAAAATGAAGGTTCGAAAACCCAAATACATCCGAACGAGCTTCTTTGGGCTGGAAATGCATGGAAAACACACGAACAACCTTCTGTCATGTTTCTTTCAAAAGAGAGCCGTTTTTGAGTCTGGAGTGCACTTTGACGCAAATAAGATCAAATGAAGCTTAGAAAACCCAAATATATCCGAACGAGCTTCTTTGGGCTGGAAATGGATGTAAAACACACAAACAACCTTCTATCATGTTTCTTTCAAAAGAGATCTGTTTTTGAGTCGGGAGTGCAAAGTGACGCAAATGAGCAAAAATGAAGGTTAGAAAACACAAATACATCCGAACGAGCTTCTTTAGGATGGAAATGCATGGAAAACACACGAACAACCTTCTATCATGTTTCTTTCAAAAGAGAGCTGTTTTTGAGTCGGCAGTGCAAATTGACTCAAACCAGCTAAAATGAATGTTAGAAAACACAAATACATCCGAACGTGCTTCTTTGTGCTGGAAATGCATGGAAAACACACGAACAACCTTCTTTCCCATTTCCTTCAAAAGAGAGCTGTTTTTGAGTCTGGAATGCAAAGTGACTCAAATGAGCTAAAATGAATGTTGGAAAACACAAATACATGCGAACGAGATTCTTTGGGCTGGAAATGCATGCAAAACACACAAACAACCTTCTATCATGTTTCTTTCAAAAGAGAGCTGTTTTTGAGTCGGCAGTGCAAAGTGACTCAAATCAGCTAAAATGAAGGTTACAAAACACAAATACATCCGAACGAGCTTCTTTGGGCTGGAAATGCATGGAAAACACACGAACAACCTTCTATCATGTTTCTTTCAAAAGAGAGCTGTTTTTGAGTCGGCAGTGCAAATTGACTCAAAGAAGATCGAATGAATGTGAGAAAACAGAAATACATCCAAAGAGCTTCTTTGGGCTGGAAATGCATGGAAAACACACGAACAACCTTCTTTCCCGTTTCTTTCAAAAGAGAGCTGTTTTTGAGTCTGGAATGCAAAGTGACGCAAATGAGCTAAAATGAATGTTGGAAAACACAAATACATCCGAACGAGCTTCTTTGGGCTGGAAATGCATGGAAAACACACGAACAACCTTCTGTCATGTTTCTTTCAAAAGAGAGCCGTTTTTGAGTCTGGAGTGCACTTTGACGCAAATAAGATCAAATGAAGCTTAGAAAACCCAAATATATCCGAACGAGCTTCCTTGGGCTGGAAATGCATGTAAAACACACGAACAACCTTCTATCATGTTTCTTTCAAAAGAGAGCTGTTTTTGAGTCGGGAGTGCAAAGTGACGCAAATGAGCAAAAATGAAGGTTAGAAAACACAAATACATCCGAATGAGCTTCTTTAGGATGGAAATGCATGGAAAACACACGTACAACCTTCTATCATGTTTCTTTCAAAAGAGAGCTGTTTTTGAGTCGGCAGTGCAAATTGACTCAAACCAGCTAAAATGAATGTTAGAAAACACAAATACATCCGAACGTGCTTCTTTGTGCTGGAAATGCATGGAAAACACACGAACAACCTTCTTTCCCATTTCCTTCAAAAGAGAGCTGTTTTTGAGTCTGGAATGCAAAGTGACGCAAATGAGCTAAAATGAATGTTGGAAAACACAAATACATGCGAACGAGATTCTTTGGGCTGGAAATGCATGTAAAACACACAAACAACCTTCTATCATGTTTCTTTCAAAAGAGAGCTGTTTTTGAGTCGGGAGTGCAAAGTGACGCAAATGAGCAAAAATGAAGGTTAGAAAACACAAATACATTCGAACGAGCTTCTTTGGGCTGGAAATACATGGAAAATACACGAACAACCTTCTATCATATTTATTTCAAAAGAGAGCTGTTTTTGAGTCTGGAATGCAAAGTGACGCAAATGAGCTAAAATGAAGGTTAGAAAACAGAAATACATCCGAACGAACTTCTTTGGGCTGGAAATGCATGGAAAACACACGAACAACCTTCTATCATGTTTCTTTCAAAAGAGAGCTGTTTTTGAGTCTGGAATGCAAAGTGACGCAAATGAGCTAAAATGAAGGTTAGAAAACAGAAATACATCCGAACGAACTTCTTTGGGCTGGAAATGCATGGAAAACACACGAACAACCTTCTATCATGTTTCTTTCAAAAGAGAGCTGTTTTTGAGTCGGCAGTGCAAATTGACTCAAAGAAGCTCGAATGAATGTGAGAAAACAGAAATACATCCAAAGAGCTTCTTTGGGCTGGAAATGCATGGAAAACACACGAACAACCTTCTATCATGTTTCTTTCAAAAGAGAGCTGTTTTTAAGTCGGCAGTGCAAATTGACTCAAAGAAGCTTGAATGAATGTTAGAAAACAGAAATACATCTGAACGAGCTTGTTTGGGCTGGAAATGCATGGAAAACACACGAACAACCTTCTTTCCCGTTTCTTTCAAAAAACAGCCGTTTTTCAGTCTGGAGTGCACATTGACGCAAATAAGCTCAAATGAAGGTTAGAAAACAGAAATACATCCGAACGAGCTTCTTTGGGCTGGAAATGCATGGAAAACACACGAACAACCTTCTTTCATGTTTCTTTCAAAAGAGAGCTGTTTTTGAGTTGGCAGTGCAAATTGACTCAAATCAGCTAAAATAAATGTTAGAAAACAGAAATACATCCGAACGAGCTTCTTTGGGCTGGAAATGCATGGAAAACACACGAACAACCTTCTATCATGTTTCTTTCAAAAGAGAGCTGTTTTTGAGTCTGGAAAGCAAAGTGACGCAAATGAGCTAAAATAAAGGTTGGAAAGGACAAATACATCCGAACGAACTTCTTTGGGCTCAAAATGGATGGAAAACACACGAACAACCTTCTATCATGTTTCTTTCAAAAGAGAGCTGTTTTTGAGTCGGGAGTGCAAATTGACTCAAATAAGCTAAAATGAAGGTTCGAAAACCCAAATACATCCGAACGAGCTTCTTTGGGCTGGAAATGCATGGAAAACACACGAACAACCTTCTGTCATGTTTCTTTCAAAAGAGAGCCGTTTTTGAGTCTGGAGTGCACTTTGACGCAAATAAGATCAAATGAAGCTTAGAAAACCCAAATATATCCGAACGAGCTTCTTTGGGCTGGAAATGGATATAAAACACACAAACAACCTTCTATCATGTTTCTTTCAAAAGAGATCTGTTTTTGAGTCGGGAGTGCAAAGTGACGCAAATGAGCAAAAATGAAGGTTAGAAAACACAAATACATCCGAACGAGCTTCTTTAGGATGGAAATGCATGGAAAACACACGAACAACCTTCTATCATGTTTCTTTCAAAAGAGAGCTGTTTTTGAGTCGGCAGTGCAAATTGACTCAAACCAGCTAAAATGAATGTTAGAAAACACAAATACATCCGAACGTGCTTCTTTGTGCTGGAAATGCATGGAAAACACACGAACAACCTTCTTTCCCATTTCCTTCAAAAGAGAGCTGTTTTTGAGTCTGGAATGCAAAGTGACTCAAATGAGCTAAAATGAATGTTGGAAAACACAAATACATGCGAACGAGATTCTTTGGGCTGGAAATGCATGCAAAACACACAAACAACCTTCTATCATGTTTCTTTCAAAAGAGAGCTGTTTTTGAGTCGGCAGTGCAAAGTGACTCAAATCAGCTAAAATGAAGGTTACAAAACACAAATACATCCGAACGAGCTTCTTTGGGCTGGAAATGCATGGAAAACACACGAACAACCTTCTATCATGTTTCTTTCAAAAGAGAGCTGTTTTTGAGTCGGCAGTGCAAATTGACTCAAAGAAGATCGAATGAATGTGAGAAAACAGAAATACATCCAAAGAGCTTCTTTGGGCTGGAAATGCATGGAAAACACACGAACAACCTTCTTTCCCGTTTCTTTCAAAAGAGAGCTGTTTTTGAGTCTGGAATGCAAAGTGACGCAAATGAGCTAAAATGAATGTTGGAAAACACAAATACATCCGAACGAGCTTCTTTGGGCTGGAAATGCATGGAAAACACACGAACAACCTTCTGTCATGTTTCTTTCAAAAGAGAGCCGTTTTTGAGTCTGGAGTGCACTTTGACGCAAATAAGATCAAATGAAGCTTAGAAAACCCAAATATATCCGAACGAGCTTCCTTGGGCTGGAAATGCATGTAAAACACACGAACAACCTTCTATCATGTTTCTTTCAAAAGAGAGCTGTTTTTGAGTCGGGAGTGCAAAGTGACGCAAATGAGCAAAAATGAAGGTTAGAAAACACAAATACATCCGAACGAGCTTCTTTAGGATGGAAATGCATGGAAAACACACGTACAACCTTCTATCATGTTTCTTTCAAAAGAGAGCTGTTTTTGAGTCGGCAGTGCAAATTGACTCAAACCAGCTAAAATGAATGTTAGAAAACACAAATACATCCGAACGTGCTTCTTTGTGCTGGAAATGCATGGAAAACACACGAACAACCTTCTTTCCCATTTCCTTCAAAAGAGAGCTGTTTTTGAGTCTGGAATGCAAAGTGACGCAAATGAGCTAAAATGAATGTTGGAAAACACAAATACATGCGAACGAGATTCTTTGGGCTGGAAATGCATGTAAAACACACAAACAACCTTCTATCATGTTTCTTTCAAAAGAGAGCTGTTTTTGAGTCGGGAGTGCAAAGTGACGCAAATGAGCAAAAATGAAGGTTAGAAAACACAAATACATTCGAACGAGCTTCTTTGGGCTGGAAATACATGGAAAATACACGAACAACCTTCTATCATATTTATTTCAAAAGAGAGCGGTTTTTGAGTCGGCAGTGCAAATTGACTCAAAGAATCTAAAATGAATGTTAGAAAACACAAATACATCCGAACGAGCTTCTTTGTACTGGAAATGCATGGAAAACACACGAACAACCTTCTTTCCCGTTTCTTTCAAAAGAGAGCTGTTTTTGAGTCTGGAATGCAAAGTGACGCAAATGAGCTAAAATGAATGTTGGAAAACACAAATACATGCGAACGAAATTCTTTGGGCTGGAAATGCATGTAAAACACACAAACAACCTTCTATCATGTTTCTTTCAAAAGAGAGCTGTTTTTGAGTCGGGAGTGCAAAGTGACTCAAATCAGCTAAAATGAATGTTAGAAAACACAAATACATCCGAACGAGCTTCTTTAGGATGGAAATGCATGGAAAACACACGAACAACCTTCTATCATGTTTCTTTCAAAAGAGAGCTGTTTTTGAGTCGGCAGTGCAAATTGACTCAAAGAATCTAAAATGAATGTTAGAAAACACAAATACATCCGAACGAGCTTCTTTGTGCTGGAAATGCATGGAAAACACACAAACAACCTTCTTTCCCGTTTCTTTCAAAAGAGAGCTGTTTTTGAGTCTGGAATGCAAAGTGACGCAAATGAGCTAAAATGAAGGTTAGAAAACAGAAATACATCCGAACGAGCTTCTTTGGGCTGGAAATGCATGGAAAACACACGAACAACCTTCTATCATGTTTCTTTCAAAAGAGAGCTGTTTTTGAGTCGGCAGTGCAAATTGACTCAAAGAAGCTCGAATGAATGTGAGAAAACAGAAATACATCCAAAGAGCTTCTTTGGGCTGGAAATGCATGGAAAACACACGAACAACCTTCTATCATGTTTCTTTCAAAAGAGAGCTGTTTTTAAGTCGGCAGTGCAAATTGACTCAAAGAAGCTTGAATGAATGTTAGAAAACAGAAATACATCTGAACGAGCTTGTTTGGGCTGGAAATGCATGGAAAACACAGGAACAACCTTCTTTCCCGTTTCTTTCAAAAAACAGCCGTTTTTCAGTCTGGAGTGCACATTGACGCAAATAAGCTCAAATGAAGGTTAGAAAACAGAAATACATCCGAACGAGCTTCTTTGGGCTGGAAATGCATGGAAAACACACGAACAACCTTCTTTCATGTTTCTTTCAAAAGAGAGCTGTTTTTGAGTCTGGAAAGCAAAGTGACGCAAATGAACTAAAATAAAGGTTGGAAAGGACAAATACATCCGAACGAACTTCTTTGGGCTCAAAATGGATGGAAAACACACGAACAACCTTCTATCATGTTTCTTTCAAAAGAGAGCTGTTTTTGAGTCGGGAGTGCAAATTGACTCAAAGAAGCTAAAATGAAGGTTCGAAAACCCAAATACATCCGAACGAGCTTCTTTGGGCTGGAAATGCATGGAAAACACACGAACAATCTTCTATCATGTTTCTTTCAAAAGAGAGCTGTTTTTGAGTCGGGAGTGCAAAGTGACGCAAATGAGCAAAAATGAATGTTAGAAAACACAAATACATCCGAACGAGCTTCTTTGTGCTGGAAATGCATGGAACACCCACGAACAACCTTCTTACCCATTTCTTTCAAAAGAGAGCTGTTTTTGAGTCTGGAATGCAAAGTGACGCAAATGAGCTAAAATGAATGTTGGAAAACACAAATACATCCGAACGAGCTTCTTTGGGCTGGAAATGCATGGAAAACACACGAACAACCTTCTATCATGTTTCTTTCAAAAGAGAGCTGTTTTTGAGTCGGCAGTGCAAATTGACTCAAAGAAGCTCGAATGAATGTTAGAAAACAGAAATACATCTGAACGAGCTTCTTTGGGCTGGAAATGCATGGAAAACACACGAACAACCTTCTTTCCCGTTTCTTTCAAAAGAGAGCCGTTTTTCAGTCTGGAGTGCACATTGACGCAAATAATTTCAAATGAAGGTTAGAAAACAGAAATACATCCGAACGAGCTTCTTTGGGCTGGAAATGCATGGAAAACACACGAACAACCTTCTATCATGTTTCTTTCAAAAGAGAGCTGTTTTTGAGTTGGCAGTGCAAATTGACTCAAATCAGCTAAAATAAATGTTAGAAAACAGAAATACATCCGAACGAGCTTCTTTGGGCTGGAAATGCATGGAAAACACACGAACAACCTTCTATCATGTTTCTTTCAAAAGAGAGCTGTTTTTGAGTCTGGAAAGCAAAGTGACGCAAATGAGCTAAAATAAAGGTTGGAAAGGACAAATACATCCGAACGAACTTCTTTGGGCTCAAAATGGATGGAAAACACACGAACAACCTTCTATCATGTTTCTTTCAAAAGAGAGCTGTTTTTGAGTCGGGAGTGCAAATTGACTCAAATAAGCTAAAATGAAGGTTCGAAAACCCAAATACATCTGAACGAGCTTCTTTCGGCTGGAAATGCATGGAAAACACACGAACAACCTTCTATCATGTTTCTTTCAAAAGAGAGCTGTTTTTGAGTCGGGAGTGCAAAGTGACGCAAATGAGCAAAAATGAATGTTACAAAACCCAAATACATCCGAACGAGCTTCTTTGGGCTAGAAATACATGGAAAACACACGAACAACCTTCTATCATGTTTCTTTCAAAAGATAGCTGTTTTTGAGTCGGCAGTGCAAATTGACTCAAAGAAGCTAAAATGAATGTTAGAAAACACAAATACATCCGAACGAGCTTCTTTGGGCTGGAAATGCATGAAAAACACACGAACAACCTTCTATCATGTTTCTTTCAAAAGAGAGCTGTTTTTAAGTCGGCAGTGCAAATTGACTCAAAGAAGCTTGAATGAATGTTAGAAAACAGAAATACATCTGAACGAGCTTGTTTGGGCTGGAAATGCATGGAAAACACACGAACAACCTTCTTTCCCGTTTCTTTCAAAAAACAGCCGTTTTTCAGTCTGGAGTGCACATTGACGCAAATAAGCTCAAATGAAGGTTAGAAAACAGAAATACATCCGAACGAGCTTCTTTGGGCTGGAAATGCATGGAAAACACACGAACAACCTTCTATCATGTTTCTTTCAAAAGAGAGCTGTTTTTGAGTCGGGAGTGCAAAGTGACGCAAATGAGCAAAAATGAATGTTAGAAAACACAAATACATCCGAACGAGCTTCTTTGTGCTGGAAATGCATGGAACACCCACGAACAACCTTCTTACCCATTTCTTTCAAAAGAGAGCTGTTTTTGAGTCTGGAATGCAAAGTGACGCAAATGAGCTAAAATGAATGTTGGAAAACACAAATACATCCGAACGAGCTTCTTTGGGCTGGAAATGCATGGAAAACACACGAACAACCTTCTATCATGTTTCTTTCAAAAGAGAGCTGTTTTTGAGTCGGCAGTGCAAATTGACTCAAAGAAGCTCGAATGAATGTTAGAAAAAAGAAATACATCTGAACGAGCTTCTTTGGGCTGGAAATGCATGGAAAACACACGAACAACCTTCTTTCCCGTTTCTTTCAAAAGAGAGCCGTTTTTCAGTCTGGAGTGCACATTGACGCAAATAATTTCAAATGAAGCTTAGAAAACAGAAATACATCCGAACGAGCTTCTTTGGGCTGGAAATGCATGGAAAACACACGAACAACCTTCTATCATGTTTCTTTCAAAAGAGAGCTGTTTTTGAGTTGGCAGTGCAAATTGACTCAAATCAGCTAAAATAAATGTTAGAAAACAGAAATACATCGAACGAGCTTCTTTGGGCTGGAAATGCATGGAAAACACACGAACAACCTTCTATCATGTTTCTTTCAAAAGAGAGCTGTTTTTGAGTCTGGAAAGCAAAGTGACGCAAATGAGCTAAAATAAAGGTTGGAAAGGACAAATACATCCGAACGAACTTCTTTGGGCTCAAAATGGATGGAAAACACACGAACAACCTTCTATCATGTTTCTTTCAAAAGAGAGCTGTTTTTGAGTCGGGAGTGCAAATTGACTCAAATAAGCTAAAATGAAGGTTCGAAAACCCAAATACATCCGAACGAGCTTCTTTGGGCTGGAAATGCATGGAAAACACACGAACAACCTTCTATCATGTTTCTTTCAAAAGAGAGCTGTTTTTGAGTCGGGAGTGCAAAGTGACGCAAATGAGCAAAAATGAATGTTACAAAACCCAAATACATCCGAACGAGCTTCTTTGGGCTAGAAATACATGGAAAACACACGAACAACCTTCTATCATGTTTCTTTCAAAATAGAGCTGTTTTTGAGTCGGCAGTGCAAATTGACTCAAAGAAGCTAAAATGAATGTTAGAAAACACAAATACATCCGAACGAGCTTCTTTGCGCTGGAAATGCATGAAAAACACACGAACAACCTTCTATCATGTTTCTTTCAAAAGATAGCTGTTTTTAAGTCGGCAGTGCAAATTGACTCAAAGAAGCTTGAATGAATGTTAGAAAACAGAAATACATCTGAACGAGCTTGTTTGGGCTGGAAATGCATGGAAAACACACGAACAACCTTCTTTCCCGTTTCTTTCAAAAAACAGCCGTTTTTCAGTCTGGAGTGCACATTGACGCAAATAAGCTCAAATGAAGGTTAGAAAACAGAAATACATCCGAACGAGCTTCTTTGGGCTGGAAATGCATGGAAAACACACGAACAACCTTCTATCATGTTTCTTTCAAAAGAGAGCTGTTTTTGAGTTGGCAGTGCAAATTGACTCAAATCAGCTAAAATAAATGTTAGAAAACACAAATACATCCGAACGAGCTTCTTTGGGCTGGAAATGCATGGAAAACACACGAACAACCTTCTATCATGTTTCTTTCAAAAGAGAGCTGTTTTTGAGTCTGGAAAGCAAAGTGACGCAAATGAGCTAAAATAAAGGTTGGAAAGGACAAATACATCCGAACGAACTTCTTTGGGCTCAAAATGGATGGAAAACACACGAACAACCTTCTATCATGTTTCTTTCAAAAGAGAGCTGTTTTTGAGTCGGGAGTGCAAAGTGACTCAAATAAGCTAAAATGAAGGTTCGAAAACCCAAATACATCCGAACGAGCTTCTTTGGGCTGGAAATGCATGGAAAACGCACGAACAACCTTCTATCATGTTTCTTTCAAAAGAGAGCTGTTTTTGAGTCGGGAGTGCAAAGTGACGCAAATGAGCAAAAATGAATGTTAGAAAACACAAATACATCCGAACGAGCTTCTTTGTGCTGGAAATGCATGGAAAACCCACGAACAACCTTCTTTCCGGTTTCTTTCAAAGAGAGCTGTTTTTGAGTCTGGAATGCAAAGTGACGCAAATGAGCTAAAATGAATGTTGGAAAACACAAATACATCCGAACGAGCTTCTTTGGGCTGGAAATACATGGAAAACACACGAACAACCTTCTATCATGTTTCTTTCAAAAGAGAGCTGTTTTTGAGTCGGCAGTGCAAATTGACTCAAAGAAGCTAAAATGAATGTTAGAAAACACAAATACATCCGAACGAGCTTCTTTGGGCTGGAAATGCATGGAAAACACACGAACAACCTTCTATCATGTTTCTTTCAAAAGAGAGCTGTTTTTGAGTCGGCAGTTCAAATTGACTCAAAGAAGCTAAAATGAATGTTAGAAAACACAAATAGATCCGAACGAGCTTCTTTAGGATGGAAATGCAAGGAAAAAACACGCACAACTTTCTATCATGTTTCTTTCAAAAGAGAGCTATTTTTGAGTCGGGAGTGCAAATTGACTCAAATAATTTAAAATGAATGTTAGAAAACACAAATACATCTGAACTAGCTTCTTTGGGCTGGAAATGCATGTAAAACACACAAACAACCTTCTATCATGTTTCTTTCAAAAGAGAGCTGTTTTTGAGTCGGGAGTGCAAAGTGACGCAAATGAGCAAAAATGAAGGTTAGAAAACACAAATACATCCGAACGAGCTTCTTTAGGATGGAAATGCAAGGAAAAAACACGCACAACCTTCTATCATGTTTCTTTCAAAAGAGAGCTGTTTTTGAGTCTGGAAAGCAAAGTGACGCAAATGAGCTAAAATAAAGGTTGCAAAGGACAAATACATCCGAACGAACTTCTTTGGGCTCAAAATGGATGGAAAACACACGAACAACCTTCTATCATGTTTCTTTCAAAAGAGAGCTGTTTTTGAGTCGGGAGTGCAAATTGACTCAAAGAAGCTAAAATGAAGGTTAGAAAACACAAATACATCCGAACGAGCTTCTTTGTGCTGGAAATGCATGGAAAACCCACGAACAACCTTCTTACCCGTTTCTTTCAAAAGAGAGCTGTTTTTGAGTCTGGAATGCAAAGTGACGCAAATGAGCTAAAATGAATGTTGGAAAACACAAATACATCCGAACGAGCTTCTTTGGGCTGGAAATGCATGGAAAACACACGAACAACCTTCTATCATGTTTCTTTCAAAAGAGAGCCGTTTTTGAGTCTGGAGTGCACTTTGACGCAAATAAGATCAAATGAAGGTTAGAAAACAGAAATACATCCGAACGAGCTTCTTTGGGCTGGAAATGCATGGAAAACACACGAACAACCTTCTATCATGTTTCTTTCAAAAGAGAGCTGTTTTTGAGTCTGGAAAGCAAAGTGACGCAAATGAGCTAAAATAAAGGTTGGAAAGGACAAATACATCCGAACGAACTTCTTTGGGCTCAAAATGGATGGAAAACACACGAACAACCTTCTATCATGTTTCTTTCAAAAGAGAGCTGTTTTTGAGTCGGGAGTGCAAATTGACTCAAATAAGCTAAAATGAAGGTTCGAAAACCCAAATACATCCGAACGAGCTTCTTTGGGCTGGAAATGCATGGAAAACACACGAACAACCTTCTGTCATGTTTCTTTCAAAAGAGAGCCATTTTTGAGTCTGGAGTGCACTTTGACGCAAATAAGATCAAATGAAGCTTAGAAAACCCAAATATATCCGAACGAGCTTCTTTGGGCTGGAAATGCATGTAAAACACACAAACAACCTTCTATCATGTTTCTTTCAAAAGAGAGCTGTTTTTGAGTCTGGAAAGCAAAGTGACGCAAATGAGCTAAAATAAAGGTTGGAAAGGACAAATACATCCGAACGAACTTCTTTGGGCTCAAAATGGATGGAAAACACACGAACAACCTTCTATCATGTTTCTTTCAAAAGAGAGCTGTTTTTGAGTCGGGAGTGCAAAGTGACTCAAATAAGCTAAAATGAAGGTTCGAAAACCCAAATACATCCGAACGAGCTTCTTTGGGCTGGAAATGCATGGAAAACGCACGAACAACCTTCTATCATGTTTCTTTCAAAAGAGAGCTGTTTTTGAGTCGGGAGTGCAAAGTGACGCAAATGAGCAAAAATGAATGTTAGAAAACACAAATACATCCGAACGAGCTTCTTTGTGCTGGAAATGCATGGAAAACCCACGAACAACCTTCTTTCCGGTTTCTTTCAAAGAGAGCTGTTTTTGAGTCTGGAATGCAAAGTGACGCAAATGAGCTAAAATGAATGTTGGAAAACACAAATACATCCGAACGAGCTTCTTTGGGCTGGAAATACATGGAAAACACACGAACAACCTTCTATCATGTTTCTTTCAAAAGAGAGCTGTTTTTGAGTCGGCAGTGCAAATTGACTCAAAGAAGCTAAAATGAATGTTAGAAAACACAAATACATCCGAACGAGCTTCTTTGGGCTGGAAATGCATGGAAAACACACGAACAACCTTCTATCATGTTTCTTTCAAAAGAGAGCTGTTTTTGAGTCGGCAGTTCAAATTGACTCAAAGAAGCTAAAATGAATGTTAGAAAACACAAATAGATCCGAACGAGCTTCTTTAGGATGGAAATGCAAGGAAAAAACACGCACAACTTTCTATCATGTTTCTTTCAAAAGAGAGCTATTTTTGAGTCGGGAGTGCAAATTGACTCAAATAATTTAAAATGAATGTTAGAAAACACAAATACATCTGAACTAGCTTCTTTGGGCTGGAAATGCATGTAAAACACACAAACAACCTTCTATCATGTTTCTTTCAAAAGAGAGCTGTTTTTGAGTCGGGAGTGCAAAGTGACGCAAATGAGCAAAAATGAAGGTTAGAAAACACAAATACATCCGAACGAGCTTCTTTAGGATGGAAATGCAAGGAAAAAACACGCACAACCTTCTATCATGTTTCTTTCAAAAGAGAGCTGTTTTTGAGTCTGGAAAGCAAAGTGACGCAAATGAGCTAAAATAAAGGTTGCAAAGGACAAATACATCCGAACGAACTTCTTTGGGCTCAAAATGGATGGAAAACACACGAACAACCTTCTATCATGTTTCTTTCAAAAGAGAGCTGTTTTTGAGTCGGGAGTGCAAATTGACTCAAAGAAGCTAAAATGAAGGTTAGAAAACACAAATACATCCGAACGAGCTTCTTTGTGCTGGAAATGCATGGAAAACCCACGAACAACCTTCTTACCCGTTTCTTTCAAAAGAGAGCTGTTTTTGAGTCTGGAATGCAAAGTGACGCAAATGAGCTAAAATGAATGTTGGAAAACACAAATACATCCGAACGAGCTTCTTTGGGCTGGAAATGCATGGAAAACACACGAACAACCTTCTATCATGTTTCTTTCAAAAGAGAGCCGTTTTTGAGTCTGGAGTGCACTTTGACGCAAATAAGATCAAATGAAGGTTAGAAAACAGAAATACATCCGAACGAGCTTCTTTGGGCTGGAAATGCATGGAAAACACACGAACAACCTTCTATCATGTTTCTTTCAAAAGAGAGCTGTTTTTGAGTCTGGAAAGCAAAGTGACGCAAATGAGCTAAAATAAAGGTTGGAAAGGACAAATACATCCGAACGAACTTCTTTGGGCTCAAAATGGATGGAAAACACACGAACAACCTTCTATCATGTTTCTTTCAAAAGAGAGCTGTTTTTGAGTCGGGAGTGCAAATTGACTCAAATAAGCTAAAATGAAGGTTCGAAAACCCAAATACATCCGAACGAGCTTCTTTGGGCTGGAAATGCATGGAAAACACACGAACAACCTTCTGTCATGTTTCTTTCAAAAGAGAGCCGTTTTTGAGTCTGGAGTGCACTTTGACGCAAATAAGATCAAATGAAGCTTAGAAAACCCAAATATATCCGAACGAGCTTCTTTGGGCTGGAAATGCATGTAAAACACACAAACAACCTTCTATCATGTTTCTTTCAAAAGAGAGCTGTTTTTGAGTCGGGAGTGCAAAGTGACGCAAATGAGCAAAAATGAAGGTTAGAAAACACAAATACATCCGAACGAGCTTCTTTAGGATGGAAATGCATGGAAAACACACGAACAACCTTCTATCATGTTTCTTTCAAAAGAGAGCTGTTTTTGAGTCGGCAGTGCAAATTGACTCAAACCAGCTAAAATGAATGTTAGAAAACACAAATACATCCGAACGGGCTTCTTTGTGCTGGAAATGCATGGAAAACACACGAACAACCTTCTTTCCCATTTCCTTCAAAAGAGAGCTGTTTTTGAGTCTGGAATGCAAAGTGACTCAAATGAGCTAAAATGAATGTTGGAAAACACAAATACATGCGAACGAGATTCTTTGGGCTGGAAATGCATGCAAAACACACAAACAACCTTCTATCATGTTTCTTTCAAAAGAGAGCTGTTTTTGAGTCGGCAGTGCAAAGTGACTCAAATCAGCTAAAATGAAGGTTACAAAACACAAATACATCCGAACGAGCTTCTTTGGGCTGGAAATGCATGGAAAACACACGAACAACCTTCTATCATGTTTCTTTCAAAAGAGAGCTGTTTTTGAGTCGGCAGTGCAAATTGACTCAAAGAAGCTCGAATGAATGTGAGAAAACAGAAATACATCCAAAGAGCTTCTTTGGGCTGGAAATGCATGGAAAACACACGAACAACCTTCTTTCCCGTTTCTTTCAAAAGAGAGCTGTTTTTGAGTCTGGAATGCAAAGTGACGCAAATGAGCTAAAATGAATGTTGGAAAACACAAATACATCCGAACGAGCTTCTTTGGGCTGGAAATGCATGGAAAACACACGAACAACCTTCTGTCATGTTTCTTTCAAAAGAGAGCCGTTTTTGAGTCTGGAGTGCACTTTGACGCAAATAAGATCAAATGAAGCTTAGAAAACCCAAATATATCCGAACGAGCTTCCTTGGGCTGGAAATGCATATAAAACACACGAACAACCTTCTATCATGTTTCTTTCAAAAGAGAGCTGTTTTTGAGTCGGGAGTGCAAAGTGACGCAAATGAGCAAAAATGAAGGTTAGAAAACACAAATACATCCGAACGAGCTTCTTTAGGATGGAAATGCATGGAAAACACACGTACAACCTTTTATCATGTTTCTTTCAAAAGAGAGCTGTTTTTGAGTCGGCAGTGCAAATTGACTCAAACCAGCTAAAATGAATGTTAGAAAACACAAATACATCCGAACGTGCTTCTTTGTGCTGGAAATGCATGGAAAACACACGAACAACCTTCTTTCCCATTTCCTTCAAAAGAGAGCTGTTTTTGAGTCTGGAATGCAAAGTGACGCAAATGAGCTAAAATGAATGTTGGAAAACACAAATACATGCGAACGAGATTCTTTGGGCTGGAAATGCATGTAAAACACACAAACAACCTTCTATCATGTTTCTTTCAAAAGAGAGCTGTTTTTGAGTCGGGAGTGCAAAGTGACGCAAATGAGCAAAAATGAAGGTTAGAAAACACAAATACATTCGAACGAGCTTCTTTGGGCTGGAAATACATGGAAAATACACGAACAACCTTCTATCATATTTATTTCAAAAGAGAGCGGTTTTTGAGTCGGCAGTGCAAATTGACTCAAAGAATCTAAAATGAATGTTAGAAAACACAAATACATCCGAACGAGCTTCTTTGTACTGGAAATGCATGGAAAACACACGAACAACCTTCTTTCCCGTTTCTTTCAAAAGAGAGCTGTTTTTGAGTCTGGAATGCAAAGTGACGCAAATGAGCTAAAATGAATGTTGGAAAACACAAATACATGCGAACGAAATATTTTGGGCTGGAAATGCATGTAAAACACACAAACAACCTTCTATCATGTTTCTTTCAAAAGAGAGCTGTTTTTGAGTCGGGAGTGCAAAGTGACTCAAATCAGCTAAAATGAATGTTAGAAAACACAAATACATCCGAACGAGCTTCTTTAGGATGGAAATGCATGGAAAACACACGAACAACCTTCTATCATGTTTCTTTCAAAAGAGAGCTGTTTTTGAGTCGGCAGTGCAAATTGACTCAAAGAAGCTCGAATGAATGTGAGAAAACAGAAATACATCCAAAGAGCTTCTTTGGGCTGGAAATGCATGGAAAACACACGAACAACCTTCTATCATGTTTCTTTCAAAAGAGAGCTGTTTTTAAGTCGGCAGTGCAAATTGACTCAAAGAAGCTTGAATGAATGTTAGAAAACAGAAATACATCTGAACGAGCTTGTTTGGGCTGGAAATGCATGGAAAACACACGAACAACCTTCTTTCCCGTTTCTTTCAAAAAACAGCCGTTTTTCAGTCTGGAGTGCACATTGACGCAAATAAGCTCAAATGAAGGTTAGAAAACAGAAATACATCCGAACGAGCTTCTTTGGGCTGGAAATGCATGGAAAACACACGAACAACCTTCTTTCATGTTTCTTTCAAAAGAGAGCTGTTTTTGAGTCTGGAAAGCAAAGTGACGCAAATGAGCTAAAATAAAGGTTGGAAAGGACAAATACATCCGAACGAACTTCTTTGGGCTCAAAATGGATGGAAAACACACGAACAACCTTCTATCATGTTTCTTTCAAAAGAGAGCTGTTTTTGAGTCGGGAGTGCAAATTGACTCAAAGAAGCTAAAATGAAGGTTCGAAAACCCAAATACATCCGAACGAGCTTCTTTGGGCTGGAAATGCATGGAAAACACACGAACAATCTTCTATCATGTTTCTTTCAAAAGAGAGCTGTTTTTGAGTCGGGAGTGCAAAGTGACGCAAATGAGCAAAAATGAATGTTAGAAAACACAAATACATCCGAACGAGCTTCTTTGTGCTGGAAATGCATGGAACACCCACGAACAACCTTCTTACCCATTTCTTTCAAAAGAGAGCTGTTTTTGAGTCTGGAATGCAAAGTGACGCAAATGAGCTAAAATGAATGTTGGAAAACACAAATACATCCGAACGAGCTTCTTTGGGCTGGAAATGCATGGAAAACACACGAACAACCTTCTATCATGTTTCTTTCAAAAGAGAGCTGTTTTTGAGTCGGCAGTGCAAATTGACTCAAAGAAGCTCGAATGAATGTTAGAAAACAGAAATACATCTGAACGAGCTTCTTTGGGCTGGAAATGCATGGAAAACACACGAACAACCTTCTTTCCCGTTTCTTTCAAAAGAGAGCCGTTTTTCAGTCTGGAGTGCACATTGACGCAAATAATTTCAAATGAAGCTTAGAAAACAGAAATACATCCGAACGAGCTTCTTTGGGCTGGAAATGCATGGAAAACACACGAACAACCTTCTATCATGTTTCTTTCAAAAGAGAGCTGTTTTTGAGTTGGCAGTGCAAATTGACTCAAATCAGCTAAAATAAATGTTAGAAAACAGAAATACATCCGAACGAGCTTCTTTGGGCTGGAAATGCATGGAAAACACACGAACAACCTTCTATCATGTTTCTTTCAAAAGAGAGCTGTTTTTGAGTCTGGAAAGCAAAGTGACGCAAATGAGCTAAAATAAAGGTTGGAAAGGACAAATACATCCGAACGAACTTCTTTGGGCTCAAAATGGATGGAAAACACACGAACAACCTTCTATCATGTTTCTTTCAAAAGAGAGCTGTTTTTGAGTCGGGAGTGCAAATTGACTCAAATAAGCTAAAATGAAGGTTCGAAAACCCAAATACATCCGAACGAGCTTCTTTGGGCTGGAAATGCATGGAAAACACACGAACAACCTTCTATCATGTTTCTTTCAAAAGAGAGCTGTTTTTGAGTCGGGAGTGCAAAGTGACGCAAATGAGCAAAAATGAATGTTACAAAACCCAAATACATCCGAACGAGCTTCTTTGGGCTAGAAATACATGGAAAACACACGAACAACCTTCTATCATGTTTCTTTCAAAAGAGAGCTGTTTTTGAGTCGGCAGTGCAAATTGACTCAAAGAAGCTAAAATGAATGTTAGAAAACACAAATACATCCGAACGAGCTTCTTTGCGCTGGAAATGCATGAAAAACACACGAACAACCTTCTATCATGTTTCTTTCAAAAGAGAGCTGTTTTTAAGTCGGCAGTGCAAATTGACTCAAAGAAGCTTGAATGAATGTTAGAAAACAGAAATACATCTGAACGAGCTTGTTTGGGCTGGAAATGCATGGAAAACACACGAACAACCTTCTTTCCCGTTTCTTTCAAAAAACAGCCGTTTTTCAGTCTGGAGTGCACATTGACGCAAATAAGCTAAAATGAAGGTTCGAAAACCCAAATACATCCGAACGAGCTTCTTTGGGCTGGAAATGCATGGAAAACACACGAACAACCTTCTATCATGTTTCTTTCAAAAGAGAGCTGTTTTTGAGTTGGCAGTGCAAATTGACTCAAATCAGCTAAAATAAATGTTAGAAAACACAAATACATCCGAACGAGCTTCTTTGGGCTGGAAATGCATGGAAAACACACGAACAACCTTCTATCATGTTTCTTTCAAAAGAGAGCTGTTTTTGAGTCTGGAAAGCAAAGTGACGCAAATGAGCTAAAATAAAGGTTGGAAAGGACAAATACATCCGAACGAACTTCTTTGGGCTCAAAATGGATGGAAAACACACGAACAACCTTCTATCATGTTTCTTTCAAAAGAGAGCTGTTTTTGAGTCGGGAGTGCAAAGTGACTCAAATAAGGTAAAATGAAGGTTCGAAAACCCAAATACATCCGAACGAGCTTCTTTGGGCTGGAAATGCATGGAAAACACACGAACAACCTTCTATCATGTTTCTTTCAAAAGAGAGCTGTTTTTGAGTCGGGAGTGCAAAGTGACGCAAATGAGCAAAAATGAATGTTAGAAAACACAAATACATCCGAACGAGCTTCTTTGTGCTGGAAATGCATGGAAAACCCACGAACAACCTTCTTACCCGTTTCTTTCAAAAGAGAGCTGTTTTTGAGTCTGGAATGCAAAGTGACGCAAATGAGCTAAAATGAATGTTGGAAAACACAAATACATCCGAACGAGCTTCTTTGGGCTGGAAATGCATAGAAAACACACGAACAACCTTCTATCATGTTTCTTTCAAAAGAGAGCCGTTTTTGAGTCTGGAGTGCACTTTGACACAAATAAGATCAAATGAAGGTTAGAAAACAGAAATACATCCGAACGAGCTTCTTTGGGCTGGAAATGCATGGAAAACACACAAACAACCTTCTATCATGTTTCTTTCAAAAGAGAGCTGTTTTTGAGTTGGCAGTGCAAATTGACTCAAAGAAGCTCGAATGAATGTTAGAAAACAGAAATACATCTGAACGAGCTTCTTTGGGCTGGAAATGCATGGAAAACACACGAACAACCTTCTATCATGTTTCTTTCAAAAGAGAGCTGTTTTTGAGTCTGGAAAGCAAAGTGACGCAAATGAGGTAAAATAAAGGTTGGAAAGGACAAATACATCCGAACGAACTTCTTTGGGCTCAAAATGGATGGAAAACACACGAACAACCTTCTATCATGTTTCTTTCAAAAGAGAGCTGTTTTTGAGTCGGGAGTGCAAATTGACGCAAATGAGAAAAAATGAAGGTTAGAAAACACAAATACATTCGAACGAGCTTCTTTGGGCTGGAAATACATGGAAAATACACGAACAACCTTCTATCATATTTCTTTCAAAAGAGAGCTGTTTTTGAGTCGGCAGTGCAAATTGACTCAAAGAATCTAAAATGAATGTTAGAAAACACAAATACATCCGAACGAGCTTCTTTGGGCTGGAAATGCATGGAAAACCCACGAACAACCTTCTTTCCCGTTTCTTTCAAAAGAGAGCTGTTTTTGAGTCTGGAATGCAAAGTGACGCAAATGAGCTAAAATGATTGTTGGAAAACACAAATACATCCGAACGAGCTTTTTTGGGCTGGAAATGCATGGAAAACACACGAACAACCTTCTGTCATGTTTCTTTCAAAAGAGAGCCGTTTTTGAGTCTGGAGTGCACTTTGACGCAAATAAGATCAAATGAAGCTTAGAAAACCCAAATATATCCGAACGAGCTTCTTTGGGCTGGAAATGCATGTAAAACACACGAACAACCTTCTATCATGTTTCTTTCAAAAGAGAGCTGTTTTTGAGTCGGGAGTGCAAAGTGACGCAAATGAGCAAAAATGAAGGTTAGAAAACACAAATACATCCGAACGAGCTTCTTTAGGATGGAAATGCATGGAAAACACACGAACAACCTTCTATCATGTTTCTTTCAAAAGAGAGCTGTTTTTGAGTCGGCAGTGCAAATTGACTCAAACCAGCTAAAATGAATGTTAGAAAACACAAATACATCCGAACGAGCTTCTTTAGGATGGAAATGCATGGAAAACACACGAACAACCTTCTATCATATTTCTTTCAAAAGAGAGCTGTTTTTGAGTCGGCAGTGCAAATTGACTCAAAGAATCTAAAATGAATGTTAGAAAACACAAATACATCCGAACGAGCTTCTTTGTGCTGGAAATGCATGGAAAACAAACGAACAACCTTCTTTCCCGTTTCTTTCAAAAGAGAGCTGTTTTTGAGTCTGGAATGCAAAGTGACGCAAATGAGCTAAAATGAAGGTTAGAAAACAGAAATACATCCGAACGAGCTTCTTTGGGCTGGAAATGCATGGAAAACACACGAACAACCTTCTATCATGTTTCTTTCAAAAGAGAGCTGTTTTTGAGTCGGCAGTGCAAATTGACTCAAAGAAGCTCGAATGAATGTGAGAAAACAGAAATACATCCAAAGAGCTTCTTTGGGCTGGAAATGCATGGAAAACACACGAACAACCTTCTATCATGTTTCTTTCAAAAGAGAGCTGTTTTTAAGTCGGCAGTGCAAATTGACTCAAAGAAGCTTGAATGAATGTTAGAAAACAGAAATACATCTGAACGAGCTTGTTTGGGCTGGAAATGCATGGAAAACACACGAACAACCTTCTTTCCCGTTTCTTTCAAAAAACAGCCGTTTTTCAGTCTTGAGTGCACATTGACGCAATAAGCTCAAATGAAGGTTAGAAAACAGAAATACATCCGAACGAGCTTCTTTGGGCTGGAAATGCATGGAAAACACACGAACAACCTTCTATCATGTTTCTTTCAAAAGAGAGCTGTTTTTGAGTCTGGAAAGCAAAGTGACGCAAATGAGCTAAAATAAAGGTTGGAAAGGACAAATACATCCGAACGAACTTCTTTGGGCTCAAAATGGATGGAAAACACACGAACAACCTTCTATCATGTTTCTTTCAAAAGAGAGCTGTTTTTGAGTCGGGAGTGCAAATTGACTCAAATAAGCTAAAATGAAGGTTCGAAAACCCAAATACATCCGAACGAGCTTCTTTGGGCTGGAAATGCATGGAAAACACACGAACAACCTTCTGTCATGTTTCTTTCAAAAGAGAGCCGTTTTTGAGTCTGGAGTGCACTTTGACGCAAATAAGATCAAATGAAGCTTAGAAAACCCAAATATATCCGAACGAGCTTCTTTGGGCAGGAAATGCATGTAAAACACACAAACAACCTTCTATCATGTTTCTTTCAAAAGAGAGCTGTTTTTGAGTCGGGAGTGCAAAGTGACGCAAATGAGCAAAAATGAAGGTTAGAAAACACAAATACATCCGAACGAGCTTCTTTAGGATGGAAATGCATGGAAAACACACGAACAACCTTCTATCATGTTTCTTTCAAAAGAGAGCTGTTTTTGAGTCGGCAGTGCAAATTGACTCAAACCAGCTAAAATGAATGTTAGAAAACACAAATACATCCGAACGTGCTTCTTTGTGCTGGAAATGCATGGAAAACACACGAACAACCTTCTTTCCCATTTCCTTCAAAAGAGAGCTGTTTTTGAGTCTGGAATGCAAAGTGACTCAAATGAGCTAAAATGAATGTTGGAAAACACAAATACATGCGAACGAGATTCTTTGGGCTGGAAATGCATGCAAAACACACAAACAACCTTCTATCATGTTTCTTTCAAAAGAGAGCTGTTTTTGAGTCGGCAGTGCAAAGTGACTCAAATCAGCTAAAATGAAGGTTACAAAACACAAATACATCCGAACGAGCTTCTTTGGGCTGGAAATGCATGGAAAACACACGAACAACCTTCTATCATGTTTCTTTCAAAAGAGAGCTGTTTTTGAGTCGGGAGTGCAAAGTGACGCAAATGAGCAAAAATGAATGTTAGAAAACACAAATACATCCGAACGAGCTTCTTTGTGCTGGAAATGCATGGAAAACCCACGAACAACCTTCTTACCCGTTTCTTTCAAAAGAGAGCTGTTTTTGAGTCTGGAATGCAAAGTGACACAAATGAGCTAAAATGAATGTTGGAAAACACAAATACATCCGAACGAGCTTCTTTGGGCTGGAAATGCATGGAAAACACACGAACAACCTTCTATCATGTTTCTTTCAAAAGAGAGCCGTTTTTGAGTCTGGAGTGCACTTTGACACAAATAAGATCAAATGAAGGTTAGAAAACAGAAATACATCCGAACGAGCTTCTTTGGGCTGGAAATGCATGGAAAACACACAAACAACCTTCTATCATGTTTCTTTCAAAAGAGAGCTGTTTTTGAGTTGGCAGTGCAAATTGACTCAAAGAAGCTCGAATGAATGTTAGAAAACAGAAATACATCTGAACGAGCTTCTTTGGGCTGGAAATGCATGGAAAACACACGAACAACCTTCTATCATGTTTCTTTCAAAAGAGAGCTGTTTTTGAGTCTGGAAAGCAAAGTGACGCAAATGAGCTAAAATAAAGGTTGGAAAGGACAAATACATCCGAACGAACTTCTTTGGGCTCAAAATGGATGGAAAACACACGAACAACCTTCTATCATGTTTCTTTCAAAAGAGAGCTGTTTTTGAGTCGGGAGTGCAAATTGACTCAAATAAGCTAAAATGAAGGTTCGAAAACCCAAATACATCCGAACGAGCTTCTTTGGGCTGGAAATGCATGGAAAACACACGAACAACCTTCTGTCATGTTTCTTTCAAAAGAGAGCCGTTTTCGAGTCTGGAGTGCACTTTGACGCAAATAAGATCAAATGAAGCTTAGAAAACCCAAATATATCCGAACGAGCTTCTTTGGGCTGGAAATGCATGTAAAACTCACGAACAACCTTCTATCATGTTTCTTTCAAAAGAGAGCTGTTTTTGAGTCGGGAGTGCAAAGTGACGCAAATGAGCAAAAATGAAGGTTAGAAAACACAAATACATCCGAACGAGCTACTTTAGGATGGAAATGCATGGAAAACACACGAACAACCTTCTATCATGTTTCTTTCAAGAGAGAGCTGTTTTTGAGTCGGCAGTGCAAATTGACTCAAACCAGCTAAAATGAATGTTAGAAAACACAAATACATCCGAACGTGCTTCTTTGTGCTGGAAATGCATGGAAAACACACGAACAACCTTCTTTCCCATTTCCTTCAAAAGAGAGCTGTTTTTGAGTCTGGAATGCAAAGTGACGCAAATGAGCTAAAATAAATGTTGGAAAACACAAATACATGCGAACGAGATTCTTTGGGCTGGAAATGCATGTAAAACACACAAACAACCTTCTATCATGTTTCTTTCAAAAGAGTGCTGTTTTTGAGTCGGGAGTGCAAAGTGACGCAAATGAGAAAAAATGAAGGTTAGAAAACACAAATACATTCGAACGAGCTTCTTTGGGCTGGAAATACATGGAAAATACACGAACAACCTTCTATCATATTTCTTTCAAAAGAGAGCTGTTTTTGAGTCGGGAGTGCAAAGTGACTCAAATCAGCTAAAATGAATGTTAGAAAACACAAATACATCCGAACGAGCTTCTTTGGGCTGGAAATGCATGGAAAACACACGAACAACCTTCTATCATGTTTCTTTCAAAAGAGAGCTGTTTTTGAGTCGGCCGTGCAAATTGACTCAAAGAAGCTCGAATGAATGTGAGAAAACAGAAATACATCCAAAGAGCTTCTTTGGGCTGGAAATGCATAGAAAACACACGAACAACATTCTATCATGTTCCTTTCAAAAGAGAGCCGTTTTTGAGTCTGGAGTGCACATTGACTCAAATAAGCTAAAATGAATGTTAGAAAACACAAATACATCCGAACGAGCTTCTTTGGGCTGGAAATGCATGGAAAACACACGAACAACCTTCTATCATGTTTCTTTCAAAGGAGAGCTGTTTTTGAGTCGGGTGTGCAAATTGAGTCAAATAAGCTAAAATGAAGGTTAGAAAACCCAAATACATCCGAATGACCTTCTTTGCGCTGGAAATGCATGGAAAACACACGAACAACCTTCTTTCCCGTTTCTTTCAAAAGAGAGCTGTTTTTGAGTCTGGAATGCAAAGTGACGCAAATGAGCCAAAATGAATGTTGGAAAACACAAATACATCCGAACGAGCTTCTTTGTGCTGGAAATGCATGGAAAACACACGAACAACCTTCTGTCATGTTTCTTTCAAAAGAGAGCCGTTTTTGAGTCTGGAGTGCACTTTGACGCAAATAAGATCAAATGAAGCTTAGAAAACCCAAATATATCCGAACGAGCTTCTTTGGGCTGGAAATGCATGTAAAACACACGAACAACCTTCTATCATGTTTCTTTCAAAAGAGAGCTGTTTTTGAGTCGGGAGTGCAAAGTGACGCAAATGAGCAAAAATGAAGGTTAGAAAACACAAATACATCCGAACGAGCTTCTTCAGGATGGAAATGCATGGAAAACACACGAACAACCTTCTATCATGTTTCTTTCAAAAGAGAGCTGTTTTTGCGTCGGCAGTGCAAATTGACTCAAACCAGCTAAAATGAATGTTAGAAAACACAAATACATCCGAACGTGCTTCTTTGTGCTGGAAATGCATGGAAAACACACGAACAACCTTCTTTCCCATTTCCTTCAAAAGAGAGCTGTTTTTGAGTCTGGAATGCATAGTGACGCAAATGAGCTAAAATGAATGTTGGAAAACACAAATACATGAGAACGAGATTCTTTGGGCTGGAAATGCATGTAAAACACACAAACAACCTTCTATCATGTTTCTTTCAAAAGAGAGCTGTTTTTGAGTCGGGAGTGCAAAGTGACGCAAATGAGCAAAAATGAAGGTTAGAAAACACAAATACATTCGAACGAGCTTCTTTGGGCTGGAAATACATGGAAAATACACGAACAACCTTCTATCATATTTATTTCAAAAGAGAGCGGTTTTTGAGTCGGCAGTGCAAATTGACTCAAAGAATCTAAAATGAATGTTAGAAAACACAAATACATCCGAACGAGCTTCTTTGTGCTGGAAATGCATGGAAAACACACGAACAACCTTCTTTCCCGTTTCTTTCAAAAGAGAGCTGTTTTTGAGTCTGGAATGCAAAGTGACGCAAATGAGCTAAAATGAATGTTGGAAAACACAAATACATGCGAACGAGATTCTTTGGGCTGGAAATGCATGTAAAACACACAAACAACCTTCTATCATGTTTCTTTCAAAAGAGAGCTGTTTTTGAGTCGGGAGTGCAAAGTGACTCAAATCAGCTAAATTGAATGTTAGAAAACACAAATACATCCGAACGAGCTTCTTTGGGCTGGAAATGCATGGAAAACACACGAACAACCTTCTATCATGTTTCTTTCAAAAGAGAGCTGTTTTTGAGTCGGCAGTGCAAATTGACTCAAAGAAGCTTGAATGAATGTGAGAAAACACAAATACATCCGAACGAGCTTCTTTGTGCTGGAAATGCATGGAAAACCCACGAACAACCTTCTTACCCGTTTCTTTCAAAAGAGAGCTGTTTTTGAGTCTGGAATGCAAAGTGACGCAAATGAGCTTAAATGAATGTTGGAAAACACAAATACATCCGAACGAGCTTCTTTGGGCTGGAAATGCATGGAAAATACACGAACAACCTTCTATCATGTTTCTTTCAAAAGAGAGCCGTTTTTGAGTCTGGAGTGCACTTTGACGCAAATAAGCTCAAATGAAGCTTAGAAAACCCAAATACATCCGAACGAGCTTCTTTGGGCTGGAAATGCATGTAAAACAGACGAACAACCTTCTAAAATGTTTCTTTCAAAAGAGAGCTGTTTTTGAGTCGGGAGTGCAAAGTGACGCAAATGAGCAAAAATGAAGGTTAGAAAACACAAATACATCCGAACGAGCTTCTTTAGGATGGAAATGCATGGAAAACACACGAACAACCTTCTATCATGTTTCTTTCAAAAGAGAGCTGTTTTTGAGTCGGCAGTGCAAATTGACTCAAACCAGCTAAAATGAATGTTAGAAAACACAAATACATCCGAACCAGCTTCTTTAGGATGGAAATGCATGGAAAACACACGAACAACCTTCTATCATATTTCTTTCAAAAGAGAGCTGTTTTTGAGTCGGCAGTGCAAATTGACTCAAAGAATCTAAAATGAATGTTAGAAAACACAAATACATCCGAACGAGCTTCTTTGTGCTGGAAATGCATGGAAAACACACGAACAACCTTCTTTCCCGTTTCTTTCAAAAGAGAGCTGTTTTTGAGTCTGGAATGCAAAGTGACGCAAATGAGCTAAAATGAAGGTTAGAAAACAGAAATACATCCGAACGAGCTTCTTTGGGCTGGAAATGCATGGAAAACACACGAACAACCTTCTATCATGTTTCTTTCAAAAGAGAGCTGTTTTTGAGTCGGCAGTGCAAATTGACTCAAAGAAGCTCGAATGAATGTGAGAAAACAGAAATACATCCAAAGAGCTTCTTTGGGCTGGAAATGCATGGAAAACACACGAACAACCTTCTATCATGTTTCTTTCAAAAGAGAGCTGTTTTTAAGTCGGCAGTGCAAATTGACTCAAAGAAGCTTGAATGAATGTTAGAAAACAGAAATACATCTGAACGAGCTTGTTTGGGCTGGAAATGCATGGAAAACACACGAACAACCTTCTTTCCCGTTTCTTTCAAAAAACAGCCGTTTTGCAGTCTTGAGTGCACATTGACGCAATAAGCTCAAATGAAGGTTAGAAAACAGAAATACATCCGAACGAGCTTCTTTGGGCTGGAAATGCATGGAAAACACACGAACAACCTTCTATCATGTTTCTTTCAAAAGAGAGCTGTTTTTGAGTTGGCAGTGCAAATTGACTCAAATCAGCTAAAATAAATGTTAGAAAACACAAATACATCCGAACGAGCTTCTTTGGGCTGGAAATGCATGGAAAACACACGAACAACCTTCTATCATGTTTCTTTCAAAAGAGAGCTGTTTTTGAGTCTGGAAAGCAAAGTGACGCAAATGAGCTAAAATAAAGGTTGGAAAGGACAAATACATCCGAACGAACTTCTTTGGGCTCAAAATGGATGGAAAACACACGAACAACCTTCGATCATGTTTCTTTCAAAAGAGAGCTGTTTTTGAGTCGGGAGTGCAAAGTGACTCAAATAAGGTAAAATGAAGGTTCGAAAACCCAAATACATCCGAACGAGCTTCTTTGGGCTGGAAATGCATGGAAAACACACGAACAACCTTCTATCATGTTTCTTTCAAAAGAGAGCTGTTTTTGAGTCGGGAGTGCAAAGTGACGCAAATGAGCAAAAATGAATGTTAGAAAACACAAATACATCCGAACGAGCTTCCTTGGGCTGGAAATGCATGGAAAAGACACGAACAACCTTCTATCATGTTTCTTTCAAAAGAGAGCCGTTTTTGAGTCTGGAGTGCACTTTGACACAAATAAGATCAAATGAAGGTTAGAAAACAGAAATACATCCGAACGAGCTTCTTTGGGCTGGAAATGCATGGAAAACACACAAACAACCTTCTATCATGTTTCTTTCAAAAGAGAGCTGTTTTTGAGTTGGCAGTGCAAATTGACTCAAAGAAGCTCGAATGAATGTTAGAAAACAGAAATACATCTGAACGAGCTTCTTTGGGCTGGAAATGCATGGAAAACACACGAACAACCTTCTATCATGTTTCTTTCAAAAGAGAGCTGTTTTTGAGTCTGGAAAGCAAAGTGACGCAAATGAGCTAAAATAAAGGTTGGAAAGGACAAATACATCCGAACGAACTTCTTTGGGCTCAAAATGGATGGAAAACACACGAACAACCTTCTATCATGTTTCTTTCAAAAGAGAGCTGTTTTTGAGTCGGGAGTGCAAATTGACTCAAATAAGCTAAAATGAAGGTTCGAAAACCCAAATACATCCGAACGAGCTTCTTTGGGCTGGAAATGCATGGAAAACACACGAACAACCTTCTGTCATGTTTCTTTCAAAAGAGAGCCGTTTTCGAGTCTGGAGTGCACTTTGACGCAAATAAGATCAAATGAAGCTTAGAAAACCCAAATATATCCGAACGAGCTTCTTTGGGCTGGAAATGCATGTAAAACACACGAACAACCTTCTATCATGTTTCTTTCAAAAGAGAGCTGTTTTTGAGTCGGGAGTGCAAAGTGACGCAAATGAGCAAAAATGAAGGTTAGAAAACACAAATACATCCGAACGAGCTACTTTAGGATGGAAATGCATGGAAAACACACGAACAACCTTCTATCATGTTTCTTTCAAGAGAGAGCTGTTTTTGAGTCGGCAGTGCAAATTGACTCAAACCAGCTAAAATGAATGTTAGAAAACACAAATAAATCCGAACGTGCTTCTTTGTGCTGGAAATGCATGGAAAACACACGAACAACCTTCTTTCCCATTTCCTTCAAAAGAGAGCTGTTTTTGAGTCTGGAATGCAATGTGACGCAAATGAGCTAAAATAAATGTTGGAAAACACAAATACATGCGAACGAGATTCTTTGGGCTGGAAATGCATGTAAAACACACAAACAACCTTCTATCATGTTTCTTTCAAAAGAGTGCTGTTTTTGAGTCGGGAGTGCAAAGTGACGCAAATGAGAAAAAATGAAGGTTAGAAAACACAAATACATTCGAACGAGCTTCTTTGGGCTGGAAATACATGGAAAATACACGAACAACCTTCTATCATATTTCTTTCAAAAGAGAGCTGTTTTTGAGTCGGGAGTGCAAAGTGACTCAAATCAGCTAAAATGAATGTTAGAAAACACAAATACATCCGAACGAGCTTCTTTGGGCTGGAAATGCATGGAAAACACACGAACAACCTTCTATCATGTTTCTTTCAAAAGAGAGCTGTTTTTGAGTCGGCCGTGCAAATTGACTCAAAGAAGCTCGAATGAATGTGAGAAAACAGAAATACATCCAAAGAGCTTCTTTGGGCTGGAAATGCATGGAAAACACACGAACAACATTCTATCATGTTCCTTTCAAAAGAGAGCCGTTTTTGAGTCTGGAGTGCACATTGACTCAAATAAGCTAAAATGAATGTTAGAAAACACAAATACATCCGAACGAGCTTCTTTGGGCTGGAAATGCATGGAAAACCCACGAACAACCTTCTTTCCCGTTTCTTTCAAAAGAGAGCTGTTTTTGAGTCTGGAATGCAAAGTGACGCAAATGAGCTAAAATGAATGTTGGAAAACACAAATACATCCGAACGAGCTTCTTTGTGCTGGAAATGCATGGAAAACACACGAACAACCTTCTGTCATGTTTCTTTCAAAAGAGAGCCGTTTTTGAGTCTGGAGTGCACTTTGACGCAAATAAGATCAAATGAAGCTTAGAAAACCCAAATATATCCGAACGAGCTTCTTTGGGCTGGAAATGCATGTAAAACACACGAACAACCTTCTATCATGTTTCTTTCAAAAGAGAGCTGTTTTTGAGTCGGGAGTGCAAAGTGACGCAAATGAGCAAAAATGAAGGTTAGAAAACACAAATACATCCGAACGAGCTTCTTCAGGATGGAAATGCATGGAAAACACACGAACAACCTTCTATCATGTTTCTTTCAAAAGAGAGCTGTTTTTGCGTCGGCAGTGCAAATTGACTCAAACCAGCTAAAATAAATGTTAGAAAACACAAATACATCCGAACGTGCTTCTTTGTGCTGGAAATGCATGGAAAACACACGAACAACCTTCTTTCCCATTTCCTTCAAAAGAGAGCTGTTTTTGAGTCTGGAATGCATAGTGACGCAAATGAGCTAAAATGAATGTTGGAAAACACAAATACATGAGAACGAGATTCTTTGGGCTGGAAATGCATGTAAAACACACAAACAACCTTCTATCATGTTTCTTTCAAAAGAGAGCTGTTTTTGAGTCGGGAGTGCAAAGTGACGCAAATGAGCAAAAATGAAGGTTAGAAAACACAAATACATTCGAACGAGCTTCTTTGGGCTGGAAATACATGGAAAATACACGAACAACCTTCTATCATATTTATTTCAAAAGAGAGCGGTTTTTGAGTCGGCAGTGCAAATTGACTCAAAGAATCTAAAATGAATGTTAGAAAACACAAATACATCCGAACGAGCTTCTTTGTGCTGGAAATGCATGGAAAACACACGAACAACCTTCTTTCCCGTTTCTTTCAAAAGAGAGCTGTTTTTGAGTCTGGAATGCAAAGTGACGCAAATGAGCTAAAATGAATGTTGGAAAACACAAATACATGCGAACGAGATTCTTTGGGCTGGAAATGCATGTAAAACACACAAACAACCTTCTATCATGTTTCTTTCAAAAGAGAGCTGTTTTTGAGTCGGGAGTGCAAAGTGACTCAAATCAGCTAAATTGAATGTTAGAAAACACAAATACATCCGAACGAGCTTCTTTGGGCTGGAAATGCATGGAAAACACACGAACAACCTTCTATCATGTTTCTTTCAAAAGAGAGCTGTTTTTGAGTCGGCAGTGCAAATTGACTCAAAGAAGCTTGAATGAATGAGAGAAAACACAAATACATACGAACGAGCTTCTTTGTGCTGGAAATGCATGGAAAACCCACGAACAACCTTCTTACCCGTTTCTTTCAAAAGAGAGCTGTTTTTGAGTCTGGAATGCAAAGTGACGCAAATGAGCTTAAATGAATGTTGGAAAACACAAATACATCCGAACGAGCTTCTTTGGGCTGGAAATGCATGGAAAATACACGAACAACCTTCTATCATGTTTCTTTCAAAAGAGAGCCGTTTTTGAGTCTGGAGTGCACTTTGACGCAAATAAGCTCAAATGAAGCTTAGAAAACCCAAATACATCCGAACGAGCTTCTTTGGGCTGGAAATGCATGTAAAACACACGAACAACCTTCTATCATGTTTCTTTCAAAAGAGAGCTGTTTTTGAGTCGGGAGTGCAAAGTGACGCAAATGAGCAAAAATGAAGGTTAGAAAACACAAATACATCCGAACGAGCTTCTTTGGGCTGGAAATGCATGGAAAACACACGAACAACCTTCTATCATGTTTCTTTCAAAAGAGAGCTGTTTTTGAGTCTGGAAAGCAAAGTGACGCAAATGAGCTAAAATAAAGGTTGGAAAGGACAAATACATCCGAACGAACTTCTTTGGGCTCAAAATGGATGGAAAACACACGAACAACCTTCTATCATGTTTCTTTCAAAAGAGAGCTGTTTTTGAGTCGGGAGTGCAAATTGACTCAAATAAGCTAAAATGAAGGTTCGAAAACCCAAATACATCCGAACGAGCTTCTTTAGGCTGGAAATGCATGGAAAACACACGAACAACCTTCTGTCATGTTTCTTTCAAAAGAGAGCCGTTTTTGAGTCTGGAGTGCACTTTGACGCAAATAAGATCAAATGAAGCTTAGAAAACCAAATATATCCGAACGAGCTTCTTTGGGCTGGAAATGCATGTAAAACACACGAACAACCTTCTATCATGTTTCTTTCAAAAGAGAGCTGTTTTTGAGTCGGGAGTGCAAAGTGACGCAAATGAGCAAAAATGAAGGTTAGAAAACACAAATACATCCGAACGAGCTTCTTTAGGATGGAAATGCATGGAAAACACACGAACAACCTTCTATCATGTTTCTTTCAAAAGAGAGCTGTTTTTGAGTCGGCAGTGCAAAGTGACTCAAATCAGCTAAAATGAATGTTAGAAAACACAAATACATCCGAACGTGCTTCTTTGTGCTGGAAATGCATGGAAAACACACGAACAACCTTCTTTCCCATTTCCTTCAAAAGAGAGCTGTTTTTGAGTCTGGAATGAAAAGTGCCGCAAATGAGCTAAAATGAATGTTGGAAAACACAAATACATGCGAACGAGATTCTTTGGGCTGGAAATGCATGTAAAACACACAAACAACCTTCTATCATGTTTCTTTCAAAAGAGAGCTGTTTTTGAGTCGGGAGTGCAAAGTGACGCAAATGAGAAAAAATGAAGGTTAGAAAACACAAATACATTCGAACGAGCTTCTTTGGGCTGGAAATACATGGAAAATACACGAACAACCTTCTATCATATTTCTTTCAAAAGAGAGCTGTTTTTGAGTCGGCAGTGCAAATTGACTCAAAGAATCTAAAATGAATGTTAGAAAACACAAATACATCCGAACGAGCTTCTTTGTGCTGGAAATGCATGGAAAACACACGAACAACCTTCTTTCCCGTTTCTTTCAAAAGAGAGCTGTTTTTGAGTCTGGAATGCAAAGTGACGCAAATGAGCTAAAATGAATGTTGGAAAACACAAATACATGCGAACGAGATTCTTTGGGCTGGAAATGCATGTAAAACACACAAACAACCTTCTATCATGTTTCTTTCAAAAGAGAGCTGTTTTTGAGTCGGGAGTGCAAAGTGACTCAAATCAGCTAAAATGAATGTTAGAAAACACAAATACATCCGAACGAGCTTCTTTGGGCTGGAAATGCATGGAAAACACACGAACAACCTTCTATCATGTTTCTTTCAAAAGAGAGCTGTTTTTGAGTCGGCAGTGCAAATTGACTCAAAGAAGCTCGAATGATTGTGAGAAAACAGAAATACATCCAAAGAGCTTCTTTGGGCTGGAAATGCATGGAAAACACACGAACAACCTTCTATCATGTTCCTTTCAAAAGAGAGCCGTTTTTGAGTCTGGAGTGCACATTGACTCAAATAAGCTAAAATGAATGTTAGAAAACACAAATACATCCGAACGAGCTTCTTTGGGCTGGAAATGCATGGAAAACCCACGAACAACCTTCTTTCCCGTTTCTTTCAAAAGAGAGCTGTTTTTGAGTCTGGAATGCAAAGTGACGCAAATGAGGTAAAATGATTGTTGGAAAACACAAATACATCCGAACGAGCTTCTTTGGGCTGGAAATGCATGGAAAACACACGAACAACCGTCTGTCATGTTTCTTTCAAAAGAGAGCCATTTTTGAGTCTGGAGTGCACTTTGACGCAAATAAGATCAAATGAAGCTTAGAAAACCCAAATATATCCGAACGAGCTTCTTTGGGCTGGAAATGCATGTAAAACACACGAACAACCTTCTATCATGTTTCCTTCAAAAGAGAGCTGTTTTTGAGTCGGGAGTGCAAAGTGACGCAAATGAGCAAAAATGAAGGTTAGAAAACACAAATACATCCGAACGAGCTTCTTTAGGATGGAAATGCATGGAAAACACACGAACAACCTTCTATCATGTTTCTTTCAAAAGAGAGCTGTTTTTGAGTCGGCAGTGCAAATTGACTCAAACCAGCTAAAATGAATGTTAGAAAACACAAATACATCCGAACGTGCTTCTTTGTGCTGGAAATGCATGGAAAACACACGAACAACCTTCTTTCCCATTTCCTTCAAAAGAGAGCTGTTTTTGAGTCTGGAATGCAAAGTGACGCAAATGAGCTAAAATGAATGTTGGAAAACACAAATACATGCGAACGAGATTCTTTGGGCTGGAAATGTATGTAAAACACACAAACAACCTTCTATCATGTTTCTTTCAAAAGAGAGCTGTTTTTGAGTCGGGAGTGCAAAGTGACGCAAATGAGCAAAAATGAAGGTTAGAAAACACAAATACATTCGAACGAGCTTCTTTGGGCTGGAAATACATGGAAAATACACGAACAACCTTCTATCATATTTCTTTCAAAAGAGAGCTGTTTTTGAGTCGGCAGTGCAAATTGACTCAAAGAATCTAAAATGAATGTTAGAAAACACAAATACATCCGAACGAGCTTCTTTGTGCTGGAAATGCATGGAAAACACACGAACAACCTTCTTTCCCGTTTCTTTCAAAAGAGAGCTGTTTTTGAGTCTGGAATGCAAAGTGACGCAAATGAGCTAAAATGAATGTTGGAAAACACAAATACATGCGAACGAGATTCTTTGGGCTGGAAATGCATGTAAAACACACAAACAACCTTCTATCATGTTTCTTTCAAAAGAGAGCTGTTTTTGAGTCGGGAGTGCAAAGTGACTCAAATCAGCTAAAATGAATGTTAGAAAACACAAATACATCCGAACGACCTTCTTTGGGCTGGAAATGCATGGAAAACACACGAACAACCTTCTATCATGTTTCTTTCAAAAGAGAGCTGTTTTTGAGTCGGCAGTGCAAATTGACTCAAAGAAGCTCGAATGAATGTGAGAAAACAGAAATACATCCAAAGAGCTTCTTTGGGCTGGAAATGCATGGAAAACACACGAACAACCTTCTATCATATTCCTTTCAAAAGAGAGCCGTTTTTGAGTCTGGAGTGCACATTGACGCAAATAAGCTCAAATGAAGCTTAGAAAACCCAAATACATCCGAACGAACTTCTTTGGGCTGGAAATGCATGTAAAACACACGAACAACCTTCTATCATGTTTCTTTCAAAAGAGAGCTGTTTTTGAGTCGGCAGTGCAAATTGACTCAAATAAGCTAAAATGAATGTTAGAAAACACAAATACATCCGCACTAGCTTCTTTGTGCTGGAAATGCATGGAAAACACACGAACAACCTTCTATCATGTTTCTTTCAAAAGAGAGCTGTTTTTGAGTCGGGAGTGCAAATTGACTCAAATAAGCTAAAATGAAGGTTAGAAAACACAAATACATCCGAATGAGCTTCTTTGGGCTGGAAATGCATGGAAAACAGACGAACAACCTTCTATCATGTTTCTTTCAAAAGAGAGCTGTTTTTGAGTGGGGAGTGCAAAGTGACGCAAATGAGCAAAAATGAAGGTTAGAAAACCCAAATACTTCCGAACGAGCTTCTTTGGGCTGGAAATGCATGGAAAACACACGAACAACCTTCTATCATGTTTCTTTCAAAAGAGAATTGTTTTTGAGTCGGGAGTGCAAAGTGACGCAAATGAGCAAAAATGAAGGTTAGATAACACAAATACATCCGAACGAGCTTCTTTGGGCTGGAAATGCATGGAAAACACACGAACAACCTTCTATCATGTTTCTTTCGAAAGAGAATTGTTTTTGAGTCGGCAGTGCAAATTGACTCAAAGAAGCTAAAATGAATGTTACAAAACACAAATACATCCGAACGAGCTTCTTTGGGCTGGAAATGCATGGACAACACACGAACAACCTTCTATCATGTTTCTTTCAAAAGAGAGCTGTTTTTGAGTCGGCAGTGCAAATTGATTCAAAGAAGCTAAAATGAATGTTAGAAGACACAAATACATCCGAACGAGCTTCTTTGGGCTGGAAATGCATGGAAAACACACGAACAACCTTCTTTCCCGTTTCTTTCAAAAGAGAGCCATTTTTGAGTCTTGAGTGCACATTGACGCAAATAAGCTCAAATGAAGATAAGACAACAGAAATACATCCGAACGAGCTTCTTTGGGCTGGAAATGCATGGAAAACACACGAACAACCTTCTATCATGTTTCTTTCAAAAGAGAGCTGTTTTTGAGTTGGCAGTGCAAATTGACTCAAATCAGCTAAAATAAATGTTAGAAAACAGAAATACATACGAACGAGCTTCTTTGGGCTGGAAATGCATGGAAAACACACGAACAACCTTCTATCATGTTTCTTTCAAAAGAGAGCTGTTTTTGAGTCGGGAGTGCAAATTGACTCAAATAAGCTCAAATGAATGTTAGAAAACAGAAATACATCCGAACGAGCTTCTTTGGGCTGGAAATGCATGGAAAACACACAAACAACCTTCTATCATGTTTCTTTCAAAAGAGAGCCGTTTTTGTGTCTGGAGTGCACATTGACGCAAAAAACCTCAAATGAAGGTTAGAAAACACAAATACATCCGAACGAGCTTCTTTGGGCTGGAAATGCATGTAAAACACACGAACAACCTTCTAGCATGTTTCTTTCAAAAGAGAGCTGTTTTTGAGTGGGCAGTGCAAATTGACTCAAATAAGCTAAAATGAATGTTAGAAAACACAAATACATCCGAACGAGCTTCTTTGGGCTGGAAATGCATGGAAAACACACGAACAACCTTCTATCATGTTTCTTTCAAAGGAGAGCTGTTTTTGAGTCGGGTGTGCAAATTGAGTCAAATAAGCTAAAATGAATGTTAGAAAACACAAATACATCCGAACGAGCTTCTTTGTGCTGGAAATGCATGGAAAACACAAGAACAACCTTCTTTCCCGTTTCTTTCAAAAGAGAGCTGTTTTTGAGTCTGGAATGCAAAGTGACGCAAATGAGCTAAAATGAATGTTGGAAAACACAAATACATCTGAACGAGCTTCTTTGGGCTCGAAATGGATGCAAAACACACGAACAACCTTCTATCATGTTTCTTTCAAAAGAGCTGTTTTTGAGTCGGGAGTGCAAATTGACTCAAATAAGCTAAAATGAAGGTTAGAAAGCACAAATACATGCGAACGAGATTCTTTGGGCTGGAAATGCATGGAAAACACACGAACAACCTTCTATCATGTTTCTTTCAAAAGAGAGCCGTTTTTGAGTCTGGAGTGCACATTGACGCAAATAAGCTCAAATGAAGCTTAGAAAACCCAAATACATCCGAAAGAACTTCTTTGGGCTGGAAATGCATGTAAAACACACGAACAACCTTCTATCATGTTTCTTTTAAAATAGAGCTGTTTTTGAGTCGGCAGTGCAAAGTGACGCAAATGAGCAAAAATGAAGGTTAGATAACACAAATACATCCGAACGAGCTTCTTTGGGCTGGAAATGCATGGAAAACACACGAACAACCTTCTATCATGTTTCTTTCGAAAGAGAATTGTTTTTGAGTCGGCAGTGCAAATTGACTCAAAGAAGCTAAAATGAATGTTAGAAAACACAAATACATCCGAACGAGCTTCTTTGGGCTGGAAATGCATGGACAACACACGAACAACCTTCTATCATGTTTCTTTCAAAAGAGAGCTGTTTTTGAGGCGGCAGTGCAAATTGATTCAAAGAAGCTAAAATGAATGTTAGAAGACACAAATACATCCGAACGAGCTTCTTTGGGCTGGAAATGCATGGAAAACACACGAACAACCTTCTTTCCCGTTTCTTTCAAAAGAGAGCCATTTTTGAGTCTTGAGTGCAAAGTGACGCAAATGAGCAAAAATGAAGGTTAGAAAACACAAATACATCCGAACGAGCTTTTTTGGGCTGGAAATGCATGGAAAACACACGAACAACCTTCTATCACGTTTCTTTCAAAAGAGACCAGTTTTTGAGTTGGCAGTGCAAATTGACTCAAATCAGCTAAAATAAATGTTAGAAAACACAAATACATCCCAACGAGCTTCTTTGGGCTGGAAATGCATGGAAAACACACGAACAACCTTCTATCATGTTTCTTTCAAAAGAGAGCTGTTTTTGAGTCTGGAATACAAAGTGACGCAAATGAGCTAAAATGAAGGTTGGAAAACACAAATACATCCGAACGAACTTTTTTGGGCTCGAAATGAATGGAAAACCCACGAACAACCTTCTATCAATGTTTCTTTCAAAAGAGAGCTGTTTTTGAGTCGGGAGTGCAAATTGACTCAAATAAGCTCAAATGAATGTTAGAAAACAGAAATACATCCGAACGAGCTTCTTTGGGCTGGAAATGCATGGAAAACACACAAACAACCTTCTATCATGTTTCTTTCAAAAGAGAGCCGTTTTTGTGTCTGGAGTGCACATTGACGCAAAAAACCTCAAATGAAGGTTAGAAAACACAAATACATCCGAACGAGCTTCTTTGGGCTGGAAATGCATGTAAAACACACGAACAACCTTCTAGCATGTTTCTTTCAAAAGAGAGCTGTTTTTGAGTGGGCAGTGCAAATTGACTCAAATAAGCTAAAATGAATGTTAGAAAACACAAATACATCCGAACGAGCTTCTTTGGGCTGGAAATGCATGGAAAACACACGAACAACCTTCTATCATGTTTCTTTCAAAGGAGAGCTGTTTTTGAGTCGGGTGTGCAAAGTGACGCAAATGAGCAAAAATGAAGGTTAGAAAACACAAATACATCCGAACGAGCTTCTTTGTGCTGGAAATGCATGGAAAACACACGAACAACCTTCTTTCCCGTTTCTTTCAAAAGAGAGCTGTTTTTGAGTCTGGAATGCCAAGTGACGCAAATGAGCTAAAATGAATGTTGGAAAACACAAATACATCTGAACGAGCTTCTTTGGGCTCGAAATGGATGCAAAACACACGAACAACCTTCTATCATGTTTCTTTCAAAAGAGCTGTTTTTGAGTCGGGAGTGCAAATTGACTCAAATAAGCTAAAATGAAGGTTAGAAAGCACAAATACATGCGAACGAGATTCTTTGGGCTGGAAATGCATGGAAAACACACGAACAACCTTCTATCATGTTTCTTTCAAAAGAGAGCCGTTTTTGAGTCTGGAGTGCACATTGACGCAAATAAGCTCAAATGAAGCTTAGAAAACCCAAATACATCCGAAAGAACTTCTTTGGGCTGGAAATGCATGTAAAACACACGAACAACCTTCTATCATGTTTCTTTTAAAATAGAGCTGTTTTTGAGTCGGCAGTGCAAAGTGACGCAAATGAGCAAAAATGAAGGTTAGATAACACAAATACATCCGAACGAGCTTCTTTGGGCTGGAAATGCATGGAAAACACACGAACAACCTTCTATCATGTTTCTTTCGAAAGAGAATTGTTTTTGAGTCGGCAGTGCAAATTGACTCAAAGAAGCTAAAATGAATGTTAGAAAACACAAATACATCCGAACGAGCTTCTTTGGGCTGGAAATGCATGGACAACACACGAACAACCTTCTATCATGTTTCTTTCAAAAGAGAGCTGTTTTTGAGTCGGCAGTGCAAATTGATTCAAAGAAGCTAAAATGAATGTTAGAAGACACAAATACATCCGAACGAGCTTCTTTGGGCTGGAAATGCATGGAAAACACACGAACAACCTTCTTTCCCGTTTCTTTCAAAAGAGAGCCATTTTTGAGTCTTGAGTGCACATTGACGCAAATAAGCTCAAATGAAGATAAGACAACAGAAATACATCCGAACGAGCTTCTTTGGGCTGGAAATGCATGGAAAACACACGAACAACCTTCTATCATGTTTCTTTCAAAAGAGAGCTGTTTTTGAGTTGGCAGTGCAAATTGACTCAAATCAGCTAAAATAAATGTTAGAAAACAGAAATACATACGAACGAGCTTCTTTGGGCTGGAAATGCATGGAAAACACACGAACAACCTTCTATCATGTTTCTTTCAAAAGAGAGCTGTTTTTGAGTCTGGAATGCAAAGTGACGCAAATGAGCTAAAATGAAGGTTGGAAAACACAAATACATCCGAACGAATGTCTTTGGGCTCGAAATGGATGGAAAACACACGAACAACCTTCTATCATGTTTCTTTCAAAAGAGATCTGTTTTTGAGTCGGGAGTGCAAAGTGACGCAAATGAGCAAAAATGAAGGTTAGAAAACACAAATACATCCGAACGAGCTTTTTTGGGCTGGAAATGCATGGAAAACACACGAACAACCTTCTATCACGTTTCTTTCAAAAGAGACCAGTTTTTGAGTTGGCAGTGCAAATTGACTCAAATCAGCTAAAATAAATGTTAGAAAACACAAATACATCCGAACGAGCTTCTTTGGGCTGGAAATGCATGGAAAACACACGAACAACCTTCTATCATGTTTCTTTCAAAAGAGAGCTGTTTTTGAGTCTGGAATACAAAGTGACGCAAATGAGCTAAAATGAAGGTTGGAAAACTCAAATACATCCGAACGAACTTTTTTGGGCTCGAAATGAATGGAAAACCCACGAACAACCTTCTATCAATATTTCTTTCAAAAGAGAGCTGTTTTTGAGTCGGGAGTGCAAATTGACTCAAATAAGCTCAAATGAATGTTAGAAAACAGAAATACATCCGAACGAGCTTCTTTGGGCTGGAAATGCATGGAAAACACACCAACAACCTTCTATCATGTTTCTTTCAAAGGAGAGCTGTTTTTGAGTCGGGTGTGCAAATTGAGTCAAATAAGCTAAAATGAAGGTTAGAAAACCCAAATACATCCGAATGACCTTCTTTGCGCTGGAAATGCATGGAAAACACACGAACAAACTTCTATCATGTTTCTTTCAAAAGAGAGCTGTTTTTGAGTCGGGAGTGCAAAGTGACGCAAATGAGCAAAAATGAAGGTTAGAAAACACAAATACATCCGAACGAGCTTCTTTTGGCTCGAAATGGATGGAAAACACACAAACAACCTTCTATCATGTTTCTTTCAAAAGAGAGCTGTTTTTGAGGCGGCAGTGCAAATTGACTCAAACAAGCTAAAATGAATGTTAGAAAACACAAATACATCCGAACGAGCTTCTTTGTGCTGGAAATGCATGGAAAACATACGAACAACCTTCTTTCCCGTTTCTTTCAAAAGAGAGCTGTTTTTGAGTCTGGAATGCAAAGTGACGCAAATGAGCTAAAATGAATGTTGGAAAACACAAATACATCTGAACGAGCTTCTTTGGGCTCGAAATGGATGCAAAACACACGAACAACCTTCTATCATGTTTCTTTCAAAAGAGCTGTTTTTGAGTCGGGAGTGCAAATTGACTCAAATAAGCTAAAATGAAGGTTAGAAAGCACAAATACATGCGAACGAGATTCTTTGGGCTGGAAATGCATGGAAAACACACGAACAACCTTCTATCATGTTTCTTTCAAAAGAGAGCCGTTTTTGAGTCTGGAGTGCACATTGACGCAAATAAGCTCAAATGAAGCTTAGAAAACCCGAATACATCCGAAAGAACTTCTTTGGGCTGGAAATGCATGTAAAACACACGAACAACCTTCTATCATGTTTCTTTTAAAATAGAGCTGTTTTTCAGTCGGCAGTGCAAATTGACTAAAATAAGCTAAAATGAAGGTTAGAAAACCCAAATACATCCGAATGAGCTTCTTTGGGCTGGAAATGCATGGAAAACAGACGAACAACCTTCTATCATGTTTCTTTCAAAAGAGAGCTGTTTTTGAGTCGGGAGTGCAAAGTGACGCAAATGAGCAAAAATGAAGGTTAGATAACACAAATACATCCGAACGAGCTTCTTTGGGCTGGAAATGCATGGAAAACACACGAACAACCTTCTATCATGTTTCTTTGAAAAGAGATCTGTTTTTGAGTCGGCAGTGCAAATTGACTCAAAGAAGCTAAAATGAAGGTTAGAAAACACAAATACATGCGAACGAGATTCTTTGGGCTGGAAATGCATGTAAAACACACAAACAACCTTCTATCATGTTTCTTTCAAAAGAGAGCTGTTTTTGAGTCTGGAATACAAAGTGACGCAAATGAGCTAAAATGAAGGTTGGAAAACACAAATACATCCGAACGAACTTTTTTGGGCTCGAAATGAATGGAAAACCCACGAACAACCTTCTATCAATGTTTCTTTCAAAAGAGAGCTGTTTTTGAGTCGGGAGTGCAAATTGACTCAAATAAGCTCAAATGAATGTTAGAAAACAGAAATACATCCGAACGAGCTTCTTTGGGCTGGAAATGCATGGAAAACACACAAACAACCTTCTATCATGTTTCTTTCAAAAGAGAGCCGTTTTTGTGTCTGGAGTGCACATTGACGCAAAAAACCTCAAATGAAGGTTAGAAAACACAAATACATCCGAACGAGCTTCTTTGGGCTGGAAATGCATGTAAAACACACGAACAACCTTCTAGCATGTTTCTTTCAAAAGAGAGCTGTTTTTGAGTGGGCAGTGCAAATTGACTCAAATAAGCTAAAATGAATGTTAGAAAAAACAAATACATCCGAACGAGCTTCTTTGGGCTGGAAATGCATGGAAAACACACGAACAACCTTCTATCATGTTTCTTTCAAAGGAGAGCTGTTTTTGAGTCAGGTGTGCAAATTGAGTCAAATAAGCTAAAATGAAGGTTAGAAAACCCAAATACATCCGAATGACCTTCTTTGCGCTGGAAATGCATGGAAAACACACGAACAAACTTCTATCATGTTTCTTTCAAAAGAGAGCTGTTTTTGAGTCGGGAGTGCAAAGTGACGCAAATGAGCAAAAATGAAGGTTAGAAAACACAAATACATCCGAACGAGCTTCTTTTGGCTCGAAATGGATGGAAAACACACAAACAACCTTCTATCATGTTTCTTTCAAAAGAGAGCTGTTTTTGAGGTGGCAGTGCAAATTGACTCAAACAAGCTAAAATGAATGTTAGAAAACACAAATACATCCGAACGAGCTTCTTTGTGCTGGAAATGCATGGAAAACACACGAACAACCTTCTTTCCCGTTTCTTTCAAAAGAGAGCTGTTTTTGAGTCTGGAATGCAAAGTGACGCAAATGAGCTAAAATGAATGTTGGAAAACACAAATACATCTGAACGAGCTTCTTTGGGCTCGAAATGGATGCAAAACACACGAACAACCTTCTATCATGTTTCTTTCAAAAGAGAGCCGTTTTTGAGTCCGGAGTGCAAATTGACTCAAATAAGCTAAAATGAAGGTTAGAAAGCACAAATACATGCGAACGAGATTCTTTGGGCTGGAAATGCATGGAAAACACACGAACAACCTTCTATCATGTTTCTTTCAAAAGAGAGCCGTTTTTGAGTCTGGAGTGCACATTGACGCAAATAAGCTCAAATGAAGCTTAGAAAACCCAAATACATCCGAAAGAACTTCTTTGGGCTGGAAATGCATGTAAAACACACGAACAACCTTCTATCATGTTTCTTTTAAAATAGAGCTGTTTTTGAGTCGGCAGTGCAAATTGACTCAAATAAGCTAAAATGAAGGTTAGAAAACCCAAATACATCCGAATGAGCTTCTTTGGGCTGGAAATGCATGGAAAACAGACGAACAACCTTCTATCATGTTTCTTTCGAAAGAGAATTGTTTTTGAGTCGGCAGTGCAAATTGACTCAAAGAAGCTAAAATGAATGTTAGAAAACACAAATACATCCGAACGAGCTTCTTTGGGCTGGAAATGCATGGACAACACACGAACAACCTTCTATCATGTTTCTTTCAAAAGAGAGCTGTTTTTGAGTCGGCAGTGCAAATTGATTCAAAGAAGCTAAAATGAATGTTAGAAGACACAAATACATCCGAACGAGCTTCTTTGGGCTGGAAATGCATGGAAAACACACGAACAACCTTCTTTCCCGTTTCTTTCAAAAGAGAGCCATTTTTGAGTCTTGAGTGCACATTGACGCAAATAAGCTCAAATGAAGATAAGACAACAGAAATACATCCGAACGAGCTTCTTTGGGCTGGAAATGCATGGAAAACACACGAACAACCTTCTATCATGTTTCTTTCAAAAGAGAGCTGTTTTTGAGTTGGCAGTGCAAATTGACTCAAATCAGCTAAAATAAATGTTAGAAAACAGAAATACATACGAACGAGCTTCTTTGGGCTGGAAATGCATGGAAAACACACGAACAACCTTCTATCATGTTTCTTTCAAAAGAGAGCTGTTTTTGAGTCTGGAATGCAAAGTGACGCAAATGAGCTAAAATGAAGGTTGGAAAACACAAATACATCCGAACGAATGTCTTTGGGCTCGAAATGGATGGAAAACACACGAACAACCTTCTATCATGTTTCTTTCAAAAGAGATCTGTTTTTGAGTCGGGAGTGCAAATTGACTCAAATAAGCTAAAATGAAGGTTAGAAAACACAAATACATGCGAACGAGATTCTTTGGGCTGGAAATGCATGTAAAACACACAAACAACCTTCTATCATGTTTCTTTCAAAAGAGAGCTGTTTTTGAGTCGGGAGTGCAAAGTGACGCAAATGAGCAAAAATGAAGGTTAGAAAACACAAATACATCCGAACGAGCTTTTTTGGGCTGGAAATGCATGGAAAACACACGAACAACCTTCTATCACGTTTCTTTCAAAAGAGAGCTGTTTTTGAGTCTGGAATGCAAAGTGACGCAAATGAGCTAAAATGAATGTTGGAAAACACAAATACATCTGAACGAGCTTCTTTGGGCTCGAAATGGATGCAAAACACACGAACAACCTTCTATCATGTTTCTTTCAAAAGAGCTGTTTTTGAGTCGGGAGTGCAAATTGACTCAAATAAGCTAAAATGAAGGTTAGAAAGCACAAATACATGCGAACGAGATTCTTTGGGCTGGAAATGCATGGAAAACACACGAACAACCTTCTATCATGTTTCTTTCAAAAGAGAGCCGTTTTTGAGTCTGGAGTGCACATTGACGCAAATAAGCTCAAATGAAGCTTAGAAAACCCGAATACATCCGAAAGAACTTCTTTGGGCTGGAAATGCATGTAAAACACACGAACAACCTTCTATCATGTTTCTTTTAAAATAGAGCTGTTTTTCAGTCGGCAGTGCAAATTGACTATAATAAGCAAAAATGAAGGTTAGAAAACCCAAATACATCCGAATGAGCTTCTTTGGGCTGGAAATGCATGGAAAACAGACCAACAACCTTCTATCATGTTTCTTTCAAAAGAGAATTGTTTTTGAGTCGGGAGTGCAAAGTGACGCAAATGAGCAAAAATGAAGGTTAGATAACACAAATACATCCGAACGAGCTTCTTTGGGCTGGAAATGCATGGAAAACACACGAACAACCTTCTATCATGTTTCTTTCGAAAGAGAATTGTTTTTGAGTCGGCAGTGCAAATTGACTCAAAGAAGCTAAAATGAATGTTAGAAAACACAAATACATCCGAACGAACTTCTTTGGGCTGGAAATGCATGGACAACACACGAACAACCTTCTATCATGTTTCTTTCAAAAGAGAGCTGTTTTTGAGTCGGCAGTGCAAATTGATTCAAAGAAGCTAAAATGAATGTTAGAAGACACAAATACATCCGAACGAGCTTCTTTGGGCTGGAAATGCATGGAAAACACACGAACAACCTTCTTTCCCGTTTCTTTCAAAAGAGAGCCATTTTTGAGTCTTGAGTGCACATTGACGCAAATAAGCTCAAATGAAGATAAGACAACAGAAATACATCCGAACGAGCTTCTTTGGGCTGGAAATGCATGGAAAACACACGAACAACCTTCTATCATGTTTCTTTCAAAAGAGAGCTGTTTTTGAGTTGGCAGTGCAAATTGACTCAAATCAGCTAAAATAAATGTTAGAAAACAGAAATACATACGAACGAGCTTCTTTGGGCTGGAAATGGATGGAAAACACACGAACAACCTTCTATCATGTTTCTTTCAAAAGAGATCTGTTTTTGAGTCGGGAGTGCAAATTGACTCAAATAAGCTAAAATGAAGGTTAGAAAACACAAATACATGCGAACGAGATTCTTTGGGCTGGAAATGCATGTAAAACACACAAACAACCTTCTATCATGTTTCTTTCAAAAGAGAGCTGTTTTTGAGTCGGGAGTGCAAAGTGACGCAAATGAGCAAAAATGAAGGTTAGAAAACACAAATACATCCGAACGAGCTTTTTTGGGCTGGAAATGCATGGAAAACACACGAACAACCTTCTATCACGTTTCTTTCAAAAGAGAGCTGTTTTTGAGTCTGGAATGCAAAGTGACGCAAATGAGCTAAAATGAATGTTGGAAAACACAAATACATCTGAACGAGCTTCTTTGGGCTCGAAATGGATGCAAAACACACGAACAACCTTCTATCATGTTTCTTTCAAAAGAGCTGTTTTTGAGTCGGGAGTGCAAATTGACTCAAATAAGCTAAAATGAAGGTTAGAAAGCACAAATACATGCGAACGAGATTCTTTGGGCTGGAAATGCATGGAAAACACACGAACAACCTTCTATCATGTTTCTTTCAAAAGAGAGCCGTTTTTGAGTCTGGAGTGCACATTGACGCAAATAAGCTCAAATGAAGCTTAGAAAACCCGAATACATCCGAAAGAACTTCTTTGGGCTGGAAATGCATGTAAAACACACGAACAACCTTCTATCATGTTTCTTTTAAAATAGAGCTGTTTTTCAGTCGGCAGTGCAAATTGACTAAAATAAGCTAAAATGAAGGTTAGAAAACCCAAATACATCCGAATGAGCTTCTTTGGGCTGGAAATGCATGGAAAACAGACGAACAACCTTCTATCATGTTTCTTTCAAAAGAGAGCTGTTTTTGAGTCGGGAGTGCAAAGTGACGCAAATGAGCAAAAATGAAGGTTAGATAACACAAATACATCCGAACGAGCTTCTTTGGGCTGGAAATGCATGGAAAACACACGAACAACCTTCTATCATGTTTCTTTGAAAAGAGATCTGTTTTTGAGTCGGCAGTGCAAATTGACTCAAAGAAGCTAAAATGAAGGTTAGAAAACACAAATACATGCGAACGAGATTCTTTGGGCTGGAAATGCATGTAAAACACACAAACAACCTTCTATCATGTTTCTTTCAAAAGAGAGCTGTTTTTGAGTCTGGAATACAAAGTGACGCAAATGAGCTAAAATGAAGGTTGGAAAACACAAATACATCCGAACGAACTTTTTTGGGCTCGAAATGAATGGAAAACCCACGAACAACCTTCTATCAATGTTTCTTTCAAAAGAGAGCTGTTTTTGAGTCGGGAGTGCAAATTGACTCAAATAAGCTCAAATGAATGTTAGAAAACAGAAATACATCCGAACGAGCTTCTTTGGGCTGGAAATGCATGGAAAACACACAAACAACCTTCTATCATGTTTCTTTCAAAAGAGAGCCGTTTTTGTGTCTGGAGTGCACATTGACGCAAAAAACCTCAAATGAAGGTTAGAAAACACAAATACATCCGAACGAGCTTCTTTGGGCTGGAAATGCATGTAAAACACACGAACAACCTTCTAGCATGTTTCTTTCAAAAGAGAGCTGTTTTTGAGTGGGCAGTGCAAATTGACTCAAATAAGCTAAAATGAATGTTAGAAAAAACAAATACATCCGAACGAGCTTCTTTGGGCTGGAAATGCATGGAAAACACACGAACAACCTTCTATCATGTTTCTTTCAAAGGAGAGCTGTTTTTGAGTCAGGTGTGCAAATTGAGTCAAATAAGCTAAAATTAAGGTTAGAAAACCCAAATACATCCGAATGACCTTCTTTGCGCTGGAAATGCATGGAAAACACACGAACAAACTTCTATCATGTTTCTTTCAAAAGAGAGCTGTTTTTGAGTCAGGAGTGCAAAGTGACGCAAATGAGCAAAAATGAAGGTTAGAAAACACAAATACATCCGAACGAGCTTCTTTTGGCTCGAAATGGATGGAAAACACACAAACAACCTTCTATCATGTTTCTTTCAAAAGAGAGCTGTTTTTGAGGTGGCAGTGCAAATTGACTCAAACAAGCTAAAATGAATGTTAGAAAACACAAATACATCCGAACGAGCTTCTTTGTGCTGGAAATGCATGGAAAACACACGAACAACCTTCTTTCCCGTTTCTTTCAAAAGAGAGCTGTTTTTGAGTCTGGAATGCAAAGTGACGCAAATGAGCTAAAATGAATGTTGGAAAACACAAATACATCTGAACGAGCTTCTTTGGGCTCGAAATGGATGCAAAACACACGAACAACCTTCTATCATGTTTCTTTCAAAAGAGAGCCGTTTTTGAGTCCGGAGTGCAAATTGACTCAAATAAGCTAAAATGAAGGTTAGAAAGCACAAATACATGCGAACGAGATTCTTTGGGCTGGAAATGCATGGAAAACACACGAACAACCTTCTATCATGTTTCTTTCAAAAGAGAGCCGTTTTTGAGTCTGGAGTGCACATTGACGCAAATAAGCTCAAATGAAGCTTAGAAAACCCAAATACATCCGAAAGAACTTCTTTGGGCTGGAAATGCATGTAAAACACACGAACAACCTTCTATCATGTTTCTTTTAAAATAGAGCTGTTTTTGAGTCGGCAGTGCAAATTGACTCAAATAAGCTAAAATGAAGGTTAGAAAACCCAAATACATCCGAATGAGCTTCTTTGGGCTGGAAATGCATGGAAAACAGACGAACAACCTTCTATCATGTTTCTTTCGAAAGAGAATTGTTTTTGAGTCGGCAGTGCAAATTGACTCAAAGAAGCTAAAATGAATGTTAGAAAACACAAATACATCCGAACGAGCTTCTTTGGGCTGGAAATGCATGGACAACACACGAACAACCTTCTATCATGTTTCTTTCAAAAGAGAGCTGTTTTTGAGTCGGCAGTGCAAATTGATTCAAAGAAGCTAAAATGAATGTTAGAAGACACAAATACATCCGAACGAGCTTCTTTGGGCTGGAAATGCATGGAAAACACACGAACAACCTTCTTTCCCGTTTCTTTCAAAAGAGAGCCATTTTTGAGTCTTGAGTGCACATTGACGCAAATAAGCTCAAATGAAGATAAGACAACAGAAATACATCCGAACGAGCTTCTTTGGGCTGGAAATGCATGGAAAACACACGAACAACCTTCTATCATGTTTCTTTCAAAAGAGAGCTGTTTTTGAGTTGGCAGTGCAAATTGACTCAAATCAGCTAAAATAAATGTTAGAAAACAGAAATACATACGAACGAGCTTCTTTGGGCTGGAAATGCATGGAAAACACACGAACAACCTTCTATCATGTTTCTTTCAAAAGAGAGCTGTTTTTGAGTCTGGAATGCAAAGTGACGCAAATGAGCTAAAATGAAGGTTGGAAAACACAAATACATCCGAACGAATGTCTTTGGGCTCGAAATGGATGGAAAACACACGAACAACCTTCTATCATGTTTCTTTCAAAAGAGATCTGTTTTTGAGTCGGGAGTGCAAATTGACTCAAATAAGCTAAAATGAAGGTTAGAAAACACAAATACATGCGAACGAGATTCTTTGGGCTGGAAATGCATGTAAAACACACAAACAACCTTCTATCATGTTTCTTTCAAAAGAGAGCTGTTTTTGAGTCGGGAGTGCAAAGTGACGCAAATGAGCAAAAATGAAGGTTAGAAAACACAAATACATCCGAACGAGCTTTTTTGGGCTGGAAATGCATGGAAAACACACGAACAACCTTCTATCACGTTTCTTTCAAAAGAGAGCTGTTTTTGAGTCTGGAATGCAAAGTGACGCAAATGAGCTAAAATGAATGTTGGAAAACACAAATACATCTGAACGAGCTTCTTTGGGCTCGAAATGGATGCAAAACACACGAACAACCTTCTATCATGTTTCTTTCAAAAGAGCTGTTTTTGAGTCGGGAGTGCAAATTGACTCAAATAAGCTAAAATGAAGGTTAGAAAGCACAAATACATGCGAACGAGATTCTTTGGGCTGGAAATGCATGGAAAACACACAAACAACCTTCTATCATGTTTCTTTCAAAAGAGAGCCGTTTTTGAGTCTGGAGTGCACATTGACGCAAATAAGCTCAAATGAAGCTTAGAAAACCCGAATACATCCGAAAGAACTTCTTTGGGCTGGAAATGCATGTAAAACACACGAACAACCTTCTATCATGTTTCTTTTAAAATAGAGCTGTTTTTCAGTCGGCAGTGCAAATTGACTATAATAAGCAAAAATGAAGGTTAGAAAACCCAAATACATCCGAATGAGCTTCTTTGGGCTGGAAATGCATGGAAAACAGACCAACAACCTTCTATCATGTTTCTTTCAAAAGAGAATTGTTTTTGAGTCGGGAGTGCAAAGTGACGCAAATGAGCAAAAATGAAGGTTAGATAACACAAATACATCCGAACGAGCTTCTTTGGGCTGGAAATGCATGGAAAACACACGAACAACCTTCTATCATGTTTCTTTCGAAAGAGAATTGTTTTTGAGTCGGCAGTGCAAATTGACTCAAAGAAGCTAAAATGAATGTTAGAAAACACAAATACATCCGAACGAACTTCTTTGGGCTGGAAATGCATGGACAACACACGAACAACCTTCTATCATGTTTCTTTCAAAAGAGAGCTGTTTTTGAGTCGGCAGTGCAAATTGATTCAAAGAAGCTAATATGAATGTTAGAAGACACAAATACATCCGAACGAGCTTCTTTGGGCTGGAAATGCATGGAAAACACACGAACAACCTTCTTTCCCGTTTCTTTCAAAAGAGAGCCATTTTTGAGTCTTGAGTGCACATTGACGCAAATAAGCTCAAATGAAGATAAGACAACAGAAATACATCCGAACGAGCTTCTTTGGGCTGGAAATGCATGGAAAACACACGAACAACCTTCTATCATGTTTCTTTCAAAAGAGAGCTGTTTTTGAGTTGGCAGTGCAAATTGACTCAAATCAGCTAAAATAAATGTTAGAAAACAGAAATACATACGAACGAGCTTCTTTGGGCTGGAAATGGATGGAAAACACACGAACAACCTTCTATCATGTTTCTTTCAAAAGAGATCTGTTTTTGAGTCGGGAGTGCAAATTGACTCAAATAAGCTAAAATGAAGGTTAGAAAACACAAATACATGCGAACGAGATTCTTTGGGCTGGAAATGCATGTAAAACACACAAACAACCTTCTATCATGTTTCTTTCAAAAGAGAGCTGTTTTTGAGTCGGGAGTGCAAAGTGACGCAAATGAGCAAAAATGAAGGTTAGAAAACACAAATACATCCGAACGAGCTTTTTTGGGCTGGAAATGCATGGAAAACACACGAACAACCTTCTATCACGTTTCTTTCAAAAGAGAGCTGTTTTTGAGTCTGGAATGCAAAGTGACGCAAATGAGCTAAAATGAATGTTGGAAAACACAAATACATCTGAACGAGCTTCTTTGGGCTCGAAATGGATGCAAAACACACGAACAACCTTCTATCATGTTTCTTTCAAAAGAGCTGTTTTTGAGTCGGGAGTGCAAATTGACTCAAATAAGCTAAAATGAAGGTTAGAAAGCACAAATACATGCGAACGAGATTCTTTGGGCTGGAAATGCATGGAAAACACACGAACAACCTTCTATCATGTTTCTTTCAAAAGAGAGCCGTTTTTGAGTCTGGAGTGCACATTGACGCAAATAAGCTCAAATGAAGCTTAGAAAACCCGAATACATCCGAAAGAACTTCTTTGGGCTGGAAATGCATGTAAAACACACGAACAACCTTCTATCATGTTTCTTTTAAAATAGAGCTGTTTTTCAGTCGGCAGTGCAAATTGACTAAAATAAGCTAAAATGAAGGTTAGAAAACCCAAATACATCCGAATGAGCTTCTTTGGGCTGGAAATGCATGGAAAACAGACCAACAACCTTCTATCATGTTTCTTTCAAAGAGAATTGTTTTTGAGTCGGGAGTGCAAAGTGACGCAAATGAGCAAAAATGAAGGTTAGATAACACAAATACATCCGAACGAGCTTCTTTGGGCTGGAAATGCATGGAAAACACACGAACAACCTTCTATCATGTTTCTTTCGAAAGAGAATTGTTTTTGAGTCGGCAGTGCAAATTGACTCAAAGAAGCTAAAATGAATGTTAGAAAACACAAATACATCCGAACGAACTTCTTTGGGCTGGAAATGCATGGACAACACACGAACAACCTTCTATCATGTTTCTTTCAAAAGAGAGCTGTTTTTGAGTCGGCAGTGCAAATTGATTCAAAGAAGCTAAAATGAATGTTAGAAGACACAAATACATCCGAACGAGCTTCTTTGGGCTGGAAATGCATGGAAAACACACGAACAACCTTCTTTCCCGTTTCTTTCAAAAGAGAGCCATTTTTGAGTCTTGAGTGCACATTGACGCAAATAAGCTCAAATGAAGATAAGACAACAGAAATACATCCGAACGAGCTTCTTTGGGCTGGAAATGCATGGAAAACACACGAACAACCTTCTATCATGTTTCTTTCAAAAGAGAGCTGTTTTTGAGTTGGCAGTGCAAATTGACTCAAATCAGCTAAAATAAATGTTAGAAAACAGAAATACATACGAACGAGCTTCTTTGGGCTGGAAATGCATGGAAAACACACGAACAACCTTCTATCATGTTTCTTTCAAAAGAGAGCTGTTTTTGAGTCTGGAATGCAAAGTGACGCAAATGAGCTAAAATGAAGGTTGGAAAACACAAATACATCCGAACGAATGTCTTTGGGCTCGAAATGGATGGAAAACACACGAACAACCTTCTATCATGTTTCTTTCAAAAGAGATCTGTTTTTGAGTCGGGAGTGCAAATTGACTCAAATAAGCTAAAATGAAGGTTAGAAAACACAAATACATGCGAACGAGATTCTTTGGGCTGGAAATGCATGTAAAACACACAAACAACCTTCTATCATGTTTCTTTCAAAAGAGAGCTGTTTTTGAGTCGGGAGTGCAAAGTGACGCAAATGAGCAAAAATGAAGGTTAGAAAACACAAATACATCCGAACGAGCTTTTTTGGGCTGGAAATGCATGGAAAACACACGAACAACCTTCTATCACGTTTCTTTCAAAAGAGACCAGTTTTTGAGTTGGCAGTGCAAATTGACTCAAATCAGCTAAAATAAATGTTAGAAAACACAAATACATCCCAACGAGCTTCTTTGGGCTGGAAATGCATGGAAAACACACGAACAACCTTCTATCATGTTTCTTTCAAAAGAGAGCTGTTTTTGAGTCTGGAATACAAAGTGACGCAAATGAGCTAAAATGAAGGTTGGAAAACACAAATACATCCGAACGAACTTTTTTGGGCTCGAAATGAATGGAAAACCCACGAACAACCTTCTATCAATGTTTCTTTCAAAAGAGAGCTGTTTTTGAGTCGGGAGTGCAAATTGACTCAAATAAGCTCAAATGAATGTTAAAAAACAGAAATACATCCGAACGAGCTTCTTTGGGCTGGAAATGCATGGAAAACACACAAACAACCTTCTATCATGTTTCTTTCAAAAGAGAGCCGTTTTTGTGTCTGGAGTGCACATTGACGCAAATGAGCTAAAATGAAGGTTAGAAAACAGAAATACATCCGAACGAGCTTCTTTGGGCTGGAAATGCATGTAAAACACACGAACAACCTTCTAGCATGTTTCTTTCAAAAGAGAGCTGTTTTTGAGTGGGCAGTGCAAATTGACTCAAATAAGCTAAAATGAATGTTAGAAAACACAAATACATCCGAACGAGCTTCTTTGGGCTGGAAATGCATGGAAAACACACGAACAACCTTCTATCATGTTTCTTTCAAAGGAGAGCTGTTTTTGAGTCGGGTGTGCAAATTGAGTCAAATAAGCTAAAATGAATGTTAGAAAACACAAATACATCCGAACGAGCTTCTTTGTGCTGGAAATGCATGGAAAACACACGAACAACCTTCTTTCCCGTTTCTTTCAAAAGAGAGCTGTTTTTGAGTCTGGAATGCAAAGTGACGCAAATGAGCTAAAATGAATGTTGGAAAACACAAATACATCTGAACGAGCTTCTTTGGGCTCGAAATGGATGCAAAACACACGAACAACCTTCTATCATGTTTCTTTCAAAAGAGCTTTTTTGAGTCGGGAGTGCAAATTGACTCAAATAAGCTAAAATGAAGGTTAGAAAGCACAAATACATGCGAACGAGATTCTTTGGGCTGGAAATGCATGGAAAACACACAAACAACCTTCTATCATGTTTCTTTCAAAAGAGAGCCGTTTTTGAGTCTGGAGTGCACATTGACGCAAATAAGCTCAAATGAAGCTTAGAAAACCCAAATACATCCGAAAGAACTTCTTTGGGCTGGAAATGCATGTAAAACACACGAACAACCTTCTATCATGTTTCTTTTAAAATAGAGCTGTTTTTGAGTCGGCAGTGCAAAGTGACGCAAATGAGCAAAAATGAAGGTTAGATAACACAAATACATCCGAACGAGCTTCTTTGGGCTGGAAATGCATGGAAAACACACGAACAACCTTCTATCATGTTTCTTTCGAAAGAGAATTGTTTTTGAGTCGGCAGTGCAAATTGACTCAAAGAAGCTAAAATGAATGTTAGAAAACACAAATACATCCGAACGAGCTTCTTTGGGCTGGAAATGCATGGACAACACACGAACAACCTTCTATCATGTTTCTTTCAAAAGAGAGCTGTTTTTGAGTCGGCAGTGCAAATTGATTCAAAGAAGCTAAAATGAATGTTAGAAGACACAAATACATCCGAACGAGCTTCTTTGGGCTGGAAATGCATGGAAAACACACGAACAACCTTCTTTCCCGTTTCTTTCAAAAGAGAGCCATTTTTGAGTCTTGAGTGCACATTGACGCAAATAAGCTCAAATGAAGATAAGACAACAGAAATACATCCGAACGAGCTTCTTTGGGCTGGAAATGCATGGAAAACACACGAACAACCTTCTATCATGTTTCTTTCAAAAGAGAGCTGTTTTTGAGTTGGCAGTGCAAATTGACTCAAATCAGCTAAAATAAATGTTAGAAAACAGAAATACATACGAACGAGCTTCTTTGGGCTGGAAATGCATGGAAAACACACGAACAACCTTCTATCATGTTTCTTTCAAAAGAGAGCTGTTTTTGAGTCTGGAATGCAAAGTGACGCAAATGAGCTAAAATGAAGGTTGGAAAACACAAATACATCCGAACGAATGTCTTTGGGCTCGAAATGGATGGAAAACACACGAACAACCTTCTATCATGTTTCTTTCAAAAGAGATCTGTTTTTGAGTCGGGAGTGCAAATTGACTCAAATAAGCTAAAATGAAGGTTAGAAAACACAAATACATGCGAACGAGATTCTTTGGGCTGGAAATGCATGTAAAACACACAAACAACCTTCTATCATGTTTCTTTCAAAAGAGAGCTGTTTTTGAGTCGGGAGTGCAAAGTGACGCAAATGAGCAAAAATGAAGGTTAGAAAACACAAATACATCCGAACGAGCTTTTTTGGGCTGGAAATGCATGGAAAACACACGAACAACCTTCTATCACGTTTCTTTCAAAAGAGACCAGTTTTTGAGTTGGCAGTGCAAATTGACTCAAATCAGCTAAAATAAATGTTAGAAAACACAAATACATCCGAACGAGCTTCTTTGGGCTGGAAATGCATGGAAAACACACGAACAACCTTCTATCATGTTTCTTTCAAAAGAGAGCTGTTTTTGAGTCTGGAATACAAAGTGACGCAAATGAGCTAAAATGAAGGTTGGAAAACACAAATACATCCGAACGAACTTTTTTGGGCTCGAAATGAATGGAAAACCCACGAACAACCTTCTATCAATGTTTCTTTCAAAAGAGAGCTGTTTTTGAGTCGGGAGTGCAAATTGACTCAAATAAGCTCAAATGAATGTTAGAAAACAGAAATACATCCGAACGAGCTTCTTTGGGCTGGAAATGCATGGAAAACACACAAACAACCTTCTATCATGTTTCTTTCAAAAGAGAGCCGTTTTTGTGTCTGGAGTGCACATTGACGCAAAAAACCTCAAATGAAGGTTAGAAAACACAAATACATCCGAACGAGCTTCTTTGGGCTGGAAATGCATGTAAAACACACGAACAACCTTCTAGCATGTTTCTTTCAAAAGAGAGCTGTTTTTGAGTGGGCAGTGCAAATTGACTCAAATAAGCTAAAATGAATGTTAGAAAACACAAATACATCCGAACGAGCTTCTTTGGGCTGGAAATGCATGGAAAACACACGAACAACCTTCTATCATGTTTCTTTCAAAGGAGAGCTGTTTTTGAGTCGGGTGTGCAAATTGAGTCAAATAAGCTAAAATGAAGGTTATAAAACCCAAATACATCCGAATGCCCTTCTTTGCGCTGGAAATGCATGGAAAACACACGAACAAACTTCTATCATGTTTCTTTCAAAAGAGAGCTGTTTTTGAGTCGGGAGTGCAAAGTGACGCAAATGAGCAAAAATGAAGGTTAGAAAACACAAATACATCCGAACGAGCTTCTTTTGGCTCGAAATGGATGGAAAACACACAAACAACCTTCTATCATGTTTCTTTCAAAAGAGAGCTGTTTTTGAGGCGGCAGTGCAAATTGACTCAAACAAGCTAAAATGAATGTTAGAAAACACAAATACATCCGAACGAGCTTCTTTGTGCTGGAAATGCATGGAAAACATACGAACAACCTTCTTTCCCGTTTCTTTCAAAAGAGAGCTGTTTTTGAGTCTGGAATGCAAAGTGACGCAAATGAGCTAAAATGAATGTTGGAAAACACAAATACATCTGAACGAGCTTCTTTGGGCTCGAAATGGATGCAAAACACACGAACAACCTTCTATCATGTTTCTTTCAAAAGAGCTGTTTTTGAGTCGGGAGTGCAAATTGACTCAAATAAGCTAAAATGAAGGTTAGAAAGCACAAATACATGCGAACGAGATTCTTTGGGCTGGAAATGCATGGAAAACACACGAACAACCTTCTATCATGTTTCTTTCAAAAGAGAGCCGTTTTTGAGTCTGGAGTGCACATTGACGCAAATAAGCTCAAATGAAGCTTAGAAAACCCGAATACATCCGAAAGAACTTCTTTGGGCTGGAAATGCATGTAAAACACACGAACAACCTTCTATCATGTTTCTTTTAAAATAGAGCTGTTTTTCAGTCGGCAGTGCAAATTGACTAAAATAAGCTAAAATGAAGGTTAGAAAACCCAAATACATCCGAATGAGCTTCTTTGGGCTGGAAATGCATGGAAAACAGACGAACAACCTTCTATCATGTTTCTTTCAAAAGGGAGCTGTTTTTGAGTCGGGAGTGCAAAGTGACGCAAATGAGCAAAAATGAAGGTTAGATAACACAAATACATCCGAACGAGCTTCTTTGGGCTGGAAATGCATGGAAAACACACGAACAACCTTCTATCATGTTTCTTTCAAAAGAGATCTGTTTTTGAGTCGGCAGTGCAAATTGACTCAAAGAAGCTAAAATGAAGGTTAGAAAAAACAAATACATGCGAACGAGATTCTTTGGGCTGGAAATGCATGTAAAACACACAAACAACCTTCTATCATGTTTCTTTCAAAAGAGAGCTGTTTTTGAGTCTGGAATACAAAGTGACGCAAATGAGCTAAAATGAAGGTTGGAAAACACAAATACATCCGAACGAACTTTTTTGGGCTCGAAATGAATGGAAAACCCACGAACAACCTTCTATCAATGTTTCTTTCAAAAGAGAGCTGTTTTTGAGTCGGGAGTGCAAATTGACTCAAATAAGCTCAAATGAATGTTAGAAAACAGAAATACATCCGAACGAGCTTCTTTGGGCTGGAAATGCATGGAAAACACACAAACAACCTTCTATCATGTTTCTTTCAAAAGAGAGCCGTTTTTGTGTCTGGAGTGCACATTGACGCAAAAAACCTCAAATGAAGGTTAGAAAACACAAATACATCCGAACGAGCTTCTTTGGGCTGGAAATGCATGTAAAACACACGAACAACCTTCTAGCATGTTTCTTTCAAAAGAGAGCTGTTTTTGAGTGGGCAGTGCAAATTGACTCAAATAAGCTAAAATGAATGTTAGAAAACACAAATACATCCGAACGAGCTTCTTTGGGCTGGAAATGCATGGAAAACACACGAACAACCTTCTATCATGTTTCTTTCAAAGGAGAGCTGTTTTTGAGTCAGGTGTGCAAATTGAGTCGAATAAGCTAAAATGAAGGTTAGAAAACCCAAATACATCCGAATGACCTTCTTTGCGCTGGAAATGCATGGAAAACACACGAACAAACTTCTATCATGTTTCTTTCAAAAGAGAGCTGTTTTTGAGTCGGGAGTGCAAAGTGACGCAAATGAGCAAAAATGAAGGTTAGAAAACACAAATACATCCGAACGAGCTTCTTTTGGCTCGAAATGGATGGAAAACACACAAACAACCTTCTATCATGTTTCTTTCAAAAGAGAGCTGTTTTTGAGGCGGCAGTGCAAATTGACTCAAACAAGCTAAAATGAATGTTAGAAAACACAAATACATCCGAACGAGCTTCTTTGTGCTGGAAATGCATGGAAAACACACGAACAACCTTCTTTCCCGTTTCTTTCAAAAGAGAGCTGTTTTTGATTCTGGAATGCAAAGTGACGCAAATGAGCTAAAATGAATGTTGGAAAACACAAATACATCTGAACGAGCTTCTTTGGGCTCGAAATGGATGCAAAACACACGAACAACCTTCTATCATGTTTCTTTCAAAAGAGCTGTTTTTGAGTCGGGAGTGCAAATTGACTCAAATAAGCTAAAATGAAGGTTAGAAAGCACAAATACATGCGAACGAGATTCTTTGGGCTGGAAATGCATGGAAAACACACGAACAACCTTCTATCATGTTTCTTTCAAAAGAGAGCCGTTTTTGAGTCTGGAGTGCACATTGACGCAAATAAGCTCAAATGAAGCTTAGAAAACCCAAATACATCCGAAAGAACTTCTTTGGGCTGGAAATGCATGTAAAACACACGAACAACCTTCTATCATGTTTCTTTTAAAATAGAGCTGTTTTTGAGTCGGCAGTGCAAATTGACTCAAATAAGCTAAAATGAAGGTTAGAAAACTCAAATACATCCGAATGAGCTTCTTTGGGCTGGAAATGCATGGAAAACAGACGAACAACCTTCTATCATGTTTCTTTCAAAAGAGAGCTGTTTTTGAGTCGGGAGTGCAAAGTGACGCAAATGAGCAAAAATGAAGGTTAGATAACACAAATACATCCGAACGAGCTTCTTTGGGCTGGAAATGCATGGAAAACACACGAACAACCTTCTATCATGTTTCTTTCGAAAGAGAATTGTTTTTGAGTCGGCAGTGCAAATTGACTCAAAGAAGCTAAAATGAATGTTAGAAAACACAAATACATCCGAACGAGCTTCTTTGGGCTGGAAATGCATGGACAACACACGAACAACCTTCTATCATGTTTCTTTCAAAAGAGAGCTGTTTTTGAGTCGGCAGTGCAAGTTGATTCAAAGAAGCTAAAATGAATGTTAGAAGACACAAATACATCCGAACGAGCTTCTTTGGGCTGGAAATGCATGGAAAACACACGAACAACCTTCTTTCCCGTTTCTTTCAAAAGAGAGCCATTTTTGAGTCTTGAGTGCACATTGACGCAAATAAGCTCAAATGAAGATAAGACAACAGAAATACATCCGAACGAGCTTCTTTGGGCTGGAAATGCATGGAAAACACACGAACAACCTTCTATCATGTTTCTTTCAAAAGAGAGCTGTTTTTGAGTTGGCAGTGCAAATTGACTCAAATCAGCTAAAATAAATGTTAGAAAACAGAAATACATACGAACGAGCTTCTTTGGGCTGGAAATGCATGGAAAACACACGAACAACCTTCTATCATGTTTCTTTCAAAAGAGAGCTGTTTTTGAGTCTGGAATGCAAAGTGACGCAAATGAGCTAAAATGAAGGTTGGAAAACACAAATACATCCGAACGAATGTCTTTGGGCTCGAAATGGATGGAAAACACACGAACAACCTTCTATCATGTTTCTTTCAAAAGAGATCTGTTTTTGAGTCGGGAGTGCAAATTGACTCAAATAAGCTAAAATGAAGGTTAGAAAACACAAATACATGCGAACGAGATTCTTTGGGCTGGAAATGCATGTAAAACACACAAACAACCTTCTATCATGTTTCTTTCAAAAGAGATCTGTTTTTGAGTCGGGAGTGCAAAGTGACGCAAATGAGCAAAAATGAAGGTTAGAAAACACAAATACATCCGAACGAGCTTTTTTGGGCTGGAAATGCATGGAAAACACACGAACAACCTTCTATCACGTTTCTTTCAAAAGAGAGCTGTTTTTGAGTCTGGAATGCAAAGTGACGCAAATGAGCTAAAATGAATGTTGGAAAACACAAATACATCTGAACGAGCTTCTTTGGGCTCGAAATGGATGCAAAACACACGAACAACCTTCTATCATGTTTCTTTCAAAAGAGCTGTTTTTGAGTCGGGAGTGCAAATTGACTCAAATAAGCTAAAATGAAGGTTAGAAAGCACAAATACATGCGAACGAGATTCTTTGGGCTGGAAATGCATGGAAAACACACGAACAACCTTCTATCATGTTTCTTTCAAAAGAGAGCCGTTTTTGAGTCTGGAGTGCACATTGACGCAAATAAGCTCAAATGAAGCTTAGAAAACCCGAATAGATCCGAAAGAACTTCTTTGGGCTGGAAATGCATGTAAAACACACGAACAACCTTCTATCATGTTTCTTTTAAAATAGAGCTGTTTTTCAGTCGGCAGTGCAAATTGACTAAAATAAGCTAAAATGAAGGTTAGAAAACCCAAATACATCCGAATGAGCTTCTTTGGGCTGGAAATGCATGGAAAACAGACCAACAACCTTCTATCATGTTTCTTTCAAAAGAGAGCTGTTTTTGAGTCGGGAGTGCAAAGTGACGCAAATGAGCAAAAATGAAGGTTAGATAACACAAATACATCCGAACGAGCTTCTTTGGGCTGGAAATGCATGGAAAACAGACGAACAACCTTCTATCATGTTTCTTTCAAAAGAGAGCCGTTTTTGACTCTGGAGTGCACATTGACGCAAAAAACCTCAAATGAAGGTTAGAAAACACAAATACATCCGAACGAGCTTCTTTGGGCTGGAAATGCATGTAAAACACACGAACAACCTTCTATCATGTTTCTTTCAAAAGACAGCTGTTTTTGAGTCGGCAGTGCAAATTGACTCAAAGAAGCTAAAATGAATGTTAGAAAACACAAATACATCCGAACGAGCTTCTTTGTGCTGGAAATGCATGGAAAACACACGAACAACCTTCTTTCCCGTTTCTTTCAAAAGAGAGCTGTTTTTGAGTCTGGAATGCAAAGTTACGCAAATGAGCTAAAATGAATGTTGGAAAACACAAATACATCTGAACGAGCTTCTTTGGGCTCGAAATGGATGCAAAACACACGAACAACCTTCTATCATGTTTCTTTCAAAAGAGCTGTTTTTGAGTCGGGAGTGCAAATTGACTCAAATAAGCTAAAATGAAGGTTAGAAAGCACAAATACATGCGAACGAGATTCTTTGGGCTGGAAATGCATGTAAAACACACAAACAACCTTCTATTATGTTTCTTTCAAAAGAGAGCCGTTTTTGAGTCTGGAGTGCAAAGTGACGCAAATGAGCAAAAATGAAGGTTAGAAAACACAAATACATCCGAATGAGCTTCTTTGGGCTGGAAATGCATGGAAAACAGACGAACAACCTTCTATCATGTTTCTTTCAAAAGAGAGCTGTTTTTGAGTCGGGAGTGCAAAGTGACGCAAATGAGCAAAAATGAAGGTTAGATAACACAAATACATCCGAACGAGCTTCTTTGGGCTGGAAATGCATGGAAAACACACGAACAACCTTCTATCATGTTTCTTTCGAAAGAGAATTGTTTTTGAGTCGGCAGTGCAAATTGACTCAAAGAAGCTAAAATGAATGTTAGAAAACACAAATACATCCGAACGAGCTTCTTTGGGCTGGAAATGCATGGACAACACACGAACAACCTTCTATCATGTTTCTTTCAAAAGAGAGCTGTTTTTGAGTCGGCAGTGCAAATTGATTCAAAGAAGCTAAAATGAATGTTAGAAGACACAAATACATCCGAACGAGCTTCTTTGGGCTGGAAATGCATGGAAAACACACGAACAACCTTCTTTCCCGTTTCTTTCAAAAGAGAGCCATTTTTGAGTCTTGAGTGCACATTGACGCAAATAAGCTTAAATGAAGATAAGACAACAGAAATACATCCGAACGAGCTTCTTTGGGCTGGAAATGCATGGAAAACACACGAACAACCTTCTATCATGTTTCTTTCAAAAGAGAGCTGTTTTTGAGTTGGCAGTGCAAATTGACTCAAATCAGCTAAAATAAATGTTAGAAAACAGAAATACATACGAACGAGCTTCTTTGGGCTGGAAATGCATGGAAAACACACGAACAACCTTCTATCATGTTTCTTTCAAAAGAGAGCTGTTTTTGAGTCTGGAATGCAAAGTGACGCAAATGAGCTAAAATGAAGGTTGGAAAACACAAATACATCCGAACGAATGTCTTTGGGCTCGAAATGGATGGAAAACACACGAACAACCTTCTATCATGTTTCTTTCAAAAGAGATCTGTTTTTGAGTCGGGAGTGCAAATTGACTCAAATAAGCTAAAATGAAGGTTAGAAAACACAAATACATGCGAACGAGATTCTTTGGGCTGGAAATGCATGTAAAACACACAAACAACCTTCTATCATGTTTCTTTCAAAAGAGAGCTGTTTTTGAGTCGGGAGTGCAAAGTGACGCAAATGAGCAAAAATGAAGGTTAGAAAACACAAATACATCCGAACGAGCTTTTTTGGGCTGGAAATGCATGGAAAACACACGAACAACCTTCTATCACGTTTCTTTCAAAAGAGAGCTGTTTTTGAGTCTGGAATACAAAGTGACGCAAATGAGCTAAAATGAAGGTTGGAAAACACAAATACATCCGAACGAACTTTTTTGGGCTCGAAATGAATGGAAAACCCACGAACAACCTTCTATCAATGTTTCTTTCAAAAGAGAGCTGTTTTTGAGTCGGGAGTGCAAATTGACTCAAATGAGCTCAAATGAATGTTAGAAAACAGAAATACATCCGAACGAGCTTCTTTGGGCTGGAAATGCATGGAAAACACACAAACAACCTTCTATCATGTTTCTTTCAAAAGAGAGCCGTTTTTGTGTCTGGAGTGCACATTGACGCAAAAAACCTCAAATGAAGGTTAGAAAACACAAATACATCCGAACGAGCTTCTTTGGGCTGGAAATGCATGTAAAACACACGAACAACCTTCTAGCATGTTTCTTTCAAAAGAGAGCTGTTTTTGAGTGGGCAGTGCAAATTGACTCAAATAAGCTAAAATGAATGTTAGAAAACACAAATACATCCGAACGAGCTTCTTTGGGCTGGAAATGCATGGAAAACACACGAACAACCTTCTATCATGTTTCTTTCAAAGGAGAGCTGTTTTTGAGTCAGGTGTGCAAATTGAGTCAAATAAGCTAAAATGAAGGTTAGAAAACCCAAATACATCCGAATGACCTTCTTTGCGCTGGAAATGCATGGAAAACACACGAACAACCTTGTTTCCCGTTTCTTTCAAAAGAGAGCTGTTTTTGAGTCGGGAGTGCAAAGTGACGCAAATGAGCAAAAATGAAGGTTAGAAAACACAAATACATCCGAACGAGCTTCTTTTGGCTCGAAATGGATGGAAAACACACAAACAACCTTCTATCATGTTTCTTTCAAAAGAGAGCTGTTTTTGAGGCGGCAGTGCAAATTGACTCAAACAAGCTAAAATGAATGTTAGAAAACACAAATACATCCGAACGAGCTTCTTTCTGCTGGAAATGCATGGAAAACACACGAACAACCTTCTTTCCCGTTTCTTTCAAAAGAGAGCTGTTTTTGAGTCTGGAATGCAAAGTGACGCAAATGAGCTAAAATGAATGTTGGAAAACACAAATACATCTGAACGAGCTTCTTTGGGCTCGAAATGGATGCAAAACACACGAACAACCTTCTATCATGTTTCTTTCAAAAGAGCTGTTTTTGAGTCGGGAGTGCAAATTGACTGAAATAAGCTAAAATGAAGGTTAGAAAGCACAAATACATGCGAACGAGATTCTTTGGGCTGGAAATGCATGGAAAACACACGAACAACCTTCTATCATGTTTCTTTCAAAAGAGATCTGTTTTTGAGTCGGGAGTGCAAATTGACTCAAATAAGCTAAAATGAAGCTTAGAAAACCCAAATACATCCGAAAGAACTTCTTTGGGCTGGAAATGCATGTAAAACACACGAACAACCTTCTATCATGTTTCTTTTAAAATAGAGCTGTTTTTAAGTCGGCAGTGCAAATTGACTCAAATAAGCTAAAATGAAGGTTAGAAAACCCAAATACATCCGAATGAGCTTCTTTGGGCTGGAAATGCATGGAAAACAGACGAACAACCTTCTATCATGTTTCTTTCAAAAGAGAGCTGTTTTTGATTCGGGAGTGCAAAGTGACGCAAATGAGCAAAAATGAAGGTTAGATAACACAAATACATCCGAACGAGCTTCTTTGGGCTGGAAATGCATGGAAAACACACGAACAACCTTCTATCATGTTTCTTTCGAAAGAGAATTGTTTTTGAGTCGGCAGTGCAAATTGACTCAAAGAAGCTAAAATGAATGTTAGAAAACACAAATACATCCGAACGAGCTTCTTTGGGCTGGAAATGCATGGACAACACACGAACAACCTTCTATCATGTTTCTTTCAAAAGAGAGCTGTTTTTGAGTCGGCAGTGCAAATTGATTCAAAGAAGCTAAAATGAATGTTAGAAGACACAAATACATCCGAACGAGCTTCTTTGGGCTGGAAATGCATGGAAAACACACGAACAACCTTCTTTCCCGTTTCTTTCAAAAGAGAGCCATTTTTGAGTCTTGAGTGCACATTGACGCAAATAAGCTCAAATGAAGATAAGACAACAGAAATACATCCGAACGAGCTGCTTTGGGCTGGAAATGCATGGAAAACAAACGAACAACCTTCTATCATGTTTCTTTCAAAAGAGAGCTGTTTTTGAGTTGGCAGTGCAAATTGACTCAAATCAGCTAAAATAAATGTTAGAAAACAGAAATACATACGAACGAGCTTCTTTGGGCTGGAAATGCATGGAAAACACACGAACAACCTTCTATCATGTTTCTTTCAAAAGAGAGCTGTTTTTGAGTCTGGAATGCAAAGTGACGCAAATGAGCTAAAATGAAGGTTGGAAAACACAAATACATCCGAACGAATGTCTTTGGGCTCGAAATGGATGGAAAACACACGAACAACCTTCTATCATGTTTCTTTCAAAAGAGATCTGTTTTTGAGTCGGGAGTGCAAATTGACTCAAATAAGCTAAAATGAAGGTTAGAAAACACAAATACATGCGAACGAGATTCTTTGGGCTGGAAATGCATGGAAAACACACGAACAACCTTCTATCACGTTTCTTTCAAAAGAGAGCTGTTTTTGAGTCTGGAATACAAAGTGACGCAAATGAGCTAAAATGAAGGTTGGAAAACACAAATACATCCGAACGAACTTTTTTGGGCTCGAAATGAATGGAAAACCCACGAACAACCTTCTATCAATGTTTCTTTCAAAAGAGAGCTGTTTTTGAGTCGGGAGTGCAAATTGACTCAAATAAGCTCAAATGAATGTTAGAAAACAGAAATACATCCGAACGAGCTTCTTTGGGCTGGAAATGCATGGAAAACACACAAACAACCTTCTATCATGTTTCTTTCAAAAGAGAGCCGTTTTTGTGTCTGGAGTGCACATTGACTCAAATAAGCTAAAATGAATGTTAGAAAACACAAATACATCCGAACGAGCTTCTTTGGGCTGGAAATGCATGGAAAACACACGAACAACCTTCTATCATGTTTCTTTCAAAGGAGAGCTGTTTTTGAGTCGGGTGTGCAAATTGAGTCAAATAAGCTAAAATGAAGGTTAGAAAACCCAAATACATCCGAATGACCTTCTTTGCGCTGGAAATGCATGGAAAACACACGAACAAACTTCTATCATGTTTCTTTCAAAAGAGAGCTGTTTTTGAGTCGGGAGTGCAAAGTGACGCAAATGAGCAAAAATGAAGGTTAGAAAACACAAATACATCCGAACGAGCTTCTTTTGGCTCGAAATGGATGGAAAACACACAAACAACCTTCTATCATGTTTCTTTCAAAAGAGAGCTGTTTTTGAGGCGGCAGTGCAAATTGACTCAAACAAGCTAAAATGAATGTTAGAAAACACAAATACATCCGAACGAGCTTCTTTGTGCTGGAAATGCATGGAAAACACACGAACAACCTTCTTTCCCGTTTCTTTCAAAAGAGAGCTGTTTTTGAGTTTGGAATGCAAAGTGACGCAAATGAGCTAAAATGAATGTTGGAAAACACAAATACATCTGAACGAGCTTCTTTGGGCTCGAAATGGATGCAAAACACACGAACAACCTTCTATCATGTTTCTTTCAAAAGAGCTGTTTTTGAGTCGGGAGTGCAAATTGACTGAAATAAGCTAAAATGAAGGTTAGAAAGCACAAATACATGCGAACGAGATTCTTTGGGCTGGAAATGCATGTAAAACACACAAACAACCTTCTATCATGTTTCTTTCCAAAGAGAGCTGCTTTTGAGTCGGGAGTGCAAAGTGACGCAAATGAACAAAAATGAAGGTTAGAAAACACAAATACATCCAAACTAGCTTCTTTGGGCTGGAAATGCATGAAAAACACACGAACAACCTTCTATCATGTTTCTTTCAAAAGAGAGCTGTTTTTGAGTCGGCAGTGCAAATTGACTCAAAGAAGCTCGAATGAATGTTAGAAAACAGAAATACATCCGAACGAGCTTCTTTGGGCTAGAAATGCATGGAAAACACACGAACAACCTTCTATCATGTTCCTTTCAAAAGAGAGCCGTTTTTGAGTCTGGAGTGCACATTGACGCAAATAAGCTCAAATGAAGCTTAGAAAACCCAAATACATCCGAACGAACTTCTTTGGGCTGGAAGTGCATGTAAAACACACGAACAACCTTCTATCATGTTTCTTTCAAAAGAGCTGTTTTTGAGTCGGGAGTGCAAATTGACTCAAATAAGCTAAAATGAAGGTTACAAAACACAAATACATGCGAACGAGATTCTTTGGGCTGGAAATGCATGTAAAACACACAAACAACCTTCTATCATGTTTCTTTCAAAAGAGAGCTGTTTTTGAGTCGGGAGTGCAAAGTGACTCAAATCAGCTAAAATGAATGTTAGAAAACACAAATACATCCGAACGAACTTCTTTGGGCTGGAAATGCATGAAAAACACACGAACAACCTTCTATCATGTATCTTTCGAAAGAGAGCTGTTTTTGAGTCGGCAGTGCAAATTGACTCAAAGAAGCTAAAATGAAGGTTAGAAAACCCAAATACATCCGAATGAGCTTCTTTGGGCTGGAAATGCATGGAAAACAGACGAACAACCTTCTATCATGTTTCTTTCAAAAGAGAGCCGTTTTTGACTCTGGAGTGCACATTGACGCAAAAAACCTCAAATGAAGGTTAGAAAACACAAATACATCCGAACGAGCTTCTTTGGGCTGGAAATGCATGTAAAACACACGAACAACCTTCTATCATGTTTCTTTCAAAAGACAGCTGTTTTTGAGTCGGCAGTGCAAATTGACTCAAAGAAGCTAAAATGAATGTTAGAAAACACAAATACATCCGAACGAGCTTCTTTGTGCTGGAAATGCATGGAAAACACACGAACAACCTTCTTTCCCGTTTCTTTCAAAAGAGAGCTGTTTTTGAGTCTGGAATGCAAAGTGACGCAAATGAGCTAAAATGAATGTTGGAAAACACAAATACATCTGAACGAGCTTCTTTGGGCTCGAAATGGATGCAAAACACACGAACAACCTTCTATCATGTTTCTTTCAAAAGAGCTGTTTTTGAGTCGGGAGTGCAAATTGACTCAAATAAGCTAAAATGAAGGTTAGAAAGCACAAATACATGCGAACGAGATTCTTTGGGCTGGAAATGCATGTAAAACACACAAACAACCTTCTATTATGTTTCTTTCAAAAGAGAGCCGTTTTTGAGTCTGGAGTGCAAAGTGACGCAAATGAGCAAAAATGAAGGTTAGAAAACACAAATACATCCGAATGAGCTTCTTTGGGCTGGAAATGCATGGAAAACAGACGAACAACCTTCTATCATGTTTCTTTCAAAAGAGAGCTGTTTTTGAGTCGGGAGTGCAAAGTGACGCAAATGAGCAAAAATGAAGGTTAGATAACACAAATACATCCGAACGAGCTTCTTTGGGCTGGAAATGCATGGAAAACACACGAACAACCTTCTATCATGTTTCTTTCGAAAGAGAATTGTTTTTGAGTCGGCAGTGCAAATTGACTCAAAGAAGCTAAAATGAATGTTAGAAAACACAAATACATCCGAACGAGCTTCTTTGGGCTGGAAATGCATGGACAACACACGAACAACCTTCTATCATGTTTCTTTCAAAAGAGAGCTGTTTTTGAGTCGGCAGTGCAAATTGATTCAAAGAAGCTAAAATGAATGTTAGAAGACACAAATACATCCGAACGAGCTTCTTTGGGCTGGAAATGCATGGAAAACACACGAACAACCTTCTTTCCCGTTTCTTTCAAAAGAGAGCCATTTTTGAGTCTTGAGTGCACATTGACGCAAATAAGCTTAAATGAAGATAAGACAACAGAAATACATCCGAACGAGCTTCTTTGGGCTGGAAATGCATGGAAAACACACGAACAACCTTCTATCATGTTTCTTTCAAAAGAGAGCTGTTTTTGAGTTGGCAGTGCAAATTGACTCAAATCAGCTAAAATAAATGTTAGAAAACAGAAATACATACGAACGAGCTTCTTTGGGCTGGAAATGCATGGAAAACACACGAACAACCTTCTATCATGTTTCTTTCAAAAGAGAGCTGTTTTTGAGTCTGGAATGCAAAGTGACGCAAATGAGCTAAAATGAAGGTTGGAAAACACAAATACATCCGAACGAATGTCTTTGGGCTCGAAATGGATGGAAAACACACGAACAACCTTCTATCATGTTTCTTTCAAAAGAGATCTGTTTTTGAGTCGGGAGTGCAAATTGACTCAAATAAGCTAAAATGAAGGTTAGAAAACACAAATACATGCGAACGAGATTCTTTGGGCTGGAAATGCATGTAAAACACACAAACAACCTTCTATCATGTTTCTTTCAAAAGAGAGCTGTTTTTGAGTCGGGAGTGCAAAGTGACGCAAATGAGCAAAAATGAAGGTTAGAAAACACAAATACATCCGAACGAGCTTTTTTGGGCTGGAAATGCATGGAAAACACACGAACAACCTTCTATCACGTTTCTTTCAAAAGAGAGCTGTTTTTGAGTCTGGAATACAAAGTGACGCAAATGAGCTAAAATGAAGGTTGGAAAACACAAATACATCCGAACGAACTTTTTTGGGCTCGAAATGAATGGAAAACCCACGAACAACCTTCTATCAATGTTTCTTTCAAAAGAGAGCTGTTTTTGAGTCGGGAGTGCAAATTGACTCAAATAAGCTCAAATGAATGTTAGAAAACAGAAATACATCCGAACGAGCTTCTTTGGGCTGGAAATGCATGGAAAACACACAAACAACCTTCTATCATGTTTCTTTCAAAAGAGAGCCGTTTTTGTGTCTGGAGTGCACATTGACTCAAATAAGCTAAAATGAATGTTAGAAAACACAAATACATCCGAACGAGCTTCTTTGGGCTGGAAATGCATGGAAAACACACGAACAACCTTCTATCATGTTTCTTTCAAAGGAGAGCTGTTTTTGAGTCGGGTGTGCAAATTGAGTCAAATAAGCTAAAATGAAGGTTAGAAAACCCAAATACATCCGAATGACCTTCTTTGCGCTGGAAATGCATGGAAAACACACGAACAAACTTCTATCATGTTTCTTTCAAAAGAGAGCTGTTTTTGAGTCGGGAGTGCAAAGTGACTCAAACAAGCTAAAATGAATGTTAGAAAACACAAATACATCCGAACGAACTTCTTTGTGCTGGAAATGCATGGAAAACACACGAACAACCTTCTTTCCCGTTTCTTTCAAAAGAGAGCTGTTTTTGAGTTTGGAATGCAAAGTGACGCAAATGAGCTAAAATGAATGTTGGAAAACACAAATACATCTGAACGAGCTTCTTTGGGCTCGAAATGGATGCAAAACACACGAACAACCTTCTATCATGTTTCTTTCAAAAGAGCTGTTTTTGAGTCGGGAGTGCAAATTGACTGAAATAAGCTAAAATGAAGGTTAGAAAGCACAAATACATGCGAACGAGATTCTTTGGGCTGGAAATGCATGTAAAACACACAAACAACCTTCTATCATGTTTCTTTCCAAAGAGAGCTGCTTTTGAGTCGGGAGTGCAAAGTGACGCAAATGAACAAAAATGAAGGTTAGAAAACACAAATACATCCAAACTAGCTTCTTTGGGCTGGAAATGCATGAAAAACACACGAACAACCTTCTATCATGTTTCTTTCAAAAGAGAGCTGTTTTTGAGTCGGCAGTGCAAATTGACTCAAAGAAGCTCGAATGAATGTTAGAAAACAGAAATACATCCGAACGAGCTTCTTTGGGCTAGAAATGCATGGAAAACACACGAACAACCTTCTATCATGTTCCTTTCAAAAGAGAGCCGTTTTTGAGTCTGGAGTGCACATTGACGCAAATAAGCTCAAATGAAGCTTAGAAAACCCAAATACATCCGAACGAACTTCTTTGGGCTGGAAGTGCATGTAAAACACACGAACAACCTTCTATCATGTTTCTTTCAAAAGAGCTGTTTTTGAGTCGGGAGTGCAAATTGACTCAAATAAGCTAAAATGAAGGTTACAAAACACAAATACATGCGAACGAGATTCTTTGGGCTGGAAATGCATGTAAAACACACAAACAACCTTCTATCATGTTTCTTTCAAAAGAGAGCTGTTTTTGAGTCGGGAGTGCAAAGTGACTCAAATCAGCTAAAATGAATGTTAGAAAACACAAATACATCCGAACGAACTTCTTTGGGCTGGAAATGCATGAAAAACACACGAACAACCTTCTATCATGTATCTTTCGAAAGAGAGCTGTTTTTGAGTCGGCAGTGCAAATTGACTCAAAGAAGCTAAAATGAAGGTTAGAAAACCCAAATACATCCGAATGAGCTTCTTTGGGCTGGAAATGCATGGAAAACAGACGAACAACCTTCTATCATGTTTCTTTCAAAAGAGAGCCGTTTTTGACTCTGGAGTGCACATTGACGCAAAAAACCTCAAATGAAGGTTAGAAAACACAAATACATCCGAACGAGCTTCTTTGGGCTGGAAATGCATGTAAAACACACGAACAACCTTCTATCATGTTTCTTTCAAAAGACAGCTGTTTTTGAGTCGGCAGTGCAAATTGACTCAAAGAAGCTAAAATGAATGTTAGAAAACACAAATACATCCGAACGAGCTTCTTTGTGCTGGAAATGCATGGAAAACACACGAACAACCTTCTTTCCCGTTTCTTTCAAAAGAGAGCTGTTTTTGAGTCTGGAATGCAAAGTGACGCAAATGAGCTAAAATGAATGTTGGAAAACACAAATACATCTGAACGAGCTTCTTTGGGCTCGAAATGGATGCAAAACACACGAACAACCTTCTATCATGTTTCTTTCAAAAGAGCTGTTTTTGAGTCGGGAGTGCAAATTGACTCAAATAAGCTAAAATGAAGGTTAGAAAGCACAAATACATGCGAACGAGATTCTTTGGGCTGGAAATGCATGTAAAACACACAAACAACCTTCTATCATGTTTCTTTCAAAAGAGAGCCGTTTTTGAGTCTGGAGTGCAAAGTGACGCAAATGAGCAAAAATGAAGGTTAGAAAACACAAATACATCCGAATGAGCTTCTTTGGGCTGGAAATGCATGGAAAACAGACGAACAACCTTCTATCATGTTTCTTTCAAAAGAGAGCTGTTTTTGAGTCGGGAGTGCAAAGTGACGCAAATGAGCAAAAATGAAGGTTAGAAAACACAAATACATCCGAACGAGCTTCTTTGGGCTGGAAATGCATGGAAAACACACGAACAACCTTCTATCAGGTTTCTTTCAAAAGAGAATTGTTTTTGAGTCGGCAGTGCAAATTGACTCAAAGAAGCTAAAATGAATGTTAGAAAACACAAATACATGCGAACGAGCTTCTTTGGGCTGGAAATGCATGGACAACACACGAACAACCTTCTATCATGTTTCTTTCAAAAGAGATCTGTTTTTGAGTCGGCAGTGCAAATTGATTCAAAGAAGCTAAAATTAATGTTAGAAAACACAAATACATCCGAACGAGCTTCTTTGGGTTGGAAATGCATGGAAAACACACGAACAACCTTCTTTCCCGTTTCTTTCAAAAGAGAGCCATTTTTGAGTCTTGAGTGCACATTGACGCAAATAAGCTCAAATGAAGGTTAGAAAACAGAAATACATCCGAACGAGCTTCTTTGGGCTGGAAATGCATGGAAAACACACGAACAACCTTCTATCATGTTTCTTTCAAAAGAGAGCTGTTTTTAAGTTGGCAGTGCAAATTGACTCAAATCAGCTAAAATAAATGTTAGAAAACAGAAATACATCCGAACGAGCTTCTTTGGGCTGGAAATGCATGGAAAACACACGAACAACCTTCTATCATGTTTCTTTCAAAAGAGCTGTTTTTGAGTCGGGAGTGCAAATTGACTGAAATAAGCTAAAATGAAGGTTAGAAAGCACAAATACATGCGAACGAGATTCTTTGGGCTGGAAATGCATGTAAAACACACAAACAACCTTCTATCATGTTTCTTTCTAAAGAGAGCTGCTTTTGAGTCGGGAGTGCAAAGTGACGCAAATGAACAAAAATGAAGGTTAGAAAACACAAATACATCCAAACTAGCTTCTTTGGGCTGGAAATGCATGAAAAACACACGAACAACCTTCTATCATGTTTCTTTCAAAAGAGAGCTGTTTTTGAGTCGGCAGTGCAAATTGACTCAAAGAAGCTCGAATGAATGTTAGAAAACAGAAATACATCCGAACGAGCTTCTTTGGGCTGGAAATGCATGGAAAACACACGAACAACCTTCTATCATGTTCCTTTCAAATGAGAGCCGTTTTTGAGTCTGGAGTGCACATTGACGCAAATAAGCTCAAATGAAGCTTAGAAAACCCAAATACATCCGAACGAACTTCTTTGGGCTGGAAGTGCATGTAAAACACACGAACAACCTTCTATCATGTTTCTTTCAAAAGAGCTGTTTTTGAGTCGGGAGTGCAAATTGACTCAAATAAGCTAAAATGAAGGTTACAAAACACAAATACATGCGAACGAGATTCTTTGGGCTGGAAATACATGTAAAACACACAAACAACCTTCTATCATGTTTCTTTCAAAAGAGAGCTGTTTTTGAGTCGGGAGTGCAAAGTGACTCAAATCAGCTAAAATGAATGTTAGAAAACACAAATACATCCGAACGAACTTCTTTGGGCTGGAAATGCATGAAAAACACACGAACAACCTTCTATCATGTATCTTTCGAAATAGAGCTGTTTTTGAGTCGGCAGTGCAAATTGACTCAAAGAAGCTAAAATGAAGGTTAGAAAACCCAAATACATCCGAATGAGCTTCCTTGGGCTGGAAATGCATGGAAAACAGACGAACAACCTTCTATCATGTTTCTTTCAAAAGAGAGCCGTTTTTGAGTCTGGAGTGCACATTGACGCAAAAAACCTCAAATGAAGGTTAGAAAACACAAATACATCCGAACGAGCTTCTTTGGGCTGGAAATGCATGTAAAACACACGAACAACCTTCTATCATGTTTCTTTCAAAAGACAGCTGTTTTTGAGTCGGCAGTGTAAATTGACTCAAAGAAGCTAAAATGAATGTTAGAAAACACAAATACATCCGAACAAGCTTCTTTGTGCTGGAAATGCATGGAAAACACACGAACAACCTTCTTTCCCGTTTCTTTCAAAAGAGAGCTGTTTTTGAGTCTGGAATGCAAAGTGACGCAAATGAGCTAAAATGAATGTTGGAAAACACAAATATATCTGAACGAGCTTCTTTGGGCTCGAAATGGATGCAAAACACACGAACAACCTTCTATCATGTTTCTTTCAAAAGAGCTGTTTTTGAGTCGGGAGTGCAAATTGACTCAAATAAGCTAAAATGAAGGTTAGAAAGCACAAATACATGCGAACGAGATTCTTTGGGCTGGAAATGCATGTAAAACACACAAACAACCTTCTATCATGTTTCTTTCAAAAGAGAGCCGTTTTTGAGTCTGGAGTGCAAAGTGACGCAAATGAGCAAAAATGAAGGTTAGAAAACACAAATACATCCGAACGAGCTTCTTTGGGCTGCAAATGCATGGAAAACACACGAACAACCTTCTATCATGTTTCTTTTAAAATAGAGCTGTTTTTGAGTCGGCAGTGCAAATTGACTCAAATAAGCTAAAATGAATGTTAGAAAACACAAATACATCCGAACGAGCTTCTTTGGGTTGGAAATGCATGGAAAACACACGAACAACCTTCTTTCCCGTTTCTTTCAAAAGAGAGCCATTTTTGAGTCTTGAGTGCACATTGACGCAAATAAGCTCAAATGAAGGTTAGAAAACAGAAATACATCCGAACGAGCTTCTTTGGGCTGGAAATGCATGGAAAACACACGAACAACCTTCTATCATGTTTCTTTCAAAAGAGAGCTGTTTTTAAGTTGGCAGTGCAAATTGACTCAAATCAGCTAAAATAAATGTTAGAAAACAGAAATACATCCGAACGAGCTTCTTTGGGCTGGAAATGCATGGAAAACACACGAACAACCTTCTATCATGTGTCTTTTAAAATAGAGCTGTTTTTGAGTCTGGAGTGCAAATTGACTCAAATAAGCTAAAATGAAGGTTAGAAAACCCAAATACATCCGAATGAGCTTCTTTGGGCTGGAAATGCATGGAAAACAGACGAACAACCTTCTATCATGTTTCTTTCAAAAGAGAGCTGTTTTTGAGTCGGGAGTACAAAGTGACGCAAATGAGCAAAAATGAAGGTTAGAAAACACAAATACATCCGAACGAGCTTCTTTGGGCTGGAAATGCATGGAAAACACACGAACAACCTTCTATCATGTTTCTTTCAAAAGAGAGCTGTTTTTGAGTCTGGAATACAAAGTGACGCAAATGACCTAAAATGAAGGTTGGAAAACCCAAATACATCCGAATGAGCTTCTTTGGGCTGGAAATGCATGGAAAACAGACGAACAACCTTCTATCATGTTTCTTTCAAAAGAGAGCTGTTTTTGAGTTGGCAGTGAAAATTGACTCAAATCAGCTAAAATAAATGTTAGAAAACAGAAATACATACGAACGAGCTTCTTTGGGCTGGAAATGCATGGAAAACACACGAACAACCTTCTATCATGTTTCTTTCAAAAGAGAGCTGTTTTTGAGTCTGGAATGCAAAGTGACGCAAATGAGCTAAAATGAAGGTTGGAAAACACAAATACATCCGAACGAACGTCTTTGGGCTCGAAATGGATGGAAAACACACGAACAACCTTCTATCATGTTTCTTTCAAAAGAGATCTGTTTTTGAGTCGGGAGTGCAAATTGACTCAAATAAGCTAAAATGAAGGTTAGAAAACACAAATACATGCGAACGAGATACTTTGGGCTGTAAATGCATGTAAAACACACAAACAACCTTCTATCATGTTTCTTTCAAAAGAGAGCTGTTTTTGAGTCGGGAGTGCAAAGTGACGCAAATGAGCAAAAATGAAGGTTAGAAAACACAAATACATCCGAACGAGCTTTTTTGGGCTGGAAATGCATGGAAAACACACGAACAACCTTCTATCACGTTTCTTTCAAAAGAGAGCAGTTTTTGAGTTGGAGGTGCAAATTGACTCAAATCAGCTAAAATAAATGTTAGAAAACACAAATACATCCGAACGAGCTTCTTTGAGCTGGAAATGCATGGAAAACACACGAACAACCTTCTATCATGTTTCTTTCAAAAGAGAGCTGTTTTTGAGTCTGGAATACAAACTGACGCAAATGAGCTAAAATGAAGGTTGGAAAACACAAATACATCCGAACGAACTTTTTTGGGCTCGAAATGAATGGAAAACCCACGAACAACCTTCTATCAATGTTTCTTTCAAAAGAGAGCTGTTTTTGAGTCGGGAGTGCAAATTGACTCAAATAAGCTCAAATGAATGTTAGAAAACAGAAATACATCCGAACGAGCTTCTTTGGGCTGGTAATGCATGGAAAACACACAAACAACCTTCTATCATGTTTCTTTCAAAAGAGAGCCGTTTTTGAGTCTGGAGTGCACATTGACGCAAAAAACCTCAAATGAAGGTTAGAAAACACAAATACATCCGAACGAGCTTCTTTGGGCTGGAAATGCATGTAAAACACACGAACAACCTTCTAGCATGTTTCTTTCAAAAGAGAGCTGTTTTTGAGTCGGCAGTGCAAATTGACTCAAATAAGCTAAAGTGAATGTTAGAAAACACAAATACATCCGAAAGAGCTTCTTTGGGCTGGAAATGCATGGAAAACACACGAACAACCTTCTATCATGTTTCTTTCAAAGGAGAGCTGTTTTTGAGTCGGGTGTGCAAATTGAGTCAAATAAGCTAAAATGAAGGTTAGAAAACCCAAATACATCCGAATGACCTTCTTTGCGCTAGAAATGCATGGAAAACACACGAACAACCTTCTATCATGTTTCTTTCAAAAGAGAGCTGTTTTTGAGTCGGGAGTGCAAAGTGACGCAAATGAGCAAAAATGAAGGTTAGAAAACACAAATACATCCGAACGAGCTTCTTTGGGCTCGAAATGGATGGAAAACACACAAACAACCTTCTATCATGTTTCTTTCAAAAGAGAGCTGTTTTTGAGTCGGCAGTGCAAATTGACTCAAACAAGCTAAAATGAATGTTAGAAAACACAAATACATCCGAACGAGCTTCTTTGTGCTGGAAATGCATGGAAAACACACGAACAACCTTGTTTCCCGTTTCTTTCAAAAGAGAGCTGTTTTTGAGTTTGGAATGCAAAGTGACGCAAATGAGCTAAAATGAATGTTGGAAAACACAAATACATCTGAACGAGCTTCTTTGGGCTCGAAATGGATGCAAAACACACGAACAACCTTCTATCATGTTTCTTTCAAAAGAGCTGTTTTTGAGTCGGGAGTGCAAATTGACTGAAATAAGCTAAAATGAAGGTTAGAAAGCACAAATACATGCGAACGAGATTCTTTGGGCTGGAAATGCATGTAAAACACACAAACAACCTTCTATCATGTTCCTTTCAAAAGAGAGCCGTTTTTGAGTCTGGAGTGCACATTGACGCAAATAAGCTCAAATGAAGCTTAGAAAACCCAAATACATCCGAACGAACTTCTTTGGGCTGGAAGTGCAGGTAAAACACACGAACAACCTTCTATCATGTTTCTTTCAAAAGAGCTGTTTTTGAGTCGGGAGTGCAAATAGACTCAAATAAGCTAAAATGAAGGTTACAAAACACAAATACATGCGAACGAGATTCTTTGGGCTGGAAATGCATGTAAAACACACAAACAACCTTCTATCATGTTTCTTTCAAAAGAGAGCTGTTTTTGAGTCGGGAGTGCAAAGTGACTCAAATCAGCTAAAATGAATGTTAGAAAACACAAATACATCCGAACGAACTTCTATGGGCTGGAAATGCATGAAAAACACACGAACAACCTTCTATCATGTTTCTTTCGAAAGAGAGCTGTTTTTGAGTCGGCAGTGCAAATTGACTCAAAGAAGCTAAAATGAAGGTTAGAAAACCCAAATACATCCGAATGAGCTTCTTTGGGCTGGAAATGCATGGAAAACAGACGAACAACCTTCTATCATGTTTCTTTCAAAAGAGAGCCGTTTTTGAGTCTGGAGTGCACATTGACGCAAAAAACCTCAAATGAAGGTTAGAAAACACAAATACATCCGAACGAGCTTCTTTGGGCTGGAAATGCATGTAAAACACACGAACAACCTTCTATCATGTTTCTTTCAAAAGAGAGCTGTTTTTGAGTCGGCAGTGCAAATTGACTCAAAGAAGATAAAATGAATGTTAGAAAACACAAATACATCCGAACGAGCTTCTTTGTGCTGGAAATGCATGGAAAACACACGAACAACCTTCTTTCCCGTTTCTTCCAAAAAGAGCTGTTTTTGAGTCTGGAATGCAAAGTGACGCAAATGAGCTAAAATGAATGTTGGAAAACACAAATACATCTGAACGAGCTTCTTTGGGCTCGAAATGGATGCAAAACACACGAACAACCTTCTATCATGTTTCTTTCAAAAGAGCTGTTTTTGAGTCGGGAGTGCAAATTGACTCAAATAAGCTAAAATGAAGGTTAGAAAGCACAAATATATGCGAACGAGATTCTTTGGGCTGGAAATGCATGTAAAACACACAAACAACCTTCTATCATGTTTCTTTCAAAAGAGAGCCGTTTTTGAGTCTGGAGTGCAAAGTGACGCAAATGAGCAAAAATGAAGGTTAGAAAACACAAATACATCCGAACGAGCTTCTTTGGGCTGCAAATGCATGGAAAACACACGAACAACCTTCTATCATGTTTCTTTTAAAATAGAGCTGTTTTTGAGTCGGCAGTGCAAATTGACTCAAATAAGCTAAAATGAATGTTAGAAAACACAAATACATCCGAACTAGCTTCTTTGTGCTGGAAATGCATGGAAAACACACGAACAACCTTCTATCATGTTTCTTTCAAAAGAGAATTGTTTTTGAGTCGGCAGTGCAAATTGACTCAAAGAAGCTAAAATGAATGTTAGAAAACAGAAATACATCCGAACGAGCTTCTTTGGGCTGGAAATGCTTGGAAAACACACGAACAACCTTCTATCATGTTTCTTTCAAAAGAGAGCCGTTTTTGAGTCTGGAATACAAAGTGACGCAAATGAGCTAAAATGAAGGTTGGAAAACACAAATACATCCGAACGAACTTTTTTGGGCTCGAAATGAATGGAAAACACACGAACAACCTTCTTTCCCGTTTCTTTCAAAAGAGAGCCATTTTTGAGTCTTGAGTGCACATTGACGCAAATAAGCTCAAATGAAGGTGAGAAAACAGAAATACATCCGAACGAGCTTCTTTGGGCTGGAAATGCATGGAAAACACACGAACAACCTTCTATCATGTTTCTTTCAAAAGAGAGCTGTTTTTGAGTTGGCAGTGCAAATTGACTCAAATCAGCTAAAATAAATGTTAGAAAACACAAATACATCCGAACGAGCTTCTTTGGGCTGGAAATGCATGGAAAACACACGAACAACCTTCTATCATGTTTCTTTCAAAAGAGAGCTGTTTTTGAGTCTGGAATACAAAGTGACGCAAATGAGCAAAAATGAAGGTTAGAAAACACAAATACATCCGAACGAGCTTCTTTGGGCTCGAAATGGATGGAAAACACACAAACAACCTTCTATCATGTTTCTTTCAAAAGAGAGCTGTTTTTGAGTCGGCAGTGCAAATTGACTCAAACAAGCTAAAATGAATGTTAGAAAACACAAATACATCCGAACGAGCTTCTTTGTGCTGGAAATGCATGGAAAACACACGAACAACCTTCTTTCCCGTTTCTTTCAAAAGAGAGCTGTTTTTGAGTTTGGAATGCAAAGTGACGCAAATGAGCTAAAATGAATGTTGGAAAACACAAATACATCTGAACGAGCTTCTTTGGGCTCGAAATGGATGCAAAACACACGAACAACCTTCTATCATGTTTCTTTCAAAAGAGCTGTTTTTGAGTCGGGAGTGCAAATTGACTGAAATAAGCAAAAATGAAGGTTAGAAAGCACAAATACATGCGAACGAGATTCTTTGGGCTGGAAATGCATGTAAAACACACAAACAACCTTCTATCATGTTCCTTTCAAAAGAGAGCCGTTTTTGAGTCTGGAGAGCACATTGACGCAAATAAGCTCAAATGAAGCTTAGAAAACCCAAATACATCCGAACGAACTTCTTTGGGCTGGAAGTGCAGGTAAAACACAGGAACAACCTTCTATCATGTTTCTTTCAAAAGAGCTGTTTTTGAGTCGGGAGTGCAAATAGACTCAAATAAGCTAAAATGAAGGTTACAAAACACAAATACATGCGAACGAGATTCTTTGGGCTGGAAATGCATGTAAAACACACAAACAACCTTCTATCATGTTTCTTTCAAAAGAGAGCTGTTTTTGAGTCGGGAGTGCAAAGTGACTCAAATCAGCTAAAATGAATGTTAGAAAACACAAATACATCCGAACGAACTTCTTTGGGCTGGAAATGCATGAAAAACACACGAACAACCTTCTATCATGTTTCTTTCGAAAGAGAGCTGTTTTTGAGTCGGCAGTGCAAATTGACTCAAAGAAGCTAAAATGAAGGTTAGAAAACCCAAATACATCCGAATGAGCTTCTTTGGGCTGGAAATGCATGGAAAACAGACGAACAACCTTCTATCATGTTTCTTTCAAAAGAGAGCCGTTTTTGAGTCTGGAGTGCACATTGACGCAAAAAACCTCAAATGAAGGTTAGAAAACACAAATACATCCGAACGAGCTTCTTTGGGCTGGAAATGCATGTAAAACACACGAACAACCTTCTATCATGTTTCTTTCAAAAGAGAGCTGTTTTTGAGTCGGCAGTGCAAATTGACTCAAAGAAGATAAAATGAATGTTAGAAAACACAAATACATCCGAACGAGCTTCTTTGTGCTGGAAATGCATGGAAAACACACGAACAACCTTCTATCATGTTTCTTTCAAAAGAGAGCCGTTTTTGAGTCTGGAGTGCAAAGTGACGCAAATGAGCAAAAATGAAGGTTAGAAAACACAAATACATCCGAACGAGCTTCTTTGGGCTGCAAATGCATGGAAAACACACGAACAACCTTCTATCATGTTTCTTTTAAAATAGAGCTGTTTTTGAGTCGGCAGTGCAAATTGACTCAAATAAGCTAAAATGAATGTTAGAAAACACAAATACATCCGAACTAGCTTCTTTGTGCTGGAAATGCATGGAAAACACACGAACAACCTTCTATCATGTTTCTTTCAAAAGAGAATTGTTTTTGAGTCGGCAGTGCAAATTGACTCAAAGAAGCTAAAATGAATGTTAGAAAACAGAAATACATCCGAACGAGCTTCTTTGGGCTGGAAATGCATGGAAAACACACGAACAACCTTCTATCATGTTTCTTTCAAAAGAGAGCCGTTTTTGAGTCTGGAATACAAAGTGACGCAAATGAGCTAAAATGAAGGTTGGAAAACACAAATACATCCGAACGAACTTTTTTGGGCTCGAAATGAATGGAAAACACACGAACAACCTTCTTTCCCGTTTCTTTCAAAAGAGAGCCATTTTTGAGTCTTGAGTGCACATTGACGCAAATAAGCTCAAATGAAGGTGAGAAAACAGAAATACATCCGAACGAGCTTCTTTGGGCTGGAAATGCATGGAAAACACACGAACAACCTTCTATCATGTTTCTTTCAAAAGAGAGCTGTTTTTGAGTTGGCAGTGCAAATTGACTCAAATCAGCTAAAATAAATGTTAGAAAACACAAATACATCCGAACGAGCTTCTTTGGGCTGGAAATGCATGGAAAACACACGAACAACCTTCTATCATGTTTCTTTCAAAAGAGAGCTGTTTTTGAGTCTGGAATACAAAGTGACGCAAATGACCTAAAATGAAGGTTGGAAAACACAAATACATCCGAACGAACTTTTTTGGGCTCGAAATGAATGGAATACCCACGAACAACCTTCTATCAATGTTTGTTTCAAAAGAGAGCTGTTTTTGAGTTGGGAGTGCAAATTACTCAAATAAGCTCAAATGAATGTTAGAAAACAGAAATACATCCGAACGAGCTTCTTTGGGCTGGAAATGCATGGAAAACACACGAACAACCTTCTATCATGTTTCTTTCAAAAGAGAGCCGTTTTTGAGTCTGGAGTGCACATTGACGCAAAAAACCTCAAATGAAGGTTAGAAAACACAAATACATCCGAACGAGCTTCTTTGGGCTGGAAATGCATGTAAAACACACGAACAACCTTCTATCATGTTTCTTTCAAAAGAGAGCTGTTTTTGAGTCGGCAGTGCAAATTGACTCAAATAAGCTAAAATGAATGTTAGAAAACACAAATACATCCGAACGAGCTTCTTTGGGCTGGAAATGCATGGAAAACACACGAACAACCTTCTATCATGTTTCTTTCAAAGGAGAGCTGTTTTTGAGTCGGGAGTGCAAATTGACTCAAATAAGCTAAAATGAAGGTTACAAAACCCAAATACATCCAAATGACCTTCTTTGGGCTGGAAATGCATGGAAAACACACGAACAACCTTCTATCATGTTTCTTTCAAAAGAGAGCTGTTTTTGAGTCGGGAGTGCAAAGTAACTCAAATCAGCTAAAATGAATGTTAGAAAACCCAAATACATCCGAATGAGCTTCTTTGGGCTGGAAATGCATGGAAAACAGACGAACAACCTTCTAAAATGTTTCTTTCAAAAGAGAGCTGTTTTTGAGTCGGGAGTGCAAAGTGACGCAAATGAGCAAAAATGAAGGTTAGAAAACACAAATACATCCGAACGAGCTTCTTTGGGCTGGAAATGCATGGAAAACACACGAACAACCTTCTATCATGTTTCTTTCAAAAGAGAATTGTTTTTGAGTCGGCAGTGCAAATTGACTCAAAGAAGCTAAAATGAATGTTAGAAAACACAAATACATCCGAACGAGCTTCTTTGGGCTGGAAATGCATGGACAACACACGAACAACCTTCTATCATGTTTCTTTCAAAAGAGAGCCGTTTTTGAGTCTGGAGTGCACATTGACGCAAAAAACCTCAAATGAAGGTTAGAAAACACAAATACATCCGAACGAGCTTCTTTGGGCTGGAAATGCATGTAAAACACACGAACAACCTTCTATCATGTTTCTTTCAAAAGAGAGCTGTTTTTGAGTCGGCAGTGCAAATTGACTCAAAGAAGATAAAATGAATGTTAGAAAACACAAATACATCCGAACGAGCTTCTTTGTGCTGGAAATGCATGGAAAACACACGAACAACCTTCTATCATGTTTCTTTCAAAAGAGAGCCGTTTTTGAGTCTGGAGTGCAAAGTGACGCAAATGAGCAAAAATGAAGGTTAGAAAACACAAATACATCCGAACGAGCTTCTTTGGGCTGCAAATGCATGGAAAACACACGAACAACCTTCTATCATGTTTCTTTTAAAATAGAGCTGTTTTTGAGTCGGCAGTGCAAATTGACTCAAATAAGCTAAAATGAATGTTAGAAAACACAAATACATCCGAACTAGCTTCTTTGTGCTGGAAATGCATGGAAAACACACGAACAACCTTCTATCATGTTTCTTTCAAAAGAGAATTGTTTTTGAGTCGGCAGTGCAAATTGACTCAAAGAAGCTAAAATGAATGTTAGAAAACAGAAATACATCCGAACGAGCTTCTTTGGGCTGGAAATGCATGGAAAACACACGAACAACCTTCTATCATGTTTCTTTCAAAAGAGAGCCGTTTTTGAGTCTGGAATACAAAGTGACGCAAATGAGCTAAAATGAAGGTTGGAAAACACAAATACATCCGAACGAACTTTTTTGGGCTCGAAATGAATGGAAAACACACGAACAACCTTCTTTCCCGTTTCTTTCAAAAGAGAGCCATTTTTGAGTCTTGAGTGCACATTGACGCAAATAAGCTCAAATGAAGGTGAGAAAACAGAAATACATCCGAACGAGCTTCTTTGGGCTGGAAATGCATGGAAAACACACGAACAACCTTCTATCATGTTTCTTTCAAAAGAGAGCTGTTTTTGAGTTGGCAGTGCAAATTGACTCAAATCAGCTAAAATAAATGTTAGAAAACACAAATACATCCGAACGAGCTTCTTTGGGCTGGAAATGCATGGAAAACACACGAACAACCTTCTATCATGTTTCTTTCAAAAGAGAGCTGTTTTTGAGTCTGGAATACAAAGTGACGCAAATGACCTAAAATGAAGGTTGGAAAACACAAATACATCCGAACGAACTTTTTTGGGCTCGAAATGAATGGAATACCCACGAACAACCTTCTATCAATGTTTGTTTCAAAAGAGAGCTGTTTTTGAGTTGGGAGTGCAAATTACTCAAATAAGCTCAAATGAATGTTAGAAAACAGAAATACATCCGAACGAGCTTCTTTGGGCTGGAAATGCATGGAAAACACACGAACAACCTTCTATCATGTTTCTTTCAAAAGAGAGCCGTTTTTGAGTCTGGAGTGCACATTGACGCAAAAAACCTCAAATGAAGGTTAGAAAACACAAATACATCCGAACGAGCTTCTTTGGGCTGGAAATGCATGTAAAACACACGAACAACCTTCTATCATGTTTCTTTCAAAAGAGAGCTGTTTTTGAGTCGGCAGTGCAAATTGACTCAAATAAGCTAAAATGAATGTTAGAAAACACAAATACATCCGAACGAGCTTCTTTGGGCTGGAAATGCATGGAAAACACACGAACAACCTTCTATCATGTTTCTTTCAAAGGAGAGCTGTTTTTGAGTCGGGAGTGCAAATTGACTCAAATAAGCTAAAATGAAGGTTACAAAACCCAAATACATCCAAATGACCTTCTTTGGGCTGGAAATGCATGGAAAACACACGAACAACCTTCTATCATGTTTCTTTCAAAAGAGAGCTGTTTTTGAGTCGGGAGTGCAAAGTAACTCAAATCAGCTAAAATGAATGTTAGAAAACCCAAATACATCCGAATGAGCTTCTTTGGGCTGGAAATGCATGGAAAACAGACGAACAACCTTCTAAAATGTTTCTTTCAAAAGAGAGCTGTTTTTGAGTCGGGAGTGCAAAGTGACGCAAATGAGCAAAAATGAAGGTTAGAAAACACAAATACATCCGAACGAGCTTCTTTGGGCTGGAAATGCATGGAAAACACACGAACAACCTTCTATCATGTTTCTTTCAAAAGAGAATTGTTTTTGAGTCGGCAGTGCAAATTGACTCAAAGAAGCTAAAATGAATGTTAGAAAACACAAATACATCCGAACGAGCTTCTTTGGGCTGGAAATGCATGGACAACACACGAACAACCTTCTATCATGTTTCTTTCAAAAGAGAGCTGTTTTTGAGTTGGCAGTGCAAATTGATTCAAAGAAGCTAAAATGAATGTTAGAAAACACAAATACATCTGAACGAGCTTCTTTGGGCTGGAAATGCATGGAAAGCACACGAACAACCTTCTTTCCCGTTTCTTTCAAAAGAGAGCCATTTTTGAGTCTTGAGTGCACATTGACGCAAATAAGCTCAAATGAAGGTTAGAAAACAGAAATACATCCGAACGAGCTTCTTTGGGCTGGAAATGCATGGAAAACACACGAACAACCTTCTATCATGTTTCTTTCAAAAGAGAGCCGTTTTTGAGTCTGGAGTGCAAATTGACTCAAATAAGCTAAAATGAAGGTTAGAAAACACAAATACATGCGAACGAGATTCTTTGGGCTGGAAATGCATGGAAAACACACGAACAACCTTCTATCATGTTTCTTTCAAAAGAGAGCCGTTTTTGAGTCTGGAGTGCACATTGACGCAAAAAACCTCAAATGAAGGTTAGAAAACAGAAATACATCCGAACGAGCTTCTTTGGGCTGGAAATGCATGTAAAATACACGAACAACCTTCTATCATGTTTCTTTCAAAAGAGAGCTGTTTTTGAGTCGGCAGTGCAAATTGACTCAAATAAGCTAAAATGAATGTTAGAAAACACAAATACATCCGAACGAGCTTCTTTGGGCTGGAAATGCATGGAAAACACACGAACAACCTTCTATCATGTTTCTTTCAAAAGAGAGCTGTTTTTGAGTCGGGAGTGCAAAGTGACGCAAATGAGCAAAAATGAAGGTTAGAAAACAAAAGTACATCCGAACGAGCTTCTTTGGGCTCGAAATGGATGGAAAACACACGAACAACCTTCTATCATGTTTCTTTCAAAAGAGAGCTGTTTTTGAGTCGGCAGTGCAAATTGACTCAAACAAGCTAAAATGAATGTTAGAAAACACAAATACATCCGAACGAGCTTCTTTGTGCTGGAAATGCATGGAAAACACACGAACAACCTTCTTTCCCGTTTCTTTCAAAAGAGAGCCATTTTTGAGTCTTGAGTGCACATTGACGCAAATAAGCTCAAATGAAGGTTAGAAAACAGAAATACATCCGAACGAGCTTCTTTGTGCTGGAAATGCATGGAAAAAACACGAACAACCTTCTATCATGTTTCTTTCAAAAGAGAGCTGTTTTTGAGTTGGCAGTGCAAATTGACTCAAATCAGCTAAAATAAATGTTAGAAAACACAAATACATCCGAACGAGCTTCTTTGGGCTGGAAATGCATGGAAAACACACGAACAACCTTCTATCATGTTTCTTTCAAAAGAGAGCTGTTTTTGAGTCTGGAATGCAAAGTGACGCAAATGAGCTAAAATGAAGGTTGGAAAACACAAATACATCCGAACGAACTTCTTTGGGCTCGAAATGGATGGAAAACACACGAACAACCTTCTATCATGTTTCTTTCAAAAGAGATCTGTTTTTGAGTCAGGAGTGCAAATTGACTCAAATAAGCTAAAATAAAGGTTAGAAAACACAAATACATGCGAACGAGATTCTTTGGGCTGGAAATGCATGTAAAACACACAAACAACCTTCTATCATGTTTCTTTCAAAAGAGAGCTGTTTTTAATTAGGGAGTGAAAGTGACGCAAATGAGCAAAAATGAAGGTTAGAAAACACAAATACATCCGAACGAGCTTTTTTGGGCTGGAAATGCATGGAAAACACACGAAAAACCTTCTATCACGTTTCTTTCAAAAGAGAGCAGTTTTTGAGTTGGCAGTGCAAATTGACTCAAATCAGCTAAAATAAATGTTAGAAAACACAAATACATCCGAACGAGCTTCTTTGGGCTGGAAATGCATGGAAAACACACGAACAACCTTCTATCATGTTTCTTTCAAAAGAGAGCTGTTTTTGAGTCTGGAATACAAAGTGACGCAAATGACCTAAAATGAGGGTTGGAAAACACAAATACATCCGAACGAACTTTTTTGGGCTGGAAATGCATGTAAAACACACAAACAACCTTCTATCATGTTTCTTTCAAAAGAGAGCTGTTTTTGAGTCGGGAGTGCAAAGTGACGCAAATGAGCAAAAATGAAGGTTAGAAAACACAAATACATCCGAACGAGCTTTTTTGGGCTGGAAATGCATGGAAAACACACGAAAAACCTTCTATCACGTTTCTTTCAAAAGAGAGCAGTTTTTGAGTTGGCAGTGTAAATTGACTCAAATCAGCTAAAATAAATGTTAGAAAACACAAATACATCCGAACGAGCTTCTTTGGGCTGGAAATGCATGGAAAACACACGAACAACCTTCTATCATGTTTCTTTCAAAAGAGAGCTGTTTTTGAGTCTGGAATACAAAGTGACGCAAATGACCTAAAATGAAGGTTGGAAAACACAAATACATCCGAACGAACTTTTTTGGGCTCGAAATGAATGGAATACCCACGAACAACCTTCTATCAATGTTTCTTTCAAAAGAGAGCTGTTTTTGAGTCGGGAGTGCAAATTGACTCAAATAAGCTCAAATGAATGTTAGAAAACAGAAATACATCCGAACGAGCTTCTTTGGGCTGGAAATGCATGGAAAACACACGAAGAACCTTCTATCACATTTCTTTCAAAAGATAGCCGTTTTTGAGTCTGGAGTGCACATTGACGCAAAAAACCTCAAATGAAGGTTAGAAAACACAAATACATCCGAACGAGCTTCTTTGGGCTGGAAATGCATGTAAAACACACGAACAACCTTCTATCATGTTTCTTTCAAAAGAGAGCTGTTTTTGAGTCGGCAGTGCAAATTGACTCAAATAAGCTAAAATGAATGTTAGAAAACACAAATACATCCGAACGAGCTTCTTTGGGCTGGAAATGCATGGAAAACACACGAACAACCTTCTATCATGTTTCTTTCAAAGGAGAGCTGTTTTTGAGTCGGGAGTGCAAATTGAGTCAAATAAGCTAAAATGAAGGTTAGAAAACCCAAATACATCCGAATGACCTTCTTTGGGCTGGAAATGCATGGAAAACACACGAACAACCTTCTATCATGTTTCTTTCAAAAGAGAGCTGTTTTTGAGTCGGGAGTGCAAAGTAACTCAAATCAACTAAAATGAATGTTAGAAAACCCAAATACATCCGAATGAGCTTCTTTGGGCTGGAAATGCAAGGAAAACAGACGAACAACCTTCTAAAATGTTTCTTTCAAAAGAGAGCTGTTTTTGAGTCGGGAGTGCAAAGTGACGCAAATGAGCAAAAATGAAGGTTAGAAAACACAAATACATCCGAACGAGCTTTTTTGGGCTCGAAATGAATGGAATACCCACGAACAACCTTCTATCAATGTTTGTTTCAAAAGAGAGCTGTTTTTGAGTTGGGAGTGCAAATTACTCAAATAAGCTCAAATGAATGTTAGAAAACAGAAATACATCCGAACGAGCTTCTTTGGGCTGGAAATGCATGGAAAACACACGAACAACCTTCTATCATGTTTCTTTCAAAAGAGAGCCGTTTTTGAGTCTGGAGTGCACATTGACGCAAAAAACCTCAAATGAAGGTTAGAAAACACAAATACATCCGAACGAGCTTCTTTGGGCTGGAAATGCATGTAAAACACACGAACAACCTTCTATCATGTTTCTTTCAAAAGAGAGCTGTTTTTGAGTCGGCAGTGCAAATTGACTCAAATAAGCTAAAGTGAATGTTAGAAAACACAAATACATCCGAACGAGCTTCTTTGGGCTGGAAATGCATGGAAAACACACGAACAACCTTCTATCATGTTTCTTTCAAAGGAGAGCTGTTTTTGAGTCGGGAGTGCAAATTGACTCAAATAAGCTAAAATGAAGGTTACAAAACCCAAATACATCCAAATGACCTTCTTTGGGCTGGAAATGCATGGAAAACACACGAACAACCTTCTATCATGTTTCTTTCAAAAGAGAGCTGTTTTTGAGTCGGGAGTGCAAAGTAACTCAAATCAGCTAAAATGAATGTTAGAAAACCCAAATACATCCGAATGAGCTTCTTTGGGCTGGAAATGCATGGAAAACAGACGAACAACCTTCTAAAATGTTTCTTTCAAAAGAGAGCTGTTTTTGAGTCGGGAGTGCAAAGTGACGCAAATGAGCAAAAATGAAGGTTAGAAAACACAAATACATCCGAACGAGCTTCTTTGGGCTGGAAATGCATGGAAAACACACGAACATCCTTCTATCATGTTTCTTTCAAAAGAGAATTGTTTTTGAGTCGGCAGTGCAAATTGACTCAAAGAAGCTAAAATGAATGTTAGAAAACACAAATACATCCGAACGAGCTTCTTTGGCCTGGAAATGCATGGACAACACACGAACAACCTTCTATCATGTTTCTTTCAAAAGAGAGCTGTTTTTGAGTTGGCAGTGCAAATTGATTCAAAGAAGCTAAAATGAATGTTAGAAAACACAAATACATCTGAACGAGCTTCTTTGGGCTGGAAATGCATGGAAAACACACGAACAACCTTCTTTCCCGTTTCTTTCAAAAGAGAGCCATTTTTGAGTCTTGAGTGCACATTGACGCAAATAAGCTCAAATGAAGGTTAGAAAACAGAAATACATCCGAACGAGCTTCTTTGGGCTGGAAATGCATGGAAAACACACGAACAACCTTCTATCATGTTTCTTTCAAAAGAGAGCCGTTTTTGAGTCTGGAGTGCAAATTGACTCAAATAAGCTAAAATGAAGGTTAGAAAACACAAATACATGCGAACGAGATTCTTTGGGCTGGAAATGCATGGAAAACACACGAACAACCTTCTATCATGTTTCTTTCAAAAGAGAGCCGTTTTTGAGTCTGGAGTGCACATTGACGCAAAAAACCTCAAATGAAGGTTAGAAAACAGAAATACATCCGAACGAGCTTCTTTGGGCTGGAAATGCATGTAAAATACACGAACAACCTTCTATCATGTTTCTTTCAAAAGAGAGCTGTTTTTGAGTCGGCAGTGCAAATTGACTCAAATAAGCTAAAATGAATGTTAGAAAACACAAATACATCCGAACGAGCTTCTTTGGGCTGGAAATGCATGGAAAACACACGAACAACCTTCTATCATGTTTCTTTGAAAGGAGAGCTGTTTTTGAGTCGGGAGTGCAAATTGAGTCAAATAAGCTAAAATGAAGGTTAGAAAACCCAAATACATCCGAATGACCTTCTTTGGGCTGGAAATGCATGGAAAACACACGAACAACCTTCTATCATGTTTCTTTCAAAAGAGAGCTGTTTTTGAGTCGGGAGTGCAAAGTGACGCAAATGAGCAAAAATGAAGGTTAGAAAACACAAATACATCCGAACGAGCTTCTTTGGGCTCGAAATGGATGGAAATCACACGAACAACCTTCTATCATGTTTCTTTCAAAAGAGAGCTGTTTTTGAGTCGGCAGTGCAAATTGACTCAAACAAGCTAAAATGAATGTTAGAAAACACAAATACATCCGAACGAGCTTCTTTGTGCTGGAAATGCATGGAAAACACACGAACAACCTTCTTTCCCGTTTCTTTCAAAAGAGAGCCATTTTTGAGTCTTGAGTGCACATTGACGCAAATAAGCTCAAATGAAGGTTAGAAAACAGAAATACATCCGAACGAGCTTCTTTGTGCTGGAAATGCATGGAAAAAACACGAACAACCTTCTATCATGTTTCTTTCAAAAGAGAGCTGTTTTTGAGTTGGCAGTGCAAATTGACTCAAATCAGCTAAAATAAATGTTAGAAAACACAAATACATCCGAACGAGCTTCTTTGGGCTGGAAATGCATGGAAAACACACGAACAACCTTCTATCATGTTTCTTTCAAAAGAGAGCTGTTTTTGAGTCTGGAATGCAAAGTGACGCAAATGAGCTAAAATGAAGGTTGGAAAACACAAATACATCCGAACGAACTTCTTTGGGCTCGAAATGGATGGAAAACACACGAACAACCTTCTATCATGTTTCTTTCAAAAGAGATCTGTTTTTGAGTCAGGAGTGCAAATTGACTCAAATAAGCTAAAATAAAGGTTAGAAAACACAAATACATGCGAACGAGATTCTTTGGGCTGGAAATGCATGTAAAACACACAAACAACCTTCTATCATGTTTCTTTCAAAAGAGAGCTGTTTTTAATTAGGGAGTGCAAAGTGACGCAAATGAGCAAAAATGAAGGTTAGAAAACACAAATACATCCGAACGAGCTTTTTTGGGCTGGAAATGCATGGAAAACACACGAAAAACCTTCTATCACGTTTCTTTCAAAAGAGAGCAGTTTTTGAGTTGGCAGTGCAAATTGACTCAAATCAGCTAAAATAAATGTTAGAAAACACAAATACATCCGAACGAGCTTCTTTGGGCTGGAAATGCATGGAAAACACACGAACAACCTTCTATCATGTTTCTTTCAAAAGAGAGCTGTTTTTGAGTCTGGAATACAAAGTGACGCAAATGACCTAAAATGAGGGTTGGAAAACACAAATACATCCGAACGAACTTTTTTGGGCTGGAAATGCATGTAAAACACACAAACAACCTTCTATCATGTTTCTTTCAAAAGAGAGCTGTTTTTGAGTCGGGAGTGCAAAGTGACGCAAATGAGCAAAAATGAAGGTTAGAAAACACAAATACATCCGAACGAGCTTTTTTGGGCTGGAAATGCATGGAAAACACACGAAAAACCTTCTATCACGTTTCTTTCAAAAGAGAGCAGTTTTTGAGTTGGCAGTGTAAATTGACTGAAATCAGCTAAAATAAATGTTAGAAAACACAAATACATCCGAACGAGCTTCTTTGGGCTGGAAATGCATGGAAAACACACGAACAACCTTCTATCATGTTTCTTTCAAAAGAGAGCTGTTTTTGAGTCTGGAAAGCAAAGTGACGCAAATGAGCTAAAATAAAGGTTGGAAAGGACAAATACATCCGAACGAACTTCTTTGGGCTGGAAATGCATGTAAAACACACGAACAACCTTCTAGCATGTTTCTTTCAAAAGAGAGCTGTTTTTGAGTCGGGAGTGCAAAGTGACGCAAATGAGCAAAAATGAAGGTTAGAAAACACAAATACATCCGAACGAGCTTCTTTGGGCTCGAAATGGATGGAAAACACACGAACAACCTTCTATCATGTTTCTTTCAAAGAGAACTGTTTTTGAGTCGGCAGTGCAAATTGACTCAAAGAAGCTAAAATGAATGTTAGAAAACACAAATACATCCGAACGAGCTTCTTTGGGCTGGAAATGCATGGAAAACACACGAACAACCTTCTATCATGTTTCTTTCAAAAGAGAGCTGTTTTTGAGTTGGCAGTGCAAATTGATTCAAAGAAGCTAAAATGAATGTTAGAAAACACAAATACATCTGAACGAGCTTCTTTGGGCTGGAAATGCATGGAAAACACACGAACAACCTTCTTTCCCGTTTCTTTCAAAAGAGAGCCATTTTTGAGTCTTGAGTGCACATTGACGCAAATAAGCTCAAATGAAGGTTAGAAAACAGAAATACATCCGAACGAGCTTCTTTGGGCTGGAAATGCATGGAAAACACACGAACAACCTTCTATCATGTTTCTTTCAAAAGAGAGCCGTTTTTGAGTCTGGAGTGCAAATTGACTCAAATAAGCTAAAATGAAGGTTAGAAAACACAAATACATGCGAACGAGATTCTTTGGGCTGGAAATGCATGGAAAACACACGAACAACCTTCTATCATGTTTCTTTCAAAAGAGAGCCGTTTTTGAGTCTGGAGTGCACATTGACGCAAAAAACCTCAAATGAAGGTTAGAAAACAGAAATACATCCGAACGAGCTTCTTTGGGCTGGAAATGCATGTAAAATACACGAACAACCTTCTATCATGTTTCTTTCAAAAGAGAGCTGTTTTTGAGTCGGCAGTGCAAATTGACTCAAATAAGCTAAAATGAATGTTAGAAAACACAAATACATCCGAACGAGCTTCTTTGGGCTGGAAATGCATGGAAAACACACGAACAACCTTCTATCATGTTTCTTTCAAAGGAGAGCTGTTTTTGAGTCGGGAGTGCAAATTGAGTCAAATAAGCTAAAATGAAGGTTAGAAAACCCAAATACATCCGAATGACCTTCTTTGGGCTGGAAATGCATGGAAAACACACGAACAACCTTCTATCATGTTTCTTTCAAAAGAGAGCTGTTTTTGAGTCGGGAGTGCAAAGTGACGCAAATGAGCAAAAATGAAGGTTAGAAAACACAAATACATCCGAACGAGCTTCTTTGGGCTCGAAATGGATGGAAAACACACGAACAACCTTCTATCATGTTTCTTTCAAAAGAGAGCTGTTTTTGAGTCGGCAGTGCAAATTGACTCAAACAAGCTAAAATGAATGTTAGAAAACATAAATATATCCGAACGAGCTTCTTTGTGCTGGAAATGCATGGAAAACACACGAACAACCTTCTTTCCCGTTTCTTTCAAAAGAGAGCCATTTTTGAGTCTTGAGTGCACATTGACGCAAATAAGCTCAAATGAGGGTTAGAAAACAGAAATACATCCGAACGAGCTTCTTTGTGCTGGAAATGCATGGAAAAAACACGAACAACCTTCTATCATGTTTCTTTCAAAAGAGAGCTGTTTTTGAGTTGGCAGTGCAAATTGACTCAAATCAGCTAAAATAAATGTTAGAAAACACAAATACATCCGAACGAGCTTCTTTGGGCTGGAAATGCATGGAAAACACACGAACAACCTTCTATCATGTTTCTTTCAAAAGAGAGCTGTTTTTGAGTCTGGAATGCAAAGTGACGCAAATGAGCTAAAATGAAGGTTGGAAAACACAAATACATCCGAACGAGCTTCTTTGGGCTCGAAATGGATGGAAAACACACGAACAACCTTCTATCATGTTTCTTTCAAAAGAGAGCTGTTTTTAATTAGGGAGTGCAAAGTGACGCAAATGAGCAAAAATGAAGGTTAGAAAACACAAATACATCCGAACGAGCTTCTTTGGGCTGGAAATGCATGGAAAACACACGAACAACCTTCTATCATGTTTCTTTCAAAAGAGAGCTGTTTTTGAGTCTGGAATACAAAGTGACGCAAATGACCTAAAATGAGGGTTGGAAAACACAAATACATCCGAACGAGCTTTTTTGGGCTGGAAATGCATGGAAAACACACGAAAAACCTTCTATCACGTTTCTTTCAAAAGAGAGCAGTTTTTGAGTTGGCAGTGCAAATTGACTCAAATCAGCTAAAATAAATGTTAGAAAACACAAATACATCCGAACGAGCTTCTTTGGGCTGGAAATGCATGGAAAACACACGAACAACCTTCTATCATGTTTCTTTCAAAAGAGAGCTGTTTTTGAGTCTGGAATACAAAGTGACGCAAATGACCTAAAATGAGGGTTGGAAAACACAAATACATCCGAACGAACTTTTTTGGGCTGGAAATGCATGTAAAACACACAAACAACCTTCTATCATGTTTCTTTCAAAAGAGAGCTGTTTTTGAGTCGGGAGTGCAAAGTGACGCAAATGAGCAAAAATGAAGGTTAGAAAACACAAATACATCCGAACGAGCTTTTTTGGGCTGGAAATGCATGGAAAACACACGAAAAACCTTCTATCACGTTTCTTTCAAAAGAGAGCAGTTTTTGAGTTGGCAGTGTAAATTGACTCAAATCAGCTAAAATAAATGTTAGAAAACACAAATACATCCGAACGAGCTTCTTTGGGCTGGAAATGCATGGAAAACACACGAACAACCTTCTATCATGTTTCTTTCAAAAGAGAGCTGTTTTTGAGTCTGGAATACAAAGTGACGCAAATGACCTAAAATGAAGGTTGGAAAACACAAATACATCCGAACGAACTTTTTTGGGCTCGAAATGAATGGAATACCCACGAACAACCTTCTATCAATGTTTCTTTCAAAAGAGAGCTGTTTTTGAGTCGGGAGTGCAAATTGACTCAAATAAGCTCAAATGAATGTTAGAAAACAGAAATACATCCGAACGAGCTTCTTTGGGCTGGAAATGCATGGAAAACACACGAAGAACCTTCTATCATATTTCTTTCAAAAGAGAGCCGTTTTTGAGTCTGGAGTGCACATTGACGCAAAAAACCTCAAATGAAGGTTAGAAAACACAAATACATCCGAACGAGCTTCTTTGGGCTGGAAATGCATGTAAAACACACGAACAACCTTCTATCATGTTTCTTTCAAAAGAGAGCTGTTTTTGAGTCCGCAGTGCAAATTGACTCAAATAAGCTAAAATGAATGTTAGAAAACACAAATACATCCGAACGAGCTTCTTTGGGCTGGAAATGCATGGAAAACACACGAACAACCTTCTATCATGTTTCTTTCAAAGGAGAGCTGTTTTTGAGTCGGGAGTGCAAATTGAGTCAAATAAGCTAAAATGAAGGTTAGAAAACCCAAATACATCCGAATGACCTTCTTTGGGCTGGAAATGCATGGAAAACACACGAACAACCTTCTATCATGTTTCTTTCAAAAGAGAGCTGTTTTTGAGTCGGGAGTGCAAAGTAACTCAAATCAACTAAAATGAATGTTAGAAAACCCAAATACATCCGAATGAGCTTCTTTGGGCTGGAAATGCAAGGAAAACAGACGAACAACCTTCTAAAATGTTTCTTTCAAAAGAGAGCTGTTTTTGAGTCGGGAGTGCAAAGTGACGCAAATGAGCAAAAATGAAGGTTAGAAAACACAAATACATCCGAACGAGCTTCTTTGGGCTGGAAATGCATGGAAAACACACGAACAACCTTCTATCATGTTTCTTTCAAAAGAGAATTGTTTTTGAGTTGGCAGTGCAAATTGATTCAAAGAAGCTAAAATGAATGTTAGAAAACACAAATACATCCGAACGAGCTTCTTTGGGCTGGAAATGCATGAAAAACACACGAACAACCTTCTTTCCCGTTTCTTTCAAAAGAGAGCCATTTTTGAGTCTTGAGTGCACATTGACGCAAATAAGCTCAAATGAAGGTTAGAAAACAGAAATACATCCGAACGAGCTTCTTTGGGCTGAAAATGCATGGAAAACACACGAACAACCTTCTATCATGTTTCTTTCAAAAGAGAGCCATTTTTGAGTCTGGAGTGCAAATTGACTCAAATAAGCTAAAATGAAGGTTAGAAAACACAAATACATGCGAACGAGATTCTTTGGGCTGGAAATGCATGGAAAACACACGAACAACCTTCTATCATGTTTCTTTCAAAAGAGAGCCGTTTTTGAGTCTGGAGTGCACATTGACGCAAAAAACCTCAAATAAAGGTTAGAAAACACAAATACATCCGAACGAGCTTCTTTGGGCTGGAAATGCATGTAAAATACACGAACAACCTTCTATCATGTTTCTTTCAAAAGAGAGCTGTTTTTGAGTCGGCAGTGCAAATTGACTCAAATAAGCTAAAATGAATGTTAGAAAACACTAATACATCCGAACGAGCTTCTTTGGGCTGGAAATGCATGGAAAACACACGAACAACCTTCTATCATGTTTCTTTCAAAGGAGAGCTGTTTTTGAGTCGGGAGTGCAAATTGAGTCAAATAAGCTAAAATGAAGGTTAGAAAACCCAAATACATCCGAATGACCTTCTTTGGGCTGGAAATGCATGGAAAACACACGAACAACCTTCTATCATGTTTCTTTCAAAAGAGAGCTGTTTTTGAGTCGGGAGTGCAAAGTGACGCAAATGAGCAAAAATGAAGGTTAGAAAACACAAATACATCCGAACGAGCTTCTTTGGGCTCGAAATGGATGGAAAACACACGAACAACCTTCTATCATGTTTCTTTCAAAGAGAACTGTTTTTGAGTCGGCAGTGCAAATTGACTCAAACAAGCTAAAATGAATGTTAGAAAACACAAATACATCCGAACGAGCTTCTTTGGGCTGGAAATGCATGGAAAACACACGAACAACCTTCTTTCCCGTTTCTTTCAAAATAGAGCCATTTTTGAGGCTTGAGTGCACATTGACGCAAATAAGCTCAAATGAAGGTTAGAAAACAGAAATACATGCGAACGAGCTTCTTTGGGCTGGAAATGCATGGAAAACACACGAACAACCTTCTATCATGTTTCTTTCAAAAGAGAGCTGTTTTTGATTTGGCAGTGCAAATTGAGTCAAATCAGCTAAAATAAATGTTAGAAAACACAAATACATCCGAACGAGCTTCTTTGGGCTGGAAATGCATGGAAAACACACGAACAACCTTCTATCATGTTTCTTTCAAAAGAGAGCTGTTTTTGAGTCTGGAATACAAAGTGACGCAAATGACCTAAAATGAGGGTTGGAAAACACAAATACATCCGAACGAACTTTTTTGGGCTGGAAATGCATGTAAAACACACAAACAACCTTCTATCATGTTTCTTTCAAAAGAGAGCTGTTTTTGAGTCGGGAGTGCAAAGTGACGCAAATGAGCAAAAATGAAGGTTAGAAAACACAAATACATCCGAACGAGCTTTTTTGGGCTGGAAATGCATGGAAAACACACGAAAAACCTTCTATCACGTTTCTTTCAAAAGAGAGCAGTTTTTCAGTTGGCAGTGCAAATTGACTCAAATCAACTAAAATAAATGTTAGAAAACACAAATACATCCGAACGAGCTTCTTTGGGCTGGAAATGCATGGAAAACGCACGAACAACCTTCTATCATGTTTCTTTCAAAAGAGAGCTGTTTTTGAGTCTGGAATACAAAGTGACGCAAATGACCTAAAATGAGGGTTGGAAAACACAAATACATCCGAACGAACTTTTTTGGGCTGGAAATGCATGTAAAACACACAAACAACCTTCTATCATGTTTCTTTCAAAAGAGAGCTGTTTTTGAGTCGGGAGTGCAAAGTGACGCAAATGAGCAAAAATGAAGGTTAGAAAACACAAATACATCCGAACGAGCTTTTTTGGGCTGGAAATGCATGGAAAACACACGAAAAACCTTCTATCACGTTTCTTTCAAAAGAGAGCAGTTTTTGAGTTGGCAGTGCAAATTGACTCAAATCAACTAAAATAAATGTTAGAAAACACAAATACATCCGAACGAGCTTCTTTGGGCTGGAAATGCATGGAAAACGCACGAACAACCTTCTATCATGTTTCTTTCAAAAGAGAGCTGTTTTTGAGTCTGGAATACAAAGTGACGCAAATGACCTAAAATGAAGGTTGGAAAACACAAATACATCCGAACGAACTTTTTTGGGCTCGAAATGAATGGAATACCCACGAACAACCTTCTATCAATGTTTCTTTCAAAAGAGAGCTGTTTTTGAGTCGGGAGTGCAAATTGACTCAAATAAGCTCAAATGAATGTTAGAAAACAGAAATACATCCGAACGAGCTTCTTTGGGCTGGAAATGCATGGAAAACACACGAACAACCTTCTATCATGTTTCTTTCAAAAGAGAGCCGTTTTTGAGTCTGGAGTGCAAAGTAACTCAAATCAACTAAAATGAATGTTAGAAAACCCAAATACATCCGAATGAGCTTCTTTGGGCTGGAAATGCAAGGAAAACAGACGAACAACCTTCTAAAATGTTTCTTTCAAAAGAGAGCTGTTTTTGAGTCGGGAGTGCAAAGTGACGCAAATGAGCAAAAATGAAGGTTAGAAAACACAAATACATCCGAACGAGCTTCTTTGGGCTGGAAATGCATGGAAAACACACGAACAACCTTCTATCATGTTTCTTTCAAAAGAGAATTGTTTTTGAGTTGGCAGTGCAAATTGATTCAAAGAAGCTAAAATGAATGTTAGAAAACACAAATACATCCGAACGAGCTTCTTTGGGCTGGAAATGCATGAAAAACACACGAACAACCTTCTTTCCCGTTTCTTTCAAAAGAGAGCCATTTTTGAGTCTTGAGTGCACATTGACGCAAATAAGCTCAAATGAAGGTTAGAAAACAGAAATACATCCGAACGAGCTTCTTTGGGCTGAAAATGCATGGAAAACACACGAACAACCTTCTATCATGTTTCTTTCAAAAGAGAGCCATTTTTGAGTCTGGAGTGCAAATTGACTCAAATAAGCTAAAATGAAGGTTAGAAAACACAAATACATGCGAACGAGATTCTTTGGGCTGGAAATGCATGGAAAACACACGAACAACCTTCTATCATGTTTCTTTCAAAAGAGAGCCGTTTTTGAGTCTGGAGTGCACATTGACGCAAAAAACCTCAAATAAAGGTTAGAAAACACAAATACATCCGAACGAGCTTCTTTGGGCTGGAAATGCATGTAAAATACACGAACAACCTTCTATCATGTTTCTTTCAAAAGAGAGCTGTTTTTGAGTCGGCAGTGCAAATTGACTCAAATAAGCTAAAATGAATGTTAGAAAACACTAATACATCCGAACGAGCTTCTTTGGGCTGGAAATGCATGGAAAACACACGAACAACCTTCTATCATGTTTCTTTCAAAGGAGAGCTGTTTTTGAGTCGGGAGTGCAAATTGAGTCAAATAAGCTAAAATGAAGGTTAGAAAACCCAAATACATCCGAATGACCTTCTTTGGGCTGGAAATGCATGGAAAACACACGAACAACCTTCTATCATGTTTCTTTCAAAAGAGAGCTGTTTTTGAGTCGGGAGTGCAAAGTGACGCAAATGAGCAAAAATGAAGGTTAGAAAACACAAATACATCCGAACGAGCTTCTTTGGGCTCGAAATGGATGGAAAACACACGAACAACCTTCTATCATGTTTCTTTCAAAGAGAACTGTTTTTGAGTCGGCAGTGCAAATTGACTCAAACAAGCTAAAATGAATGTTAGAAAACACAAATACATCCGAACGAGCTTCTTTGGGCTGGAAATGCATGGAAAACACACGAACAACCTTCTTTCCCGTTTCTTTCAAAATAGAGCCATTTTTGAGGCTTGAGTGCACATTGACGCAAATAAGCTCAAATGAAGGTTAGAAAACAGAAATACATGCGAACGAGCTTCTTTGGGCTGGAAATGCATGGAAAACACACGAACAACCTTCTATCATGTTTCTTTCAAAAGAGAGCTGTTTTTGATTTGGCAGTGCAAATTGAGTCAAATCAGCTAAAATAAATGTTAGAAAACACAAATACATCCGAACGAGCTTCTTTGGGCTGGAAATGCATGGAAAACACACGAACAACCTTCTATCATGTTTCTTTCAAAAGAGAGCTGTTTTTGAGTCTGGAATACAAAGTGACGCAAATGACCTAAAATGAGGGTTGGAAAACACAAATACATCCGAACGAACTTTTTTGGGCTGGAAATGCATGTAAAACACACAAACAACCTTCTATCATGTTTCTTTCAAAAGAGAGCTGTTTTTGAGTCGGGAGTGCAAAGTGACGCAAATGAGCAAAAATGAAGGTTAGAAAACACAAATACATCCGAACGAGCTTTTTTGGGCTGGAAATGCATGGAAAACACACGAAAAACCTTCTATCACGTTTCTTTCAAAAGAGAGCAGTTTTTCAGTTGGCAGTGCAAATTGACTCAAATCAACTAAAATAAATGTTAGAAAACACAAATACATCCGAACGAGCTTCTTTGGGCTGGAAATGCATGGAAAACGCACGAACAACCTTCTATCATGTTTCTTTCAAAAGAGAGCTGTTTTTGAGTCTGGAATACAAAGTGACGCAAATGACCTAAAATGAGGGTTGGAAAACACAAATACATCCGAACGAACTTTTTTGGGCTGGAAATGCATGTAAAACACACAAACAACCTTCTATCATGTTTCTTTCAAAAGAGAGCTGTTTTTGAGTCGGGAGTGCAAAGTGACGCAAATGAGCAAAAATGAAGGTTAGAAAACACAAATACATCCGAACGAGCTTTTTTGGGCTGGAAATGCATGGAAAACACACGAAAAACCTTCTATCACGTTTCTTTCAAAAGAGAGCAGTTTTTGAGTTGGCAGTGCAAATTGACTCAAATCAACTAAAATAAATGTTAGAAAACACAAATACATCCGAACGAGCTTCTTTGGGCTGGAAATGCATGGAAAACGCACGAACAACCTTCTATCATGTTTCTTTCAAAAGAGAGCTGTTTTTGAGTCTGGAATACAAAGTGACGCAAATGACCTAAAATGAAGGTTGGAAAACACAAATACATCCGAACGAACTTTTTTGGGCTCGAAATGAATGGAATACCCACGAACAACCTTCTATCAATGTTTCTTTCAAAAGAGAGCTGTTTTTGAGTCGGGAGTGCAAATTGACTCAAATAAGCTCAAATGAATGTTAGAAAACAGAAATACATCCGAACGAGCTTCTTTGGGCTGGAAATGCATGGAAAACACACGAACAACCTTCTATCATGTTTCTTTCAAAAGAGAGCCGTTTTTGAGTCTGGAGTGCACATTGACGCAAAAAAACCTCAAATGAAGGTTAGAAAACACAAATACATCCGAACGAGCTTCTTTGGGCTGGAAATGCATGTAAAACACACGAACAACCTTCTATCATGTTTCTTTCAAATTAGAGCTGTTTTTGAGTCGGCAGTGCAAATTGACTCAAATAAGCTAAAATGAATGTTAGAAAACACAAGTACATCCGAACGAGCTTCTTTGGGCTGGAAATGCATGGAAAACACACGAACAACCTTCTATCATGTTTCTTTCAAAGGAGAGCTGTTTTTGAGTCGGGAGTGCAAATTGAGTCAAATAAGCTAAAATGAAGGTTAGAAAACCCAAATACATCCGAATGACCTTCTTTGGGCTGGAAATGCATGGAAAACACACGAACAACCTTCTATCATGTTTCTTTCAAAAGAGAGCTGTTTTTGAGTCGGGAGTGCAAAGTAACTCAAATCAACTAAAATGAATGTTGGAAAACCCAAATACATCCGAATGAGCTTCTTTGGGCTGGAAATGCATGGAAAACAGACGAACAACCTTCTAAAATGTTTCTTTCAAAAGAGAGCTGTTTTTGAGTCGGGAGTGCAAAGTGACGCAAATGAGCAAAAATGAAGGTTAGAAAACACAAATACATCCGAACGAGCTTCTTTGGGCTGGAAATGCATGGAAAACACACGAACAACCTTCTATCATGTTTCTTTCAAAAGAGAATTGTTTTTGAGTCGGCAGTGCAAATTGACTCAAAGAAGCTAAAATGAATGTTAGAAAACACAAATACATCCGAACGAGCTTCTTTGGGCTGGAAATGCATGGACAACACACGAACAATCTTCTATCATGTTTCTTTCAAAAGAGAGCTGTTTTTGAGTTGGCAGTGCAAATTGATTCAAAGAAGCTAAAATGAATGTTAGAAAACACAAATACATCCGAACGAGCTTCTTTGGGCTGGAAATGCATGGAAAACACACGAACAACCTTCTATCATGTTTCTTTCAAAAGAGAGCCATTTTTGAGTCTGGAGTGCAAATTGACTCAAATAAGCTAAAATGAAGGTTAGAAAACACAAATACATGCGAACGAGATTCTTTGGGCTGGAAATGCATGGAAAACACACGAACAACCTTCTATCATGTTTCTTTCAAAAGAGAGCCGTTTTTGAGTCTGGAGTGCACATTGACGCAAAAAACCTCAAATGAAGGTTAGAAAACACAAATACATCCGAACGAGCTTCTTTGGGCTGGAAATGCATGTAAAATACACGAACAACCTTCTATCATGTTTCTTTCAAAAGAGAGCTGTTTTTGAGTCGGCAGTGCAAATTGACTCAAATAAGCTAAAATGAATGTTAGAAAACACAAATACATCCGAACGAGCTTCTTTGGGCTGGAAATGCATGGAAAACACACGAACAACCTTCTATCATGTTTCTTTCAAAGGAGAGCTGTTTTTGAGTCGGGAGTGCAAATTGAGTCAAATAAGCTAAAATGAAGGTTAGAAAACCCAAATACATCCGAATGACCTTCTTTGGGCTGGAAATGCATGGAAAACACACGAACAACCTTCTATCATGTTTCTTTCAAAAGAGAGCTGTTTTTGAGTCGGGAGTGCAAAGTGACGCAAATGAGCAAAAATGAAGGTTAGAAAACACAAATACATCCGAACGAGCTTCTTTGGGCTCGAAATGGATGGAAAACACACGAACAACCTTCTATCATGTTTTTTTCAAAAGAGAGCTGTTTTTGAGTCGGCAGTGCAAATTGACTCAAACAAGCTAAAATGAATGTTAGAAAACACAAATCCATCCGAACGAGCTTCTTTGTGCTGGAAATGCATGGAAAACACACGAACAACCTTCTTTCCCGTTTCTTTCAAAAGAGAGCCATTTTTGAGTCTTGAGTGCACATTGACGCAAATAAGCTCAAATAAAGGTTAGAAAACAGAAATACATGCGAACGAGCTTCTTTGGGCTGGAAATGCATGGAAAACACACGAACAACCTTCTATCATGTTTCTTTCAAAAGAGAGCTGTTTTTGAGTCTGGAATGCAAAGTGACGCAAATGAGCTAAAATGAAGGTTGGAAAACACAAATACATCCGAACGAACTTCTTTGGGTTCGAAATGGATGGAAAACACACGAACAACCTTCTATCATGTTTCTTTCAAAAGAGATCTGTTTTTGAGTCGGGAGTGCAAATTGACTCAAATAAGCTAAAATGAAGGTTAGAAAACACAAATACATGCGAACGAGATTCTTTGGGCTGGAAATGCATGTAAAACACACAAACAACCTTCTATCATGTTTCTTTCAAAAGAGAGCTGTTTTTAATTAGGGAGTGCAAAGTGACGCAAATGAGCAAAAATGAAGGTTAGAAAACACAAATACATCCGAACGAGCTTTTTTGGGCTGGAAATGCATGGAAAACACATGAAAAACCTTCTATCACGTTTCTTTCAAAAGAGAGCAGTTTTTGAGTTGGCAGTGCAAATTGACTCAAATCAGCTAAAATAAATGTTATAAAACACAAATACATCCGAACGAGCTTCTTTGGGCTGGAAATGCATGGAAAACAGACGAACAACCTTCTATCATGTTTCTTTCAAAAGAGAGCCGTTTTTGAGTCTGGAGTGCACATTGACGCAAAAAACCTCAAATGAAGGTTAGAAAACACAAATACATCCGAACGAGCTTCTTTGGGCTGGAAATGCATGTAAAACACACGAACAACCTTCTATCATGTTTCTTTCAAAAGAGAGCTGTTTTTGAGTCGGCAGTGCAAATTGACTCAAAGAAGATAAAATGAATGTTAGAAAACACAAATACATCCGAACGAGCTTCTTTGTGCTGGAAATGCATGGAAAACACACGAACAACCTTCTTTCCCGTTTCTTCCAAAAAGAGCTGTTTTTGAGTCTGGAATGCAAAGTGACGCAAATGAGCTAAAATGAATGTTGGAAAACACAAATACATCTGAACGAGCTTCTTTGGGCTCGAAATGGATGCAAAACACACGAACAACCTTCTATCATGTTTCTTTCAAAAGAGCTGTTTTTGAGTCGGGAGTGCAAATTGACTCAAATAAGCTAAAATGAAGGTTAGAAAGCACAAATATATGCGAACGAGATTCTTTGGGCTGGAAATGCATGTAAAACACACAAACAACCTTCTATCATGTTTCTTTCAAAAGAGAGCCGTTTTTGAGTCTGGAGTGCAAAGTGACGCAAATGAGCAAAAATGAAGGTTAGAAAACACAAATACATCCGAACGAGCTTCTTTGGGCTGCAAATGCATGGAAAACACACGAACAACCTTCTATCATGTTTCTTTTAAAATAGAGCTGTTTTTGAGTCGGCAGTGCAAATTGACTCAAATAAGCTAAAATGAATGTTAGAAAACACAAATACATCCGAACTAGCTTCTTTGTGCTGGAAATGCATGGAAAACACACGAACAACCTTCTATCATGTTTCTTTCAAAAGAGAATTGTTTTTGAGTCGGCAGTGCAAATTGACTCAAAGAAGCTAAAATGAATGTTAGAAAACAGAAATACATCCGAACGAGCTTCTTTGGGCTGGAAATGCTTGGAAAACACACGAACAACCTTCTATCATGTTTCTTTCAAAAGAGAGCCGTTTTTGAGTCTGGAATACAAAGTGACGCAAATGAGCTAAAATGAAGGTTGGAAAACACAAATACATCCGAACGAACTTTTTTGGGCTCGAAATGAATGGAAAACACACGAACAACCTTCTTTCCCGTTTCTTTCAAAAGAGAGCCATTTTTGAGTCTTGAGTGCACATTGACGCAAATAAGCTCAAATGAAGGTGAGAAAACAGAAATACATCCGAACGAGCTTCTTTGGGCTGGAAATGCATGGAAAACACACGAACAACCTTCTATCATGTTTCTTTCAAAAGAGAGCTGTTTTTGAGTTGGCAGTGCAAATTGACTCAAATCAGCTAAAATAAATGTTAGAAAACACAAATACATCCGAACGAGCTTCTTTGGGCTGGAAATGCATGGAAAACACACGAACAACCTTCTATCATGTTTCTTTCAAAAGAGAGCTGTTTTTGAGTCTGGAATACAAAGTGACGCAAATGAGCAAAAATGAAGGTTAGAAAACACAAATACATCCGAACGAGCTTCTTTGGGCTCGAAATGGATGGAAAACACACAAACAACCTTCTATCATGTTTCTTTCAAAAGAGAGCTGTTTTTGAGTCGGCAGTGCAAATTGACTCAAACAAGCTAAAATGAATGTTAGAAAACACAAATACATCCGAACGAGCTTCTTTGTGCTGGAAATGCATGGAAAACACACGAACAACCTTCTTTCCCGTTTCTTTCAAAAGAGAGCTGTTTTTGAGTTTGGAATGCAAAGTGACGCAAATGAGCTAAAATGAATGTTGGAAAACACAAATACATCTGAACGAGCTTCTTTGGGCTCGAAATGGATGCAAAACACACGAACAACCTTCTATCATGTTTCTTTCAAAAGAGCTGTTTTTGAGTCGGGAGTGCAAATTGACTGAAATAAGCAAAAATGAAGGTTAGAAAGCACAAATACATGCGAACGAGATTCTTTGGGCTGGAAATGCATGTAAAACACACAAACAACCTTCTATCATGTTCCTTTCAAAAGAGAGCCGTTTTTGAGTCTGGAGAGCACATTGACGCAAATAAGCTCAAATGAAGCTTAGAAAACCCAAATACATCCGAACGAACTTCTTTGGGCTGGAAGTGCAGGTAAAACACAGGAACAACCTTCTATCATGTTTCTTTCAAAAGAGCTGTTTTTGAGTCGGGAGTGCAAATAGACTCAAATAAGCTAAAATGAAGGTTACAAAACACAAATACATGCGAACGAGATTCTTTGGGCTGGAAATGCATGTAAAACACACAAACAACCTTCTATCATGTTTCTTTCAAAAGAGAGCTGTTTTTGAGTCGGGAGTGCAAAGTGACTCAAATCAGCTAAAATGAATGTTAGAAAACACAAATACATCCGAACGAACTTCTTTGGGCTGGAAATGCATGAAAAACACACGAACAACCTTCTATCATGTTTCTTTCGAAAGAGAGCTGTTTTTGAGTCGGCAGTGCAAATTGACTCAAAGAAGCTAAAATGAAGGTTAGAAAACCCAAATACATCCGAATGAGCTTCTTTGGGCTGGAAATGCATGGAAAACAGACGAACAACCTTCTATCATGTTTCTTTCAAAAGAGAGCCGTTTTTGAGTCTGGAGTGCACATTGACGCAAAAAACCTCAAATGAAGGTTAGAAAACACAAATACATCCGAACGAGCTTCTTTGGGCTGGAAATGCATGTAAAACACACGAACAACCTTCTATCATGTTTCTTTCAAAAGAGAGCTGTTTTTGAGTCGGCAGTGCAAATTGACTCAAAGAAGATAAAATGAATGTTAGAAAACACAAATACATCCGAACGAGCTTCTTTGTGCTGGAAATGCATGGAAAACACACGAACAACCTTCTATCATGTTTCTTTCAAAAGAGAGCCGTTTTTGAGTCTGGAGTGCAAAGTGACGCAAATGAGCAAAAATGAAGGTTAGAAAACACAAATACATCCGAACGAGCTTCTTTGGGCTGCAAATGCATGGAAAACACACGAACAACCTTCTATCATGTTTCTTTTAAAATAGAGCTGTTTTTGAGTCGGCAGTGCAAATTGACTCAAATAAGCTAAAATGAATGTTAGAAAACACAAATACATCCGAACTAGCTTCTTTGTGCTGGAAATGCATGGAAAACACACGAACAACCTTCTATCATGTTTCTTTCAAAAGAGAATTGTTTTTGAGTCGGCAGTGCAAATTGACTCAAAGAAGCTAAAATGAATGTTAGAAAACAGAAATACATCCGAACGAGCTTCTTTGGGCTGGAAATGCATGGAAAACACACGAACAACCTTCTATCATGTTTCTTTCAAAAGAGAGCCGTTTTTGAGTCTGGAATACAAAGTGACGCAAATGAGCTAAAATGAAGGTTGGAAAACACAAATACATCCGAACGAACTTTTTTGGGCTCGAAATGAATGGAAAACACACGAACAACCTTCTTTCCCGTTTCTTTCAAAAGAGAGCCATTTTTGAGTCTTGAGTGCACATTGACGCAAATAAGCTCAAATGAAGGTGAGAAAACAGAAATACATCCGAACGAGCTTCTTTGGGCTGGAAATGCATGGAAAACACACGAACAACCTTCTATCATGTTTCTTTCAAAAGAGAGCTGTTTTTGAGTTGGCAGTGCAAATTGACTCAAATCAGCTAAAATAAATGTTAGAAAACACAAATACATCCGAACGAGCTTCTTTGGGCTGGAAATGCATGGAAAACACACGAACAACCTTCTATCATGTTTCTTTCAAAAGAGAGCTGTTTTTGAGTCTGGAATACAAAGTGACGCAAATGACCTAAAATGAAGGTTGGAAAACACAAATACATCCGAACGAACTTTTTTGGGCTCGAAATGAATGGAATACCCACGAACAACCTTCTATCAATGTTTGTTTCAAAAGAGAGCTGTTTTTGAGTTGGGAGTGCAAATTACTCAAATAAGCTCAAATGAATGTTAGAAAACAGAAATACATCCGAACGAGCTTCTTTGGGCTGGAAATGCATGGAAAACACACGAACAACCTTCTATCATGTTTCTTTCAAAAGAGAGCCGTTTTTGAGTCTGGAGTGCACATTGACGCAAAAAACCTCAAATGAAGGTTAGAAAACACAAATACATCCGAACGAGCTTCTTTGGGCTGGAAATGCATGTAAAACACACGAACAACCTTCTATCATGTTTCTTTCAAAAGAGAGCTGTTTTTGAGTCGGCAGTGCAAATTGACTCAAATAAGCTAAAATGAATGTTAGAAAACACAAATACATCCGAACGAGCTTCTTTGGGCTGGAAATGCATGGAAAACACACGAACAACCTTCTATCATGTTTCTTTCAAAGGAGAGCTGTTTTTGAGTCGGGAGTGCAAATTGACTCAAATAAGCTAAAATGAAGGTTACAAAACCCAAATACATCCAAATGACCTTCTTTGGGCTGGAAATGCATGGAAAACACACGAACAACCTTCTATCATGTTTCTTTCAAAAGAGAGCTGTTTTTGAGTCGGGAGTGCAAAGTAACTCAAATCAGCTAAAATGAATGTTAGAAAACCCAAATACATCCGAATGAGCTTCTTTGGGCTGGAAATGCATGGAAAACAGACGAACAACCTTCTAAAATGTTTCTTTCAAAAGAGAGCTGTTTTTGAGTCGGGAGTGCAAAGTGACGCAAATGAGCAAAAATGAAGGTTAGAAAACACAAATACATCCGAACGAGCTTCTTTGGGCTGGAAATGCATGGAAAACACACGAACAACCTTCTATCATGTTTCTTTCAAAAGAGAATTGTTTTTGAGTCGGCAGTGCAAATTGACTCAAAGAAGCTAAAATGAATGTTAGAAAACACAAATACATCCGAACGAGCTTCTTTGGGCTGGAAATGCATGGACAACACACGAACAACCTTCTATCATGTTTCTTTCAAAAGAGAGCCGTTTTTGAGTCTGGAGTGCACATTGACGCAAAAAACCTCAAATGAAGGTTAGAAAACACAAATACATCCGAACGAGCTTCTTTGGGCTGGAAATGCATGTAAAACACACGAACAACCTTCTATCATGTTTCTTTCAAAAGAGAGCTGTTTTTGAGTCGGCAGTGCAAATTGACTCAAAGAAGATAAAATGAATGTTAGAAAACACAAATACATCCGAACGAGCTTCTTTGTGCTGGAAATGCATGGAAAACACACGAACAACCTTCTATCATGTTTCTTTCAAAAGAGAGCCGTTTTTGAGTCTGGAGTGCAAAGTGACGCAAATGAGCAAAAATGAAGGTTAGAAAACACAAATACATCCGAACGAGCTTCTTTGGGCTGCAAATGCATGGAAAACACACGAACAACCTTCTATCATGTTTCTTTTAAAATAGAGCTGTTTTTGAGTCGGCAGTGCAAATTGACTCAAATAAGCTAAAATGAATGTTAGAAAACACAAATACATCCGAACTAGCTTCTTTGTGCTGGAAATGCATGGAAAACACACGAACAACCTTCTATCATGTTTCTTTCAAAAGAGAATTGTTTTTGAGTCGGCAGTGCAAATTGACTCAAAGAAGCTAAAATGAATGTTAGAAAACAGAAATACATCCGAACGAGCTTCTTTGGGCTGGAAATGCATGGAAAACACACGAACAACCTTCTATCATGTTTCTTTCAAAAGAGAGCCGTTTTTGAGTCTGGAATACAAAGTGACGCAAATGAGCTAAAATGAAGGTTGGAAAACACAAATACATCCGAACGAACTTTTTTGGGCTCGAAATGAATGGAAAACACACGAACAACCTTCTTTCCCGTTTCTTTCAAAAGAGAGCCATTTTTGAGTCTTGAGTGCACATTGACGCAAATAAGCTCAAATGAAGGTGAGAAAACAGAAATACATCCGAACGAGCTTCTTTGGGCTGGAAATGCATGGAAAACACACGAACAACCTTCTATCATGTTTCTTTCAAAAGAGAGCTGTTTTTGAGTTGGCAGTGCAAATTGACTCAAATCAGCTAAAATAAATGTTAGAAAACACAAATACATCCGAACGAGCTTCTTTGGGCTGGAAATGCATGGAAAACACACGAACAACCTTCTATCATGTTTCTTTCAAAAGAGAGCTGTTTTTGAGTCTGGAATACAAAGTGACGCAAATGACCTAAAATGAAGGTTGGAAAACACAAATACATCCGAACGAACTTTTTTGGGCTCGAAATGAATGGAATACCCACGAACAACCTTCTATCAATGTTTGTTTCAAAAGAGAGCTGTTTTTGAGTTGGGAGTGCAAATTACTCAAATAAGCTCAAATGAATGTTAGAAAACAGAAATACATCCGAACGAGCTTCTTTGGGCTGGAAATGCATGGAAAACACACGAACAACCTTCTATCATGTTTCTTTCAAAAGAGAGCCGTTTTTGAGTCTGGAGTGCACATTGACGCAAAAAACCTCAAATGAAGGTTAGAAAACACAAATACATCCGAACGAGCTTCTTTGGGCTGGAAATGCATGTAAAACACACGAACAACCTTCTATCATGTTTCTTTCAAAAGAGAGCTGTTTTTGAGTCGGCAGTGCAAATTGACTCAAATAAGCTAAAATGAATGTTAGAAAACACAAATACATCCGAACGAGCTTCTTTGGGCTGGAAATGCATGGAAAACACACGAACAACCTTCTATCATGTTTCTTTCAAAGGAGAGCTGTTTTTGAGTCGGGAGTGCAAATTGACTCAAATAAGCTAAAATGAAGGTTACAAAACCCAAATACATCCAAATGACCTTCTTTGGGCTGGAAATGCATGGAAAACACACGAACAACCTTCTATCATGTTTCTTTCAAAAGAGAGCTGTTTTTGAGTCGGGAGTGCAAAGTAACTCAAATCAGCTAAAATGAATGTTAGAAAACCCAAATACATCCGAATGAGCTTCTTTGGGCTGGAAATGCATGGAAAACAGACGAACAACCTTCTAAAATGTTTCTTTCAAAAGAGAGCTGTTTTTGAGTCGGGAGTGCAAAGTGACGCAAATGAGCAAAAATGAAGGTTAGAAAACACAAATACATCCGAACGAGCTTCTTTGGGCTGGAAATGCATGGAAAACACACGAACAACCTTCTATCATGTTTCTTTCAAAAGAGAATTGTTTTTGAGTCGGCAGTGCAAATTGACTCAAAGAAGCTAAAATGAATGTTAGAAAACACAAATACATCCGAACGAGCTTCTTTGGGCTGGAAATGCATGGACAACACACGAACAACCTTCTATCATGTTTCTTTCAAAAGAGAGCTGTTTTTGAGTTGGCAGTGCAAATTGATTCAAAGAAGCTAAAATGAATGTTAGAAAACACAAATACATCTGAACGAGCTTCTTTGGGCTGGAAATGCATGGAAAGCACACGAACAACCTTCTTTCCCGTTTCTTTCAAAAGAGAGCCATTTTTGAGTCTTGAGTGCACATTGACGCAAATAAGCTCAAATGAAGGTTAGAAAACAGAAATACATCCGAACGAGCTTCTTTGGGCTGGAAATGCATGGAAAACACACGAACAACCTTCTATCATGTTTCTTTCAAAAGAGAGCCGTTTTTGAGTCTGGAGTGCAAATTGACTCAAATAAGCTAAAATGAAGGTTAGAAAACACAAATACATGCGAACGAGATTCTTTGGGCTGGAAATGCATGGAAAACACACGAACAACCTTCTATCATGTTTCTTTCAAAAGAGAGCCGTTTTTGAGTCTGGAGTGCACATTGACGCAAAAAACCTCAAATGAAGGTTAGAAAACAGAAATACATCCGAACGAGCTTCTTTGGGCTGGAAATGCATGTAAAATACACGAACAACCTTCTATCATGTTTCTTTCAAAAGAGAGCTGTTTTTGAGTCGGCAGTGCAAATTGACTCAAATAAGCTAAAATGAATGTTAGAAAACACAAATACATCCGAACGAGCTTCTTTGGGCTGGAAATGCATGGAAAACACACGAACAACCTTCTATCATGTTTCTTTCAAAAGAGAGCTGTTTTTGAGTCGGGAGTGCAAAGTGACGCAAATGAGCAAAAATGAAGGTTAGAAAACAAAAGTACATCCGAACGAGCTTCTTTGGGCTCGAAATGGATGGAAAACACACGAACAACCTTCTATCATGTTTCTTTCAAAAGAGAGCTGTTTTTGAGTCGGCAGTGCAAATTGACTCAAACAAGCTAAAATGAATGTTAGAAAACACAAATACATCCGAACGAGCTTCTTTGTGCTGGAAATGCATGGAAAACACACGAACAACCTTCTTTCCCGTTTCTTTCAAAAGAGAGCCATTTTTGAGTCTTGAGTGCACATTGACGCAAATAAGCTCAAATGAAGGTTAGAAAACAGAAATACATCCGAACGAGCTTCTTTGTGCTGGAAATGCATGGAAAAAACACGAACAACCTTCTATCATGTTTCTTTCAAAAGAGAGCTGTTTTTGAGTTGGCAGTGCAAATTGACTCAAATCAGCTAAAATAAATGTTAGAAAACACAAATACATCCGAACGAGCTTCTTTGGGCTGGAAATGCATGGAAAACACACGAACAACCTTCTATCATGTTTCTTTCAAAAGAGAGCTGTTTTTGAGTCTGGAATGCAAAGTGACGCAAATGAGCTAAAATGAAGGTTGGAAAACACAAATACATCCGAACGAACTTCTTTGGGCTCGAAATGGATGGAAAACACACGAACAACCTTCTATCATGTTTCTTTCAAAAGAGATCTGTTTTTGAGTCAGGAGTGCAAATTGACTCAAATAAGCTAAAATAAAGGTTAGAAAACACAAATACATGCGAACGAGATTCTTTGGGCTGGAAATGCATGTAAAACACACAAACAACCTTCTATCATGTTTCTTTCAAAAGAGAGCTGTTTTTAATTAGGGAGTGAAAGTGACGCAAATGAGCAAAAATGAAGGTTAGAAAACACAAATACATCCGAACGAGCTTTTTTGGGCTGGAAATGCATGGAAAACACACGAAAAACCTTCTATCACGTTTCTTTCAAAAGAGAGCAGTTTTTGAGTTGGCAGTGCAAATTGACTCAAATCAGCTAAAATAAATGTTAGAAAACACAAATACATCCGAACGAGCTTCTTTGGGCTGGAAATGCATGGAAAACACACGAACAACCTTCTATCATGTTTCTTTCAAAAGAGAGCTGTTTTTGAGTCTGGAATACAAAGTGACGCAAATGACCTAAAATGAGGGTTGGAAAACACAAATACATCCGAACGAACTTTTTTGGGCTGGAAATGCATGTAAAACACACAAACAACCTTCTATCATGTTTCTTTCAAAAGAGAGCTGTTTTTGAGTCGGGAGTGCAAAGTGACGCAAATGAGCAAAAATGAAGGTTAGAAAACACAAATACATCCGAACGAGCTTTTTTGGGCTGGAAATGCATGGAAAACACACGAAAAACCTTCTATCACGTTTCTTTCAAAAGAGAGCAGTTTTTGAGTTGGCAGTGTAAATTGACTCAAATCAGCTAAAATAAATGTTAGAAAACACAAATACATCCGAACGAGCTTCTTTGGGCTGGAAATGCATGGAAAACACACGAACAACCTTCTATCATGTTTCTTTCAAAAGAGAGCTGTTTTTGAGTCTGGAATACAAAGTGACGCAAATGACCTAAAATGAAGGTTGGAAAACACAAATACATCCGAACGAACTTTTTTGGGCTCGAAATGAATGGAATACCCACGAACAACCTTCTATCAATGTTTCTTTCAAAAGAGAGCTGTTTTTGAGTCGGGAGTGCAAATTGACTCAAATAAGCTCAAATGAATGTTAGAAAACAGAAATACATCCGAACGAGCTTCTTTGGGCTGGAAATGCATGGAAAACACACGAAGAACCTTCTATCACATTTCTTTCAAAAGATAGCCGTTTTTGAGTCTGGAGTGCACATTGACGCAAAAAACCTCAAATGAAGGTTAGAAAACACAAATACATCCGAACGAGCTTCTTTGGGCTGGAAATGCATGTAAAACACACGAACAACCTTCTATCATGTTTCTTTCAAAAGAGAGCTGTTTTTGAGTCGGCAGTGCAAATTGACTCAAATAAGCTAAAATGAATGTTAGAAAACACAAATACATCCGAACGAGCTTCTTTGGGCTGGAAATGCATGGAAAACACACGAACAACCTTCTATCATGTTTCTTTCAAAGGAGAGCTGTTTTTGAGTCGGGAGTGCAAATTGAGTCAAATAAGCTAAAATGAAGGTTAGAAAACCCAAATACATCCGAATGACCTTCTTTGGGCTGGAAATGCATGGAAAACACACGAACAACCTTCTATCATGTTTCTTTCAAAAGAGAGCTGTTTTTGAGTCGGGAGTGCAAAGTAACTCAAATCAACTAAAATGAATGTTAGAAAACCCAAATACATCCGAATGAGCTTCTTTGGGCTGGAAATGCAAGGAAAACAGACGAACAACCTTCTAAAATGTTTCTTTCAAAAGAGAGCTGTTTTTGAGTCGGGAGTGCAAAGTGACGCAAATGAGCAAAAATGAAGGTTAGAAAACACAAATACATCCGAACGAGCTTTTTTGGGCTCGAAATGAATGGAATACCCACGAACAACCTTCTATCAATGTTTGTTTCAAAAGAGAGCTGTTTTTGAGTTGGGAGTGCAAATTACTCAAATAAGCTCAAATGAATGTTAGAAAACAGAAATACATCCGAACGAGCTTCTTTGGGCTGGAAATGCATGGAAAACACACGAACAACCTTCTATCATGTTTCTTTCAAAAGAGAGCCGTTTTTGAGTCTGGAGTGCACATTGACGCAAAAAACCTCAAATGAAGGTTAGAAAACACAAATACATCCGAACGAGCTTCTTTGGGCTGGAAATGCATGTAAAACACACGAACAACCTTCTATCATGTTTCTTTCAAAAGAGAGCTGTTTTTGAGTCGGCAGTGCAAATTGACTCAAATAAGCTAAAGTGAATGTTAGAAAACACAAATACATCCGAACGAGCTTCTTTGGGCTGGAAATGCATGGAAAACACACGAACAACCTTCTATCATGTTTCTTTCAAAGGAGAGCTGTTTTTGAGTCGGGAGTGCAAATTGACTCAAATAAGCTAAAATGAAGGTTACAAAACCCAAATACATCCAAATGACCTTCTTTGGGCTGGAAATGCATGGAAAACACACGAACAACCTTCTATCATGTTTCTTTCAAAAGAGAGCTGTTTTTGAGTCGGGAGTGCAAAGTAACTCAAATCAGCTAAAATGAATGTTAGAAAACCCAAATACATCCGAATGAGCTTCTTTGGGCTGGAAATGCATGGAAAACAGACGAACAACCTTCTAAAATGTTTCTTTCAAAAGAGAGCTGTTTTTGAGTCGGGAGTGCAAAGTGACGCAAATGAGCAAAAATGAAGGTTAGAAAACACAAATACATCCGAACGAGCTTCTTTGGGCTGGAAATGCATGGAAAACACACGAACATCCTTCTATCATGTTTCTTTCAAAAGAGAATTGTTTTTGAGTCGGCAGTGCAAATTGACTCAAAGAAGCTAAAATGAATGTTAGAAAACACAAATACATCCGAACGAGCTTCTTTGGCCTGGAAATGCATGGACAACACACGAACAACCTTCTATCATGTTTCTTTCAAAAGAGAGCTGTTTTTGAGTTGGCAGTGCAAATTGATTCAAAGAAGCTAAAATGAATGTTAGAAAACACAAATACATCTGAACGAGCTTCTTTGGGCTGGAAATGCATGGAAAACACACGAACAACCTTCTTTCCCGTTTCTTTCAAAAGAGAGCCATTTTTGAGTCTTGAGTGCACATTGACGCAAATAAGCTCAAATGAAGGTTAGAAAACAGAAATACATCCGAACGAGCTTCTTTGGGCTGGAAATGCATGGAAAACACACGAACAACCTTCTATCATGTTTCTTTCAAAAGAGAGCCGTTTTTGAGTCTGGAGTGCAAATTGACTCAAATAAGCTAAAATGAAGGTTAGAAAACACAAATACATGCGAACGAGATTCTTTGGGCTGGAAATGCATGGAAAACACACGAACAACCTTCTATCATGTTTCTTTCAAAAGAGAGCCGTTTTTGAGTCTGGAGTGCACATTGACGCAAAAAACCTCAAATGAAGGTTAGAAAACAGAAATACATCCGAACGAGCTTCTTTGGGCTGGAAATGCATGTAAAATACACGAACAACCTTCTATCATGTTTCTTTCAAAAGAGAGCTGTTTTTGAGTCGGCAGTGCAAATTGACTCAAATAAGCTAAAATGAATGTTAGAAAACACAAATACATCCGAACGAGCTTCTTTGGGCTGGAAATGCATGGAAAACACACGAACAACCTTCTATCATGTTTCTTTGAAAGGAGAGCTGTTTTTGAGTCGGGAGTGCAAATTGAGTCAAATAAGCTAAAATGAAGGTTAGAAAACCCAAATACATCCGAATGACCTTCTTTGGGCTGGAAATGCATGGAAAACACACGAACAACCTTCTATCATGTTTCTTTCAAAAGAGAGCTGTTTTTGAGTCGGGAGTGCAAAGTGACGCAAATGAGCAAAAATGAAGGTTAGAAAACACAAATACATCCGAACGAGCTTCTTTGGGCTCGAAATGGATGGAAATCACACGAACAACCTTCTATCATGTTTCTTTCAAAAGAGAGCTGTTTTTGAGTCGGCAGTGCAAATTGACTCAAACAAGCTAAAATGAATGTTAGAAAACACAAATACATCCGAACGAGCTTCTTTGTGCTGGAAATGCATGGAAAACACACGAACAACCTTCTTTCCCGTTTCTTTCAAAAGAGAGCCATTTTTGAGTCTTGAGTGCACATTGACGCAAATAAGCTCAAATGAAGGTTAGAAAACAGAAATACATCCGAACGAGCTTCTTTGTGCTGGAAATGCATGGAAAAAACACGAACAACCTTCTATCATGTTTCTTTCAAAAGAGAGCTGTTTTTGAGTTGGCAGTGCAAATTGACTCAAATCAGCTAAAATAAATGTTAGAAAACACAAATACATCCGAACGAGCTTCTTTGGGCTGGAAATGCATGGAAAACACACGAACAACCTTCTATCATGTTTCTTTCAAAAGAGAGCTGTTTTTGAGTCTGGAATGCAAAGTGACGCAAATGAGCTAAAATGAAGGTTGGAAAACACAAATACATCCGAACGAACTTCTTTGGGCTCGAAATGGATGGAAAACACACGAACAACCTTCTATCATGTTTCTTTCAAAAGAGATCTGTTTTTGAGTCAGGAGTGCAAATTGACTCAAATAAGCTAAAATAAAGGTTAGAAAACACAAATACATGCGAACGAGATTCTTTGGGCTGGAAATGCATGTAAAACACACAAACAACCTTCTATCATGTTTCTTTCAAAAGAGAGCTGTTTTTAATTAGGGAGTGCAAAGTGACGCAAATGAGCAAAAATGAAGGTTAGAAAACACAAATACATCCGAACGAGCTTTTTTGGGCTGGAAATGCATGGAAAACACACGAAAAACCTTCTATCACGTTTCTTTCAAAAGAGAGCAGTTTTTGAGTTGGCAGTGCAAATTGACTCAAATCAGCTAAAATAAATGTTAGAAAACACAAATACATCCGAACGAGCTTCTTTGGGCTGGAAATGCATGGAAAACACACGAACAACCTTCTATCATGTTTCTTTCAAAAGAGAGCTGTTTTTGAGTCTGGAATACAAAGTGACGCAAATGACCTAAAATGAGGGTTGGAAAACACAAATACATCCGAACGAACTTTTTTGGGCTGGAAATGCATGTAAAACACACAAACAACCTTCTATCATGTTTCTTTCAAAAGAGAGCTGTTTTTGAGTCGGGAGTGCAAAGTGACGCAAATGAGCAAAAATGAAGGTTAGAAAACACAAATACATCCGAACGAGCTTTTTTGGGCTGGAAATGCATGGAAAACACACGAAAAACCTTCTATCACGTTTCTTTCAAAAGAGAGCAGTTTTTGAGTTGGCAGTGTAAATTGACTGAAATCAGCTAAAATAAATGTTAGAAAACACAAATACATCCGAACGAGCTTCTTTGGGCTGGAAATGCATGGAAAACACACGAACAACCTTCTATCATGTTTCTTTCAAAAGAGAGCTGTTTTTGAGTCTGGAAAGCAAAGTGACGCAAATGAGCTAAAATAAAGGTTGGAAAGGACAAATACATCCGAACGAACTTCTTTGGGCTGGAAATGCATGTAAAACACACGAACAACCTTCTAGCATGTTTCTTTCAAAAGAGAGCTGTTTTTGAGTCGGGAGTGCAAAGTGACGCAAATGAGCAAAAATGAAGGTTAGAAAACACAAATACATCCGAACGAGCTTCTTTGGGCTCGAAATGGATGGAAAACACACGAACAACCTTCTATCATGTTTCTTTCAAAGAGAACTGTTTTTGAGTCGGCAGTGCAAATTGACTCAAAGAAGCTAAAATGAATGTTAGAAAACACAAATACATCCGAACGAGCTTCTTTGGGCTGGAAATGCATGGAAAACACACGAACAACCTTCTATCATGTTTCTTTCAAAAGAGAGCTGTTTTTGAGTTGGCAGTGCAAATTGATTCAAAGAAGCTAAAATGAATGTTAGAAAACACAAATACATCTGAACGAGCTTCTTTGGGCTGGAAATGCATGGAAAACACACGAACAACCTTCTTTCCCGTTTCTTTCAAAAGAGAGCCATTTTTGAGTCTTGAGTGCACATTGACGCAAATAAGCTCAAATGAAGGTTAGAAAACAGAAATACATCCGAACGAGCTTCTTTGGGCTGGAAATGCATGGAAAACACACGAACAACCTTCTATCATGTTTCTTTCAAAAGAGAGCCGTTTTTGAGTCTGGAGTGCAAATTGACTCAAATAAGCTAAAATGAAGGTTAGAAAACACAAATACATGCGAACGAGATTCTTTGGGCTGGAAATGCATGGAAAACACACGAACAACCTTCTATCATGTTTCTTTCAAAAGAGAGCCGTTTTTGAGTCTGGAGTGCACATTGACGCAAAAAACCTCAAATGAAGGTTAGAAAACAGAAATACATCCGAACGAGCTTCTTTGGGCTGGAAATGCATGTAAAATACACGAACAACCTTCTATCATGTTTCTTTCAAAAGAGAGCTGTTTTTGAGTCGGCAGTGCAAATTGACTCAAATAAGCTAAAATGAATGTTAGAAAACACAAATACATCCGAACGAGCTTCTTTGGGCTGGAAATGCATGGAAAACACACGAACAACCTTCTATCATGTTTCTTTCAAAGGAGAGCTGTTTTTGAGTCGGGAGTGCAAATTGAGTCAAATAAGCTAAAATGAAGGTTAGAAAACCCAAATACATCCGAATGACCTTCTTTGGGCTGGAAATGCATGGAAAACACACGAACAACCTTCTATCATGTTTCTTTCAAAAGAGAGCTGTTTTTGAGTCGGGAGTGCAAAGTGACGCAAATGAGCAAAAATGAAGGTTAGAAAACACAAATACATCCGAACGAGCTTCTTTGGGCTCGAAATGGATGGAAAACACACGAACAACCTTCTATCATGTTTCTTTCAAAAGAGAGCTGTTTTTGAGTCGGCAGTGCAAATTGACTCAAACAAGCTAAAATGAATGTTAGAAAACATAAATATATCCGAACGAGCTTCTTTGTGCTGGAAATGCATGGAAAACACACGAACAACCTTCTTTCCCGTTTCTTTCAAAAGAGAGCCATTTTTGAGTCTTGAGTGCACATTGACGCAAATAAGCTCAAATGAGGGTTAGAAAACAGAAATACATCCGAACGAGCTTCTTTGTGCTGGAAATGCATGGAAAAAACACGAACAACCTTCTATCATGTTTCTTTCAAAAGAGAGCTGTTTTTGAGTTGGCAGTGCAAATTGACTCAAATCAGCTAAAATAAATGTTAGAAAACACAAATACATCCGAACGAGCTTCTTTGGGCTGGAAATGCATGGAAAACACACGAACAACCTTCTATCATGTTTCTTTCAAAAGAGAGCTGTTTTTGAGTCTGGAATGCAAAGTGACGCAAATGAGCTAAAATGAAGGTTGGAAAACACAAATACATCCGAACGAGCTTCTTTGGGCTCGAAATGGATGGAAAACACACGAACAACCTTCTATCATGTTTCTTTCAAAAGAGAGCTGTTTTTAATTAGGGAGTGCAAAGTGACGCAAATGAGCAAAAATGAAGGTTAGAAAACACAAATACATCCGAACGAGCTTCTTTGGGCTGGAAATGCATGGAAAACACACGAACAACCTTCTATCATGTTTCTTTCAAAAGAGAGCTGTTTTTGAGTCTGGAATACAAAGTGACGCAAATGACCTAAAATGAGGGTTGGAAAACACAAATACATCCGAACGAGCTTTTTTGGGCTGGAAATGCATGGAAAACACACGAAAAACCTTCTATCACGTTTCTTTCAAAAGAGAGCAGTTTTTGAGTTGGCAGTGCAAATTGACTCAAATCAGCTAAAATAAATGTTAGAAAACACAAATACATCCGAACGAGCTTCTTTGGGCTGGAAATGCATGGAAAACACACGAACAACCTTCTATCATGTTTCTTTCAAAAGAGAGCTGTTTTTGAGTCTGGAATACAAAGTGACGCAAATGACCTAAAATGAGGGTTGGAAAACACAAATACATCCGAACGAACTTTTTTGGGCTGGAAATGCATGTAAAACACACAAACAACCTTCTATCATGTTTCTTTCAAAAGAGAGCTGTTTTTGAGTCGGGAGTGCAAAGTGACGCAAATGAGCAAAAATGAAGGTTAGAAAACACAAATACATCCGAACGAGCTTTTTTGGGCTGGAAATGCATGGAAAACACACGAAAAACCTTCTATCACGTTTCTTTCAAAAGAGAGCAGTTTTTGAGTTGGCAGTGTAAATTGACTCAAATCAGCTAAAATAAATGTTAGAAAACACAAATACATCCGAACGAGCTTCTTTGGGCTGGAAATGCATGGAAAACACACGAACAACCTTCTATCATGTTTCTTTCAAAAGAGAGCTGTTTTTGAGTCTGGAATACAAAGTGACGCAAATGACCTAAAATGAAGGTTGGAAAACACAAATACATCCGAACGAACTTTTTTGGGCTCGAAATGAATGGAATACCCACGAACAACCTTCTATCAATGTTTCTTTCAAAAGAGAGCTGTTTTTGAGTCGGGAGTGCAAATTGACTCAAATAAGCTCAAATGAATGTTAGAAAACAGAAATACATCCGAACGAGCTTCTTTGGGCTGGAAATGCATGGAAAACACACGAAGAACCTTCTATCATATTTCTTTCAAAAGAGAGCCGTTTTTGAGTCTGGAGTGCACATTGACGCAAAAAACCTCAAATGAAGGTTAGAAAACACAAATACATCCGAACGAGCTTCTTTGGGCTGGAAATGCATGTAAAACACACGAACAACCTTCTATCATGTTTCTTTCAAAAGAGAGCTGTTTTTGAGTCCGCAGTGCAAATTGACTCAAATAAGCTAAAATGAATGTTAGAAAACACAAATACATCCGAACGAGCTTCTTTGGGCTGGAAATGCATGGAAAACACACGAACAACCTTCTATCATGTTTCTTTCAAAGGAGAGCTGTTTTTGAGTCGGGAGTGCAAATTGAGTCAAATAAGCTAAAATGAAGGTTAGAAAACCCAAATACATCCGAATGACCTTCTTTGGGCTGGAAATGCATGGAAAACACACGAACAACCTTCTATCATGTTTCTTTCAAAAGAGAGCTGTTTTTGAGTCGGGAGTGCAAAGTAACTCAAATCAACTAAAATGAATGTTAGAAAACCCAAATACATCCGAATGAGCTTCTTTGGGCTGGAAATGCAAGGAAAACAGACGAACAACCTTCTAAAATGTTTCTTTCAAAAGAGAGCTGTTTTTGAGTCGGGAGTGCAAAGTGACGCAAATGAGCAAAAATGAAGGTTAGAAAACACAAATACATCCGAACGAGCTTCTTTGGGCTGGAAATGCATGGAAAACACACGAACAACCTTCTATCATGTTTCTTTCAAAAGAGAATTGTTTTTGAGTTGGCAGTGCAAATTGATTCAAAGAAGCTAAAATGAATGTTAGAAAACACAAATACATCCGAACGAGCTTCTTTGGGCTGGAAATGCATGAAAAACACACGAACAACCTTCTTTCCCGTTTCTTTCAAAAGAGAGCCATTTTTGAGTCTTGAGTGCACATTGACGCAAATAAGCTCAAATGAAGGTTAGAAAACAGAAATACATCCGAACGAGCTTCTTTGGGCTGAAAATGCATGGAAAACACACGAACAACCTTCTATCATGTTTCTTTCAAAAGAGAGCCATTTTTGAGTCTGGAGTGCAAATTGACTCAAATAAGCTAAAATGAAGGTTAGAAAACACAAATACATGCGAACGAGATTCTTTGGGCTGGAAATGCATGGAAAACACACGAACAACCTTCTATCATGTTTCTTTCAAAAGAGAGCCGTTTTTGAGTCTGGAGTGCACATTGACGCAAAAAACCTCAAATAAAGGTTAGAAAACACAAATACATCCGAACGAGCTTCTTTGGGCTGGAAATGCATGTAAAATACACGAACAACCTTCTATCATGTTTCTTTCAAAAGAGAGCTGTTTTTGAGTCGGCAGTGCAAATTGACTCAAATAAGCTAAAATGAATGTTAGAAAACACTAATACATCCGAACGAGCTTCTTTGGGCTGGAAATGCATGGAAAACACACGAACAACCTTCTATCATGTTTCTTTCAAAGGAGAGCTGTTTTTGAGTCGGGAGTGCAAATTGAGTCAAATAAGCTAAAATGAAGGTTAGAAAACCCAAATACATCCGAATGACCTTCTTTGGGCTGGAAATGCATGGAAAACACACGAACAACCTTCTATCATGTTTCTTTCAAAAGAGAGCTGTTTTTGAGTCGGGAGTGCAAAGTGACGCAAATGAGCAAAAATGAAGGTTAGAAAACACAAATACATCCGAACGAGCTTCTTTGGGCTCGAAATGGATGGAAAACACACGAACAACCTTCTATCATGTTTCTTTCAAAGAGAACTGTTTTTGAGTCGGCAGTGCAAATTGACTCAAACAAGCTAAAATGAATGTTAGAAAACACAAATACATCCGAACGAGCTTCTTTGGGCTGGAAATGCATGGAAAACACACGAACAACCTTCTTTCCCGTTTCTTTCAAAATAGAGCCATTTTTGAGGCTTGAGTGCACATTGACGCAAATAAGCTCAAATGAAGGTTAGAAAACAGAAATACATGCGAACGAGCTTCTTTGGGCTGGAAATGCATGGAAAACACACGAACAACCTTCTATCATGTTTCTTTCAAAAGAGAGCTGTTTTTGATTTGGCAGTGCAAATTGAGTCAAATCAGCTAAAATAAATGTTAGAAAACACAAATACATCCGAACGAGCTTCTTTGGGCTGGAAATGCATGGAAAACACACGAACAACCTTCTATCATGTTTCTTTCAAAAGAGAGCTGTTTTTGAGTCTGGAATACAAAGTGACGCAAATGACCTAAAATGAGGGTTGGAAAACACAAATACATCCGAACGAACTTTTTTGGGCTGGAAATGCATGTAAAACACACAAACAACCTTCTATCATGTTTCTTTCAAAAGAGAGCTGTTTTTGAGTCGGGAGTGCAAAGTGACGCAAATGAGCAAAAATGAAGGTTAGAAAACACAAATACATCCGAACGAGCTTTTTTGGGCTGGAAATGCATGGAAAACACACGAAAAACCTTCTATCACGTTTCTTTCAAAAGAGAGCAGTTTTTCAGTTGGCAGTGCAAATTGACTCAAATCAACTAAAATAAATGTTAGAAAACACAAATACATCCGAACGAGCTTCTTTGGGCTGGAAATGCATGGAAAACGCACGAACAACCTTCTATCATGTTTCTTTCAAAAGAGAGCTGTTTTTGAGTCTGGAATACAAAGTGACGCAAATGACCTAAAATGAGGGTTGGAAAACACAAATACATCCGAACGAACTTTTTTGGGCTGGAAATGCATGTAAAACACACAAACAACCTTCTATCATGTTTCTTTCAAAAGAGAGCTGTTTTTGAGTCGGGAGTGCAAAGTGACGCAAATGAGCAAAAATGAAGGTTAGAAAACACAAATACATCCGAACGAGCTTTTTTGGGCTGGAAATGCATGGAAAACACACGAAAAACCTTCTATCACGTTTCTTTCAAAAGAGAGCAGTTTTTGAGTTGGCAGTGCAAATTGACTCAAATCAACTAAAATAAATGTTAGAAAACACAAATACATCCGAACGAGCTTCTTTGGGCTGGAAATGCATGGAAAACGCACGAACAACCTTCTATCATGTTTCTTTCAAAAGAGAGCTGTTTTTGAGTCTGGAATACAAAGTGACGCAAATGACCTAAAATGAAGGTTGGAAAACACAAATACATCCGAACGAACTTTTTTGGGCTCGAAATGAATGGAATACCCACGAACAACCTTCTATCAATGTTTCTTTCAAAAGAGAGCTGTTTTTGAGTCGGGAGTGCAAATTGACTCAAATAAGCTCAAATGAATGTTAGAAAACAGAAATACATCCGAACGAGCTTCTTTGGGCTGGAAATGCATGGAAAACACACGAACAACCTTCTATCATGTTTCTTTCAAAAGAGAGCCGTTTTTGAGTCTGGAGTGCACATTGACGCAAAAAACCTCAAATGAAGGTTAGAAAACACAAATACATCCGAACGAGCTTCTTTGGGCTGGAAATGCATGTAAAACACACGAACAACCTTCTATCATGTTTCTTTCAAATTAGAGCTGTTTTTGAGTCGGCAGTGCAAATTGACTCAAATAAGCTAAAATGAATGTTAGAAAACACAAGTACATCCGAACGAGCTTCTTTGGGCTGGAAATGCATGGAAAACACACGAACAACCTTCTATCATGTTTCTTTCAAAGGAGAGCTGTTTTTGAGTCGGGAGTGCAAATTGAGTCAAATAAGCTAAAATGAAGGTTAGAAAACCCAAATACATCCGAATGACCTTCTTTGGGCTGGAAATGCATGGAAAACACACGAACAACCTTCTATCATGTTTCTTTCAAAAGAGAGCTGTTTTTGAGTCGGGAGTGCAAAGTAACTCAAATCAACTAAAATGAATGTTGGAAAACCCAAATACATCCGAATGAGCTTCTTTGGGCTGGAAATGCATGGAAAACAGACGAACAACCTTCTAAAATGTTTCTTTCAAAAGAGAGCTGTTTTTGAGTCGGGAGTGCAAAGTGACGCAAATGAGCAAAAATGAAGGTTAGAAAACACAAATACATCCGAACGAGCTTCTTTGGGCTGGAAATGCATGGAAAACACACGAACAACCTTCTATCATGTTTCTTTCAAAAGAGAATTGTTTTTGAGTCGGCAGTGCAAATTGACTCAAAGAAGCTAAAATGAATGTTAGAAAACACAAATACATCCGAACGAGCTTCTTTGGGCTGGAAATGCATGGACAACACACGAACAATCTTCTATCATGTTTCTTTCAAAAGAGAGCTGTTTTTGAGTTGGCAGTGCAAATTGATTCAAAGAAGCTAAAATGAATGTTAGAAAACACAAATACATCCGAACGAGCTTCTTTGGGCTGGAAATGCATGGAAAACACACGAACAACCTTCTATCATGTTTCTTTCAAAAGAGAGCCATTTTTGAGTCTGGAGTGCAAATTGACTCAAATAAGCTAAAATGAAGGTTAGAAAACACAAATACATGCGAACGAGATTCTTTGGGCTGGAAATGCATGGAAAACACACGAACAACCTTCTATCATGTTTCTTTCAAAAGAGAGCCGTTTTTGAGTCTGGAGTGCACATTGACGCAAAAAACCTCAAATGAAGGTTAGAAAACACAAATACATCCGAACGAGCTTCTTTGGGCTGGAAATGCATGTAAAATACACGAACAACCTTCTATCATGTTTCTTTCAAAAGAGAGCTGTTTTTGAGTCGGCAGTGCAAATTGACTCAAATAAGCTAAAATGAATGTTAGAAAACACAAATACATCCGAACGAGCTTCTTTGGGCTGGAAATGCATGGAAAACACACGAACAACCTTCTATCATGTTTCTTTCAAAGGAGAGCTGTTTTTGAGTCGGGAGTGCAAATTGAGTCAAATAAGCTAAAATGAAGGTTAGAAAACCCAAATACATCCGAATGACCTTCTTTGGGCTGGAAATGCATGGAAAACACACGAACAACCTTCTATCATGTTTCTTTCAAAAGAGAGCTGTTTTTGAGTCGGGAGTGCAAAGTGACGCAAATGAGCAAAAATGAAGGTTAGAAAACACAAATACATCCGAACGAGCTTCTTTGGGCTCGAAATGGATGGAAAACACACGAACAACCTTCTATCATGTTTTTTTCAAAAGAGAGCTGTTTTTGAGTCGGCAGTGCAAATTGACTCAAACAAGCTAAAATGAATGTTAGAAAACACAAATCCATCCGAACGAGCTTCTTTGTGCTGGAAATGCATGGAAAACACACGAACAACCTTCTTTCCCGTTTCTTTCAAAAGAGAGCCATTTTTGAGTCTTGAGTGCACATTGACGCAAATAAGCTCAAATAAAGGTTAGAAAACAGAAATACATGCGAACGAGCTTCTTTGGGCTGGAAATGCATGGAAAACACACGAACAACCTTCTATCATGTTTCTTTCAAAAGAGAGCTGTTTTTGAGTCTGGAATGCAAAGTGACGCAAATGAGCTAAAATGAAGGTTGGAAAACACAAATACATCCGAACGAACTTCTTTGGGTTCGAAATGGATGGAAAACACACGAACAACCTTCTATCATGTTTCTTTCAAAAGAGATCTGTTTTTGAGTCGGGAGTGCAAATTGACTCAAATAAGCTAAAATGAAGGTTAGAAAACACAAATACATGCGAACGAGATTCTTTGGGCTGGAAATGCATGTAAAACACACAAACAACCTTCTATCATGTTTCTTTCAAAAGAGAGCTGTTTTTAATTAGGGAGTGCAAAGTGACGCAAATGAGCAAAAATGAAGGTTAGAAAACACAAATACATCCGAACGAGCTTTTTTGGGCTGGAAATGCATGGAAAACACATGAAAAACCTTCTATCACGTTTCTTTCAAAAGAGAGCAGTTTTTGAGTTGGCAGTGCAAATTGACTCAAATCAGCTAAAATAAATGTTATAAAACACAAATACATCCGAACGAGCTTCTTTGGGCTGGAAATGCATGGAAAACACACGAACAACCTTCTATCATGTTTCTTTCAAAAGAGAGCTGTTTTTGAGTCTGGAATACAAAGTGACGCAAATGACCTAAAATGAGGGTTGGAAAACACAAATACATCCGAACGAACTTTTTTGGGCTGGAAATGCATGTAAAACACACAAACAACCTTCTATCATGTTTCTTTCAAAAGAGAGCTGTTTTTGAGTCGGGAGTGCAAAGTGACGCAAATGAGCAAAAATGAAGGTTAGAAAACACAAATACATCCGAACGAGCTTTTTTGGGCTGGAAATGCATGGAAAACACACGAAAAACCTTCTATCACGTTTCTTTCAAAAGAGAGCAGTTTTTGAGTTGGCAGTGCAAATTGACTCAAATCAGCTAAAATAAATGTTAGAAAACACAAATACATCCGAATGAGCTTCTTTGGGCTGGAAATGCATGGAAAACACACGAACAACCTTCTATCATGTTTCTTTCAAAAGAGAGCTGTTTTTGAGTCTGGAATACAAAGTGACACAAATGACCTAAAATGAAGGTTGGAAAACACAAATACATCCGAACGAACTTTTTTGGGCTCGAAATGAATGGAATACCCACGAACAACCTTCTATCAATGTTTCTTTCAAAAGAGAGCTGTTTTTGAGTCGGGAGTGCAAATTGACTCAAATAAGCTCAAATGAATGTTAGAAAACAGAAATACATCCGAACGAGCTTCTTTGGGCTGGAAATGCATGGAAAACACACGAACAACCTTCTATCATGTTTCTTTCAAAAGAGAGCCGTTTTTGAGTCTGGAGTGCACATTGACGCAAAAAACCTCAAATGAAGGTTAGAAAACACAAATACATCCGAACGAGCTTCTTTGGGATGGAAATGCATGGAAAACACACGAACAACCTTCTATCAAGTTTCCTTCAAAAGAGAGCTGTTTTTGAGTCGGCAGTGCAAATTGACTCAAATAAGCTAAAATGAATGTTAGAAAACACAAATACATCCGAACGAGCTTCTTTGGGCTGGAAATGCATGGAAAACACACGAACAACCTTCTATCGTGTTTCTTTCAAAGGAGAGCTGTTTTTGAGTCGGGAGTGCAAATTGAGTCAAATAAGCTAAAATGAAGGTTAGAAAACCCAAATACATCCGAATGACCTTCTTTGGGCTGGAAATGCATGGAAAACACACGAACAACCTTCTATCATGTTTCTTTCAAGAGAGCTGTTTTTGAGTTGGCAGTGCAAATTGACTCAAATCAGCTAAAATAAATGTTAGAAAACACAAATACATCCGAACGAGCTTCTTTGGGCTGGAAATGCATGGAAAACACACGAACAACCTTCTATCATGTTTCTTTCAAAAGAGAGCTGTTTTTGATTCGGCAGTGCAAATTGACTCAAATCAGCTAAAATGAATGTTAGAAAACACAAATACATCCGAACGAGCTTCTTTGGGCTGGAAATGCATGGGAAACACACGAACAAGATTCTTTCGTGTTCCTTTCAAAAGAGAGCCGTTTTTGAGTCTGGAGTGCAAATTGACGCAAAGAAGCTCAAATGAAGCTTAGAAAAGAGAAATACATCCGAACGAGCTTCTTTGTCCTGGAAATGCATGTGAAACACACAAACAAGCTTATTTCGTGTTCCTTTCAAAAGAGAGCCGTTTTTGAGTCTGGAGTGCAAATTGACGCAAAGAAGCTCAAATGAAGCTTAGAAAAGAGAAATACATTCGAACGAGCTTCTTTGTGCTGGAAATGCATGGGAAACACACGAACAAGCTTCTTTCGTGTTCCTTTCAAAAGAGTGCCGTTTTTGAGTCTGGAGTGCAAATTGACGCAAAGAAGCTCAAATGAAGCTTAGAAAAGAGAAATACATTCGAACGAGCTTCTTTGTGCTGGAAATGCATGGGAAACACACGAACAAGCTTCTTTCGTGTTCCTTTCAAAAGAGAGCCGTTTTTGAGTCTGGAGTGCAAATTGACGCAAATAAGCTAAAATGAAGGTTAGAAAACCCAAATACATCCAAATGAGCTTCTTTAGGCTGGAAATGCATGGAAAACAGACGAACAACCTTCTATCATGTTTCTTTCAAAAGAGAGCTGTTTTTGAGTCGGGAGTGCACAGTGACTCAAATAAACTAAAATGAAGGTTAGAAAACACAAATACATGCGCACGAGCTTCTTTGGGCTGGAAATGCATGGAAAACACACAAACAACCTTCTATCATGTTTCTTTCAAAAGAGAGCTGTTTTTGAGTCTGGAATGCAAAGTGACGCAAATGAGCTAAAATGAAGGTTGGAAAACACAAATACATGCGAACGAGATTCTTTGGGCTGGAAATGCATGTAAAACACACGAACAACGTTCTATCATGTTTCTTACAAAAGAGAGCTGTTTTTGAGTCTGGAATGCAAAGTGACGCAAATGAGCTAAAATGAAGGTTGGAAAACACAAATACATCCGCACGAACTTCTTTGGGCTCGAAATGGATGGAAAACACACGAACAATCTTCTATCATGTTTCTTTCAAAAGAGAGCCGTTTTTGAGTCTGGAGTGCACATTGACGCAAAAAACCTCAAATGAAGGTTAGAAAACACAAATACATCCGAACGAGCTTCTTTGGGCTGGAAATGCATGTAAAACACACGAACAACCTTCTATCATGTTTCTTTCAAAAGAGAGCTGTTTTTGAGTCGGGAGTGAAAATTGAGTCAAATAAGCTAAAATGAAGGTTAGAAAACCCAAATGCATCCGAATGACCTTCTTTGGGCTGGAAATGCATGGAAAACACACGAACAACCTTCTATCATTTTTCTTTCAAAAGAGCTGTTTTTGAGTCGGGAGTGCAAATTGACTCAAATAAGCTAAAATGAAGGTTAGAAAGCACAAATACATGCGAACGAGATTCTTTGGGCTGGAAATGCATGTAAAACACACAAACAACCTTCTATCATGTTTCTTTCAAAAGAGAGCTGGTTTTGAGTCGGGAGTGCAAAGTGACGCAAATGAACAAAAATGATGGTTGGAAAACACAAATACGTCCGAACTAGCTTCTTTGGGCTGGCAATGCATGGAAAACACGAACAACCTTCTATAATGTTCCTTTCAAAAGAGAGCCGTTTTTGAGTCTGGAGTGCACATTGACGCAAATAAGCTCAAATGAAGCTTAGAAAACCCAAATACATCCGAATGAGCTTCTTTGGGCTGGAAATGCATGTAAAACACACGAACAACCTTCTATCATGTTTCTTTCAAAAGAGAGCTGCTTTTGAGTCGGCAGTGAAAATTGACTCAAATCAGCTAAAATGAATGTTAGAAAACACAAATACATCCGAACTAGCTATTTTGGGCTGGAAATGCATGGAAAACAGACGAACAACCTTTTATCATGTTTCTTTCAAAAGAGAGCTGTTTTTGAGTCGGGAGTGCAAAGTGACGCAAATGAGCAAAAATGAAGGTTAGAAAACACAAATACATCCGAACGAGCTTCTTTGGGCTGGAAATGCATGGAAAACACACGAACAACCTTCTATCATGTTTCTTTCAAAAGAGAGCTGTTTTTGAGCCGGCAGTGCAAATTGATTTAAAGAAGCTAAAATGAATGTTAGAAAACACATATACATCCGAACGAGCTATTTTGGGCTGGAAATGCATGGAAAACACATGAACAACCTTCTTTCCCGTTTCTTTCAAAGGAGAGCCGTTTTTGAGTCTGGAGTGCACATTGACTCAAATAAGCTCAAATTAAGCTTAGAAAACAGAAATACATCCGAACGAGCTTCTTTGGGCTGGAAATGCATGGAAAACACACGAACAACCTTCTATCATGTTTCTTTCAAAAGAGAGCTGTTTTTGATTCGGCAGTGCAAATTGACTCAAATCAGCTAAAATGAATGTTAGAAAACACAAATACATCCGAACGAGCTTCTTTGGGCTGGAAATGCATGGGAAACACACGAACAAGATTCTTTCGTGTTCCTTTCAAAAGAGAGCCGTTTTTGAGTCTGGAGTGCAAATTGACGCAAAGAAGCTCAAATGAAGCTTAGAAAAGAGAAATACATCCGAACGAGCTTCTTTGTCCTGGAAATGCATGTGAAACACACAAACAAGCTTATTTCGTGTTCCTTTCAAAAGAGAGCCGTTTTTGAGTCTGGAGTGCAAATTGAAGCAAAGAAGCTCAAATGAAGCTTAGAAAACCCAAATACATCCGAACGAGCTTCTTTGGGCTGGAAATGCATGGCAAACACACGAACAACCTTCTATCATGTTTCTTTCAAAAGAGAGCTGTTTTTGATTCGGCAGTGCAAATTGACTCATAATAAGCTAAAATGAATGTTAGAAAACACAAATACATCCGAACTAGCTTCTTTGTGCTGGAAATGCATAGGAAACACACGAACAAGCTTCTTTCGTGTTCCTTTCAAAAGAGAGCCGTTTTTGAGTCTGGAGTGCAAATTGACGCAAAGAAGCTCAAATGAAGCTTAGAAAAGAGAAATACATCCGAACGAGTTTCTTTGTGCTGGAAATGCATGGCAAACACACGAACAAGCTTCTTTCGTGTTCCTTTCAAAAGAGTGCCGTTTTTGAGTCTGGAGTGCAAATTGACGCAAAGAAGCTCAAATGAAGCTTAGAAAAGAGAAATACATTCGAACGAGTTTCTTTGTGCTGGAAATGCATGGCAAACACACGAACAAGCTTCTTTCGTGTTCCTTTCAAAAGAGTGCCGTTTTTGAGTCTGGAGTGCAAATTGACGCAAAGAAGCTCAAATGAAGCTTAGAAAAGAGAAATACATTCGAACGAGCTTCTTTGTGCTGGAAATGCATGGGAAACACACGAACAAGCTTCTTTCGTGTTCCTTTCAAAAGAGAGCCGTTTTTGAGTCTGGAGTGCAAAGTGACGCAAATGAGCAAAAATGAAGGTTAGAAAACACAAATACATCCGAACGAGCTTCTTTGGGCTTGAAATGCATGGAAAACACACGAACAACCTTCTATCATGTTTCTTTCAAAAGAGAGCTGTTTTTGAGTCGGGATTGCAAATTGACTCAAATTAGCTAAAATGAAGGTTAGAAAATCCAAATACATCCGAATGAGCTTCTTTGGGCTGGAAATGCATGGAAAACAGACGAACAACCTTCTATCATGTTTCTTTCAAAAGAGAGCTGTTTTTGAGTCGGGAGTGCAAAGTGACGCAAATGAGCAAAAATGAAGGTTAGAAAACACAAATACATCCGAACGAGCTTCTTTGGGCTGGAAATGCATGGAAAACACACGAACAACCTTCTATCAAGTTTCCTTCAAAAGAGAGCTGTTTTTGAGTCGGCAGTGCAAATTGATTCAAAGAAGCTAAAATGAATGTTAGAAAACACAAATACATCCAAACGAGCTTCTTTGGGCTGGAAATGCATGGAAAACACACGAACAACCTTCTTTCCCCTTTCTTTCAAAAGAGAGCCGTTTTTGATTCTGGAGTGCACATTGACGCAAATAAGCTCAAATGAAGGTTAGAAAACAAAAATACACCCGAACGAGCTTCTTTGGGCTGGAAATGCATGGAAAACACACAAACAACCTTCTCTCATGTTTCTTTCAAAAGAGAGCTGTTTTTGAGTTGGCAGTGCAAATTGACTCAAATCAGCTAAAATAAATGTTAGAAAACACAAATACATCCGAACGAGCGTCTTTGGGCTGGAAATGCATGGAAAACACACGAACAACCTTCTATCATGTTTCTTTCAAAAGAGAGCTGTTTTTGAGACGGGAGTGCAAAGTGACGCAAATGAGTAAAAATGAAGGTTAGAAAACACAAATTCATCCGAACGAGATTATTTGGGCAGGAAATGCATGGAAAACACACGAACAACCTTCTATCACGTTTCTTTCAAAAGAGAGCTGTTTTTGAGTTGGCAGTGCAAATTGACTCAAATCAGCTAAAATAAATGTTAGAAAACACAAATACATCCGAACGAGCTTCTTTGGGCTGGAAATGCATGGAAAACACACGAACAACCTTCTATCATGTTTCTTTCAAAAGAGAACTGTTTTTGAGTCTGGAATACAAAGTGACGCAAATGAGCTAAAATGAAGGTAGGAAAACACAAATACATCCGAACGAACTTTTTTGGGCTCGAAATGAATGGAAAACCCACGAACAACCTTCAATCATGTTTCTTTCAAAAGAGAGCTCTTTTTGAGTCGGGAGTGCAAATTGACTCAAATAAACTAAAATGAAGGTTAGAAAACACAAATACATGCGAACAAGCTTCTTTGGGCTGGAAATGCATGGAAAACACACAAACAACCTTCTATCATGTTTCTTTCAAAAGAGAGCTGTTTTTGAGTCGGGAGTGCAAAGTGACGCAAATGTGCAAGAATGAAGGTTAGAAAACACAAATACATCCGAACGAGCTTCTTTGGGTTGGAAATGCATGGAAAACCCACGAACAACCTTCTATCATGTTTCTTTCAAAAGAGAGCTGTTTTTGAGTCGGGAGTGCAAATTGACTCAAATCAGCTAAAATGAATGTAGAAAACACAAATACATCCGAACGAGCTTCTTTGGGCTGGAAATGCATGGAAAACACACGAACAACCTTCATTCCCGTTTCTTTCAAAAGAGAACTGTTTTTGAGTCTGGAATGCAAAGTGACGCAAATGAGCTAAAATGAATGTTGGAAAACACAAATACATCTGAACGAGCTTCTTTGGGCTCGAAATGGATGCAAAACACACGAACAACCTTCTATCATGTTTCTTTCAAAAGAGCTGTTTTTGAGTCGGGAGTGCAAATTGACTCAAATAAGCTAAAATGAAGGTTAGAAAGCACAAATACATGCGAACGAGATTCTTTGGGCTGGAAATGCATGTAAAACACACAAACAACCTTCTATCATGTTTCTTTCAAAGGAGAGCTGTTTTTGAGTCGAGAGTGCAAAGTGACGCAAATGAGCAAAAATGAAGGTTAGAAAACACAAATACATCCGAACGAACTTCTTTGGGCTGCAAATGCATGGAAAACACACGAACAACCTTCTATCATGTTTCTTTCAAAAGAGAGCCGTTTTTGAGTCTGGAGTGCACATTGACGCAAATAAGCTCAAATGAAGCTTAGAAAACCCAAATACATCCGAAAGAACTTCTTTGGGCTGGAAATGCATGGAAAACACACGAACAACCTTCTATCATGTTTCTTTCAAAAGAGAGCTGTTTTTGAGTCGGGAGTGCAAATTGACTCAAATAAGCTAAAATGAAGGTTAGAAAACCCAAATACATCCGAATGAGCTTCTTTGGGCTGGAAATGCATGGAAAACACACGAACAACCTTCTTTCCCGTTTCTTTCAAAGGAGAGCCGTTTTTGAGTCTGGAGTGCACATTGACTCAAATAAGCTCAAATTAAGCTTAGAAAACAGAAATATATCCGAACGAGCTTCTTTGGGCTGGAAATGCATGGAAAACACACGAACAACCTTCTATCATGTTTCTTTCAAAAGAGAGCTGTTTTTGATTCGGCAGTGCAAATTGACTCAAATCAGCTAAAATGAATGTTAGAAAACACAAATACATCCGAACGAGCTTCTTTGGGCTGGAAATGCATGGGAAACACACGAACAAGATTCTTTCGTGTTCCTTTCAAAAGAGAGCCGTTTTTGAGTCTGGAGTGCAAATTGACGCAAAGAAGCTCAAATGAAGCTTAGAAAAGAGAAATACATCCGAACGAGCTTCTTTGTCCTGGAAATGCATGTGAAACACACAAACAAGCTTATTTCGTGTTCCTTTCAAAAGAGAGCCGTTTTTGAGTCTGGAGTGCAAATTGAAGCAAAGAAGCTCAAATGAAGCTTAGAAAACCCAAATACATCCGAACGAGCTTCTTTGGGCTGGAAATGCATGGCAAACACACGAACAACCTTCTATCATGTTTCTTTCAAAAGAGAGCTGTTTTTGATTCGGCAGTGCAAATTGACTCATAATAAGCTAAAATGAATGTTAGAAAACACAAATACATCCGAACTAGCTTCTTTGTGCTGGAAATGCATGGGAAACACACGAACAAGCTTCTTTCGTGTTCCTTTCAAAAGAGAGCCGTTTTTGAGTCTGGAGTGCAAATTGACGCAAAGAAGCTCAAATGAAGCTTAGAAAAGAGAAATACATCCGAACGAGTTTCTTTGTGCTGGAAATGCATGGCAAACACACGAACAAGCTTCTTTCGTGTTCCTTTCAAAAGAGTGCCGTTTTTGAGTCTGGAGTGCAAATTGACGCAAAGAAGCTCAAATGAAGCTTAGAAAAGAGAAATACATTCGAACGAGCTTCTTTGTGCTGGAAATGCATGGGAAACACACGAACAAGCTTCTTTCGTGTTCCTTTCAAAAGAGAGCCGTTTTTGAGTCTGGAGTGCAAAGTGACGCAAATGAGCAAAAATGAAGGTTAGAAAACACAAATACATCCGAACGAGCTTCTTTGGGCTTGAAATGCATGGAAAACACACGAACAACCTTCTATCATGTTTCTTTCAAAAGAGAGCTGTTTTTGAGTCGGGATTGCAAATTGACTCAAATAAGCTAAAATGAAGGTTAGAAAATCCAAATACATCCGAATGAGCTTCTTTGGGCTGGAAATGCATGGAAAACAGACGAACAACCTTCTATCATGTTTCTTTCAAAAGAGAGCTGTTTTTGAGTCGGGAGTGCAAAGTGACGCAAATGAGCAAAAATGAAGGTTAGAAAACACAAATACATCCGAACGAGCTTCTTTGGGCTGGAAATGCATGGAAAACACACGAACAACCTTCTATCATGTTTCTTTCAAAAGAGAATTGTTTTTGAGTCGGCAGTGCAAATTGACTCAAAGAAGCTAAAATGAATGTTAGAAAACACAAATACATCCGAACGAGCTTCTTTGTGCTGGAAATGCATGGAAAACACACGAACAACCTTCTATCATGTTTCTTTCAAAAGAGAGCTGTTTTTGAGTCGGCAGTGCAAATTGATTCACAGAAGCTAAAATGAATGTTAGAAAACACAAATACATCCAAACGAGCTTCTTTGGGCTGGAAATGCATGGAAAACACACGAACAACCTTCTATCATGTTTCTTTCAAAAGAGAGCTGTTTTTGAGTCGGGAGTGCAAATTGACTCAAATAAGCTAAAATGAAGGTTAGAAAACCCAAATACATCCGAACTAGCTTCTTTGTGCTGGAAATGCATGGAAAACACACGAACAAGCTTCTTTCGTGTTCCTTTCAAAAGAGAGCCGTTTTTGAGTCTGGAGTGCAAATTGACGCAAAGAAGGTCAAATGAAGCTTAGAAAAGAGAAATACATCCGAACGAGCTTCTTTGGGCTGGAAATGCATGGAAAACCCACGAACAACCTTCATTCCCGTTTCTTTCAAAAGAGAGCTGTTTTTGAGTCTGGAATGCAAAGTGACGCAAATGAGCTAAAATGAATGTTGGAAAACACAAATACATCTGAACGAGCTTCTTTGGGCTCGAAATGGATGCAAAACACACGAACAACCTTCTATCATGTTTCTTTCAAAAGAGCTGTTTTTGAGTCGGGAGTGCAAATTGACTCAAAGAAGCTAAAATGAAGGTTAGAAAGCACAAATACATGCGAACGAGCTTCTTTGGGCTGGAAATGCATGGAAAACCCACGAACAACCTTCATTCCCGTTTCTTTCAAAAGAGAACTGTTTTTGAGTCTGGAATGCAAAGTGACGCAAATGAGCTAAAATGAATGTTGGAAAACACAAATACATCTGAACGAGCTTCTTTGGGCTCGAAATGGATGCAAAACACACGAACAACCTTCTATCATGTTTCTTTCAAAAGAGCTGTTTTTGAGTCGGGAGTGCAAATTGACTCAAATAAGCTAAAATGAAGGTTAGAAAGCACAAATACATGCGAACGAGATTCTTTGGGATGGAAATGCATGTAAAACACACAAACAACCTTCTATCATGTTTCTTTCAAAAGAGAGCTGTTTTTGATTCGGGAGTGCAAAGTGACGCAAATGAGCAAAAATGAAGGTTAGAAAACACAAATACATCCGAACGAACTTCTTTGGGCTGCAAATGCATGGAAAACACACGAACAACCTTCTATCATGTTTCTTTCAAAAGAGAGCCGTTTTTGAGTCTGGAGTGCAAATTGACGCAAAGAAGCTCAAATGAAGCTTAGAAAAGAGAAATACATCAAAACGAGCTTCTTTGGGCTGGAAATGCATGGAAAACACACGAACAACCTTCATTCCCGTTTCTTTCAAAAGAGAGCTGTTTTTGAGTCTGGAATGCAAAGTGACGCAAATGAGCTAAAATGAATGTTGGAAAACACAAATACATCTGAACGAGCTTCTTTGGGCTCGAAATGGATGCAAAACACACGAACAACCTTCTATCATGTTTCTTTCAAAAGAGCTGTTTTTGAGTCAGGAGTGCAAATTGACTCAAATAAGCTAAAATGAAGGTTAGAAAGCACAAATACATGCGAACGAGATTCTTTGGGCTGGAAATGCATGTAAAACACACAAACAACCTTCTATCATGTTTCTTTCAAAAGAGAGCTGTTTTTGAGTCGGGAGTGCAAAGTGACGCAAATGAGCAAAAATGAAGGTTAGAAAACACAAATACATCCGAACGAACTTCTTTGGGCTGCAAATGCATGGAAAACACACGAACAACCTTCTATCATGTTTCTTTCAAAAGAGAGCCGTTTTTGAGTCTGGAGTGCACATTGACGCAAATAAGCTCAAATGAAGCTTAGAAAACCCAAATACATCCGAAAGAACTTCTTTGGGCTGGAAATGCATGGAAAACACACGAACAACCTTCTATCATGTTTCTTTCAAAAGAGAGCTGTTTTTGAGTCGGGAGTGCAAATTGACTCAAATAAGCTAAAATGAAGGTTAGAAAACCCAAATACATCCGAATGAGCTTCTTTGGGCTGGAAATGCATGGAAAACACACGAACAACCTTCTTTCCCGTTTCTTTCAAAGGAGAGCCGTTTTTGAGTCTGGAGTGCACATTGACTCAAATAAGCTCAAATTAAGCTTAGAAAACAGAAATATATCCGAACGAGCTTCTTTGGGCTGGAAATGCATGGAAAACACACGAACAACCTTCTATCATGTTTCTTTCAAAAGAGAGCTGTTTTTGATTCGGCAGTGCAAATTGACTCAAATCAGCTAAAATGAATGTTAGAAAACACAAATACATCCGAACGAGCTTCTTTGGGCTGGAAATGCATGGGAAACACACGAACAAGATTCTTTCGTGTTCCTTTCAAAAGAGAGCCGTTTTTGAGTCTGGAGTGCAAATTGACGCAAAGAAGCTCAAATGAAGCTTAGAAAAGAGAAATACATCCGAACGAGCTTCTTTGTCCTGGAAATGCATGTGAAACTCACAAACAAGCTTATTTCGTGTTCCTTTCAAAAGAGAGCCGTTTTTGAGTCTGGAGTGCAAATTGAAGCAAAGAAGCTCAAATGAAGCTTAGAGAACCCAAATACATCCGAACGAGCTTCTTTGGGCTGGAAATGCATGGCAAACACACGAACAACCTTCTATCATGTTTCTTTCAAAAGAGAGCTGTTTTTGATTCGGCAGTGCAAATTGACTCATAATAAGCTAAAATGAATGTTAGAAAACACAAATACATCCGAACTAGCTTCTTTGTGCTGGAAATGCATGGGAAACACACGAACAAGCTTCTTTCATGTTCCTTTCAAAAGAGAGCCGTTTTTGAGTCTGGAGTGCAAATTGACGCAAAGAAGCTCAAATGAAGCTTAGAAAAGAGAAATACATTCGAACGAGCTTCTTTGTGCTGGAAATGCATGGGAAACACACGAACAAGCTTCTTTCGTGTTCCTTTCAAAAGAGAGCCGTTTTTGAGTCTGGAGTGCAAAGTGACGCAAATGAGCAAAAATGAAGGTTAGAAAACACAAATACATCCGAACGAGCTTCTTTGTGCTTGAAATGCATGGAAAACACACGAACAACCTTCTATCATGTTTCTTTCAAAAGAGAGCTGTTTTTCAGTCGGGATTGCAAATTGACTCAAATAAGCTAAAATGAAGGTTAGAAAATCCAAATACATCCGAATGAGCTTCTTTGGGCTGGAAATGCATGGAAAACAGACGAACAACCTTCTATCATGTTTCTTTCAAAAGAGAGCTGTTTTTGAGTCGGGAGTGCAAAGTGACGCAAATGAGCAAAAATGAAGGTTAGAAAACACAAATACATCCGAACGAACTTCTTTGGGCTGGAAATGCATGGAAAACACACGAACAACCTTCTATCATGTTTCTTTCAAAAGAGAATTGTTTTTGAGTCGGCAGTGCAAATTGACTCAAAGAAGCTAAAATGAATGTTAGAAAACACAAATACATCCGAACGAGCTTCTTTGTGCTGGAAATGCATGGAAAACACACGAACAACCTTCTATCATGTTTCTTTCAAAAGAGAGCTGTTTTTGAGTCGGCAGTGCAAATTGATTCAAAGAAGCTAAAATGAATGTTAGAAAACACAAATACATCCAAACGAGCTTCTTTGGGCTGGAAATGCATGGAAAACACACGAAAAACCTTCTATCATGTTTCTTTCAAAAGAGAGCTGTTTTTGAGTCGGGAGTGCAAATTGACTCAAATAAGCTAAAATGAAGGTTAGAAAACCCAAATACATCCGAACTAGCTTCTTTGTGCTGGAAATGCATGGAAAACACACGAACAAGCTTCTTTCGTGTTCCTTTCAAAAGAGAGCCGTTTTTGAGTCTGGAGTGCAAATTGACGCAAAGAAGCTCAAATGAAGCTTAGAAAAGAGAAATACATCCGAACGAGCTTCTTTGGGCTGGAAATGCATGGAAAACCCACGAACAAACTTCATTCCCGTTTCTTTCAAAAGAGAGCTGTTTTTGAGTCTGGAATGCAAAGTGACGCAAATGAGCTAAAATGAATGTTGGAAAACACAAATACATCTGAACGAGCTTCTTTGGGCTCGAAATGGATGCAAAACACACGAACAACCTTCTATCATGTTTCTTTCAAAAGAGCTGTTTTTGAGTCGGGAGTGCAAATTGACTCAAATAAGCTAAAATGAAGGTTAGAAAGCACAAATACATGCGAACGAGATTCTTTGGGCTGGAAATGCATGTAAAACACACAAACAACCTTCTATCATGTTTCTTTCAAAAGAGAGCTGTTTTTGATTCGGGAGTGCAAAGTGACGCAAATGAGCAAAAATGAAGGTTAGAAAACACAAATACATCCGAACGAACTTCTTTGGGCTGCAAATGCATGGAAAACACACGAACAACCTTCTATCATGTTTCTTTCAAAAGAGAGCCGTTTTTGAGTCTGGAGTGCAAATTGACGCAAAGAAGCTCAAATGAAGCTTAGAAAAGAGAAATACATCAAAACGAGCTTCTTTGGGCTGGAAATGCATGGAAAACACACGAACAACCTTCATTCCCGTTTCTTTCAAAAGAGAGCTGTTTTTGAGTCTGGAATGCAAAGTGACGCAAATGAGCTAAAATGAATGTTGGAAAACACAAATACATCTGAACGAGCTTCTTTGGGCTCGAAATGGATGCAAAACACACGAACAACCTTCTATCATGTTTCTTTCAAAAGAGCTGTTTTTGAGTCAGGAGTGCAAATTGACTCAAATAAGCTAAAATGAAGGTTAGAAAGCACAAATACATGCGAACGAGATTCTTTGGGCTGGAAATGCATGTAAAACACACAAACAACCTTCTATCATGTTTCTTTCAAAAGAGAGCTGTTTTTGAGTCGGGAGTGCAAAGTGACGCAAATGAGCAAAAATGAAGGTTAGAAAACACAAATACATCCGAACGAACTTCTTTGGGCTGCAAATGCATGGAAAACACACGAACAACCTTCTATCATGTTTCTTTCAAAAGAGAGCCGTTTTTGAGTCTGGAGTGCACATTGACGCAAATAAGCTCAAATGAAGCTTAGAAAACCCAAATACATCTGAAAGAACTTCTTTGGGCTGGAAATGCATGGAAAACACACGAACAACCTTCTATCATGTTTCTTTCAAAAGAGAGCTGTTTTTGAGTCGGGAGTGCAAATTGACTCAAATAAGTTAAAATGAAGGTTAGAAAACCCAAATACATCCGAATGAGCTTCTTTGGGCTGGAAATGCATGGAAAACACACGAACAACCTTCTTTCCCGTTTCTTTCAAAGGAGAGCCGTTTTTGAGTCTGGAGTGCACATTGACTCAAATAAGCTCAAATTAAGCTTAGAAAACAGAAATATATCCGAACGAGCTTCTTTGGGCTGGAAATGCATGGAAAACACACGAACAACCTTCTATCATGTTTCTTTCAAAAGAGAGCTGTTTTTGATTCGGCAGTGCAAATTGACTCAAATCAGCTAAAATGAATGTTAGAAAACACAAATACATCCGAACGAGCTTCTTTGGGCTGGAAATGCATGGGAAACACACGAACAAGATTCTTTCGTGTTCCTTTCAAAAGAGAGCCGTTTTTGAGTCTGGAGTGCAAATTGACGCAAAGAAGCTCAAATGAAGCTTAGAAAAGAGAAATACATCCGAACGAGCTTCTTTGTCCTGGAAATGCATGTGAAACACAGAAACAAGCTTATTTCGTGTTCCTTTCAAAAGAGAGCCGTTTTTGAGTCTGGAGTGCAAATTGAAGCAAAGAAGCTCAAATGAAGCTTAGAGAACCCAAATACATCCGAACGAGCTTCTTTGGGCTGGAAATGCATGGCAAACACACGAACAACCTTCTATCATGTTTCTTTCAAAAGAGAGCTGTTTTTGATTCGGCAGTGCAAATTGACTCATAATAAGCTAAAATGAATGTTAGAAAACACAAATACATCCGAACTAGATTCTTTGTGCTGGAAATGCATGGGAAACACACGAACAAGCTTCTTTCATGTTCCTTTCAAAAGAGAGCCGTTTTTGAGTCTGGAGTGCAAATTGACGCAAAGAAGCTCAAATGAAGCTTAGAAAAGAGAAATAAATCCGAACGAGTTTCTTTGTGCTGGAAATGCATGGCAAACACACGAACAAGCTTCTTTCGTGTTCCTTTCAAAAGAGTGCCGTTTTTGAGTCTGGAGTGCAAATTGACGCAACGAAGCTCAAATGAAGCTTAGAAAAGAGAAATACATTCGAACGAGCTTCTTTGTGCTGGAAATGCATGGGAAACACACGAACAAGCTTCTTTCGTGTTCCTTTCAAAAGAGAGCCGTTTTTGAGTCTGGAGTGCAAAGTGACGCAAATGAGCAAAAATGAAGGTTAGAAAACACAAATACATCCGAACGAGCTTCTTTGGGCTTGAAATGCATGGAAAACACACGAACAACCCTCTATCATGTTTCTTTCAAAAGAGAGCTGTTTTTGAGTCGGGATTGCAAATTGACTCAAATAAGCTAAAATGAAGGTTAGAAAATCCAAATACATCCGAATGAGCTTCTTTGGGCTGGAAATGCATGGAAAACAGACGAACAACCTTCTATCATGTTTCTTTCAAAAGAGAGCTGTTTTTGAGTCGGGAGTTCAAAGTGACGCAAATGAGCAAAAATGAAGGTTAGAAAACACAAATACATCCGAACGAGCTTCTTTGGGCTGGAAATGCATGGAAAACACACGAACAACCTTCTTTCCCCTTTCTTTCAAAAGAGAGCCGTTTTTGAGTCTGGAGTGCACATTGACGCAAATAAGCTCAAATGAAGGTTAGAAAACAGAAATACATCCGAACGAGCTTCTTTGGGCTGGAAATGCATGGAAAACACACGAACAACCTTCTATCATGTTTCTTTCAAAAGAGAGCTGTTTTTGAGTCGGCAGTGCAAATTGATTCAAAGAAGCTAAAATGAATGTTAGAAAACACAAATACATCCAAACGAGCTTCTTTGGACTGGAAATGCATGGAAAACACACGAACAACCTTCTTTCCCCTTTCTTTCAAAAGAGAGCCGTTTTTGAGTCTGGAGTGCACATTGACGCAAATAAGCTCAAATGAAGGTTAGAAAACAGAAATACATCCGAACGAGCTTCTTTGGGCTGGAAATGCATGGAAAACACACAAACAACCTTCTATCATGTTTCTTTCAAAAGAGAGCTGTTTTTGAGTTGGCAGTGCAAATTGACTCAAATCAGCTAAAATAAATGTTAGAAAACAGAAATACATCCGAACGAGCTTCTTTGGGCTGGAAATGCATGGAAAACACACGAACAACCTTCATTCCCGTTTCTTTCAAAAGAGAGCTGTTTTTGAGTCTGGAATGCAAAGTGACGCAAATGAGCTAAAATGAATGTTGGAAAACACAAATACATCTGAACGAGCTTCTTTGGGCTCGAAATGGATGCAAAACACACGAACAACCTTCTATCATGTTTCTTTCAAAAGAGCTGTTTTTGAGTCGGGAGTGCAAATTGACTCAAATAAGCTAAAATGAAGGTTAGAAAGCACAAATACATGCGAACGAGATTCTTTGGGCTGGAAATGCATGTAAAACACACAAACAACCTTCTATCATGTTTCTTTCAAAAGAGAGCTGTTTTTGAGTCGGGAGTGCAAAGTGACGCAAATGAGCAAAAATGAAGGTTAGAAAACACAAATACATCCGAACGAGCTTCTTTGGGCTGGAAATGCATGGAAAACACACGAACAACCTTCTATCATGTTTCTTTCAAAAGAGAATTGTTTTTGAGTCGGCAGTGCAAATTGACTCAAAGAAGCTAAAATGAATGTTAGAAAACACAAATACATCCGAACGAGCTTCTTTGGGCTGGAAATGCATGGACAACACACGAACAACCTTCTTTCCCGTTTCTTTCAAAAGAGAGCCATTTTTGAGTCTTGAGTGCACATTGACGCAAATAAGCTCAAATGAAGGTTAGAAAACAGAAATACATCCGAACGAGCTTCTTTGGGCTGGAAATGCATGGAAAACACACGAACAAACTTCTATCATGTTTCTTTCAAAAGAGAGCTGTTTTTAAGTTGGCAGTGCAAATTGACTCAAATCAGCTAAAATAAATGTTAGAAAACAGAAATACATCCGAACGAGCTTCTTTGGGCTGGAAATGCATGGAAAACACACGAACAACCTTCTATCATGTTTCTTTCAAAAGAGAGCTGTTTTTGAGTCTGGAATGCAAAGTGACGCAAATGAGCTAAAATGAAGGTTGGAAAACACAAATACATCCGAACGAACGTCTTTGGGCTCGAAATGGATGGAAAACACACAAACAACCTTCTATCATGTTTCTTTCAAAAGAGATCTGTTTTTGAGTCGGGAGTGCAAATTGACTCAAATAAGCTAAAATGAAAACACAAATACATGCGAACGAGATTCTTTGGGCTGGAAATGCATGTAAAACACAAAAACAACCTTCTATCATGTTTCTTTCAAAAGAGAGCTGTTTTTGAGTCGGGAGTGCAAAGTGACGCAAATCACCTAAAATAAATGTTAGAAAACACAAATACATCCGAACGAGCTTCTTTGGGCTGGAAATGCATGGAAAACACACAAACAACCTTCTATCATGTTTCTTTCAAAAGAGAGCCGTTTTTGAGTCTGGAGTGCACATTGACGCAAAAAACCTCAAATGAAGGTTAGAAAACACAAATACATCCGAACGAACTTCTTTGGGCTGGAAATGCATGGAAAACACACGAACAACATTCTATCATGTTTCTTTCAAAAGAGAGCTGTTTTTGAGTCGGCAGTGCAAATTGACTCAAATCAGCTAAAATGAATGTTAGAAAACACAAATACATCCGAACTAGCTTCTTTGTGCTGGAAATGCATGGAAAACACACGAACAACCTTCTATCATGTTTCTTTCAAAAGAGAGCTGTTTTTGAGTCGGGAGTGCAAATTGACTCAAATAAGCTAAAATGAAGGTTAGAAAACCCAAATACATCCGAACGAGTTTCTTTGTGCTGGAAATGCATGGGAAACACACGAACAAGCTTCTTTCGTGTTCCTTTCAAAAGAGAGCCGTTTTTGAGTCTGGAGTGCAAATTGACTCAAAGAAGCTCAAATGAAGCTTAGAAAAGAGAAATACATCCGAACGAGCTTCTTTGGGCTGGAAATGCATGGAAAACACACGAACAACCTTCATTCCCGTTTCTTTCAAAAGAGAGCTGTTTTTGAGTCTGGAATGCAAAGTGACGCAAATGAGCTAAAATGAATGTTGGAAAACACAAATACATCTAAACGAGCTTCTTTGGGCTCGAAATGGATGCAAAACACACGAACAACCTTCTATCATGTTTCTTTCAAAAGAGCTGTTTTTGAGTCGGGAGTGCAAATTGACTCAAATAAGCTAAAATGAAGGTTAGAAAGCACAAATACATGCGAACGAGATTCTTTGGGCTGGAAATGCATGTAAAACACACAAACAACCTTCTATCATGTTTCTTTCAAAAGAGAGCTGTTTTTGAGTCGGGAGTGCAAAGTGACGCAAATGAGCAAAAATGAAGGTTAGAAAACACAAATACATCCGAACGAACTTCTTTGGGCTGCAAATGCATGGAAAACACACGAACAACCTTCTATCATGTTTCTTTCAAAAGAGAGCCGTTTTTGAGTCTGGAGTGCAAATTGACGCAAAGAAGCTCAAATGAAGCTTAGAAAAGAGAAATACATCCGAACGAGCTTCTTTGGGCTGGAAATGCATGGAAAACACACGAACAACCTTCATTCCCGTTTCTTTCAAAAGAGAGCTGTTTTTGAGTCTGGAATGCAAAGTGACGCAAATGAGCTAAAATGAATGTTGGAAAACACAAATACATCTGAACCAGCTTCTTTGGGCTCGAAATGGATGCAAAACACACGAACAACCTTCTATCATGTTTCTTTCAAAAGAGCTGTTTTTGAGTCGGGAGTGCAAATTGACTCAAATAAGCTAAAATGAAGGTTAGAAAGCACAAATACATGCGAACGAGATTCTTTGGGCTGGAAATGCATGTAAAACACACAAACAACCTTCTATCATGTTTCTTTCAAAAGAGAGCCGTTTTTGAGTCTGGAGTGCACATTGACGCAAAGAAGCTCAAATGAAGCTTAGAAAACCCAAATACATCCGAAAGAACTTCTTTGGGCTGGAAATGCATGTAAAACACACGAACAACCTTCTATCATGTTTCTTTTAAAATAGAGCTGTTTTTGAGTTTGGAGTGCAAATTGACGCAAAGAAGCTCAAATGAAGCTTAGAAAAGAGAAAAACATCTGAACGAGCTTCTTTGTGCTGGAAATGCATGGAAAACAAACGAACAAACTTCTTTCGTGTTCCTTTCAAAAGAGAGCCGTTTTTGAGTCTGGAGTGCAAATTGACGCAAAGAAGCTCAAATGAAGTTTAGAAAAGAGAACGAGCTTCTTTGTGCTGGAAATGCATGGCAAACACACGAACAAGCTTCTTTCGTGTTCCTTTCAAAAGAGTGCCGTTTTTGAGTCTGGAGTGCAAATTGACGCAAAGAAGCTCAAATGAAGCTTAGAAAAGAGAAATACATTCGAACTAGCTTCTTTGTGCTGGAAATGCATGGAAAACACACGAACAACCTTCATTCCCGTTTCTTTCAAAAGAGAGCTGTTTTTGAGTCTGGAATGCAAAGTGACGCAAATGAGCTAAAATGAATGTTGGAAAACACAAATACATCTAAACGAGCTTCTTTGGGCTCGAAATGGATGCAAAACACACGAACAACCTTCTATCATGTTTCTTTCAAAAGAGCTGTTTTTGAGTCGGGAGTGCAAATTGACTCAAATAAGCTAAAATGAAGGTTAGAAAGCACAAATACATGCGAACGAGATTCTTTGGGCTGGAAATGCATGTAAAACACACAAACAACCTTCTATCATGTTTCTTTCAAAAGAGAGCTGTTTTTGAGTCGGGAGTGCAAAGTGACGCAAATGAGCAAAAATGAAGGTTAGAAAACACAAATACATCCGAACGAACTTCTTTGGGCTGCAAATGCATGGAAAACACACGAACAACCTTCTATCATGTTTCTTTCAAAAGAGAGCCGTTTTTGAGTCTGGAGTGCAAATTGACGCAAAGAAGCTCAAATGAAGCTTAGAAAAGAGAAATACATCCGAACGAGCTTCTTTGGGCTGGAAATGCATGGAAAACACACGAACAACCTTCATTCCCGTTTCTTTCAAAAGAGAGCTGTTTTTGAGTCTGGAATGCAAAGTGACGCAAATGAGCTAAAATGAATGTTGGAAAACACAAATACATCTGAACGAGCTTCTTTGGGCTCGAAATGGATGCAAAACACACGAACAACCTTCTATCATGTTTCTTTCAAAAGAGCTGTTTTTGAGTCGGGAGTGCAAATTGACTCAAATAAGCTAAAATGAAGGTTAGAAAGCACAAATACATGCGAACGAGATTCTTTGGGCTGGAAATGCATGTAAAACACACAAACAACCTTCTATCATGTTTCTTTCAAAAGAGAGCCGTTTTTGAGTCTGGAGTGCACATTGACGCAAAGAAGCTCAAATGAAGCTTAGAAAACCCAAATACATCCGAAAGAACTTCTTTGGGCTGGAAATGCATGTAAAACACACGAACAACCTTCTATCATGTTTCTTTTAAAATAGAGCTGTTTTTGAGTTTGGAGTGCAAATTGACGCAAAGAAGCTCAAATGAAGCTTAGAAAAGAGAAAAACATCTGAACGAGCTTCTTTGTGCTGGAAATGCATGGAAAACAAACGAACAAACTTCTTTCGTGTTCCTTTCAAAAGAGAGCCGTTTTTGAGTCTGGAGTGCAAATTGACGCAAAGAAGCTCAAATGAAGTTTAGAAAAGAGAACGAGCTTCTTTGTGCTGGAAATGCATGGCAAACACACGAACAAGCTTCTTTCGTGTTCCTTTCAAAAGAGTGTCGTTTTTGAGTCTGGAGTGCAAATTGACGCAAAGAAGCTCAAATGAAGCTTAGAAAAGAGAAATACATTCGAACGAGCTTCTTTGTGCTGGAAATGCATGGGAAACACACGAACAAGCTTCTTTCGTGTTCCTTTCAAAAGAGAGCCGTTTTTGAGTCTGGAATGCAAATTGACGCAAATAAGCTCAAATGAAGCTTAGAAAAGAGAAATACATCCGAACGAACTTCTTTGGGCTGGAAATGCATGGAAAACACACGAACAACCTTCATTCCCGTTTCTTTCAAAAGAGAGCTGTTTTTGAGTCTGGAATGCAAAGTGACGCAAATGAGCTAAAATGAATGTTGGAAAACACAAATACATCTGAACGAGCTTCTTTGGGCTCGAAATGGATGCAAAACACACGAACAACCTTCTATCATGTTTCTTTCAAAAGAGCTGTTTTTGAGTCGGGAGTGCAAATTGACTCAAATAAGCTAAAATGAAGGTTAGAAAGCACAAATACATGCGAACGAGATTCTTTGGGCTGGAAATGCATGTAAAACACACAAACAACCTTCTTTCCCGTTTCTTTCAAAAGAGAGCCATTTTTGAGTCTTGAGTGCACATTGACGCAAATAAGCTCAAATGAAGGTTAGAAAACAGAAATACATCCGAACGAGCTTCTTTGGGCTGGAAATGCATGGAAAACACACGAACAAACTTCTATCATGTTTCTTTCAAAAGAGAGCTGTTTTTAAGTTGGCAGTGCAAATTGACTCAAATCAGCTAAAATAAATGTTAGAAAACAGAAATACATCCGAACGAGCTTCTTTGGGCTGGAAATGCATGGAAAACACACGAACAACCTTCTATCATGTTTCTTTCAAAAGAGAGCTGTTTTTGAGTCTGGAATGCAAAGTGACGCAAATGAGCTAAAAGGAATGTTGGAAAACACAAATACATCCGAACGAACGTCTTTGGGCTCGAAATGGATGGAAAACACACAAACAACCTTCTATCATGTTTCTTTCAAAAGAGATCTGTTTTTGAGTCGGGAGTGCAAATTGACTCAAATAAGCTAAAATGAAGGTTAGAAAACACAAATACATGCGAACGAGATTCTTTGGGCTGGAAATGCATGTAAAACACAAAAACAACCTTCTATCATGTTTCTTTCAAAAGAGAGCTGTTTTTGAGTCGGGAGTGCAAAGTGACGCAAATCACCTAAAATAAATGTTAGAAAACACAAATACATCCGAACGAGCTTCTTTGGGCTGGAAATGCATGGAAAACACACAAACAACCTTCTATCATGTTTCTTTCAAAAGAGAGCCGTTTTTGAGTCTGGAGTGCACATTGACGCAAAAAACCTCAAATGAAGGTTAGAAAACACAAATACATCCGAACGAGCTTCTTTGGGCTGGAAATGCAAGGAAAACACACAAACAACATTCTATCATGTTTCTTTCAAAAGAGAGCTGTTTTTGAGTCGGCAGTGCAAATTGACTCAAATCAGCTAAAATGAATGTTAGAAAACACAAATACATCCGAACTAGCTTCTTTGTGCTGGAAATGCATGGGAAACACACGAACAAGCTTCTTTCGTGTTCCTTTCAAAAGAGAGCCGTTTTTGAGTCTGGAGTGCAAATTGACTCAAAGAAGCTCAAATGAAGCTTAGAAAAGAGAAATACATCCGAACGAGCTTCTTTGGGCTGGAAATGCATGGAAAACACACGAACAACCTTCATTCCCGTTTCTTTCAAAAGAGAGCTGTTTTTGAGTCTGGAATGCAAAGTGACGCAAATGAGCTAAAATGAATGTTGGAAAACACAAATACATCTAAACGAGCTTCTTTGGGCTCGAAATGGATGCAAAACACACGAACAACCTTCGATCATGTTTCTTTCAAAAGAGCTGTTTTTGAGTCGGGAGTGCAAATTGACTCAAATAAGCTAAAATGAAGGTTAGAAAGCACAAATACATGCGAACGAGATTCTTTGGGCTGGAAATGCATGTAAAACACACAAACAACCTTCTATCATGTTTCTTTCAAAAGAGAGCTGTTTTTGAGTCGGGAGTGCAAAGTGACGCAAATGAGCAAAAATGAAGGTTAGAAAACACAAATACATCCGAACGAACTTCTTTGGGCTGCAAATGCATGGAAAACACACGAACAACCTTCTATCATGTTTCTTTCAAAAGAGAGCCGTTTTTGAGTCTGGAGTGCAAATTGACGCAAAGAAGCTCAAATGAAGCTTAGAAAAGAGAAATACATCCGAACGAGCTTCTTTGGGCTGGAAATGCATGGAAAACACACGAACAACCTTCATTCCCGTTTCTTTCAAAAGAGAGCTGTTTTTGAGTCTGGAATGCAAAGTGACGCAAATGAGCTAAATTGAATGTTGGAAAACACAAATACATCTGAACGAGCTTCTTTGGGCTCGAAATGGATGCAAAACACACGAACAACCTTCTATCATGTTTCTTTCAAAAGAGCTGTTTTTGAGTCGGGAGTGCAAATTGACTCAAATAAGCTAAAATGAAGGTTAGAAAGCACAAATACATCCGAAAGAACTTCTTTGGGCTGGAAATGCATGTAAAACACACGAACAACCTTCTATCATGTTTCTTTTAAAATATAGCTGTTTTTGAGTTTGGAGTGCAAATTGACGCAAAGAAGCTCAAATGAAGCTTAGAAAAGAGAAAAACATCTGAACGAGCTTCTTTGTGCTGGAAATGCATGGAAAACAAACGAACAAACTTCTTTCGTGTTCCTTTCAAAAGAGAGCCGTTTTTGAGTCTGGAGTGCAAATTGACGCAAAGAAGCTCAAATGAAGCTTAGAAAAGAGAAATACATCTGAACGAGCTTCTTTGTGCTGGAAATGCATGGCAAACACACGAACAAGCTTCTTTCGTGTTCCTTTCAAAAGAGTGCCGTTTTTGAGTCTGGAGTGCAAATTGACGCAAAGAAGCTCAAATGAAGCTTAGAAAAGAGAAATACATTCGAACGAGCTTCTTTGTGCTGGAAATGCATGGGAAACACACGAACAAGCTTCTTTCGTGTTCCTTTCAAAAGAGAGCCGTTTTTGAGTCTGGAATGCAAATTGACGCAAATAAGCTAAAATGAAGGTTAGACAACCCAAATACATCCGAATGAGCTTCTTTGGGCTGGAAATGCATGGAAAACAGACGAACAACCTTCTATCATGTTTCTTTCAAAAGAGAGCTGTTTTTGAGTCGGCAGTGCAAATTGACTCAAATCAGCTAAAATGAATGTTAGAAAACACAAATACATCCGAACTAGCTTCTTTGTGCTGGAAATGCATGGAAAACACACGAACAACCTTCTATCATGTTTCTTTCAAAAGAGAGCTGTTTTTGAGTCGGGAGTGCAAAGAGACGCAAATGAGCAAAAATGAAGGTTAGAAAACACAAATACATCCGAACGAGCTTCTTTGGGCTGGAAATGCATGGAAAACACACGAACAACCTTCTATCATGTTTCTTTCAAAAGAGAATTGTTTTTGAGTCGGCAGTACAAATTGACTCAAAGAAGCTAAAATGAATGTTAGAAAACACAAATACATCCGAACGAGCTTCTTTGTGCTGGAAATGCATGGAAAACAAACGAACAACCTTCTTTCCCGTTTCTTTAAAAGAGAATTGTTTTTGAGTCGGCAGTGCAAATTGACTCAAAGAAGCTAAAATGAATGTTAGAAAACACAAATACATCCGAACGAGCTACTTTGTGCTGGAAATGCATGGAAAACACACGAACAACCTTCGATCATGTTTCTTTCAAAAGAGAGCTGTTTTTGAGTCTGGAGTGCACATTGACGCAAAAAACCTCAAATGAAGGTTAGAAAACACAAATACATCCGAACGAGCTTCTTTGGGCTGGAAATGCATGGAAAACACACGAACAACATTCTATCATGTTTCTTTCAAAAGAGAGCTGTTTTTGAGTCGGCAGTGCAAATTGACTCAAATCAGCTAAACTGAATGTTAGAAAACACAAATACATCCGAACTAGCTTCTTTGTGCTGGAAATGCATGGAAAACACACATACAACCTTCTATCATGTTTCTTTCAAAAGAGAGCTGTTTTTGAGTCGGGAGTGCAAAGTGACGCAAATGAGCAAAAATGAAGGTTAGAAAACACAAATACATCCGAACGAACTTCTTTGGGCTGCAAATGCATGGAAAACACACGAACAACCTTCTATCATGTTTCTTTCAAAAGAGAGCCGTTTTTGAGTCTGGAGTGCAAATTGACGCAAAGAAGCTCAAATGAAGCTTAGAAAAGAGAAATACATCCGAACGAGCTTCTTTGGGCTGGAAATGCATGGAAAACACACGAACAACCTTCATTCCCGTTTCTTTCAAAAGAGAGCTGTTTTTGAGTCTGGAATGCAAAGTGACGCAAATGAGCTAAAATGAATGTTGGAAAACACAAATACATCTGAACGAGCTTCTTTGGGCTCGAAATGGATGCAAAACACACGAACAACCTTCTATCATGTTTCTTTCAAAAGAGCTGTTTTTGAGTCGGGAGTGCAAATTGACTCAAATAAGCTAAAATGAAGGTTAGAAAGCACAAATACATGCGAACGAGATTCTTTGGGCTGGAAATGCATGTAAAACACACAAACAACCTTCTATCATGTTTCTTTCAAAAGAGAGCTGTTTTTGAGTCGGGAGTGCAAAGTGACGCAAATGAGCAAAAATGAAGGTTAGAAAACACAAATACATCCGAACGAACTTCTTTGGGCTGCAAATGCATGGAAAACACACGAACAACCTTCTATCATGTTTCTTTCAAAAGAGAGCCGTTTTTGAGTCTGGAGTGCACATTGACGCAAATAAGCTCAAATGAAGCTTAGAAAACCCAAATACATCCGAAAGAACTTCTTTGGGCTGGAAATGCATGTAAAACACACGAACAACCTTCTATCATGTTTCTTTTAAAATAGAGCTGTTTTTGAGTTTGGAGTGCAAATTGACGCAAAGAAGCTCAAATGAAGCTTAGAAAAGAGAAAAACATCTGAACGAGCTTCTTTGTGCTGGAAATGCATGGAAAACAAACGAACAAACTTCTTTCGTGTTCCTTTCAAAAGAGAGCCGTTTTTGAGTCTGGAGTGCAAATTGACGCAAAGAAGCTCAAATGAAGCTTAGAAAAGAGAAATACATCTGAACGAGCTTCTTTGTGCTGGAAATGCATGGCAAACACACGAACAAGCTTCTTTCGTGTTCCTTTCAAAAGAGTGCCGTTTTTGAGTCTGGAGTGCAAATTGACGCAAAGAAGCTCAAATGAAGCTTAGAAAAGAGAAATACATTCGAACGAGCTTCTTTGTGCTGGAAATGCATGGGAAACACACGAACAAGCTTCTTTCGTGTTCCTTTCAAAAGAGAGCCGTTTTTGAGTCTGGAATGCAAATTGACGCAAATAAGCTAAAATGAAGGTTAGAAAACCCAAATACATCCGAATGAGCTTCTTTGGGCTGGAAATGCATGGAAAACAGACGAACAACCTTCTATCATGTTTCTTTCAAAAGAGAGCTGTTTTTGAGTCGGGAGTGCAAAGTGACGCAAATGAGCAAAAATGAAGGTTAGAAAATACAAATACATCCGAACGAGCTTCTTTGGGCTGGAAATGCATGGAAAACACACGAACAACCTTCTCTCATGTTTCTTTCAAAAGAGAGCTGTTTTTGAGTCGGCAGTGCAAATTGACTCAAATCAGCTAAAATGAATGTTAGAAAACACAAATACATCCGAACTAGCTTCTTTGTGCTGGAAATGCATGGAAAACACACGAACAACCTTCTATCATGTTTCTTTCAAAAGAGAGCTGTTTTTGAGTCGGGAGTGCAAAGAGACGCAAATGAGCAAAAATGAAGGTTAGAAAACACAAATACATCCGAACGAGCTTCTTTGGGCTGGAAATGCATGGAAAACACACGAACAACCTTCTATCATGTTTCTTTCAAAAGAGAATTGTTTTTGAGTCGGCAGTGCAAATTGACTCAAAGAAGCTAAAATGAATGTTAGAAAACACAAATACATCCGAACGAGCTTCTTTGTGCTGGAAATGCATGGAAAACAAACGAACAACCTTCTTTCCCGTTTCTTTCAAAAGAGAATTGTTTTTGAGTCGGCAGTGCAAATTGACTCAAAGAAGCTAAAATGAATGTTAGAAAACACAAATACATCCGAACGAGCTACTTTGTGCTGGAAATGCATGGAAAACACACGAACAACCTTCGATCATGTTTCTTTCAAAAGAGAGCTGTTTTTGAGTCGGCAGTGCAAATTGATTCAAAGAAGCTAAAATGAATGTTAGAAAACACAAATACATCCAAACGAGCTTCTTTGGGCTGGAAATGCATGGAAAACACACGAACAACCTTCTTTCCCGTTTCTTTCAAAAGAGAGCCGTTTTTGAGTCTGGAGTGCACATTGACGCAAATAAGCTCAAATGAAGGTTAGAAAACAGAAATACATCCGAACGAGCTTCTTTGGGCTGGAAATGCATGGAAAACACACGAACAACCTTCTATCATGTTTCTTTCAAAAGAGAGCTAATTTTGAGTTGGCAGTGCAAATTGACTCAAATCAGCTAAAATAAATGTTAGAAAACACAAATACATCCGAACGAGCGTTTTTGGGCTGGAAATGCATGGAAAACACACGAACAACCTTCTATCATGTTTCTTTCAAAAGAGAGCTGTTTTTGAGTCTGGAATGCAAAGTGACGCAAATGAGCTAAAATGAAGGTTGGAAAACACAAATACATCCGAACGAGCTTCTTTGGGCTCGAAATGGATGGAAAACACACGAACAACCTTCTATCATGTTTCTTTCAAAAGAGAGCTGTTTTTGAGTCGGGAGTGCAAATTGACTCAAAAAAGCTAAAATGAAGGTTAGAAAACACAAATACATGCGAACGAGATTCTTTGGGCTGGAAATGCATGTAAAACACACAAACAACATTCTATCATGTTTCTTTCAAAAGAGAGCTGTTTTTGAGACGGGAGTGCAAAGTGACGCAAATGAGCAAAAATGAAGGTTCGAAAACACAAATTCATCCGAACGAGCTTTTTTGGGCTGGAAATGCATGGAAAACACACGAACAACCTTCTATCACGTTTCTTTCAAAAGAGAGCTTTTTTTGAGTTGGCAGTGCAAATTGACTCAAATCAGATAAAATAAATGTTAGAAAACACAAATACATCCGAACGAGCTTCATTGGGCTGGAAATGCATAGAAAACACACGAACAACCTTCTATCATGTTTCTTTCAAAAGAGAGCTGTTTTTGAGTCTGGAATACAAAGTGACGCAAATGAGCTAAAATGAAGGTTGGAAAACACAAATACATCCGAACGAACTTTTTTGGGCTCAAAATGAATCTAAAACCCACGAACAACCTTCAATCATGTTTCTTTCAAAAGAGAGCTGTTTTTGAGTCGGGAGTGCAAATTGACTCAAATAAACTAAAATGAAGGTTAGAAAACACAAATACATGCGAACGAGCTTCTTTGGGCTGGAAATGCATGGAAAACACACAAACATCCTTCTATCATGTTTCTTTCAAAAGAGAGCTGTTTTTGAGTCGGGAGTGCAAAGTGACGCAAATGTGCAAGAATGAAGGTTAGAAAACACAAATACATCCGAACGAGCTTCTTTGGGTTGGAAATGCATGGAAAACACACGAACAACCTTCTATCATGTTTCTTTCAAAAGAGAGCTGTTTTTGAGTCGGGAGTGCAAATTGACTCAAATCAGCTAAAATGAATGTAGAAAACACAAATACATCCGAACGAGCTTCTTTGGGCTGGAAATAGAAGTTTCTATCGTGTTCATTTCCAAAGTTAGCTGTATTTGAGCTGTTAATGCAAAATCACGCAAGTAAGCCAAACTGAACGTTACAAAAGCCAAGTACATCCGAACTAGCTTCTTTCAGGTCAAAATGCATAGAAAACACACCAACAAGTTTCCATCGTGTTCATTTCCAAAGTTAGCTGTATTTGAGCTGTTAATGCAAAATCACGCAAGTAAGCCAAACTGAACGTTAGAAAAGGCAAATACATCCGAACTAGCTTCTTTCAGGTCGAAATGCATAGAAAACACACCAACAAGTTTCCATCATGTTCATTTCCAAAGTTAGCTGTATTTGAGCTGTTAATGCAAAATCACGCAAGTAAGCCAAACTGAACGTCAGAAAAGCCAAATACATCCCAATTAGCTTCTTTCAGGTCGAAATGCATAGAAAACACACCAACAAGTTTCTATCATGTTCATTTCCAAAGTTAGCTGTATTTGAGCTGTTAATGCAAAATCAGGCAAGTAAGCCAAACTGAACGTCAGAAAAGCCAAATACATCCCAATAAGCTTCTTTCAGGTCGAAATGCATAGAAAACACACCAACAAGTTTCTATCGTATTCATTTCCAAAGTTAGCTGTATTTGAGCTGTTAATGCAAAATCACGCAAGTAAGCCAAACTGAACGTTACAAAAGCTAAGTACATCCGAACTAGCTTCTTTCAGGTCGAAATGCATAGAAAACACACCAACAAGTTTCCATCGTGTTCATTTCCAAAGTTAGCTGTATTTGAGCTGTTAATGCAAAATCACGCAAGTAAGCCAAACTGAACGTTAGAAAAGCCAAATACATCCCAACTAGCTTCTTTCAGATCGAAATGCATAGAAAACACACCAGCAAGTTTCTATCGTGTTCATTTCCAAAGTTAGCTGTATTTGAGCTGTTAATGCAAAATCACGCAAGTAAGCCAAACTGAACGTTACAAAAGCCAAGTACTTCCGAACTAGCTTCTTTCAAGTCGAAATGCATAGAAAACACACCAACAAGTTTCTATCGTGTTCATTTCCAAAGTTAGCTGTATTTGAGCTGTTAATGCAAAATCACGCAAGTAAGCCAAACTGAACGTTAGAAAAGCCAAATACATCCCAACTAGCTTCTTTCAGGTGGAAATGCTTAGAAAACACACCAACAAGTTTCTATCGTGTTCACTTCCAAAGTTAGCTGTATTTGAGCTGTTAATGCAAAATCACGCAAATAAGCCAAACTGAACGTTACAAAAGCCAAGTACATCCGTACTAGCTTCTTTCAGGTCGAAATGCATAGAAAACACACCAACAAGTTTCCATCGTGTTCATTTCCAAAGTTAGCTGTATTTGAGCTGTTAATGCAAAATCACGCAAGTAAGCCAAACTGAACGTTACAAAAGCCAAGTACATCCGAACTAGCTTCTTTCAGGTCGAAATGCATAACACACCAACAAGTTTCTATCGTGTTCATTTCCAAAGTTAGCTGTATTTTAGCTGTTAATGCAAAATCACGCAAGTAAGCCAAACTGAATGTTACAAAAGCCAAGTACATCCGAACTAGCTTCTTTCAGGTCGAAATGCATAGAAAACACACCAACAAGTTTCCATCGTGTTCATTTCCAAAGTTAGCTGTATTTGAGCTCTTAATGCAAAATCACGCAAGTAAGCCAAACTGAACGTTACAAAAGCCAAATACATCCCAACTAGCTTCTTTCATGTCGAAATGCATAGAAAACACACCAACAAGTTTCTATCGTGTTCATTTCCAAAATTAGCTGTATTTGAGCTGTTAATGCAAAATCACGCAAATAAGCCAAACTGAACGTTACAAAATCCAAGTACATCCGAACTAGCTTCTTTCAGGTCGAAATGCATAAAAAACACACCAACAAGTTTCTATCGTGTTCATTTCCAAAGTTAGCTGTATTTGAGCTGTTAATGCAAAATCACGCAAGTAAGCCAAACTGAACGTTAGAAAAGCCAAATACATCCCAACTAGCTTCTTTCAGGTCGAAATGCATAGAAAACACACCAACAAGTTTCTATCGTGTTCATTTCCAAAGTTAGCTGTATTTGAGCTGTTAATGCAAAATCACGCAAATTAGCCAAACTGAACGTTACAAAAGCCAAGTACATCCGAACTAGCTTCTTTCAGGTCGAAATGCATAGAAAACACACCAACAAGTTTCCATCGTGTTCATTTCCAAAGTTAGCTGTATTTGAGCTGTTAATGCAAAATCACGCAAGTAAGCCAAACTGAACGTCAGAAAAGCCAAATACATCCCAATTAGCTTCTTTCACGTCGAAATGCATAGAAAACACACCAAAAAGTTTCTATCGTGCTCATTTCCAAAGTTAGCTGTATTTGAGCTGTTAATGCAAAATCACGCAAGTAAGCCAAACTGAACGTTACAAAAGCCAAGTACATCCGAACTAGCTTCTTTCAGGTCGAATTGCATAGAAAACACACCAACAAGTTTCCATCGTGTTCATTTCCAAAGTTAGCTGTATTTGAGCTGTTAATGCAAAATCACGCAAGTAAGCCAAACTGAACGTTACAAAAGCCAAGTACATCCGAACTAGCTTCTTTCAGGTCGAAATGCATAGAAAACACACCAACAAGTTTCCATCGTGTTCATTTCCAAAGTTAGCTGTATTTGAGCTGTTAATGCAAAATCACGCAAGTAAGCCAAACTGAACGTTAGAAAAGCCAAATACATCCCAATTAGCTTCTTTCAGGTCGAAATGCATAGAAAACACACCATCAAGTTTCTATCGTGTTCATTTCCAAAGTTAGCTGTATTTGAGCTGTTAATGCAAAATCACGCAAGTAAGCCAAACTGAACGTTACAAAAGCCAAGTACATCCGAACTAGCTTCTTTCAGGTCGAAATGCATAGAAAACAAACCAACAAGTTTCCATCGTGTTCATTTCCAAAGTTAGCTGTATTTGAGCTGTTAATGCAAAATCACGCAAGTAAGCCAAACTGAACGTTACAAAAGCCAAGTACATCCGAACTAGCTTCTTTCAGGTCGAAATGCATAGAAAACACACCAACAAGTTTCCATCGTGTTCATTTCCAAAGTTAGCTGTATTTGAGCTGTTAATGCAAAATCACGCAAGTAAGCCAAACTGAACGTTAGAAAAGCCAAATACATCCCAATAAGCTTCTTTCAGGTCGAAATGCATAGAAAACACACCAACAAGTTTCTATCGTATTCATTTCCAAAGTTAGCTGTATTTGAGCTGTTAATGCAAAATCACGCAAGTAAGCCAAACTGAACGTTACAAAAGCTAAGTACATCCGAACTAGCTTCTTTCAGGTCGAAATGCATAGAAAACACACCAACAAGTTTCCATCGTGTTCATTTCCAAAGTTAGCTGTATTTGAGCTGTTAATGCAAAATCACGCAAGTAAGCCAAACTGAACGTTAGAAAAGCCAAATACATCCCAACTAGCTTCTTTCAGATCGAAATGCATAGAAAACACACCAGCAAGTTTCTATGGTGTTCATTTCCAAAGTTAGCTGTATTTGAGCTGTTAATGCAAAATCACGCAAGTAAGCCAAACTGAACGTTACAAAAGCCAAGTACTTCCGAACTAGCTTCTTTCAAGTCGAAATGCATAGAAAACACACCAACAAGTTTCTATCGTGTTCATTTCCAAAGTTAGCTGTATTTGAGCTGTTAATGCAAAATCACGCAAGTAAGCCAAACTGAACGTTAGAAAAGCCAAATACATCCCAACTAGCTTCTTTCAGGTGGAAATGCTTAGAAAACACACCAACAAGTTTCTATCGTGTTCATTTCCAAAGTTAGCTGTATTTGAGCTGTTAATGCAAAATCACGCAAATAAGCCAAACTGAACGTTACAAAAGCCAAGTACATCCGTACTAGCTTCTTTCAGGTCGAAATGCATAGAAAACACACCAACAAGTTTCCATCGTGTTCATTTCCAAAGTTAGCTGTATTTGAGCTGTTAATGCAAAATCACGCAAGTAAGCCAAACTGAACGTTACAAAAGCCAAGTACATCCGAACTAGCTTCTTTCAGGTCGAAATGCATAACACACCAACAAGTTTCTATCGTGTTCATTTCCAAAGTTAGCTGTATTTTAGCTGTTAATGCAAAATCACGCAAGTAAGCCAAACTGAATGTTACAAAAGCCAAGTACATCCGAACTAGCTTCTTTCAGGTCGAAATGCATAGAAAACACACCAACAAGTTTCCATCGTGTTCATTTCCAAAGTTAGCTGTATTTGAGCTCTTAATGCAAAATCACGCAAGTAAGCCAAACTGAACGTTACAAAAGCCAAATACATCCCAACTAGCTTCTTTCATGTCGAAATGCATAGAAAACACACCAACAAGTTTCTATCGTGTTCATTTCCAAAATTAGCTGTATTTGAGCTGTTAATGCAAAATCACGCAAATAAGCCAAACTGAACGTTACAAAATCCAAGTACATCCGAACTAGCTTCTTTCAGGTCGAAATGCATAAAAAACACACCAACAAGTTTCTATCGTGTTCATTTCCAAAGTTAGCTGTATTTGAGCTGTTAATGCAAAATCACGCAAGTAAGCCAAACTGAACGTTAGAAAAGCCAAATACATCCCAACTAGCTTCTTTCAGGTCGAAATGCATAGAAAACACACCAACAAGTTTCTATCGTGTTCATTTCCAAAGTTAGCTGTATTTGAGCTGTTAATGCAAAATCACGCAAATTAGCCAAACTGAACGTTACAAAAGCCAAGTACATCCGAACTAGCTTCTTTCAGGTCGAAATGCATAGAAAACACACCATCAAGTTTCTATCGTGTTCATTTCCAAAGTTAGATGTATTTGAGCTGTTAATGCAAAATCACGCAAGTAAGCCAAACTGAACGTCAGAAAAGCCAAATACATCCCAATTAGCTTCTTTCAGGTCGAAATGCATAGAAAACACACCAAAAAGTTTCTATCGTGTTCATTTCCAAAGTTAGCTGTATTTGAGCTGTTAATGCAAAATCACGCAAGTAAGCCAAACTGAACGTTACAAAAGCCAAGTACATCCGAACTAGCTTCTTTCAGGTCGAATTGCATAGAAAACACACCAACAAGTTTCCATCGTGTTCATTTCCAAAGTTAGCTGTATTTGAGCTGTTAATGCAAAATCACGCAAGTAAGCCAAACTGAACGTTACAAAAGCCAAGTACATCCGAACTAGCTTCTTTCAGGTCGAAATGCATAGAAAACACACCAACAAGTTTCCATCGTGTTCATTTCCAAAGTTAGCTGTATTTGAGCTGTTAATGCAAAATCACGCAAGTAAGCCAAACTGAACGTTAGAAAAGCCAAATACATCCCAATTAGCTTCTTTCAGGTCGAAATGCATAGAAAACACACCATCAAGTTTCTATCGTGTTCATTTCCAAAGTTAGCTGTATTTGAGCTGTTAATGCAAAATCACGCAAGTAAGCCAAACTGAACGTTACAAAAGCCAAGTACATCCGAACTAGCTTCTTTCAGGTCGAAATGCATAGAAAACAAACCAACAAGTTTCCATCGTGTTCATTTCCAAAGTTAGCTGTATTTGAGCTGTTAATGCAAAATCACGCAAGTAAGCCAAACTGAACGTTACAAAAGCCAAGTACATCCGAACTAGCTTCTTTCAGGTCGAAATGCATAACACACCAACAAGTTTCTATCGTGTTCATTTCCAAAATTAGCTGTATTTGAGCTGTTAATGCAAAATCACGCAAATAAGCCAAACTGAACGTTACAAAATCCAAGTACATCCGAACTAGCTTCTTTCAGGTCGAAATGCATAAAAAACACACCAACAAGTTTCTATCGTGTTCATTTCCAAAGTTAGCTGTATTTGAGCTGTTAATGCAAAATCACGCAAGTAAGCCAAACTGAACGTTAGAAAAGCCAAATACATCCCAACTAGCTTCTTTCAGGTCGAAATGCATAGAAAACACACCAACAAGTTTCTATCGTGTTCATTTCCAAAGTTAGCTGTATTTGAGCTGTTAATGCAAAATCACGCAAATTAGCCAAACTGAACGTTACAAAAGCCAAGTACATCCGAACTAGCTTCTTTCAGGTCGAAATGCATAGAAAACACACCATCAAGTTTCTATCGTGTTCATTTCCAAAGTTAGATGTATTTGAGCTGTTAATGCAAAATCACGCAAGTAAGCCAAACTGAACGTCAGAAAAGCCAAATACATCCCAATTAGCTTCTTTCAGGTCGAAATGCATAGAAAACACACCAAAAAGTTTCTATCGTGTTCATTTCCAAAGTTAGCTGTATTTGAGCTGTTAATGCAAAATCACGCAAGTAAGCCAAACTGAACGTTACAAAAGCCAAGTACATCCGAACTAGCTTCTTTCAGGTCGAATTGCATAGAAAACACACCAACAAGTTTCCATCGTGTTCATTTCCAAAGTTAGCTGTATTTGAGCTGTTAATGCAAAATCACGCAAGTAAGCCAAACTGAACGTTACAAAAGCCAAGTACATCCGAACTAGCTTCTTTCAGGTCGAAATGCATAGAAAACACACCAACAAGTTTCCATCGTGTTCATTTCCAAAGTTAGCTGTATTTGAGCTGTTAATGCAAAATCACGCAAGTAAGCCAAACTGAACGTTAGAAAAGCCAAATACATCCCAATTAGCTTCTTTCAGGTCGAAATGCATAGAAAACACACCATCAAGTTTCTATCGTGTTCATTTCCAAAGTTAGCTGTATTTGAGCTGTTAATGCAAAATCACGCAAGTAAGCCAAACTGAACGTTACAAAAGCCAAGTACATCCGAACTAGCTTCTTTCAGGTCGAAATGCATAGAAAACAAACCAACAAGTTTCCATCGTGTTCATTTCCAAAGTTAGCTGTATTTGAGCTGTTAATGCAAAATCACGCAAGTAAGCCAAACTGAACGTTACAAAAGCCAAGTACATCCGAACTAGCTTCTTTCAGGTCGAAATGCATAACACACCAACAAGTTTCTATCGTGTTCATTTCCAAAGTTAGCTGTATTTGAGCTGTTAATGCAAAATCACGCAAGTAAGCCAAACTGAACGTTACAAAAGCCAAATACATCCCAACTAGCTTCTTTCATGTCGAAATGCATAGAAAACACACCAAGTTTCTATCGTGTTCATTTCCAAAGTTAGCTGTATTTCAGCTGTTAATGCAAAATCACGCAAATAAGCCAAACTGAACGTTACAAAAGCCAAGTACATCCGAACTAGCTTCTTTCAGGTCGAAATGCATAGAAAACACACCAACAAGTTTCTATCGTGTTCATTTCCAAAGTTAGCTGTATTTGAGCTGTTAATGCAAAATCACGCAAGTAAGCCAAACTGAACGTTAGAAAAGCCAAATACATCCCAACTAGCTTCTTTCAGGTCGAAATGCATAGAAAACACACCAACAAGTTTCTATCGTGTTCATTTCCAAAGTTAGCTGTATTTGAGCTGTTAATGCAAAATCACGCAAATTAGCCAAACTGAACGTTACAAAAGCCAAGTACATCCGAACTAGCTTCTTTCAGGTCGAAATGCATAGAAAACACACCATCAAGTTTCTATCGTGTTCATTTCCAAAGTTAGATGTATTTGAGCTGTTAATGCAAAATCACGCAAGTAAGCCAAACTGAACGTCAGAAAAGCCAAATACATCCCAATTAGCTTCTTTCAGGTCGAAATGCATAGAAAACACACCAAAAAGTTTCTATCGTGTTCATTTCCAAAGTTAGCTGTATTTGAGCTGTTAATGCAAAATCACGCAAGTAAGCCAAACTGAACGTTACAAAAGCCAAGTACATCCGAACTAGCTTCTTTCAGGTCGAATTGCATAGAAAACACACCAACAAGTTTCCATCGTGTTCATTTCCAAAGTTAGCTGTATTTGAGCTGTTAATGCAAAATCACGCAAGTAAGCCAAACTGAACGTTACAAAAGCCAAGTACATCCGAACTAGCTTCTTTCAGGTCGAAATGCATAGAAAACACACCAACAAGTTTCCATCGTGTTCATTTCCAAAGTTAGCTGTATTTGAGCTGTTAATGCAAAATCACGCAAGTAAGCCAAACTGAACGTTAGAAAAGCCAAATACATCCCAATTAGCTTCTTTCAGGTCGAAATGCATAGAAAACACACCATCAAGTTTCTATCGTGTTCATTTCCAAAGTTAGCTGTATTTGAGCTGTTAATGCAAAATCACGCAAGTAAGCCAAACTGAACGTTACAAAAGCCAAGTACATCCGAACTAGCTTCTTTCAGGTCGAAATGCATAGAAAACAAACCAACAAGTTTCCATCGTGTTCATTTCCAAAGTTAGCTGTATTTGAGCTGTTAATGCAAAATCACGCAAGTAAGCCAAACTGAACGTTACAAAAGCCAAGTACATCCGAACTAGCTTCTTTCAGGTCGAAATGCATAACACACCAACAAGTTTCTATCGTGTTCATTTCCAAAATTAGCTGTATTTGAGCTGTTAATGCAAAATCACGCAAATAAGCCAAACTGAACGTTACAAAATCCAAGTACATCCGAACTAGCTTCTTTCAGGTCGAAATGCATAAAAAACACACCAACAAGTTTCTATCGTGTTCATTTCCAAAGTTAGCTGTATTTGAGCTGTTAATGCAAAATCACGCAAGTAAGCCAAACTGAACGTTAGAAAAGCCAAATACATCCCAACTAGCTTCTTTCAGGTCGAAATGCATAGAAAACACACCAACAAGTTTCTATCGTGTTCATTTCCAAAGTTAGCTGTATTTGAGCTGTTAATGCAAAATCACGCAAATTAGCCAAACTGAACGTTACAAAAGCCAAGTACATCCGAACTAGCTTCTTTCAGGTCGAAATGCATAGAAAACACACCATCAAGTTTCTATCGTGTTCATTTCCAAAGTTAGATGTATTTGAGCTGTTAATGCAAAATCACGCAAGTAAGCCAAACTGAACGTCAGAAAAGCCAAATACATCCCAATTAGCTTCTTTCAGGTCGAAATGCATAGAAAACACACCAAAAAGTTTCTATCGTGTTCATTTCCAAAGTTAGCTGTATTTGAGCTGTTAATGCAAAATCACGCAAGTAAGCCAAACTGAACGTTACAAAAGCCAAGTACATCCGAACTAGCTTCTTTCAGGTCGAATTGCATAGAAAACACACCAACAAGTTTCCATCGTGTTCATTTCCAAAGTTAGCTGTATTTGAGCTGTTAATGCAAAATCACGCAAGTAAGCCAAACTGAACGTTACAAAAGCCAAGTACATCCGAACTAGCTTCTTTCAGGTCGAAATGCATAGAAAACACACCAACAAGTTTCCATCGTGTTCATTTCCAAAGTTAGCTGTATTTGAGCTGTTAATGCAAAATCACGCAAGTAAGCCAAACTGAACGTTAGAAAAGCCAAATACATCCCAATTAGCTTCTTTCAGGTCGAAATGCATAGAAAACACACCATCAAGTTTCTATCGTGTTCATTTCCAAAGTTAGCTGTATTTGAGCTGTTAATGCAAAATCACGCAAGTAAGCCAAACTGAACGTTACAAAAGCCAAGTACATCCGAACTAGCTTCTTTCAGGTCGAAATGCATAGAAAACAAACCAACAAGTTTCCATCGTGTTCATTTCCAAAGTTAGCTGTATTTGAGCTGTTAATGCAAAATCACGCAAGTAAGCCAAACTGAACGTTACAAAAGCCAAGTACATCCGAACTAGCTTCTTTCAGGTCGAAATGCATAACACACCAACAAGTTTCTATCGTGTTCATTTCCAAAGTTAGCTGTATTTGAGCTGTTAATGCAAAATCACGCAAGTAAGCCAAACTGAACGTTACAAAAGCCAAATACATCCCAACTAGCTTCTTTCATGTCGAAATGCATAGAAAACACACCAAGTTTCTATCGTGTTCATTTCCAAAGTTAGCTGTATTTCAGCTGTTAATGCAAAATCACGCAAATAAGCCAAACTGAACGTTACAAAAGCCAAGTACATCCGAACTAGCTTCTTTCAGGTCGAAATGCATAGAAAACACACCAACAAGTTTCTATCGTGTTCATTTCCAAAGTTAGCTGTATTTGAGCTGTTAATGCAAAATCACGCAAGTAAGCCAAACTGAACGTTAGAAAAGCCAAATACATCCCAACTAGCTTCTTTCAGGTCGAAATGCATAGAAAACACACCAAAAAGTTTCTATCGTGTTCATTTCCAAAGTTAGCTGTATTTGAGCTGTTAATGCAAAATCACGCAAGTAAGCCAAACTGAACGTTACAAAAGCCAAGTACATCCGAACTAGCTTCTTTCAGGTCGAAATGCATAGAAAACACACCAACAAGTTTCCATCGTGTTCATTTCCAAAGTTAGCTGTATTTGAGCTGTTAATGCAAAATCACGCAAGTAAGCCAAACTGAACATTAGAAAAGCCAAATACATCCCAATTAGCTTCTTTCAGGTCGAAATGCATAGAAAACACACCAACAAGTTTCTATCGTGTTCATTTCCAACGTTAGCTGTATTTGAGCTGTTAATGCAAAATCACGCAAGTAAGCCAAACTGAACGTTACAAAAGCCAAGTACATCCCAACTAGCTTCTTTCAGGTCGAAATGCATAGAAAACACACCAACAAGTTTCCATCGTGTTCATTTCCAAAGTTAGCTGTATTTGAGCTGTTAATGCAAAATCACGCAAGTAAGCCAAACTGAACGTTACAAAAGCCAAATACATCCCAACTAGCTTCTTTCATGTCGAAATGCATAGAAAACACACCAACAAGTTTCCATCGTGTTCATTTCCAAAGTTAGCTGTATTTGAGCTGTTAATGCAAAATCACGCAAGTAAGCCAAACTGAACGTTACAAAAGCCAAGTACATCCGAACTAGCTTCTTTCAGGTCGAAATGCATAACACACCAACAAGTTTCTATCGTGTTCATTTCCAAAGTTAGCTATATTTGAGCTGTTAATGCAAAATCACGCAAGTAAGCCAAACTGAACGTTACAAAAGCCAAGTACATCCGAACTAGCTTCTTTCAGGTCGAAATGCATAGAAAACACACCAACAAGTTTCCATCGTGTTCATTTCCAAAGTTAGCTGTATTTGAGCTGTTAATGCAAAATCACGCAAGTAAGCCAAACTGAACGTTACAAAAGCCAAATACATCCCAACTAGCTTCTTTCATGTCGAAATGCATAGAAAACACACCAACAAGTTTCTATCGTGTTCATTTCCAAAGTTAGCTGTATTTGAGCTGTTAATGCAAAATCACGCAAATAAGCCAAACTGAACGTTACAAAAGCCAAGTACATCCGAACTAGCTTCTTTCAGGTCGAAATGCATAGAAAACACACCAACAAGTTTCTATCGTGTTCATTTCCAAAGTTAGCTGTATTTGCGCTGTTAATGCAAAATCACGCAAGTAAGCCAAACTGAACGTTAGAAAAGCCAAATACATCCCAACTAGCTTCTTTCAGGTCGAAATGCATAGAAAACACACCAACAAGTTTCTATCGTGTTCATTTCCAAAGTTAGCTGTATTTGAGCTGTTAATGCAAAATCACGCAAATAAGCCAAACTGAACGTTACAAAAGCCAAGTACATCCGAACTAGCTTCTTTCAGGTCGAAATGCAAAGAAAACACACCAACAAGTTTCCATCGTGTTCATTTCCAAAGTTAGCTGTATTTGAGCTGTTAATGCAAAATCACGCAAGTAAGCCAAACTGAACGTCAGAAAAGCCAAATACATCCCAATTAGCTTCTTTCAGGTCGAAATGCATAGAAAACACACCAACAAGTTTCTATCGTGTTCATTTCCAAAGTTAGCTGTATTTGAGCTGTTAATGCAAAATCACGCAAGTAAGCCAAACTGAACGTTACAAAAGCCAAGTACATCCGAACTAGCTTCTTTCAGGTCGAAATGCATAGAAAACACACCAACAAGTTTCCATCGTGTTCATTTCCAAAGTTAGCTGTATTTGAGCTGTTAATGCAAAATCACGCAAGTAAGCCAAACTGAACGTTACAAAAGCCAAGTACATCCGAACTAGCTTCTTTCAGGTCGAAATGCATAGAAAACACACCAACAAGTTTCCATCGTGTTCATTTCCAAAGTTAGCTGTATTTGAGCTGTTAATGCAAAATCACGCAAGTAAGCCAAACTGAACGTTACAAAAGCCAAGTACATCCGAACTAGCTTCTTTCAGGTCGAAATGCATAACACACCAACAAGTTTCTATCGTGTTCATTTCCAAAGTTAGCTATATTTGAGCTGTTAATGCAAAATCACGCAAGTAAGCCAAACTGAACGTTACAAAAGCCAAGTACATCCGAACTAGCTTCTTTCAGGTCGAAATGCATAGAAAACACACCAACAAGTTTCCATCGTGTTCATTTCCAAAGTTAGCTGTATTTGAGCTGTTAATGCAAAATCACGCAAGTAAGCCAAACTGAACGTTACAAAAGCTAAGTACATCCGAACTAGCTTCTTTCAGGTCGAAATGCATAGAAAACACACCAACAAGTTTCCATCGTGTTCATTTCCAAAGTTAGCTGTATTTGAGCTGTTAATGCAAAATCACGCAAGTAAGCCAAACTGAACGTTAGAAAAGCCAAATACATCCCAACTAGCTTCTTTCAGATCGAAATGCATAGAAAACACACCAGCAAGTTTCTATCGTGTTCATTTCCAAAGTTAGCTGTATTTGAGCTGTTAATGCAAAATCACGCAAGTAAGCCAAACTGAACGTTACAAAAGCCAAGTACTTCCGAACTAGCTTCTTTCAAGTCGAAATGCATAGAAAACACACCAACAAGTTTCTATCGTGTTCATTTCCAAAGTTAGCTGTATTTGAGCTGTTAATGCAAAATCACGCAAGTAAGCCAAACTGAACGTTAGAAAAGCCAAATACATCCCAACTAGCTTCTTTCAGGTGGAAATGCTTAGAAAACACACCAACAAGTTTCTATCGTGTTCATTTCCAAAGTTAGCTGTATTTGAGCTGTTAATGCAAAATCACGCAAATAAGCCAAACTGAACGTTACAAAAGCCAAGTACATCCGTACTAGCTTCTTTCAGGTCGAAATGCATAGAAAACACACCAACAAGTTTCCATCGTGTTCATTTCCAAAGTTAGCTGTATTTGAGCTGTTAATGCAAAATCACGCAAGTAAGCCAAACTGAACGTTACAAAAGCCAAGTACATCCGAACTAGCTTCTTTCAGGTCGAAATGCATAACACACCAACAAGTTTCTATCGTGTTCATTTCCAAAGTTAGCTGTATTTTAGCTGTTAATGCAAAATCACGCAAGTAAGCCAAACTGAATGTTACAAAAGCCAAGTACATCCGAACTAGCTTCTTTCAGGTCGAAATGCATAGAAAACACACCAACAAGTTTCCATCGTGTTCATTTCCAAAGTTAGCTGTATTTGAGCTCTTAATGCAAAATCACGCAAGTAAGCCAAACTGAACGTTACAAAAGCCAAATACATCCCAACTAGCTTCTTTCATGTCGAAATGCATAGAAAACACACCAACAAGTTTCTATCGTGTTCATTTCCAAAATTAGCTGTATTTGAGCTGTTAATGCAAAATCACGCAAATAAGCCAAACTGAACGTTACAAAATCCAAGTACATCCGAACTAGCTTCTTTCAGGTCGAAATGCATAAAAAACACACCAACAAGTTTCTATCGTGTTCATTTCCAAAGTTAGCTGTATTTGAGCTGTTAATGCAAAATCACGCAAGTAAGCCAAACTGAACGTTAGAAAAGCCAAATACATCCCAACTAGCTTCTTTCAGGTCGAAATGCATAGAAAACACACCAACAAGTTTCTATCGTGTTCATTTCCAAAGTTAGCTGTATTTGAGCTGTTAATGCAAAATCACGCAAATTAGCCAAACTGAACGTTACAAAAGCCAAGTACATCCGAACTAGCTTCTTTCAGGTCGAAATGCATAGAAAACACACCAACAAGTTTCCATCGTGTTCATTTCCAAAGTTAGCTGTATTTGAGCTGTTAATGCAAAATCACGCAAGTAAGCCAAACTGAACGTCAGAAAAGCCAAATACATCCCAATTAGCTTCTTTCAGGTCGAAATGCATAGAAAACACACCAAAAAGTTTCTATCGTGTTCATTTCCAAAGTTAGCTGTATTTGAGCTGTTAATGCAAAATCACGCAAGTAAGCCAAACTGAACGTTACAAAAGCCAAGTACATCCGAACTAGCTTCTTTCAGGTCGAATTGCATAGAAAACACACCAACAAGTTTCCATCGTGTTCATTTCCAAAGTTAGCTGTATTTGAGCTGTTAATGCAAAATCACGCAAGTAAGCCAAACTGAACGTTACAAAAGCCAAGTACATCCGAACTAGCTTCTTTCAGGTCGAAATGCATAGAAAACACACCAACAAGTTTCCATCGTGTTCATTTCCAAAGTTAGCTGTATTTGAGCTGTTAATGCAAAATCACGCAAGTAAGCCAAACTGAACGTTAGAAAAGCCAAATACATCCCAATTAGCTTCTTTCAGGTCGAAATGCATAGAAAACACACCATCAAGTTTCTATCGTGTTCATTTCCAAAGTTAGCTGTATTTGAGCTGTTAATACAAAATCACGCAAGTAAGCCAAACTGAACGTTACAAAAGCCAAGTACATCCGAACTAGCTTCTTTCAGGTCGAAATGCATAACACACCAACAAGTTTCTATCATGTTCATTTCCAAAGTTAGCTGTATTTGAGCTGTTAATGCAAAATCACGCAAGTAAGCCAAACTGAACGTTACAAAAGCCAAATACATCCCAACTAGCTTCTTTCATGTCGAAATGCATAGAAAACACACCAAGTTTCTATCGTGTTCATTTCCAAAGTTAGCTGTATTTCAGCTGTTAATGCAAAATCACGCAAATAAGCCAAACTGAACGTTACAAAAGCCAAGTACATCCGAACTAGCTTCTTTCAGGTCGAAATGCATAGAAAACACACCAACAAGTTTCTATCGTGTTCATTTCCAAAGTTAGCTGTATTTGAGCTGTTAATGCAAAATCACGCAAGTAAGCCAAACTGAACGTTAGAAAAGCCAAATACATCCCAACTAGCTTCTTTCAGGTCGAAATGCATAGAAAACACACCAAAAAGTTTCTATCGTGTTCATTTCCAAAGTTAGCTGTATTTGAGCTGTTAATGCAAAATCACGCAAGTAAGCCAAACTGAACGTTACAAAAGCCAAGTACATCCGAACTAGCTTCTTTCAGGTCGAAATGCATAGAAAACACACCAACAAGTTTCCATCGTGTTCATTTCCAAAGTTAGCTGTATTTGAGCTGTTAATGCAAAATCACGCAAGTAAGCCAAACTGAACGTTAGAAAAGCCAAATACATCCCAATTAGCTTCTTTCAGGTCGAAATGCATAGAAAACACACCAACAAGTTTCTATCGTGTTCATTTCCAACGTTAGCTGTATTTGAGCTGTTAATGCAAAATCACGCAAGTAAGCCAAACTGAACGTTACAAAAGCCAAGTACATCCCAACTAGCTTCTTTCAGGTCGAAATGCATAGAAAACACACCAACAAGTTTCCATCGTGTTCATTTCCAAAGTTAGCTGTATTTGAGCTGTTAATGCAAAATCACGCAAGTAAGCCAAACTGAACGTTACAAAAGCCAAATACATCCCAACTAGCTTCTTTCATGTCGAAATGCATAGAAAACACACCAACAAGTTTCCATCGTGTTCATTTCCAAAGTTAGCTGTATTTGAGCTGTTAATGCAAAATCACGCAAGTAAGCCAAACTGAACGTTACAAAAGCCAAGTACATCCGAACTAGCTTCTTTCAGGTCGAAATGCATAACACACCAACAAGTTTCTATCGTGTTCATTTCCAAAGTTAGCTATATTTGAGCTGTTAATGCAAAATCACGCAAGTAAGCCAAACTGAACGTTACAAAAGCCAAGTACATCCGAACTAGCTTCTTTCAGGTCGAAATGCATAGAAAACAAACCAACAAGTTTCCATCGTGTTCATTTCCAAAGTTAGCTGTATTTGAGCTGTTAATGCAAAATCACGCAAGTAAGCCAAACTGAACGTTACAAAAGCCAAGTACATCCGAACTAGGTTCTTTCAGGTCGAAATGCATAACACACCAACAAGTTTCTATCATGTTCATTTCCAAAGTTAGCTGTATTTGAGCTGTTAATGCAAAATCACGCAAGTAAGCCAAACTGAACGTTACAAAAGCCAAATACATCCCAACTAGCTTCTTTCATGTCGAAATGCATAGAAAACACACCAAGTTTCTATCGTGTTCATTTCCAAAGTTAGCTGTATTTGAGCTGTTAATGCAAAATCACGCAAATAAGCCAAACTGAACGTTACAAAAGCCAAGTACATCCGAACTAGCTTCTTTCAGGTCGAAATGCATAGAAAACACACCAACAAGTTTCTATCGTGTTCATTTCCAACGTTAGCTGTATTTGAGCTGTTAATGCAAAATCACGCAAGTAAGCCAAACTGAACGTTAGAAAAGCCAAATACATCCCAATTAGCTTCTTTCAGGTCGAAATGCATAGAAAACACACCAACAAGTTTCTATCGTGTTCATTTCCAACGTTAGCTGTATTTGAGCTGTTAATGCAAAATCACGCAAGTAAGCCAAACTGAACGTTACAAAAGCCAAGTACATCCCAACTAGCTTCTTTCAGGTCGAAATGCATAGAAAACACACCAACAAGTTTCCATCGTGTTCATTTCCAAAGTTAGCTGTATTTGAGCTGTTAATGCAAAATCACGCAAGTAAGCCAAACTGAACGTTACAAAAGCCAAATACATCCCAACTAGCTTCTTTCATGTCGAAATGCATAGAAAACACACCAACAAGTTTCCATCGTGTTCATTTCCAAAGTTAGCTGTATTTGAGCTGTTAATGCAAAATCACGCAAGTAAGCCAAACTGAACGTTACAAAAGCCAAGTACATCCGAACTAGCTTCTTTCAGGTCGAAATGCATAACACACCAACAAGTTTCTATCGTGTTCATTTCCAAAGTTAGCTATATTTGAGCTGTTAATGCAAAATCACGCAAGTAAGCCAAACTGAACGTTACAAAAGCCAAGTACATCCGAACTAGCTTCTTTCAGGTCGAAATGCATAGAAAACAAACCAACAAGTTTCCATCGTGTTCATTTCCAAAGTTAGCTGTATTTGAGCTGTTAATGCAAAATCACGCAAGTAAGCCAAACTGAACGTTACAAAAGCCAAGTACATCCGAACTAGGTTCTTTCAGGTCGAAATGCATAACACACCAACAAGTTTCTATCATGTTCATTTCCAAAGTTAGCTGTATTTGAGCTGTTAATGCAAAATCACGCAAGTAAGCCAAACTGAACGTTACAAAAGCCAAATACATCCCAACTAGCTTCTTTCATGTCGAAATGCATAGAAAACACACCAAGTTTCTATCGTGTTCATTTCCAAAGTTAGCTGTATTTGAGCTGTTAATGCAAAATCACGCAAATAAGCCAAACTGAACGTTACAAAAGCCAAGTACATCCGAACTAGCTTCTTTCTGGTCGAAATGCATAGAAAACACACCAACAAGTTTCTATCGTGTTCATTTCCAACGTTAGCTGTATTTGAGCTGTTAATGCAAAATCACGCAAGTAAGCCAAACTGAACGTTAGAAAAGCCAAATACATCCCAACTAGCTTCTTTCAGGTCGAAATGCATAGAAAACACACCAAAAAGTTTCTATCGTGTTCATTTCCAAAGTTAGCTGTATTTGAGCTGTTAATGCAAAATCACGCAAGTAAGCCAAACTGAACGTTACAAAAGCCAAGTACATCCGAACTAGCTTCTTTCAGGTCGAAATGCATAGAAAACACACCAACAAGTTTCTATCGTGTTCATTTCCAACGTTAGCTGTATTTGAGCTGTTAATGCAAAATCACGCAAGTAAGCCAAACTGAACGTTAGAAAAGCCAAATACATCCCAATTAGCTTCTTTCAGGTCGAAATGCATAGAAAACACACCAACAAGTTTCTATCGTGTTCATTTCCAACGTTAGCTGTATTTGAGCTGTTAATGCAAAATCACGCAAGTAAGCCAAACTGAACGTTACAAAAGCCAAGTACATCCCAACTAGCTTCTTTCATGTCGAAATGCATAGAAAACACACCAACAAGTTTCCATCGTGTTCATTTCCAAAGTTAGCTGTATTTGAGCTGTTAATGCAAAATCACGCAAGTAAGCCAAACTGAACGTTACAAAAGCCAAATACATCCCAACTAGCTTCTTTCATGTCGAAATGCATAGAAAACACACCAACAAGTTTCCATCGTGTTCATTTCCAAAGTTAGCTGTATTTGAGCTGTTAATGCAAAATCACGCAAGTAAGCCAAACTGAACGTTACAAAAGCCAAGTACATCCGAACTAGCTTCTTTCAGGTCGAAATGCATAACACACCAACAAGTTTCTATCGTGTTCATTTCCAAAGTTAGCTATATTTGAGCTGTTAATGCAAAATCACGCAAGTAAGCCAAACTGAACGTTACAAAAGCCAAGTACATCCGAACTAGCTTCTTTCAGGTCGAAATGCATAGAAAACAAACCAACAAGTTTCCATCGTGTTCATTTCCAAAGTTAGCTGTATTTGAGCTGTTAATGCAAAATCACGCAAGTAAGCCAAACTGAACGTTACAAAAGCCAAGTACATCCGAACTAGGTTCTTTCAGGTCGAAATGCATAACACACCAACAAGTTTCTATCATGTTCATTTCCAAAGTTAGCTGTATTTGAGCTGTTAATGCAAAATCACGCAAGTAAGCCAAACTGAACGTTACAAAAGCCAAATACATCCCAACTAGCTTCTTTCATGTCGAAATGCATAGAAAACACACCAAGTTTCTATCGTGTTCATTTCCAAAGTTAGCTGTATTTGAGCTGTTAATGCAAAATCACGCAAATAAGCCAAACTGAACGTTACAAAAGCCAAGTACATCCGAACTAGCTTCTTTCAGGTCGAAATGCATAGAAAACACACCAACAAGTTTCTATCGTGTTCATTTCCAACGTTAGCTGTATTTGAGCTGTTAATGCAAAATCACGCAAGTAAGCCAAACTGAACGTTAGAAAAGCCAAATACATCCCAACTAGCTTCTTTCAGGTCGAAATGCATAGAAAACACACCAAAAAGTTTCTATCGTGTTCATTTCCAAAGTTAGCTGTATTTGAGCTGTTAATGCAAAATCACGCAAGTAAGCCAAACTGAACGTTACAAAAGCCAAGTACATCCGAACTAGCTTCTTTCAGGTCGAAATGCATAGAAAACACACCAACAAGTTTCCATCGTGTTCATTTCCAAAGTTAGCTGTATTTGAGCTGTTAATGCAAAATCACGCAAGTAAGCCAAACTGAACGTTAGAAAAGCCAAATACATCCCAATTAGCTTCTTTCAGGTCGAAATGCATAGAAAACACACCAACAAGTTTCTATCGTGTTCATTTCCAACGTTAGCTGTATTTGAGCTGTTAATGCAAAATCACGCAAGTAAGCCAAACTGAACGTTACAAAAGCCAAGTACATCCCAACTAGCTTCTTTCAGGTCGAAATGCATAGAAAACACACCAACAAGTTTCCATCGTGTTCATTTCCAAAGTTAGCTGTATTTGAGCTGTTAATGCAAAATCACGCAAGTAAGCCAAACTGAACGTTACAAAAGCCAAATACATCCCAACTAGCTTCTTTCATGTCGAAATGCATAGAAAACACACCAACAAGTTTCCATCGTGTTCATTTCCAAAGTTAGCTGTATTTGAGCTGTTAATGCAAAATCACGCAAGTAAGCCAAACTGAACGTTACAAAAGCCAAGTACATCCGAACTAGCTTCTTTCAGGTCGAAATGCATAACACACCAACAAGTTTCTATCGTGTTCATTTCCAAAGTTAGCTATATTTGAGCTGTTAATGCAAAATCACGCAAGTAAGCCAAACTGAACGTTACAAAAGCCAAATACATCCCAACTAGCTTCTTTCATGTCGAAATGCATAGAAAACACACCAACAAGTTTCTATCGTGTTCATTTCCAAAGTTAGCTGTATTTGAGCTGTTAATGCAAAATCACGCAAATAAGCCAAACTGAACGTTACAAAAGCCAAGTACATCCGAACTAGCTTCTTTCAGGTCGAAATGCATAGAAAACACACCAACAAGTTTCTATCGTGTTCATTTCCAAAGTTAGCTGTATTTGCACTGTTAATGCAAAATCACGCAAGTAAGCCAAACTGAACGTTAGAAAAGCCAAATACATCCCAACTAGCTTCTTTCAGGTCGAAATGCATAGAAAACACACCAACAAGTTTCTATCGTGTTCATTTCCAAAGTTAGCTGTATTTGAGCTGTTAATGCAAAATCACGCAAATAAGCCAAACTGAACGTTACAAAAGCCAAGTACATCCGAACTAGCTTCTTTCAGGTCGAAATGCAAAGAAAACACACCAACAAGTTTCCATCGTGTTCATTTCCAAAGTTAGCTGTATTTGAGCTGTTAATGCAAAATCACGCAAGTAAGCCAAACTGAACGTCAGAAAAGCCAAATACATCCCAATTAGCTTCTTTCAGGTCGAAATGCATAGAAAACACACCATCAAGTTTCTATCGTGTTCATTTCCAAAGTTAGCTGTATTTGAGCTGTTAATGCAAAATCACGCAAGTAAGCCAAACTGAACGTTACAAAAGCCAAGTACATCCGAACTAGCTTCTTTCAGGTCGAAATGCATAGAAAACACACCAACAAGTTTCCATCGTGTTCATTTCCAAAGTTAGCTGTATTTGAGCTGTTAATGCAAAATCACGCAAGTAAGCCAAACTGAACGTTACAAAAGCCAAGTACATCCGAACTAGCTTCTTTCAGGTCGAAATGCATAGAAAACACACCAACAAGTTTCCATCGTGTTCATTTCCAAAGTTAGCTGTATTTGAGCTGTTAATGAAAAATCACGCAAGTAAGCCAAACTGAACGTTAGAAAAGCCAAATACATCCCAATTAGCTTCTTTCAGGTCGAAATGCATAGAAAACACACCAACAAGTTTCTATCGTGTTCATTTCCAACGTTAGCTGTATTTGAGCTGTTAATGCAAAATCACGCAAGTAAGCCAAACTGAACGTTACAAAAGCCAAGTACATCCGAACTAGCTTCTTTCAGGTCGAAATGCATAGAAAACACACCAACAAGTTTCCATCGTGTTCATTTCCAAAGTTAGCTGTATTTGAGCTGTTAATGCAAAATCACGCAAGTAAGCCAAACTGAACGTTACAAAAGCCAAGTACATCCGAACTAGCTTCTTTCAGGTCGAAATGCATAACACACCAACAAGTTTCTATCGTGTTCATTTCCAAAGTTAGCTATATTTGAGCTGTTAATGCAAAATCACGCAAGTAAGCCAAACTGAACGTTACAAAAGCCAAGTACATCCGAACTAGCTTCTTTCAGGTCGAAATGCATAGAAAACACACCAACAAGTTTCCATCGTGTTCATTTCCAAAGTTAGCTGTATTTGAGCTGTTAATGCAAAATCACGCAAGTAAGCCAAACTGAACGTTACAAAAGCCAAATACATCCCAACTAGCTTCTTTCATGTCGAAATGCATAGAAAACACACCAACAAGTTTCTATCGTGTTCATTTCCAAAGTTAGCTGTATTTGAGCTGTTAATGCAAAATCACGCAAATAAGCCAAACTGAACGTTACAAAAGCCAAGTACATCCGAACTAGCTTCTTTCAGGTCAAAATGCATAGAAAACACACCAACAAGTTTCTATCGTGTTCATTTCCAAAGTTAGCTGTATTTGCGCTGTTAATGCAAAATCACGCAAGTAAGCCAAACTGAACGTTAGAAAAGCCAAATACATCCCAACTAGCTTCTTTCAGGTCGAAATGCATAGAAAACACACCAACAAGTTTCTATCGTGTTCATTTCCAAAGTTAGCTGTATTTGAGCTGTTAATGCAAAATCACGCAAATAAGCCAAACTGAACGTTACAAAAGCCAAGTACATCCGAACTAGCTTCTTTCAGGTCGAAATGCAAAGAAAACACACCAACAAGTTTCCATCGTGTTCATTTCCAAAGTTAGCTGTATTTGAGCTGTTAATGCAAAATCACGCAAGTAAGCCAAACTGAACGTCAGAAAAGCCAAATACATCCCAATTAGCTTCTTTCAGGTCGAAATGCATAGAAAACACACCATCAAGTTTCTATCGTGTTCATTTCCAAAGTTAGCTGTATTTGAGCTGTTAATGCAAAATCACGCAAGTAAGCCAAACTGAACGTTACAAAAGCCAAGTACATCCGAACTAGCTTCTTTCAGGTCGAAATGCATAGAAAACACACCAACAAGTTTCCATCGTGTTCATTTCCAAAGTTAGCTGTATTTGAGCTGTTAATGCAAAATCACGCAAGTAAGCCAAACTGAACGTTACAAAAGCCAAGTACATCCGAACTAGCTTCTTTCAGGTCGAAATGCATAGAAAACACACCAACAAGTTTCCATCGTGTTCATTTCCAAAGTTAGCTGTATTTGAGCTGTTAATGAAAAATCACGCAAGTAAGCCAAACTGAACGTTAGAAAAGCCAAATACATCCCAATTAGCTTCTTTCAGGTCGAAATGCATAGAAAACACACCAACAAGTTTCTATCGTGTTCATTTCCAACGTTAGCTGTATTTGAGCTGTTAATGCAAAATCACGCAAGTAAGCCAAACTGAACGTTACAAAAGCCAAGTACATCCGAACTAGCTTCTTTCAGGTCGAAATGCATAGAAAACACACCAACAAGTTTCCATCGTGTTCATTTCCAAAGTTAGCTGTATTTGAGCTGTTAATGCAAAATCACGCAAGTAAGCCAAACTGAACGTTACAAAAGCCAAGTACATCCGAACTAGCTTCTTTCAGGTCGAAATGCATAACACACCAACAAGTTTCTATCGTGTTCATTTCCAAAGTTAGCTATATTTGAGCTGTTAATGCAAAATCACGCAAGTAAGCCAAACTGAACGTTACAAAAGCCAAGTACATCCGAACTAGCTTCTTTCAGGTCGAAATGCATAGAAAACACACCAACAAGTTTCCATCGTGTTCATTTCCAAAGTTAGCTGTATTTGAGCTGTTAATGCAAAATCACGCAAGTAAGCCAAACTGAACGTTACAAAAGCCAAATACATCCCAACTAGCTTCTTTCATGTCGAAATGCATAGAAAACACACCAACAAGTTTCTATCGTGTTCATTTCCAAAGTTAGCTGTATTTGAGCTGTTAATGCAAAATCACGCAAATAAGCCAAACTGAACGTTACAAAAGCCAAGTACATCCGAACTAGCTTCTTTCAGGTCGAAATGCATAGAAAACACACCAACAAGTTTCAATCGTGTTCATTTCCAAAGTTAGCTGTATTTGCGCTGTTAATGCAAAATCACGCAAGTAAGCCAAACTGAACGTTAGAAAAGCCAAATACATCCGAACTAGCTTCTTTCAGGTCGAAATGCATAACACACCAACAAGTTTCTATCGTGTTCATTTCCAAAGTTAGCTATATTTGAGCTGTTAATGCAAAATCACGCAAGTAAGCCAAACTGAACGTTACAAAAGCCAAGTACATCCGAACTAGCTTCTTTCAGGTCGAAATGCATAGAAAACACACCAACAAGTTTCCATCGTGTTCATTTCCAAAGTTAGCTGTATTTGAGCTGTTAATGCAAAATCACGCAAGTAAGCCAAACTGAACGTTACAAAAGCCAAATACATCCCAACTAGCTTCTTTCATGTCGAAATGCATAGAAAACACACCAACAAGTTTCTATCGTGTTCATTTCCAAAGTTAGCTGTATTTGAGCTGTTAATGCAAAATCACGCAAATAAGCCAAACTGAACGTTACAAAAGCCAAGTACATCCGAACTAGCTTCTTTCAGGTCGAAATGCATAGAAAACACACCAACAAGTTTCTATCGTGTTCATTTCCAAAGTTAGCTGTATTTGCGCTGTTAATGCAAAATCACGCAAGTAAGCCAAACTGAACGTTAGAAAAGCCAAATACATCCCAACTAGCTTCTTTCAGGTCGAAATGCATAGAAAACACACCAACAAGTTTCTATCGTGTTCATTTCCAAAGTTAGCTGTATTTGAGCTGTTAATGCAAAATCACGCAAATAAGCCAAACTGAACGTTACAAAAGCCAAGTACATCCGAACTAGCTTCTTTCAGGTCGAAATGCAAAGAAAACACACCAACAAGTTTCCATCGTGTTCATTTCCAAAGTTAGCTGTATTTGAGCTGTTAATGCAAAATCACGCAAGTAAGCCAAACTGAACGTCAGAAAAGCCAAATACATCCCAATTAGCTTCTTTCAGGTCGAAATGCATAGAAAACACACCATCAAGTTTCTATCGTGTTCATTTCCAAAGTTAGCTGTATTTGAGCTGTTAATGCAAAATCACGCAAGTAAGCCAAACTGAACGTTACAAAAGCCAAGTACATCCGAACTAGCTTCTTTCAGGTCGAAATGCATAGAAAACACACCAACAAGTTTCCATCGTGTTCATTTCCAAAGTTAGCTGTATTTGAGCTGTTAATGCAAAATCACGCAAGTAAGCCAAACTGAACGTTACAAAAGCCAAGTACATCCGAACTAGCTTCTTTCAGGTCGAAATGCATACAAAACACACCAACAAGTTTCCATCGTGTTCATTTCCAAAGTTAGCTGTATTTGAGCTGTTAATGAAAAATCACGCAAGTAAGCCAAACTGAACGTTAGAAAAGCCAAATACATCCCAATTAGCTTCTTTCAGGTCGAAATGCATAGAAAACACACCAACAAGTTTCTATCGTGTTCATTTCCAACGTTAGCTGTATTTGAGCTGTTAATGCAAAATCACGCAAGTAAGCCAAACTGAACGTTACAAAAGCCAAGTACATCCGAACTAGCTTCTTTCAGGTCGAAATGCATAGAAAACACACCAACAAGTTTCCATCGTGTTCATTTCCAAAGTTAGCTGTATTTGAGCTGTTAATGCAAAATCACGCAAGTAAGCCAAACTGAACGTTACAAAAGCCAAGTACATCCGAACTAGCTTCTTTCAGGTCGAAATGCATAACACACCAACAAGTTTCTATCGTGTTCATTTCCAAAGTTAGCTATATTTGAGCTGTTAATGCAAAATCACGCAAGTAAGCCAAACTGAACGTTACAAAAGCCAAGTACATCCGAACTAGCTTCTTTCAGGTCGAAATGCATAGAAAACACACCAACAAGTTTCCATCGTGTTCATTTCCAAAGTTAGCTGTATTTGAGCTGTTAATGCAAAATCACGCAAGTAAGCCAAACTGAACGTTACAAAAGCCAAATACATCCCAACTAGCTTCTTTCATGTCGAAATGCATAGAAAACACACCAACAAGTTTCTATCGTGTTCATTTCCAAAGTTAGCTGTATTTGAGCTGTTAATGCAAAATCACGCAAATAAGCCAAACTGAACGTTACAAAAGCCAAGTACATCCGAACTAGCTTCTTTCAGGTCGAAATGCATAGAAAACACACCAACAAGTTTCAATCGTGTTCATTTCCAAAGTTAGCTGTATTTGCGCTGTTAATGCAAAATCACGCAAGTAAGCCAAACTGAACGTTAGAAAAGCCAAATACATCCCAACTAGCTTCTTTCAGGTCGAAATGCATAGAAAACATACCAACAAGTTTCTATCGTGTTCATTTCCAAAGTTAGCTGTATTTGAGCTGTTAATGCAAAATCACGCAAATAAGCCAAACTGAACGTTACAAAAGCCAAGTACATCCGAACTAGCTTCTTTCAGGTCGAAATGCAAAGAAAACACACCAACAAGTTTCCATCGTGTTCATTTCCAAAGTTAGCTGTATTTGAGCTGTTAATGCAAAATCACGCAAGTAAGCCAAACTGAACGTCAGAAAAGCCAAATACATCCCAATTAGCTTCTTTCAGGTCGAAATGCATAGAAAACACACCATCAAGTTTCTATCGTGTTCATTTCCAAAGTTAGCTGTATTTGAGCTGTTAATGCAAAATCACGCAAGTAAGCCAAACTGAACGTTACAAAAGCCAAGTACATCCGAACTAGCTTCTTTCAGGTCGAAATGCATAGAAAACACACCAACAAGTTTCCATCGTGTTCATTTCCAAAGTTAGCTGTATTTGAGCTGTTAATGCAAAATCACGCAAGTAAGCCAAACTGAACGTTACAAAAGCCAAGTACATCCAAACTAGCTTCTTTCAGGTCGAAATGCATAGAAAACACACCAACAAGTTTCCATCGTGTTCATTTCCAAAGTTAGCTGTATTTGAGCTGTTAATGAAAAATCACGCAAGTAAGCCAAACTGAACGTTAGAAAAGCCAAATACATCCCAATTAGCTTCTTTCAGGTCGAAATGCATAGAAAACACACCAACAAGTTTCTATCGTGTTCATTTCCAACGTTAGCTGTATTTGAGCTGTTAATGCAAAATCACGCAAGTAAGCCAAACTGAACGTTACAAAAGCCAAGTACATCCGAACTAGCTTCTTTCAGGTCGAAATGCATAGAAAACACACCAACAAGTTTCCATCGTGTTCATTTCCAAAGTTAGCTGTATTTGAGCTGTTAATGCAAAATCACGCAAGTAAGCCAAACTGAACGTTACAAAAGCCAAGTACATCCGAACTAGCTTCTTTCAGGTCGAAATGCATAACACACCAACAAGTTTCTATCGTGTTCATTTCCAAAGTTAGCTATATTTGAGCTGTTAATGCAAAATCACGCAAGTAAGCCAAACTGAACGTTACAAAAGCCAAGTACATCCGAACTAGCTTCTTTCAGGTCGAAATGCATAGAAAACACACCAACAAGTTTCCATCGTGTTCATTTCCAAAGTTAGCTGTATTTGAGCTGTTAATGCAAAATCACGCAAGTAAGCCAAACTGAACGTTACAAAAGCCAAATACATCCCAACTAGCTTCTTTCATGTCGAAATGCATAGAAAACACACCAACAAGTTTCTATCGTGTTCATTTCCAAAGTTAGCTGTATTTGAGCTGTTAATGCAAAATCACGCAAATAAGCCAAACTGAACGTTACAAAAGCCAAGTACATCCGAACTAGCTTCTTTCAGGTCGAAATGCATAGAAAACACACCAACAAGTTTCAATCGTGTTCATTTCCAAAGTTAGCTGTATTTGCGCTGTTAATGCAAAATCACGCAAGTAAGCCAAACTGAACGTTAGAAAAGCCAAATACATCCCAACTAGCTTCTTTCAGGTCGAAATGCATAGAAAACATACCAACAAGTTTCTATCGTGTTCATTTCCAAAGTTAGCTGTATTTGAGCTGTTAATGCAAAATCACGCAAATAAGCCAAACTGAACGTTACAAAAGCCAAGTACATCCGAACTAGCTTCTTTCAGGTCGAAATTCAAAGAAAACACACCAACAAGTTTCCATCGTGTTCATTTCCAAAGTTAGCTGTATTTGAGCTGTTAATGCAAAATCACGCAAGTAAGCCAAACTGAACGTCAGAAAAGCCAAATACATCCCAATTAGCTTCTTTCAGGTCGAAATGCATAGAAAACACACCAACAAGTTTCTATCGTGTTCATTTCCAAAGTTAGCTGTATTTGAGCTGTTAATGCAAAATCACGCAAGTAAGCCAAACTGAACGTTACAAAAGCCAAGTACATCCGAACTAGCTTCTTTCAGGTCGAAATGCATAGAAAACACACCAACAAGTTTCCATCGTGTTCATTTCCAAAGTTAGCTGTATTTGAGCTGTTAATGCAAAATCACGCAAGTAAGCCAAACTGAACGTTACAAAAGCCAAGTACATCCGAACTAGCTTCTTTCAGGTCGAAATGCATAGAAAACACACCAACAAGTTTCCATCGTGTTCATTTCCAAAGTTAGATGTATTTGAGCTGTTAATGCAAAATCACGCAAGTAAGCCAAACTGAACGTTACAAAAGCCAAGTACATCCGAACTAGCTTCTTTCAGGTCGAAATGCATAACACACCAACAAGTTTCTATCGTGTTCATTTCCAAAGTTAGCTATATTTGAGCTGTTAATGCAAAATCACGCAAGTAAGCCAAACTGAACGTTACAAAAGCCAAGTACATCCGAACTAGCTTCTTTCAGGTCGAAATGCATAGAAAACACACCAACAAGTTTCCATCGTGTTCATTTCCAAAGTTAGCTGTATTTGAGCTGTTAATGCAAAATCACGCAAGTAAGCCAAACTGAACGTTACAAAAGCCAAATACATCCCAACTAGCTTCTTTCATGTCGAAATGCATAGAAAACACACCAACAAGTTTCTATCGTGTTCATTTCCAAAGTTAGCTGTATTTGAGCTGTTAATGCAAAATCACGCAAATAAGCCAAACTGAACGTTACAAAAGCCAAGTACATCCGAACTAGCTTCTTTCAGGTCGAAATGCATAGAAAACACACCAACAAGTTTCTATCGTGTTCATTTCCAAAGTTAGCTGTATTTGCGCTGTTAATGCAAAATCACGCAAGTAAGCCAAACTGAACGTTAGAAAAGCCAAATACATCCCAACTAGCTTCTTTCAGGTCGAAATGCATAGAAAACACACCAACAAGTTTCTATCGTGTTCATTTCCAAAGTTAGCTGTATTTGAGCTGTTAATGCAAAATCACGCAAATAAGCCAAACTGAACGTTACAAAAGCCAAGTACATCCGAACTAGCTTCTTTCAGGTCGAAATGCAAAGAAAACACACAAACAAGTTTCCATCGTGTTCATTTCCAAAGTTAGCTGTATTTGAGCTGTTAATGCAAAATCACGCAAGTAAGCCAAACTGAACGTCAGAAAAGCCAAATACATCCCAATTAGCTTCTTTCAGGTCGAAATGCATAGAAAACACACCAACAAGTTTCTATCGTGTTCATTTCCAAAGTTAGCTGTATTTGAGCTGTTAATGCAAAATCACGCAAGTAAGCCAAACTGAACGTTACAAAAGCCAAGTACATCCGAACTAGCTTCTTTCAGGTCGAAATGCATAGAAAACACACCAACAAGTTTCCATCGTGTTCATTTCCAAAGTTAGCTGTATTTGAGCTGTTAATGCAAAATCACGCAAGTAAGCCAAACTGAACGTTACAAAAGCCAAGTACATCCGAACTAGCTTCTTTCAGGTCGAAATGCATAGAAAACACACCAACAAGTTTCCATCGTGTTCATTTCCAAAGTTAGCTGTATTTGAGCTGTTAATGAAAAATCACGCAAGTAAGCCAAACTGAACGTTAGAAAAGCCAAATACATCCCAATTAGCTTCTTTCAGGTCGAAATGCATAGAAAACACACCAACAAGTTTCTATCGTGTTCATTTCCAACGTTAGCTGTATTTGAGCTGTTAATGCAAAATCACGCAAGTAAGCCAAACTGAACGTTACAAAAGCCAAGTACATCCGAACTAGCTTCTTTCAGGTCGAAATGCATAGAAAACACACCAACAAGTTTCCATCGTGTTCATTTCCAAAGTTAGCTGTATTTGAGCTGTTAATGCAAAATCACGCAAGTAAGCCAAACTGAACGTTACAAAAGCCAAGTACATCCGAACTAGCTTCTTTCAGGTCGAAATGCATAACACACCAACAAGTTTCTATCGTGTTCATTTCCAAAGTTAGCTATATTTGAGCTGTTAATGCAAAATCACGCAAGTAAGCCAAACTGAACGTTACAAAAGCCAAGTACATCCGAACTAGCTTCTTTCAGGTCGAAATGCATAGAAAACACACCAACAAGTTTCCATCGTGTTCATTTCCAAAGTTAGCTGTATTTGAGCTGTTAATGCAAAATCACGCAAGTAAGCCAAACTGAACATTACAAAAGCCAAATACATCCCAACTAGCTTCTTTCATGTCGAAATGCATAGAAAACACACCAACAAGTTTCTATCGTGTTCATTTCCAAAGTTAGCTGTATTTGAGCTGTTAATGCAAAATCACGCAAATAAGCCAAACTGAACGTTACAAAAGCCAAGTACATCCGAACTAGCTTCTTTCAGGTCGAAATGCATAGAAAACACACCAACAAGTTTCAATCGTGTTCATTTCCAAAGTTAGCTGTATTTGCGCTGTTAATGCAAAATCACGCAAGTAAGCCAAACTGAACGTTAGAAAAGCCAAATACATCCCAACTAGCTTCTTTCAGGTCGAAATGCATAGAAAACATACCAACAAGTTTCTATCGTGTTCATTTCCAAAGTTAGCTGTATTTGAGCTGTTAATGCAAAATCACGCAAATAAGCCAAACTGAACGTTACAAAAGCCAAGTACATCCGAACTAGCTTCTTTCAGGTCGAAATGCAAAGAAAACACACCAACAAGTTTCCATCGTGTTCATTTCCAAAGTTAGCTGTATTTGAGCTGTTAATGCAAAATCACGCAAGTAAGCCAAACTGAACGTCAGAAAAGCCAAATACATCCCAATTAGCTTCTTTCAGGTCGAAATGCATAGAAAACACACCAACAAGTTTCTATCGTGTTCATTTCCAAAGTTAGCTGTATTTGAGCTGTTAATGCAAAATCACGCAAGTAAGCCAAACTGAACGTTACAAAAGCCAAGTACATCCGAACTAGCTTCTTTCAGGTCGAAATGCATAGAAAACACACCAACAAGTTTCCATCGTGTTCATTTCCAAAGTTAGCTGTATTTGAGCTGTTAATGCAAAATCACGCAAGTAAGCCAAACTGAACGTTACAAAAGCCAAGTACATCCGAACTAGCTTCTTTCAGGTCGAAATGCATAGAAAACACACCAACAAGTTTCCATCGTGTTCATTTCCAAAGTTAGCTGTATTTGAGCTGTTAATGCAAAATCACGCAAGTAAGCCAAACTGAACGTTACAAAAGCCAAGTACATCCGAACTAGCTTCTTTCAGGTCGAAATGCATAGAAAACACACCAACAAGTTTCCATCGTGTTCATTTCCAAAGTTAGCTGTATTTGAGCTGTTAATGAAAAATCACGCAAGTAAGCCAAACTGAACGTTAGAAAAGCCAAATACATCCCAATTAGCTTCTTTCAGGTCGAAATGCATAGAAAACACACCAACAAGTTTCTATCGTGTTCATTTCCAACGTTAGCTGTATTTGAGCTGTTAATGCAAAATCACGCAAGTAAGCCAAACTGAACGTTACAAAAGCCAAGTACATCCGAACTAGCTTCTTTCAGGTCGAAATGCATAGAAAACACACCAACAAGTTTCCATCGTGTTCATTTCCAAAGTTAGCTGTATTTGAGCTGTTAATGCAAAATCACGCAAGTAAGCCAAACTGAACGTTACAAAAGCCAAGTACATCCGAACTAGCTTCTTTCAGGTCGAAATGCATAACACACCAACAAGTTTCTATCGTGTTCATTTCCAAAGTTAGCTATATTTGAGCTGTTAATGCAAAATCACGCAAGTAAGCCAAACTGAATGTTACAAAAGCCAAGTACATCCGAACTAGCTTCTTTCAGGTCGAAATGCATAGAAAACACACCAACAAGTTTCCATCGTGTTCATTTCCAAAGTTAGCTGTATTTGAGCTGTTAATGCAAAATCACGCAAGTAAGCCAAACTGAACATTACAAAAGCCAAATACATCCCAACTAGCTTCTTTCATGTCGAAATGCATAGAAAACACACCAACAAGTTTCTATCGTGTTCATTTCCAAAGTTAGCTGTATTTGAGCTGTTAATGCAAAATCACGCAAATAAGCCAAACTGAACGTTACAAAAGCCAAGTACATCCGAACTAGCTTCTTTCAGGTCGAAATGCATAGAAAACACACCAACAAGTTTCAATCGTGTTCATTTCCAAAGTTAGCTGTATTTGCGCTGTTAATGCAAAATCACGCAAGTAAGCCAAACTGAACGTTAGAAAAGCCAAATACATCCCAACTAGCTTCTTTCAGGTCGAAATGCATAGAAAACATACCAACAAGTTTCTATCGTGTTCATTTCCAAAGTTAGCTGTATTTGAGCTGTTAATGCAAAATCACGCAAATAAGCCAAACTGAACGTTACAAAAGCCAAGTACATCCGAACTAGCTTCTTTCAGGTCGAAATGCAAAGAAAACACACCAACAAGTTTCCATCGTGTTCATTTCCAAAGTTAGCTGTATTTGAGCTGTTAATGCAAAATCACGCAAGTAAGCCAAACTGAACGTCAGAAAAGCCAAATACATCCCAATTAGCTTCTTTCAGGTCGAAATGCATAGAAAACACACCAACAAGTTTCTATCGTGTTCATTTCCAAAGTTAGCTGTATTTGAGCTGTTAATGCAAAATCACGCAAGTAAGCCAAACTGAACGTTACAAAAGCCAAGTACATCCGAACTAGCTTCTTTCAGGTCGAAATGCATAGAAAACACACCAACAAGTTTCCATCGTGTTCATTTCCAAAGTTAGCTGTATTTGAGCTGTTAATGAAAAATCACGCAAGTAAGCCAAACTGAACGTTAGAAAAGCCAAATACATCCCAATTAGCTTCTTTCAGGTCGAAATGCATAGAAAACACACCAACAAGTTTCTATCGTGTTCATTTCCAACGTTAGCTGTATTTGAGCTGTTAATGCAAAATCACGCAAGTAAGCCAAACTGAACGTTACAAAAGCCAAGTACATCCGAACTAGCTTCTTTCAGGTCGAAATGCATAGAAAACACACCAACAAGTTTCCATCGTGTTCATTTCCAAAGTTAGCTGTATTTGAGCTGTTAATGCAAAATCACGCAAGTAAGCCAAACTGAACGTTACAAAAGCCAAGTACATCCGAACTAGCTTCTTTCAGGTCGAAATGCATAGAAAACACACCAACAAGTTTCCATCGTGTTCATTTCCAAAGTTAGCTGTATTTGAGCTGTTAATGCAAAATCACGCAAGTAAGCCAAACTGAACGTTACAAAAGCCAAGTACATCCGAACTAGCTTCTTTCAGGTCGAAATGCATAACACACCAACAAGTTTCTATCGTGTTCATTTCCAAAGTTAGCTATATTTGAGCTGTTAATGCAAAATCACGCAAGTAAGCCAAACTGAATGTTACAAAAGCCAAGTACATCCGAACTAGCTTCTTTCAGGTCGAAATGCATAGAAAACACACCAACAAGTTTCCATCGTGTTCATTTCCAAAGTTAGCTGTATTTGAGCTGTTAATGCAAAATCACGCAAGTAAGCCAAACTGAACATTACAAAAGCCAAATACATCCCAACTAGCTTCTTTCATGTCGAAATGCATAGAAAACACACCAACAAGTTTCTATCGTGTTCATTTCCAAAGTTAGCTGTATTTGAGCTGTTAATGCAAAATCACGCAAATAAGCCAAACTGAACGTTACAAAAGCCAAGTACATCCGAACTAGCTTCTTTCAGGTCGAAATGCATAGAAAACACACCAACAAGTTTCAATCGTGTTCATTTCCAAAGTTAGCTGTATTTGCGCTGTTAATGCAAAATCACGCAAGTAAGCCAAACTGAACGTTAGAAAAGCCAAATACATCCCAACTAGCTTCTTTCAGGTCGAAATGCATAGAAAACATACCAACAAGTTTCTATCGTGTTCATTTCCAAAGTTAGCTGTATTTGAGCTGTTAATGCAAAATCACGCAAATAAGCCAAACTGAACGTTACAAAAGCCAAGTACATCCGAACTAGCTTCTTTCAGGTCGAAATGCAAAGAAAACACACCAACAAGTTTCCATCGTGTTCATTTCCAAAGTTAGCTGTATTTGAGCTGTTAATGCAAAATCACGCAAGTAAGCCAAACTGAACGTCAGAAAAGCCAAATACATCCCAATTAGCTTCTTTCAGGTCGAAATGCATAGAAAACACACCAACAAGTTTCTATCGTGTTCATTTCCAAAGTTAGCTGTATTTGAGCTGTTAATGCAAAATCACGCAAGTAAGCCAAACTGAACGTTACAAAAGCCAAGTACATCCGAACTAGCTTCTTTCAGGTCGAAATGCATAGAAAACACACCAACAAGTTTCCATCGTGTTCATTTCCAAAGTTAGCTGTATTTGAGCTGTTAATGAAAAATCACGCAAGTAAGCCAAACTGAACGTTAGAAAAGCCAAATACATCCCAATTAGCTTCTTTCAGGTCGAAATGCATAGAAAACACACCAACAAGTTTCTATCGTGTTCATTTCCAACGTTAGCTGTATTTGAGCTGTTAATGCAAAATCACGCAAGTAAGCCAAACTGAACGTTACAAAAGCCAAGTACATCCGAACTAGCTTCTTTCAGGTCGAAATGCATAGAAAACACACCAACAAGTTTCCATCGTGTTCATTTCCAAAGTTAGCTGTATTTGAGCTGTTAATGCAAAATCACGCAAGTAAGCCAAACTGAACGTTACAAAAGCCAAATACATCCCAACTAGCTTCTTTCATGTCGAAATGCATAGAAAACACACCAACAAGTTTCTATCGTGTTCATTTCCAAAGTTAGCTGTATTTGAGCTGTTAATGCAAAATCACGCAAATAAGCCAAACTGAACGTTACAAAAGCCAAGTACATCCGAACTAGCTTCTTTCAGGTCGAAATGCATAGAAAACACACCAACAAGTTTCCATCGTGTTCATTTCCAAAGTTAGCTGTATTTGAGCTGTTAATGCAAAATCACGCAAGTAAGCCAAACTGAACGTTAGAAAAGCCAAATACATCCCAATTAGCTTCTTTCAGGTCGAAATGCATAGAAAACACACCAACAAGTTTCTATCGTGTTCATTTCCAAAGTTAGCTGTATTTGAGCTGTTAATGCAAAATCACGCAAGTAAGCCAAACTGAACGTTACAAAAGCCAAGTACATCCGAACTAGCTTCTTTCAGGTCGAAATGCAAAGAAAACACACCAACAAGTTTCCATCGTGTTCATTTCCAAAGTTAGCTGTATTTGAGCTGTTAATGCAAAATCACGCAAGTAAGCCAAACTGAACGTTACAAAAGCCAAATAAATCCCAACTAGCTTCTTTCATGTCGAAATGCATAGAAAACACACCAACAAGTTTCTATCGTGTTCATTTCCAAAGTTAGCTGTATTTGAGCTGTTAATGCAAAATCACGCAAATAAGCCAAACTGAACGTTACAAAAGCCAAGTACATCCCAACTAGCTTCTTTCAGGTCGAAATGCATAGAAAACAGACCAGCAAGTTTCTATCGTGTTCCTTTCCAAAGTTAGCTGTATTTGAGCTGTTAATGCAAAATCACGCAAGTAAGCCAAACTGAACGTTAGAAAAGCCAAATACATCCCAACTAGCTTCTTTCAGGTCGAAATGCATAGAAAACACACCAACAAGTTTCTATCGTGTTCATTTCCAAAGTTAGCTGTATTTGAGCTGTTAATGCAAAATCACGCAAGTAAGCCAAACTGAACGTTAGAAAAGCCAAATATATCCCAATTAGCTTCTTTCAGGTCGAAATGCATAGAAAACACACCAACAAGTTTCTATCGTGTTCATTTCCAAAGTTAGCTGTATTTGAGCTGTTAAGGCAAAATCACGCAAGTAAGCCAAACTGAACGTTAGAAAAGCCAAATACATCCCAACTAGCTTCTTTCAGGTCGAAATGCATAGAAAACATACCAACAAGTTTCTATCGTGTTCATTTCCAAAGTTAGCTGTATTTGAGCTGTTAATGCAAAATCACGCAAATAAGCCAAACTGAACGTTACAAAAGCCAAGTACATCCGAACTAGCTTCTTTCAGGTCGAAATGCAAAGAAAACACACCAACAAGTTTCCATCGTGTTCATTTCCAAAGTTAGCTGTATTTGAGCTGTTAATGCAAAATCACGCAAGTAAGCCAAACTGAACGTCAGAAAAGCCAAATACATCCCAATTAGCTTCTTTCAGGTCGAAATGCATAGAAAACACACCAACAAGTTTCTATCGTGTTCATTTCCAAAGTTAGCTGTATTTGAGCTGTTAATGCAAAATCACGCAAGTAAGCCAAACTGAACGTTACAAAAGCCAAGTACATCCGAACTAGCTTCTTTCAGGTCGAAATGCATAGAAAACACACCAACAAGTTTCCATCGTGTTCATTTCCAAAGTTAGCTGTATTTGAGCTGTTAATGCAAAATCACGCAAGTAAGCCAAACTGAACGTTACAAAAGCCAAGTACATCCGAACTAGCTTCTTTCAGGTCGAAATGCATAGAAAACACACCAACAAGTTTCCATCGTGTTCATTTCCAAAGTTAGCTGTATTTGAGCTGTTAATGAAAAATCACGCAAGTAAGCCAAACTGAACGTTAGAAAAGCCAAATACATCCCAATTAGCTTCTTTCAGGTCGAAATGCATAGAAAACACACCAACAAGTTTCTATCGTGTTCATTTCCAACGTTAGCTGTATTTGAGCTGTTAATGCAAAATCACGCAAGTAAGCCAAACTGAACGTTACAAAAGCCAAGTACATCCGAACTAGCTTCTTTCAGGTCGAAATGCATAGAAAACACACCAACAAGTTTCCATCGTGTTCATTTCCAAAGTTAGCTGTATTTGAGCTGTTAATGCAAAATCACGCAAGTAAGCCAAACTGAACGTTACAAAAGCCAAATACATCCCAACTAGCTTCTTTCATGTCGAAATGCATAGAAAACACACCAACAAGTTTCTATCGTGTTCATTTCCAAAGTTAGCTGTATTTGAGCTGTTAATGCAAAATCACGCAAATAAGCCAAACTGAACGTTACAAAAGCCAAGTACATCCGAACTAGCTTCTTTCAGGTCGAAATGCATAGAAAACACACCAACAAGTTTCCATCGTGTTCATTTCCAAAGTTAGCTGTATTTGAGCTGTTAATGCAAAATCACGCAAGTAAGCCAAACTGAACATTACAAAAGCCAAATACATCCCAACTAGCTTCTTTCATGTCGAAATGCATAGAAAACACACCAACAAGTTTCTATCGTGTTCATTTCCAAAGTTAGCTGTATTTGAGCTGTTAATGCAAAATCACGCAAATAAGCCAAACTGAACGTTACAAAAGCCAAGTACATCCGAACTAGCTTCTTTCAGGTCGAAATGCATAGAAAACACACCAACAAGTTTCAATCGTGTTCATTTCCAAAGTTAGCTGTATTTGCGCTGTTAATGCAAAATCACGCAAGTAAGCCAAACTGAACGTTAGAAAAGCCAAATACATCCCAACTAGCTTCTTTCAGGTCGAAATGCATAGAAAACATACCAACAAGTTTCTATCGTGTTCATTTCCAAAGTTAGCTGTATTTGAGCTGTTAATGCAAAATCACGCAAATAAGCCAAACTGAACGTTACAAAAGCCAAGTACATCCGAACTAGCTTCTTTCAGGTCGAAATGCAAAGAAAACACACCAACAAGTTTCCATCGTGTTCATTTCCAAAGTTAGCTGTATTTGAGCTGTTAATGCAAAATCACGCAAGTAAGCCAAACTGAACGTCAGAAAAGCCAAATACATCCCAATTAGCTTCTTTCAGGTCGAAATGCATAGAAAACACACCAACAAGTTTCTATCGTGTTCATTTCCAAAGTTAGCTGTATTTGAGCTGTTAATGCAAAATCACGCAAGTAAGCCAAACTGAACGTTACAAAAGCCAAGTACATCCGAACTAGCTTCTTTCAGGTCGAAATGCATAGAAAACACACCAACAAGTTTCCATCGTGTTCATTTCCAAAGTTAGCTGTATTTGAGCTGTTAATGAAAAATCACGCAAGTAAGCCAAACTGAACGTTAGAAAAGCCAAATACATCCCAATTAGCTTCTTTCAGGTCGAAATGCATAGAAAACACACCAACAAGTTTCTATCGTGTTCATTTCCAACGTTAGCTGTATTTGAGCTGTTAATGCAAAATCACGCAAGTAAGCCAAACTGAACGTTACAAAAGCCAAGTACATCCGAACTAGCTTCTTTCAGGTCGAAATGCATAGAAAACACACCAACAAGTTTCCATCGTGTTCATTTCCAAAGTTAGCTGTATTTGAGCTGTTAATGCAAAATCACGCAAGTAAGCCAAACTGAACGTTACAAAAGCCAAATACATCCCAACTAGCTTCTTTCATGTCGAAATGCATAGAAAACACACCAACAAGTTTCTATCGTGTTCATTTCCAAAGTTAGCTGTATTTGAGCTGTTAATGCAAAATCACGCAAATAAGCCAAACTGAACGTTACAAAAGCCAAGTACATCCGAACTAGCTTCTTTCAGGTCGAAATGCATAGAAAACACACCAACAAGTTTCCATCGTGTTCATTTCCAAAGTTAGCTGTATTTGAGCTGTTAATGCAAAATCACGCAAGTAAGCCAAACTGAACGTTAGAAAAGCCAAATACATCCCAATTAGCTTCTTTCAGGTCGAAATGCATAGAAAACACACCAACAAGTTTCTATCGTGTTCATTTCCAAAGTTAGCTGTATTTGAGCTGTTAATGCAAAATCACGCAAGTAAGCCAAACTGAACGTTACAAAAGCCAAGTACATCCGAACTAGCTTCTTTCAGGTCGAAATGCAAAGAAAACACACCAACAAGTTTCCATCGTGTTCATTTCCAAAGTTAGCTGTATTTGAGCTGTTAATGCAAAATCACGCAAGTAAGCCAAACTGAACGTTACAAAAGCCAAATAAATCCCAACTAGCTTCTTTCATGTCGAAATGCATAGAAAACACACCAACAAGTTTCTATCGTGTTCATTTCCAAAGTTAGCTGTATTTGAGCTGTTAATGCAAAATCACGCAAATAAGCCAAACTGAACGTTACAAAAGCCAAGTACATCCCAACTAGCTTCTTTCAGGTCGAAATGCATAGAAAACAGACCAGCAAGTTTCTATCGTGTTCCTTTCCAAAGTTAGCTGTATTTGAGCTGTTAATGCAAAATCACGCAAGTAAGCCAAACTGAACGTTAGAAAAGCCAAATACATCCCAACTAGCTTCTTTCAGGTCGAAATGCATAGAAAACACACCAACAAGTTTCTATCGTGTTCATTTCCAAAGTTAGCTGTATTTGAGCTGTTAATGCAAAATCACGCAAGTAAGCCAAACTGAACGTTAGAAAAGCCAAATATATCCCAATTAGCTTCTTTCAGGTCGAAATGCATAGAAAACACACCAACAAGTTTCTATCGTGTTCATTTCCAAAGTTAGCTGTATTTGAGCTGTTAAGGCAAAATCACGCAAGTAAGCCAAACTGAACGTTAGAAAAGCCAAATACATCCCAACTAGCTTCTTTCAGGTCGAAATGCATAGAAAACATACCAACAAGTTTCTATCGTGTTCATTTCCAAAGTTAGCTGTATTTGAGCTGTTAATGCAAAATCACGCAAATAAGCCAAACTGAACGTTACAAAAGCCAAGTACATCCGAACTAGCTTCTTTCAGGTCGAAATGCAAAGAAAACACACCAACAAGTTTCCATCGTGTTCATTTCCAAAGTTAGCTGTATTTGAGCTGTTAATGCAAAATCACGCAAGTAAGCCAAACTGAACGTCAGAAAAGCCAAATACATCCCAATTAGCTTCTTTCAGGTCGAAATGCACAGAAAACACACCAACAAGTTTCTATCGTGTTCATTTCCAAAGTTAGCTGTATTTGAGCTGTTAATGCAAAATCACGCAAGTAAGCCAAACTGAACGTTACAAAAGCCAAGTACATCCGAACTAGCTTCTTTCAGGTCGAAATGCATAGAAAACACACCAACAAGTTTCCATCGTGTTCATTTCCAAAGTTAGCTGTATTTGAGCTGTTAATGCAAAATCACGCAAGTAAGCCAAACTGAACGTTACAAAAGCCAAGTACATCCGAACTAGCTTCTTTCAGGTCGAAATGCATAGAAAACACACCAACAAGTTTCCATCGTGTTCATTTCCAAAGTTAGCTGTATTTGAGCTGTTAATGCAAAATCACGCAAGTAAGCCAAACTGAACGTTAGAAAAGCCAAATACATCCCAATTAGCTTCTTTCAGGTCGAAATGCATAGAAAACACACCAACAAGTTTCTATCGTGTTCATTTCCAACGTTAGCTGTATTTGAGCTGTTAATGCAAAATCACGCAAGTAAGCCAAACTGAACGTTACAAAAGCCAAGTACATCCGAACTAGCTTCTTTCAGGTCGAAATGCATAGAAAACACACCAACAAGTTTCCATCGTGTTCATTTCCAAAGTTAGCTGTATTTGAGCTGTTAATGCAAAATCACGCAAGTAAGCCAAACTGAACGTTACAAAAGCCAAATACATCCCAACTAGCTTCTTTCATGTCGAAATGCATAGAAAACACACCAACAAGTTTCTATCGTGTTCATTTCCAAAGTTAGCTGTATTTGAGCTGTTAATGCAAAATCACGCAAGTAAGCCAAACTGAACGTTACAAAAGCCAAGTACATCCGAACTAGCTTCTTTCAGGTCGAAATGCATAGAAAACACACCAACAAGTTTCCATCGTGTTCATTTCCAAAGTTAGCTGTATTTGAGCTGTTAATGCAAAATCACGCAAGTAAGCCAAACTGAACGTTACAAAAGCCAAATACATCCCAACTAGCTTCTTTCATGTCGAAATGCATAGAAAACACACCAACAAGTTTCTATCGTGTTCATTTCCAAAGTTAGCTGTATTTGAGCTGTTAATGCAAAATCACGCAAATAAGCCAAACTGAACGTTACAAAAGCCAAGTACATCCCAACTAGCTTCTTTCAGGTCGAAATGCATAGAAAACAGACCAGCAAGTTTCTATCGTGTTCCTTTCCAAAGTTAGCTGTATTTGAGCTGTTAATGCAAAATCACGCAAGTAAGCCAAACTGAACGTTAGAAAAGCCAAATACATCCCAACTAGCTTCTTTCATGTCGAAATGCATAGAAAACACACCAACAAGTTTCTATCGTGTTCATTTCCAAAGTTAGCTGTATTTGAGCTGTTAATGCAAAATCACGCAAGTAAGCCAAACTGAACGTTAGAAAAGCCAAATACATCCCAATTAGCTTCTTTCAGGTCGAAATGCATAGAAAACACACCAACAAGTTTCTATCGTGTTCATTTCCAAAGTTAGCTGTATTTGAGCTGTTAAGGCAAAATCACGCAAGTAAGCCAAACTGAACGTTACAAAAGCCAAATACATCCCAACTAGCTTCTTTCAGGTCGAAATGCATAGAAAACACACCAACAAGTTTCTATCGTGTTCATTTCCAAAGTTAGCTGTATTTGAGCTGTTAATGCAAAATCACGCAAGTAAGCCAAACTGAACGTTAGAAAAGCCAAATACATCCCAACTAGCTTCTTTCAGGTCGAAATGCATAGAAAACAGACCAGCAAGTTTCTATCGTGTTCCTTTCCAAAGTTAGCTGTATTTGAGCTGTTAATGCAAAATCACGCAAGTAAGCCAAACTGAACGTTAGAAAAGCCAAATACATCCCAACTAGCTTCTTTCAGGTCGAAATGCATAGAAAACACACCAACAAGTTTCTATCGTGTTCATTTCCAAAGTTAGCTGTATTTGAGCTGTTAATGCAAAATCACGCAAGTAAGCCAAACTGAACGTTAGAAAAGCCAAATACATCCCAATTAGCTTCTTTCAGGTCGAAATGCATAGAAAACACACCAACAAGTTTCTATCGTGTTCATTTCCAAAGTTAGCTGTATTTGAGCTGTTAATGCAAAATCACGCAAATAAGCCAAACTGAACGTTACAAAAGCCAAGTACATCCGAACTAGCTTCTTTCAGGTCGAAATGCATAGAAAACACACCAGCAAGTTTCCATCGTGTTCATTTCCAAAGTTAGCTGTATTTGAGCTGTTAATGCAAAATCACGCAAGTAAGCCAAACTGAACGTTAGAAAAGCCAAATACATCCCAATTAGCTTCTTTCAGGTCGAAATGCATACAAAACACACCAACAAGTTTCTATCGTGTTCATTTCCAAAGTTAGCTGTATTTGAGCTGTTAATGCAAAATCACGCAAGTAAGCCAAACTGAACGTTACAAAAGCCAAGTACATCCAAACTAGCTTCTTTCAGGTCGAAATGCATAGAAAACACACCAACAAATTTCCATCGTGTTCATTTCCAAAGTTAGCTGTATTTGAGCTGTTAATACAAAATCACGCAAGTAAGCCAAACTGAACGTTACAAAAGCCAAATACATCCCAACTAGCTTCTTTCATGTCGAAATGCATAGAAAACACACCAACAAGTTTCTATCGTGTTCATTTCCAAAGTTAGCTGTATTTGAGCTGTTAATGCAAAATCACGCAAGTAAGCCAAACTGAACGTTAGAAAAGCCAAGTACATCCGAACTAGCTTCTTTCAGGTCGAAATGCATAGAAAACACACCAACAAGTTTCCATCGTGTTCATTTCCAAAGTTAGCTGTATTTGAGCTGTTAATGCAAAATCACGCAAGTAAGCCAAACTGAACTTTACAAAAGCCAAGTACATCCGAACTCTCTTCTTTCAGGTCGAAATGCATAGAAAACACACCAACAAGTTTCTATCGTGTTCATTTCCAAAGTTAGCTGTATTTGAGCTGTTAATGCAAAATCACGCAAATAACTCAAACTGAACGTTAGAAAAGCCAAATACATCCCAACAAGCTTCTTTCAGGTCGAAATGCATAGAAAACACACCAACAAGTTTCTATCGTGTTCATTTCCAAAGTTAGCTGTATTTGAGCTGTTAATGCAAAATCACGCAAATAAGCCAAACTGAACGTTAGAAAAGCCAAATACATCCCAACTAGCTTCTTTCAGGTCGAAATGCATAGAAAACACACCAACAAGTTTCTATCGTGTTCATTTCCAAAGTTAGCTGTATTTGAGCTGTTAATGCAAAATCACGCAAGTAAGCCAAACTGAACGTTAGAAAAGCCAAATACATCCCAACTAGCTTCTTTCAGGTCGAAATGCATAGAAAACAGACCAGCAAGTTTCTATCGTGTTCATTTCCAAAGTTAGCTGTATTTGAGCTGTTAATGCAAAATCACGCAAGTAAGCCAAACTGAACGTTAGAAAAGCCAAATACATCCGAACTAGCTTCTTTCAGGTCGAAATGCATAGAAAACACACCAACAAGTTTCCATGGTGTTCATTTCCAAAGTTAGCTGTATTTGAGCTGTTAATGCAAAATCACGCAAGTAAGCCAAACTGAACGTTACAAAAGCCAAGTACATCCGAACTAGCTTCTTTCAGGTCGAAATGCATAGAAAACACACCAACAAGTTTCCATCGTGTTCATTTCCAAAGTTAGCTGTATTTGAGCTGTTAATGCAAAATCACGCAAGTAAGCCAAACTGAACGTTACAAAAGCCAAATACATCCCAACTAGCTTCTTTCATGTCGAAATGCATAGAAAACACACCAACAACTTTCTATCGTGTTCATTTCCAAAGTTAGCTGTATTTGAGCTGTTAATGCAAAATCACGCAAATAAGCCAAACTGAACGTTACAAAAGCCAAGTACATCCGAACTAGCTTCTTTCAGGTCGAAATGCATAGAAAACACACCAACAAGTTTCCATCGTGTTCATTTCCAAAGTTAGCTGTATTTGAGCTGTTAATGCAAAATCACGCAAGCAAGCCAAACTGAACGTTAGAAAAGCCAAATACATCCCAATTAGCTTCTTTCAGGTCGAAATGCATACAAAACACACCAACAAGTTTCTATCGTGTTCATTTCCAAAGTTAGCTGTATTTGAGCTGTTAATGCAAAATCACGCAAGTAAGCCAAACTGAACGTTACAAAAGCCAAGTACATCCAAACTAGCTTCTTTCAGGTCGAAATGCATAGAAAACACACCAACAAATTTCCATCGTGTTCATTTCCAAAGTTAGCTGTATTTGAGCTGTTAATACAAAATCACGCAAGTAAGCCAAACTGAACGTTACAAAAGCCAAATACATCCCAACTAGCTTCTTTCATGTCGAAATGCATAGAAAACACACCAACAAGTTTCTATCGTGTTCATTTCCAAAGTTAGCTGTATTTGAGCTGTTAATGCAAAATCACGCAAGTAAGCCAAACTGAACGTTAGAAAAGCCAAATACATCCCAACTAGCTTCTTTCAGGTCGAAATGCATAGAAAACAGACCAGCAAGTTTCTATCGTGTTCATTTCCAAAGTTAGCTGTATTTGAGCTGTTAATGCAAAATCACGCAAGTAAGCCAAACTGAACGTTAGAAAAGCCAAATACATCCCAACTAGCTTCTTTCAGGTCTAAATGCATAGAAAACACACCAACAAGTTTCCATCGTGTTCATTTCCAAAGTTAGCTGTATTTGAGCTGTTAATGCAAAATCACGCAAGTAAGCCAAACTGAACGTTACAAAAGCCAAGTACATCCGAACTAGCTTCTTTCAGGTCGAAATGCATAGAAAACACACCAACAAGTTTCCATCGTGTTCATTTCCAAAGTTAGCTGTATTTGAGCTGTTAATGCAAAATCACGCAAATAAGCCAAACTGAACGTTACAAAAGCCAAGTACATCCGAACTAGCTTCTTTCAGGTCGAAATGCATAGAAAACACACCAGCAAGTTTCCATCGTGTTCATTTCCAAAGTTAGCTGTATTTGAGCTGTTAATGCAAAATCACGCAAGTAAGCCAAACTGAACGTTAGAAAAGCCAAATACATCCCAATTAGCTTCTTTCAGGTCGAAATGCATACAAAACACACCAACAAGTTTCTATCGTGTTCATTTCCAAAGTTAGCTGTATTTGAGCTGTTAATGCAAAATCACGCAAGTAAGCCAAACTGAACGTTACAAAAGCCAAGTACATCCAAACTAGCTTCTTTCAGGTCGAAATGCATAGAAAACACACCAACAAATTTCCATCGTGTTCATTTCCAAAGTTAGCTGTATTTGAGCTGTTAATACAAAATCACGCAAGTAAGCCAAACTGAACGTTACAAAAGCCAAATACATCCCAACTAGCTTCTTTCATGTCGAAATGCATAGAAAACACACCAACAAGTTTCTATCGTGTTCATTTCCAAAGTTAGCTGTATTTGAGCTGTTAATGCAAAATCACGCAAGTAAGCCAAACTGAACGTTAGAAAAGCCAAATACATCCCAACTAGCTTCTTTCAGGTCGAAATGCATAGAAAACAGACCAGCAAGTTTCTATCGTGTTCATTTCCAAAGTTAGCTGTATTTGAGCTGTTAATGCAAAATCACGCAAGTAAGCCAAACTGAACGTTAGAAAAGCCAAATACATCCGAAATAGCTTCTTTCAGGTCTAAATGCATAGAAAACACACCAACAAGTTTCCATCGTGTTCATTTCCAAAGTTAGCTGTATTTGAGCTGTTAATGCAAAATCACGCAAGTAAGCCAAACTGAACGTTACAAAAGCCAAGTACATCCGAACTAGCTTCTTTCAGGTCGAAATGCATAGAAAACACACCAACAAGTTTCCATCGTGTTCATTTCCAAAGTTAGCTGTATTTGAGCTGTTAATGCAAAATCACGCAAGTAAGCCAAACTGAACTTTACAAAAGCCAAGTACATCCGAACTCTCTTCTTTCAGGTCGAAATGCATAGAAAACACACCAACAAGTTTCTATCGTGTTCATTTCCAAAGTTAGCTGTATTTGAGCTGTTAATGCAAAATCACGCAAATAACTCAAACTGAACGTTAGAAAAGCCAAATACATCCCAACAAGCTTCTTTCAGGTCGAAATGCATAGAAAACACACCAACAAGTTTCTATCGTGTTCATTTCCAAAGTTAGCTGTATTTGAGCTGTTAATGCAAAATCACGCAAATAAGCCAAACTGAACGTTAGAAAAGCCAAATACATCCCAACTAGCTTCTTTCAGGTCGAAATGCATAGAAAACACACCAACAAGTTTCTATCGTGTTCATTTCCAAAGTTAGCTGTATTTGAGCTGTTAATGCAAAATCACGCAAGTAAGCCAAACTGAACGTTAGAAAAGCCAAATACATCCCAACTAGCTTCTTTCAGGTCGAAATGCATAGAAAACAGACCAGCAAGTTTCTATCGTGTTCATTTCCAAAGTTAGCTGTATTTGAGCTGTTAATGCAAAATCACGCAAGTAAGCCAAACTGAACGTTAGAAAAGCCAAATACATCCGAACTAGCTTCTTTCAGGTCGAAATGCATAGAAAACACACCAACAAGTTTCCATGGTGTTCATTTCCAAAGTTAGCTGTATTTGAGCTGTTAATGCAAAATCACGCAAGTAAGCCAAACTGAACGTTACAAAAGCCAAGTACATCCGAACTAGCTTCTTTCAGGTCGAAATGCATAGAAAACACACCAACAAGTTTCCATCGTGTTCATTTCCAAAGTTAGCTGTATTTGAGCTGTTAATGCAAAATCACGCAAGTAAGCCAAACTGAACGTTACAAAAGCCAAATACATCCCAACTAGCTTCTTTCATGTCGAAATGCATAGAAAACACACCAACAACTTTCTATCGTGTTCATTTCCAAAGTTAGCTGTATTTGAGCTGTTAATGCAAAATCACGCAAATAAGCCAAACTGAACGTTACAAAAGCCAAGTACATCCGAACTAGCTTCTTTCAGGTCGAAATGCATAGAAAACACACCAACAAGTTTCCATCGTGTTCATTTCCAAAGTTAGCTGTATTTGAGCTGTTAATGCAAAATCACGCAAGCAAGCCAAACTGAACGTTAGAAAAGCCAAATACATCCCAATTAGCTTCTTTCAGGTCGAAATGCATACAAAACACACCAACAAGTTTCTATCGTGTTCATTTCCAAAGTTAGCTGTATTTGAGCTGTTAATGCAAAATCACGCAAGTAAGCCAAACTGAACGTTACAAAAGCCAAGTACATCCAAACTAGCTTCTTTCAGGTCGAAATGCATAGAAAACACACCAACAAATTTCCATCGTGTTCATTTCCAAAGTTAGCTGTATTTGAGCTGTTAATACAAAATCACGCAAGTAAGCCAAACTGAACGTTACAAAAGCCAAATACATCCCAACTAGCTTCTTTCATGTCGAAATGCATAGAAAACACACCAACAAGTTTCTATCGTGTTCATTTCCAAAGTTAGCTGTATTTGAGCTGTTAATGCAAAATCACGCAAGTAAGCCAAACTGAACGTTAGAAAAGCCAAATACATCCGAACTAGCTTCTTTCAGGTCGAAATGCATAGAAAACACACCAACAAGTTTCTATCGTGTTCATTTCCAAAGTTAGCTGTATTTGAGCTGTTAATGCAAAATCACGCAAGTAAGCCAAACTGAACGTTACAAAAGCCAAGTACATCCGAACTAGCTTCTTTCAGGTCGAAATGCATAGAAAACACACCAACAAGTTTCTATCGTGTTCATTTCCAAAGTTAGCTGTATTTGAGCTGTTAATGCAAAATCACGCAAATAAGCCAAACTGAACGTTAGAAAAGCCAAATACGTCCAAATAGCTTCTTTCAGGTCGAAATGCATAGAAAACACACCAACAAGTTTCTATCGTGTTCATTTCCAAAGTTAGCTGTATTTGAGCTGTTAATGCAAAATCACGCAAGTAAGCCAAACTGAACGTTAGAAAAGCCAAAAACATCCCAACTAGCTTCTTTCAGGTCGAAATGCATAGAAAACAGACCAGCAAGTTTCTATCGTGTTCATTTCCAAAGTTAGCTGTATTTGAGCTGTTAATGCAAAATCACGCAAGTAAGCCAAACTGAACGTTAGAAAAGCCAAATACATCCGAACTAGCTTCTTTCAGGTCGAAATGCATAGAAAACACACCAACAAGTTTCCATGGTGTTCATTTCCAAAGTTAGCTGTATTTGAGCTGTTAATGCAAAATCACGCAAGTAAGCCAAACTGAACGTTACAAAAGCCAAGTACATCCAAACTAGCTTCTTTCAGGTCGAAATGCATAGAAAACACACCAACACGTTTCCATCGTGTTCATTTCCAAAGTTAGCTGTATTTGAGCTGTTAAGGCAAAATCACGCAAGTAAGCCAAACTGAACGTTACAAAAGCCAAATACATCCCAACTAGCTTCTTTCATGTCGAAATGCATAGAAAACACACCAACAACTTTCTATCGTGTTCATTTCCAAAGTTAGCTGTATTTGAGCTGTTAATGCAAAATCACGCAAATAAGCCAAACTGAACGTTACAAAAGCCAAGTACATCCGAACTAGCTTCTTTCAGGTCGAAATGCATAGAAAACACAACAACAAGTTTCCATCGTGTTCATTTCCAAAGTTAGCTGTATTTGAGCTGTTAATGCAAAATCACGCAAGTAAGCCAAACTGAACGTTAGAAAAGCCAAATACATCCCAATTAGCTTCTTTCAGGTCGAAATGCATACAAAACACACCAATAAGTTTCTATCGTGTTCATTTCCAAAGTTAGCTGTATTTGAGCTGTTAATGCAAAATCACGCAAGTAAGCCAAACTGAACGTTACAAAAGCCAAGTACATCCAAACTAGCTTCTTTCAGGTCGAAATGCATAGAAAACACACCAACAAATTTCCATCGTGTTCATTTCCAAAGTTAGCTGTATTTGAGCTGTTAATGCAAAATCACGCAAGTAAGCCAAACTGAACGTTACAAAAGCCAAATACATCCCAACTAGCTTCTTTCATGTCGAAATGCATAGAAAACACACCAACAAGTTTCTATCGTGTTCATTTCCAAAGTTAGCTGTATTTGAGCTGTTAATGCAAAATCACGCAAGTAAGCCAAACTGAACGTTAGAAAAGCCAAATACATCCGAACTAGCTTCTTTCAGGTCTAAATGCATAGAAAACACACCAACAAGTTTCCATCGTGTTCATTTCCAAAGTTGGCTGTATTTGAGCTCTTAATGCAAAATCACGCAAGTAAGCCAAACTGAACGTTACAAAAGCCAAGTACATCCGAACTAGCTTCTTTCAGGTCGAAATGCATAGAAAACACAGCAACAAGTTTCCATCGTGTTCATTTCCAAAGTTAGCTGTATTTGAGCTGTTAATGCAAAATCACGCAAGTAAGCCAAACTGAACGTTACAAAAGCCAAGTACATCCGAACTAGCTTCTTTCAGGTCGAAATGCATAGAAAACACACCAACAAGTTTCCATCGTGTTCATTTCCAAAGTTAGCTGTATTTGAGCTGTTAATGCAAAATCACGCAAGTAAGCCAAACTGAACTTTACAAAAGCCAAGTACATCCGAACTCTCTTCTTTCAGGTCGAAATGCATAGAAAACACACCAACAAGTTTCTATCGTGTTCATTTCCAAAGTTAGCTGTATTTGAGCTGTTAATGCAAAATCACGCAAATAACTCAAACTGAACGTTAGAAAAGCCAAATACATCCCAACTAGCTTCTTTCAGGTCGAAATGCATAGAAAACACACCAACAAGTTTCTATCGTGTTCATTTCCAAAGTTAGCTGTATTTGAGCTGTTAATGCAAAATCACGCAAATAAGCCAAACTGAACGTTAGAAAAGCCAAATACATCCCAACTAGCTTCTTTCAGGTCGAAATGCATAGAAAACACACCAACAAGTTTCTATCGTGTTCATTTCCAAAGTTAGCTGTATTTGAGCTGTTAATGCAAAATCACGCAAGTAAGCCAAACTGAACGTTAGAAAAGCCAAAAACATCCCAACTAGCTTCTTTCAGGTCGAAATGCATAGAAAACAGACCAGCAAGTTTCTATCGTGTTCATTTCCAAAGTTAGCTGTATTTGAGCTGTTAATGCAAAATCACGCAAGTAAGCCAAACTGAACGTTAGAAAAGCCAAATACATCCGAACTAGCTTCTTTCAGGTCGAAATGCATAGAAAACACACCAACAAGTTTCCATGGTGTTCATTTCCAAAGTTAGCTGTATTTGAGCTGTTAATGCAAAATCACGCAAGTAAGCCAAACTGAACGTTACAAAAGCCAAGTACATCCAAACTAGCTTCTTTCAGGTCGAAATGCATAGAAAACACACCAACACGTTTCCATCGTGTTCATTTCCAAAGTTAGCTGTATTTGAGCTGTTAAGGCAAAATCACGCAAGTAAGCCAAACTGAACGTTACAAAAGCCAAATACATCCCAACTAGCTTCTTTCATGTCGAAATGCATAGAAAACACACCAACAACTTTCTATCGTGTTCATTTCCAAAGTTAGCTGTATTTGAGCTGTTAATGCAAAATCACGCAAATAAGCCAAACTGAACGTTACAAAAGCCAAGTACATCCGAACTAGCTTCTTTCAGGTCGAAATGCATAGAAAACACAACAACAAGTTTCCATCGTGTTCATTTCCAAAGTTAGCTGTATTTGAGCTGTTAATGCAAAATCACGCAAGTAAGCCAAACTGAACGTTAGAAAAGCCAAATACATCCCAATTAGCTTCTTTCAGGTCGAAATGCATACAAAACACACCAATAAGTTTCTATCGTGTTCATTTCCAAAGTTAGCTGTATTTGAGCTGTTAATGCAAAATCACGCAAGTAAGCCAAACTGAACGTTACAAAAGCCAAGTACATCCAAACTAGCTTCTTTCAGGTCGAAATGCATAGAAAACACACCAACAAATTTCCATCGTGTTCATTTCCAAAGTTAGCTGTATTTGAGCTGTTAATGCAAAATCACGCAAGTAAGCCAAACTGAACGTTACAAAAGCCAAATACATCCCAACTAGCTTCTTTCATGTCGAAATGCATAGAAAACACACCAACAAGTTTCTATCGTGTTCATTTCCAAAGTTAGCTGTATTTGAGCTGTTAATGCAAAATCACGCAAGTAAGCCAAACTGAACGTTAGAAAAGCCAAATACATCCGAACTAGCTTCTTTCAGGTCTAAATGCATAGAAAACACACCAACAAGTTTCCATCGTGTTCATTTCCAAAGTTGGCTGTATTTGAGCTCTTAATGCAAAATCACGCAAGTAAGCCAAACTGAACGTTACAAAAGCCAAGTACATCCGAACTAGCTTCTTTCAGGTCGAAATGCATAGAAAACACAGCAACAAGTTTCCATCGTGTTCATTTCCAAAGTTAGCTGTATTTGAGCTGTTAATGCAAAATCACGCAAGTAAGCCAAACTGAACGTTACAAAAGCCAAGTACATCCGAACTAGCTTCTTTCAGGTCGAAATGCATAGAAAACACACCAACAAGTTTCCATCGTGTTCATTTCCAAAGTTAGCTGTATTTGAGCTGTTAATGCAAAATCACGCAAGTAAGCCAAACTGAACTTTACAAAAGCCAAGTACATCCGAACTCTCTTCTTTCAGGTCGAAATGCATAGAAAACACACCAACAAGTTTCTATCGTGTTCATTTCCAAAGTTAGCTGTATTTGAGCTGTTAATGCAAAATCACGCAAATAACTCAAACTGAACGTTAGAAAAGCCAAATACATCCCAACTAGCTTCTTTCAGGTCGAAATGCATAGAAAACACACCAACAAGTTTCTATCGTGTTCATTTCCAAAGTTAGCTGTATTTGAGCTGTTAATGCAAAATCACGCAAATAAGCCAAACTGAACGTTAGAAAAGCCAAATACATCCCAACTAGCTTCTTTCAGGTCGAAATGCATAGAAAACACACCAACAAGTTTCTATCGTGTTCATTTCCAAAGTTAGCTGTATTTGAGCTGTTAATGCAAAATCACGCAAGTAAGCCAAACTGAACGTTAGAAAAGCCAAATACATCCCAACTAGCTTCTTTCAGGTCGAAATGCATAGAAAACAGACCAGCAAGTTTCTATCGTGTTCATTTCCAAAGTTAGCTGTATTTGAGCTGTTAATGCAAAATCACGCAAGTAAGCCAAACTGAACGTTAGAAAAGCCAAATACATCCGAACTAGCTTCTTTCAGGTCGAAATGCATAGAAAACACACCAACAAGTTTCCATGGTGTTCATTTCCAAAGTTAGCTGTATTTGAGCTGTTAATGCAAAATCACGCAAGTAAGCCAAACTGAACGTTACAAAAGCCAAGTACATCCAAACTAGCTTCTTTCAGGTCGAAATGCATAGAAAACACACCAACTAGTTTCCATCGTGTTCATTTCCAAAGTTAGCTGTATTTGAGCTGTTAATGCAAAATCACGCAAATAAGCCAAACTGAACGTTAGAAAAGCCAAATACATCCCAACTAGCTTCTTTCAGGTCGAAATGCATAGAAAACACACCAACAAGTTTCTATCGTGTTCATTTCCAAAGTTAGCTGTATTTGAGCTGTTAATGCAAAATCACGCAAGTAAGCCAAACTGAACGTTAGAAAAGCCAAAAACATCCCAACTAGCTTCTTTCAGGTCGAAATGCATAGAAAACAGACCAGCAAGTTTCTATCGTGTTCATTTCCAAAGTTAGCTGTATTTGAGCTGTTAATGCAAAATCACGCAAGTAAGCCAAACTGAACGTTAGAAAAGCCAAATACATCCGAACTAGCTTCTTTCAGGTCGAAATGCATAGAAAACACACCAACAAGTTTCCATGGTGTTCATTTCCAAAGTTAGCTGTATTTGAGCTGTTAATGCAAAATCACGCAAGTAAGCCAAACTGAACGTTACAAAAGCCAAGTACATCCAAACTAGCTTCTTTCAGGTCGAAATGCATAAAAAACACACCAACACGTTTCCATCGTGTTCATTTCCAAAGTTAGCTGTATTTGAGCTGTTAAGGCAAAATCACGCAAGTAAGCCAAACTGAACGTTACAAAAGCCAAATACATCCCAACTAGCTTCTTTCATGTCGAAATGCATAGAAAACACACCAACAACTTTCTATCGTGTTCATTTCCAAAGTTAGCTGTATTTGAGCTGTTAATGCAAAATCACGCAAATAAGCCAAACTGAACGTTACAAAAGCCAAGTACATCCGAACTAGCTTCTTTCAGGTCGAAATGCATAGAAAACACAACAACAAGTTTCCATCGTGTTCATTTCCAAAGTTAGCTGTATTTGAGCTGTTAATGCAAAATCACGCAAGTAAGCCAAACTGAACGTTAGAAAAGCCAAATACATCCCAATTAGCTTCTTTCAGGTCGAAATGCATACAAAACACACCAACAAGTTTCTATCGTGTTCATTTCCAAAGTTAGCTGTATTTGAGCTGTTAATGCAAAATCACGCAAGTAAGCCAAACTGAACGTTACAAAAGCCAAGTACATCCAAACTAGCTTCTTTCAGGTCGAAATGCATAGAAAACACACCAACAAATTTCCATCGTGTTCATTTCCAAAGTTAGCTGTATTTGAGCTGTTAATGCAAAATCACGCAAGTAAGCCAAACTGAACGTTACAAAAGCCAAATACATCCCAACTAGCTTCTTTCATGTCGAAATGCATAGAAAACACACCAACAAGTTTCTATCGTGTTCATTTCCAAAGTTAGCTGTATTTGAGCTGTTAATGCAAAATCACGCAAGTAAGCCAAACTGAACGTTAGAAAAGCCAAATACATCCGAACTAGCTTCTTTCAGGTCTAAATGCATAGAAAACACACCAACAAGTTTCCATCGTGTTCATTTCCAAAGTTGGCTGTATTTGAGCTCTTAATGCAAAATCACGCAAGTAAGCCAAACTGAACGTTACAAAAGCCAAGTACATCCGAACTAGCTTCTTTCAGGTCGAAATGCATAGAAAACACAGCAACAAGTTTCCATCGTGTTCATTTCCAAAGTTAGCTGTATTTGAGCTGTTAATGCAAAATCACGCAAGTAAGCCAAACTGAACGTTACAAAAGCCAAGTACATCCGAACTAGCTTCTTTCAGGTCGAAATGCATAGAAAACACACCAACAAGTTTCCATCGTGTTCATTTCCAAAGTTAGCTGTATTTGAGCTGTTAATGCAAAATCACGCAAGTAAGCCAAACTGAACTTTACAAAAGCCAAGTACATCCGAACTCTCTTCTTTCAGGTCGAAATGCATAGAAAACACACCAACAAGTTTCTATCGTGTTCATTTCCAAAGTTAGCTGTATTTGAGCTGTTAATGCAAAATCACGCAAATAACTCAAACTGAACGTTAGAAAAGCCAAATACATCCCAACTAGCTTCTTTCAGGTCGAAATGCATAGAAAACACACCAACAAGTTTCTATCGTGTTCATTTCCAAAGTTAGCTGTATTTGAGCTGTTAATGCAAAATCACGCAAATAAGCCAAACTGAACGTTAGAAAAGCCAAATACATCCCAACTAGCTTCTTTCAGGTCGAAATGCATAGAAAACACACCAACAAGTTTCTATCGTGTTCATTTCCAAAGTTAGCTGTATTTGAGCTGTTAATGCAAAATCACGCAAGTAAGCCAAACTGAACGTTAGAAAAGCCAAATACATCCCAACTAGCTTCTTTCAGGTCGAAATGCATAGAAAACAGACCAGCAAGTTTCTATCGTGTTCATTTCCAAAGTTAGCTGTATTTGAGCTGTTAATGCAAAATCACGCAAGTAAGCCAAACTGAACGTTAGAAAAGCCAAATACATCCGAACTAGCTTCTTTCAGGTCGAAATGCATAGAAAACACACCAACAAGTTTCCATGGTGTTCATTTCCAAAGTTAGCTGTATTTGAGCTGTTAATGCAAAATCACGCAAGTAAGCCAAACTGAACGTTACAAAAGCCAAGTACATCCAAACTAGCTTCTTTCAGGTCGAAATGCATAGAAAACACACCAACTAGTTTCCATCGTGTTCATTTCCAAAGTTAGCTGTATTTGAGCTGTTAAGGCAAAATCACGCAAGTAAGCCAAACTGAACGTTACAAAAGCCAAATACATCCCAACTAGCTTCTTTCAGGTCGAAATGCATAGAAAACACACCAACAAGTTTCTATCGTGTTCATTTCCAAAGTTAGCTGTATTTGAGCTGTTAATGCAAAATCACGCAAGTAAGCCAAACTGAACGTTAGAAAAGCCAAATACATCCCAACTAGCTTCTTTCAGGTCGAAATGCATAGATAACAGACCAGCAAGTTTCTATCGTGTTCATTTCCAAAGTTAGCTGTATTTGAGCTGTTAATGCAAAATCACGCAAGTAAGCCAAACTGAACGTTAGAAAAGCCAAATACATCCCAACTAGCTTCTTTCAGGTCGAAATGCATAGAAAACACACCAACAAGTTTCTATCGTGTTCATTTCCAAAGTTAGCTGTATTTGAGCTGTTAATGCAAAATCACGCAAGTCAGCCAAACTGAACGTTAGAAAAGCCAAATACATCCCAATTAGCTTCTTTCAGGTCGAAATGCATAGAAAACACAGCAACAAGTTTCCATCGTGTTCATTTCCAAAGTTAGCTGTATTTGAGCTGTTAAGGCAAAATCACGCAAGTAAGCCAAACTGAACGTTACAAAAGCCAAATACATCCCAACTAGCTTCTTTCAGGTCGAAATGCATAGAAAACACACCAACAAGTTTCTATCGTGTTCATTTCCAAAGTTAGCTGTATTTGAGCTGTTAATGCAAAATCACGCAAGTAAGCCAAACTGAACGTTAGAAAAGCCAAATACATCCCAACTAGCTTCTTTCAGGTCGAAATGCATAGAAAACAGACCAGCAAGTTTCTATCGTGTTCATTTCCAAAGTTAGCTGTATTTGAGCTGTTAATGCAAAATCACACAAGTAAGCCAAACTGAACGTTAGAAAAGCCAAATACATCCGAATTAGCTTCTTTCAGGTCGAAATGCATAGAAAACACACCAACAAGTTTCCATGGTGTTCATTTCCAAATTTAGCTGTATTTGAGCTGTTAATGCAAAATCACGCAAGTAAACCAAATTGAACGTTACAAAAGCCAAGTACATCCAAACTAGCTTCTTTCAGGTCGAAATGCTTAGAAAACACACCAACAAGTTTCCATCGTGTTCATTTCCAAAGTTAGCTTTATTTGAGCTGTTAATGCAAAATCACGCAAGTAAGCCTAACTGAACGTTACAAAAGCCAAATACATCCCAACTAGCTTCTTTCAGGTCGAAATGCATAGAAAACACACCAACAAGTTTCCATCGTGTTCATTTCCAAAGTTAGCTGTATTTGAGCTGTTAAGGCAAAATCACGCAAGTAAGCCAAACTGAACGTTGCAAAAGCCAAATACATCCCAACTAGCTTCTTTCAGGTCGAAATGCATAGAAAACACACCAACAAGTTTCTATCGTGTTCATTTCCAAAATTAGCTGTATTTGAGCTGTTAATGCAAAATCACGGAAGTAAGCCAAACTGAACGTTAGAAAAGCCAAATACATCCGAACTAGCTTCTTTCAGGTCGAAATGCATAGAAAACACACCAACAAGTTTCTATCGTGTTCATTTCCAAAGTTAGCTGTATTTGAGCTGTTAATGCAAAATCACGCAAGTAAGCCAAACTGAACGTTACAAAAGCCAAGTACATCCGAACTAGCTTCTTTCAGGTCGAAATGCATAGAAAACACACCAACAAGTTTCTATCGTGTTCATTTCCAAAGTTAGCTGTATTTGAGCTGTTAATGCAAAATCACGCAAATAAGCCAAACTGAACGTTAGAAAAGCCAAATACATCCCAACTAGCTTCTTTCAGGTCGAAATGCATAGAAAACACACCAACAAGTTTCTATCGTGTTCATTTCCAAAGTTAGCTGTATTTGAGCTGTTAATGCAAAATCACGCAAGTAAGCCAAACTGAACGTTAGAAAAGCCAAAAACATCCCAACTAGCTTCTTTCAGGTCGAAATGCATAGAAAACAGACCAGCAAGTTTCTATCGTGTTCATTTCCAAAGTTAGCTGTATTTGAGCTGTTAATGCAAAATCACGCAAGTAAGCCAAACTGAACGTTAGAAAAGCCAAAAACATCCCAACTAGCTTCTTTCAGGTCGAAATGCATAGAAAACACACCAACAAGTTTCTATCGTGTTCATTTCCAAAGTTAGCTGTATTTGAGCTGTTAATGCAAAATCACGCAAGTAAGCCAAACTGAACGTTACAAAAGCCAAGTACATCCGAACTAGCTTCTTTCAGGTCGAAATGCATAGAAAACACACCAACAAGTTTCTATCGTGTTCATTTCCAAAATTAGCTGTATTTGAGCTGTTAATGCAAAATCACGCAAGTAAGCCAAACTGAACGTTAGAAAAGCCAAATACATCCCAATTAGCTTCTTTCAGGTCGAAATGCATAGAAAACACAGCAACAAGTTTCCATCGTGTTCATTTCCAAAGTTAGCTGTATTTTAGCTGTTAATGCAAAATCACGCAAGTAAGCCAAACTGAACGTTACAAAAGCAAAGTACATCCGAACTAGCTTCTTTCAGGTCGAAATGCATAGAAAACACACCAACAAGTTTCTATCGTGTTCATTTCCAAAGTTAGCTGTATTTGAGCTGTTAATGCAAAATCACGCAAGTCAGCCAAACTGAACGTTAGAAAAGCCAAATACATCCCAATTAGCTTCTTTCAGGTCGAAATGCATAGAAAACACAGCAACAAGTTTCCATCGTGTTCATTTCCAAAGTTAGCTGTATTTGAGCTGTTAAGGCAAAATCACGCAAGTAAGCCAAACTGAACGTTACAAAAGCCAAATACATCCCAACTAGCTTCTTTCAGGTCGAAATGCATAGAAAACACACCAACAAGTTTCTATCGTGTTCATTTCCAAAGTTAGCTGTATTTGAGCTGTTAATGCAAAATCACGCAAGTAAGCCAAACTGAACGTTAGAAAAGCCAAATACATCCCAACTAGCTTCTTTCAGGTCGAAATGCATAGAAAACAGACCAGCAAGTTTCTATCGTGTTCATTTCCAAAGTTAGCTGTATTTGAGCTGTTAATGCAAAATCACACAAGTAAGCCAAACTGAACGTTAGAAAAGCCAAATACATCCGAATTAGCTTCTTTCAGGTCGAAATGCATAGAAAACACACCAACAAGTTTCCATGGTGTTCATTTCCAAATTTAGCTGTATTTGAGCTGTTAATGCAAAATCACGCAAGTAAACCAAATTGAACGTTACAAAAGCCAAGTACATCCAAACTAGCTTCTTTCAGGTCGAAATGCTTAGAAAACACACCAACAAGTTTCCATCGTGTTCATTTCCAAAGTTAGCTTTATTTGAGCTGTTAATGCAAAATCACGCAAGTAAGCCTAACTGAACGTTACAAAAGCCAAATACATCCCAACTAGCTTCTTTCAGGTCGAAATGCATAGAAAACACACCAACAAGTTTCCATCGTGTTCATTTCCAAAGTTAGCTGTATTTGAGCTGTTAAGGCAAAATCACGCAAGTAAGCCAAACTGAACGTTGCAAAAGCCAAATACATCCCAACTAGCTTCTTTCAGGTCGAAATGCATAGAAAACACACCAACAAGTTTCTATCGTGTTCATTTCCAAAATTAGCTGTATTTGAGCTGTTAATGCAAAATCACGGAAGTAAGCCAAACTGAACGTTAGAAAAGCCAAATACATCCGAACTAGCTTCTTTCAGGTCGAAATGCATAGAAAACACACCAACAAGTTTCTATCGTGTTCATTTCCAAAGTTAGCTGTATTTGAGCTGTTAATGCAAAATCACGCAAGTAAGCCAAACTGAACGTTACAAAAGCCAAGTACATCCGAACTAGCTTCTTTCAGGTCGAAATGCATAGAAAACACACCAACAAGTTTCTATCGTGTTCATTTCCAAAGTTAGCTGTATTTGAGCTGTTAATGCAAAATCACGCAAATAAGCCAAACTGAACGTTAGAAAAGCCAAATACATCCCAACTAGCTTCTTTCAGGTCGAAATGCATAGAAAACACACCAACAAGTTTCTATCGTGTTCATTTCCAAAGTTAGCTGTATTTGAGCTGTTAATGCAAAATCACGCAAGTAAGCCAAACTGAACGTTAGAAAAGCCAAAAACATCCCAACTAGCTTCTTTCAGGTCGAAATGCATAGAAAACAGACCAGCAAGTTTCTATCGTGTTCATTTCCAAAGTTAGCTGTATTTGAGCTGTTAATGCAAAATCACGCAAGTAAGCCAAACTGAACGTTAGAAAAGCCAAAAACATCCCAACTAGCTTCTTTCAGGTCGAAATGCATAGAAAACACACCAACAAGTTTCTATCGTGTTCATTTCCAAAGTTAGCTGTATTTGAGCTGTTAATGCAAAATCACGCAAGTAAGCCAAACTGAACGTTACAAAAGCCAAGTACATCCGAACTAGCTTCTTTCAGGTCGAAATGCATAGAAAACACACCAACAAGTTTCTATCGTGTTCATTTCAAAATTAGCTGTATTTGAGCTGTTAATGCAAAATCACGCAAGTAAGCCAAACTGAACGTTAGAAAAGCCAAATACATCCCAATTAGCTTCTTTCAGGTCGAAATGCATAGAAAACACAGCAACAAGTTTCCATCGTGTTCATTTCCAAAGTTAGCTGTATTTTAGCTGTTAATGCAAAATCACGCAAGTAAGCCAAACTGAACGTTACAAAAGCAAAGTACATCCGAACTAGCTTCTTTCAGGTCGAAATGCATAGAAAACACACCAACAAGTTTCTATCGTGTTCATTTCCAAAGTTAGCTGTATTTGATCTGTTAATGCAAAATCACGCAAGTAAGCCAAACTGAACGTTAGAAAAGCCAAATACATCCCAATTAGCTTCTTTCAGGTCGAAATGCATAGAAAACACACCAACAAGTTTCCATGGTGTTCATTTCCAAAGTTAGCTGTATTTGAGCTGTTAAGGCAAAATCACGCAAGTAAGCCAAACTGAACGTTAGAAAAGCCAAATACATCCCAACTAGCTTCTTTCAGGTCGAAATGCATAGAAAACAGACCAGCAAGTTTCTATCGTGTTCATTTCCAAAGTTAGCTGTATTTGAGCTGTTAATGCAAAATCACGCAAGTAAGCCAAACTGAACGTTAGAAAAGCCAAATACATCCGAATTAGCTTCTTTCAGGTCGAAATGCATAGAAAACACACCAACAAGTTTCCATGGTGTTCATTTCCAAAGTTAGCTGTATTTGAGCTGTTAATGCAAAATCACGCAAGTAAACCAAACTGAACGTTACAAAAGCCAAGTACATCCAAACTAGCTTCTTTCAGGTCGAAATGCTTAGAAAACACACCAACAAGTTTCCATCGTGTTCATTTCCAAAGTTAGCTTTATTTGAGCTGTTAATGCAAAATCACGCAAGTAAGCCAAACTGAACGTTACAAAAGCCAAATACATCCCAACTAGCTTCTTTCAGGTCGAAATGCATAGAAAACACACCAACAAGTTTCCATCGTGTTCATTTCCAAAGTTAGCTGTATTTGAGCTGTTAAGGCAAAATCACGCAAGTAAGCCAAACTGAACGTTGCAAAAGCCAAATACATCCCAACTAGCTTCTTTCAGGTCGAAATGCATAGAAAACACACCAACAAGTTTCTATCGTGTTCATTTCCAAAGTTAGCTGTATTTGAGCTGTTAATGCAAAATCACGCAAGTAAGCCAAACTGAACGTTGCAAAAGCCAAATACATCCGAACTAGCTTCTTTCAGGTCGAAATGCATAGAAAACACACCAACAAGTTTCTATCGTGTTCATTCCAAAGTTAGCTGTATTTGAGCTGTTAATGCAAAATCACGCAAGTAAGCCAAACTGAACGTTACAAAAGCCAAGTACATCCGAACTAGCTTCTTTCAGTCGAAATGCATAGAAAACACACCAACAAGTTTCTATCGTGTTCATTTCCAAAGTTAGCTGTATTTGAGCTGTTAATGCAAAATCACGCAAATAAGCCAAACTGAACGTTAGAAAAGCCAAATACATCCAACTAGCTTCTTTCAGGTCGAAATGCATAGAAAACACACCAACAAGTTTCTATCGTGTTCATTTCCAAAGTTAGCTGTATTTGAGCTGTTAATGCAAAATCACGCAAGTAAGCCAAACTGAACGTTAGAAAAGCCAAAAACATCCCAACTAGCTTCTTTCAGGTCGAAATGCATAGAAAACAGACCAGCAAGTTTCTATCGTGTTCATTTCCAAAGTTAGCTGTATTTGAGCTGTTAATGCAAAATCACGCAAGTAAGCCAAACTGAACGTTAGAAAAGCCAAAAACATCCCAACTAGCTTCTTTCAGGTCGAAATGCATAGAAAACACACCAACAAGTTTCTATCGTGTTCATTTCCAAAGTTAGCTGTATTGAGCTGTTAATGCAAAATCACGCAAGTAAGCCAAACTGAACGTTACAAAAGCCAAGTACATCCGAACTAGCTTCTTTCAGGTCGAAATGCATAGAAAACACACCAACAAGTTTCTATCGTGTTCATTTCCAAAGTTAGCTGTATTTGATCTGTTAATGCAAAATCACGCAAGTAAGCCAAACTGAACGTTAGAAAAGCCAAATACATCCCAATTAGCTTCTTTCAGGTCGAAATGCATAGAAAACACACCAACAAGTTTCCATGGTGTTCATTTCCAAAGTTAGCTGTATTTGAGCTGTTAAGGCAAAATCACGCAAGTAAGCCAAACTGAACGTTAGAAAAGCCAAATACATCCCAACTAGCTTCTTTCAGGTCGAAATGCATAGAAAACAGACCAGCAAATTTCTATCGTGTTCATTTCCAAAGTTAGCTGTATTTGAGCTGTTAATGCAAAATCACGCAAGTAAGCCAAACTGAACGTTAGAAAAGCCAAATACATCCGAATTAGCTTCTTTCAGGTCGAAATGCATAGAAAACACACCAACAAGTTTCCATGGTGTTCATTTCCAAAGTTAGCTGTATTTGAGCTGTTAATGCAAAATCACGCAAGTAAACCAAACTGAACGTTACAAAAGCCAAGTACATCCAAACTAGCTTCTTTCAGGTCGAAATGCTTAGAAAACACACCAACAAGTTTCCATCGTGTTCATTTCCAAAGTTAGCTTTATTTGAGCTGTTAATGCAAAATCACGCAAGTAAGCCAAACTGAACGTTACAAAAGCCAAATATATCCCAACTAGCTTCTTTCAGGTCGAAATGCATAGAAAACACACCAACAAGTTTCCATCGTGTTCATTTCCAAAGTTAGCTGTATTTGAGCTGTTAAGGCAAAATCACGCAAGTAAGCCAAACTGAACGTTGCAAAAGCCAAATACATCCCAACTAGCTTCTTTCAGGTCGAAATGCATAGAAAACACACCAACAAGTTTCTATCGTGTTCATTTCCAAAATTAGCTGTATTTGAGCTGTTAATGCAAAATCACGGAAGTAAGCCAAACTGAACGTTAGAAAAGCCAAATACATCCGAACTAGCTTCTTTCAGGTCGAAATGCATAGAAAACACACCAACAAGTTTCTATCGTGTTCATTTCCAAAGTTAGCTGTATTTGAGCTGTTAATGCAAAATCACGCAAGTAAGCCAAACTGAACGTTACAAAAGCCAAGTACATCCGAACTAGCTTCTTTCAGGTCGAAATGCATAGAAAACACACCAACAAGTTTCTATCGTGTACATTTCCAAAGTTAGCTGTATTTGAGCTGTTAATGCAAAATCACGCAAATAAGCCAAACTGAACGTTAGAAAAGCCAAATACATCCCAACTAGCTTCTTTCAGGTCGAAATGCATAGAAAACACACCAACAAGTTTCTATCGTGTTCATTTCCAAAGTTAGCTGTATTTGAGCTATTAATGCAAAATCACGCAAGTAAGCCAAACTGAACGTTAGAAAAGCCAAAAACATCCCAACTAGCTTCTTTCAGGTCGAAATGCATAGAAAACAGACCAGCAAGTTTCTATCGTGTTCATTTCCAAAGTTAGCTGTATTTGAGCTGTTAATGCAAAATCACGCAAGTAAGCCAAACTGAACGTTAGAAAAGCCAAATACATCCCAACTAGCTTCTTTCAGGTCGAAATGCATAGAAAACACACCAACAAGTTTCCATGGTGTTCATTTCCAAAGTTAGCTGTATTTGAGCTGTTAATGCAAAATCACGCAAGTAAGCCAAACTGAACGTTACAAAAGCCAAGTACATCCAAACTAGCTTCTTTCAGGTCGAAATGCATAGAAAACACACCAACAAGTTTCCATCGTGTTCATTTCCAAAGTTAGCTGTATTTGAGCTGTTAAGGCAAAATCACGCAAGTAAGCCAAACTGAACGTTACAAAAGCCAAATACATCCCAACTAGCTTCTTTCAGGTCGAAATGCATAGAAAACACACCAACAAGTTTCTATCGTGTTCATTTCCAAAGTTAGCTGTATTTGAGCTGTTAATGCAAAATCACGCAAGTAAGCCAAACTGAACGTTAGAAAAGCCAAATACATCCCAACTAGCTTCTTTCAGGTCGAAATGCATAGATAACAGACCAGCAAGTTTCTATCGTGTTCATTTCCAAAGTTAGCTGTATTTGAGCTGTTAATGCAAAATCACGCAAGTAAGCCAAACTGAACGTTAGAAAAGCCAAATACATCCCAACTAGCTTCTTTCAGGTCGAAATGCATAGAAAACACACCAACAAGTTTCTATCGTGTTCATTTCCAAAGTTAGCTGTATTTGAGCTGTTAATGCAAAATCACGCAAGTAAGCCAAACTGAACGTTAGAAAAGCCAAATACATCCCAATTAGCTTCTTTCAGGTCGAAATGCATAGAAAACACAGCAACAAGTTTCCATCGTGTTCATTTCAAAGTTAGCTGTATTTGAGCTGTTAAGGCAAAATCACGCAAGTAAGCCAAACTGAACGTTACAAAAGCCAAATACATCCCAACTAGCTTCTTTCAGGTCGAAATGCATAGAAAACACACCAACAAGTTTCTATCGTGTTCATTTCCAAAGTTAGCTGTATTTGAGCTGTTAATGCAAAATCACGCAAGTAAGCCAAACTGAACGTTAGAAAAGCCAAATACATCCCAACTAGCTTCTTTCAGGTCGAAATGCATAGAAAACAGACCAGCAAGTTTCTATCGTGTTCATTTCCAAAGTTAGCTGTATTTGAGCTGTTAATGCAAAATCACACAAGTAAGCCAAACTGAACGTTAGAAAAGCCAAATACATCCGAATTAGCTTCTTTCAGGTCGAAATGCATAGAAAACACACCAACAAGTTTCCATGGTGTTCATTTCCAAAGTTAGCTGTATTTGAGCTGTTAATGCAAAATCACGCAAGTAAACCAAACTGAACGTTACAAAAGCCAAGTACATCCAAACTAGCTTCTTTCAGGTCGAAATGCTTAGAAAACACACCAACAAGTTTCCATCGTGTTCATTTCCAAAGTTAGCTTTATTTGAGCTGTTAATGCAAAATCACGCAAGTAAGCCAAACTGAACGTTACAAAAGCCAAATACATCCCAACTAGCTTCTTTCAGGTCGAAATGCATAGAAAACACACCAACAAGTTTCCATCGTGTTCATTTCCAAAGTTAGCTGTATTTGAGCTGTTAAGGCAAAATCACGCAAGTAAGCCAAACTGAACGTTGCAAAAGCCAAATACATCCCAACTAGCTTCTTTCAGGTCGAAATGCATAGAAAACACACCAACAAGTTTCTATCGTGTTCATTTCCAAAATTAGCTGTATTTGAGCTGTTAATGCAAAATCACGGAAGTAAGCCAAACTGAACGTTAGAAAAGCCAAATACATCCGAACTAGCTTCTTTCAGGTCGAAATGCATAGAAAACACATCAACAAGTTTCTATCGTGTTCATTTCCAAAGTTAGCTGTATTTGAGCTGTTAATGCAAAATCACGCAAGTAAGCCAAACTGAACGTTACAAAAGCCAAGTACATCCGAACTAGCTTCTTTCAGGTCGAAATGCATAGAAAACACACCAACAAGTTTCTATCGTGTTCATTTCCAAAGTTAGCTGTATTTGAGCTGTTAATGCAAAATCACGCAAATAAGCCAAACTGAACGTTAGAAAAGCCAAATACATCCCAACTAGCTTCTTTCAGGTCGAAATGCATAGAAAACACACCAACAAGTTTCTATCGTGTTCATTTCCAAAGTTAGCTGTATTTGAGCTGTTAATGCAAAATCACGCAAGTAAGCCAAACTGAACGTTAGAAAAGCCAAAAACATCCCAACTAGCTTCTTTCAGGTCGAAATGCATAGAAAACAGACCAGCAAGTTTCTATCGTGTTCATTTCCAAAGTTAGCTGTATTTGAGCTGTTAATGCAAAATCACGCAAGTAAGCCAAACTGAACGTTAGAAAAGCCAAAAACATCCCAACTAGCTTCTTTCAGGTCGAAATGCATAGAAAACACACCAACAAGTTTCTATCGTGTTCATTTCCAAAGTTAGCTGTATTTGAGCTGTTAATGCAAAATCACGCAAGTAAGCCAAACTGAACGTTACAAAAGCCAAGTACATCCGAACTAGCTTCTTTCAGGTCGAAATGCATAGAAAACACACCAACAAGTTTCTATCGTGTTCATTTCCAAAGTTAGCTGTATTTGAGCTGTTAATGCAAAATCACGCAAGTAAGCCAAACTGAACGTTAGAAAAGCCAAATACATCCCAATTAGCTTCTTTCAGGTCGAAATGCATAGAAAACACAGCAACAAGTTTCCATCGTGTTCATTTCCAAAGTTAGCTGTATTTGAGCTGTTAATGCAAAATCACGCAAGTAAGCCAAACTGAACGTTACAAAAGCCAAATACATCCCAACTAGCTTCTTTCAGGTCGAAATGCATAGAAAACACACCAACAAGTTTCTATCATGTTCATTTCCAAAGTTAGCTGTATTTGAGCTGTTAATGCAAAATCACGCAAGTAAGCCAAACTGAACGTTAGAAAAGCCAAATACATCCCAACTAGCTTCTTTCAGGTCGAAATGCATAGAAAACAGACCAGCAAGTTTCTATCGTGTTCATTTCCAAAGTTAGCTGTATTTGAGCTGTTAATGCAAAATCACGCAAGTAAGCCAAACTGAACGTTAGAAAAGCCAAATACATCCGAATTAGCTTCTTTCAGGTCGAAATGCATAGAAAACACACCAACAAGTTTCCATGGTGTTCATTTCCAAAGTTAGCTGTATTTGAGCTGTTAATGCAAAATCACGCAAGTAAACCAAACTGAACGTTACAAAAGCCAAGTACATCCAAACTAGCTTCTTTCAGGTCGAAATGCTTAGAAAACACACCAACAAGTTTCCATCGTGTTCATTTCCAAAGTTAGCTTTATTTGAGCTGTTAATGCAAAATCACGCAAGTAAGCCAAACTGAACGTTACAAAAGCCAAATACATCCCAACTAGCTTCTTTCAGGTCGAAATGCATAGAAAACACAGCAACAAGTTTCCATCGTGTTCATTTCCAAAGTTAGCTGTATTTGAGCTGTTAAGGCAAAATCACGCAAGTAAGCCAAACTGAACGTTGCAAAAGCCAAATACATCCCAACTAGCTTCTTTCAGGTCGAAATGCATAGAAAACACACCAACAAGTTTCTATCGTGTTCATTTCCAAAATTAGCTGTATTTGAGCTGTTAATGCAAAATCACGGAAGTAAGCCAAACTGAACGTTAGAAAAGCCAAATACATCCGAACTAGCTTCTTTCAGGTCGAAATGCATAGAAAACACACCAACAAGTTTCTATCGTGTTCATTTCCAAAGTTAGCTGTATTTGAGCTGTTAATGCAAAATCACGCAAGTAAGCCAAACTGAACGTTACAAAAGCCAAGTACATCCGAACTAGCTTCTTTCAGGTCGAAATGCATAGAAAACACACCAACAAGTTTCTATCGTGTACATTTCCAAAGTTAGCTGTATTTGAGCTGTTAATGCAAAATCACGCAAATAAGCCAAACTGAACGTTAGAAAAGCCAAATACATCCCAACTAGCTTCTTTCAGGTCGAAATGCATAGAAAACACACCAACAAGTTTCTATCGTGTTCATTTCCAAAGTTAGCTGTATTTGAGCTGTTAATGCAAAATCACGCAAGTAAGCCAAACTGAACGTTAGAAAAGCCAAAAACATCCCAACTAGCTTCTTTCAGGTCGAAATGCATAGAAAACAGACCACCAAGTTTCTATCGTGTTCATTTCCATAGTTAGCTGTATTTGAGCTGTTAATGCAAAATCACGCAAGTAAGCCAAACTGAACGTTAGAAAAGCCAAATACATCCGAACTAGCTTCTTTCAGGTCGAAATGCATAGAAAACACACCAACAAGTTTCCATGGTGTTCATTTCCAAAGTTAGCTGTATTTGAGCTGTTAATGCAAAATCACGCAAGTAAGCCAAACTGAACGTTACAAAAGCCAAGTACATCCAAACTAGCTTCTTTCAGGTCGAAATGCATAGAAAACACACCAACACGTTTCCATCGTGTTCATTTCCAAAGTTAGCTGTATTTGAGCTGTTAAGGCAAAATCACGCAAGTAAGCCAAACTGAACGTTACAAAAGCCAAATACATCCCAACTAGCTTCTTTCAGGTCGAAATGCATAGAAAACACACCAACAAGTTTCTATCGTGTTCATTTCCAAAGTTAGCTGTATTTGAGCTGTTAATGCAAAATCACGCAAGTAAGCCAAACTGAACGTTAGAAAAGCCAAATACATCCCAACTAGCTTCTTTCAGGTCGAAATGCATAGAAAACAGACCAGCAAGTTTCTATCGTGTTCATTTCCAAAGTTAGCTGTATTTGAGCTGTTAATGCAAAATCACGCAAGTAAGCCAAACTGAACGTTAGAAAAGCCAAATACATCCCAACTAGCTTCTTTCAGGTCGAAATGCATAGAAAACACACCAACAAGTTTCTATCGTGTTCATTTCCAAAGTTAGCTGTATTTGAGCTGTTAATGCAAAATCACGCAAGTAAGCCAAACTGAACGTTAGAAAAGCCAAATACATCCGAACTAGCTTCTTTCAGGTCGAAATGCATAGAAAACACACCAACAAGTTTTCATGGTGTTCATTTCCAAAGTTAGCTGTATTTGAGCTGTTAATGCAAAATC